>CM059585.1:106027500-107380000 GCA_030407085.1 Trichopria drosophilae | reverse complement strand
AATTGCGTTATTGATACTACGTGCACGTTTTCTAAGGTTTCAGAGTTAAAGTAAATAAGTGACAGAATGAGTAAGAGGGGATGGAAGGAATTCAATAAATATTGAAATAATTAAATAGAAACCTTCAAAAGTTGTAAATCATTTTCACCTTCAAGGATAGCTTCATTTTAGAGGACTTTTAATTAGTAATTTTTAAAGAATTTATTCCGATTAAGAGAATAAAATTGCACAAAAATGATATGTTAGTTACACTATTATGTGTAATCTGAATAGTGTATTCAATGGAAGGTTAGAAACTTTTATAATGTCTTGTACCACCGAAGATTAAACCCCCAAAGTAAGTTGTCCTTGTACAAATAATGTTAAATAGTTTTGTTATAAAAAGTTTGGATTTAATTTATAGTAGTGTTCGCGAGGACTTGCATGTCCTGCAACCGTTTAATCAAAAACTTCTACCTTCTTCGAAACTTTCAGCGATTTGCAAAGAATAAGTCGAATAAACTGGCGAAGAAATACTTTATTTACGAATAAAATAAATAAGTAAGTATATTTATTTTTAATTAATGCGTTATTTCTAGCTTATCGACTGACTTTTACACAAATTGTAAATCGTAGAGACTCCATCAATGACATTGTATTAATGTTGTACTTATTTCAGTATAATCGCAGATTTACTCACAGAAAATTTGGTTAATATCCACTGAAAATATTTTTTCTGTGCATTTATTAATAATATGCATATGTAATTTTGAATTAATTGGATTTTTTAAAATCATTTTAATAAAAACTGAATTATAAATTCAATAATACAATTACCACAGAAGATTACGAATAATTTGATAATATTGACATATTATTTTGAAGTAATTTTTAATATATTCACGAATGCTCTATTGTGCATTAAATTTAACAATTATGCGGAAGTATACATCGTTGAATTTCTAATTACTTTGCAGTAAGTTTCCAATTTTTCGGAGAATTCTTAGAGTTAAGAGTATAAATATTATGAACCAGTAGAAGAGTAAATTTAAATTAGCATAGATTTAGTAATAAGAAATTATTAAACAATATTTTAAACTTTCTTTAAATTTAGTGCTTTAGTTTCCCAATTCTTCATAAAATTGAATGCAAATGTTAAAATATAAACAATCGACCACGTAAATAATATATAGTAAAGTTTGAAGAAGTTAATATATTTATGTTTAGCTCTGGTAAAATAACTACCTTAAGAAATATACATGGACCACGGAAGTGACACTGACCAAATTTAGGATGGTGACTTCTGAGGCCTATCAACTAAAAAGTCCGGCCAACGCCCCCTCCTCCTGCCTACCCCTTCTACACAGTGCAATATAAATAGTCTAAGGTAGGAGAAATGGATGGGAGGGGGTAAGGTGAATATAGATTCACGTGAGCGAGGAGGGGGGAGGGGGGACAAATTAGCAACGGTTGGAGCTAGAAGGTTCTTAGGGCGACATCTTGCGGATTAGTTTAACCCTTCAAATTTGCCTCAAAACAAGGTAGTATAAATCGAGCGATACAGAAACGTATAAAGTAATTTCATGTGAATTTTTGTATTATATATAATTCGAAATATCAAGCATCTTCATATAAAATTAAAGCAATTTATATTGAAATTCATGTATTCAAGTATATTAAGAGTATATTAAATTTAATAAGATTTTTAATACAGAATGTCGATCACTTCAATGTTTTTAACTCATTTATGTAATTCTATTAAAACTATATTTGGTAAACCTTCGGAAAGACTTGGCCACTCCGAAAAAAAAAATAAAATATGGTTTCTTATGTATTTTTGCCCCCTGATTACGAATATAACAATAAAAATTGGCGGTCGAGCAAATTAAAGCAGCTATTTTGAAAAAACTGTAAAAAATTGCGATTTTTTCCAGTTTTTCGCATTTATCTCAACAAGGACGAGGCGGATGAAAAAATGTTTCGAACACAAAGTGAAGAGCGGAAAATTCTACGCAAAAAAGGTTGTATACATTTTTTCCGTAATCTTAACGGTACGCCCGTAAAAGAAGGATGAACATGAGAATAATCGGCACTGAGCCTGTAATACAGTTTCATGACCGCTAGGAGGCATATCGTTACTGTCGTAGCTGTTTAGCGTTCCCTTTAAAGAAGTGGATTTTCGATTTGTATATTAGGAGACTTGCCAAGGCGTGTTTTTAAAGCATATTACTAGGTGAAGTCGTGAACATGGAGTTTACACATACCGACTTTGTAATAAATAGGTTATAGTTCCATTATTGACCTCCATCGAATAAACGAAATTACTATATTTAATAATAAAATTAACTTCAATGCTTTATAAATCCACACCCACATACGTATACAATCTTTATCAGGTCCCACATCGGTGTGGTTAGAGGTTAGGCTAGTATAAAAAAGGGGGTCTGGGGGGCGGAGCCCCCCAGCACGCAAGCACCCCTTAGATTCACGCATTGTCTTTATAATTTGTAATTGATTATGTCTTTTAGTTAAAAACGCAATGGGTGGGCCTAAGGGGTGCTTGCGTGCTGGGGGGCTCCGCCCCCAGACCCCCCTTTTTTATACTAGCCTAACCTCTAACCACAAAATAACATATACTATATATATAAAACTATGTAATATATAATATCTTTATGTAAATATCGCAACGTACATAAATAACGTGAAACACGGTGACACGGAACACTAAATTGACTATTTTCATGTTCATCCTTGTTTTACGGGCTTACCGTTAAGATTACGGAAAAAATGTTTAGAACCTTTTTTGCGTAGAATTTTCCGCTCTTCATTTTTTGTTGGAAACATTTTTGCATCCGCCTCGTACTTTTTGAGATAAATGCAAAAATTTGGAAAAAATCACATTTTTTTGCAGTTTTTTTCAAAATATTGGCTTTAATTTGCTCGACCGCCAATTTTTATTACTATATTCGTAATCGGAAGGCAAAAATACATAAGAAATCATATTTTATTTTTTTTTTAGGGGTGGCCAAGTCTTTCCGAAGTTTTACCCTATATTTAATAAGTTATAATAAATTTATTGGAAAACTATTTTTTAAATATTTTTGAATAAAATAATTTTCAATTTTATCCTTTTTTAGTGGCTTAAGTTTATACATTATCATAATCAAAATTATATAATAGACTTAAATACCATATTGAAAATGGTATCTTGAATTCGCACAATATTTTTTATATTCTTTAATTCCAGATTCAATGTCTTCTTTATCTTCAACCTATGTAAATTTTGTTACGACAGAGACAACATATTTTACATAGTACATTACAGATGTTTAATGGAGGTAATATGTCTTTATATATAAGGTTTGATTCGACCTCAATTTTTGTATATCGGTTTCGTTAATCTATGTCGTATATTTCCATGATTTTAAAATAGAGATGAACGAATTTTTATCAACCTCAATGATCAGAAGGGAATAATTTTTTTTCTAAAAAAATTGAAAATATCATGTTGTTTGAAATACCATATTTTATAATGATTTAATTTTTGTATTGAAATTTGTAATGATTTAATTTTTGTATTGATTTTTCTCTTCTGCTGCAAATCATGCACGCAGTCCGATGGTATGTCAATAACCACCTTCATGATGAAAAATGTCTTCTCGTCATCCCTCCATTTTCAAGTTTTCTAGTCGACCCTAGGCATATTTCGTTTAATTTTGTCTACTTTTTAATAGTAGATTGCTGTAAATGAGAAAGGTAGATAACAAATAGAAATGATTAATTTTTTTTTTAAATTAGAAAAGTCTTTTTTCCCTCCAAATTTTCAGGAGTTATAGATACTACTTACCATAAAAATTTCATTTTTGTTGTTTCTAAGGCGACATAAGTTGTTTTTTCAATTTATTAAAACGTTTTTGGAATATTGTGAAAAGTAGTGAACGAGATCAATGATACATATGTTAAAAAAAAACAAACAAAAATTTTTTGTAATTAAGGACACTTTTTTTTATTAAAATTGGTCGGTTAACAGGAAATTATATAACATAATATAAAATATCTGATATAAAATTATATGATATGCAATTTTTATCTAATGTATTTCGTTTTTGTAAGAAAATGATGGCATTAAATTGCTTTTGTTTATCAACTTTGTTAACAACAAAATCTGTAATAATAAATAGCCTTTTCGAAATAGTGCACCATATCTGGAAATAATATTTTCTCAAAGAATGGAAGTAGATGTCCAGTTAATGGCAAAGTGCATAAAAAGATTTGTTAAAAACTAAAAATTGAAAGTTGACGATTTATCAAACTTTTTACAACTTAAATATCCTGCTAAGGTAATAATGCACTTTAAAGAGGTCTTTTTTTTATAAGATATTTTTCTGTTAGATACAATAGGTACTGTTACCATTTCTCTACATTTTTTTTCTTTTCACGATATTTACAAAAAAATACTCGTAAAATGAATCTGAAATTGAAAGTCAAATCTCAAAACTCGCAGATTTAAAAAAAATAAATGTAAATGAAAATATTTATATCTTCTCAGAAAAAAATGAAAAAAGTGGCTTTTTTAAGAAAAATTATGATTATTAGTTATCGACTTTTATCATTTAGCAATCTACCATTAAAAATGAATAAAAATGAAACGAAATAAGCCTAGGGAAGAAGGAAAAACTTGAAAATTGAGGGTGTGATGAGATTTTTACTAAAACGTTGCTAAAATCGTAAATTGTTTATAAAAATAAAAAAAAATGTTTATTGAAAATTAAAAAAAAAGTGTTTCTTTATTTTTTTTAAGTAGAATAACGTTTTTCATCATAAAGGTAATTTTTTTTAGATACCAGAGCCAACCTGCATGATTTGAGATGAATTCAGTCATTATGTAGTTTTTTTATTTTTTATTATTGTTTTAAATTATATTCAATTGCTATTTTGCTGTATAGTTCACGGTGTTATAAACACTACTACTAATATAAATTTTGCGTTAGAAAGTTGTTTTTTTTCAAGCGAAATAGCATAGATATCATTAAAAATTGTGTCAAATGTTGAATCTATTTATGCATATATTTTCCTAATATCATAATTATTGCATGCATTTAAAGGAAAAGAAGGAGGGTAAATATTTTAGAAAATAGAAAAATGAAAATAACACTAAAATACACAAAAGGACCAGTATAATTAAAAATTTTTCGAAAAACGTAAAACACACTGTATTAAAACTAAAATTATTTGTGTAACTTAAGTTTCTTCTGATGAGGGAGCAGAAGAAATTGACGACGTGCAAATTATTTGGCTGTATACAAGAACACGATGTTTTGTCTGCGTTTTATTTACTCGAGTATCACGAATATTTCTATTGTATATTTATTTTTGTATCTCTTTTCAAAACACAGTATAAATACGTAGAGGGTCTGAAACTCCTCAAATATTTCCGTTATTCAAATCTTGCAATTTGAAAGCATTGCGCATTTTGAAAAGAAACAATTAGTGATTTGTATACAGTAGAGTTCCAGTATGTTTGCGTCTCGCTATATTTACGCCCCAGCATATTTGCCCATTTCCATCTCGTTATATTTTTCTGTCGCCGCTCTCTTTTTACCCCACTTTGAGCGCTGGGGCCTCAGGAAGGGTCACGAACGTAACGCGACTGAGGAGAGGGGGGCAATGCTCTCCTTCTTTTGGCAAATATAAGGAGACGAGAGGGGATGGCGAGGAACCGAGTGGGCAAATATACCGGGACTCTACTGTCCTATTATCTAACACCTAGTACGAGAATTCACTGAAATAGCTGAATAGTTTATGTAATAGTCATTGAATCATTTTTATTTTTGTTATTAAATCGAAATTTTATTGACTACTCATTCTTAAATTTCGACTGTTCAAATTTGAATTAGTCAAAGCTACTAATGATCGATGATTAATTCATTTTTACTAATAGAAAGTATAAAAGGAATTCATTAGTAAAAACTACAAATTCAGTAGTCAAATTTAAATAATTCATTTTAGAATTAAAATGTTAAAAAATACGGATAATTTGATTTGTTTTTATGTTTATGAGAAAAAATCATTACTAATTTTCATGTTGTTACTATAGAAGTAATATGTATGATTAAAACTTGTTCAAGTAATTTGCAAATAAATCTGAATCGTACAGACGAGTTTCAGAATTCAGAATTAAAAACGTTGGGAAAATTGTGAAAACATTGATTACATATTTCCATCTTAGTTCATCATAAGGAATTTGATAGTGACTTTACGATGTACAGATATTACTATATTTGTCTTATTATTATTGACTGTATAAATTAAGTGTCTTGTCTAAAAATATAAGATGTATTTTAAAAAATTAGCATACAGTGAGGTATACTTGAGTTCTCAAGAATAGCATCAGATAAAATACACGTAGACTTTTGAACCAGCGAACTAGAAAACACGATCTGACATTCTGATAGCCTTTTCTCGAGTTTTTTTATGTACGCATAAAAATCGCTTTCGACAGTAGGGAAAATTTGTCCTTGCAGAAGGATCATCTAACTTTTTCCATTACCGTTGCTTCCGATTAGCTCATTACGTATTAACTTATTCTAAGAATTGTCACAAGAACAAGTAACGGAATGAACAATATTATTCTTTAAAGTTTCGTGAAAATGAGCACGTACGTCTATTCCTGTATAATCATTATGATTTCAGTTTATTTTGCAACTTTTTTTATTAATCTTTGTGTTCTTGTTCATTTTTATCAAATTTTTATATTTTTTGTTATTTATCTTCTAGAAATTTTTATGTAAAACAATTGATTTTATTATTCGATATTGAGCATGAAGACCTTTTGTTTCGTGTATTTTTTTAAAAAATTAATTGAATTCCGTTATTGCAGATCTTATTACAGCTATTTTATTTATGATACAGATATATCTTTGCCAGATTCGTTGGGAATCCTTTAAAACTTTGAGGAGTTACGTCGATTTATAAAGAGATACCCATCGCCCTACGAGACGTATTGAAAAAAATTGTTTCTGGTTCAATGCTAGCTTTCTTCTTTTTATTCTTTGACATCGTTGTCATTAGGTGTTTTTTATTTAATTATAGAAGAAAAATTAACTATTTTTCTTTTGTGAAGAAAAATTGGCGTTTTTTTAACGGAAATATATGACAATTTAAAAAAAATTAACAGGTTATTACTTACTAATCTTGTAATATAATTTAATTTAAGAAAACTACGAGTTTAAGTGCAATAATCATTATATGTTAAATAGACGACGTGGCACAAATTACGTTAATTTAAATTTAAAACGTGCTATGAAGATTACTGTTCCCAATAGGTTTTTACGTGCTGGTAATCTGAAATTTTAATTCCCTTTGAGACATTTTATACAAAGTTGTATTATTCCGGCTATTGGACGTTGAAGACAGAACTGAAATTATTTTAATATGTGATTAAAATAAATTTTGTTAATTCGTTGGGCTTTTTTTACTTTAGTTTTCTCATTTTTACGATAAGTTACGCAATAATTAAAATTACATAATTAATGCAAATGAAGAAATTAAAAATCGCCTAATAATTGCTGAAAAAAACAATTTTTCAAATGTCGACATCACTTTCGTAAAATTTTATAAAATTAATTTCAAATAGACATTCACTGGAAGAAAGGTTATCTACGCATCAACAGATGTCGCAGTGAGTCCCACAGAGTTTGACGGTCCAACGATTTTCGAATTAAAAAATGCTCAAAAACCACCGAAAAACAATTCTTCATATGTAAATTCCACTTTCATTTGTTTTCTTCGTGCATCTGTTTAGTCAAGTTTGACTTACGTATAATAATTGATCACGTTAACTATCTATTATCCTAAAGAAATTATTTATGAATATTAATACAGTTTCTTTAAAAAGTATACTAATTAATACCAATTTAGTTTGACTAAGAATGTAAATTTTAATATATTCTATTTTTTTTTAAAATATCAAGATTCTTTTTTGTTCCTATTATCTTAACAAAAAAATTTGCATTTATTACTTTTTTCCCTTTAGTGTTTTCTTTTTGTGGTAAGAAATGGGTGTCGATGTAAGAACGAATGGATTATATTTTACAACGTACTCAAGGCTATTTTCACTGGAACTCTTGAATGGTTTATGGCTTTTTTATTTTCTTTAAGGTAAGTATACCTTTTCTGAAACTAAATGGTCAAGGGAAGAGTATCTCATGATCAAAAACATTGTGTTTATTTTTTTTAGTATGTAAAGTGAATGAATATTATTTATGAAGAAATTTGTACTTTCTTGACGATAATATTATCTTATATAAAATTACTATAAGGTATTAAAAGTGGGAAATTATTTTTGTGATGATGTAGATTTTTAATTTTCTGTTTTAACAGACATCAACAGATATTTTATTACAATTAGTCAGAATTACACAAAACAACGAAATAGTTAGAACTACTAACTATATAGAAGGATAAGTTACTGCCGTTGTTTTATTTTACTATTAAAATAGTGACCTCGACAAATCAGGTAGCCAAATACATAAGGAAAACTAACTAAAAACTTAGTTGTGCCAGACTATTTAGATATTAAAACCAACTAGTTTTTTTCGGTGTAGTACATTTATAAAAATCGAAAATAATTTCGATTACTGTTTAAAATTCAAATGGTTATTACAACGTATTCTGAACGTTTATGTACAATAATTTTTTATGATTAAAAATTCATAAAAAAATATTCTTATTGATTTTTTCTTAATTTCAAATTATAAATCCACGTAATGGAAGACAGGATAATACTGATTATGCATGATAATTATCTGCGTTTCGTCTTAAGATATTTTTATGAAAATCTATGATGAAATTCACTTTGATCAGATCCCATTTCAAATTTATATGTTCCTATGCCATTGATACTGGTTGTGCTAAAGCATTTGACAGAATATGTCATCAGATTATTGAAATTATGCGAACCTCCAAGATTTTGTCGTCTTTCAGATCGCTTACAAAATTGATTGATCATACTCAATTCAAAGTGGAATTAATTAGAATAGATATTCGCAGTCCAATTTATGTTTACATAATTAATGAATTAGTAGCAGCTGTATTATTTTAATTCACTTTTTCACTAGTTTATTTATTAAATATATCTAGTGTCCATATATTTCGTGTTAGTAATTTAAGTGAATTTGAAATTATGCCTAATTGGTATCTAAATTACGTAATTATAACCATTTCAGTTCAAGAGAACTGATGCTAATGTTGAAGTAATGAGTCGCTTGTTTCAGAGGTAATCTGTCTTAAGGTTAGAGCGTCTTGTAACTGGTGATATACTAAATAGCGAGCAATGGGAAAATCATTAGTGTGTATCTCCTTACTGGAATACTGCTCGCCACTTTTTTGTGATATAGTTTTTTCAGTGCATAAGAAATTAATATTAAAATACCTAAAAAGATTTTTCCTTCTCTAAGCAGTGAATCTTTACTCCTAGAAGTTGTACTTTAATTTGTCTCCCATTCCCATTGTCCACGTAATTTTATAAAACTATTAAACTTTTCATTCTTCACACATGACTGAAGTTGTCATAAAAAGTATTTGTATGATCCCAAAAATATATACTGCTTAAAAGAAGTTATACTCATTAATCTGGTTTTTTAAAATTCGAATTTAAGAGGCAAACATTAATAAACGTATTAAGGTTAAACTAAAATTTGAGGAAACTGTCTGAACTTGTTAAATTGTTGAAATTTGTGAGGTGAACATAGTGGAACTCGGTATGCAATAATAGCTAAACGTAGATTCCAGTTTCATTTCATGAATGAGCTGGAAAAGCCCATGCGGTTCCGTTTGTCTAAAAGCACTGGGTAATTTATACAATCAAGTGACTTCCACAGTATCAGCCTGATTATTTAACGCAATCGAATTATAGAAGAGTACAGGTAACAAATTGACTAATTCTATAAACTATGTGCATCTCGTTAATGCAAACAATTAATTAAAAATCACATATCTTCATTGTGTCTATTGGCAAATCTACGAGACTATTAATACTTCACTTTACTTTAAAATAAAAATAAATCATAACATTTTTTGTACATTTTTGTAACAAAAAATACTGTGCGATCATTAAAAAATTAGGCTCCAACATTTAGAAATTGTTACAAACTTTTCCTATTAATACTCGGTACAAATCTTGTTAGTCCTCTTAGTCAGGACTTGCTAAGGCAATGTAACGCTGCGGACATAATCTGATTAGGCATCTTTCAGTCTGGCCAGAAACTTGTTGTGAAGATAAGGTGTAAAATTTTGTTTACTCAACCTTAAAGGCGTATGATAGATTCAACTAAGTCCTGTGACAAAGTCTGTACACGGCGCAGTATTTGTGCCATTAAAAAAACTTGTTAAGTATTATAATTGTTCTCTTTAAAAGCAGCTACTTTCTGATCAGGACAGGGAAAAGATCATGTCTAGCCAGTTCTTGCTGCTATTTGTTAGAAGTTCGCTCGACAGCTGATGCTGATTATCTCCAGACCGGTGTCAATTCCTGGCTTGGACCAGCTTGTACGGGGTGCTACGTTTGTGGAGCAAGACCTGGATGAAGAAATATCGCAATTTCCGCCCGGGTTATTGTATTGAAGTTGTTAAAAGATTGCTGATTAGTAGAATCCTGCAAAGATTCATTGTTGGTATGAAACTCGTCCAGCTATGATCCTAAATGCACTCAAAATTCTGATCACATTTAGACTACTTTTTAATTTAAGTTCTTATATAAAATCGATGCCACGGTGAACATGCCGGGAATGTAGCCAAAAACTCTAAGTAAAATCTTCAATTTAACGTAACGAGTTTATAATTGTGTTTGTTTAAAAATCTTCTATCTTATCTTGGATTAGGAAAATCACGTTCAAAGGGAACCAAACGCACAAGAGCAGTAAGAGAAGTTGCAAGTCGGAATGTGACGCATCACGTCGCAAGTTCTTTGCCACCTGCGCTTTGAAATCTGGAGTCGACGAGAAGATAACGAGCACCCGATAGGAACATGCAAGCACTATCTACCGTGAATTGCGACCACCCATAATTCTATTTGGCCGTATTTTCCTTCCCCGTTCTGTGGAACCGAGCAACGGAATTTGCGTCGAAGCAATCTATGCGAAACTCGCGTTAAATTCGCACCGCTACTTTGTGCGCGATTCAACATCGACTCGGTAAATTGGTCCCTTTGCTGACTCTATGATCACTTATTATGAATTAAATCGCGGCTCTGAAAAGACAGGATAATGAAAAGCCGGAAGAATATTGCCTCACGCAATAATTTAATAAACTAGTTATTTCAATTACGAAATTAGCCAACTATAAATAATTCATCCGACCAATTTATCGTCTGGCGCTTGAGATGAAAATTGGTTCGGTCGACTTTTTAAAGACTAGAGTAATTAGTAGACCTGAATTGCTTTTTCTTGTTACTACTAGGAAATTGCATTTTATTTTGAAGTGGAAACCGTGCAAATAATTTGTTTTGTGTCGTATGACCTGAAATAGTTTCTCGTTTCGTGACACCTTTACCCAGTGTAACAAGAATGAAATAGAATCATTGCAGTAATTGTTCTTTCGGACCTTTGAAAAAATCTAAAATCTTCCAGTTAGAACATCCAAGATGAACTCCCATTAAGAATTGGCTATTTTAAGAATTCCATGTTTTTCTATCGTAACCATTTCACCAGTGATCATAAATCTAGTATTAAGCATAAATTCAAAGGAGATTCGAACTCGATGACAGTCCAAATAATACCGTAACAGACGTCAATAAATCATATTAGACTCGAATCGGATTATAGGTCTTAGCATTTGCATCGGTTAGTATCGTTCTGGTTAAGTCAGTGGAGGAAATTGAAACCGTTAAGTAAAATCGTTGCTGAAGAAACTACAGGTTCGGCGAGGTTCGAGTGGAATCGATACCAAACCCCTACCCTGACTTTCCAACGGATTTTCCCGTGTACGAAGGGATTAACCCGCCACCGCTGCAGCAGCTACCTCAGGACGTAACGACCTCTGCAATTTTGCATCCGCATATCTCCGTCCATTTTCACCATCGCGATCTTCAATTTCCCTCCGGAGGATACCAAGTTCGGATACTGTTTAGAAACTGGCTGATCCTGCTGATTCCGCTGATCTCTCGTCCAATGCGCAGAATGCCATTTTTCTAAAATAAATCCATTTATATGCGGATTTTATGGCAATATTTCTCCATTCTTTATGTTCTAATCCACTTCAGACTCACGAAATGAAAAGAAGTGAAAATTGGAATTGTTTTGAAACCGCCAGCAACTTGAAATGTTTGGGTAGAATGACATTCTTGTAAAATGCCAGAGCGCATCCTATTTACGGGATGAAATGGCGTCTTCTTATTCCGTAAGTTTCTTCGTCGTTAGGCGTTAAGCAAGAAGGATCGAGGGAATATTTTGCAACCAGCTCTTTGCTCGTTTGGTATCGTCGGCGTGAAAACCCTTCGGTGAAAAACTCCCCCGGGCGGACGCGTCCGAAGTTATTTTCCTTTCCCGTACATTCTGACGTTTTGAGAAAAGTCGTCTGTCAGGGGACATCCTGAGTTACACTTCCAGCTTCAGAGATCGATGACCCAGAAGGAGCTGCCGGTAAATTTCAACGACCATAATTTACCATTGTTTACGTCGCGTGAACGAGTGGAAAAAACTACTGAAAATGAATTACGCACGTCGATGCGTCCACAGACATCCAAACGCAGTTAGGAATCTAAGCGTGGGCTTTTCCGAATGGATTCCCTGTCTCTATTGTGTCCCTTCATACGAACGACCTAATTCAATTAGTTTCGGGCGACCATTAATTCATTTTGGTGCAACGATTCGGGTCGAAGAAAACTTGCAGTCTACGATCGATGTAACTTACGGTCCGTTTGCGTATGAAACTTTTAAAAGGATTGAGTCTCCTTTCTACCGCAATATATATTTACATACGAGACTAATCCTGAAAGTGCGCTGGTATACTTTATTGATGATTTTTGTTTATTTATGTCTCTGAATGCCGTTAATGTTATATTGTTCTACAGAATCCCCTTAATACTAAGTGAACTTTACTATTTTCTTCTTCTAGTATCTAGTTCTGATCATCGAATTTTTATCCTAAACAAAAGCTATGCGCTCATTATTCTTAATTGACTTACTGATACAATTCCTCGAGTTTGACAACCATTCTATTTTATCGGGTTTCCGATTTTTCTAATATTTTGATTTCCGCATATTAGAGCCTTTATATAGTATTTTGCAAATAAATAATTGCATATATTTTATATATGTCTAAGACAGGGTGTCCTGTGATCGCCTTAGTGACCGGATCATACACGATACTCGAGAGAAAACAGATGATTTTTTACAATCTGTATACATAATAGTGTTGATTATTAAAATCGACGTTATGTTGTTTACTTTTCTGAATTATCTAGTTGATCCTTTCGGGATTTTCTTACGAGGTTTGATGGCTCTTGTTATTAAGATATACGAAGTTTGATCAAATTGTTTTCATTTGATTTTATCGATCATTCATCTCTCCAATCTATTCATTATCTGTTAATTTCGGTTTTCGGATGTATGATTTTGATAATGCCCTCTATTTCTTATCACTTGGAACTATTTCTCGGAAAGGTTTTTTCTTTTTCTTTCGGAATTTTTCTATACAAGTATTAAAATCGACGGTATTTCACACCAGATGAAATATTGGTTTTCCGAAATTCATCTAAAAGATACTGTGTGAAGAAAAGAGTAATTCATAGTTAATCGATTTTTCGAAATTCCTTATTTAGAAATGATCAAATTTTAGAAAGATTAAGATTAATTTTTAGATTTTGTTCCTAATAGTTTAACAAAATACTTTACATATATTCTCTCTTTACAAAACAACAACAATTAACAGATGTATTAAATTCTAAGTATTATATTTAAACTTATTTTATGACTAAATTATATGGAATATTGAAAAAATTTATTTTCAACTTTTTCAACGTTTTCTCTTTTGGAGTCAGAAACTGATGGTCTCCATCTATTCAGAAGTATTGATTGAGAAGATTTTGTGAGCATTCGATGGACAATTAAAAGGTCCTGAGTTCAATTCCCGGCGTATCGAATTTTAAATAATAAAAAATCGTAAAAAATCGTTTAATTTTTTTTATAATTATGGATTTTTCGGTCTTCTAAGATTTATGATTTCTGCAGGCAAGATTCCAAATGCAGAAGAGAAACAAAATGATATATAAATTTTGCAAAATGAAAATTAAATTTCTGTCTAATTGGTTCAGAAAATTTTTCGATTGGTTAGTGAAAACCAATTGTACATAGTTCGGTTTTGTATTATTAATGTAATAAGTATTAAGGTAGATAGACCCCTAGATATAGTACGTTCGGGAAAAATATTGAATAACATTTTCACGAATTTGATTTTCACTCACAATGACATTGAAGGGAAAAAGTAGTATTCTACTCGAAAAAATTGAGATCTGCAAAATAAATTTGTTAAACAACTTTTGTTAATGACACAAAGTTTCTTTGTATGGTCAGTTGCACATATTTTTTTTAATTAATGGATTTTAGCGAGTGACGGCTTATTTTTGCGAAAAAAAGATTCTTTTCGTTAAAATCCATTTATTTTTAAAAAGTGTTCAACTGCAGATAAGAAGAAAGGTTGAGTCGTTAAAATTTAATAAATTATTTTTACAGGTCTCAATTTTTGTTCAAGATCAATAATACTTTCTCCCCTCAACATTGGCATTATTAGTGAAAGCAAAATTCTTGGAAACGTTATTAAATATTTGATTAAAAATATTTTTTATTATAATTAAGAATGAGCCGTTATTAGATAAGAGAACATTTACTATTTCTTCAGAGTTTATTAATTTTCACTGTATAAATTGTGAAGTTTTACTCTAAGATACATTAAGTTCATATTATTCAGAAATTGCGACAGCATTTAACTAAGTCTTAAGTAGTTTTAGCCTTAGTCATCTAACTAGTGTCTATGATGAATGTGAAAATTGGGTTAAAAAAAAAAGTAGATATAGTTTTGTTAAATCATTAAAAATTCTTGGATATTTGTTATCTTACAAAGTTAGGATTTTTATTATTTATTATTATTATTCTTATGCTTTCTAAAGGACCTTACCCGTCACTGTTTTTTAATTAACGATGTTATTTCCTTATTTATTAATTTTAAGGCTTCGGAATTGAAATGGACCAAGATACACCGAAAAGTCTTTTATAAATATTTTTCTATATATTTTTGTATTTATTAAATGATATAAAAAAGGTTGTCTCCTTGATTTTTTACGATTTTACATTAAATTTTAGAAATATCTTTGCAAATATTCACCCGATTTTTTTAACCAACGTTTCAAATTACATGATTCAAAAGAAAGGTTTACGAGAAACATTTTATTTAAAATAATACCTTTAATTATTTTTATGAAAATGCAATCAGTACTTCCTTATGTCAATTAAAAAATGATATTATAATCAATTTAAGTTTTCATTTTATGCAACTCCTTTATTGAAATTTTGAGATAGGTTGTAAGTTTACATTTAACAACTTAGAGCACTAAAAAGTATTAGTTTAATTTTGTTCGTTTTATGAGTAAACTGATATTCAGTTTTTCGTTTTAACTGAATTTTCCAAGTAATATACAGTAAATAAATTCAGCATTAATATGTATTAATGGTTCCTGGACATTCTTATAGACTTGGTAGGAATGATGACGAAGGAGAAATGAAAAATCTATATCTTCTTAAAGAGGTGTTTTTCACATGTCAACTTCAGTTTACTTTCACGATATCATTACATTAAGTTATGATTTTTAATTATTTTTATGTTTTTCAGCAATTATTTATAAATTTTTTGCAAAAAAAAAGAAAAAATTGAGCCTGGTCGATAGTTAATTATAAAAGGTAAAATGTGTTATTTAAACTTATTGTTAGTCATGTAGTATGATTTGAATTCATAAAAGAACGTATTAAAAAGTCATTAAGATCCATAGAGAACGATGAATATATTTATTTCACTAGAAAGTTTTCTATTAAGTTAAAAAATTGCATGACAGAATTTGTGAAAATAAATTTTTACAAACTTCATGAATAGCTAAAAACAATGGTTGTATATTAAAATTAAATAATGAAGGCTGAAGTTTAATTATAACGAGATTATTATCGGTATGAATAATTATAAAACGTTAACAATATTTAAAAAAATGTGATGTAAGTAATATTAATAATAGACCTAAGTTAATTTTAATGACCTTTAATTTAATATTTTTAGTATTGATTACAAGTGATATTGAATGAAAAATCGAAAATCTTTGGTTAAATTAACCCGAAAAATAATTGAATACTAAATATTGTATGTAAAAGTTTTATTGTTTTTGTTGTATTGTTTCGCACACTTTATTATCGTTTTTAATATTTAAATCAGTTGGCTACGCTACTACATATTGTTTGTAATAAAAAAAAGGTTCATGTATCGAGATTTGTCTCTTCATTTTATTACAGTACGTGCTTCAAATTACAATTTTGTATAATTAAATATAATTACGATTTTTAATTTTCCATGAACATTTTAAACGAAATGGTTAATTAAAATAAGTCAATTGTTAATGCAATCTCAATAAGTCGTAGTTTTATGAAAATATTAAAAAAAATAAATTAATATTAAATCTGTAAATATCATTTAATATTGTACATGACTATCTTAATATAAGTAGCGACATCTGAGTCATAATTAATTATTTATTTTTCTAAATTCAGTTAGGTTATTATTGAGACTCGAGAGATTCTGTTCGAGATGGAGCATTTTAACTCTCCATGATCCGAGATACTATCTGGATACGAAACTATATTAAAGAAATATCGAGATAGAGACGAGTGTTAAGATAATCTCGTCGCGATGATCCCGAAACACTGAATTGTATATTCAATTAAAACAAATTTGGCTGGACTTGAATGAGGTAAAAAATTTACTAAATGTTAAGACGCCACATTTAAAAATACAAAAGTTTGTCAAGAAGTTAAAAATAATAAAATCCCAATTAAATTGACATTATGATCAATATAACTTTAAGAAAAGACTGTTTTGTACATGAGTTTAAAATGAATGGCGGATATTGGAATCTTTCAAGTCATACTTGTTTCATATTTTTTGCCGAACGTCATCCTTCTATTGTTCATCTAACCCGAGAAAAGGAAGATGGTATATTTCATAGCAGAATTTATCAGCGTAATCTCCATATTCCTCTGAATATATTTTATTTTCTACACGAAATACAACGATGATTTATCTCGGAAGATTTTTTGTTCTATATTCGTAAGTAGCATTTAAAATTATAATTGCAAATAAAAGGTAATTTTGTTCATTCCATAAAACCAAACAAACGTCTATTAGTTTTCTCGAAAAACTGGATGCGTATTTCTCAACGGTGTTTAAAAAATAAACTTGATTTCGAGATAGATTCTGTGTAAACTTGTTCTCTGGTGTTGGTATATGACGCCATAAGTCAATACGTTCTGTGCTGCGCTAGCGCAATTAATTCCAATTGTTTTCCTATCGATAAATTTGATTTCTTGTATAATTATTGTAAAATATACCGATTGATCACATACTTCTGCTTACTACGAGTTTTTCAAAACAAAATGACATCTGATAAGTAATTTGTTAAGAAATTTAATAGTGTATAAGAAATCTAGAAATTATTATAAGCTGCCCAACTGAAAACATAATTTGAGTTTATAAGAAATTTCGTATGAGAAGTTACGTGGACGATATCATTTTTCAACTGAAGGAAACAAACAAACAACTAAACAGATTAGATCGCCAGTAGTTGACAAAATGTGCAAATAAATACCGCAATATCAGAACTCTAATGTGAAAGAAAGGAAAAAGCAATGACGTAATAAGCTGCCCTTCGATTTATCCAACCCTCTTTTTTTGACGAAACTCTCGAATAATCAATTAATAATTTAATTAAATTATTAATCTACAACATATGTAGCAACTAGCACGTTCAAAGAAAACAACCGCATCCCTCACGTCCTTCATTTACATACCCATTACGTTCAAATATTTATAGTGACCTTTGCACCGGTACATGCATTGCATAAAGTTCTGTCTTAGAATTCACATGGATGTTTAATATGGTTACTTTTGACATGTTGATCTTGTGTGGTTTGTGTTTTAGAAAAATCATGTCATGAAAATTTGTTGCCATTAATTG
This sequence comes from Trichopria drosophilae, assembly GCA_030407085.1. Classification (NCBI taxonomy): domain Eukaryota; kingdom Metazoa; phylum Arthropoda; class Insecta; order Hymenoptera; family Diapriidae; genus Trichopria; species Trichopria drosophilae. Next base: position 107,361,756 of record CM059585.1, on the reverse strand, counting down.
TCAATTATTTTTCTCTTTCATTGCAGATTTGCAGAACTTTTATCAAATGTCACATGAATGACAAATTGCATAATGACATATAAAAAGTTCATCCACTCAACGTCTCGAGTTCGAACGTTATGCAACAATTGACCGAATTGCATTTTCATCTGCATAACGGAATGTCATCTTCCTTTCAAACAATGAAAAATCGTTTATAAATGAATGAAAGAAGTTGAACTATATCCATATTATTTAACGACTATAAACGAAAGCTGCATCACGAGAAGGAGCGTGAAAAGAGATTGATCTTACAAATTGAAATGGTAATCAATTCCACTTGCTTTTGTATGTAGATGTTAATAGCAAATAACGAAGAATAAACTTTGAACCTTTGGCCGGAATTGGAACTCCTTTGGGATGTTAATAAAAATGTCCTTCGACAATTGATAGAACTGATAACTATGCCAAGCAGAATGCGAGAATCCTGATTAAATTTGAGTGTTACTGTTCGGTAAAAAAAAGTCCCGTGATTAAACAAGGCCAGTTAATACAATGTACTTTTGTGATATTGATATAACTTATTGAATAGAAGGACGAATGTTGTTATAATTAAAAATAAATCTTAATGCTCCTTCCTACGAAATCATTTTTATTACGATCATAAATTGTGATCCTCACACGTTCCAGGGCTAGCTGATATATTACATTTAATGATTAAACAGGAAACAAATAATAGGCCCTGTATTTATAGTGTTATATCAGGTCGTTAAACACTGTTTGTTGAAATTATCCGATACATAAATTTTTTTAAATGCGATAATTTACAATGTGCCTTACCAACGCATTTCTGTTTTAGGATTTTCTCAAGAATATGTAATAGAAATAACATTTCCTACTAGTTGAAATGTGAAGGTTCAATTTTAATAGAGTCTCTGAATAAATGTTTCAATAAAAAAACATAAAATTAATTTTGCAAACTCTAAAAAAAATGTTCTAAGAATAAGAATTTCTTTGAATGTGTCAAAGAATATTCTCAATTTTTTCAGAATGTATTAATACAATTTGTTATTTTTCAAAAATTAAGAAAATCAAAATGTTTAAAAAAAACTGAAAAACCTTGAGAGTAATTTTTAACTAATTCTAAGATATTTTTGTTGTACGGAGATTTTCTCTGAAGTTTATAGTTTTGAGAAACAAAATTATTAATAATTTCTAGATTTCGGGAATAATAATTTATTTTATCGAAAACTATAGACTTTAGAAAACATATTCTTAGAACAAAAATATCTTAGAATTTGTCAAAGAATACACTGAAATTTGTTTGGATTTTTAAAACTTTTTTCAAAAATTTAAAAAATAAAAAATGATATCAATACATTCTGAAAAAATTAGGCGTAATTTAATAAATTCTCAGACATTTTCAGTCTTAGAAAATTTTGTCTAAAGTTTATAGCTTTCATGAACAAAATTGTTAACTTTTAAAAATAAATTACTTGCTGCCGTCCCCATTTTTTGATCACGATGTTTTTTGTTAATATTTTAAAAATATATCTAAATATTACTATAAACTACTATTTTCTTTACTTTAAGTGAAAGAATTTAGTGTCGGAAAATGCTCTGTCGATGAGAAAAAAATGTTTTGTTCAAAAGAATAACCGATTTTTTGCGTTTTTTGACATTTAAATCGCTATATTTAATTTTCTAATTATGATAGCTTAATTTTGATAACGCCATTGAAAAGAGCAACCTTAGAAACAGTAAGATTTTTTTTTCCTTTCCATTTTTTTATGTTCCATTTTCATACGAAATTCGTAATTCAAAATGAATTGCAAAATATGTACTTCCCGGTGTTAATGGGTTAAAAAAGAAAATGATCAGAAACGATATTAATTTATTTACTTATTTACTACATACTTACATTTTATGTTTCATCGACGACATCTTAAAAATTTCTTGGATTCTGCAGAAACGTATTTTTATTTAAGTCCATCTGAAATGAAAGTAAACATTTTATTACAGAAATATGTTATCAAGATGCAAAATTACAAAAGTTTTAATAGACTAAAAATGAAACATCATAAAAACACCAAGTCGGAAAGTTTATATTTACTACTCAGCATTTTTGTAGTATAAAGTCAGAAACTTTAGAAAATGTTATTTGTATTATATTAGAGAATAGTTATTTGAATATAGATGTTAGCCGCATTTACTAACTAATTTGTTGTAACTCTTTTTTATTTCATTACATACGATGCAATTATTTGTTAAAATTGGGTGAAATCACGTAAATTCGATTTTTTTAATACGTACGATTTATGAACAGCTTTTTTTTTATTAAAGTCGATGTAGGGCCAATAATTTACTCGTAAATTTTCCTTTATATGTCTGATTATTGGGTGTAAATTTATACTTGTTTGGAAGAAAATGTTTTTTGAGAAAAATTTAAAATACAATCCCGAGTAGAAATTTTGATACGTCCCTGATCAGGTGCTGTTCAGGCTGCCTGGATGTATTTCAGGCTTTATCAGGCTATACTATCAGGGCCTGATCAAGAACGTAACGACTTTATTTGTCCGGGTCGGATAAGACATCCTGATATCCGGTCCTGATCAAGACTGGATAAGGGTTTGATCAGGGTTTATAAGGGCCTGATGAGGTAACTTTAAGTTTCGTTTAAACAATAATTAAATAAAATTAATATCATAGAACTATATGAGTCAGTTTCATATAAATATTGTACCCGGGAAAAAATGGATTTTGACCTGATATAAATATAAATAATCAGATTTAGCTATATATGAATATATATGGGATATATATGCTCATACATGCTCATATATGATTATATATTACTATATTAGGTCAAAATCAATATACGAGCATACATAAACATATCTGGATTATATACGAATCGTATATGATGATATATGAATCATGTATGATGATGTATGATCATATATGGTTCATATATGATCCAGATATAAATCATTTTTTCCCGGGTATTTAACAATATAATTATATATTATTATTAATCCACACGTATGTTACATTTCATAAAGTGTCATTCGAATGATTATATTAAATTTTATACATTTAAGTTTTATACTATTTATATTCTAATTATATTTTTATATATCACATTCTACAATTGCATTTTTCAAAGCTCGCAAATAAATAAGAAAAAATTAACCTCGCGCGGGAATCGAACCCACCTCTTTCGCTTACTACGCTTGCGCCTTAATCACAGCGCTACGCTCACATGCTTAGCAAAACTCAAGTAGCGCCAAATTAACTATTGTCAATAAGACACTTACCAAAAATAAAATACGCGTGTTTTTTTGTTTATAAAAAATAATAGTTTATAATATTTTGTGATAAAACAAATGTGTGTCTATTATTGTTACTTATCCTCTACAAAAGTAATAACTACAGATATTCGTTCTCTACATAAATTTACCCAGTAGAACCAAATGTCATGTTCATATTTCTTCTGAAACCACTTTTATATGCCGCTGCATTCGTACGCCTACCTGGTAGAGGTTGCCTTACAATCCCTTGATCAGGACATGATCAGGCAACTACTACGTTTGCTTGATAATGTGTAGGTTATAGTCCCCTGATGACGGCCTGGTTTGGCATTATTAAGGCCCACCTTATCAAGCACGCATGACTGCAGCCTAGTCAAGACCTGATCCGGAAGTAAGGCGTTTCTTACCAGGCGCGCCTGTGTGGCTCCTGAACAGGGCCTGATCAGTTTTCAGGCAGCTTGGACAGATTTTTTCTCGGGATAAATATTAAACTTCTGAAAACATTTTTATTTACGTATAGGACAACAATATATGTCATACATGTTAAAATATGAAGAGATCGTGCTTTTAGTTAAAATATGGTAAACTTTCAAGATAGTCTGTCTTCAAAGTGTATTATGGTATAAATTATAACTTTACGGGTCAATAAAAACATGTTTTATGAGATGATATATGTGTAATGTTACCTAATTTTAAAAGTATATTTATATTTCTACCTCAAAACTAGAAGTCTATTGGATTTACAAAGAAATGTATAAATTTAAAAGTATTAACTTTATTAGGGCATTCTGAAACGACTGCTCAAATAGAAACTATATAGTATTATATAATCACGGATAATTTAAAAATACGTAAAAAATGTTTACCAGTAATAAATAAAAGATATTTTGTCATGTACAAACTAGTTTAATAACAATTATTAATAATTTTCTGTCAGTGTTGAAAAGTAAACAATGTTTGGAAACCGGGTAGAAACGCCAAACTTGTGAAAAAAATCGCTTTAGAGGTCAACCAGCTCAAGAATAAAATTTCATTTAGAATTTCCTCAATTTAAGCGTCATCGCTAACACGGTGGTGCATTGTGCGTTGCTTGCCAAAACCGACCGGATAGCGGAGAAATTATTTTGGTCCGTCGTGTGCGACATCTTATATCTAAGTGTCGCATAATATATATACATAAATGCATACATATATACAATACACGAGTGTATTACCTGGCTTGACACCGGGTCTCTTTCTCAAGAAGACTCTTGTCACCGAGGCAAGAATATTTCATTTTCCGCCCTCGTTCCCCATACATTGCATCTGAATAATTGAAAAAGCGACGCGCGCACCGGAAACATTGTTTACCGGATACACGTATAGAAGCTCGTACGGTGACTATTTTTAGCACTTGAATTTTAAAAGTAATTTGATTTAGTTAAGTTTTCTTGCATGACCCGGTATTCTATGCTCTTGCTTATACTTTAAGCGAAACGCTCATCGTAAATCAGAACCGCGCACTGACACCTTAATTAGATTGTTGCGAAAAATTTATGAACGCTGCGATCATCCTAAAGTTGACTTTATATTTCAATGATCCGCGAAATGAGAAATATCAATTACAGATGAAATAACCACTGCAATTTCTAAACAATTTTTGAGTTAATGCAATAGTTAAGATAACACAGAGAAAGTAATAAATAAGCATAATGCTGCATTCGTTATTAAAAAAATATTTATGTATGCAAATTCTGGCACTATAAACTTGATGGAAATGCTTATAAAGTAACTTAATTTTCGAAGCTAAAATATTAAAGTAAATCCCAGTCTCCTTTCATTGCGAAGAAAATTATTTGATGTTATTTTCACTTCGTAATTTGTAGTCATTCAAATATGCAGAAAGTTAATTTAATTTGATTTTTAGGGAGTTTTATACCTTTTACATTATTATCTTGTCATATTTTACATTCTCTAAACTCTGCGTTTTCAGTGGACTGGCGAAATTTTGCTGTGCACCACATTATTCCATTATAATACACTGCACTTACTCTCACGTCGTTCCCATCTGTTAGTAAATGAGATATAATATACAGGATATTTAAGCCGATAGAATGACCGTATATCAATGAAATTCTTCTTTAATCCCTCAAACAATATGATTGGTATTAGTATCGTTAATTAGGAATGTGCATAATACGCTTGTTCCAAAAGATAGGACGTAAAATAACTTTTCTGAAAAAGGTACGGCTAACAAATTTCAGAAAGGAAAAGAATGAGAAAATATAGGAGATATTATATTATAGATTCGTGAACAAAGTATCTACCAATTATAAAAGTAAATGCCCATTATAATTGGAAAATAATATTAAAGTAAATGTTTAGTTCAGAATGTGTCAAACACAAAACAGTAGGAGTCAAATTTCATTCAAAATGATTAAAAAGTATGTAATCTACTTTCAATCTATAAAAAAGAAGAAATTTCCCGATCGGAAATCTGGCCAGGCTACCTGAAAACTGATTAGGCCCTGTTCAGGCGGCAATCAGGAGTGCCTGATAAAGTGTGTCTTAATATTGACTGATTAGAACCTGATCAGGGAGCAGTCATGCATGCCTGATAAGGCGGGCCTTAATACTGCCAGACCAGTCCCTCATCAGGGGACAATGATCTGCACCTTATCAGGAAAACGTAGTTGTTACCTGATCATGTGCTTATCAGGGGATTGCAAGGCAAACTTTATCAGCTAATAAGCATTTAAGGCATATAAGAATTTGTTATATATGTTTGACGAAATTGTTTATAACATATTAATATAAATCATTTTTTTTTATAAACAAGAAAACACAGGTATTTTATTTTTATCAAATATCCGATTTCCAGTGGTTAGTTCAGTTCTATCCGACCATAGAGTTTTCGACCATATTATTTATATATTATTTTTAAAAACAAATTTATGACTTTTAACAACACCTTGTACATATTTTTGGTCCAAGTTTTCCCGCAGATTCGATTGGAATAGTCAGAGTTCATATAAACCCACTTTTGTCGCCTGATTTTTGCTAGGAATGGGCATAAATTGGGCCTTGTAAAATAATGCATTTGCGAAGCGTAGCGCAGTGGTTAAGGCGCTAGCGTGTTATGCGAGAGACCCGGGTTCGATTCCCGCGCGGAGTAAGATTTTTTCTTATTTATTTGCTAGCGTTGAAAACTCCAAATATAGAATGTGATATATAAAAATATAATTAAAATATAAATAGTATGAAACTTAAATATATAAAAATTAAATTTAGATATAAAAATCATTCGAATGACACTTTATGAAATGTAGCATACGTGAATATAATAATAATATATAATTATTGTATAATTAAATACAATGTGTATAGGAAGGTGACTCATCCAGTTGTATGATTATTAATGTTACTTAATTATTGTTTAAACGAACCTTGGAGGAATGTCGTCAGGCCCTTATATAGCCCCCATTAAGCCCTTACACAGCCCTGATGAGGGCGGGATGTCAGGATGTCTGATCCGACCCAGACCAATAAAATCGTTGCGTTTTTGATCAGGCCCTGATAGCCTGATTAGGGCCTGAAACATTTTCAGGCAGCCTGAACAGGACCTGATCAGGGCCGTATCAAAATTTCTACTCGGGTTGTAGTTTTTTGGGGTAATTACGTGAGGGTGATATTAATGATGAACTCCATGTGATTCAAAGTTTACTACGAAGTATTCAAATATATTTACTACTTTGAGTCTGACCAAGTTACTCCAACCATTTTTTATTATACGATTGAAAATTCAGAATACATTTTAGTTAATTTTGCTAATAATATTAAATTCAATTTTTATATAAACTTAATATTTTTTCATTTAATTTTGTTTCTTATTTGGCAAAATGCAACAAAGCAAATAACAAAAATGAAATTATATTCACAAAAATGAAGAGGACATTTTACAAAAATAACGTTTGAAATTCGCACGTGCACAATAAATTAAACTCAGGTCACCGAAACACAAAATTTCAAATGATACACATCGGAATAATACAAGAATACTCTGAGAATAATAAATATATCACGTTAACACGCGCGCTCCGAAAAAAGAGGAAAATTATAGTTCTGATTTCTTTTAAGAATATATCGCAAGATTATTGCAATTAATGGCAATGAAAGGTTATTAGAAAAAACCTTACATCTTCCAGGCGAAGTTTTTATGTTTTATTTAAATTTGCAAAGAAAAAATGTTGATTTTTATTATTATAAATTGATTAACTATTCTATTAAAATACTAGAAATTAACATTTCCCGGTTTATCGTAATTATCAATATACGTGTGAATAATGAATTCATTCGTCAACTTCCCCTCGCCTTGACTTCTTCGATCGAATTCAAGTCCAATGATTTAATCCATCACATGCATATGAATGGATATGCATTTTTATGTAAGTAAAGGAATAATATTGTTTTGAAATCATTGAAAAGTAATTAATTATGGCAGATTACTAGTGACTTATTGCTAGTTTTATTATTTTGAACAATCGTAAAGTATTTAATGAGCTTCAGAAAGAAACATGATTACCTAATTTTGTAATTAATTAAAAATGTTTAACAAAAAAATTATCTTGTTTCAAAAATATCTGAAAATTAAACATGAAATTCGTAAATATAATTAAAATATACACAATTTTTCATCCAATATCTTACTAAGGAAATTTATTATTTACCCCTTTCAATTTATTGCCAGGTATTTCAGAAATCTTAAATATCATTAATATCTGTCCGTGAAGATTTTGAATCGTTTAATTTTGCTTCTGAAAGATTAGGAATTTTTCTTAGGACGGCACAAAATTTGATTTTGTGAAATATTCAGTTTATTTTAACATGATCATATTTTAATAAAAAAAACATAGAATTTACTATTTTTCTTATAAATTTTAACATAGAAATAAAGTTTTGTTTACATTATCAGGTTCCTTAAAAGAAAGTTGGTCATTAATTTCTTCTTGCCAAGTCACTTTTAAATATTGTATAACTCTGTCGTAAGTTATAATAGAATTGTAAATAAATTACTAAATATTTTCGTGGTTTCCAGCATTTTTCTAAAAAAATAGAAACAATTTAAATATAATTGTCTTTTTGATTTTGGCTTAGTGGTTAAGTCATTGGATTTGAATGTTGCGGTTCCAGGTTCGAATCCATCTTCATCAACTTTTTTTCTTAAAAAGAGTAAATCACCTGATGTGCAGTGATTGTTTATTGTCGATAAGTTTTTATGAAGTTAGATGTTGAAAATGAATAATTATGCATGACAATGGCCAACAATTTTTTCTCCGGTTTTGTTAGTCGCCAGCACAATCAATTTTCTATACATTTATTACGACTATTAAACAATAAAATTCCACTAAATAACTTGATATTATATTTGTTTGTTCTCAGTGCATGAAAGTTCGTTACATTCAAGTTGGTAAATATGAATCATGTAGAACCCAAATCTTTCTTGACATATCAATAATATTTCACTAAATAATTTCCAGAAACTATCTAAAAATAGGAGTAAAGATGGATTTCAGTTTTTGCAAACAGAGTAAACGCCATTCTTTACCCAGTAGAGATTTATCGCTTTTTTTGTCGATTTAGAAGAATATATATGGAGGAGGTTTCACTGCAGCACTTTAAGAGTCCATTAATACCTAAAATAGTCGCGACTAGTGGAACAAAATTATTTTTCATGAAGATGAGCAACTCGTCCCTTCGACAGGTCTCTCTTTGCTTTTATAACATGAGTAGCATTCTCATCTATAGTTTGGGAAAAGTAGTTATCTATTAGTTACTGAAGGTGATTGATGTATTCTACTGACCACGTTTTGCTCCGAAATGGTGATGGATGCTGAAGTATTTCCAAGAGGGATAATTGATTTTCCTTCTTTTCGAACAAATTTTGATCGACATTGGCTAAAGCGAAATTCAAAAAAAATTATACGAAAATATTTTTTTATTTTAAAATCCTGCTAAATAACAAATAAATTGATAAATTATTAAAATATACCTATCATAATTAAGTTTAGTAAAACGTCTGCTACTTATAAGTGTAATATACTTTAGAGAGATGTGTTTTAAAAAGTTTCAAATTTTGTTAAAAAATTTGATCGGTGTTTAGTTACTTTTATTTCATCCGTTATCATTAACGCCCAAGTGGACGCAAATTTCACCAATATTTTCAGAATATTTCTTGACATTAAAAACCAATTCCAAAAATTTGAGATAAATCATTCTAGACGCAAAATTTGTCGCTCTTTCAGATTCGTCTATCAAAATTTATCTACAATAAAAGTGTATAAAGTTATAAACTTTGTGTCTTTAATGTCTCAGCTGTAACTATTAGTAATAACACGTGAGAAAATTAAATATGGCCGCTCCATAATGGCGACTGAAGCTATTTTTTAAAAATATTACCTTAGTGTATCGAATCTTTAAAATTTATCCGATCTTGATAAAACTTAGTTAGTTATAATAAAATATAAATTATCGGTAGTTTTTCACTGCAACTCTTGATTACTCTGTCAATTTTAAGAATTTCGGAATGAAACAAAATGGAAATTACAGACTAAATATTTTTATTAGCAAATGTGAAAAGAAAAAAATTAATATGTTTATGAAAAAAAAATGTCAATAAAAGTAACAAACCTCTCTTTGTCTATTTTAAAGAAAAGTAATCAAAGTTTTTAATTTTCTGCCGACATATTGGATCCGCCATTTTGAATGTTTGAAAAACAACGTGATTATCGTAATCGGTGGCCTCAAAAACCCCAGTATACAAAGCTTTACATTTATAAAATAAAATTTTGAATTTTTGGCCACTATAGTTAATTTTTTAAAAATAACGTGAAAATAATATCTCGAGACTCCAAAAATTTATGGGCACTATGTTTAATCAAGATTGGATAATTAAATACATGATATTTTAAGACTCCAATGACTTTTTTTGTTTGACATGAATCTATTGATTAAAAAAGTTTTGTAAAGGAAAAAATCCATTTTTTTGTAAATAATTGTTTATAACGTTTTAGACTTCTATTGTAGACAAATTTTGATAGAAGAATCTGAAAGGCAGATCAATTTTACGTCGAGAATGGTGTGTCTCAAATTTTTTGAAATGGCTTTTAACGACAAGGACTATTGCGAAATATCTTTTCTGATTCCTCTTGGGCGTTAATGGGTTAAATGGATTTAAGAAGATCAATTAAAAACCATATTCAACTCTTTTCGAAAGTGAATGTGTAATTATATATTCGACAAAATTTATTGAAAATTTGAATTTGTTTATACATTCAAGACGAAAATCTTATGTGTTTCGTGACGCAACATGTCGAAATGACCGTAACGTATCATGCATTCCTCATTTTTCAATTTCATCAATCTCATCGATGAATTGCGTTTTCTTCATTCAGTTCAATGGACCAAATGATACAAGTTCAAATTTGTTATTTCATTCCTCTGCGAATTACATTTTTAAATATTATTTTTCGATATGGATTCAAGTTTCTAAATTATTATTTTTTTATAACATTTTTTCCTATTTATAATATTGATACTTACATTTGCCCTACATTAAAAGAGTTTACATAAAATAGATTATAATTTATTGCACATTATTAATAAAAAACGAATCTGAAATAACAGGAATAAAGTTGAAAATGTGAGGAAAACGAGAAGAGACAATGAAAATAAAACATTAAATTAAAAAACGGTGAGGTTAGTTTTTAATTATGAAAATAAGGGTTAATTCCTCGACAAAATATTGAGTAGTATTAGTGGTTACTAAATATTTCATTAATTATAATAAATGAATGATAATATACGCATCTAAATATAAAATGTAAATAATTTTATTTAACGCTTAGTTTGTTGCATAATAATATGAATAATTAAAAGTTATTATAATAAATACATTTGTAGTCAAGACTCAAAGAACAAACTAGTTAGTCAGTCGTTACTGAGTAAACAAAAACATCAGTTTTTAAATGAAAATTCACTGTAAACAATGAAATGTATTCATTCCATAATAGCGAATATTCATGACATTCAATGTGGAATCATTTCCGACTTATTTTACCTTCAGAACTGTAGTTATATATAATTTCCGGCTAAGTGTGCCAGTTTTCTCGAGACCCACTGTACAGAACACGTAAATAATGATCTTTAATTTCATTTATTTTTGATCGCACAAGTTATACAAATATTTTACTAAATTTACAAATTTTCACCCTCATTATCACCGTATCACATAAGAAGAATACGGAAAATTTTATAAATTGTACGTAAATTAACCAGCCGATTTTTTTTCTAACAGTACGACTAAAGTGATTATATTGACTTATCAAAGAAAAGAAATGTATTAAAGATATACGGAATTGTTTCGTTTGCTTATTTTAAAGTTGCATGTTGTAAAATATCCTTTATATTATAGATAAAAAAACAGCATAATAAATTAAATTTATATTTCACAAGATGATTTTTTTACAAGATGATTAATTTGTATTCTTATAGATTTTAATTATTTTTACAAATAAGAAAGAAAATTTTCTTAAAGATCGTATCCAACCCCAAAATAGTTCATTTGGCATATGTAGAAGTCAAGTATATTTTCACGTACACAGCAAAATTTGGTGGTATTTATAAAATAAGTAGACAGTATTGGCTTCCAACATATTTCTCTCCCACGTGTTTCACATGACATAAATCATATAGTGTTCACTTTACAAGACAATTATTCGAAAACGGAGATGTCTGCTTTTTTCAGCATTTAATGTTCTGGTTTTATTTGATTTTCATATGCGTACATGTTGAGTATATAACAATTATTAATTTTATATTATACATTCAACATTTCGAAATTTTAATGTCGAAAATAAGGTGATTTATGTTCGTCGCTTCTTGACTTTTAATGAATTTCCCAAACAAAACGTTTCCGGTATCATTAACAAGAAACTAATAATGTCGAAAGTATTTTTAAAAACGTATTATATTTAATAACGTATACATTTGTTAATAATTATATAAAGCTGATGTAACTACAGTTAACCTTTCTTGTATTTTATGGATTTTCGTCAATAAAATTATTCTTCACTTCGGTACAATTCAAGTATAGTAATTTATACCCCTTGTACATCCTTTAAATTGTTATTATTAAGTGCTCATGTTTTATGCTAATTTATATACAATGAAGTGTTTCGTAACAAGTCGTTTCGTATAGAATAAAAATAACATATCTGAAAAAGAAAACCAAGATGAAAAGTGTTAAAATTTTGTCAACAGAGACATTTTTTCGAATCCCAAGTTTCACATTCAAACTATCACACCGTACATGACTCGATCACCATATAATTAATTACTTATGGAGATTTTAATATACTTGTTGTTACTGAGACATTTAAGAAAAAAAAGTGAAATGATTCTTATATTCATAACAAGTCCCGATTTGGAGGTCAGACTATGTCTGTAATATGTTTTTTGGATTGCTGAATCCGACTTCTAAGTCCGTTTAACCCCCTCACGTCAGGTTTTGGACATAGCCACAAAGAAAATAGAAGAATAATTTGGGCCTGGAAGTCCATGCCTCGTATCCGTTGTGTTTTGGGGTTACTGAAATTGAACTCGAAGTTCATTCCACCTTACCCGGTCTGCCTTTTGTCGTAACCTTAAAAATGTATGTCACGAAGAAGATCGCTAATTATTTTGTTATTTTCATATATTTATGATTAGTTTCGTATCTTGGGCAGTTTAATAAAAATTTGTAGAAAAATTTAACTGCCCATAACATAACATTTATGTTTGCGATCGTCAGCTCTTTAATATTAAAAAATCGTTGCAAATTCTAACCTGGAAGTCATGCGATTAGCGATTTCAAAGCAGCAATTTTAAACGATTTTGAACAGACAGAGAGTACTGAAAAGTACCGGACAGTTCTGGACACTAGTTCTGGACAATATTCTACTTCACAGTACTTGAATAACATGTACTGAAATTTTCTGGAATATACTGGAATGTATTGAAATATAACGTAATGTAATGAAAAGTTCTGAACTTGTAAGGTTTTATTTACACCATTAATTTCATCTTGAAAACCACTTCGAAAATAAAATTTCATTTTAAGAATTGCTTTGGCTTTTATTCTACAAATTACATATGCAACTATCATATTTCTGGCGAATTCCATTTAAATTAGTACATATGTAAATTTATATTATATTAGATTATATTTCGATGATAGATATATAAAATTAAAAATTAATAAACTTCTGGAACAATTAACTTTGTAACAACATATAATGAAGGATATACTGCAATATCGTTGAAGTTATTCAATAGATTTCAAGTATATAAACTGACCATGTTAAAGATTCCTGAAATTCAGTGGTTTTTAATGATTTTCTGCGATATGCTTTCTACCCCAGTCAGTTTGGACAATAGTGGTGCTAAGGGGCTAAATCGACCCTCTCTTTAATACTACTTTCACTGATTAAATAATTCACTGTTGCAAATCTCAGAATGTACATCATATAGAGGGAAATTAATTATATCTGAATCACATCCAGAATACTAGACATCAAGAAAGGGGATCATATAGATTACTGATTATATAAAACGTTGATACTTATAGAGTAAATGATGCAGGAATGAAAAATCGGATTCAATAAAATACCATCTGATCAAATCAAATCGTATAAAAATATAAAATATCGAATCCAATTTATTATGTCATTTATCGATATATAATAATGAATCTGGGTAATTTTTTATCAAATAGGTATTCATATTTTGAACATATTTTTGGGTAACTTGAATGGATAATAATTATCATTACTCAATTCGACATAATTCGAGTGAGAAGTTCAACTATTTTCTTGTATTATAACATTAGTTTGAATTAATAATGACTGCTTTTTATATTTTGAATTAATTTAATCTCGAATAGTCTACGAGATAAACCAAACTAAACTTAATTTTATAAGAAAATAATATATCTGAATAAATAATATATCTAAAAAATATGACATGTATAAATAATAATGCTTTAGAATAAATGAAGATGAAAGTCAGAAACTCGTTTGCACAATTAAGAATTATTGAAAAATGATGGATAAAATTTAGTTGTCAAAATGATAGTAATGATGGAAATAGTTGAGTATGTTTTTTTATATGTTTTAACAAGGTTCAAGGTTTTTGGTCCCAGCAGATCACGTATTCTAAGTTTTGCTTTCATTTTTCCAACTACCAAAAATTCATTAAAAAATTGTAAAAGATGTCACTACTTACAATACAATTCAATTTGTTACACCACCTTTTTTGTCGTTTTAAACCAACTTTAGAGTAAGGCCGATGAACGAAATTTATTAATACAAGGTGCATATTTTCCGTTCATTAAAATGCTAAAATATATAAACATTACTAAATAACAAACGATTAACTTTAGTAACCATAAATATATTTATAAAATTGTTCCAAGTGGATGAATGAAATAAAATTTTCATTTCTATCTAATTTTTGTTCTAATTTGGAAGTAATTATGAAACACTTTTGTAAGGAGATTCTTTCATAACTTAATCAGATCATTAAAGAACCAAACGTTTACCTTTTACTATTTGTTAATTACAACAATGACCAAAAATATAGAACGTAAAATTAAATTATTATTAATAATATTATAAATATTATTATATTTATATTCTAAATGCAGAAATGACCTGTAGATTTGAAAAAAATCAGTGGATCTTGTACTGAATTTAACGCTGAACTTTTTTGTTAACCCTTTAACGCCCAAATGTACAACGGTTTTTATGAAATTTGACAAGACTTTTTAGCATTTAAATCCAACGAGAAATATTTATCATTAATAGTTTGTTATTGTCCACGATCAGCTCCTTGCAATGGTATGTCAACACTTTTCAAATGTTAAAAAAAAAAGTTATACATGTTTAAAAAAAAACATGATATTTTGTGGCATTAGCATACCTCTAAAAGTCACTAATATCGTATCAAAATTAGATCAGATATGCGTATCGGAAAGTAAAAGTACAAAATGGTGATAAAAGTGTATTATTATTCGTAATATGCTAACCATATGCTCCAAATCGGAAAGTTCAATGACTTTTATGAAACTGATATTACATGTTTTGGTTGCAATGGTTTTGAAATTGCTGATCACGAATCTGAATGAGTTTTCAATAACTCAAAACAGTGAATTCAATGAGGTCATGTGTAACCCCAAAAGTTTCAAGAGAATCCAAACTTTACACATTTTTGACGCTATATTCGAACGGTCATTTTTTATTTTCGACAACTGACTTCAGATTTGTATTCAGCAACTTCAAGAATGCATGACTACCAATTTCTAAACACTCATTAATTTTTGTGATTTTTTGAACATTTGGATTTTATTTTGGCCACGATATTTGTGACTTTTACATAAATTAAAAATAAAGCAAATTTTTGTATTTGAAATTTTTTGACAAGCACCATTGTAAAGACCAGTTCTTGGTCACTCGGAATAGTGTCAAATTTTTCTACTGGAATTTAATTCTAAAATACAGTGTCAAACTTTATAAAAAAATTTTGTACGTTTGGGCGTCCATCTTTTATATAATTAACAAATTTCATTTCTTAACATTTTTATTTAAACATTTTTTATTGCAAATTGTAATTGTTTTTGCTGTTGTTGTATCATGTTTTACAATCGTTCTAACCAGACATGAAGTTGGAAGACAACAATTTACTGCTAATGGAACAATATGTCTATTCTAAGTAAATAGAAATCGATCACTACGTAATCGCGGGAGTTTTACGAGCTTGCAAATACGCTTCCCACGGTGCGAGGACACCTTTACTGTATCTGTTGCATTACTGAATTTGCGTAAAAGGTTAGAAGTTCTTCCTAGTCCGCCTCTTTGCGACAATCGCGATGCTACATGATTGTGAAATCCATTCACTGCGAGCAAGCTACTCGAAAATAGATTTTCGTCATCTACTTGGGTGACACGAAATATTTGATGAAGATTTGCAAAATAAACTAGCATATTGAAGCCGGTTGAATATAGAAATTTTGAAATAGGCTACAACATTTTAAAGCTCGCCAAAATTTAGAATTTTTTTCAAAAAAATTGAGAATAAAAAAAGACGACAGGAGACAACAACGAATTGTAATTAATAGCGTTTAAAAAGTTTCACGGCTAAATGAAAAATATCTAGTGAAGCATTTGGGTGCTGGTCGAAAAACCGACAAATCAAACAGCCGACAGGTCATAAAAACGACAATCGAAAAGCCGGCAATAAAAAAACCGACACTTCAAAAAATTTTTATGTATCGGCTTTTTGACTGTCGTCTTTTTGATTGTCGGTTTTTGACATTTCGGCTTTTTGATTTGTCGGTTTTACGATCCACACCCAAGTATTTTAGTTTCTTAATCATCAATACGATAACAGAAATGTTTACAAACATATACCGGAAAAATTTCTTTTGTAAAAATGAAAGGGCCTAATATTCAGCATTAAAAATTCAGTGCTATCGAGTTTAAACTTATTAAGGTATGTATATATTTAGGATGCCGTATGTGGGAATATATTTAATGACTAAATAAAAATGGTTAAAGAGAAGAAATCCTATAATTGTTCTTGACTAGAAATATACAAACGTGTTAAAATAACACAGCAATACAATTTTGACAATTTGGGATTAGGATATGTGGAATATATCATGTCACGGGTCAAATTGGGCAACTAATTCATTTTCAGCGACAAAAAATATATAAGAATCAGTATCTCTGATTCAAATTATTTCTTTTAAAATATTGTTGTGCGGTTCTGTGTAATTACTGAAGCTACTTCTTAACAAAAAAATAGTACAAGACTGCAGAGAATCTTTTTTTTTTACACAACTTGAATCGGAAGTATAGGATCTTACAGATTTTTGGTCGCTGAAAACGAATTCTTTGTCCAATTTAACTTATTGCTTCAGATTATTTACATATCCTAACCTTAAATTGCCAAGAAGTATATTTTTTACTTTTTTTTTGATCATATATCTTAAAATCCTGACGTGATGGGTCATATCAAACAACGGATTCGTTTTCAGCGACAAAAAATCTATAAAATCCAGTATCAAAGTTATCTCGAAACAATTATTTTTGTAGTCCTATGTAATTTTGTTAATAACTTTTATTATTCTCTGTAATCCTTATCAATTAACATTATAAAGTTTAACAATTGCTCCTTTAAACACATTTACTATTTCAAATTTAATTTGAGCTTTCTCATTTAATGCTTAATTATTGTCATAGATACAGAAATCGTAATTTCTAAATCATGCATCACATTATTTTTATAGTTTAGACAATAATATTTTTAGAAAAATTATACTCAGGGAAACAAAAACATTGAAGTCTATTTAAAAGATGAACTGTTGATGAAATATAGCATCTAAACATAGCATTTATTACAAGTTGTACTCTAAAACCTTAGAGTTGAGGTGGTGTCAAGAGTAAAACATTTTTTTTTGTAATATTTCGACAACAAATTTGCGTAGATACATATGTCAGAATATGTGAGAAATAATCTATTCGTAAAATGCCGAAACACTATAATAACATTCGTTAATATCACTAAAAAGGTCAGAGTATTAGAGGTAGATTGTCTAGAAATTTTTCAAATAAATGTTCAGTGAGAACGCGATTTTAATGAGGTTAAAGTAAATTCGGCTATAAAAGCAAAACATTTACAAATACTTTCTTCACTGTTTTACACAGTTTGAATAGAATCCTAACATAGATGAACAAAAATTGATAAGAATAAACATTTCCTAATTTTTTGACAATTTTGACAAATTTACTACCATAACGAAATTCCTGAAGGCTGAAAGTGATTTTTGGCACCTAGTCTTGTAGAGTCACTTTGAAAATAGGACATGCACAATATTTAAATAACTATTGTCTCCATCGCAATTATGAGAGCATCGTTTACATTATAAAAAAAAAACTTTTTTTATGTCACAGATAAAATTTTGAAGTCATCTGCCTCTAGATAAAATAACCAACGGCAGTTTAGTTGATTACATGTCGGCACTTTTAATAAAGTTTGTCAAATAAAAATAAGAATTTAGTAATTCAATACTGCAGAACATTGCAAAAACTGCTGAAGCGAAGAAACATTTAAACTAAAATACATAATACAAGAAAAAGACAAGTCTGAATTTAATATAAGTATATATTTTTAACTATAGACGTTAGTTTTCTTTTAAAATCGGAGCCAAGTTTAGGAAAGATGTAGAGCAGTGCTCAAAACTTTGCCAAAGAAGGAACGCAAACGACAAAAAGAAAAATGTCGCGGCGAGTTACGAATCTTTCCACCTAAATGGATAATCTTCTTAGGACACCCGTCCAGTCGGTTTTTCCTCACGGCATATAGCCGTGTGGTTGTAAAGTTGAAAGGCGAATCTGTGGACCGGCGAGTTCAGCCAAATCCAAGCAGAACGATGTAAGACAGAACGGAAAGCTTTTCGAAAGAACTTAGTCGCTTGCTAAATACAGTGGTACAACGAAAGTGCATTACAGAAAACAGTTTATTTCTCTAAAGTCGTGGAAAGCAAAAATTTGTTAATTTTGGTTTCATATACATACCCCAGTTACTAATGTATCTACCATGCTTGTTTACTAAAGTATCCTATTAGTAAATTGATACCGTGCATAATTATTCTAATGAAGTCATCATTATTGCTACAGAATGGCTTCGCTGAACTTGAATACTGATTTTGTCAAAACTACGTGAAATCTATATTTGTTAAGTAATGACATTCATAATTTAAAGAAATTTAAAGAAAAAATAAAATTAAACGAAAAGCAACCTTTTTTTTAAATCTATCAGGTTTCAAATTTGTCTGTAAGTAATTAGATTGGTACATGCTAAAATTAATATTTTTAAATTTATTTATTGTTTGTGCATATGTAAGCAGGATTTCAAAATGATATCATCAGGTGTTTTCATATCAATCAAAAGTATCAGATTATTTTCTTATAATTTGGGAAATCAATGAGAATAAGGGTATAATAGTATATTATGTAACAAGGACGCTAATTACTGATCTTCGAGGAGTGAGAACTTTGTCGTACGAGCGAAGCGAGTGTGATAATCACATTCGTCGGAGATCCCTATTTCTCCCATGTTGCATACCACTTTTTTAATATGACGGTGTGGGTAATACAAAGGTTTCATTACAGGGCGCAAAATCGAGTTCTGCTCCCGGAGTATTAAAAATGTGAATTAATCAAGTTCTACATGATAAAATATACTTACATTCAATTTTAACTGCTAATTAAGAAATGAAGAAAGATTGAATATATTCATTAAATCTCTGAATATTTTATCAAAATCTCTGCTCATGTTCATAATTTGGGGTCACGAAAGCAGTGAATAATTTAAAATGACACGTTGGTCGTCCACTGCATATAAGTAGATAACTGCTATATTTAAAGTAAAGTATGTGCCTCCACGTGTACACTCTTTTCCTTCGTAAAAATATGTGACAGCTAAAGTTGTATTAAATAATATTTATTACATTTAACAAATTTATAAAACAGATGTTTGTTTCTCACCTTTTTCTTCCTATAAAATATTTATAACATAAATCTTATTTTTAATCGAAACTTAAAAAAGATTAGAAATCTCACTTAGAAATCATAAATTTTAAGCAACACCTTAATTGTTCCCTTAATTATGTACCCATCTATTTTAAAACATTCGAAATGTAAATAAAAAAGTCAGTTTTTATCAGTAACAATCAATGAAAAGTTTTAGGCACATTATGATTAAACATTGATGTACCAATTGTTATTTAATTGATGTTGTATCGATGTAGTCGACATACCTATGAAACGCTGGATCGATCGATGTTAATAGAGAATAAAAATGGCGAAGATTTAAAATAAATTATTAAATAAAGATGTCAGTAGTAGTGTCCTGATGCTATTTAATGATGGTAGTGTATGTCCTCCTACACCGAATGTTATTAAAAAAAATCATGTTGCATCTTACTCAGTAACATAAGTAGTAAATTAAGTAGTAACAGGGGATACAGACAAACGTTTATAGGCATTTTTACTATTTAACCCTTTGAAGAATACATTTTTATTTGCTAGGAAAATAGCTGAAACTTGTTACTCGGGGGTTTTCGGGTTCGTAGATTACGAATCTAATCTTAGATTTTCAAAATTCAAAATGAAGGATTCAGTATGACAGCTAAAAGTTGAATCTCTTAAATTTTATCTTGAAAATGTAACATTATTCAGTATTCAGTTTGATTTCGGCCAAATAACTTTTTACATTTCGGACCGTCATGTTTAATTCGCTCGAAAACCCACGAGTACCGAGTTTCACCTCTATGAAATAAATTTTTACATTTCGGTTTCCCATCTTGGATCCGTAATTTTTAATTTTGAAAATCTGATGCCAGATTCGTAATCAGCGGCTCCGAAAACTCCCGAGTACTCAGTTTCGTCTTATTTCAACGAGGGTTTCTTTGCAGCATACATTCTTTGTAAAAAACACGTAATTATTATCCAATATTGTTCGTCATTATAAACAATTTAACACAATAATTCATAATAAATATTAAATGGTTTATATTTACAAACATGTTATCGAATTACGGAAGAAAAAATGTGCACTTAAATTCAATTTTAATCTACTGAAAGATAAAAAAAAATGAATTGCAAAAAGGTGTCGTACAAAAAGGACACCATGCTTCAAAGGGTTAAATAGTTAAAGTTAATTTTTAAGTAGTAACGTTACAGAAAGATGTTCGCCACGTTTTTAATTAAGTAGTAACAGGCAGTATAAACATACTATTGTAGAAATTCTTATTCTTTAGTACGGGTTACCATTTAAGCTCTCCATGTCCTACTTAAGTCGGTTACCGGTAACTACGTATTTCTGTCGGTTAATAATACGAATTTTCCGAATCTAGACAGTCACTATACATTTTCTGACAAAGATTCTTGCTCAATAAAAATAATTTATTTATTTTGTTTTTTTAAATCAAAAATTAAAAAAAAAAACAATAATTTATTAGTAATATTATTTTCTCAAACCATTTAATAAAGTTTCGTGTACACCTTTATTCATTATATTTTATTGTAACTTGTAAAGTGTAATTTGATTAATTTGCTAATTCCATAATTAAGCGGTACAGATATTGACAAAGGTTGATTCCACCCAAGTATGCTCAAGTTTCAAAGACGATTAAATTTCTATAATCCTACAGATATGATGAATGACGAGGAAGGATATCCTACAAATTTTAATCTAATAAGCATGTTTATATTTACAAGGATGCTTCCTCTAGGAAACGATTAAAACTTGGAAAGCGATTATACGTGTAATGCATATTCTGGAAGCATCTTGGAACAAATTACACCAAAGCTATCCACGCTTTTACTCACACGCACATTTCAATCCAACAGTATGCAGGTTATGTATATATGTTTGAAAGTTATGCGTCATAAATTAATCAGGTCGTAATTCTGAAAATGTCGATTTGGAGTACAGATGCCCCAGGGTGTTTGCGTTCTTTACATTCGCGTCGCAAAAGTTTTCGATGGAATATTTTCTGGGAAAAGCATATTTTATGAAAAACTTTTTTTGGGAAGTTTGATTTTTGTACCATATTACGTGAGCAATACAAATTTACATTGTTATTTTGTTTTCAAAATTTATTCTGATTCACTTTGCAGTAGAGTCTTTGTTTTTGGGTGAATTAGCTGGATTATTTAGGTTGAAAATTTGGATAGTATTTGGTAATAACGTTATTATTATCATATTTTATTACATAAAAGTTTTTGATAATAGACAACTTATATAAAAAATGATTATTTTTATTCTATCGATGAAGACATTTCTTTACTCGTTTACTAATTTCTTCTAGAGACTTTAATTGATACGCACGATTTTAATTCGAATTTTGTGAATGAACTAAGTACCATAGAATCTAATTGGTTCTATGCGAGAAAAGTTTCTTCAAAAGTTACTACGGCAAAAATCAAGATATTTATAGGAGGATAAAATTAAATAAAAAATCTATGCCATAAAGGATTAATCCTGATGTACCAAAAACAATTAGTTAATTACAATACATACTGTTGCTAGTCATTTAAGTTACAATTCGCACAATAAAATTGTTATTTTTATATATTACCACGGTTGGAATAAATATATATTAATAATAAATATTAACTTATATTCTACCATTAATATTACTTTTATGTTTCGTGATTCGAGTTTGTTTAATCTATTTGTTTATCCGAGGTACATACTATGACAATAATTGCAATAAATGGGTTCTGAGAACTGCTTCACTTTTACAGAGTTTGTTTATTCTATCTTTAAAAGGTTTGATTCTGCCATTGTTGGTATTGATTTATTTGCTTACTAAGAGGATCGAATGTTTTTTCAAGGTTTTAGAGATTTGTCCTGTTAAACCTTTTACATATGAAAAAGATCTCGTTTAATTGTCGTTATGCATTCAATAACTCCCTTAATAAGATTTCCCGGTCTGTTAGGATGTGCAAAACTCCAATTTCGTAGTTAAGCGGATATTTTAAGCAATAATAAGTTATCTTTCCTTTTATATTATTAGTATCATTTTTGAAATATTTATCGATTCTAAAGCGATGGTCTTGCCAGGTCGGATCGGACTTTCGAGAAAAGCGAAGATTAATTTGTCAAAATTAGCGTTTTTTGTTGTATATAAATGGTTTTACACTAAAAGATCATTTTTGCAGTAACATTTGTAGAGTGTTTTTCATGCTGTAGAACATGTAATAGAAAAACTAGGTTAATTGTGTACAAAATTGCCTTTTCGGTCATATGTTAATTATTTTTGTAGTCAAAGAAAATTTGCTTTTCCCAAGGGCAGTATCATTACCGAAGTATTTTTTCGTGCTAAAAATGTCTCTTCGAGAATGTTCAATCAATTTGTATTGGAGAAAAGTGAGGTTAAATGTGTCAAAAATTCGTACAGCTTCTCTTATTTTTTTTCGAAAATGAAATGGGATAGGAAAATTTCTTCTGCGCCATTGTTTCAACCCAAAAGAATACTTATTACGATTGTCAATTCTCTTTGGCTTAAAAAAACAATTGAAACATGGTCGAAAAGACAAATTTTGACACAGTACTGGCAATTAGTACTGTGTCAGTATTGATTTGCTCCTGCAGTCAGTAATCATTTCATACCGACAATAGTACTGGCAGTCAGTACTTTATCAGTACTGATTTGTTCCGATGGTCAGTAATCTGTCAATACCTAAAATAGTACTGACCGCCAGTACTAGGTCAGTACTTTGCTAATGATAATGTCAGTACTAATACATTTTCGTTAATCAGTACCAGGTACTAGTACTGGGTCAGTACTTAGCCGGGGTTTTTTCTCCGCCCATGTCTACCTCGGTTCATTTAGGGAAAATCAGTGTCTGACAAACGTTTACAAAAAAAAAATAAATAAAGACAAAAGATTTTCTGTGACATAAACTTGAGATCTTAAGACCTGCAAAGCAATGAAAGGTTCGTCACTCCCTCTCAGAAAAATTGTGGAACTCTCATTCTGCCAAAGGCGATTGAATCGTTCCAACGGATTTGCGGTGTCGAGTTGGGGTTCGAAACGGGAAAATACAATTCGGAACAAACTTTGGGAAGTAGCTAGCGAAATGGCTAAATAGGCAATTTCACTTATCGGCCATTATCCACGCGACTTCTTTTATTTCGATAGCTTCGAATAAGGTTCATTGCGCGGAACCAGCAGCTAGTGCCTATATCAGCCACGTACCAATGGAATGTGCCTGTTCTCTAAAAACCATTTTAGCCGACGATCGATAAGTTCGCTCGTTAGACCATTGCCTAGTATATACATACACCAAAAATCTATATGTGTGTAGATCCTGAGAGATTCCCTCGACTTCACGTGTCCTGTCCATGCATATATGCATCGATTTCCGCGACATTAGCATTTCGACAGAGTTTCATAGAGGTTCCTGAATCGCCCGAATATTTTGTTATTACACCGGCTTCAAACGTTGAAAGGACTCGACAGACCGTTTCCTGGTAATGAAATCTGGCCAAAATGGTTTTCACGATGAAAAATCCGAGCGAATGGTCCGTGAAAGTGGAAAACAAACAAATTGTAAGCTGATTGTGCAACATTTGTATACAATATCGAGTACGTGTCGTTTTCAGTTGTTGTAAAAAGTCACGAATTTCTTTTTAGTGCGGATTTCTGATTACAATCAGATATAAAAAGTTTCCAATGCAAACAGACTAATGAAAATGTGCTACAAATTATGACGCTGCCCTATGCGTTTTTTAATTATATGCACATTAATAAGCCATTTTTTTTCTGTGTTTGATAATGAAAAATGACATGAAGTGAATGACATTGGAGGAATGGAAAGGTGCCAAAACAATTGAACAAATTCCTTTCCTTTTTAGTCGGTTGATAAATAGTTTCAAGAAAGGAACAGGTAAAATACATACATGAAATGTTCATGATCTTATAAAGTATTTGTCAATATAGATTTATTTAGGTGAATTAAAAAATCACAGTTTTTCTAACAGTATTTCATGCAGCTACTAATAGCTCTTTTTTTGTATATAGTGCAATGCCTCAAACATGTTTTTAGTGTTTCGAAATTCGTATTGGTATTTCGATCACGCAGACAATCGTAACAGAAAATAACTTGTCAACATTTGTAAAAAAAACATTTTGACAGATGTCGTAAAGATGACAAATAAATCCAATGTATACTTGTTTTTTTAAGTTCTTACTGCTTCAGTTGGTTCACACATTTTTTTATTATTTCCCAAATTTTCACGTATTTTGTAAAAGTAAAATGTGATGTTAAATAGATGCAAATAGATGAGTTTAAATAATTGAGTACTACTTAATACAAGCGTAAATACAAGGAAAAAGTGCTGTAAGAATTATTTATTTTTGTACAAAGTTATCGGTAATTGCAGAAGAACGAGTCATAAATTTACTTTCGTCATTATCGAGGATTTAGTACTGACAAAGTTTACTTAAAGCTTAGGTTGTTCCAGTTTAAATAAGTTAGTTTCGCAACAGAAAATAATCTAAATGTATAACATTCTAAATATCAACACTGATGAAAATAAAAACTGACAATAAAGGATTGGCTTAAAAATTTGTTCATATCAACATATTTGACGTTACAAAAGTTATTTAACGCTGTAAATGGTAACTCAATTCATTCAAAAATAAAAATGTCTGAAAATAACCTTAAAAATAATCAACGGATTTTTTATAATTTTGCAAGATCCTTATTTAAAAAAACACATAAGTAAATAAAGACAAAAGTCCAAATAAGTAAGAAATTGAAAAAAGTTAATATTATAAACATTTGAAGTATTTAGTTTCGTAAATTAATATTCGCTGTAAAGTGCTTGGACTGAGAATTCACTTTTAATGAGAAAAAATTCGCTCAGTAAATAAATTAACTCTTTCAATAGAGTGGTTAAATTTTTATGCTTTAAGAGTGTATTTTCACCCTAAGAAATGTAGACGTTAATAAAGAGATATTAAACCTGTTCAGCATTATTAGTAGTATTTGCAGTAATTTAATGACATGAAATAAAAACAATTTTTACTAATCATAAATTACTCAACTAAAATAAATTAACTTACAACTTTATTACATTAAATGAAACTGAAGCATCTCCTTTGAAAAATAGAACTCGACAGTGAGAAAGAAAATGATATGAGAATTCCTTCGTGAAGAAATATTGATTATTTATAATTGCCGTTTAAGTTGCAATCATTAATTTATGTAATTAGAAAATCTTTCAATTACGCATGAATATTTATCTAGCTACAACAAAAAATACGAATAAAATCCAAATAGATTTATGACTAATACTGTTTTTTTAAATATACTTTTCAATACCGTAATATCAATTATTGTAGATCATGCAAGCAACTTAGGTGCACCGTGATTATGCATATTTTGCATTAATACTTTTTTTTCTTTCTCAAGACGATGAGTCCTTACTGCATAAAAGTTAATGTCTACAATCTCTTTTTACGATGAATGCGCTACTTTATTCACACTTTTTAAATACAAAGCGACTAATTACTAAATTGTGTTCAACAATCAATATGTTATGAATCGTTATTCTTTAATTGAGTGAAAAAAGAAGTCATAATTATTCGTATAGTTAATTTAGTTCGTACAATGTTATCGTGTACTTTGTGTATTCAAGGACTTAAACGCATAACAATTCGTTAATTACGGCCGATCTTATTTTAACGTTTATTTTACAAACAACAAGAAAGGTCTTAAAATTGTTACATCTTTAAATTTCAAGTTCCTTTTCATAAATTAAGTTAATGTTACAGTTAACGAATTGTTCTATTATTGGAAATAGTATGTGGACAATACTTTAGTTTTAAGTATGACTAATGATTTTGACTATTGAATTAGAAGGTTTTTATTGTTTACTAGTAAAAATTGTTAACGATTCAACTAGTCACAGATTTTCATTCCTTGAATAGTCATTTTTCACTTAATCAGATTTTGAAGTTGTAGCCAATTAAATGCTGTTCATCCAACTATTTTAAATTATTTCTGTCATTAACTATAAAAATTGTAAATTTGTTCTTCATTATACTAAGTTTTAGTACATTTTTCGTTATATTATTTAATAATTCAATGAACGATTTTTGGGCGATTACATAATTTAAGGGCAGCAGGTCTATTTCTTCTTTTTGTATTAACTTTCTATTAGGATAATATTAAAAACTAAGCTCACTAGATAAGATTAGACGGGTTGAATTTTAAGGTTATATTAGTAATTATTGAATTTTTCAACCCACTTCACTAGTGGTTCAACCCGTCTAGTCTTATTTAGTGAGCTTAATTTTTACTATTACTCTAATAGATAGTTAATACATGTATGAAAATAGTTCGTAATTGAATTTATATCATTATTTTTAATAAATTCGTCACATACACCAAATTCGCTCTTATTTTCCGATAGATGGCTATATTTCGATTCTCATTTATTGTAAGTGCTTAAATCTGTAGTTTTATGAAATGTTTTCTTGACATTATTGAGAGGATTTTGTTCATAAAAATTATGTTATTTAAAATATATAGTATAGAGTGAAACTAAAATATGCATTGTTGAAATTTATATATAGTAAACTTAATAAATTATATAATAATTGTTTAGTAGATTATATGTTATTTATGTGACTCCTTTAATAAGAAACAATGTGCTGCAATTTATAAAATTTTTTACTCAATAAATCAAAATCGTCTACAGCAAAAAATTATGTAGTTGGGAGTACTAACTATATAGTAGAATAAAACACAGCCGTCGTTTTTTAGTTAATTTTGTTATCTAAGTATGAACAAATTAGATAGTCAAGGCTAATATTTAGAGACTACTATTTCCTCTATCAATAGCTCATTTCATTTCATTTTTAGAAATATAATTTTATATTTTTTTTAATAACTTAGGCACCGTTGTTTACTTAGTAAAAAAAAGAAAAAATGGTAAACAATTAATTGATTTCAATAGCTATTTTAAAGAATTGAAATTACAACAACCAAAAAGAGTGAAATAAATGTATAATGTTTAATTTACTTATTTTGTAGTTATAAATCATCTATTTTCTAGTTTCCTTATATAATTTGATTTCTTCTAAAAAAGAATTTTATTTTAACTCATAGGAATCATGTCTCGCTGCGTGTAACATCTGATTAAATTAGTTATGAAAAATAACTTAAAATTAAATGACAGTATAGTCCATATATTTCATTCCAATTAATTTAAACAATGCTAGCGTTTAATTATTGAAGGAAACGGCACTATGTAATTAAATCCGATGAAACCACATTTGGCGTTGTAATGTAAAACGAGATACTTTCAGATCGTACCAATTTTCGGTCGTAATTAGACCTCGTAATACAAAATTGCTCGTAGGAAATCATCAAGATTTCCTTTCTTCGTAACATTTACCGTAGCTATTGCTCTTGCAACTATAATTGATTCTGCGCATTATGCATGCAATTCATATGTGTATTATCAGTAAAATAAATTAATTTTTTTCAACAATTGTTTTGACATGTTGTAATAAATGGAGGTGAGAATTTGCATAAAATTATCAGTGTATACTGTCATTTTTATGCACTCAACCTAAAGTAATTCACTGTACTTTATCAAAGTATTGCTGGTACATCGATTAATATTGACTTTTCAAATATTCGGGTTATATAGCGACTTTTTTAAACATTTAATTTAATATCTTGAGGAGTGTCAACTAAGCCAGTTTAGAATTGTCCGAGAATTTTCGGTTCTAGTTTATATTTGGTACACATTTTCTTTTTTTCTTATTTAATAAACAAATAAAATAAAACATAATAATTTTGAAATTATAAAAACCAGACAAATATAGATATTTAAAAAAAATCATGGTAGTTTTTCAAATTAAAATTGTATCCATGCGCAGGTTACGAAAACATTTCGCAGTCATGTCACTTACAAGAATGCACTAAAAAAATGAGGTTTTCCAATTTTAAAAAACTAAAGTCGATCTTGAGGTGCCATTGCGAAGGTCGTCACGACGAAACCATTATTATTGCATGTCGGATTACTCAGCATTTTACTTCTTTTTCAAGAATATAATTCCCCTTTTTGGCCCCTTTGGATTATCTAAAATTTTCGAACAAATGGCAAGGCCGAGTACTGTAATTTTTAGCTCTTTATAAGATTTTTAACTAACATAAACCAGGAAAATTCAATGTAAATTTCAAATTTTTTCCTGAAAATTAAAATTTGTCATAAACATGAATGACGACAAATATGACGCAAATAGATTTTGCAAAATTTGTTTTTGAGTCTCAAACAGTATACTTAATCTATCAATTTTAATGATTGTTGTCAGTGATTTTAAAACTTTTTATTAAGTTGAATAAACAGTCGAGTAAAATTAAGTTTGAGAATAATCATCTCCTTCAGCATCGTAATTGTGTCAGATATCCTAGTCTCAGTTATTATTTAAGCTTTAAATTATCCTTGGATATTAGGAAGTATAACTTGAAGTAAATACAGAAAGAAAACAAAAAGGTTAAATCATTTAAGAAAAGTCTGAAGAGTTTACTACAAATCGAAGTTAATTAAACCGTTTGTTTTACAAAATGAATGGATCAATTATTTACTTAGGTCGTACACACAACCATCATTGTTTATTTAAACAAAAAATACTGCCTAAAAAATCGTTGTATGATTATTTTAGGTTTTTTCAGTCCATTTTTTATAATAATTGTTAGGTTAAGTGTTAAAATAGTAGTAAATTAAAATGAAATCGTTTGACTGCAGCTGTCAGAAAGCAACATGAACTAAATGCACTTAAACAGCTACATTTAAAAGCATGTAATTGTGGACTGATAAAAGAAAATATTGGCTCGGTAACTCTGGCTTTAGTTGATTAATGATAGACTGATTATACAATCGATGTCTCCAAGCGTATGATAATTAATGAGGAATTTCCATACGTAATCGAATCAGTTTACAGTTACTACATTGAATTACATCTGCACACCTGCAAAGAATGCAGTTAATGGCAAGATAAGTACCTTTCGATAGCTCGTTACAAGCAGTGCTCAGATAAATTCAATGCAAATATAATTGATTTCTGTTATTTAAGTTTTGTCAATTTATTTTCAGCAGTTATTACTTTATTATTTTGTCATCCTTTAATGCTGTTGTTGTTCTTTATTTGACAAATAATTAATGCAAAACAAAGGAAAATAGTTGAAGAAGGCAAGTTTCAAACCATTCTGAACATGGTGAAAAAACGTATGGTGTGCATTAAGAAACTCGAAAATTTAGAAATTTGTATAGGTCACAAAAACGAGTTTTATGTTAGGACATACAGAATAAAATGTTTTTATTTACTAACCTAACTTAACCTAACCTAAATCCCACAAGGGTAAGATTAACTTAAAATTGACGAAATTTTTACCAAATTTATCTGAAAATACTAAAAATCTCATTATATAAAAATAAAAAAAATATATAAAAATACAATTAAAATATCAACGCGACTTTCTTTGAGAATTTATGTAGAATTCTCATGCTGTATGAACTTTCACAACGAAATATAAAGATCCCATATAATTCTTAGCCAATTGTAGTCACGATTTTTATGCTATTTTTTTGTTATAAATATGAACAACATGAATCCATAAAATGGAAAAATCATTGTCAGATTCTTTAAAGTCCTCGATTATTACTGTCTGAGAGATATAATACCCAATATCCTTTTTCATCAGCAAGACGCTCATATGATGTATAGCTTCAAAGAAGATATTGCGAATTCTGATTTGATGGATGCAATTTTATGGACAGATATGAATACTTCTTTTATTTACTTGTATTATTTTCTCTCTGAATTTGAATTAGTTAAAAATTACTATTTAGAAAATGAGAAATGAGTCACCAAATGAATTTGTAATAATTTTTGCTAATAAAAGGCAACCTACGAATTTATTACTAATTCTACAAACTACTAAACTAAAAAAGTCGATATCTACTTGCAGATGAATATAATTTTACTAATGAATTGGTGTTTTCGTACTATTTGTCAGTAAAAACCTTACTAATTGATGGTAACTCACTTTTCGCTGTAGATGTCGTTTTTTATTCATTCACATTTAGAGAGTTGAATGCCTTGCAGCCATTTTGGGATATTTACAAGTGTTGACAACTACTACTTTATATAACAAAATAGCTGTAACAAAATTAACGAAACGAATATACTCTCTTGCCATGTGTAAACATTGCAATTGTAAGACATATTTTACAACATTCTGCATTGTAAAAGTATATCAACACCATTTTTTCACGTTGTCAATTCTACTACTGTTATATGTTACATACATTTCTACCTTTTTTATCGGTCCATTAACCATTTTTTTCTCCCTGCATTAGATTTCAAAATAAAAATTTACATACAGATTTCAGCGAAGTATTAGTCATTTAAATATCAACGATCTGTTGATACAGTAAAAAACACTAACGTAACAGATAATTTGTATAAATACGAATAAATAATATGTACCACGTAACTTAATTAATTATAGAGACTCCTGAGTTTCTAAAGGTTTCATTTTTAGGTTAGGTTGGTACATATTGCAAGTGTGCACTTACAAAACCACTAATGCTACAGAATTGAATGAACATCAAATGCCTAACGTCATATTTACAGAATTCAAATTTCGTGGGTTTAAATATCTTATTACTTTGAGAATAAATGTTTTAAAATAGCCGAAAGTATGGGAGGAAGGAAAAATAAATAGACTAAAGTAATCATGAAGCAAGAGTAGAAAAGTTTATTACAAATAGCCGCTAGAGGGCTGCCTTTCATTTCTCATTTATTTCAAGTATTCCATGAATTGAATGCATTACAAATAGAGACCCCGATGCAGAAATCTGTCCAGGCGGCCTGAAAACTGATCAGGCCCTGTATCAGGCGGCAATCAGGCGGGCCTGAAAAATGTGTCTTAATACTACCCGACCAGGCCTTCATCAGGGGACTACAACCTGCACCTTATCAGGCAAACGTAATTTTTTTTAATTTTGATGAGGGGACACCGGAAAATATTTTTCTAAAACCTACTACATATTTAATGGAATTTTTGTATTCGATTAACTATTTGATCGGCGGCTCGCCAATCATTGCAGAAAACAAGGATTAATGACGATTTAAAAACCACACTTTGAAGTAAAAGAAAATACGTTTTTCATTTTGGTATGCTGAAAATTTTCTCTGTAAGAGGAATCGAAGTAACGCTTATTCGATATATTCAAATGGTGTCCCGATAATGTAAGTTTTCAAGAACATTTCACAAAATTTCCTGGTGAATTTGGAGTTTCGATTCTGGATCAGGATAAGTGGAGATGTGGTGCACACGTAGACACATTAACCCTTATCGAGGAGGCATCCCATATCGGGACCTTGGGACCATTTTCTTTTTACGTGTCCTTGCAAATGCGTTTAGAGATTTACGCGATACATATTATATGACTCCTTTTGCAAAAAAGATATTAAAGTCGCATGGACCGACGAGTCTGGCGTCAGTACTAAATCACGGAAAATCACTTCCTACGTGAAATATATTCGTTTTATGTATAAATATTTATGTACGTGAAAACTCGTATGTACACACGTTTCTATCGACGAATCCATCGAGATTTGTAGTTTTGAGAAATTTGATGTCATTTTGTTATTAAAGAGTTAAGTTTAGTTTATCGATAACAAAATGATTTATTATATTTTGTATTGTGAATAATTCACTATAATTGTTTAAAATAATTCGAAAGATTTTTCGGAATACACAAATTGAATTAGAAGTAAATTTATTCAAAATATATAAAATAGGATGGATGTACGGACATATTAAAATAGAACTTGTTCACCTTCGATATGGAATTAAACAATTGACATACAAATTTCTCACAAGAATGAATATTAGTATGGAGCAACGAATGAAATTGTTATTAAATATTCCTTTAGCATTTTAACAAAATTAGAACATTTAATGTCCATTGACATAATTATAACATTTAATTTATATTAAGTAGTAACTGTGGATTACTTATTGTAATATTAAACCCGCACCACCATCTCCACAGCAAATCTCGGTTCAACTTTGTAGACAAGAAAATGTATATTAATTAATTTAACTTAATAATACTACTGTAAAAGAAAAAATAAATTTTATTTATATGTTTTTCATACATTTCAATTTAACGTACTTTGCCTTTTTCAATCAAATGTAGTTGAAAGTGTCGCGACTAAAGAAAATTGATCTGAACCACTTTTAAACTAAATCTTAACTAAATATTTGATTATCGGTATTATTTTAATCTCTACCAAATTAAATTTGAGAAAATATATTTTATTGTGAAGTCAAAGATTATAAGTTCTCAACCCAGTTTTTTTTAAATTTAAACATCACCTCTTCCATAGTGGAAAACTAATCTAGTTTGGACTGAATTACCTTGTAAAAGGTATAGTAAAATATCGACAATATAACAAAAAACTGGACAGATTTACACTGGAGGTTCAACAAACGATTTCCAAATGTACACCAAAATACCGTAGAGTCCCGGTATATTTGCGTCTCGCTATATTTAGGTCCCAGCATATTTAACCAGTTCCGTCTCGTCATATTTGCCTGTCGCCTCTCTCTTTTTCCCCCCACCTTATGCGCTGGGGCCTACTGTGACGTCATGAACATGACGCGACTGAGGAGAGTGGGAGAAGCGGCACTCCCCTTCTCTTGACAAATGTAAGGAGACGGGAGGCAACCTCAGCGTTTACTAATTTTATTTGCTCAACTTTAGGTTATATTTTTTTCTTTTTTATATATTTCAGTTGAAAGCACGGACATTTTAATATTAAATAATTTAATTTAAAAAAAGGAGCTACAAATTTATACTATGTACGTTTCACTATTTTAAATTGAAAACTCATATGAATAATTTGGTGCATGTATAATCTTTTAACATAATTTTATATCGATTTTGAGCCCATAACATTAAATTTCAGGTGAATTTCAAAATGCAGTCATTTCATTTAAAACAGCGATATTCTGGATATAAGTTATATTATTATATCGTATGATAAATGTAATATACACCAGTAATGTGCTCAGCTTCATAACAATATGATACACATAATCATAAATAAGCTACATTAATGTATTATTCGATGTAACGACATATTTTTAAATATATATAATACATTTGTGAGTTTCATGGACTTGTAATAAGTTCATGGAATTGTTATAAATTATATAAAAAGATGGAATCATTTTTAACGATGTATTGAAGATCAATTTCGACTGAATATATTGTAATGTGTTCATTTTAACTCAATTAATATTTACTCTCTAAATTTCTTGGAGTGAGAATTCACACTTTGGTTAGTGAAAACTGAGTAACTCTCGTAAAAGAGTGAATATTCAACTCTTTAAGAGTGAAATTTTTATCTAACAAGAGAATATTGTTATTTAACATGATTTTTTACGAATCATTTTTTCAGAGAGTATTTTTTCATTCTAGAAATCTTAAACAAAAATTTAAAGATAAGCTTTTGAATCTCCAACTGTGCAGTTACCAGTTAAATGCTCTTAATTTTCGACAAGCATTTTTTACATCAAATTTATATACTTATACTAAAAGTGTGACGTGAATATAACAGCCCATTTTTAGACTTGTTACTGTATAATTTTTGAATGCTGAGTTCAACTCGTTATTCGAGTCCATTCCGTTATTGTCCAATCCAACCCCAAAAACCATTTCCTGATCATTTTAAAGAAAATCCATTAATATTTTAGAAATGTCGATTTTAATTTTGAAAATTTGACACTTTGGGCAACATTTTTAAATCACCATTTTAAAAAATCACAGGTACCGGTTTTAAGCTGAAACATTTTGAACACGATATTTTGCGTTCCTCATCCGAGTCCTCTCCGTTGCAGTTTCAGGGTGTAAATTGACGATTTATGAAAAAAATATTTAAAAAATCCAGATTTTTTTGAAAAAATTAGCTGTATCTTTTTATGACAAGAGTTTTGGATCAATTCTGTTTGCAGAATATGAAAGAACAGCCTTTCCACCACAAAAAGTGTCCGTCTCATCTTTAAAGGGTTAATTTATACGCCACATGTTAATGTGGATAGTTCTTTATTAACTACAGTAATTCTCATTCCAGTAGGCTCATGATTTCCTACCACAATGATAATTTTAATCATTAAGCTACTTCAACGTTTTACCTGCCTATATTATGATATGTCTTTAATTCATTCTTTAATTCAGTGTAAATCACTCATTTATATTAATAAATAGCCTAAATATACAAAAGTATATTCAAAATTGTCTAGAAAGATGAAAATAAGATGCTTTTCAAAAATACAAACCAGCTTAAATTAATACAATTACTATTTCAATGTGAATATTTTACTGATGATTGGAAAGTAGATGATGGAGTTTTCTACGAGTTTCTGACAATTCTTATTACCGTTCTTCTTTATGTATAAATGTTTCATGTAAATTCTTCTACTTTTGAGTGTGAATTAAGCTCCTCTCAAATTTTAATTACAGGTTCCCGATGGTAGATTAAACTTGCTTCAACAATGATGATAGAGTTTCTTAATTATAAACTTTTTTTAGGCATGGAGATAACCCCAAAAGTATCATGGAAATAATGTCAAAAAATACCAAGTACTAGCGTTTAACTTATCAGTGTACATCTAAACTGATTACATCTTAACTTTCAAATTGTACTTTGAAATAAATATTTATTGAAATTAAGGTATTATAGTCATAACTACGTATAGTAAATAAATAAAAATGTACTTCTTATCGTGAGAAACATTTAAATATATTAGTAACTGAATATTACTGATAATTTTTGAAATCGTAAAAATTCTTTTAGTTTTTAAATAAATGAAAATATTGCAGGTTCCAAATGTAAGTAATTAAATAAATGTTCAATAATTCTGTTAAATTCCTTAATTATTAGCTTTTTAAATGATCTTTAGTAATCTAGCATAATAAAAATGTTTTTACTTCAGCTTTTATATAACTACGATATCGGATTTTCGTCACGGTCATATATTTAAATACGATGGAATTAAATAAAATATTTCCACAACAATGAAATACCAGTTGTATAAAGGATATGCATTCCAAACGTCATGCGAATTTGCAGCACAATATACCTTAAAACAATTTAATCCGCTGGCGAATATTTTTCAGCCGCGTTAGGAAAGTCAAGTCCGTAATTTGTGTAGTGCATGTTACTCGTCATCCTGGACAAGCGTAGTCAAATTTTGTTAAAGCTTGTCGAGTTTAAAGTTTCTGAAAAAAATATTTTTATTTGTATTTTGTTAAGTTTAAATAACGTTAATAATGTAGTATATAAATGCAGAAATAAAAATAACTAAATTGAAAAGTCGAAAAATCGAGAGATAACTGATTGATTATTTTGGTTTTGAATTCTTCACTTGATATTTTACAATGTTTTACTGCTATTGTAATGTTAAATATAAATAAAAATAAAAATACAGTCAGTTTGTTAATATCAAGAAATTTCAATTTTTGTATGAATAATTTCTCATTCGATATCAGAATCTCATTTGTCTAATTAGAAGGAATCTGTAATCAAAGTTTAATTTTCGTAAAAATGGTAAGGATTGATATAGAATTTGGACTAAACCTTAAGGAATGTTTTTTATTTTTAATATATCCAATGCACATTTTTTTTTCAAAAAATAAGTAAAAACACAAAAATTAATTTTTTTATGTTTATAATTTTTGTGAAAATTCAATTTGTTTAACATACTCATCTTTGCTTCTGATTAGGTATTTTGTTTCCCGACATTGCATGGTAAATTACTTGAAATACATAAAAAATTGTATATACTACTGTTATATTATTACTTTATTGAAGCACGTGTGCTCATTTTAGTTCCTTGTTCACTTACTTTATACCTGACTGCACTAGAGAATCACATTATTATTGTTTCATTCTAGGATGCGAGTTTCTCATAGTCATTGTACTGCTAAATTTACATACATGCACGAACTGGCATAAACCAACATAACTACTGATTGTAATTGCTGAATTTTACCTCATGATTTAACACATTGTATATAATGAATATCTCAATTTCTTCCTCAAAGCTGCTTCATTAAGCTAAAAGTAACATGTAAAGTATTTGATGTACAGATCTGGATATTTTGGTATTAAGAACTAAAAATTCTATTCGAATTACTGTAACAATTGTAAGTTATAATTAGACAAGTTGGCAGGACAGCATATCACATAAAAAATTACTCTCTAAACTTGAATCAATTAAAAACGAGTTATATACAGCAAAAAGTGGGTTACCATCAATTAGTAAGTTTTTTACTGGAAAATAGTACGAAAATACTAATTCATTAGTAAAATTCTACTAATCTACAAGTAGATATTGACTTTTTAATTTAGTGGTTTGTAGAATTAGTAAAATAAATTAGTAGGTTTCAACTTTTTATTAGCACAAATTATTACTAATTCATTTGGTGACTTACTTTTCTTTTTCTTATTGGTACTTTTTAACTAGTTCAGATTTGAAAAGTACAGATTCTAAACCTTAAGTGTACAAGAAATAGCATAAAGAGACAAAATTTTAACAACATAGACAATAGTCTATGTTGACAAAGATCTTTCTATCCTTTCTCAGAAATAGTCAAAAGTACCATACTTTTGACTATTGCAGATGTGACTGGTGCAGATATAAATTGTTGTCTCATTTAATCTCTAAATCTGAATTAGTAAAAGAATACTAATCGAGAAGTTAAAAGTTGGTTACTAATTAAAGTAAGAATCATTTTTCGTAATAAAGAGTAATAAAATATTAATTCATTAGTCAAGTACTAGAAAATTTAAATAAGTTATTGTATTTTTTAATTCCATATTATTAAAACGAAATACAGTGGAGTTACTTGCCCACTCAGTTTCTCGCCTTCCCCTCCCGTCTCCTTATATTTATCAAAAGAAGGGATGTACCGATTCTCCCACTCTCCTTGAGGCCTCAGCGCGCAAGGTGGGGGAAACAGAGAGCCGCGACAGACAAATATAACGAGACAGAAGTGGGCAAATATGCTGAGACGTAAATATAGCAAGACGCAAATATACCGGGACTCTACTGTACTTACATTTCACTAATGCACTAGTAGTTTTCAATGTTCTCATTGTTTTAATTAAAATATGTATGCCAGGTTTGCAGGCTAAGAGGGGAGAGGTACAGTATCTTTCTGTGTACTAATTTTTTTTTTTTTTTTTTTTGTATTTTTTTACGTCGACTTTTGTGAACCCAAATGGGACTAAATCGCGACGGGACCTACCGTTTATGAAGGTGGAATCCGAACCACCCGAGCTTTGGCGTTATTAGACACTTATAAACAAATATAGAGGTGTCCCGATGACAGATTGCAGAGGCCGGGATCGAACCAGGGTTTTCTGATTACGAAGCCGATACTCTACCAACTGAGCCACCGCCGCTCCTGTGTACTAATTTAATTGTACATTCAATGTCAATAATATAAAACTATGCGAAAGAAAAATATTCTATGGAAAATATTATTACATCGTTGCTACTGGCGTAGTAAGATGCAGCCAAATAATTTACATAAATATTCTTACTACTTAGTAAAAATTTAACAGTAACAGTACGAATACTAATTTTATGTTGCTTCTCGTGTAATCATCTATCTATTTTTCGAGCGTAATGTATACAAAATGATTGGAACCGTATCAGTTGAAACTATATTAGAAACTTTGGTACACGATCTAGTAGTTAGTATCGACAGAGACAAGTTTTGCGTTAATATAACATTAATTAGATATTAAATTTACTAAGCGATAGTTCATAATAGTTTCCAAAAAGAATTTGTTGAATTTCGTTTGAAATAATTTCTATTTTCGCTGTAAGATAAGTAGAAATCTTTTACTGAACACTATTATTAGATAATCTATTTTCTGAATTTAAATTAGTAAAAAACTACTAACAAAGAGTGAAAAGACTGTGACTAATGGATACGTAATGATTTTTTCAAATATACGTTTACCAACTAATTCAATAGTACAATTCGACTAGTTTCAGATCACTTATTGGAATTTTTAACAATTGAAAACGCAAGTATTAAGGACTATAAAAAATAACGAATGCTACTTGATATAGAATACATTTTATGCAATATTGGTATACTAGAGGAGAAATCAGTAATGATCATGTATTTAGTCTCTGTATCATGATTCCTCAAAAACTACTAATGAAGGAGTAAACAATCTGTGACGAATTGATTTAGTAATCAGTTTTACTAGACTAAGAAAATAGTAGTAAATTTATTTAAATGATGAGTTACCCACGAGGTACTAATTATTTTGTTATTTTTATTGCTGCATATAGTTTTATTAACTAAATAAAATGTGTATTAACAAAATTTGGACTGTTTAAAGAAATTAAGTTATATTTGCACCAGGTAACTCACCATTTAATTAAAGGTACTCAATATTTTTCCATGGTGTAATAGAAGAGTAAAAAACAGCAGGATTTTTAGTAATATAGAGTAGTGTATATATAAAATTATAATGCATTATAATATACAATATTTTCAATTTCTACTAATTAAATTAGTCATTGTATATTTAATATTTTATTAGTAGACTTAGTTAAATTTGTTTAATAAAGTAAAAGTCCGTTCCTATTTATTAGAAGTAATAATATTACTTATTCAAATAGTGGCCGAATGTTCATTCCATCATTAGTAGTTTTTAAATAATTTAAATTCAGGGACTATAAAGTGCATTGATTTTGGAATTACTACAAGTTTTTTAAAGAACCTTATGTAGTACCAATCATTTTACAATTAATCTTTCGCACCTTTCTGTTCTTCTCTATTGTCTTATTTCTGAGTAAATTATAAACAGTCTTCCAGACTATTTATTTCGTTGTATGGAGAAGACACAAATTACTCCAAGAGGGGTTTCTTCCATCTCTGATGCTACTTTTATGGAGTATCTGTGATGAAGTGTAATTGACGAAATTCAACCTTGGACGCAGATTAAAAACAGAAACCAAAACATGTTTACTAATGTTTACTACGCATTAGTAAAATCATATATTATTTTAAAAACAAACGTACTTCCTAAATAATTTTTGTATTGTGAAAAAGAAGAGACATGACTATTTTAGTTTTGATGAATCTGTTTCGATGTACCATTTTTTAAACGAATTTTAATTCATGAGCTTAGTAGATACAGAATAGTTTAATAAGCTTTGATAGTCGTTTAATATATGGGTAATGCAATAAAAAAATACTGTAGTCTATTATCCTGTACATACATATCAAATCCATCATTGTAGTGATTGAAATCAATGTTTTAGAATTATCAGAACATTCTGGTGGAGTTCAAAGAACTGGATCATGTTGGAATATCAGGCGGATTTGGGATTAGTAGTGCAAATATGAATTTTATGGCATAATGAATAATTCAGAACTTGATATGATGACTGGAACCCTCCTGCGATAATTACTTTTATTAAGTTAATCCTTTTCGTTCCGCAAGTCTGGAATTGGGACGCAACTTTCAACGGTGTATATTTTGTTCCAAACGGAGTTAGAAAAAATTGAAATTAGTAAAAATCATAGATTTGGAACTCCTCTTTCAAATGCCGTAGTCAGAATCAACCGGCGACTTCATCGAAATATGTTATGATCATTTTGTTGAAAAAAATACTGATTTTTCGATGTTTCTTCGCAAGAATCGCTTTTTGTGGCGTTGAAAAGACAAAGCGGATCATTGCAAAAGTTCTTTCATGTCCCGTTAGATTTTTTCACAAAACAAAATGGCGGCTACACTAGGGCATCTGCAAGTCGTCATATTACATTTTGTGGCACAAATATCGAGTATTTGACCGTGTAACGGTTAAAATTATGGAGAATTGGGATAAAAAAGTAATTATTATCATTTGTGAATACCTAATCTCATCATGATTCAGTCATAACCTCAAATTAATTACAAACAATGGGTTTTTATCGACTTTTTCTTTGATTTTCACTTAATTTGAAAGAGGCGGTCCAAATCTATCATTTGGACGTATTTCAATGTTTTCTAACGACGTTTGGAACAAAAGATACAGCGTTGAAAGTTGTATCCAAATTCCGGACATTTGCACAATCGAAATAATTGGCTACTTCACTCTTTCCGCCAGTGGATTTGACAATAGGATTTTCTGTCGTTTTATTATTCATGTATGGAAATAATGCGTTATCGAAATTCCATACATAGTCACGCTCGAGTATTCCCGTGCATTTGGGCGGAAGAATTCCTATAAAAATAAGCTATGCAGGAAGGAAGGCAACAGATTTTACTTTTCTATCAAATTCGACCACAGCAAAATGTGAAAACACGATTGCTCGTTGGATCTTGGGTGAGATAAAGGGAAGAGTAAGAAAAGAATAGTAAGGAATTTCTTACTTTCTGGCGAAAATCGGCATATCTATCTTTGAGCTCGTGTTCCATGCATAAAAGATCGTTGTTCGGAGGACTTTCCCCTTGGAAGAAGGGCTAGGAGGTCGGCAAGGACGGCGACGTCACGACGACTGGGACTGGACGAGATTGCGCTAGTGACAGTTCCTAATCGTCTGGACTAGCTAGTCTCGATGAGGAGATCAGGGATAGAAGGGTGACTTCCCTTTTCTTCTCGTCTTTTTCTTTTTTCTTTTCATTATTCACCGTCTGCGCAATGACGCTCACTGTATTTTATCCCTCCTGGGGTAAAATACCGACGGTGTATTGACACTGGAAGAAATTGATGGTATGAATTATCATCTTTTGATGGAAGAAATTATCATGCAGGCTTCATCTTAATTATTGCCTACTTTGCTGCATTTTTAATTAAAAACAATCGATATAACAAAAATTTGCTATGTAGCTTGATCCCCGGGTTGGTTAAAAAAGTGATGTTTTAATATCTTTTAACTACGTATTCAGAGCAGATTCGTAATTCCCAAAGTAGAATTATTACGGACTATAAAATTCCAATTTTTTCACGACACTAAGCCAACAATCGTAATTTAAGATTTGCTGAAGTAAGTGTAACTTAATTGATGACCATTATTCAAATCCATGACCACTTTTACGATTGGAGCTTAAAATGTAGAAATTCTCTCAGGGCCATCCCGATTTAAATTATTGCAATATTAAAGTTTCTATCATTCGCTTGAACATTT
The DNA here is from genome assembly GCA_030407085.1 of Trichopria drosophilae. Lineage (NCBI taxonomy): Eukaryota > Metazoa > Arthropoda > Insecta > Hymenoptera > Diapriidae > Trichopria > Trichopria drosophilae. The sequence continues at coordinate 107,319,577 of CM059585.1, read as the reverse complement.
TTACGATCTCTTGCGTTGCGGGATAGGCATTACGTTCTAAATTTGAACAAGTGAAAATTCACGTAGAATAAGATTCTTTTTATACGCCTCTAAAATTTAAATGTACAATAAAATCTATGCTAATGTAATAAAATATGTAATATGCCAATGATTTGTATTGCTCTAGAAATACGTTAAAATTATTGGAATTATGAAACATCGTTTAATTTTCTATATGTTTGTAATAAAAAATATCGACAGTGAATGGTTAGATGCTCTTTCGCATATTCAATAGACGTTTAAAAGATCCTAGAGTAATTCGAATATTCTTGAATGAAAGCAACGATACAACTGTGAACATTTTTCCTCATTGATTTAAATTCCTTACGATAAATAATCTGACGAGTCACCAACACTTTCTAGAAAAAGACGCCCTTCATAGCTGAGCAAATTGCATTGGTGATAAAACATTAACGAATGGTGTCTGAACATCTTGTAATAATTAAAAAAGCACTTTAAAGCTGATGAATAGCACTTTCCGCTACAAAGACTTACTGAAAATGATAAAAATTTTATTTTAGGTTAGAACATCTCTGTCATGAACTAATAGAATAATTCTGCAGCCAGATTTGGATTCAGCCCAACGAAAACTTTCGAAAAAGTGTAGTTCTGCTTCTCATAATAAATTTTGTTGGCCTGTACAATTAACTATTAATTAGTTAGTCAATTTAATTAAACCTATTTTAGTCAGTTTAAGACCATTACTTATTAAAAACTTATTAGTATAAATATTATTAAAAGGGGTGAAATAAGTATTCAATTAGGCGGATTAACCTCAAATTTGACTTTCGGTTTGATTGCGAGATGACTCAATAACGTAAAAGATACAAGACAAAATATCATTGGTCGTTGGAAAAATAAAAAAAAGTCGTTTTTATCACTTCAAAATAATTTTTGGTGGAACCTGGAAGCCCTGAAACAATTAATGATTACACCAATACTAAAGACTTTGATAAAGCTGAAATATTACAGACGAAGGTTAGTTTTTTGGTAGGTAATTAAAAGACTCCATGTATGGAAATTAGGTATTTCTCTGGAACTTTCTGGATATTTCGAAGAAAAAACAAAATGCGTTTTACCTGACTTTTTAACCTTACAAATGAAGTAAAAGGTATGGAGATGTTTTCATAAAAATATAGACTTTTTAAACCTTTTGGACTCGAAACTAGTTAAGAATTTACTCGTAGACTTACCAATTTGTCAATATATTATGGAAATATAGTATAAACGTCTTCTAATATAAAAACACATTACTTAGCAATATGTAAATCTCCCAGCTAAAAAAATGTTTGAATTTCCACTAAGATGCTAAATTTCTAGTCCTTAAATGGCATTCAAATAAACTAAACAATTGTAAATCATCACATTAGTTCACTGGGATTTAGGATAGTTTTGTAGTTAAAGCGATCGGGGAATGATTCGGATTGTATACGCACTCTTAGAAAATGATAATGGCTGTTACTATGTACTTGAGCGAAATTGCATCACAACAACGTAAATAGTAGACGTTACTGATTTTTATATTAAAGTTAAGTACATAGGACCACTTATTATATCTCTAGAAAAATTAACTAAATCATAGAGCTATACCATAAACTTCAGTAAAATAATATCTCAACTATAAATTTCTTTCAGTGTTGAACACCAGAGGGATTATTATAACACATTGTTACCCTACACTTCTATACTCCATTACTAAAGTCAAAAGTTTCAGAGAAGTGCCCATATATAAATGCTTACATAGTCACAAAAATCATTTAATAATTTGTTAATAAAGAACAAATAGGATAAACTGAACATCAATAATATATCGAGTAGATAATAAAATCAAATATTTATTTAACACAAAGAGCTGCGATAATGATAAATATTATATTCGTCCTACTCTTTGTAGAGATATCTGTAGAAAATAGGATAACGATTAAAATCAAAATAATGCAATTTTCTATAATATTTAACATGCACATTTCGTTGCAACTGTTCCTTTGTTAGAAGTTTACAAATTATAATTCGCAAAACGCGTCGCTTGAATCTGGCGAACAGCAATTGGTTTAAAAGAAACGAATTCAAAGTGCACTCAACCAAATATTAATTAAATGAACCTAAATGCTTTCGCATCCACGGAAATGAGCAGAAATACTGTAATGAATTACGTTTAATTTCAGATAAGCAACCGAGAGCCACGGAAAAATATATAGGATAATAAGGTTATCCTCCGGTGAGCCGCGTTCTCCAAGCAAATTGCATTTGCGCGTGTAGGTCCTGAAGAGCTCTGGTGCACTTGTAATAATTCCTGCGAGTTTCTCGAAAACTAAGTAAGTCGTCTTGAGACGCGTCGTATTTTACATTCGCAGCCGTTACCATTACCCTCCAATACTTCACCTATACTCCAGGGGGATGGACGAAGTACGTCGTTATTACCTCTTAATTCCAGCTCAATGCCTTTTTATTCTTTGTTACCGTATTCATTTCGTCCTTATGTTTTGCAGTGATAATTAGAAGGTTGCGGTTTATACCCTTCGCTACAGCATCTCTCCGAACGACCTCCGAGTTCTTGTTCGTATGTGTTTTCTAAAGGGAAATAAAATTGTGTAAGAACTGTTTTTATTTCGATGATCCGCAAACAGCTCGTACTCATTATAAAATGGAAACAACTTAATACTACGTATAGAAGAGATTTGTTGTCGATTTTAAAAGTGACTTTTTAAATTTCGTATTATTTTAATATCGTGCCCATGTAGAAATGGGCGGAGGAAAACCTCTCCTACGTACTGACACACTACTGGTACCTGATACTGTTTAACGGAAATGTGTCAGTACTGGTATTAATATCGGCAAAGTACTGACCTAGTAAATAATGGACCAGTATAGTGATTTGATATCTACAACAGTTCTGGCAGTCAGTATTATGTCAGTACTGATTTTCTTCGACGGTCAGTACTGACTTGTTTCGGTGGTCAGTATTGAGTCAGTATTGAGTCAGTAGTGATTTGCTTCGGTGGTCAGTAATCATTCCCTACCTACCGTAGTACAGTAGTCCATCCCTTATTTTAATTTGTCCAGTCAGGCAAGATGGCGGCCTTCTTCCCTTATTCTAATTTTCCCCTCTCCCCCACTACTTACATTTGTAGTCTCGGTTTGTCTCTTCTTCTTTTGTTGCGCATGCGCCATTATTTTTATTTAGAAAATCCACACGTCAACACTCGTCAGTGGGGAGAATGCGTGAGAGGAAATATTAGAATAGGAGAAGAGAAAAAATTAGAATAAGGGAAGACATTAGAATAAGGGAAGGAGTACTGTACTGTGTCCGTACTCTTTTTCTTCGACGATCAGTAATCTGTCAATACAATTAGTACTGTTTCAATATTGATTTGCCCTGGCGGTTAGTAATCATTTCATACCGACAACAGTACTAGCGTCCATTACTGACCGTCGGAGTAATCACTACTGGCAGAATACTGACTGCCAGAACTGTTGTAGGTATGAAATGATTGTACTGGTCCATTATTAATTTCCAACTGGGGATCAGTACTAATTCAGTACTGATTCTGAAATGATTGCTAACCGCCGAAGTAAATTACTACTGACTCAATACTGAATGCCGGAACAAGTCAGTACTGAAACATTACTGGCTACCAGTTCTGTTGTCGGTATGAAATGATTACTGACCGCCGAAGCAAATCACTACTGGCAGTATACTGACTGCAAGAACTGTTGTAAGTATGAAATGATTGTCCTGGACCATTATTAATTTAGATTACTGTCGGTCAGTACTGGTCCGCTACTGCTCTACACCGGCAGTAATACTGGACAGCGTTACATGCCGGTGTCGGCCCAGTACCGACGCAGTACTGGCGGTCAGCACTGCAACTCCGGCAGTCAGCGCTGAATCGGTAACACGCCGGTTTTATTCCAGTACTAATTTCTGCATGGGCGAAAGGACATTTTTAGACGTTCGAGAGCAGATTTCCTTAGTTCAAGATAGGTTAGGGTGTTCAGGAATGTAATATTCGATAGATCAGGGCCTGTTGATCGTAGTCCTTAATGGGGGTGGGGGGGGGGGGGGGGGGGTCAGGCGTCACTTAAATATTTCGATTAACGTATAATCAAAATAAAATAGTATGTTATTGAGTTCATTTTTTTAAAAACATGTCAAAACATTTTTTACAATTGATAGGCCATTTCCGATCTAAAGAAAATAGAATATAATGCAAAATCGCATACCAAAGTGTAGTATTTACAAACTACATAAAATACAGCAAAATAATTAAATAAAATGAAATTTAAAGAGAAAATTACTATTCTTTTGTAATAAATTTCACTTTAAACAAGCTAAAATTAAGCCTCCTTATCTTCATACTAAACTGCAATTCCCTCCGAGTTTACGATGAATGCCACATTGCTTGTATTTAATTCACCATTAACTTTAATTTTTCTCAAATCATAATGATACTTAGGGTAATTATTCAAATGTTTGGGTGCACCTCAAAAACTCGACAAATCACAAAACAGACACTTCAAAACCCCGACATTTCACTACATAAACTCACTTCTTGAGGTCTCACTGAAAGGTCATTTCAAGGTTGTTACCTTGAACAAATGTTTGAGCAAGGGATTAATTTTGTAGGTTACTTGAAGGTCAAATCAATTTGACCCTGGGATTATTTACTAAGCACATTTAGAATTCAATCATTACCGGAGTAGAAACTTGTTCAAGCCCTGATCAGGGTGTAATGTTTTTGGTCAGGCCCTGATCAGGGCCGTAATAAATTTCTACTCGGGTAATTATATTATCAGAATATGTACATTTTAAAATGTCTGTTTTTTGAATGTCTGGTTTTTGAAGTGTCTGTTTTGTGATTTGTCGGTTTTTTGAGGTGCACCCAAATGTTTGAGTATCAATTTTGAGAATTTTAGGCATTATAAATTTCCACATTTTTTAAAATATCAGTAAATTTCAAGTACAATTAATGTACAGTATAGCATACTCACTATCAAAACTTATACATACTCCTACAACCTTCTACGATACGTAGGTAATGAGGTACGTACTCAATAAAAATCGAAATTCGGTAATTCCGACAAACGTAGTTCGACAGCGCTACTTTAGACATAGAAAGAGTATTGAATAATGCTTGCTTTTAAATGGAAGAGATTAGAAAAATCCAATATTGGATATCCAAAATAAATTTTAAAATCCTTACTCTCTAAATATGAATAATTAAACAAATGTACTTATCTAAAGTAAAAAGTGGGACAACTCTACAGGTATATAAAAAAAGCTTAAAAAATGTCCAAACTATCGTCAATATATCGAACTAGATATGGAATTGAACACAAGCATAATTAGAATATTTCTTGTTACATGATGCAACGTTTCTATGTATTTCTACGCGATAAAATATCTGCAATTTCAGTATTCCAAAGAATTTCAGTAATCATTAATCTGATCTTTATTCTAAATACCACAATTGCAGTAATCCCAGTTAACCTAATGTTGTCCTGCAAATTGTTGCATTGAGATAGGGATACTTTTAATCCACCCAACACAAGAAAAGTTCGGTGATTTACTGTTCTGATTACCATTCAAATTCAGTAGAAGAAACACAGTCGTATTCTTTTATTTTTTTCTCTGCAAAGAAAAGCATTCTCTCGTTGCGCTTTTTTGTGTTGCTTATCAACCACCGCAATTAATGTGGATGCATTACATAATCTTGGTATGCAAATTAAGTCTAATAATTGCATGCACCGTAAGGTAACGTTTGCTTACTTTAATACCACTAGTTGTCACTGGATTATCTAATTACATGTATAACTCATATTTTTAAATGAAAGTCATAAATGTCTATTCGAATTTTTGTAATTTTTGTTCTTCATATTTTTTAGGATATTGAAGGAAAATCAGAGTGAGTGGATAATTTGTTCATCAGTCTGTGATGTGCTCATATCAATATTTGACTCAATTAATCTTGACAATTTGATAGGGCTATCCATTATTGGCTGCCGACCACCTCTATTCGAGTTATAAATTGTCGACCAAAGAGGGACGAGATTCTTCTATTTCTCAGAACTACCATGGAGTTCTGCTTGACATTTCTTATTATTTCGGTCATTTGCAACATTTCCCGCATTTTCATAATACGCGTGACAATTATATACACATTCAATCAAGTTTAGTTTTCTTTTCTATCTACTCCTCGCGTTTATCTCACATGGCTCTTCATAATAGGGTGAGGAAATTACTCTTGTCTCGATGCACTTTCAAGTAAATTTTTCAAAATACATAGGTCATGTCTAAATTTTTATTCTATTTTTGTTAGTGAATTAAAAAATGTTGTTAATGAATATTTTCTCATGGTTTATTTTCACTGTTTGAAAAAAATTGTTTTTCAAAATTCTTAGTATAATGATGTCAAATTCGATTGTAATATTTTTGAAAACATTATCAAAATCATTGTTAACACTTTAGAGGTAAACAAACAAAAAATTTGTCTCTATCGTTTCGAATATTTCAATTGATTATTATTTTATGTAAATCTTCATACTAACCAAAAATGCTAAAAAATGTCATGTAAACAAATAGCGATAAAGATAAAAAAGTTTTCTTATATTTTTTTGTAGAAAAGTTGTTAAAATTGTTTAGTTCACTTATAAATTTTTCTATTATTTATAACTTTTAAACAGTAAAGAAAATTATCAGAGGGAATGTTTCTTTGTACACTTAAAATAAATAATTTTTTAGTTTTCAAGCCCTTTCATTTTTTTGTTCAATAATGATAACCATTAAACAATATCTAAACTGCAGAAATTTCTACGAGAGTAAAATCAATAACGCCAGCTTTAGTAGTACCAGTGAGTCCACTGTGACAGGCCATGATATTTATGATGTTAAGACTGCATAAATTATACTAACACGATGCACATTTTCCACTGATACTGCGTAATTTTAAGGGCACGAGTTTCTGAAATTAAATTGGGTAAAATATAGTTCAGTTATAATTTGTGGGGTAGGAAATCTCATATTGCAAACTTCGTAATTGAAGTGTACATTGGAATTGTGTTTGGGTTTCCAACAATTACCTTCCTTGGATCTTTATTAGAACAAGTGGGTGGAGTGTGCAATCTCAAATGTAATTTTATTAATTCTTGTTTTTATCTTGAATTCTGCAGAAAAGAAACATCTTCTTGATCGCAATTAATTTTTATCATAATGTAGGTTTTTAAGACATAAATAGTGATATTAATACTATTTTTAGAATAATTACAATGCAGATACGGACTAAATTTAAGCGACAGGAAAGTAACCCTCCATTGTAATTAAACTTGGTACATTGTAACAAAATTAAAGTAATAAATAAATACGTTGCTGCTGTGGACTTCTGGAAGTAAGATAAGTACAAAATTTAATTCCAATGTTCTTACAAAATTTTAAAGAAGTTATAACAATTGTAGTTATTGTATACTTAGCAAACAAATTTAGTTTAGAGACTTGATATTTTGTAGAGGCAAATGGAAAAACGAACAAAGTAAAATAGTTATTTATTGTTGATTAGATTGGGGAACTACGAGATGAATTCAACGAGAGGATATATCAGTAAAAATTAGTAACACTTAATTATCGGTTAGACTATCTGAAATCTAAAACTGTCAAATTTATTGAACTATCCTACGAAAATATTTAGAAAATATAACAAGAATAGAACTTTCGTTTATTTAAAAATTTCATGTAAATATTTTGGAAATAAAATTAAAATATAATCTAGAAAATATTTCGTAAAAGTGATTGTGAGGATTAATAATTTAATCTCTTCGGAACTATTCGAGACTATTTAAAAATATTTTTGTCTTCTATTCTAAACATTTTCATAAAAGAATTAAGCATTTGAAACGTTGCCAAAATATTATTAAAATAAGTTTTTAAAAATGTTTCAAAACAATTAATGTGACTTTTTAAGAGTTTATAAAGAATACGGTTATAAATCGGGAATATCTTATCTTGAAACCATCTAACAAATATATTTATTATTTGAATTGTCGAAACTTTGATAAAGTAATGAAAAATATTCTGCAGAATTTATTTCAATAGAATATTTGCAATTTAAATACTTATCATACTAAACCGTGTATTTTTCAAACTTTTATTTCACTTTACGAAAATATAAAAATTGTGTACTAGTGCAGTGAATAAGCGCTTCAATGAACTTTATACTTACACCATCATAAGCACGTCGTAAGCATTGGTATAACCGTTCGCATACAAAATCAATGTCACAACTTTTATTGCACATGTTGGGCGTAAAACCACAACACGTGTTTTCAGAATTTTATATTTTTGTATATTTCCGGATTTTACTGTGTACAGCTCAATTTTACTTCCTAGTTTTATGAAGAGACACTTGCATCAGCTGTTATTTACTTTTATTCTTGTTTTCAAACATATATTGTTATCTTTGAGGAAAACCTATTTTACTGTACTATTTAAAAGTACTGAAAATAATTACGAATTTACTTAATTATACAATTAGTCTGAACTTAAGGATATGAAATCATTTCCTGCAGCTTTTTCAGAAACGAAATAGAATTTCCCCCCGATAATGTGTAATTTACAAAAACAATTAAGTGGTCTAATATCAGCGGTGCTAGCCAATTTTTATTAATTAGTAACTTACTCAAAGTCGAAAACTAGTGGTGGCAACGTAAAGATCGGGAAAAATACGTAAAACACACATATTTCAAATCTTGTACCTTCGAAACCAGGGTATAAAAACACTGATTGAAAAATTCAATAACTTTTTCGGACCCAATTTTATGGTTATGTGTCTCACCAAAAATGATGGTTATTTGCAGGCGAAAACCCTTCGTATGGTTTTTTACAAGACTCTCTGTTATAAACACTTGTCAGAACAAAATAATTTAGAAAAAAACAAACATTTTTTAAGCTTTACTGACCCTGCACATGGTTTTTAGTGTGGACATTTTCGCATTCGAAATAATTTTTGATTACCTTTCGAATAGTCTAGGCCAAGTAGGCCATTTAGGAGGGGGCACTCTCACTATTTTTATTTTGCTATAGACTTTGCTTTTGTGTCATATTTATTTTTTCTTATTTGATGTTTTTCTGAAGCATTATCAAAATTATAATACAAATTTTTATGCTAAAATAACTTCAATTTTCGATATTTTCAAATTACAGAAGTAAATTGTACTTTTCAGAACTTAGTTTGGAAACTATTGTTCCGGAATTTCGCCTGATGACAAGAAAATTTTTGATGCATAACCTTGATAATTCAATCGTTTTTTTCTGAGGTAGTAGTCACCTGGGCATTTTTGCCAAACTTATTTAATACATTGCGAAAAAAAGTAGTAACATCGAATAAAATCAGTGTTGTCATTTAGCACCTAAATATTTAGTACATTCAATTATATTTGAATTCTTTCGAGTGAATCATCGATAGTAATCTACAACATCATTATTTCGTCAATCTTACTAATTTTCTTATAAATACCTTTAAATAAGTTAATTTCGTTGGTTGTTTTTAGTAAATACTGTCACAGAAATATACCAAGTTTACACTAGTTACTCCTTTTTTCAAAAAATTTGTCGGCTGCATCTTATAAATATTTCTTTCCCTCATACCCCAAATCAGTTTATGAATGCGATTATACTCCCAGCACCTGCTTCATTTCGGTAAACGAAGTTTCCGCTATCTTCATGCAAATAAAGATTTCTTCGCGGTTTTTAAATCGCGTTTATCTCAGATAATGACTAGCTATTCTGAATTCTTTTCAGTTGTTCTTAAGTTCCTTCTCGTCACGTATAACGGAGCAGTCCGTCCGTGATAAATCGAACACATATATCTCTCTTGATAATCCATCGTCCTTGGTTTTCTATTATATCTGTGGAAATAAAAAACTTTCCTGAAGGCACATCAATTCGCAAGTTCTATCGATTTACTATGAAAGTATGTAAATTTTCGTTCGATGAATCTGTCGACGTAGCGCAATTTCCGGGACGATATTGACGTGCTAATATTTACAGTCGGATGTTGTATCTCCAAAATCGACGATTTCCTACTTATTTATAACCACTTTAAGGGGGTTTCGAACGAACATTACTATGTTGGGACATATTTCATACACTAAAAACATTTTTAATCTAAGGTAAATATTTACTTAAGTTATGGAATTATGTTTATAAATTTTTTATCTTCAAGAAAAGCTTTATGAAAAAAAACTAGAATATAATACAAATTGTTTTGTTGTTACTATAAAAATAAATATTTGCTTGTTGGTTTATTAATTACTACTGTTTTCGTGCCTGAATGACCATTTCAACATAATATATTAAGCATTTAAATAAAATAGATTAAGTTAGGTTAGGTTAGGTTAGGTTAAGTCAGGTTAAATTAGCTTTGGTTAGATTAGATTTTTGTATTATTTTGATTGTATAACATACAATTGTTATTTTCAATTATTTTATTTAAATGCATTTGTTTTTGTTTCATATTAAAATGATCATGTGATGAAATGTTTGTGTTGAAAAAAAACGTCTTATGCTGAACTGTAATATGTTGAATTTCGGTGACGAAATGTCGTATGTTTAAAAGTGGTGTCTTTTATAGTCGTAGTACCGTTCTAAGAGTGTATTTACTGTAACATGTTTTCTAATACTAAATTTTTCACCCGACAATTTGGAAAAAAAACGTTATGCTTGTTACGCACTTTCAAGTAATTTATATATAGTACTAACCAAAAATAAATAAAACCATAAATTAATTTTTGAACGAAACGCATTCGTTTAGTTATTGATAAACTGTTCAGAAAAAAAGACATCAACATTTTGAATACAAAAAAATTAAAATTTTAATTAGTTTAAATTTAATATAACTCACCAAAGATGCACATAAAAAAGAGGCAGTTAGTTTTACTATTTAAATTGCATTCTTGGATACCCGATTTTTCTAGCTCAACATTTAGTTAGTAAAATTAACAAAAACGGTGGTCGTCTCTTATTCTACTATCTAGTTAGTAGTTCGAACTATTTAATTTTTCCGTATATTTATAAAAACTTTCGGTTTCAACGAAAAGTATATTGAATATAAATATGTATAATTTGAAATATTTTCTTAATATACTCCATTAATTTCGATTAATCTATGTTAATTTCATTACATAATTTTCGTCGAATTCATAATATTATTAATATTTGTATTTTAACTGTATTGTTTTTAATTATAAATATATAAACATAAATATAAAGTTTGCAATCATGTAGAAATACAGCTAAAACCATCATTATCGTTTCCGATACACAATTTTAAAGTGGTCAATCAAATTATCTTATTGTTTGCTATATACGAGTGACCGAAATTATCGGTGTTTAACCTAAAGTGGCAGTTAAGCGCTGTACTATTATTATTTGACCCGGCCAACGTGATACATCCGAGTAGACATAAATTCTGGACCTTGATGCATAATGATCCTTCAGAGCCCTCCGTTGGACATTTGTATGTATTTTAGTTTAGAACTCTGCACGAACTGCATACAAATTTTGAAGTAATATAATTCCATACAAGAAAGAAATAATAAAATATTTATATTTGACTAAAAAGGTCGATTATTCTTCCACATTATTCTAGATGACGATATCACTCTTTTCACAGCATTTATTACAGTAATATCCAAAAAATGTATATCAACTTTATTTCAGATTATGAATTTAAATTTCGGCAAGCGTTTCCTTTTACTTCCTTACTAAAATTCTTCGAGTGACAGCTCATTCTTTATGGAGTGACTATGTCTTTATGGAATGAATTCACTCATTCGCTAGAGTCACTCTTCACTCCTAAAGTGAATTTTCAGTCTAAGAAATTTAAAGAGTAATAATCAAATTCGGGATTGGTTTGGGTAACTGATCTCCGCATGATTGAAAATTTTCTTTTACAAATGTGACTCACAAAAATGTTAAAAAATTGTATTATGCGCATTTTTAAAATTTGGAATCGCAGTCTCAAAGAGGTTGACTGCAGTGTGACTGCGGAAACTCGTCTTTACTGTGAAGCGGTTACTAGTACCATATACAAATACTTGCAACTCAGATGCATGTTAAAGCGACATGTTACTCAACTTCTTGTCTATAAATATCAAGTCCACTAAAAAAGATTGTCCTGATATGGATACCCACTTTCTGAAAGCGAATTCGAGTCTGTGAAAGAATGTTTTTGATGTAAATGGACTACGAGCAATAAAATTAATTGTTTTTATTTAACTAAAATAATTTAAGCAGACCAAAGTATTTAACATTTCAATGGCTCCAATAAGAATTTATTGCTAGTTAAAAGTTTCACACTTTCGGAGTAGTATTTGGCAATAGGAAGATAAACAATGACCGACATAAAGTAACTGCATGGGTCAAGTATATTGCGGGACTAAGTAGGATAAGTGTGCAGGTTAGTGTTTGCGTTGTCCTGTGGGGGATGATGAGTATGTGTTCGCACAGTAATTGAGCCTTACTTATTAACCGAAACGATACATGAAAAGTAACTATATATCGACCTATGACCTACTTAAGTATTAAAAGCCGTTTACTTTAAGCCATGGTTGGTCATATTTCAATTTATGTTTTCCGAGGTTTATTTAAGTCCTTGCGAGATTAGTTAATTTTTTTTATTGATAAAAATACGTATAAATCTATTTTAATGCATTATTGTAGGCAAATAACATAAATTTGGAGATTATAGCATGAATGCTTAGGCACTTAATTTTAAAAGGGCATGATAGGTAATATAAAATGTTGATATCGTCTTTTCTTTCCTGACAAATAAAAAAAGGAGATAATTCGTCACTCTCAGTAATAATTAAATAAAAGATATTGCATAAGTAGCTGATTACAGTACGCCAAATAATACATTTTTATTAAATAACAAGTATTTTATTGTAGTCAAATATTACGCAGTTTTTACTTTTTTTAGACAATTTTTAATGTAAAATGTTATTTTGTTCCCAAGGGAGAGAACGTTCTACTTCGCTCCCTCGTTATAGGGAGCAAAAGAGTTATTTCTGTATCAAAGGATAGTGACGGCGAAGTTTCGAGATTCATGAGGGTGAAAATTCTACGCCTGAGGTTCAAATTAGTTTTTTACGTCAACTGCATCAAAACGGTACTTTGCACTAAGAACGCGAATAAATATTTTCTGAAACATTAAACTTTGAAAATATAATTTTCGTTTTAGTAAAAAATAGAAAGAACCTAAAAAAAATATTGTAATTTTAACAAAAAGAAATGATTTTTTTAAGACGTTTTTATTCACTTACGTCAATAAGCTCATAAACCCCTTTTTGATAACATTTAGGAAATGCCTCTTCCAGTTCGTTTTCCAAATGAGTGCAGATAATGACGTTATACACCCTTTTTCCTAATTACATTAGGGACTCCGAGTGGATGTCATTTTATTAACAAGAAACTCCTTTCAACGAGTGAGTAATCTGATATGATTGTAGCATTTTTGTCTTTATCGGTACCTTGGTGCCCTCAACATATATTTGATTAACGTTATTTTTTAACTTGATTAATATAAATAATTTTTATTATTCTACCATGGCTAATTTGTTTACAATTGATTAACTTTCTTCTGTCATAATATATGTTCTGCATAAGTTAATCGCAAATTTTTAATTTCAGCAAATTTTTTATTATTATTAGATATTTGGTGAAAAGTTGATAATAGTTTTCCTGGATTAATCACTTACGATTTAATTTAAGTGAACTTGATTCTGATCTTGTTTAATTTGGTACGGATCTACTGAAAATAAATTACGATTTAACAAAATGTCACACATAAAATGTTAAAGCCTGTTAATCCGAGTAATAAAACTAATTCAAATAAGAGTTAATTCTGGTTTGATTGCATTTACTCTGTGACCATTACACACTAAACATTTTATTACTTGTAATAAACACCTATTTTTTAGCATATATCTTATTTAAAAATAATTCACTGTCTTCAAATCATTTGACACATGTGAATTATTTTGTGCAATAAAAGTCACTGGTTTTTAGTATTTTTTTTCCACATTTCGAATCGATTTTAAGGTTACAAATTGACAATTAAAACTTTTAAAAGTTTAATATATACTTCAATTAAAAAATCGTTTCTTCACGTAAAAAAAGTTTTACTAAACGAGATAAATGACGAAATACTTTACCAAAAGTAATAAAAAGAATTACTTTTTTAAATAGATAAATTTGCGTTCATTTATTTAATTTTATTTGCGTTATAAATTAGTGGTAAAATTTCGTTACATAATTTTTTTGAATTAAGCGAAACAAACTTCTCTAAACCGTCTAAATTCTTAGTTTTCGTACTATTTTAGGGCAGTTACTATAACTGATGAAATGCGGTTGAGAGTCTATTCAACAATGCAGAGGAATGAAAAGTGGTTAAAATTACTGAGAATATTTTACTGAGAATATTTGTGTTAAAAAGAGGATATATGTGAGCATTATTCAATAATTTTAAATAAGCATTTTGTCTAACTAAATGATCTAATATTCATTAAATTACTATATTCCATTACAGAATCTCTAATCTTTAATTATATCATTTTTTTTAACGGCTCATAAATAATGTGGACAATTACTTATTAGTCTATTAATATAATCATACTGCATAAAATCTACGTGATAAATTCAGTTAAGTTGTGTATTACACTGGACCACAAAAAAAAACTTATGTACTGCTGAGTCCGAATTCGGGCACAGAATTGCTATACTTCTGAATTTTTGATATTTGAGGTTTAAAGTGCGAAAAAATTTAGACATTTACTGCAAGAAAAACATTTTGACAGAATTTTCGAAATATTCGGATGAAAAGTCTCTCCGTGCACTGAATCTAAAAAATGTAAATGTATCCAAAAAGCAGTGTTTTTCACAATCTAACCTCAAACATAATAAAATGTAAACAAGTTGAACAAATTCTGGACCCTGGATTCGGATCAGCAAACAAAAGTCCACACGGATTACTTAGTCTTGATTCATTGTACAGTTTAATTTTTTTCCTGCCCAAGATTTGTCAAGTTTCTTGAAAAAAAAAACAATTTATCGCAGTATAAACCTCAGATTTAAAAAACTTCAGACGTATAGGACCAATTCTGTACCCAAATTCGGATTCAGCGGCCCAAAATCTATAAGAAAAACGTAGTTGCGTTTCTTGCACATGACATACGTTTTTTTTTGTAGTCTGGTATTATTAATTCATTTTCAGTGGTTTTTACATCAAGAAATTTACTGCAATACATAACCTTCACTTGGTACCTGTAATCGTGCTATTTAAATAATGTAAGTATTTAATATCAGTCAAATTTAAATAAAAAGTATATTTCAAATAACTAATAAATATTAAACTATTTTATCCAGATGTAGCTGACATTGTTTACAAATGAAAACTTAGACAGGTTGTTTTATTCCGGAATAACCACAACCATTTTTTCCATTTTAATGGGAAATGGAAATCAGTACGTCTATCAAAAGATTTAATATTATCGATAAAAATGGGCGTTAGGTATTTGCTTTTATTGTGCATTGAGCTGATGGGTCGAACATTAACCCAGGAGATTTGTAGCCTCGAGCAACACAGTTCCTGTCTATAGCCTCTAATTTCATACATATTTTTCAGCAAATTTATCCGGTAATACTTCAAAAACTTTATAATAAATATGTTTTGTCAACTCTTTCGGGGCTGGTAAGACATGTATATTACACGTCAAATAAATTTGGTAAATTCTATGATATTATTAAATCATGGATATGTATGATATTTTTATTCGTTAGGAGATAGTAGTAATTCATGTTTAAAAATTCATGTAGTAAAAAAGAAGTAATTCATGTAGTAAAAATTACTTCTTTTTAATAATTAATACAAAAAGCGAGGAAATTGTTGTTAATTGAACTATTTTACAAAAGTAAAAGAGGCAAATACAACAAATAGTCAAACTAACTATTTCTGTAGTAAACAGGACAATAATATTGTTCTGTTTACTGTTTTCTGATTGTTAAATGTGCAGTAAAATACATAACCTCAAATCTATTACAGTTTTAAAATTAAATAGTCGCTTTATATTCGTGAATAGTAACTTTAATCTCTGACAGTAAAGTAGATGTAGTAAAAGGTATTAAACGAAAATTTCCTCTTGCCATAGTAAAAAAGTTCTCATTTATTATATTTTACTAAATTCTGAATTTAATATAATTCTTAACAATAACTTTGCTCATTGTTAATTCTACAATTAATATGCTTTACAGATATCTTTACTTTTTTTATGGTTCCTTTAACCCTGATTTTTCATGTAACAAGGGCGTAACTAGGCTATTGTCGACGAGTGCGGAGTATGGAGCACGATAATTTGCGCCCGAAGATTTCCCTGCTGGGCGCAAAATCGAGATCTCCGCCCGGAGTGACAAAAAATGTATTACATTAAAGATTCACGGTTTTTACATACTCTATGGTTAAAAAGATTTGTAATTTAAGTATACATGACTCTTGTACAATATGCATTAATATCTTATTAATGTAATATTTAAGATAAGAAAAATTACTGCGCCATATTGTTTTGGACATTTTGAATTTACAAGATTTTGTCTTCAGATTCATAATTATTGATCTCAAAAATTATCAGAATAAATTGTTCAAAAGCATAAAAGGGTTAACAAATAACTAAACATGCGGCTGAATTACTTTACAAAACTATTAATGTAATATTAATAATAAAAACACTTTATAAAATCAAATTGATACAATTTATCGTTTACAGAATTTGCAGATTATTGAAAAACTTCCCTCTTTTAATTTTCGACTAGTTTAGATTCAGAGATAAGATAGAGGTAACTTAAAAGTTTGCGCTACTTTAATTTAACAAACATTGCTTATTTGACATTTTAAGAACGAAGTTTCTTCCTAATACATAAAATGACGCAAATTAAGCCTGAAAGAAAATAGATAACGAAAAGACTGATTGCAAAACTCTTAATAGAGGTTTCCATGTTCAAGCAAAAAAGTTTCTATCGAGTTTCCATCACTATCTGCGCCATTTACTATCGGAAGAATCGTGTAGAATTCACCTCGCATTGAAAGTAGAATTTATGTTGTGAGTGGGATCTTCGAAGACATTTAGAAACGACAATTTTGAATCTAAAGTACTTTGAGCCAAATTCATTTTCACACTGGGAAAATTCATTTTTTAAAACAAATATCCGTTTGTTATTCATACAATTAAAAAATTTCGTGATCAATTTATTAATTTTGTTATTTGTGTATTACAATTGTTACTTTAGATCCACGGAGAAGAATTTTTTTATAGTTTGACAACGTCAGAAAAAAATACTGTCGGAATTACGAAAGGAGAAGAATATTCAAATATAGTGAGATGCAATAATATCGGGACTCTACGTTTTTTTTGCTGTCGAAACAATTCTTTTTTAATAAAAAAAATTACCTTTTGTTTAGGAAAAGGCTTTTACGTTAAGAAATAAAATCTTTGTTTTCTATTTTCTTGCATCGCGTCAAAGATTTGGACAAGAAAAATGTTAAACTTATAATCAGGAAAGAACATTACCATTCATAAAAATTATGAAACTTTTGAATGCAATTTCTGAAAGGACTAATTCCATAAAGGCAACCATTCGATTTCGAAATTTGATTTTACATCTAGTGACCCAGAACTATCCGACAATAATTTATGTACATATTCCAGAAGTTACTTCAATTAAAACGGTCAGTACTAACATTTGATCCCTTCACAACTTTCTCTACTACGGATTACATTATTTTATTTTGTAACTGTTCAAAATTATCGTGAAATAAGGTCAGTTATGAACCTTTTCTACAGCACTAAACTAACTATTAACAATAGATTTATTCAAATCCAGAGCCGCACAATTCACCGTAATTAATTTAGTTACGGGATTAAACAGAGCTTTTAAACTTTCAGAAATGCATAGATTTGTGCGAAAATCTACTGAATAAACGTAGCAGTTCGTAACATTATCGATATGCATATTTATAATTTATGACTTCACAAAATCGACCGATAATTTTTTTGTATAAAGATTGTTAATAATAATTTTAAGAACTTGTTTCTCGTTTAATTGTAAACAAATTTTATAAAACACGAATGGTTAACTACTTTAAAGTGAAACGTTGAAAATTTTGAGACGTATAAATCCTATGAAATTAAACTAAAAATGAGAAATGTGATTAAAATTACGAGAGTATAACGAATATAAAGAAATGGAAACAAACCTGTGCAGCTATTTGTTAATAAAAACTTTATACCACTGTTTACAACTGTCGATATTAATTTGAAATATTTTACAAACATGAATTTTATTACATCATAAAGCGAATTCCGTGTCAGTTTTTTTAAAATGTCGTATTTCATTTTATAAAACATAAATGTATTCGACGTAGTTTTATTACCCTTGAATATTTATCGACGATTATAACACTTTTCTT
The DNA here is from genome assembly GCA_030407085.1 of Trichopria drosophilae. Classification (NCBI taxonomy): domain Eukaryota; kingdom Metazoa; phylum Arthropoda; class Insecta; order Hymenoptera; family Diapriidae; genus Trichopria; species Trichopria drosophilae. The sequence goes on along the minus strand of CM059585.1, from coordinate 107,301,029 downwards.
TCATTTTTATAAATTATTGATAGTATAAACAATTATAAAAAAGTAATGAAAAAACAGCGATTCAGATTGGAGAAATTTGCAAAATGACGAGGAAATCAAAAGTAATTTTATGAGGTCCATCGACGCTCCTTACTTTATGCAAAACTTTTATCAGAAGTATTTTCAATAAGAATTAAGGATATAGTAAAATAGGTCAATCAGTTTTCAAAGTTCTCCACCTAAATATCACTTCTGTTATTTCTTATTGGTTTTTAAAAACTTAATATTCCTTCTGTAATTTTTCACTTCTTCCTTTATACATAATTTTAGTAAAACATTTTTCTTATTACAATGGTTATTAACATTTATCTTTGCATAAATGCGACCTTTACAAACTTTTTTTCTTTTATTATTACGAGAGCAGTTGCAGTTTACCTTGGAGAGAAACGACACTCTATCTCTTACTTACAATTAGTAAGAGCATCTGAATCCTGTGTTACGATTTTACTGTGGGTAGGAGCTTTCGCCCGAAGGATTTTATCTCGTTTCTTTCAATTTGAAAAACGTTGTAATATATTAATTAATAAGTGTCACTTGTGTTAATGTCAAAATGCTGTTACTCCCAGAGAAGTGCAACTAAAATGGGAAGCAGACAATGGAAATGGCCTTTCAGACATTTCTGTAGTATTATTATCTATTAGAGAAAAGTAAACTTCTTAAGAGCGTAATTTAATTAAATTTGTTAATTAGATTAACAATTCTGACCTTCATTATCCTATTTGTAATAAACTTAACAATGTAAATTATTCATAATTTATAATATTTAAGTTTAAACACAAATTTTATAGTCCCATCGAATAAATATATTTTAATGTAATTAATAAATACATATCGGTTTTCTTTCAACGATTAGGTGACTGGTTTTTATTAACCTCGCGTTCGAAAATCAACTTCGTGAAATTTCTGTGAAATGTGGAATTTAAATAATAAATTTTCCCTCATACTTAACTCCTTAGGCTATAAAAATCAAAACCTTTGTAATTTTGACACACAAACAACCAACTGGTTAATTTTATTTCGTAAAGAAATTATGACGATAAAATCAACTAAATATTTGTGATAAGAATTGAAAAAAATCGCAAATTATCACATTTTTAATTTCGAAAAAAGTTGTATTAAAAATGAACACAAGCAAACTAGTTTTAGGACGAATTCAATCGATTTTTTTAAAAGTACACGAGCATATTGTGTTCCTCATTTTGCAATTTGAAGATCTAACAAAGGATTTGGAATTAGTCCACTTTTTTAGTACTAATTTGAACCGCGAGTCGAACACCAAAAAACTAGTAGAATCTGGTAAAACAACGTTTTCGAGTTGATTTGCTAATTAAATGGTAACCTTATCTAACTGATTTGTTCAGGACTCTATTAAAATAGTGAATTTAACTAATGCAGCATTGTGTATCCCACTATCTGGTTAGTAGTCCCAACAAATAAGTTTGTTCACGAAGGTGTAATAGATAGGAACCAAGAAACAATTACTCTAACTAAAATGTTAAGTACTGTGCACTTTCTAAATCTGAAGTAGTTAAAAACTACCAATAAGAAAACGAAAAGTGAGTCACCAAATGAATTAGTAATAATTTTTGCTAATAAAAAGATAAAACCTACTAATTTATTACTAATTCTACAAACTACTAAATTAAAAAGTCAATATCTACTTGTAGATTAGTAGAACTTTACTAATGAATTAGTATTTTCGTACTATTTGCCAGTAAAAAACTTACTATTTGATGGTAACCCACTTTTCCTTGTATATGAGTCGTTTTTGACTATTTAATTCATTTTAGAATCCTGTCCTTTTTTAGCAACTATTATATAAAATTATTATAATTAACACATAAAAGTAGCTCAATACTTATGTAGTTTTTCAATGCACTTCTTTCGAAAAACCTGTTTATCAAGAAAATTATTCTAAAATCAATAATAAACATTTCTAAAAAATAATTTATAAACAATCTAGATTAAGGAACCGCCTTTAACTTTATTACAGATTCTCTCATTAAATCGCAATTAAACATTCGATTTAACCAACTAATCGCCCAGGGAATAGTTGCACAAGGCCATTCATTTTCTTCAACTTCATTTGTCGCTGCTGTACGCAAGTAAATCGATTACCAGAAGAAAATAACAAAAGTTTCTTTTAAAAGAATTAATAGCAAAATCATAATAATTATTAACAAATATGTCTGGGTGATTTCGAATAACTGTAATATAAGAATTATTGTAACTTTTTGACCTCTTTCTTGATAAAAGGTGAAATTTTTAAAGAGCAATAGACGGTAAAAATATTTAACTTCTTCTAAACAAAACTTAAACGTAATGTATTTCTTAGTTTTCTTTTAGTGTTTCAACACAGAAAAATATTTTCTTATAAAAATTAATGCATTGACTAAGTTATATTTTTCGGTTCATTTATTGACCCAAGTTTATCTTTATATATTTTATTAATAAAATAAAACATTTCTTATCTGCTTCGGGAAGATTTAAAGATGCACAAGTATAGATTTCTGCTACATTTTAACCTGCTGTAAATGTCAACCTTCTTTCGTAATATATGTGTGGTGTACACGCTTAGCGAAGTGTTCCTAAGGAAGTTTAGTTTCATGTAAAATACGTATTGTCGCAGTTGTAAAATACTTACAAAAATACAACGTGGATCGTAAAGCATAAAAAACAGCCGATATTTTTAAAAATCTTCATTTTTATTAGATTTCTCCTTCTTTAAGAACTTTTTTACAAACATGTGTTATTTCCGTCATTATAATATGGATAAAGAAACAACAAACCCTTAAAACAAGTGTCTTAAGACATTTTTCATGCATAAGATGCCATAAATGTCATATGTGATATTAAGTCCTGAATGCACATTTTTTCGTTATAGTTATCAACGATTGTATTTCAAGTTAAAAAAAAAGAATCTACAAAATTTTCAAGGCGTTACGTCTTTCAGAATCTGTTATTAGATTTTTCAAAAAATGCAACCATGACAAACTATTCACTATTTTTTATCAAAAAAATACAGACTTTTCAAATATATTTCCTCTCGTTTTTTCACACTGGAATTATTGCTTGAAATAAAGAAATAGTATCTTTAATACTTCAATTTTAAAACGTGTATATAGGTGTTTTGAATATAAAGGTGAAAGCATCCATAATGGCGGCCGGAACACGAAAATACCGCTGAAAAGTTCAGAAATTTTTTTCAGGACTTTCGGGACTTTTAGAGAATTTTTTAAATATTTATTTCTATTTTTTAAAAATCTCGAAAATTTGAAATTTAGCTCCTACTGGATAACTCATAATTTAGTTGAATTTACTAACTGTTTTTTCACTGTAGTAGTGGTTGCTAACATTGATCATATACTTTACCCATGACTTTTTAATGTTTTCTTTGTTAGAAAGTCCTCTTAAAGGATCAAGAAGTGACGAGGAAGAAAATTCATATTGGTCCAATGGGATAAAAAATTATTTTATGTCAGTTCTTTAAGGACCAAAAAAGGCTCACTGAACTTTTTAGTATTAAACCCAAATGAAGCAAATGTAGACAACATTTGTCTTATATGCAAAATGGTATTGTAAATACGAAGACATTTATTGCTATTTATGTTTATTTGAATACAAAACATGACTTGTGTATTTCAAATGATAATAAAATAAACAAATTTGACAAACTGGCTAGACTTATTTTATTCTCCAAAATAATACAATATCTCTTTCACTGGAGTGAGTTAATTTTCACTCTATAAAGTGTGTTTCTCACTCCAAATAATTATAATGCCGTTTAATAATGTGAAGCGATCATTGCAAATTACTGATAATTACTATTACATTACACTTGCTTTGATGTTATTGTAATTATGTTAAATGTTCATAGATAGTACAATTGTTTTCTTACGTACCAAAGACGAATTTCCTGCTTGCGTCACGGCAGCGACTAAATCGATTGCCGGCAAATACCGGAGACACTACTATCCAAAATTCACATTAATCCTGAGCCGCGATCCACAATCACCCACGTTGCGATTGGATTCGAACAATTCGCAAAATTTTGTCACGTTGCCACAGAACTCGAACTTTATGCATTTCTCACAGAGCAATCAGACGCGTGGAGTAGAAAATCTGTCGCCTATATATTCTTGTCCTTGCCGGAGCCTCCTTCTACCCCTTGGTTCCAAATCCACTTGGCCGCTAAAATTATGGAATGGAATTAAAAGCCGGCAGATGCGAGAGACACCTTTTTGATTTCGAGCTTTTGGATAAACTCGAAATATGTATTGGGTGTTCAAGAAATCTTTTTGAATTAACGTAATCATCACAGAGTCCCCAAAACGGTAGGATGCTCTTAAAGAGGTCTTTCAGAATTCTTTCCCTAGGTGTTCATAAAAACCTCTTGAAGTAATCTTAGGATACTCGGCAAACAGATTTGAAGAAATCTCTTTCAATTAAGGGAATCATTATAGATTCCCCAAAACGGTAGAGTACTCTTCAAGAGGTCTTTTAGAATTCTTTCCTTAGGTGTTCATAGAAACCTCTTAAAGCAATCTTAGTGTACTCGACAGAAAGAGCTCTTGAATGAAATGAAATCTCTTTCAATTAACGTAATAATTATAGATTCCCCAAAACAGTAAGAAACTCTTAAAGAGGTATTTTAGAACTCTTTCCTTAGGTGTTCGTAAAAACCTCATGAAACAATTTTAGTATACTCGACAGAAAGAGCTCTCGAAGAAATCTATTTCATTCCGGATATATTAAAAAATCTATACGTGGTCTAGGTTAGGAATCTTAAAAAAAAGCTCTTAAAGAAGTCTACTAAATCATTAAACAATTACAGTAGAGTCCCGGTATATTTGCCTGCACGGTTCTTCGTTTGCCCCTAACGTCTCGTTATATTTAACAAAAGAAAGGGAGCCGCCGCTTCTCCTACTCCCCACAGTCATTTTAGATCTGAGGCCGCAGCCCTCAAGGTGGAGGAAAAAGAGAGAGGTGACAGACAAAAATAACGAGACAGAACCAGGCAAATATGCTGGGAGGTAAATATAACGAGACGCAATTATACCGGGACTGTATTGTAAACTCGAAGAGTTCAGTTTCATTTAGGAGCAGTCTTTAAAAAGTAGTAAAAAAGTAATATACTTTGAGGACTTCTCGGTGAGCTCTTAGAGAGCTCTTTTTCGGTTCATTGTAATGAGTTTTTAGTTCGACACAAATGCAGTAAAAAACAAATATTTATGTTATGTATTAATAGTTATGTATTAACTACATAAAATATAGTTAATTTGTTTGAGGTTAGGAAATTCAGTTATTGCATCCAAATTTGGTCCTAAAAAAAATTATTTTGAACACTTAAATCACGTCAAAGTAATGGAAGATGAAATCTCATTTTGATTTTCCAACTTTTTTCAAAATGAAATGCGTATGTAAATTTCGAGTTTTTAGTTTTTCACCTGGTATATATACTACTATTATCGAAAGAGCGTTGGGAAGCGATCGGTCGAGTGCGAAAGGTTTTCGATTCTTCACGACGTTAATCAAGTCAGTTTAACCTGGTTGAACCGTATCTCGGAACGAAGAGAAAGTATCGCTTCGTGGAAATTGAAGTTAAATCCACCGGCAACTAGCGATTTGTTTTCAATTAAAAATAGAATCCAAGAGGCAGATCGATGATATTTTACGCCCAATGGAGAAGGCATGTGCCAAGAAAAAGGTTCCGTCGAAAAAAATTATCCCAAGATGGTCCTGTTGCGTAATTTTAATCCATTTTGAAGGACAAGGTCTGGTAATGTGATCTCCAGGATTATATTTCCATCAGATATTCATAGCGATTCTTCAGTGAAATTACTTTCTAATGTTGAATTCGCCAGTATTTCTGTTCGATACATTTTAAGAATTCCAAAAAAATGACAAATATGTGTAAAGTATCATCATTCGTTCTTACCATGACATTTAAAGTATACGTTCTACTGCTGCGAAAAATAAAGCCCAATAATTTAAATACAACTGTTAGTAATCTGTCGGTAAACAAATTTTTAAGTTGACGCTTGTCAGACTATAAAATGCCGAAATGTCTTCAAAACACTTTAAACAAAATTTTGACAATAGCTGAATGAATTCTTTGGAATTATATTAACTTGCGACTATTTATTAAATTCCGGTTTTAGTTACTATTTTTCTAATTTACAAGTATTTTATAGCCAATTGTAGTGTACTTATATAAAATTGCTTGAGTAACTATCGACAAATTTTGTTGCTTGCGAATCATATTTTGACACTTCAAAATGGCAACTATTCTCTACATCTGAATTACCTAATAATTACTAATCTGATAGAAAAGGCGGGATACTATCAATTAGTCATTTTATTACTAGAAAATAGTAAATAACTACTAATTTATTCATTTATTAATGAAATTCTACTGACCAAAAAGAAAATGGCTTTATAATTAGTAATAAATTAGTAGTTGTTAGTTGTATAAGCAAAAATAATTAAGAATTGGATTAGTGACCCAGTTATTGTTTCTTAATTAACAGTTTTTCACTAATTCAGATTTAGAGAGTTAATTTGTGTATTTTAATTAGCCCTTATATTAATTTAATACTTGTTATTTTTTATTAAAAATTACTAGGATACAATGTTATTGATCTATTTAAGATAGCTAGATTTAAGTTAAACATTTTCAACCGATAAGATAAAAACGCGAGTTCCTAACGAGATAGTAATGTATTATCGATGCGGTGTAAGGATCAGATCACATATTACTTTCATATTACGTTTTCTCATTCATTTTTTATTTAAACATACTTTCATGGATGATCAATTTTCCTAATACTTATTTAAGAAGTTTACGAATCGCAGTTCGAAATCGAAATAAGTACTTCAGTCATCTTATTTATTGCCGATGTCCACACAGAAATAGTTGCGTTTATTTGTTTTTTTTACTGTAAGTTTAAACACTGCCGATGAGAATTCCATAAAAAAGGTTCTTGCCATTATTTAATATTTAAATTATTGCAAAATATTTCATCACTACTTTTAGTTGCATTTGTTTGCATTGCTCTTTCGATATACTCTTATAATAATATCTTCTGGTAGTAATTTATCATCTTGATCAGTATATAATAAGGAAGATCAGGTCCTGATCAAGTCCTTACTCAAGATTTATTCATCTGCATTATTATAAATTCTATATGTGACAGACTAGTTCTGTTTTCATCTTGATTTACTTCATTCATTCTCATTTAGATATCAATTACTAAAAAAATGAATGTCCACTTTCAAGTCATAAAACAATCTATATCCAAAATTGTCTAGATAAACTCGTACAGATAATCAAGTTTTATCTAAATTTCTTTACTTTTAGATTACATTTAAAATATGCACAATAGAAAGGTTACATATACGTATTGTACAGTAGAAGTCTTCCTTTATTTTAAGACTTTTGGTCATTCTCACGCTTACAAATGCGAGACTAAACTCTTAAGAGGACGAAAAAAAATTAAAATAAAGAGAGTTAAGATAAGGTAAGACGTACCGAACATAATAGATTTTCTTGTGCATTTCATAAATAATATTATATGACTTTTATGTTCCTGCAAAAACAAAATCATTCATGTTTTTGGCTAAAAGCTGGAATGAAATTTGTTGTGTATTTTTTATATACTTAAATTATGAAACTGATATACTGGACTGTCTTAACCCTTTTCGTCCCAAAATTCCGGATTTGGACAGAACTTTCAACGATGTCATTTTTGTTCCAAACGTCGTTAGAAAACATTGAAATAAATCAAAATCGATAGATTTGGACCTGCTCTTTCAAATGTCGCGATCAGTATCAGCCCGCAATTTAAAAAAAAAGGTATGATCATTTTTTTGAAAAAAATCCTGAGTTTTTTTAGTTTCTTCGCAGGAATCGTGTTTTTTGGCATGAAAAGGGTAATACGGATCATTTATAAAGATACTAATCGCGTCTTTTTGCTCAGCCCTTTTTTCTCCCGTGGGGTTTTTTCAAAAAACGAAATGGCGACTTCAAGTTATAATTTTGCAACTTGTCGCACAATTATGGATTATTTGACCAAGTAACGGTTGACATCATGGTCAACTGAGATGAAAAACTAATTATTATCATTTGTGAATACCTAATCTCATTATTATTTATTTATAATCTCAAATTAGTTATATATAATGGACTTTTACCTTTTTCTGTCTAATTTTCACTCAATTTTCGACGTTTCCGTATTAATTACGTGTGAAATTGAAAATTACCAGATACAATTGTTTCTGAATAATCGATTTATAACCTAAAAATTGAGTAGAGGACGACAATTATGTGCGCATTCCTACCTGGTACTATGACGTTTGTATCATATCATAGTAAACTTCACTGTAAGTGATACGACACATGTATACAAAGAAAGTTTAAAAGACCTTTGGAGACCCACATAATCAAAAATGAAGTGTCAAAATGATATTGCTCGGGTAATAAGTGTGAAAGACGAACATCTTATTGTTCCGAATGAAATAAAAATTTTTGCGCTTCAAATCAATTCTTAAAGTTACATAGATTTTCCATATTACTATTGACTTAATTTACCGTTGTCATTTCTTGGAAAAATCCAATATAAACAATGTTATCAAAATGAAAGAATAACAAAAATTGTTAAAATATGAAAAAAATAAAAATAAAATTTAAAAAGTACTAAAAAATAGTACTAATTGAAATAGTAATAATTACTTTTTCATCCCAATTTTCCATGATTTCAACCGTTACATGGTCAAATACTTGATACTTGTGCCACAAAATGCAAAATGACCACTTGCAGAGCCGCCATTTTGTTTGTTGAAAAAAATCTGACGGGACGATTAGTACGTTTTGCAATGCCCTTTTCGATGCAAAAAAAGCGATTTTTGCGAAGAAACATCGAAAAAATTAGTATTTTTTTCAACAAAATGATCATAACATTTTTTTTTGAAGTCGTCGTCTAATTCTGACGGCATTTGAAAAGGAGGTCCAAATCTATCGATTTTGGCTGATTTCAATTTTTTCTAAAGCCGTTTGGCAAAAACAAAAGATACAACGCTGAAAGTTGTGTCCAAATTCCATACTTTCGGGATGAACAGGGTTAAAATTTAAATGTTATAACATATCTTAACCTCGTATAAATTATAGTTTTACTAACATAATTTTAACTTTTGTCGAAATTGTATATTTTTTCAACATTATCACATGAATTACGTATTTTGAAAATCGAGGAAGTAAACAACTTTTACCGTTGTATATTACATTGTATATCTCGGATGTGCCTTTTTTGAACACAGGAGGAAAGTTTGTATTTTTATACATATGATGCAATTTGATTGCGCGTGCGAGTATATTATTATGATTCAGAACATTCAACCTGATTAGATATAGGTAGTTATCTGCGTAATAGGCTGAACGAAATGCAAATAAAAGAAATTATAATGAATGTAATAGTCGTTTCGATTATTTTGAGAAGCATTAATTATCATCCTTTGTGGTTCAACGAATAACTTTGAGTGTCTCTTTGAAGTCACAAAAGAATACTATAATTATTATAGTTAGTTCAGTTTATTACTGAAAATGAAATTTGTTTTTTGTTAAATTATTTCTGTTTGTAATTTATACAAAACGGATGTGAAAAAAGCATTTAGTTTTCCATGTCTTCATCGAAGAAATTTGTAACATTTACAGCTAAATTTATAATCGTTGCTAATAGATAGCTTTCTAGTCCTTAAGTAAAAAAAAACATGATCATGCATTAGAAATTATTGGATAACATTTGGAAATACATTTCCTTGGTCATAATTCTACAAAAGTTACCAGAATTTACCAGATGGTAATTTTTGAACATACTTCTAGAGTAGAGAAAGTTGCCACTATTTCAGGTAAAAATCACTATAATTTTTATTGTCTCAACAGTAAAAACTACACCATTATAGTTATTTTTATAAGAAAAAATGTTTCTGCAAGTCTGTCGCAAAATTACCATTTGAAAAGATACACTTTCAAAAAAAAAGTTTTCTCCCTATAATTATTTTATACCGTATCTCCATACATGGCGGATATCGTTAACAATCAACTATCTCACGGAAAAATATAGTTGGAATTTCTAATTAGTTAGTAGGATAACACACAACTATCATACTTAATGAACTTGTGCATCCTAAATAAAGACGTCGACAAATTAGATTTTCAAGGCTACTATTTAAATCGTAAAACCAAGTAAAAACGTTGTTGTGCTACACCCTATTTAGATAGTAAAACCCAATAAGAACTCGAGTTTAATAAACAAATATAATACGTAAAAATGCTATAACAGTGGTATCACAGTGGTATACACGTTTATGTGATAAACGACTATAAAATTACTATAAAGTATTTACACTGTTAAAAAGTGACTAAATACCGACTCAAAATTTGATAATATCGAAAAAACATACACTTTCGCAAAATGAGAAAATTATGTAAAGATCTAATTATAACAAAAATAGTAGGTCACTGATTCAATTCCTAGTCATTGTTATTAGTAAATAATGTTAAATTACTAATTCTAACAATACTAAACTAAAATATTCAATTTCTACATTAGATTAGTATAATTTTATTAGTACACATAGCCATTTTCATATAAAAAAATGTCTAATCGATAGTCATCCAGTTTGCTATTAGATTGGTAGATATTAGCCAAAAAAGATATTAGCTACTTCAGGTTTGTAGAGCTTTTTCCATGGTACAATGAGTTATTGCAAAAAAGTGATCTGAAACCAAGTTCTTAGTTGAAAAGGATCGAAACGAACAAATCAGTCGTAATTTCTTTGAAATTAAAAGAACTTGAGAACAAGATCGATGGTATTTTCCACCTATTGAAAAAGGCACTCTTGTATGTTTATTGTGCACCTAAATTCCCAGTGGAGGAAATGGAATCGGTAGATGGGAGGTGTACTATAATACTTATTTTGGTTCAGAAGAGTGCATTTCTTCCCGGTTCGATTAACACTTGGAAATGCATTCGCCTGAATTCACCCTCCGTTTGGATCTGACGCGAAAATAAATTCTAATGAAATACTCAGAGCAATTACTTTATAACAAAAGTTTGCTCCAATAAATAGGTATTTTAGTACATTTTGTTAAGTAAATAATAGATTGCATTATGATATATATGAAACAAGTTCAAGGGTCAACAGTTTCTAATACTCTTCAATCACTAACAATCGAAAATTTGTGAAATTAAAATAATAATTTCGAAAATCAAGTAGAATAAGGATATTTTTTGGCTTAAATTCGAATATTGATATTCAAATATAATTTAACGTGTAGTCTTTATACAATGACTCGAGTGGAAGTGGACATTTCATAAGTTATGGGTTCATACCTAAAGATATTACAATTTGCATATTGCAAAGTTATGTCTGTGCAGCTGCCTAGATGTCCAGATTTCGAAGTTTAATATCTAAGTGTATTATCTGATCTTCTATATCTGTTCTGATATATGCAAGATCTAGTGACATACGCAGTAGAAAACTTAAGATGATACTGCACTTATCCATTTTTAAAATTTGTGATTCTATATTTTTTTACTAAATACGTTATTATTTTTCACTTTCAGTAATGTTTTGTGGCATGGCAAAAGCTAAGTTGTTTTTTTTCAAATATTTACAAAAATTATTATTTTCAATTTTTGTATAACAAATTCAGTTATTTACTTTTTTAAAACGTATTTATTTAACAGATATAAACTTTATTACTTAATTAGTCAAAAACTAAGAATTTAAGAGTGAACAAAATTGACAATTAATGCCAATTTTTACTAACAGAGAGAAAGAATCTACGAACAAAATTATTTAGATTTTTCCATTCGATTAGTCACATTCTATTAGTGTGAATTAGTAATATTTTCTTACGGATTAGTAATTTTTCAGATTTATCATTTTTTATGGTTTTTATCTTTCACTGCAATTTTATTTTTGATTTTTGTAACGATTTATGTTACTTTTGTTGCTAGATTTATTGTTAGTAAAAATAAAATTTATCGACAAGTACTCTCTAAGTGTGAATTAGTAAAAAACTACGTATGAAAGTGTAAAACGAAGGTGACTAAATGAATTAGTAATAATTTTGACTTGCGAAGAGCAAACATCTACTAATTGGTTACTCCGATTCTAATACTAAATTAGTCAAATTCTAATTTTATTTCTACTAATCTCGAGTTAGTAATTTTTTTTTGTAGATCTTTTTACTAAAGTGAATTAGTAAAATTCGACTATTTATTAACATTTTAGTCATTACATTAACATTCATTACTAATTGAATTAATGACAGTCTTTTCACTTCTTCTTTAGTATTCTTTAATAATTCAGAATAGAAAGAGTACTCTAAAATAGTCTTATTTTAAATCGGGGTATTGCCTAATTCATTAATTTTTAATATAAAAACAAGCTTTGAATCATAAACCTTAACTTAATTTAAGAAATCTCGTGTAAATATTTTGTTATTTTTTTCAGATTTATTTTTGTTTATGATTTTTTCGAGTTTAGTTGTCTTTTTTTAGTAATTTACGATTCGTATCTCTTTTCACAACTTTAAATCTGAATTAGTCAAAAACTATGAATGAAAGGGTTAAAAAGAGGACTATTTGAATTAGAATTCACATTTAGTATTAATGGGTAAAAACTGCTAATTAATTACTCACACGGAAAAAAATACGTTTTAAGTAGTACGATCAGCACAACTACGTTTTCTGGTGGTTTTAAATAGTTGACTTTCTAATTTGTCGAGATTAATACAACTATTCAGATAGTAAAATTAACTAAAGACTGACTGTATTTTATCTTACTATTTAGTTAATACTTTTTCTTTCATGTTTTTCGTGCAGATTATGCTAATCGATTCTAATCTTAAATTAGTAATCTTGAGTTTTTTATAGCTTGTTATTAGTAGAATTTCAATAGTTGATTGTTAATTATTATTCTTTATTCGTAAGAATCGTTACTAATTCAAATACTGCTCTACTAAACTCTTAATTAGTAGTTTATTACTAATTCAGATTCAGAGTACGTTGAAATAGTCTTATTTAAAATCTAAATTTTTATTAAATTTTGTCAGTTTCGTAGTATTTTTATTACTTTTTTTTTAATGCAGGCCAGAATTTTGCATGGTCATATTTTACTAATTATTATGAAATTTTATAATCTAGATATTGAAAACACATATAGTCCAGGTTTATTTACCCACTCAGTTCCCCGGCTTCCCCTCCCGTCTCGTTATATTTACTTGGAGAAGGGGATCACCGCTTCTCCAGCTCCACTCAGTTGCGTTATGTTCGTGACGTCACAGCAGGCCCTTCCTGAGGCCCCAATACGCAAGGAGGGGGGTAAAGAGAGCGGCGTTAGGTAAATATACCGAGACGGAAACGGGAATTAAATATAGTGAGACGGAATTATACCGGGATTCTACTGTAACTAAATTAACACCTTCGCGTAAAATTGGAATTACATAAATTACGTGTGTAAAATCAAAACTGATATAATTGAATAGCTGAAATCAAGTTTTGGCTCGTGTCTGCAATAAGGTTCCAAGTTCCTAAGCGTTTAACGAAATTATTTCAAGTTGGATGTCGTGCAATCACGCATGTACGCGAATGTAAATATCGTCCATGTTTGCGAGTATTTTAAGAAAATATACTGCATCTCGGTGGAAGGTTATATAAAAAGAGTGCGAAACTATCGCAGTAAAATACGATTTTAATCCTGGTTTGCTGGGAAAGAAGACCGATTAACTGTCTCAAAAAAAAAATGGTAGAGCATTCAAACAACGTGAAAAATGTTCTCTCATTAGGATAATAACGTTTTGCTCCGAGCGGTGACGTCTTTTGCTCGAAAGTGACGTTTCTCATGCAAAGTTTGGATTTATCGTCATGCGCCCTTCTTCCCAGTAATGATAAGTTGCGTTTCGTTTGGGAACAAAAATGATTTAAACGAAAAAATCGCATGTTCCTTCAGAAACTGTCATGTTCTCTTTGGGTTTGATGACATCTTCGTCGTAAATGTCTGTGCATCACTGACGTGTTTATTTTAAAATCATCAATTTCACATTCACTTAACACTTACTAACTTCTCGCGTAACGTATGAATTTCAAATTTGTAGAGGAATTTGGGACACGGTTTAATAGAAATCTTTGAAATAGAAGTGTAGAAAATGAGTTTTGAAAAATGCAAATTGGTTAAAGAATTTTGTTGATGATGTCATTCTTGACTTTTTAAACAGGCATTTTTTACAATCGTTTAAGGGATTAAATTACACCTGTCTCATTCATAGACGATCGCAGAGTTATCTCTAATTAAGGTTACTCATTAGGGTTTCGAGTATAATTAAAAGTAACCCATTTCAGTCCGATTATTATAACAAGTTTAATTTGAAGATTCCTATTGCGGAGCTCAACGTTCTACATTCCTAAAGTTTTAATTAAAAAATGAATATTTTTGAGGCCTTTAAAATTATTATTATTCCCTTCATTTGCATGTTGATGAAAATATGTTAAATAGAACAACATTTTAAGAAAGAACAGCATAAAAATAGACGAATTAGTAACTTTTAAGTATTTTTTTTAAGTGGAAATACTGAAGCGAAAAGTAATGATCCTTTTTTCTTTTCAACGAAGTAAATATATTTGTATTGTACATATGTCAATGTAGGAATCAATATCTGACAAAAAGATAAATGAATTTCCTGAAAAGGTATCGGGAAAAGCAAGAAAAAAGTAGTCGACTGAATAATTGTTTGGATCGAAACATCACTTGAGAATTCTAATTACAACATCAAACGTAAACAATTACAAATATCGAGAATAATAAAAAAGTAAACGTTTAAAAAATTCAATAAATTATTTTACTAATTGAAATTTACTTTAAATATTGTACAAGTTAAATTAGTTATTTTTCTCCAGTAAATGTTCTGGATAAAAACATTTCGTGGAAGTACAAAACGAATTTTCACTTTTAAAAAATTGAATTTCTCTTCAAACGGTCACAATTGTTATAATTTTTTAGCGTTATTTTCTTACTGCAATACGAAGTATTTTCGTATTTTCTTTTCCAGAGATTCTGGAGCATGTTGGCATGACGTCACGGTTTATCGAGTGTTTCTTAATTCGAAATTCTACTGTACATAGTATCAATCATAGCTTAATTGAAACGACAGGATTTTTTGATGAAAATCAAACTCGATTCCAAACGAAGAGTAATTCATCGAGTGAATTAGATAGAAGTCAACACAGGGTGACTTACTCTGAAGGATCGATATGACACTCGTAGTTGGTTAAATGTGAAAAATTACGTCTGAAAGATCAAATCTTGAGTGAGGGTAATTGTCCGATTTGAGAGAGTGTTAGCACACTAATTACTAGCTTAATATTTTTTGTTAATTTTCGTGCTATTTTTTGCAGAAACGACTCAAGTCATCTGAGCATATTCTGACTATTTTGACCATTCAATTTCTCATTGTTTCGTCGCTTTTCATTTTTTATTTTTGGTTCGTACTCTCTAAATCTGAATTAGTTAAAAATGACCAATAAGAAAATGAAAAGTGAGTCACCAAATGAATTAATAATCATTCTTGCTAATAAAAAGTTGAAACCTACTAATTTATTACGTATTCTACAAACTACTAACCTAAAAAATTCAATATCAACTTGTAGATTAGTATTTTCGTACTATTTGTCAGTAAAAACTTACTGATTGCTGGTAATACACTTTTTACTGTAGAGAGTAACAAAAGAAATCCATTTTAATAACATTGGCAGAAAAATAAATATCTTGAAATAGGACAAAACCTACGTTGGCAAACAATCGAACAATAACTAAATCTTCTTACTTACGAAGAAAATCAATTGCTCAATTTCTTTCTTCATTAAAAATAATACTGATCTTTATACTATAAGGTACTCCTGTTTACGTATAATGAATAAACTTTTAATCAGAATTTTTATCAGAATGCACACTTGAGATGTTTTATAAATTTTAATATATGAAATTACCACAGATCAAGTTACTTCGTGTGATTCCGAGCTGAATCTCATTCCTCCCGAGGAAATTAAAGATTTCGATTACAAATCGGGTATAATGTAATTAAGATAACTTGATTCTAGTAAATTAAATCATTACTGCTACTTAGTCGCAAGGTACTTTCTTGGTAAAATAAAGAATTAAACAATTTTACACTTAATGTTAAAAATGTGCTTAGTTTTTAGACTTCGGGAAAAGAATGTGCAGGAAATATTTTTATTGTTCATCTAATTAAGTATTTTTACTAAAGGGTCGACGTTGACATTACGTAGTACAAAGTAAATATTGCAAGATAACATTTTATTAAAACCTCATTTAGTAATTCAGTCGTAGATTTCGATAGTGAGATAAGACACAGCTATTGTTTATAGTTAATTACGTAGCCAAGCCTAGAATTTAAATAGTAAAACTATTTCTTATTATTCATGCAATTTATTTGAACTTTTTGTATATTTTTTTATATTCAGTTTAGTATTAGTATAGTTTAGTCATCTGTTTAGAAATCATCTTTCCTTCTTTAGTTTAGAGTCACATTCTGTAATCCTTTTTAGTCACAATCAAGTTTCTTAGTAAATGCTTTAAAGTTTGTAATAACTGGAAAGGGAAGAATTTATTTCATACAATTTTTGTTAAAAGTAAGCAGCCATGTCCTTTTCTTTATTTGTTTTTAATAAATGTTGTTTATTTTCAATTCTTTTATATGTGAATTTGTCCAGACAGTAAAATTCATTATTCATGTAGATCATTTACTATTTCTACTACTTTTTCTTTTATTATATCAAATTTTATCTTTCATTATTTTTCTGGCCTGATAACCACTTGTTTTGAACTTCAAGAAATGGATATAAATAAACATTTAATTCAGGTTCGACTATTAAAACATTTCTGTCATGTTTTATTAAGCAAAACTACTATAAATATTTCAACTTTACTGGAGTATTATTGTAAACTAAACACCGACATGTAAAAAGCTACTAACTAAAATCCATATTATAATACTGTAAGTGTAAAACTGTTTGTTTAAGTGAATTGTTTAAGAATTTTTAACCGCCTTTTCACACGGTAGTAAATCAAATTTTCTGCATTGGTTCTACATTATTTTTAACAATTTCGTAAATGTTACGTTTGAACATTTCTTCTTAGAAATTGAACACGAAATAATTACAGAGTCGAAATTTAGATAACTTTTAGTCACTTTCAGATTTCAGTTCAAACAATTACTTTTTTATGATATTTTATATCTTTTGTTAGTAACTTTTAATTACTACAATGAATACATAGAAAAATAACACAAGCTTATTATTTACTCAAGAACCAATAAATTGATAGAAAGTATTTTATTCTGTACAGAATGTCCTTTATTCTTCAACATAATTATGGTCACCTTCGCGTTATTCATCAGCAATTGGTTTTCAAATCAAAAGGCCAAGGCTGGTTGAAGGCTGAAATACTCAACAAAATGTTGATT
Organism: Trichopria drosophilae; assembly: GCA_030407085.1. NCBI lineage: Eukaryota > Metazoa > Arthropoda > Insecta > Hymenoptera > Diapriidae > Trichopria > Trichopria drosophilae. The sequence continues at coordinate 107,283,445 of CM059585.1, read as the reverse complement.
TTTCACGACACAATCCAAACAAATCCACTTGTCTTCCGTACACCATTATTAATAAAAATATTTATTAATTTTTAAGGCAATTCATGACATCGCCCATCACTTTTTTAAATTTAGTTTTTTATTTCATTCAACATTTAATAAGACATCATTTGTTTAATTCAGCTATCTCCTTGATGTAATTAAAAAATATTATTTGTAGTACAAAATTTGTAGTCTCAATTAGACACCGAAATAGTTAGCCAGATTGTAATTGTACTTAATCGACTTAGAGCCGCGTTTATTAGTTAGCGTTTAGTAATTTGTGTTAAATCCCTTACTGACATATCGACCTTCAGACAGGGCTGATTGAAAATAATCGACTTTTTACCACTTTTTTCTAGTCGATTCCACTTAAGCGATGTCTGGTCATCCGTGCTGATCAATATCGGCGATCAAAGACATGTCTGGTTTGATCTTTAACTGCTTCACACTTTTTTATCGCTCGCAAATCGTTAGTTGCTCAAGTGGGATTTTATTAAAATGTGTTCGATAATCCTGTAGTCTCCATACAATCTTGTCAACTAGTAAAAATTGGATTAGAAGTAGCTGGATGGTAACGATACTTTTTCTTCGTTTCAAATTTTCAAAAAAGTTATGTAATTTCCACTTGTCGAGAAAAATTGTGGAGTGTTAATTCATCGACGTCATTCCAAACAAAGTGTCGCGAGGAACGTTACGGTAACAGGATGAAAATAATCTCGATAGTAATTTCTAAAGAAAATCTTTTTCTTCTGTATCGGAACGAATGGATTTTTTAAACGAAAGTTTCATTCCGGGGTAATTGCGATAAGATCAATCCCTTGGCTGACGTTTTCTTAAGAGAAGAATTCAAGGTGAAGTGTTGTTGACGAACTATTTTAAACAATCTTTGTATTTCCACAGGTCTTTAAAAGAACCACTTGTAAAAAAACGAGGTCACTAAAAATTCAAGTTGGCGAACCAAAGGCTGAATTTCATCATTGGCGCGTTTTTTCGTCCTTCATGAAGCGAAGTACAAAACTTTATAAAAAGAACACTTTTTTGTCGAAAACTTTTAACACATAGTGCTGGTACCTAAAAATCGCTTAAGAAGAACTTGCCGATAATGTCACCTCCATTGTGCGGTACCGCACCGCAAATGGTGCCGTAACAGTCCCAATGTGGGTGTGCACCGGTACCACCGGGGGGGTCACTCGCGCGCGATCTATCGGGGAACCCGGGTACGGGTTCGGGGTGACGGACGACACAGACCCGATGCGTTCGACTCGCGCTCTGAACGCACGGAGCGGTACTGAGGAATCGTCGGGCGGCGAACGGTACCGCTGCCAGTCCAGGGTGTCACGAGAGTGACCCTGGCAGTGAGGGCCGCCTGCGCGTTGTCATCTGCGTCTCGGTCTCGCTGCATACGCCTCGAGCTTTCGAGTGCAGCTTTTTTCGACTCTTCGTGCTTTCCTTGTCTGATCTGAGCTTTCCCGTTCTTTTTCCATCTTATCTCTCAGTACCACTTTAACGTCTTCAATGATTGCCCGAATGCTGTCGAGCACGACGTATCTTCCTTCTGCTTTTCTGACTTTGTATAGAAAACTTTGTTTCAAAAAGATGTTATCACCAGTGTTCGGCAGGATGTGCCAGAATCACGAAAATTCATGTGCGTAAGAGTGCATAAAGGACGAAAAGTTGAATCAACTGTCGGGAAAATAGTGTTTTTTTTAAAGGAAACAGTCTCTTGTTTACATGACGATCATTATCCTTTTTTTTTGTTTACTATGTTACTATAACTGTCCTTCCCATTAAGTCGCGGAGATGCATGTTTTTCAGTTGATTTTCGACCTTCATTCTCAAAAGGATACAAGATTAATATTTGCTTGAAAGTGACCAACCCTAGTATTTTCGAGTACGCCTTTACGATTGGTGTGGTCAACATTGCATTTAAATTGCTTCAAAAACCAATATGGCGCATTTTAAATAAAAAAATTAACCAAAATTCCCTGCGTTTCGTTTTTTGTGAATTTTTGTTGGCATCAATAATGTGGCGGGATCGATGCCTATTCACAACCAAAAGTGCACAAAATCTATGAACTTCAACTAGGAATTTGTTTGTGTTGTCCCACATAACCTAACCTCTTTAAAACGTCAATATGTTGAAAAAATGGATGAATTTTTTTATGAAGAAATTAAATTATTAAACTTTTCTAGATTTCAAGACAAATAATTTTTTTTGTTGAAAACTACAGACTTTAGAGGAAATTTCCATAAAGCAAAAATGTCTTAGAATTGACGAAAGAACCTTTTCAAATTTTTTCAGATTTTTTAAATTACTTCTTTCAAAATTTCGAATTTTTGATTTTTTGAATTTTCGAAAAATTGAAAAGTGTATTAATACTGATAAAAGGACCCCGTACCAAATACATTCAAAATTGCTCTGTGTAGAATTTTACTAAAATTTGTAGTTTTTTAGTTCAAGGATTGTGAACAAAAAATCTTAGTATTAAAAGTAAAAAAAATGGACATTTTTTTTTGTTGTAAATAATTGAAAATGCGAAATTCGTAGTTAGAAAAAAAAAACGTAAGTAATCGAAAATTATATTCAGTTTTCTGGATAACAGTAGTGATGATTTAATTTTTTTATGAGTACAAATACGAATTAATTGAACGGGTTTTGAAATGTTTACATAAAAAAGCAGATTCAAAAAAGCGATTTAATAATATAAAATGTATTGACTGACATTATAAGTAAAAACAAGTGTTTCATACAACCTTTAAACATAATAATAACCTATGACTAAACAGAGACGTTTCGCTAACTTCCAGAGAGTATTCTTTGACTCATTCCAAACCATTTTTGTTCTTAGTAAATTTTCTCTAAAGTCTATAGTATTCAAGAAAAATATTTCTCAAACATATTGACGTTTTGAAGAGGTTAGGTTGATTTGGCACAAAACAAACAATTTTTTAGTTGAAGTTCATAGATTTTGTGCACTTTTGGCTGCGAATAGGTATCGATTCCACAACGAATGATACGAAAAAAAAAATTCATAATAAACGAAACGCACGAAATTTTGTTCATTTTTTATTTAAAATGCGCCATATTAGTTTTTGAAGGAATTTAAATGCATTTTTGACCACACCAATCGAAAGGTCATACTCGAATATGGTAGGGTTAGTCACGTTCAATCCAATATTAATCTTATTTCCTGTTGATAATGACGGTCGAAAATCAACTAAAAAATCTGCATCTCCGGGATTTAATGGGTTAAACAAATTATTTAATTTTATGAATAAAAAATAGAAAAACTGAACTTTCGTCAGAATATGTTTCTACAAATCACACCAAATTAAATTAATAGTGTTTTAAGAAAAAATACAATTTGAGGTATACAAAATATCAGTAAAAAATCTGACAGGTTTGTGACGTTTTCGATTGGAAATATGTGTGCTAGTAACAGTTTTAATACTGAACTATCTACCAATTGTAGAGGTTAATTAAAGATTGTTTCACAGAAAATCTAACAACTTTTTAGTATAGTTGAATTTTAGTGCCTTATTTATAATATAGGAATAATTAACTTATGACCTACCGAAACTAGTATGAATAGTTGCAGTATTTCTCCTATGTGTTAAAACTGCTACGAATGTGGTTAGTAAAACGAATAAGTTATGTTAATGTTACACAATTAAACACAAATGTATAATAACAACTAATCACGAACTTTAATACAAATAGTAAAATTAACTATGTTGGGAGAATTCATCAGATTAAATACAGTTTATTACGTAACCATAATTTTTAAATAAATTTTATTGCGATTAAAATGTTGTTTATTTCTGACAATATTTAAGTAATAAAAAATATTTCTGACCTATTTACAGCCTGTAAGATTCGTGTTATATTTTACGTCTATTCTCCCGCGTTTTTTCGCCCACATTTTTTACAATCATCTCCGAAAATAACCCGTTTTCTTACCTAATTAATCTGTTTCTTGCATCTGACCAGTTTTTTTCCTTTACGGGTTACTTTTAAAAATGTTTTTGTGTGCTTCTTTTTTCCTTTGAAATTAGTTTTTTTTGTATACAAAATTACAACTTACTAAATAGACCATCTAGTTTTTGCGGTCGACTTATGTATGTGAGTATTTTAATAATTAAATATTTCGTTAACGGTAGAATAGATCTGCCTTTAATTTCTGCCTTTTATTTGCTGTAATTTTTAGGAATAACTTTCAATTGTATTTTTCATCTGTCAGCTGAACCTAAAGTATTATTTTCTTGCATTTATTGCCACTTTTTTTAACTGGTCAAAGTATGGAGACTCATAATCCGAAATTTTATTAGATATATATGAAACTTAGTACTTGGTCTGCCGAATTCGAATTTGTTGTCAGATTTACGAAATTCAAAATAATACACCTAATATGATGCTGAAAAATTTCAACGTTTTATTGATGTATATCATTAACGAATAGTAAACGGAGTCTTTACGTTTTATAACCAGCGTATCTTTGAGTAATATTAAACATGTCTATTTACACATATTATTAGACCTTTATTAAATGCACTTTAAAGTTATGCTATTTATGGTGCTTCATAAACGATTTTTTTACGTATAAAATGCGTTTTGCAATATATATACGTATTGTAAACGTATATGATAAATTTAAATAAATGTGTAACCAATAAACATTTATATCATACAGCAAAACCATTTTTAAACAACATTTTCGTGAATACATTTTCTGAATGATTTTCAGGACTATTACTTGTATCAAATATACACTAAAAAACTTTCGGAATAATTCATTCCTGACATGAAATTTTATGATCTTTCAGAATCCATCATCAGAATTCTTTAAAAATAAGAACAAGAGAAGTTATATTTGTTTATTTAAACAAAAATACGATTTTTCAAAAAAAAAAGTGTCCATTAATTGATATTTTCGAACCGAAATGGAATAGAAAATCGTATCAATGCTAAAAATGTTGCGTCCATGGGCCCTAACTTCAAAATGGGATGGTGACCATTTTGAAACTCAAGATGGTGATGCCCAATATGACGGTTCCAAGCCGAAAAATGTAGACTATATCTGATTCTGCCAAGTACAACAATATATTTTCATGATATTTCCATAAATTTTTGTACATTCTGATATTTTTTTGTCACTGATTACGAATCTCTTATCAAATTTCCCAAATTCAAAATAGAGGTTTCAATATGGCGGTCGAAAATTAAGAATATTTTTCGAATTTTCCAATATGACGGTTTGAATTCAGAAAAGTGTCTGGATTTTTATGGAACTTGGTATTAGAAGGTTGTGAAAGTCCCCGAGTTCAATTATGAACTCAAAATTGCCAAATTCAAAATGGCCAATTTTGAAAAATTCAAAATGGAGGATAGAAATGCAAAAATAAATAACCCATTAACGTCCAAACGTCCGCATTTTCTGAATAATTTTCAGCGGCTATTATTTGTATCAAATCTGTACTAAAAAACTTCGGGAATAATAATCGTTTCTGACGTGAAATTTTGTGATCTTTCAAAATCTATCAGCATATATAATGATGGCATTGAGTGCACATACTTTGTGTTCTACAAGAAGACCGTTAGAAATTTGTACAATTATTTTATTGGTTACCGTTCTGAATGTGTGCACTACAATTGTCACATTACCGAAAATCATTATTACACTGAGTTTCATTCCAATTCAACTATTTTTTGGCATTTCTATCCTCCGTTTCGAATTTTTCAAAATTCGCCAATTGAATATGGCAATTTTTAGTTCATAATCGAAATCGGAGACTTCCACAACCTTCTAGTACCGAGTTCCATAGAAATCCCCTATAAAAACCCTAGATACAAATTTTTGCGAAATTCAAAAAATGTTCTTTACTTTCGTCCGCCATATTGGATCCTCCATTTTGAATTTAGGAAATCTGATAAGAGATTCGTAATCAGCAATCAAAAATACCGCAATATACCAAAATTTATGAAAATGACATAAAAATATATTGTTGACAAAAAAACCGTCATATTGGGCATCACCATCTTGAATTTCAAAATGGTCCCGATTCCATTTTGAAGATTAGGGTTCATGGACGCAAAATTGGTAGCATCTTCATCGTTTTTTATTCGATTTCGGTTCGAAAATATCAATTAATGACCACTTTTTAGTGAAAAAGTCGTACTTTTTTTACATAAACAAATATAAATAAAGAACAAAAATATAAACAAATATAAATAAAAAAAAATATATAAACAAATAGCATTCAGAAAATGCGAACGTTTGACCGTTAATGGGTTAATACACGTTTATTACTCGTGAATGTTTGTTAAAATTGGTTCTGTTATATTATGATGTAAACATTTATTGGTTGTACGTTTATTTAAATTTATCATATACGTTTATAATACGTATATATTTTACGAAACATATTTTATAAGGTCTAATAATATGTGTATATAGACGTGTTTAAAATCACTAAAAGATACGCCGGTTATAAAACGTAAGGGTAACTCCGTTTAATATTCGTTAATGATGTACATTAATAAAACGTTGAAATTCTTCAACGTCATATTAGGTCTATTATTTTGAACTTCGTAAATCTGACAACGAATTCGAATTCGGCAAAAAGTACTAAGTTCCAATAAAATTTCAGATTTCCATTCTACATAATTTTACCATTTTTATTTTGGAAAATCTGATAATTTGTCGAGATTCATGTGCTAAGAACACAATGAAAAATATATTTATGCTGCACTTGCTGTACAGTAACTTAAAAAATTGCTTTTACCAGAATTAAATTATTACTATTGTTACTGTTATTTCGTTATCAAAAAGTAATTCGTTCTAAATTTCCCTTTTGAATAAAAGCTTTTACAGAAGTACAGGGTAGAGGGAGGACTACTTCCGGCGCCAAAACGGTGCTAATGCAAAATACATTCACCATAAAATTGCATTACAAAATTCAATAATTGTATGCCACGGCTGACAGCCGGACGGACATTCGGACATGATGAAATTATAAATACTTACTACGAATCTCAAACATATAAAACGTACTACGAATAATTTATGTAAAAATTATAAACATTTGTTGGAAAGAGTAAAAGTGATGATATTAACTGTTGAAAATCTTATTAATTTAAAATTAGATTTAATGGATATTCTTTGCATTAGAAAAGTAGTATTTTTTTCTTATGTCGTTGAAAACTATTGGACTTGCGCGGTGTAGCCAGTGGTCAATGATTTTCCCCTTATAATTGTACGAAATATATATTCTGTGCGTTTCGACGATTAGGCGTGAGTCTTTCATAAAGGTCCTTTCATATTCAGGAAAGAATTCGACATTGTTGTAAAAGATAGTCGGGTCATAATACCTCAGCCACTGGTCCGTTACTTGTTTTTAAAGTACCTCATATTCTCGTCTCTATGCGGACCCTATGCACATACACACGTTTTTACACCCATACATAAAAGTTTTCACACACGCGAATATATACACACACGAATGTATATGGTTTCCTTTTACGGGTGGCTACACTCCCTTTGGAGACCGTCGTCCGACAATTTTGCATTTAATGACTGCGAAAAACGCATTTGGGTCGTATTTATTCTACTCGTCGTTTTCTGGGATAAAAATACATAATACTAATGATACTCTGCAATATCTTTACTAGTTGTTTGTGTCTTAGAGAAACAAGTCTTTATCGTTATACTCCATTCAAAAGTTGGACAGTCCTTACAATAGCACAATGTAAAAATAAAGGGATAAGTCAAAATATACACAAGTTACTCCATATCTGATAGTTTAGAAACTATTTGTGAAGTGGATGCGAACACGACTGCGATTTTCGTCAACTAACTTGGAAGAACAACATTGCAGAAACAAGCCAAGTTTGCAAAAAGATTCGCGGGAAGAAAATTTCCATAAGTGGGTCAACTTTAACGAGGTTTACTTCTACGCTGTCTCGCCACTTTCGAAACAGATTAAACAATCGATTGATACTATGGGTATGAGTGGATTATAATTTATTTTGTTAAAATTGTTTAATGTTTTGGAACTATCAGGGAAGACAATCTTATGTTAAGAAAAAACTTAATCATCGCGACTAAAACTCATGTAATATTCGAAGTTGAGGTGCAAGGAAATATAAACACGCTTCTTTTAATCTTCCTTTTGATTTTGAATAATTTTGTTACTTTTATACTAAGCCAATAAAACTAAACAAAATCTTGTATATTTAATTAAATATTTTTTGAGGAATCGAACGGTCACAATTTTCTTAAAATATTTGCGAAACATAAAATAAAATAAGTTCGAATTTTCTAGTAGGATCTCAATTAGAAATGGGTGAAGCAAAACCCTGGCGAAGATACCCAGTACTGGCAGCCAGTATAAATTAACGGAAATAAGTCAGTGCTGCTAAAAATACAAAGTACTTACCCAGGACATATAGTCAGTACGGTGATAAAACCAGCAACCCAGTATTGACACAATACTGACTGACAGTACTGACATCAGCAAGAAGTAGGTCAGTACTAACCCAGTAGAGGTAGTTAGTACTATATTTGGTACTAAATGAATACTGACTGACGGAACAAATCAGCACTGACAATACTGACTGCTTGTATAAGTAAAAAATTGCACCTAAACCGGAGTACGTCAGTACTATCCTAATATTGGTAGCAAGTAATATTTAAGATAATGAATCAATACTACTAATAATACCGCCAAAGTACTGCCCCAGTACGGGTAGTCAGTATAGTATTAAACGAGCGACCCAGTATGACACAACAGTGACTGACAGTACTGATATCAGCATGAAGTAACATTCGTCCGCCGGAGTACGTCAGTACTAACCCAGCAGGGGCAGTTAGTTCTATATTTGGTGCTAAAAGAGTACTGACTGGCGCTACAAATCAGTACTGACAATACTGACTGCTTTTATAAGTAAAAAATTACACCTAACCACCGGAGTACGTCCGTACACAACTTTTATTACAATACTGATTACCGGTACTAATTTTAGTACTAAGTCATTAGGTTGCCTAGATAAGTTAGTACTGATACACGGAGAAAAATAACCGGCTAAAACAGCCGAAAAATCCGCAGATTCTACCAATTTTATCCTATAGGGATAGCTGTTGGAATTCCGTTAGGGATAGCCGATAATTTCAGCTACATTTACTGAAAAAGTCCGTAGGGTTAAGGCTACATTATCGGAATCAAAACAGCTAAAATTGCAGATATTTTCGGCAATTCCAGCCGAAAATTTTAGCTGATATGAATCAGCTAATCCAGCGGAGTCATTTTTCTCCCTGTATAGTACTGAGTATCACTTCTACGGTAATAAATTGCTCATGAGAAAAATATAGAAGGTACCCGCAGTTCACCACCAGAAAAGTACTGTCGCAGTACTAAGTATTGGTACTCGAAGTCAAAACGCGTGCATTCAGTACTAATAAACATGCCAAATCAGTACAAAAGGGTAGAATCAGAAATGGTTCTTCATATTTTACTGAGTTGAGTCAGTACTAATGCAGCACTATATTAAACCTATTTATTTAGGAATAACTTTATATTGTTCGGAATAAAAACTTTGGCAATAATAAACGTTAATAAACGTCGAAACTTGGGCAATCTAAAATTACTAAAACCCAAGAATTCATATAATTTATGAGTTTTAATTGCCGATTTATACAATTTTCAGAATATGTACTAAATATTTAGTAGGACTTAGTAATTGTTTTTGAGTGAAACATAGTAGTATACTGTAGTTTCATTTCGTAAATTGATGTTTCGTATTAATATTAGATAAGTACATTCAAAAGTATTATAAAGTTACTTTTTCTTCGTACCAAGCATTTCCGTAATTAATATCCTTAATAGGTTGTTGCATAATTTTGTCAAGCTAAAATGCCCGTTCACAATTCCATTGTCTTCAATTAATTATCGTTTATGCCGCTAGTACGTCGACGACGTTGAAGAAATACGAGCCATAATTAGGAACTTTCATACATAATACTAGTGCCCCAGCTAGTACTGTAATGACTATAAAAAAATCACAATACGCAAATATTCCGTACGTTTAAAGGCGCTATCACATTTTAGGGCTGTCTGTATTTATGGATCGTTCAATTTAGTTGCCACTACTTATCTTTGTATATGTAATAAACGCATGCATATATACCACGCTAGTTATGCGATAGCGACTTCCGAATGCTACATTTCCATAAGTTTTGTGCTTTAGCATCAGATAATCTACGTGGAGCCGTAAAATATCATCTAGCTAGTAAGGGATATTTGTTAATAAATAGAAAATAAAAGAAAACTGGATATTTTTTATTCAGAATTTAGTAGCAACTTATTAATCTTGCATGTGTAGGTTAATAAAGTTATGTAAGCTACTTGATGAAATGATCGTGAAAAACCACTGACTGTTGGAGCCTTCGGTTTAACGACTGATTACCGTACTTGACATGTCTGTAAGATATCGTTCTTGACATGTCCACAAGTATTTATACAAATTACTTTTTATAATAACCTTCTTGATTTAAAACTACTTTACCTACTTAATTCACAGCTCTTCGTCTGTCTCGACGACGTCTACAACTACTTCAACGGGTTTGTGCAGCTATGATTCATTATTTTTGTATTACATTATTTTATTCTGCTGCAGTGCTATCTTTGGAATGGATTAATCTCGGACTAAAAAGTTATTGAACGAGAAGGATGAAAATGGAGAAATTAAAAACGCAATTTAGAACTTGGTATGATAAATGTTCCAAGCCCTCGATCTTTCACGTACATTTCATTCCTGAGTAATTTCCACACTGTTCGTCATTGGTTTTATTCTTTTCATTTTGCTCTCTGCCATTATGGACCGCTGTTTTGAAAATGTAATTACCGAAAGAAAATTTATATGCAATATTATATTTATAATAAAATGAAAAAGTTGTTATTTATAATAATGACTTCTACCTTGTAATTCATAGTTTCATACTGATGGTGAATTTATTATTATGTCTTCAATTTTTGTTAATCTGATCTGTTGTATAATGATTTTAAATTTTCTTTTAATGTCACTTTTATTGCAGTTTAAATGCTCACAAATATAGAATCAAAGTAAAGTAGTTGTTTTAAAATTTGATCAATTTATCTTTCACATCTTACTCCTCTAACTACAATGTTAGTTCTTTTAACTACTTTTGGACAGTTACTGCAACTGATGAAATGCAATTAAGGGCCTGTTGAAGTATTCATAGCAGTTGAAAAGTAGTCCAGTTTTCTAAGAACTTCTTTCATTGTAATTAATTCTATATTTTTTCTGGTTTGTCTTACAAAAATAGACTGAAAAATACATCAGTTATGAAGAACAACTCTAAATGAATTATAAAATTTTATTACACTTAAGACATCACTATTTCATTGGCGATAAATATTTAGTACCAACCTGGTTTAGGCTTCACTTAATCCGTTAACGCCCACGGGGACATTGTTTCACCACTTTTTCAGAGCTCTCTAAATGGGATATATTTTGACTTCAAAAATTGTTGAACATATGACATTGATAGATTTTTTAACGACCTTTTCAATTGCGATATCTAAAAAAAAAAATAAAAACATGGACAATTAATGAATAGTCACTGTCAATTGAAAAACACTATGTTTTTTCGAAAATCCAAATATTTATTTGTCTGGAACTACTAATTAAGGAGTGAAAAGTCGGTGACTAATAATGGAATTAGTTATTTTTATCAATAACGAATAAAAAAATTCCTGATTCATTAGTCAAGTTTTACTAATTTATAATTGTTGATTTTATCTTTGAATACCTTATTACTAAAATGAATTAGTTAAATTGCACATGTGAATTAATAGTGTCAACTATTGCATTAGTAGTTTTATCTGCAACAATATTTACTAATTCAGTTAGCGGCCCACTTTTCAGTTCTTCATTAGTACGTTTTGACTAATTCAGATTTAAAGATAAGTTTATTACTATTGCATTAGTAGTTTTTGAAACATTAGAAATGATTTTTAGACTATTTTGTAAGTTCGCAGTGGCAGAGAGAATTACGGGTCTCTTTTGGCGTTAAAGGTTAAAATCTAATAAAATGTCTCCGCACTATTTGAAGAGATTCTTTTTTAATTACTTTTTTATTATTTTCCCTTTAAAGATGGTTTCCATAAAAATCTTCTTAAGAATTCGTTCACTATTACGTATTCTCTCGTTAGTTACTCTGCACTCATTAATGCCACTCCTATATGATCTCCATATATGACGTCGAATAATGAGTTGATTGAAAGTATCCAGCAAAACCATCATTTAAGTCTACATACCGCGTCTTAATCATTATATTATTCGTGAAATTTCTTAATAATTAATTATCGATTGTGCCCAATTTGTTTTTAAAGGCTTAATTTAAGATAATTGCAGGTATTCCACCTCCAAAACATGAAACAACTAGTGACAAATGATTTAAAATTCTTCACTTTTATGAAAATTATAATGGTATTATTCTCTATTCATACAGCTATCAAACTATAGAAATATATGCTATTTATTGTATGTGCATTAAGAATGTAGTTACTTGAATATATTAACTAATAATAGCGTATATTTAACTATTAAATATTAACAGAGATAAAACTAGTAAGGTTGATGTAAGCGAATTATTTAACTAATGATTACGACGAATGATTTAATTAACTGTAGAGATTAGTAATTTTTTTATTTTGTGTAAAATGATTACTTGGAGATAGAATTAATAAAGATAATCTACACCACAGTCATGCGATATACTATTTCGATAATAAGTGAGACTAATACTTAAAGTTTTATTGTACAGAAAACGAATTGGATCTTGAAATTCCTTCAGCACGTGACAATTTGTTGAAATTTAAACTTCAATTGCCAAAAATAAAAAAAAAGAACCACTAATTGTAGAAACGGTTGGGGCCAAATGGATCCCTCATCAGGAGCAATAAGGGGATCTTTCCTGTTGATTAACTAAATGATTTCAAAATATTAAATTTCGAAACGTCAGGACATAACACAATGGACTTTAGTCACTCTCGTTAGCTCGGGATAGTAGGTTGATGACCTACTACCCGGATAGAAATGGGTGGAGCCAAACCCCGGTTAGGTACTCACCCACTACTGATACCTGGTACTGATTAACGGAAATGTGTTAGTACTGGCATTAACATAGTCCAAGTACTGACCTAGTACTGGCGGCCAGTAGAGTTTTCGGCATTAACAGATTATTGATCGCCGGAGAACATCAGTACTGATACAGTACTAATTACCAGTACTGTGGTCGGTATGAAATGATTACTGACCGTCGAAGAAAATCACTACTGACTCAATACTGACAGCCATTATTGTGGTCGGTATTAAATGACTACTGACGCCGGGACAAGTCACTACTGAAACATTACTGGCTACCAGTTCTGTTGTCGGTATGTATGAAATCATTACTTACCGTTGGAGCAAATCAGCACTGACACGGTGCACTGAAAAAAATTAAACACCGAAGAAGAACCATTTCCCCTTATTAACTCAATCCTTACTAAAATAACAAGGATTTCTTCTAGAGACAACTGCATAATCTCGCTGTTATAAAAATAGGTTTGCATCCTTAAAAGTATAGACAATTTTTTAAATAACAAGGAATCCTTGTTAAACTAGCAACAGAGGTGCAGTTAAATTATAAAATGATAATATTTATAATAGTAGAGGAATCTCTGTCGATGAGGAAGTGATACATGTATCGCATTCATACGTAGTTCTAGCAATAAACATATTCTTTGTTGTTGCAAATAATCATCTATTTTTACTTCTATTAACCCTGTTGCTAAAAGAATAATATTATCTTTATCATAACTGTACCTTTTTATTGTTAGATGAATCAAGAAAACCAAAGTCGAACAATGAAGTTCCCTATTATTGTAGTAAGGTTTTCTTTGCTATTTTAACAAGGATCGATTAGTTGGAGCCGTATTCAATAAGCAAACCTTTCACATGGGTGCAAGGAATTTTTTGAGTGTACTGACTCCCAGTAGATATGAAATGATTATATTGGTAACTGTATGTACTAATTATTTTTGTAGGTGAAAAGCTCCCCTTTGATATTTTATATATATATATATATATTATACCTACATTTTATTTAATTTTGATCATCAGACTTTGATCGACAGTGTTATCTACTTTCCTACATTATCATTACTTATGACTATCTTTATGCACTTCACGTAATAAGACAAGACACGAAATCAAGCGGGGGGAATCTCGGAACAATTCTCATATCTTAAGTATTCACATTCGCGAAACGTTCGCGAAGTTCCTCGATATAATAACCCCCAGGTTCCTAAGATTGCGATTACAGAATTACGATAATAAGTATCTCTCATAAAAATGCCTGTAATACGATAATAAATCTGAAGTATTGTTACCAAATAAAAGGGACTGTTGTAACAAAACCCTATAGACAGTTTTATTACTACAATTAACGGTGCCATCAAGGCTTTATCGACAAACAAAAAAAAAACAACGTGTTGTTCGTTTTAGGATTTTTTCAGTATTTTGAAACTGCACATTCCCATGAGGGATTCGATAACGGGAGTGACGGTGTTGGGTAGTAAAATTGAAACGACAACTGCGGATACGCGTAGCCACAATTTCCGATGGACCTTCCTTCTGTGGGAGTCGATCTGCGATAGTCGCTATCGAATCGACAGGCCGCCGCCGGCCTCAATGTTGATGTTCTGTCTCCTTTAATAGGCTAGATTGGTTGAATTATATTCTCGCCCCAGTAATAGATCTACGTGCTATTTCTACACGCGATCTGCTTTTCTGTTTACGAGAGGCAAACTGGTCTGAGAGATCATGAGGTCAGTTGAATGTAAACTACGCACTCTATAAGACAATTGCTTCAGCAACATTTCTTTTAAGATCATTTTAATTTATTTCACCTTTGATTGTTTCCATATTTTCATGGAAATTTTGTTCAATTAGGAAGGGTGTTCGCCACAAATGGGTTTTGGTCAAATGAGCCGAAAATAGGCTATTTTTAAATTATTAGCTAGACATATTTAACTTTTGTTGATAAGTAATATTTTTCATATATTTTTATTCGTGTATTTTTGGTTCGAAGCCATGGATATAGATAGTTTTTTTGGTACAGCATCCTGAATATAACAATTACCGTATTTACGAGAAAAAAAGGATTGGTTGGGCAACCAAATGTTTAGTGCTCTCGGATCTAGAGAAATTTGGGTAAATAGAAGAAGTAAATTAGTTACTAACCAATTAATTGGTACACAGAACTAATCAATTAAAGTAAGCAAGTTGCTCCAACCAATTTGCTGTCTGGAACTAAGAACGCGATAGGCAGCACAATCCATCCCGGCATGTCCTAGAGAGCTCCTGAGGACTTCCAAATGTCCGCTTTTGGTCTTCGAGAGCTCCTCAGGAAGTCCTGGGATGGTCTTGTGCTGTTTGGGAGGTGGTTACCCCAGAAAATGCCGTTTTCTTCGTTTGTTCGTTTTTTGTGCATTTTGAAGCTGTCGTTTATGAATAAGTTGTTGTACTAAATATGTCGAATATTTTACACATTTTTCCATAAATTTCCAGAAATTAATACTAACGAAGTGTCCAAATCAATATTGCAGTCCATGAACCAATAACATTCCCGAGCGGAAAATTATTCAGGCTGGAATTAGGCCCTGATCAGGAAGCCTGAGAACAAAATCAGGTCTTGACATGGCCCCTGATCAGGGTCTGGTCCAACTCCTGAACCTGCCGTGATACGCCGTGTATTTTTTTAGGCCTTGATCATCATGAAAATATTTACAATAGTATTACGAAACAACAAATTTAATGATTTATTACTATCTGACAAGTAAAAAGGCTGCAAAATAAAAAAAATATTGTTTATACATATATACAAATCGTATACATATAATCGTATACAATGTGTAAAAAATGATGTGCCGAGACGTTAAGTAGGCTAATATACAAAATATAAATACATTTCCTTAACAGGAATGAATTAGAAGCGTGGCCACGCCTAGTGGCGACTGAACGAATCACATAA
This sequence comes from Trichopria drosophilae, assembly GCA_030407085.1. Taxonomy (NCBI): domain Eukaryota; kingdom Metazoa; phylum Arthropoda; class Insecta; order Hymenoptera; family Diapriidae; genus Trichopria; species Trichopria drosophilae. The sequence goes on along the minus strand of CM059585.1, from coordinate 107,267,327 downwards.
AATTTCGAAGTTAACAAATTCGGGCGTCCTTATCAGGCTCTGAGCAGGCCCCCTGATCTGCCCCCGATTTGAATTTAGCGATTCCCGGAAATTGAAAATAAGGCAAGTATTATTAATTCATGGGCTGGTCTTGATATGGAAATTCACAGGCTTCCCAATATCAGTTACACTTTATTTTAACATAGGCAGGTCATATTCAGGCCAACCTGATCAGGATAACTTACTGGAACCTGATCATGACCTGATCTGGGTACATTCAGGAGTACCTGATCAGGAACGCCTTACTGGAGCCTGGTCAGGCCCTGGTACATATTTAGGCTGCATGAATAAATTTCCGCTCGGGTTGTTTCTCATTTGGTAAATTACCGATTTCCTTAACACATTTAAAGTCCAAATGTGCACAATTTGTACATGAAATTCAGCATCGTTTCATTTGCAACATAAATTAAAAAAAGAATGGAGCCATCCATGTTGGATACGTTCTGCTGTGAAATTTTACATAACAGGTAAGCCATGTTGGATCCGCTATTTTGAATTTTGATTAAACTGAGTCAATATTCTAGTTTCGCGATATCTGAAACTTACAAGACTTTTAATGAACAAATTTCACACCAATTTAGGTTGTAATTCAACTCCAAATACAAGTATTTCTACTCAGCATAAAGAGCCGCCATCTTTAAAGAGTATTTTAGAGAATGCTACTATTTTCGTAAAGCAAAATAGATCGTGTAAAATTAGTAACAACTCATTTGTACGATTTTACTAAAAAAAAACCTAGCAGACCTGAATTAGCAGTTCCTTCAATTTTAAAAATTGTCGACGTTCAGTCGCCATTTTGAAATATAAAGCAAAATAAATCAAAACATGGTGATGTATATTTTTGAATAAATTTAAAGACAATCAGGAACACGCTTCTGATTAGGTTAGAAAGTGCACAAAAATCGATATCATGGTTAAAAATGAAAAAATTGTTGCTAAAAAATCGAGTTTTTAGCAGTATCGTTTAAAGTAACGACCTTAAATGTAGTTGGATGAGGATGTCTCCAGCTATAAACAATTTTTATTTTATAATTAAACCATTTCGAAAACCGTGTGCAGATTCTGAAGATTAATATTTCTACAAATTGTCAGACTTGAAGGTTAAGTTGTGCATATATCGTTCAGTTCAGTAAAGTACTCCTAATCAATATCACTAGTTTTCAGAAAGCTGATAAAAAATATTCCCTGATTTTAGAGTTTAATTCGAGTTTAAACACACGGATAACACAGGACCACGAAAAAAATTGTTTCGGGATCACTTGAATCAGAAATAGTGGATTTTATAGATTTTTGGCCGCTGAGAACGAATCCGTTATTCGATTTAGCCCATCACGTCAGGATTTTAAGATATCTCATCCGAAAAATATTCAAAAATATACTTTTTGCCAATTTAAGGTTATGATATGTGAAAAGTCAGAAACGATTGTTGTACAGTGGAAGAAGGAGCCCCAACCCCCAACGTATTAAGTTCCGATTGGTCAGTTTGTAAAACGTTGTGAAAACAACGGACTAGTTCCAACGCTTTCCTGCAAATAAATTATGGAAATAAACTTGAGGTAGAGCATGACAATCTACGTCGAAAATGAGAATAACGCTTCAGCTATTAGTAGAAAACATAACCTCAAAAATTCGGTGTTTAATAATTAATTTAATACAGCTGTTTTGTTTAACCTATAATTTAAAGAGGTCTTATTGTTTTACTTATTTGCCTTCATGAATAAAAAAGAATACTTGAATGTGCAGTGATTATTGGAGGTTTCACGAAAGATAATTTTCTATACTAAAACATAAGGAAAGCGATTTGCATTGTAAAATTTCTGAAATTTCATTTTAATATATGACCCACACTGAATAACAACATTTTTAAAATCTATTGAACCTATTAGCCCGAGAATTTCTCTGTCTGCATAGGTTAACTTCTATATGCCACAAATATTCAAAAATAATTGAAAAGAACGTTATCGACTATTTCCGTGGTACTCCTGTCTGCTCCTGCGAATGACGCAGTTATAGGCAAAACGTAATTTTTTTGGTGTGGTTTTGTTTTATTTCTAATTTTTAAAATGAGAATATAGCAATAATTTAGAAGAACTCTTCCACCACTATTTTTTAAAATAGATTTTAATTAAAAAAATCTTTCATTAACTTATTTCAAATCATTTCATATGTCAAACTTTCGCACATCTCGCTTCCAAATTCTTCATAATAGTCGTGTTTTCAAAATCATTTTACCAAAATGGGATTTTCATCGAAAGGAAATGTTTAAATTATCAAATAAAAAAATATTTGTACTTAAAAGCTACCCGAAAAGGTTGAAGATATTTTTTGCAATATTCGGAGTACAGTCGTCTTCCGAATGCATATATCCAAACGAAACAATTACTTTTATAATGATTTTCAGCCACCAGGTTGAAATCATTCTGTTCAATGAAATTCTGATTACAACTTCGGAATTAGTGACCGTAAAAACGACACACAGAGAAATGTATTCTCGTAAATTTTGCCATTCTAGATCGTAGTTTTGAGACAGACTTGCATAATCAGAAAAATTGTTATTCTTTTTAAAAAGATCATAAGTTCTTGGAATTTGTTATATTATAATAGTAAAAGTTACAAAAAAAAATCTAGCAATTTTCTAAAATTATAATCTTGAAATCATCGCCATTGACTGAGAAAGGAGTTGCTATTATTTGTTAATATTTACGACACTATCAGTGGTCATTAGAATACTTTATGTATAATTGTAATTGAAACTTTTTTCTTACAAAATAATCTCAACATAAAAATAAAAATTTCAAAAACAAAGTGAAAAAAAGTTGGTAAATATCATAAAAATGATAATGTATTGTAGTAATCAATTAGTTAAAAAAATTTCTATGAAAATCTCAGACGAGTGAAATTTTGGATACTTTTTTTTAAAATAAAAAAAAAATTCATGGCTTATAAAATATTTTTATGCAATTTTCATGGATTGCCCTATAGTTGTAATTTCGGTATTTGTCTCAGAAATTTAAAATAAAGTAGCGAATTAACCTATATGTATATACATATATAGAACCAAAGTAGTTAATACAACTATTTTAAAAAAGTATGATTAGTAATAAATACTACATTTTCGCCAAGGAAATTATATTTATTTTTAGATGAACTTTAAAAGTTTTCAATTTTATTTCAGAGTTTCCATGTTTTATATTATTTTTATACAATTTTTGTACGAATTTATAAAATCACTATATAGATATGTTAATTTTATAACAAATCTGTACTGTGTTTATAGAACCATTTATTTATATTATTTTTATACCTTTTACACAGGAAAATTGTTATACACTTTCTATAAAACTTTTCCATCTGGGCAGTGATATTTATTTTATCTGTATGTTTTATTTATGTTGGCCCGTATTATTTTTGTTTCGAAAAGTAAATGACAAAACGGTACAAGTTTTATTCATTTAAAAATTAATATTTGTTTTTTTTTTAACTAATTGTTCTACATAATTCGTTTTTTCATTTCAAGCTTTAGTAATATGTTGAACTGGATAAAATAAAAGTTTTATGTAAGATTCTAGTGTAATTTTTAGGAAGAACCATGAAAAGCGAGTATGTACCAGGATATTTTCAGAAACACGACATCTATCTTTGCCAAGCGTCCCAGTTGCTGAAGGTTAGATTTCCACGATAGACCCAAATTTGAATCAGGGAAAAAATATCCATTTCTGTATTTAAAATGTACTGAATATTCTGTTATCTTTCTAGTCAATATTTTCCATAGAATTATACTTTTTAAGTGCAAAACAGTAAAAGTATTTTTTTCCTGAATTTCATTACAAAACCGGCGAATGTTATAATGACGGGAAATTATTGATTGTTTATACTCTTTACAATAATAGAAAATGTTGTTTTATTGTTAAGTATTAGTATATATTATATTATAATTTTGTTTAGAACATAGTTTGTTCTCCAAACTTCCTATTGATACAATAGATAAATAGTGGAACATCCATTTAGTAGAAAACGACAACTTTAGATGGCCGACCGAAATATAAAACTTTATTTCATCGAGAAGAAACTGAGAATTCGGGATCGTAGATGACGAATCTAATCTTAGATTTTCAAAATTCAAAATCACGAATTCAATATGACAGCCAAAATGTAACAGTTTTCGAGGTCGTAAAAGACGAACTATGAAATTTCAGCATTCGTAACCACTTGTTGAATCTGCTAAATTTTATCTTGAAAATGCAACCTTATTCAGTATTCAGTTTGATTTCGGTCAAATAACTTTTTACATTTCGGATCGTCTTATTGAATTAGCTCGAAACCCCCCGAGACCCCGTTTCACCTCGATCAAGTAAATTTGTACATTTTGATCGGCCATATTGGATTCGCTATTTTGAATTTTGAAAATCTATGGCCAAATTCGTAATCAGTAACCTCGAAAACCCCCGAATACCGAGTTTCACCTCGATGAAGTAAATTTTTACATTTCGGTCGGCCATGTTGGATTCATTTTTAATTTTGAAAATCTGATACCAGATCCATAATCAGCGACCCGGAAAACCCCGGAGTATTCAGTTTCATCTTATTTCAACGACGGTTTCTTTTCAGCATACATTCTTTGTAAAAAAACACATAATTTTTATATATTGTTCGTAATTATAAACAATTTACCACAATAATTCATCATAAATATTAATATTTTTTACATTGAGAAACATATTATCAAAGTACGGAAGATAAAATTTGCATTAAAATTCAGTCTTAATCTACTAAAAAATAAAAAAAAAATGAATTAGAAAAAGGTGTCCTACACTGAAAAAAATATGTCTTAATTTAGAGAGCATGATCAAGACCATTGATAGGCGACATTTAAGATGAAACAAAAACTACCCCGCTTAGAAAAAGACAAAATTATGTACTATACATGGTCTAATTTGAGGACTTATTTTTTTCTGCGTACAGGAAGGACACCGTGCTTCAAAGGGTTAAAGGGTATCAGAAATTCCAAAATACACTGAGAAAAGTGTATTTTATCAATATTACTCTCCCTTGGCTTTTAAAAAGTGTATTATACCCCTTAAAAGAAATATTATAACTAGTAAAATCCTCCGTCTTTCAGCATTTGTTTTTGACAGGTTATACGAAACTGTATTAACCCTTTAAGGACCAAATGTACAAAAATTTGACACGAAGTTTGTCAGTATTTTTTAGTATTTAAATTCAATAAAAAAAATTGTGGTATATACGTTTCCAATTGCTCGAACCCCGCTCTTTCGAATGGTGGATGGTAAAATACTGTCAATTTTAAAATGAATGAATTACAGACCATTTTTTAACAAAAATCATGAGATTTTAAAAGTTTTTTTTTATTTATCGTTTTTTTTTATCACTTATAGCATTACTATGCCTCAGTTCGGTATAAATAACGTGACAAAAATGTCTAAGCTTCAAAATGGTTATATATGTTTTTATAAAATTCGAAATGGCGGTCCCGAAAATGGCATCCTAAATGAAATTTTCTTGAAAAATTTGAGAACGCTCTGACACAAAAATTATGAACTTTATAAAAAAAATGATAAGAGTAATAAGTTGTTAGAATTCATCGACGAATACACTGGAATTTTGTCAGATTTTTTTTATGATATTTTGAAAAAATTTTTAATTTTTTTTTTGAAAATTTTTAAAAGTTTACCAAAAACTCTGAAAAAATTCTAGTATACTCTTTGATGAATTCTAAGCATTTTTTGTTCTTTGCAATTTTTTCTAAAAGGTGATAATTTCCGATGGAAAAAATATAAAATATATATAAATACGCAACATTCGAGATTCATTTCTTCGAAAACTATCGACTTTAGGACAAAAATGCAAAGAACAAAAAATGCTTAGAATTCATCAAAAAATGTACTCGAATTTTTTCAGAATTTTTGGAAAAAAACAATTAAAAATTTTTTCAAAATATCATTAAAAAAATCTGACAAAATTCCAGTGTATTCGTCGATGAATTCTAACAACTTTTTACTCTTCATATTTTTTTTATAAAGTTCATAATTTTTGTGTCAGAGCGTTCTCAAATTTTTTAAGAAAATTTCATTTAGGACGCCATTTTCGCGACCGCCATTTCGAATTTTATAAAAACATATATCACCATTTTGAAGCTTAGACATTTTTGTCACGTTATTTATACCGAACTGAGGCATAGTAATGCTATAAGTGATAAAAAAAAAACGATAAATGAAAAAAAACTTTTAAAATCTCATGATTTTTGTTCAAAAATGGTCTGTAATTCGTTCATTTCAAAATTGACAGTATTTTCCCATCCACCATTCGAAAGAGCGGGGTTCGAGAATACTAAAAAATACTGACAAACTTCGTGTCAAATTTTTGTACATTTGGTCCTTAAAGGGTTAAACTCTCCTATTTTAAAAGAATGTTTTATTATAACTAAAAGAAGGCATTTTTGATATTTTAATTTGCTAGATAAATTTCCATAAACAAAAATTGCTTTTAGTTAAAGAGAAAAGGCTAAAATAAACTGACATATTGGTTGGAATAATTTTAAATTTTCGTCTTTTAACAGGTAATAGAAAGATGACAATCCCTATGCGTAAAATACTATCTTTTATGGGGCATAAGAATTCTAATACTGGGTAAAAAACACTTTTCTCAGTGTACAAAAGAGTTCACAAGAACACATGGGAAATCGTATCTTTCCCTTGACCTCAAACTTATTATATACACATATCCATACAAGAAATTACTCAAAATAATAGATTACTCCTGCAGGATTCGTATTTAAAGATATCTCATCTATTGTTATGTTCATTTTCGAGTTTGATTTTCATCAAGATACCTAAATCAAAGTATTTGTGGACCTGGAAACAATTAAATATACCTGCTTTTTAAGAATATGCCTGTCATAACTTATCATTCTCACCCCTTTACCTGTCATAGGTATATTTTTAAATCCGAAACTTCAAGAGGAATCTTTCTTCGAATCTCCAATATTCATCACATAGATTCTGTAGAGGTACTGTTTCTTTTTAATAGATTTCATTGCGTCCATTTCTTACCGTCACGAAATTTTAAAATATGATTTTTCGTATATAAATACTTATTATAATCATATAAATAAATATAAACATAACCTACAAAAAATTATAGTCCCGTTTAAAAATCAATAAAATTATTAGATTGTAGATCGTAGATAATACATTATTCCAAGCATTCTTTTGAAAGAAGGTTTTAAAATAACGGCGGATTAACGTCAATATTAGATGTTACTTTGACGTCTTTTATAAACTGCTTATAATTCTAACCATTAAAGACTTTTCCCAAAACGTTTTAGTAACGTGTTAAGTAGTAAATTTGTAGACTGCTTGGAAAACGATTATACAGCGTCTTAAAAACGTTTCATATCCCATCGAATCGACAGACTCATCCACGATTTTGCATCGAAGTGGATATACGTCATTTTAAACACTATTCGAGACGGGTTTTCAACGTCATCGCGAACTATCATTTGGGAAGAAATAAGACTTAAGGATCCCTGATAGAAATCTGTCCATTTTTTTTCTTACACTGTACATTTGCCCTATACCTTCAACATGGTAAATAAGAATGTTGTACAAGAATTGTACAAAAAATATTTTCATTTCTTCCAGAGGTTATTCAGATGAATATTTTGATAAATGTTAACACTCAAAAATTCATATCAAAATCATAACAATTCTTATTCTGTTAAGATTTATCAGAACAATATTCTGAACGAGATATTTTGTTCATGGTGCTTGCTTACTTAAGTGAGCCCATCTTTTACTTGGCTTATTTTTAAAACCAAGCGAAGAAAATTGCGCGACGTTTTTTATAGTAATAGCTGAAAGTTTCGTCGGAGCAGCAGACTGCAGCCAAAGGTCGATGCGATCGCAATTTTCTAGTATCCTCTATTGGTGGGCTCTTCGAGTCAAGGGCTAGAAATTTCATCGATTCCTGGAAAATCCGCTTTTCCTAGCTCCAGGGAAAACTGGTAAAAATTATTGCAATTTTGCTGAGGAGATTCGAAATATTAAAGGGAACTTGTATACTGATCAATTTTTCCACCACAAACAAGTTAATAAAAAACATCAAAATTTACCCTGAAATTATAATTGAAGTCGAAATACTATTTAAGAAATAATTGTCTTTTATATTGGTTAAGGAATACAGTTGGAGATTCAGTTAATAACATGATTTAAAACAGTGCAATTTACAATATATAATATTGATAATAGATTAATTCATTATTTTGAGTTATTAAGCTGGTTTAACTTTCTTTGAAATATACTAATCGAGTTTTAAATAAATGGCAAATGAACTGCAATTTTACTTAAAAAGATATAATATTAATAAGCGACGGCGTTCATTTGTAACGAAGACTTATGCATCACGCATTTGTAATTAGTGAGACAATCTTATCGTATAATTACTTAATATTGTACAACTCTGAGTTATTTCTAGTATTTAGTTATGTTTGCAATGGTAAAATATTAATTTGTATTCTGCTTATTTTTCGTATAATTGTTAAGAATATTTTAAGATGATAGCAGTTACTTATTATTTGTTGATAAATAACTTAGTTTAGAATTTGTATATTTAAATTCCTGACTTAAAAGATAGATTCCTGTTACACTCACATAATTTGTAATTTATTTTAATAAAAATTAACAAATTTTGCTAATTTTTAAGTATTGTATGAGTTATCCATCGACTAGTGAGGTGAAAACGATTTATAATATGCAACTTCAGATATTAGTCATCATTTTTCTTAATCCGGTTATATGTACCAGGTATATATACACACTTTTAAGTCTGTACGAAATAAGTAATAAGTTTTGGTAAAGTGTGCGTAAAATTCAATTTCACGCATTTTTACCATTTTCTCATATGAACGTCTTGCGAAGAAATTCAGATGCGATAAAAAAAAATTTTATTAGCATTTTTATAGAGTATTTTTCTGAAGGGCACCTAAAATAAAATTTGTCGAAACGTTATTAATTTAGTTATTTGGTTTATTTGCCATTTCTAATGAAATTCGTTATACCATGAAAGTTCACTCATGAAAACGCTTTTTATGGATCAGAAGATTATTTATATTTTTTACGCTATTACATTTATAAATTCTAAATTTTCAAAAATGTTCTATTATCAAAATTAAGATTAAAAAAATAAGATCTCGAAAAGAATCATACAGTATTTAAACACAGGAATGTTCTTTTATTATGCTATTTTTGACATGGTCTCAAACTTTTGAAATACGACTAACAAATTAAATAAAATTGTTTGCTACATAAAATTTTACTAAAGAATACATATAAAAACCAAATGCATGACTAATAATATAAAGACGAAGAAACCACTCCGAATTATCGATTCTAACTAAAGGATGTTTGTAATTATTAGTATTTAAAATTATTATTGTAGCAGACCAAATCGATCTTTTATACCAACCGTGGTATTTGTAGGTTTTCACCACAATGTAATATTCTCCACGCCATTGCACATCCGAATAACTTTCAATATAAAGGTACTCGGTGTAGTGTATTTTATGTATAGGTCCTTAAAAATTGGCGAAGATAGTGTAAAATGTCAATTGCAACTTGTATATAATTTGTAATGAATTTTTGATGACACCCATTCGAAAAGGGTGTACCTTAAAAACCCGATAAATCGTTCACTTCAAAAACCCGACATTCAAAAACCAGACATTTCCAAAACAGACATTTCAAAATGCAAACACATTTTGAAGGTCAGTTTTTTTAAATATCTGGTTTATGACTCTCTGTTTTTGGAAATGTCTACTTTTTGAATGTCTTTTTCTTTTTAAATGTCTGGTTTTTGAAAGTCGGGTTTTTGAAGTGTCTGTTTTGTGATTTGTTGGGTATTTGAGAGGCACCCTTCAAAAATAGATTTAAATACGCAGGCTGAAAATCGAAATTATTTTGAAAGTGAAGAACCAGCATTTTTGTATGTCCATTTTCTAGGATCGGATTCACAATAACACCCAGAATGGATTTGTTAAAATAATTTAAAATTCTTCACCATATTGCTAAAACGTGATGCACGTTGCGTTATGTTATACGTGTTACAACCAATACAACGACAAAATTATGTTAACGATTAGTGGACTTAAATCAAACGGACTGAAAAATCCGATCGTCACTTTTTCACATCTTAGTTCGACTTTTCCATGTCGCGTGCATTTTAATGGACCAAACCACATCATATTATACATCGATATTATTCAAATTACAAATAGTTTGATCGAGATCGTCACCATTTTGAAAGGACTTTACACAAATTACCTAATAGGGCAGCCTCACTTTGAGAGGTACCCCTATTAGGGTATGCAATGGCGTAGGGAAAACCACCTTTATGAGTACTGCAGTTGATAAAACATCGACTCTGTCCGTAACACTTTACCAAATTACATTTTATAAGGATTTGGATAATCGTATTTTGTTTATTTGCAGAAAATTTCATGACAACCAGTATACTTGATACAAGTAAGATATAAGCAAATTATCGACAATATCTGCAAACATGAAAACAAATGGAAAAGGGTTAAACTCATACGTGTTCCGAATCGCGAACAATAACAGAAAATGACGACAAATGACATCAATTCGTATTTACGGGAATATTTTTCGAACCACTGGAAATATTTAAGGTGCAATCATCGGCAAAATATTCGGAGCATAATCTCAGCAAATTGAAGATCTCGTATATTTTGAGGATCCTCAGCAAATATCGCATGTGCCATCTACAGTCGAGAGTCCCAGAAACAGCGAACGGGTCGAACAATTGTTATCGAAATATCTCGGGTAGTCAGACAGCTGAAATTCAAAATTCTCTATTTGTCTTGCTTCAACAAAATACAGGAGTACAGTTCGAAACCCGGCTTACGACTAAGCCTCGCATTAAGGGTTTATTCCACATCAGAAATGTGATAAAGTGAGCTATTCGCAAAAATGAATCGACTCGAAACGATAAACGCTATTTATCCTATACATATTTATAGTAACCTTTGTATTTTTGACCGGTATTCCAATAAAAGGAGCGGGATGGTTCGTGTGCAAAATATTGATATCGCGAAGGCGAAAATAGTGTGTCAATTCTCATATTCAAAATAAACGCTATGCATCAAGGTTTTATGTCATCTGATTATTGTAAGATTATTTAGTTGTAATAACGATGTCGTTAATATAAATGTTGTATTCTTGTCTAAATTTGTATCTTATGGTTTTTGAGATTGCATCTTATAAATCTAAAGTCCAAATTCCAAAATTCAAGATGGCTTATCCAATATAACGGACAATTTAAAACATTTTTAATTCGTTTTTTTTGGAATCCGTTTTTTATACTAACAAAACATAAACGAAACAATTTTACGTCGAAGTATAACGTTTCATAGATGATTAAAGTGTCTTCCATATACGATATTAACCATTTTTATTCGTGTTTTAAAGTCGATTTTTATAATGAAAAATGAAGATATATTTATTTTAAACAGTGTATAAAAACATGCAGTGTCATAAATATTATGAACAAATTTATTGTCATCGAATGGACTAGAATAATATCTGCTCTTAGAATCCATAAAGTAATCATAATTAATTTGCATTTAAAAAAGAATAATAACACAGTATACAAAATATTTAATAAACTCATTCAATTCAAACTTATTATTAAGTGTATTGATTGCAAGAGTCTTATTCGTCATTCAAATTCCACACGGCGGATCAAATTTTCGTACATGTCTTTTGGGTTTGAAATTTAATGAAGCAATTAATTTTCGTAGCATAATCCGCTACTTTCAAGGATAAAATTAGGAAACTCTGAAAGGTTGATACAAGACTAGAGCAACCGACAGAAAATTACGAAAATTTATAGTACTGCTGTCTTCAAATTTCATATCTGAATTTAAATAATGGTTTCATATGTAGATGTGTCTTACATATAACAATATATTTTTCAAGCAACGATGAAATATTATCAAAAAACGGTCCTAGATTAACAATTTGAAACTCGAAAATGAAGTGTTTCTCACTGCACTATATTAGAGTTTATTTGATTTAAGTTAAAAATAGACTGACTGAATCAAAATTGACAATTAATATTAAATTATATTCATTTAAATTAAAACAGTTGCTAAATATTTGTATGGTACAACTATTTTGTTAGAAATATGTTTCAATAAAACTAGTTTTAATTAAATTAAATTAGTAATGTAATTTTCATTTCATAAACTTCATTTTCTGTATTTATATTAAAACGATTTTTAGAAGCTGAATTAATGTTGTGTTTTATATTTTACATCAGAGAAATAATATTATGATTCTGTTTAAAAAAAAAGAGTATTTGAAGCTGAACTTTGAAAATTCTCAATCCACTTCACGTAATTAAAGTTCGAAGCGAGACGCATACTTCAATATATCTGTCTGGTAGAGAAAATTCAACGGTATGCAATTTCTAATACATTTTTAAAAATCCAATAAGTGACATCGCATATTTAGAGGTTACGATTATGTAAGACCAGTCTATTTTCTTAATTTAGTAAGTAATTGTACGGCAATGTGAACAATTTAAGTAATGTAAGACATTTTTTATTACATTACTGACTTAACTGAAAAGAAATTAGTTAATATTGTTTTATAAATAAAGTAGAATAAAAATGTAAGAATTATATGCAATATTAGTCCTTGTTTAACGAATTATCTGAATTAGTGCGTTCCGAAAGTTACTAACTAAAAAAACATTTACACCTGATTCAAATTCCGATATTGAACGAAACTAAATCAGTACATTTTTATTTGAATAAAAATTTTATACTTTACTTAAAATGTGAAAGTAATTTTTTCGTAATGTAGGACTGAAAATAATAAATTATTGTATAATATAAATAATAATTTCTCAATTAAAGTAAATTTTTTACTTGCGAAATATTTATATAAATTGGGCGATAGTTTCCAGTAAAAAATACACTTTTTTGTAATAAAAGAAGATTTTTACGGAGTAAAAAATGATTAAAAAATAAATAAATAAATAATATAACAAAACGTCTGTTTTTTTTTTCAATTTTTGGTAATTTAAAACCGACTTCATTAAATTGGACTGGAACAGTTAGTATAATTTTTTAAATGTATTTCTTATTATTTGCAAATCTCGTAAATTATCATGGATATTACTTAATAGATTTTTCAATTATTGTTTCTCTCGTAATTTAATGTAAACAAAATATTTTTATTTCAGAAAATAGGAAATACTCAGTTTTGTATAATCTTGATACGATAGCTAATGCATTGTATTTTATTTTAAAACTCTACGTTGTCCCTCAGGCCCGCATAGCATAAGAAAGGCGATACATAATCCCAAATAAATATATAAATGTATAAAGCGGATAAAGGGTATATCATAAATCAGTAAAAAACGCACATGCATGCATTTATGTGATTGTTACATTACACTGAATCGTGATTTTTTTTTGGTAAAATGATGCTATCTCGAAGAACGGCTGTCAAACCAAAGATCTGTTTAGATATGTGCTTTTGTAACTTCTGATACGAGTTTTCCACATAAAATGGATTGACAAAATGTAAAACAAATGTAAAAGGATTTATATGTTTTTTTTTAATTACATAAATGAATTGTCTCTATTTTTTCGAAAACTTTTTTCTAATATTTTATATAGATACTTATATTTCGTTTTAACACATAACTAAATATTTGATTTTGCGGATGACATAAATTATTATTTTAAAAATTAACTTAAAAAAGTGTAAGAATATTTAACGATATAAATTTGGTGTAAATTGAAATTTTTGTCGAGACACTTTTTTTTCTTGCAGTTCTGTCTTGTAAATTAATCAATTAGACAGTCAGTCACTTCTGCTTTAGTGTACTGAATTTTGTTTCAGTCGTTAAACACCCGAGCAGAAATTTGTTCAGGCCCTGATCAGGGTGTAACGCTTTTGGTCAGGCCCTGATCAGGGCCCTAATAAATTTCTACTCGGGCACTTTTTCATGACAGTTATCAAATTTTCGTTCCTCGATTTAGAATTGTTGAAATTAGGGCCATTATAATTCATACTAAGTTTATAAAAGTAATCAATCATGATTAGTTTTTGCAAATATATTTATTTGAAGCAACCTCATTTGTATTTTAATAACAACATTAACAATAATAGTGGAGGCTATAATTCTATTTTTGATAATTATGAGTATTTGATGCATGCATACATAACAATTTTTTCCATTGTTTCGAAAAATAAAAGAGCTTTGATAACAATAAACACTTATTTTCATTAAATTTATTATTAACATATAAAATTATTAATGTTTATTATATAACCCTTAGTTCCGACGGGTATTTTAAAGCCTTTTCCTCCTACAACCTGGGTCATTATATGTCCTGCCGCTTGAAAATGCTTACTGTTGTGCAATTTATAAAGTACAATTTGAATTTTCGAATTAATTCTATAATAAATTATTATTTCGAATTAATTAAAAGTTATGTACAAAAAGAAAGTAACAGTCGTATCCTTAATAGTGATAGATAACAGGAAAATATAATTTTCAAATAATTTCATATAAATTAAATTTATTTAATTATTATTATTGATCCTTATCCTTTTATAGATTTGTCTTTAAACGAAAAAAGAAATAGAAATTATTTACTCACAGGTATTTCAGTATACTAATTACAAACCTAATCTCAACTTCTGAAGGTATCGGGAGGTATTGGCAATAAATTATTGACAATTCAAATTTTATATTTTTAAAAATAGCAATGTTAGATTCAATGTATCGTACCCGAATATAAAATTTCATTGCACGCAGCTATAAAAATGCACGTATTCTTTGATAAATTCTAAACTCTACAGCTACCGTTGTTTGAAAAATGTCAGATTCGAAATCAGAGACTCAAACAACTTTTTTAAATATTTGTTATAGCGCAGTAGGTATAATAATATTCCTAAATTTTAACCGATTTTGAGGGTCGAAATTATTGAATTTAAATAAAAACTGGTCTTCCTTATCAGAGGGAATACAGGTGAGGATGTCATCAACGTAACGATAGAAAACGGTGGATTTAAATTTAATTTATTTAAATTCATTCGGTAGGTTTGCGAGAACCGGCGAATGCGGGGAGACCATAGGCATACCGTAAACATGTAAAAACCGAGAGATGTAAAAACTGCGAGAATAAAATCATCTTTATCTAATACCGTATATTTTTTAATTTCATCCCATTTTTTTACGTTTTCCATTACTAAATTTTTAGAGATTTTCGTGAACAACAACACAACTTCGACCTATATCACCGTATAATCGTTAGGAATTATTATATGTTTTATTTTGTCAACAACTAAGTATCATTTTCCCCTTTGGAAACAATTTTAGACAGGTATTTGGCTAGTGTATAAGTAGGACCATTAATTGTTGACACAATTACCCGTAATGGATGCCCATTTTTATGGATTTTGGAAAGTCCATAATCTCTTTGGGTAACTACATGATGACTGATAAATATTTTAACGCAGTGTCATTAATTAATTTCCTTCTGTTTTAAGTCCGTGGCATTTAATTGATGCCTTTTGTTATGGTGAAAGTATATTCAAATTTTGAAACGTTATAGGTGGAAGTAAAATTGTACAAATACAGCCAATTTCCACCGATTTCTCACTCTCTTTCTGAAGAGAACCCGAATTAGGACCGAAACGTCACTGAATTTTATTATTTATTTACATTTTTTTATTATCCTGTATTTTTTATTATATTTTTATTTTTTTACTTATTATTATCCTTAATTTTTTTTTACAGCAGACCATTATAAAATACTAAAACTTTAAATTTAATTTTCAATGGACGATACTAAAAATAATTTTATATACAATGTTGTCTATCGATATATGTAATTTAAAAAAATAATGTAGTAAATGCTCTTTATTACATTTTTAACAATATATAATATGTCGTTAAGTGCCAAATTTTTATTATTTCATACAATTATAATACACTTGGTCTATTATAAATTATTGTTAATTGCATTTCCTTTAAATTAATGTCGTAGACCATGCAGTATCAAAGATCTTGGCACTTCCAAGCTGTTCGAGCATTAACTGCCTCTATTACGTGGAATTGACGCGCAATGTCCCATATATTACACAGATCCCATTGCCTTATATGTGTATGTAACTGAACGGAACCCCGCTTATCTAATACAATAGACAAGTGCTTTCAAGTACAATTAGCGACAAATTTGTAAAATCATTCGTTAATAGCGATTTCATTATTATCTAACTGTCTTTAGAGTATATTTTAGGTTACTATCGATTTATTCAGAATATTTATAGCTCGTTGGGCAGTGATTCAAATCGAAATGAATAACTTTATAATATCGTTCAGGATTTGATTAATATTTATGTTAGCGGATATTATTAAATTACTACAATATTCTAAAGCGTTGCACACTGAGAAATCTTTCCATGTAAAAATTCTCGGAAAACATCTTCATTTTCATGAAATCATTTTTTGTACAATACAAATATTTGTACAAAATAGTCGTTGATAGTAAAATGTACTAAATATCTGTATTTTATCGAGTAATTGTGTCGCCCAAACGCTGCCGAACAGGAATCTTCCTAAAATAAACTTATATTCTTACTGTGTCTTTATTATGATTTTGTTTGTTTAATTCAAATAAAAAATATGTATATTTTTGTAATGTATTTTTGTAAAAAAATTACAGCCCTGATAGTAATTTTATAATTAATGATGCCAAAATAATAAAAACTAATCATAACCAATACAAACTCGCATTTTCGTTCACCAGATTAGATTCGGTATTTTTAATTTCGGAAATGGGATTAGGGATTCATGATCAGCGATGTTTAATTTTGACAATCAGACATCGGATAAATTAATAAAAAAAATACTATACACCATATTTTATAGCAAATAATCAAATAAATATGCATATTTTGGAACTGTGAACTCCTAGCATTTTTATAAAATTTTTTTATTTTGAATCCATATCTTTTCGTCTTCTGTCACACGTCACTTATTAGTAATATTAGTTTCTTCCCCCAGAATGTTGCTGAATTTCATTTTTGTAATTTCATAGTGCAAAATGCATTTAAATAATAGATGTCCTATTCGTGTCATATGCAAATCACACTTATCGTTACCTTCGGATACAGAATAAATAGATGATGTGCACGAATATAGGTTTCCTAGGAAATGTAAAATGAGTTATAATTTCATGCTTCGCCTTTTCCACACCCTCTTTTACTCGTTCTATACATGTTATGCAGTTTTCATTTCGAAAATATAATACGTCAATCACAATCAACGAATGCGAAGAAGCTCAAAACTGCGCCTGTCAATCATAAGTATTGTTTCAATTTAGATTTTGATTCAATTGACATTTTATAGACATGAAAAATAGCATTATATAAAATTGTAATTTGAACAAGTGAATAAATGAATTAATTTGTGTTATCCATTATTGTGCATTGAAAGATTTTAAATGAGCTTTTATTGTCCACTTTAGTCTTCAATCTCAATTTTCCAAAAGGTATATCAAGATTATCTTACATACAACAAGACTGTATTCAATATACATTTTTATTGTGACATATGACAATTTCTTTCTAAATCTGAATTTGTGAAAAATTCCAATATAATATGTGAAGTTGGACCAGTAAATTTTTAAAAAATAGTAAAACACCCAATAGTTACGATTACATTTTGCGGTCGAGTGTTATATCTGACAATTCGTTACGAACCAGCGACGTTCTTTTTTTTGCTGAAGAATCATCATACATTCATAATACAAAAATAGTTTAAGCTTCAGAAACTTTATTATAGTTACAGGCATTTCAAAATTAGTAATAAACTTTCCAAAACAAGGTAGTAAAGTTTCTCAAGAAACTGATAACAATTTCTAACAAGTATTTCTATGAATTATCAGTATGGTAAGGACGCTAGTATCTTGTCGGTTAATATGCGAAAAATAAATTTAAGAAACCATTCCAAATGTATATGAATTTTATCAGATTCCAAAATTCGATATGTGCACTGAACTTTTTTAATATGGATGATGAATATCTTTTAATGAAAAGATGGTAGAATGGAAACCCCCAATTTTTGCGAGGCACTTTTATCAAATCTGAAAAAGTTTGATCGAATAACGCGAGATGGCAACCTGACCCAAAAAATGAAATGGATCATAACATTTAATTACGTACGGATGGACATTTAGGCAGTAAAAATTCGCTGTCAATATTTATGGGTTTTCTCGTCATAATAGTCGACAATACTTTTCAATTTGAGCGTGACCTAGCAGAAGAAAGAAATAATAGGACATTTTATTTAATGTTTTCTTTGCGTCTGATTTTTTCATAGAATTTGTTTAAAGTGTATAACAAAAAATTAACATAGATATGAATAATCCATGCAATTGGTCACTCACTGTAGTGGAAAATAATCATACCAGTATAAAACTGGCATTGAAAAACTTGAATGAGGGAGTGCCCATTCTTTGTGGTAAAATTACAAGATTCTAAAATCATTGTGTAATCTCAGAATGGTAATCAGAAAAAAATAGTAAGTTTCCTCATTCTGCAAGTTTGTCCTAAAATACCATCTGGAATGATAAAATTTGTATCAACAGTTTTTGAATAAAGTTTTGAAGGAATGAACTAAACCACAAGATGTCACTCTAGGTACTTTCCCCTCCCCTCCCTTTACCATGCTAATCTATTGTCTTCACTTTCCTGAAGTTCCTCACCAATCTTTCCTGACCTCAACCATTCGTATTGCGGGGTTGAAGAAGAAGGGATAATGAAAAGTAGAACGCGCGTGAATCGACACTATGGGGGGAGGCACAAGGTGTTCGGAGCGACGCTATATAGTTTAGTTCCCCGGCCTCAAGAACGCGACCACGAACAGTCCATCAGTGTCCGCCTGAATACCTACACAGAAAACTTACATTAAAAATTATCCAACGCTTTATACAGACATTCTCTCGTACCAGCTAATGGATAGCAAAATGCTAATGAAAGTATTGGAATAGTTATGAGTAATTGCACATAATTTTTGTTATAAATAAGAATCAATATATCGTTTATCATTTTTAGTAAAATACTGTGCAAACGTTATTTTCTTGAATTCCTGTTCTGTACTTAGGTCGCATATTGCCACAGTAAAGATTCATGGCTAATCCCAATTTATGCAACATGAACCCCATAATCAAATTACTATGTGCTATAATAAAATTTCGAAATCTAATTATCTCCATGCAACTGTAGCCTATCAACGAGCAGTTAATCGGGGATAGGATTAAGCGTGGGAAAAACTAATATTCCCCTAGTAAACTCGGTCACTTTAGTATCAGTCGTGGTTCGACTCCCATCCGTCGCATCTTGGTTTTGCGGTCGACTCTTATTCGAGGTGAGACGGTTCTCGCTCTTAATAAGAACCTTCGGCCCTGCGACGAGATTCTATTATCTTTTTTCCGTCGTGCTCTCCATTAATGTCTCCTTATTACGTTGTATATCCCTGTCTCTTATATATAAGTGTAGGTATAGATGGGGGTTGCCCTTGTCGCGTACACCCTGGCGAATCTCCAGGGAGAGCTTACGGGGTTTCCGTTCGATCAGATACGGAAATCGAAAGACTTACCTCGTTCGAGGGAAAACGCGAGCGATTTTTCTGAACCGACGCAAGTTGATCAAATGGCCGAAGCAGGGTACGATCAGGCCTGCCGAGTAATCACTGAAAAATTTGCATTATTATTTGCAATTCGATATATCTCAAAGTTTTACCCCCTGGGAACCTCCTCGTGGGAGAAGTTGTTTCGATCCGAGAAATTTCTGGAATTTAAGTAATATATCTTTTTTCCATTATATTAAACGATCAACGTATTAATATTTGATAGTATTATTCAAATAACTCCAAATAAACAAGATGTTTATGCATGAATAGCCGCGCGATTCGATATTAAATCGGCTATGCTGTTCTCTAAGGGCTCGACATTTATTCTAACGAGTAGAGATTATCAGATGTGATAGTATAAATGGTTAAAAATTAAGCAAATGTTATTAGTGATGGATACTTTGTGAACAAAACAAGATGGACAGTAAGAATTTGAAGGCCGTATAAACAAATTTAAAATGGTGTATGCTATTGGGCATATGCTCGAACCGCCATATTGAATTTCCAAAGTCATGTCATGTCAAATAGTTTTTCTCAAGATGTGGTTCGATATATGGAACTTTCAGCTAAATGCTAAATGATCTCTTTTCTTTCAGCGTGATGGACCAGCTGTTGTCTCTTTCAGAAAATTGCTTCTCAAAAAATTATGGAACCAATTACAGTTTAATATTTCCGAAGGAGGAACAGAGGGGGAGGGGGTGGTCCAAAAAATTTCTCGAGTTGTTTGGTAGTTTCTTTATATTGTTAGATTCTTGATCATTCGTAATGCAATTTTTTAAATTATTTTAGTTTGAACAGGATATTCAAAGTCGAAGGCAAAAAGTTCAAAACCAAATATGGTTTCTTTGGTACAGCTATAAATACTGTAAATTACTTTTAGTTGTCTTATTTTTGTACGGGGTATTACTCAAACTGTTTACTAGTTTTACCATTTTCCTAGTTTCTTTTGCTCGGTAACTTCGTAAACAAAGTGACTAAATACCTCATCAGACAGAAGAAAGAGAAAGAAATAAATTTAAAAATCACATTAATTATCGAACTGTGACAAAATGACTTTTTGTAAAAGCTGGCGGCAGGTTGTCAAGAGGGGGACTTGAGCTTTTTGCAGAAATTAAATGCTCGTACGAGACCGCACGCGGCCTAGCGTATCGGTCGACGACACGATAATGTCGTTCGAGTCGTTAGCACAGCTCGGATGAAACTTAATATTCTCGACCAGTCGGGTATTTTCGTATACGAAACTGTCGTCGAAAAACATCTCGGGTTCGTATTCACGATTCGCGATCCGAGTCGTGTCTGCGTGACGTAAGGAATTAAAAGCTCGGAATTTCAATGACGTCTGTTTTGGGAGACTCCTTAGAGCTTCGTATCCATCCTCTGTGCTTTCCGATTGCGCAATTGCCGACGCATTGCGAATCGCTTCCGACGCATCGTTGCATCGTCGGACGTTGACGATTGTAGACGTATGTATTTCCTTCATTCTGATAAATGCATCATGGGGAAAATCATTAATCAACTAGTCGAGCTTACGAAATTTTCCTAACTTGATCTTCCGCGTGGGAGGAAGTTACGAAGATAAGTGACTTCGTTTTGCGTGACATCAGTTCTAACGAAACTGGATTATGTTGAGCTTGCAAAAAAACTAAGTTAACAAATTACAGATAAGTAGGAAATATCATTCATATAAGAATTATGATCGTACTTGAAATCCGAATTACGTACAAAATTGATCTCAGTTTTCTACCCAGCAGTTGTCTGGTTGAACATCTTTTAATGCCGAGAACATAGGTCACACATTACGATATTTTTAATCTAAATACGGGTAGAATATTTTATAAAGTTTTTATATGGACATACAAATTTTATTAAAAAATGTTCTTCCTATCTGAATGCACAAAATTCGATTCTGTTGACAAGTTGGGCTCTTCTTTTAGTGAACACTTTCGCATAGATTCCTCTAATAGTAACTGACAATTTCTATTTGGGCGAGTTTTGTTGGTCTTACTTCTGGCCATGTAATTAAACGAATATTTATTGAAATAAAACCGATATGGTGACAACGTGAGGGTACGCATGAGCTAGATGACGGTAACTAAATATTTGGTTTTAATAACTAATTGAACACATAATTGGTCGAACCGACAATTGGTCGAAAAACAATTGATCGAAAAACAATTGATCGAAAAATAACTGATCGCATTACAACGGCCGAAAAGTAATGGGTGTCCGAAAAAATGACCTATGGAAAAAATTCCCTCTGCTATGGGTCTGTCTAACTTTCCCATCGTTTTTCGCTAAATATTTTTAATTTGGATGTTGAGTTAAGTGGTTTGATCATAGTATAGGATAGGTTAGAGGTTAGGTAAGTAGTACGGGGGGTCCGGGAGGGTAAAGCCCCCCCCCCCCCGGGAACGCTGTAAAATTTCGAATATTATGACCGATGAAAAAATGACCGTAGAAAAAATTACCTGGAAAAAATGACCGAAGAGAAAAAGACCGAAGAAAAAATGACGTATGGAATGAAATTACTAAAGCACTGTTAGGTGGATGGGGGTTAAGTTTTTTTTTTAGTGGAGGGGTCTGGAAATTATCATAATCTTTAGTCTAATTTTTCGACGGTTTCACTATTTAAAATTAAAGAAGTTCCCTCCCTACACTGAGACAAAAGTTTGTTTACAGTCAATGTAAGAGCTTCATAGTAAAACTAACAGAATTTAGATTTTGATCTTAAGGTAAGGTATATTATCCTGAAATTGACCGAGAATTAGCATAGTGAATATTAAAACGATTATTCTTATCAATTTATCAATTTTTGGTATTTATATTACAATATTTGATAATATACTTTTAATGTTTATAATTTATAATAAGAAAATGCTGAGGCGACGTGTCATTTAAAATAACCAAACTACTGTTTGGTAATCAGAGAAAAAACATTCTTAAATATATGTCTGAATGTGCACTCTCGGCGCTGAAGTTAAATATGTATAGCGAAATTTTGAAAAAAGAGGGACATCACGTAATGTCATTAAAAAAGCGTGATGTACCTTTATCTCTCTTCAATATAGAACAGAAAGATCTAAATGATCAACTTGCGCGTCACTCAAATCCTATTTAAATAAAAAGGTACACTACTTTGTTCTCGAGAATTGTCGCCCTCTGGTGCTCGCCGTTTGATCTTGACAAATAAATAAAAGCCAAGAAAATGGCGGAATACTGGAGGACAGTATTTGCATATCTGCATGTATGCGTAAACTCGAGGGTTCTCCAGGCGGGCGCTAGGTGGCTACGTAATCCTTGAAAGAAGTCGCACATGATTTCATATAATAGACATAGATCACGTGTCACTTATCTAAGGTTATTATCTCATTTCATTTGTGAAATAAATAATAACAGAAAACTCTGCAAATCAACATTTTTATGGAATTCAAGATATCAAGTACAATTGTGAGAATAATTAATTTTGATTATTAGTATAAAGAATATCATTTATTCGAAATGTTAATTTTTTGAATAAACATTATTAAGATTTCATATTTAAAATAGCACTTTCTTATAATCATAAGACCAAATATTAAAAATGTCGATACTAAATTTTTGTATAATGGACCGATTTTCCCTAATTTTAACTATTAATTTTGGAATCATAACGTGATATATCTTCGAGCTTACAGTTTCAGCGAAACAAAGATAAACAAATATGCACACGCACAGTCATTCTATTTTCTGCGAATTTTTTGACGCGTTGTTGACATACCTAGTTCAAATGGAAGAATTTAATGTAAGATTTATTAATATTAACAAGCGCTCATTGAATGTTAAAATTTACGATTTAATATACAATACCATTTCGAAAACCTGCGAATATTTTCATCTCAAAGCTACCTGTCGTTTTTGACTCCACAGTTACTGTTACAATTTTAAAATTAATGTAAGAGTCTTGAAATTAGTTTACATTAACTATTAGTAAATAGTTTCTCTCAGTGTAGGTTGATAGTTAAATGCAGGAATCCATTCGAATTTTTATTTGATTCATTATGGATACTAAGTAAGTCTCTCAACGTTCTACATCCAATTGAAGGTGTTTTAACCACTTCTACTATGTGTTCTTCAACCTATCCAGAAAATATATCCTTGCCAATCGCTTCAAATAATGATAGCGGATTCTAGAGAAATTACGAAATACGGTGGCTATTTTTTGAAAATAAAAAATGTTGTTTCTCATAGTTATTGAATGAGAAATTTGTCGGACTGAACGCGTTCAGTAGATATTTCACTATTCACGCATCGACATTTTTATTGAAATTTTTCACGTAAACTAAATGATTTACTGAATTTAATAAATGACTTATAGTAGTAGGTGTAGGATTATGGTTATAAGAATAAAATAAAAATGGCGGCTTTTAACAGTAAATTCTTTTTTCTTTTGAAATTAAATGTGCCTTGACATTTTGAACTTCTTTCGAGTTATTTATTACAAAATATTAAGGCATATAAAAAAGTGTACAGCTGTTTAGCATTTTTATTTTATTTTTAATATGACTAATTAAAAGAAATGTTCACAACGATAAAATGCATTTTACGTCCTTTAAACTAGGTTCAAATTAAATTGAATATGAAATAGAATAGGTAATGTTTAATTTTTGCCCTTAAAAATCCAACGTTATAGTATACATATGTGAACGTGGAAGTATTGTGAACTGAAAAATTGTAGTAAAAAAACAATATGTCCGTAATCTTAATATTTTTCCTTTTGTTCTCAATATTTCCTACAAAAAGTATATGCAATTGTGATTCTGCGCAATTGAAACATGACACGACCTAGATAATGTTCAAACGAAATCTGAAATAAAATCCTCCTGATAAAAATGACACCACAGCGGTCGCACGGGAAACATGAAATTTCTCTCAACATCCACGACAGTAACACAAATTTTAAATGCGAATAGGAGAAAATGAAAACCAAATACCTGTTAAATTATTACCTCAAAACACACAAATTTAAAGTGTATTAATATATTTTATATATTTCAAATGAATATTTGCTAATCTAATAACAGAAAAATCAATGCAAAATAAACATACATTTTTTATTATTTATTAATCTTATCAAATTTATTGCAGATTTATTAATTGTTACACTTAATTTATAGTGCTAACAGTCACAATAAAATTAAGCTATTTGTGGACTTAAATTATTCAGCGTATACTTATTATTGCAAAGTATAAGTGTATTGCAAAGTCTGTCATTATATAATTCTTAATGACAAAAAAAAATAAAAGAGTTTCAGATTTTTTAAACGAATAATATATACATATTTTAATGAAGGACTGACAAAAAATCTCTGGATAAATTAACATTCCGACCATATGATCAACTAAGTTACCAACTAAGATCCTACTATATGTATAATCATTTTCATACAACCATATCAACAAATCATCTTTCGTCTTCATCGTCATCATTTAGCAATATCCTAATCACTGTTATTCGATGTCGTCGTCATCCTTATCATCAAGCAATATTATAATTCACTAAAGGTATCTCCCTCTAACATCATGATTACTATTATTTGTCAGTACCATTTACGTCGCAGTCCAACATCATCACGATAATTCGACATTTTTCATGAATTTTAACGAGCGATTGATCAAATTCGAAAGCAATGCGCAATCCGATGTTATAATTTTCAATGTACATCATCATCTAATAGTATCATAATTTGACGCCATTGTCATCATCTAAACTTAAAAATTAATTTACATCCTGTGCTGAGCTGACGAATTTAGAAACTCTATATATGGGTGATTCTCCGGAAACAGGGCATTTTCGTGTCTTTACGTTATATCTTACAAAAACTTTGACAATAAATTATTAAATTTCGATAGAAATGTTAAATAAATATCCCTGGCCCATGTTAATTTGAAAAAATAATACTTTTGTTACAAAAAACTGGTGTAAAATGACATTTAAAGACTAAAAGTAGCATTTTTTATATGTCCAAACCTCTAAGTTCAAAACTTTAAAATATTAGCGCTATTAAGAAACCGAATTATTTTAATTTATTCAAATAATATTTCTATAGTACAGCTCAAACTGTACAATTTCTCTCTGTATAATATTTAATTAAATCAATATATATACTTATAATTATTGAAATATTAATGTCTTAAGAAATTTCTATGAGGTAACGACCATGCGTAAACTGGTATAAATGAACTGGAAATAATTAACTTTTTTACTAAAACTTATGAGAAAATCAAATAAAAAACACTACACTTTACTAATTAGTAAAATCCTCCATAGAAAATTGAAAAGAGAACATATTTACCTCATGAACAAGTAAAAACTGTATAAAAATACCACGTATTTTTATTAAATTAATTGTCGTCACCCGTCCTAATTTTGGTATTTTGATACAAACAGCAATTAAAAAACGGTGAAAACTTAAAGATTAAAGGAATAAACGTTACTGGCAATTTGTTTTTTAATTTATTATTGTTTAAAATATATAAAATTAGATTTTTTTTACAAATTTTCATTGTCGTCACCTTCATTGTCGTTACCAAACATTTGGCGTATCAGGTACGAAACAAGAACAAAGTGTAACCCGTAGCAGAAAATATTTTTCAAATCATAAATAACATTTATATTTCTCTTCCTCTTAGACATTTATTGAAATATAATTTAAAAAACCACAAAATTAAACTTTATATTTGTTACAACGTTATGAATGAAGTTTATTATGAAATAATATTATTTATTAAAATTATGAATATAATATTATCATTGTAGTTACTAACCAACGACACATTAACTTTAATAAATTTATTTTGTCTAAAACTTCTTCAAAAATTCATGTGTTTTTCTTAATTTTTTAATTATTACTTAATAAATAATTTTCATTTATTCAGAAAAATGCACTAAATCAGATATGTACATTATGTTTTTAACTCTTTAGAGTTATTTTTTTTCAAGTTTTTAATAAGCAATTGTTGGTTTATATAGCCGTATGAAAATGCGTCATAGTAAAAGTCTTCCCCTTTCCTTTAAAATAATTTTGTAGCGTGACTACTTTAACAATAACTTAACTTGGTGCTAATAAGCAAGAATCCATTAAAAAAAAACGAATTTACAGTAATTTAAAAAAAAGAATGTTGATTCTTGAAAATGCCCTGTTTATGGAGAATCACCCATATACTAATTAATACTTCGAGCAACCAACGGTGGGACATGAATTAGTTCATAGTTAAGAAAATGAATATTCTTATTTATTGTAACTATGATGAAAGAAGGTGAAGTATTTTAAGGACACCACACACCAGTTTATAATAAAGATTAAAATTATAAATTATATTATATAATTTTTTAGTTTCTGGCTGAGAAATTTCAAGAAAAGCTCACATCAGAAGACAACTAATCCTATTTTATGCGAATTTTCAATTTTCTAAGATTCAGTGTTATAATGCAGGGTATATTAGTTGTCATCAAATTAATAATCCTATCATAGTGACATTATAGTTCTACATTAATGGACTTTAAATATTAAATATGAAATTATTAAAATAAATTAAATTAGCTTGTTGAACAGGGATAGTTTGCGTATCGTCAGTCACATTATTCTTATTGCTTTATGTTAAATGTCTGTAAGTAAAATGTTTCTTTTTTCGATGTAATATTTTATATTTTAATAAGACTATAATTACTCTGCAAAATTCAATATTTCATATTTTACCATTAAGTAAAAAATTCATAAAAAGCATTTTAGTTTCATTTCATTAAGGAGTATATTTCTACTAATTACTAACTTCATTCAAAATAGTAAACTTATACGTTTCGGAAATGATTTACGAAACTAAAAACGTGTGGCTTTTTTTTACTACTTTTCGGGCATTTGCCTAATTGTAATTATGCCTACGAGTTAAACTTGTGATTATAGTAGAACAAATGTTACATTTAAAATTTTAAGCATATTTTTCTCTTGTACAGGCGTTATATTTATTTCTTGGTATTTATACTTAAAATGCCATGTTTTGAATAGGCGTTACAACAGAGATATGATAAAAATAAGATAAAAACAAGAGTTGAACGAATATTTAGCAATAAAAATGTACCTCGTAATAGTATTATTATAATATATAAAAACTATACAGTGATATTTGATAGTTTTCGAATTGATTGATGACTCATATGAGACTTTCACAGTTAAATACAGGAAATGGCAAATAAAATACTATTAATGACCAGTTTACCTAAATATTTAATGTTTTATGTATTGTCATTTACGAAACCTAATTAAAGGGTTATTCAATTTAAATCATCCCATGTGCGAAATTCGTAACGGCCCAGCCCTGGTCCAGTCCTGGCAACGGCGGTGCGGAGGCTCGGCTGCGACATTAGGCCAACACTGGCATGAGTCTTGGTGCGACACTACGGCCTAGACTCGGCAACCGGTCTAGGTCCAGTAATGGCTGCCAGCACTGTCACGGCATCGACAGCCAGCACTGGCCCGGGCATCGGCAGCCAGTATTGGCGCGGCATTGACTGTCGGCAATGGCCCAGAGTCTGTTACGACACTACGGCCTAGACTCGGCAACCGGTATTGGGCCATTAGTGGCTGCCAGCACTGTCACAGCATCGACAGCCAGGACTGGCCCGGCATCAAAGCCAGTATTGGCGCGGCGTTGATCGTCGGCGATGGCACAGAGCCTATTGCTGCTAAATTTTACAGGCATTATTGTCTTTGCAACGTCGCAGCAGCAGCACGATAAAAAAAGAAAAACAAACGTTGAAACGAATTTATTGTTATTGGAAGAAACCTTGAATATGTATATAACATCGATGGATATATGCATATATACCTGCTTATTGACGTTTCTTTTGATGTGTAAGCCCCTGGGCGGGGCCAGATTTGGAACTCCAACGAGTTGGATTAGTAAGTTCGTAAAACGTCATACTAGTTCCATCGTATTCCTGTAAATAAAAATATTAATTTCTAATTCGTCGTTTATCACGACGAGTTAGTTCTTAGTCGAAGGGAAAGTCCCCCCGACACCAAAATAGGTAAAAGTGGTGAGATCGCCCTCCGGCCGGAGTTGCCGCGTTGGTGCCCACACTTCAAGGAACGCGGGCGCTACTTCATATGCGGTTCGGCGACGCGTTCCTAGCGGCTACGGCCGGAACTTAACTGCTGTGTTTCCCTGGGGATTCGAACGTCACCGCTGGCTATGGACCGAGTCTCCAGAGATCGGAGGGCTCGTATACGGAGAGAACTGTGCAAGTATGTAACTGTAGGGAATCCTTCGCCACTGCACTAAGATTTCGGGGCTGCTTCTGCACCTTATGCCGAGAGATATCAATCTAAGAAAGTCACAGTCTCAGACTGTGAAAACGCTCACGGATGAGACAGCAAAACTACGATGCTTTCTTCGAGGCTTGCTCCCGCCTAAGTTATACTTTTTAGACTAGAGCTCTCCCGGACGTTTTTGTAGGAAATTTCCTCCTCTACCAAAAAGGTTTAGTAAATTTTTGCTCTATCTTGCATCGTTTTCGATACGGTCGATATTCGATCGGCAATATTCTGTTTGAAATAAATTTGCTAGGCTTGGACCGATGTTCGGTCCCGAATGTTTCCATCGCTGGGCCGAGATTTGGCACTATCACTTTGCCAGACATGGTCCGATACTCGGGCCCAATATTGGGCCGACGCTGGGACGACGATCGGGAGAAATGCCTATGAGATCAATTTGCCAGGCCTGGCCCGATGCATTGGCCATTTTTCAGCCGAAGTTTGGCAATTTGTTATAGCCAGTATCGGCTACCAATGCTGGCCCTATACTAGCACAGTGAAGTTGCCGACGTTGGGCCAGCATTGGTAGCCGAAAGTCGGCTGTCAATGCTGGGCCGAGATTCGGCACTATTAATTCGACGGGGTTGGTCCGATGCTCGGGTCGGTTTTGGACCAACTGTGGGCCAACGATCGGCAGTACCTTGTATGAAATAAATTTGCTATAATTGGCCCGATGTTCGGTCCTGAATGTTTCCATCGCTGGGCCGAGATTTGGCACTATCACTTTGCCAGACTTGGTCCGATACTCGGGCCCAATATTGGGCCGACGCTGGGACGACGATCGGGAGAAATACCTATGAGATCAATTTGCCAGGCTTGGCCCGATGCGTTCGCCAGTTTTCAGCCGAAGTTTGGCAATTTGTGTTAGCCAGTATCGGCTACCAATGCTGGCTCGATTCTGGTACAGTGAAGTTGCCAACGTTGGGCCAGCATCGGTAGCCGAAAGTCGGCTGTCAACGCTGGGCCGAGATTTGGCACTATTTATTCGACGGGGTTGGTCCGATGCTCGGGTCGGTTTTGGACCAACTGTGGGCCAACGATCGGCAGTACCTTGTATGAAATAAATTTGCTAGAATTGCTCCGATGTTCGGTCCTAAATGCTTCCATCGCTGGGCCGTGATTTGGCACTATCACTTTGCCAGACTTGGTCCGATACTCGGGCCCAATATTGGGCCGACGCTGGGACGACGATCGGGAGAAATACCTATGAGATCAATTTGCCAGGCCTGGCCCGATGCGTTGGCCAGTTTTTAGCCGAAGTTTGGCAATTTGTTATAGCAAGTATCGGCTACCAATGCTGGCCCGATTCTGGCACAGTGAAGTTGCCGACGTTGGGCCAGCATCGGCAGCCGAAAGTCGGCTGCCAACTCTGGGCCAATACTGGGCCGTATGGTCAGCATCGGCATTTCGCACATGGGATAATACATATTTCCTATAACATACAGTGATGGGAAAAAGTTTTATCTCAGCGGGTGTGCATTTTCAGAGAAAATGTTTCAGGGAATAGTTTAAGAATTTCTCCCCGGCTATTCAATGGTACCATTGAAATTGATCTTGACGGTTATTTCAAGGTCAAGATTATTTTTTAAATGGGAACCTGCATTTTTTAATAAATTCGGAAAGAGCGGAAAAATTTACGTCAAAATATGATATAACCGATATTTTGATCAATGTCATTTCAAGGTGAAACTTAAACGTTCCCGTAAAGGCGAATTATCTGGGAAAATGTTTCAAGCAAAATTTTAAGGATTTTTCCCTATCCATTTAATGGTGATATTAATTTTGACCTTGACTATTATTTTGAACGTCATTTCATTGTCAAGTTCAATTTAGGAAATAGGAACTACTATTTTTTACCGCGAATTTGGAAAGAGGAGAAAATTTCATGTTTAGGACATGACCTTCAATACACCCTTTAAGTCAGAGTCAAGGTCATTTGAAGATGAATATCTCATAAATTCCTGTATGAAAATAACATCTTGACGAGATTGCATTTCTTTACGAAATGCTATTCCCGGTCAATCTACTGGTAATATTGAATTTGACCTTGACTATTACTTTGAAGGTCATTTCGAGGTCAACTTCAATTTTTCAAATGAGAGCCACTATTTTTTACAGCGAAAAATCTTATGTGAATATATGACTATGACACACCCTCTAATTCAATGTCAATGTCATTTCAAGGTGAATGTTCGAAAATTTCAGTGATGGCAATAGTAACTGAGTAATGTTTTAACTGAAATTCCAAACATCCTGCAATATGTGTGATAAGTTTTGTCTAACAATACCGCTGGCATTAGCGTTACCCGAGATGTACCGCATGGAACTTGCACGCCCGGGTTTACATCTCTTCGGGCTAAAAGAAGTGCAACAGTGTTACGTCCGGTGAACTTTCAATCCGTCCTCTTCTACCAATCCATTTAGTAGGAAACACTTCATTAAGGTAATCTCGAGTAACTACCGCGAAGTGAACTGGGGCTCCATTTGAAGCCAAACTTGTTCAAAAGCGAGTCCAAGAATTTCTTGGGTACGTGGGACCACTTGCGTTCGTAATAGATGCAGGTAATTCTCAGCATTTATGTCCCCTGCGATAAAATACGGCTCAACAATAGTTTATCTAATAATTCCTGACCAAACATTACATTTTTGTGGGTATTGAGTATGCGAATCTCTCGTCCAATGAGGGTTAACATCCGTCCAATATCGCATGTTCTGACGATTGACAGATCCGTTCAATTCAAAAGTAGCTCGTCAGAAAAACAAATCCAACTGAATAATTGATTGTTATTGTCATATCTCCTCATCATTTCATCGCAAAACTCTACACTTCTGTCATAGTCATCTTCAGAGAGTTCTTGGACGAGTAGTATTTTGAAGGGGTGGTAACCATATGACTTTACAAATTTTGTAACGGATTTTCGGTCGATTCATATTCCTGAGCTATTCTCGATGGAGGATTATGCGGGTTTTTAATAATATTTTGGAGAACCTGCATATACACGTAATCGTTTGTAGCTGTTTTTGGTCTACCCAATCTTCCTTCGTCAATAAATGAACTAGTTCTCTGAAATCGTAAAACACTACGATGAACAGTAGATTTTGAAATTGGATCACAATTTGGAAATGTGTTATTAAACAGTGTGGCAACTTCTTCATAGGATCTCATTTTGTTACCACATTCTTGCATTATAAGAACATGAATTTGCTCTGTATCAGTCAAACGCATTTTCGATACAACCGATAGAAAAATAATCATAAACTTACAATGCAACAATGGATAATTGTATGAATTTATTTTTACAACAATACCTGTAGGAAGAAGTTCCTCGAAAACAATTTACAGCTTCTGCAGTTAAAACTTCTTATTTTTATAAATACATTAAAACAAATGATTAATTTTTATATATTTTTAACTTTTATAAAATGTAGAATTTTCTTACTTTTTTCTATCTACACCATTAAACATAAAAAACGACCATATTTTAAACTTCCCAGTGTAAAATTCTTAACGCAATTTATTAAAATTTACAAAATATCGTATTCAATTTAACATACAAAATTTATAATTTTAAATTTTATACTTATTATTTCTATTTAATTAGTGATTCTCATTTTAGACTAAATTTTACTTTAATGAACGATTTTCGTTTTTTATTTAGGCAAATGATCTACTAACGACGTTCGGACCATTCTAAATAGAAACCCTTTCGTCGCTCATAAGAAACAAGATCGAGCGATTAACCCGCGGTGACTTCTGAATTTTAATAGCGGTAATGTACGATAGTAAACTACCAGTTTATTTACGGCAGTTCTTCGGTGCTAATATTAGATCTGATTTTTTAGTGGCGCCTCTAAAACTTCTCATCCAATGTACATACTTTTTTCTCTACGGAAATCATATCCGTATTTCAAGATCAAACGAGCAACCCGAAGATAATCTGATATATATTTTTGTGAATTTTTGCTAGATTATAATTTTATAATACTAAATGTAAGAATTATAATATATTTTTACTTGGAATAAGATGTACAATATGCGATAATTTTGTAGTAATTTATAAATTTCGATTCTTTGTCACCTCTTACAATCAAGAGTTATTCACCTTTACTAAACTTATGCTAGACTAAGTAGGAATGATCCGAGATTTTTCTCGAGAAAACTAATCAATAGCATCATGAGATTTTGCACTTTATTATTCTAACATATTTATATAATCATAAAATCATGTCTTTCTTCACAGTTTGAATAACCATGTATTATTAATTCCAAATAACATGTTAAAAATAAAAAAAATTGTGGAATAAATCTGCTCTTTAAAATATTAAAATAATTATTATATTAATAGTATATTACGGTATCTATAGGTTGTTAAAGTTGCTCAATTCGAATCCTATATAAGTTCGTTAAATTTTAATTGGCAAATCTAATAATGAGAACAATTATCTAAAAGTTCAAGAAAATTTCAGGCAGTTTTGGGGAGGTAAAGACGAATCTGATGTTATTCGCAACACTAAAAAAATCCGAGTGTGGATTTTCGTGAATTATGTGAGAATTTTTACTTTTTGCCTGCCTTAAAGCGTGTCCGACATCAAATTCATAATCTGCTATCGCCAAAACTATAAAAAACTCGATATTACATTCGACAACGAAGTAAAGCATTTAAATACAAAAAGTATCTACTAAAATTTACCATTAGCTATTTATATTAAATGCATTAAACTATCTGAGATGTTGGAAATTATATAATAAACTTTGTCATTATAAACAAAATCATATCACTTAAAACGGCTTCAACTTAAAGTTCAAGTCAAGGGATATTTGATAAAGTAAAATTCTCTATTTTTAAATCGTCATCTTACTACTCATCAGTGTAAAAAATAATTCAACACAAAACTGACATTTTTTAATGATGTTAGTAAATTTTCATCTAATTTTTTATATCATAAAATACTCTCCAAACCAGGATTTTAGAAGATATGTACATAACCAAAATTTACATTTATTAATTTTAATCCCTGTTCAAATCAACCCTGTAATTTTCGAGAAATCATGCTATTAGTTATTGTTACCCAATCAGTGATAAACTGCAGATTATAATTCAAAATTAATCACGGATTATCAATGCTTTACAAATCACTATGCTTGTAGAATCTCTCCCTGAATTGCAATATATTAATTATGAATGTAGTATGAAATTAATATGGAACGTAAATGCTATGTATTTTTAATTTATTGTAGAATATTAGTTCAATCGTGGATTTTCGAGAGATTGAATAGAATTTGTAATTACATCAATAATGACATGTGAAGTATTATTTATAGATTTTTTAATGAAAATTCTATGTTGAATACGTACATGTAATCGATATAAAAATTTTATTTTTATTTGAATGGCTAAGCTTAGTAACTTAGTAACTTTATTGAAGTAATTTTTTTATCTTAGCATTGATTAACTGTAACTTGATAATATTAACATTTGTTAATATTTTTTAAATGATGTGCTGTTTGGATAGCTTTGAATATAAGTTTTATCCGAAAATTAGAAATACAAAATGATTTAAAAGCGAAATGAAATTCAATGACAAATGACCCCTAACAAATTAATATAAGGTGAAAAAAATTGTTATAAAAGTAGAAACGAAACTTTGACCTGGAAGATTCAAAACAGTAAATTTCCATATAAGTTTGGAATACAAAATGAAACGGTAGCTATTAATGTCATAGTTTCTTTTTAGAATCTCCAAAGAGTAAAGAACTAAAAGAATTTAAAGAGAAGGCATAAATTTTCACACTCGGCTCGGCTTCCTTTTCATGCATTCAGAAATATTACTATAGTTACTAGTCTAAAAACGCTTCTACGAAAAAGAATTTAACAAATTCGAATAAAGGGATACGTAAAAATGTTTAATTACCCAGATGACGCATAAATTTAATGATAAACGTTGTTTCAGACCAATAAATAATTTTACTGCAATAAAAAAAAAAATTAAATTAACATGTTTAAAAATATTCTTAAATTTAAGCAAAACTGACTTCTTTAAAATATACTGGAATTTTATGAGAAATATTTTTGAAAATTAATTCCAAGGAAAGTAATAAATGTAATGATCAATTTTTAAATTGTTAAATAAAATTTAATTTGAAGTAATTACACTCAGAAAAAAAGTAGTTAAAATGACCATTTTTTGCATAGTGTGAAATGAGGATTAGGCATGGTAATAGTTAAAAAAACTATTCTGAAGTAGTAAAGTTTAACTATTGTTTCATGATTCAAAATGTTCCTTATCATAATAGACAAATAGACTCAACTATTTGCAAATAGTCATTTCAGAAAATTAATACCTTCACTGAGAGAAAGTGGTAAATTTAACTATTTTTCATAGTAGTTTTAACTATATTTGCCCAACTATGTGATACCGTCAATATAACTATGGATTTTTTTCTTAGAGTACTTTGTAAAATATCTCTAAACATATTTTAGAATAAAAGGTATAATTAAAAATGTATTTTGTATTTCTCAATTTAAAAACTAAAAATGCGCACTAACCCACTGTAATAAATAAAGTATTATATTGCTATTCAATCGCCTTATTAATTACTTTGTTTCAATACAAAACAGTAACTAGGAATTTTAAAGCGCATAAATAGATTCACGATTTTGAACAGAATAAACACTGAAGTGTAGTACTACTGGAAAGTAATTTCAACATTAAATAACCGTCAAAATATAAATGAAATCAACTGAATACCAGAGCAACAGGAAGGTAATAACAATTATATCTACATTTGTTTTCATATCTTCTATAGTTGAAAGTAGGAGAGCGTTGGCTGCGTTACAATACAGATTTAATTTCGTGTTTATTACGAGATTCAAATATTGCTTTTTTCATTAAATTTCTATAAAGTTCTGACAATGCTGCAGATAAATGAGATGAAATATAAAGGTAACTCATATAACTGTTGCACCTATAGGAAAGGTGTACAACTAAATTAATTGAAAATTGGACCATCAATATTAGTAAAAGTTATGAGAGTTATATTGTATATTTTAAAAATTGAGTTATTTTAACCCATTGACGTTAACATTTTCATTTTTATTAATTTTTTTATTTTTATGAGGCAGTGCAGAATAACAAATCTTAAATGTGAGATTCGGAAGTTCCTTTTTAATTGACAAATATTACAATTTCTAAAAACAACAAAATGAAATTTAAACAGGGTGAAAAATATTGACGATGACCAACATCTGTTGATTTTGGCTGTCTAACCCATTAACTCCTGAAATTATATTTTTCTCTCCTCATTTTCAATCTAGTATTTCGTATCGAAATAGGAGTTACAAAAAATCGGAGGTACACGGAGAGAAAAGTTAAGTATTTTCTACTAGACACTACGGTAATTTTTGCCGGAGCATCTCCGGCAGTCTACAAAACTGTGGAAATGACTGAAGTCGACTGTAAAGGACACCGGATGGCCTAAAGCAAAATTCGGTTTATATGAATATAGTAAAATCTGTAGGATGTTTCAGAAGAATCTACAAAAGTTCAAAGAGAAAATGAGCGAATACTGGTTAAAACTTCCATTTAGTAAATTATAATTCTAGGTTATGTGCGAATTATATATTGCTAAGAAAGTAATTGTACAGTATAGAAATAATTGAAACTGAAATATCGGTGACAATCAACACATACGTGTCAGAAAATTCTAAGTTATCGAAATAAAATTTTAATTTTCACAAAGTTAAAACCTGTTGACCTAACCTTTATGTGATAAATCAAAGCAAAATATTGTTATTATCAGTTTACCACTTGAGAATCCTTAATCAAATTCATAATATTTCAACCAAACTACGCTAAATATATCGACTGAATGTACTTTGTCTAAGATTTGGAAATATCTCAACACACTCTCGCAGATATTTTTTTTTTGAAAAGTTGATGTTCCTCCATACATACTTTTGCTGAACGAGGAACGTTTGTAGTTTTTAGATAGCGAGAACGTTCCCGTTACGACGCCAGCGAAGTAGAATATATATGTCTTGTGGAAACACGGCTTTTGTGCACGCTCGGTGCACGCCATGGCCGAAAGCTCGAATTTTCCCAGATAGTAAGTGCGTATATAAACATCGCATACATCGCGAAAATATGTGTGGGCACAGGCGGGTAGATCGGTGCACCGGCAGTATTCCCGCACAATACCCATTACAATAGCTGGAAAACCCCGCCGGAATTTCTCGATATGGAAATTTTAACTTCCGCCACGCCGTTCCTGTATTTATGGACCTTCTCTTTCGCGCCTGTAGTCGCCTTGCTTTTCTGGTGGACGGAAAAATGTTGTCCGTGGGACTACTTTTATACCTATAAAGTCAGCATCAACCGAAAGCTTGGAATTATATTCTTATTTTTCTATTTTTTTGGCTGTTCACCATAAAAAAGCACACGTTTTCATAAGGTGTAATGTAGACAAGGGCCTTTAAAAATGTAGAATTCAGTGGAGATAGTCGTAAGTGGTCAGCCATGAAATAATCGAGAGAAATTATTTAAAACTAAGTTTCCTCTGCTTTGGTGAGACTATGACTGATGTAGAAATTACCCAATCAAACTATTATTATTATTTCATGTAAGGGTGAAAATAAAAAATGTTGCCAAACCATGGTTCCTTTCCATATTTCCAATATTGGGTTAAATATGAATATTTTAGAGAATGGATACTTTACATCACATTGAAATGTAACTTTGTACAGCATATTACGCCATTTGATGCAGTAAATTTTTAATTAATTACTGAAAACTATCAGTTTTGTCCTCGTGCAACGGAGTTCCACTCTACAATTTCTGTATTTATTGGACATCAGCATTTAGTTAAATTAATTTTTACAAGTTCCATTATGTGGATCTCAAAACCTATATTTTTAGGTAATCATCTTGAAAAAAAAGTACAAAATTATATCCTCTTATTATATTTTTAAGCGATCATTTTTAGTCCCTATAAGTTTGTCCTCCTGCAACGTTTTAAATTTTTCACGTATTATTCATATTATATGACATATTTAATAGAATATATATGTATACTTCTATCAAAAGTTACTTTAAATGTTCGCGTTTAAGCAATTTAACTAATGCGGAAGGTCAGTTTTCTCAAAAACAGCAAGGCGTACAGAGGTAAGTTTTACACGAATTTTTTCGTTTTTTAATGTAGATTTTGAAAACATTATGCTATAATTTGAAAATCTCAAAATTAAACATGTAACATAGACATATAGAGTAATTTTTTGAATATAGTCTGTCCTCGTGCAACGCTCATAAAGTGATTCTGATATTAGCGTTTAGTAAGTGAAAATACTTAAATGTATGCTATAAAGATTTAAACTAATTGAAATATATACTTTTTTTTAAATAAAAATTGTTAAAAAATATACTGTTAACTAATGGAGGGCTACTATTTTTATTCAACTGTTTCAGATGTATACTAAACGAAAAAAAAATGTAGGAAATTACTCTAAACACTTTTTTTTTACATTATTTTTAAAACATCAAAGTGCCAAACTTTTGAATTTCACCCATAAGGTTATTATACATAGGCTTGCTTATAAGTAAATTGGGTACATAATATACATATTTAATGGTAACGCTTTTATTGAAGGTCTAAATATGATACATAAATATACGTTTACGATAGGCGTTTCATTTTTCTCAAAGGTATCCCGGCTATTAAACGTGCGCATAATTTAGTTTAATATTCGTTTATAACACAGGTTAATGAAACGTTGAAGCTATAGCACTCTAAAACAGAAAATATTTTGAACGTTCATTATCCGTTTACTAAATGATATGGTAATGTTAATCGTTTTCTGGTAATACGTGTTTTCAAAAATCTTATAATATACGTTTATGAGACACGTTGGACATATGTGTGTACGTAACACAATATGTGTTTTAAACATTGAAGAATTTTGGACAAAATAAAAAAAAAGGTGAACAGAACTGCTATATAAATACCTTTGTTTAATGAGATAAAGAACTTCATGTTGCAGAGGGCGCAAAGTAAGATTTTGCGCACATCCAGTAAAATGAGATAGTCCAAAATTAAAGGTATTTTACCCTTTTTTTACAAAAAATGATGTGTACACTATAGGCGTGAATTGTAACTTTTCGCCCTTTATATAAAAAGAACTGTTTCTATACATCCCATATTTTTCGGGAGCTATTTTCAACGGCTATATAATTGCTACGTATAGATTGATTAGGATAAATAATGGAACTTAGCTATGATACATGCGTGGTTTATAGGTTTGTCACTGTTCAGGATTATTATACACATGATTGTATGTTGTGTCTGGTCGTCGGTTTTCTGCATTTTCCTACGCCATTGTACTATGAATGGGTACTTTCAAAATACATCTGTAGACGCCCGTTGGTCCAGGAACCTTAACTAAGGAATAAATAACATGCAAAATAAGTGTCCACATGTTACAGTTAAGTTTCCTTGACTTGTCCTTTGAAAGTAACCATTCGTAGTACAATGGCGTAGGAAAATGCAGAAAATCGACTTCTGGATGTATAAGGGAACTCTGGATCTTATACAAACGTAGGTGTCGGGTGATTTCCTGAAATTAGTAATTTCTTTGAAATATCCAGGGAGTGCCAATATTGTAAATTAAGGGCATATCTAAATTCTGATGGAGATCATGCATATAGGGTGCGAACTATTATAATTAAATTCGAACCAATCGAAGACATGTCTCCTGACTGTCTCGTATTGTTTCTGGACTCGATGAGGTTGTTAAGACGATCGTCTATTTTCATAGAGAAAAAATTGATCGGAACGGATCGAAATTTTGCTTGATTAGTTTCATAAATATAACTGCTGTCAGGCCCAGATCAGGGCCTTAATACATTTCTACTCAGGTGTAATAACGTGTTTTCTTTCGGCCTTCCAGCGTTTCATTAAGGTCCTATTGATTCAATCTCGCATTCCAAACTGGTTTAGGTGCCAATACCAGAGGCCTGGTTTTTGGCCACAACTAATCGCAACCAGTAACAAGATCTCTTTTCTATCAATTCTGATCGGTTTTGTCTGCTTGTTTTTTTTGTTGCTTGTTTTGAACATTTAGAAAGTATTATCAATATTAAAATACGAAAAAATATTACTTAAATCGTAATATTGGACTTGAATTATTTTTAATTTTTAATTTTCGTAATCGGATGTCAGTTAATAGTCTTTCCTTCCATTCATATATCATTACAATATTACTTAAATGCAGATATTATATATCTTCATGACATAATAACTGATCATATCAATCATTTGTGATAAACTATGATATCTCTACGACGATTTTGCTGCGACATAATATTCATAATGCACTGTCATTCCTATCAGAAATGAACTTAATCTCTTTAAGTCGATTCTCTCAATCGAGTCAATATGATATCTCAATGACATCTAATTAAATAAGTTAATTAACTAAATAAAAATAGCAAACAATTTACCACTTGCAATTTGGAAAACAGTGTGTTCCAGAAGTGCAATGCTCTCTCAGTGACAGGCGAAAAATGTCCACTTCACGGAGTTTCTTTGTTTGGACAAGCGGAATATCCCTCGGAGGAATTAAGGAGGTAACGTAAAGCTCGGTCTCGTGAGCCGGCAAACGAACCTTATCGCGAATCCAGCTGTGGTTGGTCCAGCAATTTCCAGGCACACTGTTCTATATCCACAATGTGTCAGCCACGTCCAGTTCTGCTGCTGGGATGATCCGATGATGCGACGATTGTTCCAGACTGCACGTGTATTCGCGTTATTTCCACGTATCGCACGAAAATCGGGTAGCCGGTATCGTTTGCGGAATATCAAACTACTCCCCCGCGTCGCCCCCTGGTTGCGATGACGCACATTTTTATCTCGATTGATGCGCGAGTATGAAAACGATAATGCATTATCGCGATGCATTGCACTGGTTACCTGCACTCTGCTTATTCGTGGACCACAAAATTACTAACGAATTGTTTTTTTCAGCGTCATTCTAATTATTACCTAGAA
This sequence comes from Trichopria drosophilae, assembly GCA_030407085.1. NCBI lineage: Eukaryota > Metazoa > Arthropoda > Insecta > Hymenoptera > Diapriidae > Trichopria > Trichopria drosophilae. The sequence goes on along the minus strand of CM059585.1, from coordinate 107,226,146 downwards.
ATGTGAAAATCTCTTTTGATGACTTCTTTAGGAAAAAACTAGATTTTGCTTAGAAACTTTCACCACACATACATGTACAATTTTTGTTCACTACATTTTTATGTTTTGTTTACGAAATAGTTCCTAAGGAACGTTTATTGACACCATGAAATTTCAAGCTGCAATGATGTGGCGAGTTGCAAAACGTTAAACGACGCACTAATCGTATCGCGTCAGAGTCGACTATCATCCTCCCGCTGCGTCGCGACGTCGGCGACGTCAACGATGGTATGGGCGCTGCATAGTTCTGAGTTACCGCCTTCAGAGATAACGCATTCTACGCCATTAAGTAGGTGTACTCGCGACGTTCCTGGAGTGAAAACACTTTTTTTGTGGTTTTTTTAAAACGACAAATCGGGTTCGTTCCACGACGTTGCGTTCGCCTTGCTAACAAAAGTGAATTTTCGAGTTTTTCTCAAGTAAGTAGGGATTTCGGTAAGTGAAATAATATTTTAGTACAGCCATTTTCTTAGAGGAAAGGTGTACTTACAGGTCGAAAAATTACGAAAATTAAAATGGCTGATCCAATACGATGGCTCAAAATGTAAACAAATTTTCGCACCCAATCAATTGGATAAATCCGCATTATAAATTAATATATTATGTAACAAGGGCGCAATTACCGATATTCGGCGAGTACCAAGTTTGTGGCGAGAGCAAAGCGAGGATGACAATCACTCTCGTCGGAGATTTCGACCGTGTTCCATATGATATTTTTTAATATGATGGGCGAGGGGCTCGATAATTTGCGCCCGAATATTTGGGATATTTGCACTGCAGGGCGCAAAATCGAGTTCTACTCCCGGAGTGTTTTCCGATAAGTTCGATTTCCGCGAGACAGATTAGCGGCTTTCTTTGCAATTTTGACTTCAGATTCGTTTTTTAGAGCCCATATAATTGGTATCGATGGTTTAGTCCAAGACTGAGCAGTCCAACTGGTTCGCTGAAGACGTAATATTGACGTTACAAATGTATTAACACATTTTTATTAAAAAATTAGATTTATAGTACCCCTTTTTACGAGATACGTTAATGTTGTTGTTGCCGCCATCCCAGAAGGTAAATTTATGACAGTAATATGTATATTATATAAATTCAATTCTCAAAATAAAGCACACGGGTTCCCAAAGAGAATCAAATTTACAATAGAAAATGAAATAGATAATAAGATTAACTTTTTAGATGTTATCTCTATATGGAAAAAAATGACAGGGGATTCACAGGTATATGAATATGTCACGAATTTATAGCTGCCATAGCATAAAACTTGCCCATTTGCAGCCCTTCAATATAGAAGCTATAGCTCCTCAAATATTTTTAAATATATACTGCAATTCAGTAATAAAATGTATTGAAAGTCGTTATTAGTCCCAAAAATATTGTTGAGGATCTCAACACTACAAAGTGCATTCGTTTTTCATTATTTAACATTGTGCCACCCAACTTTAAGTCATATGCAAAGTTTGTTTTTATCTTTGTATATTTACTGGTTACAAAATAATCTGACAACTGGTAACCTGTAAGCTCGAAATTTTTGTGTTATTGGTTTTGGTGCGCACAACATGAATAATTGTGTTAACAATACGTTTACGTCATGTTTTTTTTTATTGCGCGACGTAATAGTTTATATACAAAGTTGTTTAATAAAAAATTGAAACTATAAAAACACCATGTGATTCGCTAACCAAGAATAATGGCAAAATGTGGACCCTTATTTTATACAAGATCGAAATTGATTGGTTTCACAAAAAGTCATGGTCGAGTAAATATCTTAATTTTTACTCTTATGAATTATAAGATCAGCGTTATTTATGGACAAATAGGCAGAGCCACAAAATTAGCTGAAATAAAATACAAGGAAAAGAATCTAAATACAGTAAAAAACATCTTAAGGGACAATGGGTCCAGTGGCACTAGTATTAGAATATATTAAGAAAAAATACGAAAATATTATATTGTTATATAATATACATGAAGTCAAAAACCTGAATAAGGATAAACTTTTAAAATTATGAAACCCGATTTTCCCAAAAATATAATTTTTTTTTGGCAAACAATATAAAATGGAAACTATTCAATAAGTTAAAACCTTCTCAGATCGACAAGAATTATTTTTCTGACAAAATGAATCGATGTTTATCCTCCACGATGATCGTAAATTACGCTCAAACCAAAAGATACTTCAAATAATGTTTCAAAAAACAGTAATTATTTTATTAATTTTCAAAATTTGGTCCAATTGTCCGCCTGTTTCACACAGAAGTTACGAAATTCTGTTTTCAACAATTTCTGTTTAAATATTACATTATATTATATTATATATTATTAAATATTACATAAATTGGTGACATGTCCATGTTCGGCCTGTATTAATTCATACGGAATCTGTCAGGAACGACGATTCTTTTACTGTATAATCCCTACAGATTCAATTCATTTCATTGCTTTAAAAAAATGGTTATAGCTAATTAAAAACATATATCATTGCAAAAGCAACGTTTTTTTATTTTCAAAAACAATATTTTTACGAAATCACGTCAAATTATCAAACAATATTTATAAATACAGTTATAAATATACCTATTCGTAGGCACGCAACGTCAGGTATGTGTTCAGATCTAATTTTTATACTATAAGTGTTACAAAACCATGAAGCTTGCGAGAAAATACTGGATACAGCGACCTCTGCCTGCGTTCTCACTCACCTGTACTGGAGATACCATACCCTTGAAAGGATAGTGCAGCAACAATATATTATTAGACATTAGTAAGTGATTTACATATTTCAGTTGCATCGTAGACTTATTTTTTTATGCAGTACATTGAAATGACATTGACTAAGTGATTGTTGATCTAAATTATCATTGGGGTAGGTATAACAAGGAACCGAAAGTATAATAATTAGTCCTAATAAAATAAATGTCCTAATTTTAAGTAAATATTTACCTGCTGGATAAAATCAAATTAATATTTAGTTGAATTCACAACCTATTTTTCTATTATAAGTAAATATTTTGTTGCGACTATTCAAGTCAATATTTACTTGAAATTAAGAAATTTTTTTGTAGAAATTGGCATATCTACTATTTTTATTAAATTTATATGATTGAATTCATTTTTTAATTAGTTCCAAATTTTTTTTAGAAGAATTAATAGTAATAAATATTTTATGAATTTAATATTAACTCGTTTATCTAATTACTAGAATCACGTTTATCATCTCCATCTCGGAGTACAAGCAGGCTGTATTGCAATGCAGATTAGAACGACACTTTCAAGATGTTTGCATTTTACGTCAATATTTGATAAATGTGAAATTTCATATTCAACAGATCTCATTATTCGAAACGATGTACATGTAATATGCAATGTATTTCCTTTGCATATTTTCTATATAAATAAATGTTTACCTTAATTATCTATAATATTTCATCAATTAAATATAAAAATATATTTTATTGTTAATTATATAATAGTATCTCACGTTATGTGACTTTTAAAAGAAAAGGGTGATCTTGAGGGCTATTGATTTGCTCGTGCACGCATTCCTATATTTCAAATATTCCCTTTTATACAGATGACAACCATACAGAGGCCATGTCAAAATTCATTAAACGGTTCAGGAGCGATATTGATCAACACGTGTACAAAATTCAATGCTATACATGTCCGCCGGATGTTCAACTGAGCGGCAACGGAAATATTTCGATACAACTTGGAATATTTACCAACGTCACACCTTAATAATTTCGTAAATAGAAGATAACAAAAATCTATTCATAATCTATTTATAAAAAAAGAATAGAACTATTATTATTGTAATAAGGGCATAAATCGGTTCACTTCGTAATCTTCTTTCCTTCTTTTTTCTCGAATTTTCCTTATAGGAAGTCTATGGTCAAGGTAACTTCTGCAATGGTGACATAATTTATGCAACGAAAGAATCTATTTTGAGAAGGTGTTTAACTAAATATGTGCTGGAAACTTAAACTTTTAGGTTTTAAACTCTTTGATAAAATGAGGAATTTAAAAACTTATAAGACTACATCTCACTTTTATTTTGGACATCATAAAGCAGTAATTTAATAACGAATATTTCGTTTCGAATTAATTCTACTTGAATAGAGTTTTAATCGAAACTCACAGAGCAAATATTCAAAAAAGTAATTTTTATTAACGGATGACTATGGCTTCATCTCTTAAAACCGAGTTTATACGCATATACCTTTATGGGATGAAATGCTGAAATCTGTTCGTAGTCATCTTAGATTTTCGATTAAACTATCTAGGGCTTTGAGGCTCCGAATAGCGACGCTAGCGTTTACGGTATGTCCTTCGGGCTATATTTTGAGGTGCAATAAATATTCGTCAAACATTAAGAAATAACGTTCATAGGTTCTTTCTCCTACTTAGTTACGAACTCATTTAAGAACTTACTATTATCAATCAGAAGCTTTATAAATAATAAGCATCCTTTTATTTTGAATTTGAAACGGTACTTCCTTGATCTGCAGAACAATTAATTTTTATTTACTGATTTGTAATAGATGTACCTTCATGTATTATATCGTTTATCATGTCTTCTAAACTTATGTATAATTTTAGTTATTTATAATTGTTTATAACTCGGCGTTTTATTTTATTTTTATGTTATATTATATACTTAGGTCACACTGTAAAGCAGCTTGTGCTGTGTCTTGTCTTTAGTTAGATATTATTTACAATAATAAAGGCAAAAAAATAGTTGTTTCTCTCTCACTTTACGTTAAACATAATTTGATATTAATACAGTCTAACCAACTCGGAACGAAATAAGTCTGCAAATTAATGCATCTTAAAATTATCATGTAAGACTTAATTTCAGTTTAAAACTAAATTTTTCTTAAATCTTAAACATTTATTGAAATCTTACTTTATACAATATAGCTCAGTTGAAGTAATATTTTTCAAACTAGGAACGGCAGTTGGAAAAGTATTATAAAGCCAGATGTTACCTAAAAGTGAGTTTTCAAAACGAAAAGTCAACAACACAGGCTTTATTTAAGATAATAAATGAAATATTACGAACTAAAATTGAGTCTCGGCCGATACTGAATTTAAAACTTTATTATTAAGATTAATTCAATAATTTTACGACAAAAAAAAACTCACAATTATTATATATTTTTTTATTTCTTAACTCATTAACGTCCAAGGTGATGAGATTTTGAGCTCATTTTCAAAACTCTCTATCAAATCGAAAAATGCAGATATAATAATGAGACCACATACTTTAATAATTTTGGGTATGCTCTATCGAATTATGGGGTCAAAATTGCATTTCCTTGCCACAGAAAAACAATACGGCAGATTTTATCTGAAAAAGTACCGAAAAATCAAAACATTTTTATTTTTGACCATTTTTTACAAATGGATAATGGATGGAGACCCATTTCAAACTATGGACAAACGTGAGCAAATAAGTTGCAGTTTAAGGTGAAATTTTGTTGAGTGAGCTTCAGTTTACCCTAATAAAATTGGCGGAAAAGTGTGAAAATACAAACCAGTTCGTTGTGATAGCTATTTTTCAGATAGTTAAATCAACTTTTTTCTTTTTGCACTGGCAACTCAAGTTACCGTTATAGTACAAAAAGAAAATACATGTATAAAAAATCTAGATTCACTTTTTCTATTATATGTAGTTGTAAACTACTTGGATGTCATCTGTATTAAAATAGGTCAGGAATTATATATTATATATTTCATTAACGAAAGCACAAGAAGCTGGGTTTTTACATTTAGGAAAAGATTGTAATACGGTCGTACCGTCATAATTTCTTAGCATGAAATTTCATTTAAAAGTGAATTCTCACTCTAGAGAAATGCGATAATCCAATCTGCTTCCGCGAAAACTTAGTAGAACTAGGGTGAAAATGGTCTCGCTCCGGCCAGAGCGACATTAACGCGTCATCACGAAAAAACTTTCCGCATGAATTCTATAAATTAGCAGGAGCTTGACATTCCTCTATAGTTTTGGCTTATGATGTATAAGGAAAAAAGTAACAAAACTTTATGTTAATAATTTGATTATAAAATTTACAAATAGATAGAATGTATTATATAAATATATATAAAATTATGAAATTGAATTAAAATGTCAACTATATTTAATGACATTTTAAATATTGTTGAATTTTTATTTTATAATATATCTTTTATATTTAATTTATTTAGTTTCGGCCATATTTCGGTTTATTTTGTTCCAAAAGGGAATTTATTCTCATGCCAACGATCATTTTCCACGATGGCGCTAGCAGAGTTTTGCTATCACGTCACTCTTTGGAGAAAAACGAGGTTAAATGTGGTCAAAAATGAGGTTAAATTTAACCACGTATCTGCACCACGTTAGCCTGCATTATGGCGCTAAAACTTGACCACCCCAAATTTTATCTTCCGAAAACCGAAGCTATAGGCAATTATTAAAGAAATGATTTTTAATAATTATTCCACAAATGTTAACAAATGTATCAGACTTTACAGAATCCGTTTTCAAGTAATCATAGCAAACTAATATCACGAAGAGGTATTTCTAAATTTTGTACCCGTGGTATCATGCTTTCTTTTCATTGTTTCCATTTCATCTAAAAGTATGGGGCGTAAATAAAACACATGAAGAACTCTATTATAGGGTGACATGCTTTTGGAGGATAAGAAAGCTGCGAAAAAAGCATCATTGACGGTGAAACCTAGAAATTTCTCACCATAAATTCTTTATATTACCAGCAGTAAAAAGGCAGATTTCTTTTTTATCATTTTTAAACATTTATAAATTATAGGCCTATTTTATTTTTTTTTAAACGAGGAATGTAAAACAGTCGTGTACAAAAAGTCTTGAAATTGTTATACGTTAAAAGAGCATCGTGTAAGACTTAATTTCAATTAAAATTTTAATAAGTTTCATGCATAGTTTATGGTTTTATTCTTTTAGCACAGAATAAAACTTACATCTCGATGGTCTTTTGTCTTAACCCTTCAAGGGTCAAATGTACATAAATTTAACGTAAAGTTTGACAGTACTTTGAAGTAGAACTTTGGAATTGACGTTTATAACACGAATGTTTTTAATTTTTCTTCGCAGATGGTATAGGTATAAAGGAAGGACGAAGGATGCACTGGTCATACGATAAAATGAACAACGATTTTAAAAAAATTTATTGTCGACAGTATACAAAAAACGAGCAATTGTATGTACAAGAAATGTTAAGCAAATTACAAAACCAAATGATAAAATATTGTTGATAATTGAATTACGCGTACAGCGCCTAAGCTGTCTCTTTATTATTGGTTCTTTTTAACTTTTTCTTAGTGATTTTGACAACTTTTTAAGCTTAACCCTTTGAAGGAGGAATTTTTCCAGAATAAAATTCTAATGAATGTCAAAGTTTTTGGTAGTTTTTATGATATCAATTTTTAAAAATTGAAAATGGTGGAACCGTATGGCAGAGAAAAATTCTTTATGAAACTCGACTGCAAACTTTACGAAAATCTACTCAGAGTTTTTTTGGTTTGATAAATACAAATATAGCGACCTCAAAAAAACCCAAGCAGCTATTGTCCTGAATTTCTCGAGAATGTTTAACATTTCTCGAATTCAGTGACTCCAAAAACCTCCAGTTACAGGGATTTAAATTTTTTTTCTTAAACGATTATTAACAGCCGAATTATGAAAAAAAAATTTCATTTTTTTCCGGACGTCAAACCGCAAGAAGTAGACATATTTTTCTGTTATTAATATGTTAGGATGTAAGTAAGGCGCCACCTCAATCATTTGAAATTCAACCCTTTTCAGGAACAAATGTACAAAAATTTAAGGTGATGTTTAGTAGTACTTTTTAGCAGTAAAGCGCAGTGAAAAAAATTTAGAATTGACGTCTTTTATTGCCTAAATCCTGCTTTCTTTCGAATGATGTCTCAAAATATATTGCAAATTAAAAAATACACGAATTAGGTACGAGCTTTTATTTTTGAAAAATCAGGATTTTGTCTACTTATCGTTATTTTGGTCGCATTAGAATTCCTTACATTTTTATTAATATTGCTTCAAAAATGTTTGGGCTAGAAGATAGAATAATAGAAAAAAATCAAATTTCAAAGTGGCTGCTCAAAAATAGCTGCTAAATTCGATTTTTTCTCAAAATCACAGTCGTGCACCAGTCGACTGACCTGAATGAAATCACTTGAAACATGGTTTGTTTTTACAATAGTTCTATCTTCTACCAAAAAAAAAATTCATGCGATATTATTAAATGTCTAGGACACAAAATAACGATATGTGGAAAAAAATCCTTTTTTTTTTGTTAAACAACTGCTGGTCATTTTTTTACTTTTAAATTTGCTGAATTTTTTGAACAAGCAGTGTTTGGGCAATTAAAAAAGTCAATTCCAAAATTGGTTTCACTGAGTTTTACTATTAAAAGGTACTGTCAAACTTCACGTTCAACTTATGTACATTTGAACCTTAAAGGGTTAAATTAAAACATTTGTTCAATTATTGCACAGTTGTTTATGTAGTTGAACATTTTTTTCATCAATAATAATTGTTCTTAAAGGTAGTTTATTTTAAAGCTAAAATCGGGTTTAAAATAATGCTATTTTTAAATGAAAATTTTTCGTAAATTAAGTTAATTTTTAGACCGATCATCTTGATTTTAATTGCTCAAATGTAATAAACAAAAACACTAAAAATTTAATAAAAAGATGTCAAATATTTTTCTGACTTATTTATATTAAAAATGAATTTAACTACTATTATGTTATTGCAAAAAATATACATTTATACCTAATGCTTTGTTAGATTTATTATCTTTTTAAAAAAACATTTATCATAGCGAAAAAGAAGGAGTTAAAAGTCACTACTTTGTTAATAGAAAAATGAATTTCTTCTTCATTGTATGCCACGAAATTACATTCAGACATATTTTATTTCTAGAAAAAGTCGTATTAAGACAGAAGTTGGACATTATATCATAGTTCTTAAATTGTAAACAGCAGATTATTCGGTTCACTTTTTTACCCTTTTTTTACGTCGCACATTGACAGATTTGATATTTGACCTCGTAAACGCTATTCTATATAGGTATCACGGTCACATTTCTAAATTTGTCTACTGGAGCAATTTTTTATAATATTTTTTTACAATTTAAGTAATATTTTCGACATATATATCGAACGCAGTTAAAAAATGCGGATTTATTTCTATTAGTTTTATCAAAGCAAGAAATTATAACTTTAAATTTAATCTGATTTTAAGATCAATTGATAAAATAAAAAGTCGTTTTGGAATATTTCTATTAACTATTTTTCTATTAAGCCATCTACCAAAAACAAAATCATTAAATGTTTTTATTTTCTCATTGCCAATTTGTAATATACGGATACCGAAACAAGTTATTTTATAAAACACTGTTTAAAATTTTATTTGGTAAAATTTACTGTTATTATATACTAATTATGAAACTGTGACTATTTTATTGATTTTTTAGCCTATTTTAAAAACGAACAGTAATATAATTATTACACAAACGTTTCAAAAGGGAATGCTTAAAAAGTGATTAAGATACCTTACTCTAACGAATTTATGTACCTATTTATATATGGGTTAATAAATTCTATTCTATTCTGAAAGTGATTTCAGATTAAAATGACTAAACTTATAAAATACAACAGACGTTGATGGTAATTTTTGGCAATTGATGTGACATTTTTTTAAATATTTTTTTGAGAAATATTTTTGTTTAATCTCATCACATAAAAGTGTTTTTAAAACGTCTAAGGAAAGCTCCAGCATATTGGGCACTAAATTTGCTTGTTACAATGTTGAACTCAACGTTGTTCGAGTCATTATTAAAATACAGTTTTTTTAATATTTTTGTTTACCAGTTGTATTTATTGACAATGTTAAGTACTAACTGAACAATTTTTAAAATATTATTTGAGTTACAGCGAAGGGGGATTTTAATAAATTGTTGGTCATCCCCGAATTTTCAATTAAAAAAAATAATTCACTTAAGAATAGTTTGAGCATCACCTCGCAGTTATCTTATGCTAATATTTATCAAGTACATAAAATAATAGTAATTATCGAAGATAGATGAACAAAAAATTAAAAGTGTAATGACCGGTATGTTGCAATAATACAAGTCAACAATTAAACAAAATTAATTTGTCAACTGATAATTTATTATACCAAAAATTAGCTCTCCAATCAATTTTCCGACGGCAACTAAAATATTATTAAAGTTAAACACTCCGACCAGTCGTTCTCAAACAACTGAAATATTGGGGACAAAAAAAGGAAATTAAAGTTTTATTCTCATTTCTCTCAACTTCGATGCATTCGAGTAAACGCAATTAACGTTTCCAATAACCAATGTCGGAAATATTTTAATTAAGTTGCATGTGAAGTAAATTAACTAGGCCATAATGTATTTCAATAACTGAGCGAGAAAATATGGTACATAATAATGTCGGCATTACAGTAATGTATGGAAAATTATAGAAACATTGAAGTCTGAAATTGACAAAAGTTCTAAATTATACGTACTTTTATAAAAAGATCGCATGCAAAATCAGCCTCGAAGGTAATTTATGTTCCTTATTGGCTCTTTGACATATGAACGTATTTGTTATGGCTTTGTGCCGTAGTTCTTTTTTGTCGACGTGCAAAGGAATATCATCAAAAAGTATACTGAATAGAAATATTAATAAGCTGAAAAATACAACATTTTGCGATGAAACACGACTAGCATTTAAATGTATAATGAATTGTTATTTTATTTTATTATATTTCGTTATTTTTCCTTTTATTTTAAAGTGGGAAAAGATCCTGTACAAATTTTAGCAATAGTACAATTTTTATTATGCGGTTAATTGCACAAGTAATTAAGGATTCGTTGTTGAGAATGATTTCGTATCTAGGGTCAGAATTTTCAAATATTTTTTGAGGTTATGTATTCGAAAATTAAATTCTTTGCAACATAATATATTATTGTAGAGAAATGATTGTTTATAAAAAGACTAGAGTATTTTAAAACGTTAATGTATGCTAGAAAATATTTTTATCCTTTCCGAAAATTAAATTCGCTATTTTGAATAAAGTCTAATAAAAAATTCGTCTTCAGTAACCAGAAAACAACCCGAATAGTGATTTTTACATGCATTCACGTAACGTTTCGAATTTTTTATCGGATGTATATTGGATCCGCCAATTTGAATTTTGAGGCCTTGACACCAGATTCGTATTGATCGGCGATCTCAAAAACCATGAAGAACAGTTTGTGATTAACTGCCTATTATCTTAATTGCGTGACCGAAAAGGTCAAATGGTAACGAATGATACTTTTAATATATTGGTTCACTATTAAACCAACATAAAGTGATTGAACACGTGCAGATGAATGTCAAAGCCGCTAGAGGTCTATGTTTCCTGCAGTTTTTCGCAAGCTTCAGAACTTTGTACCAATGACAAAAATCCATTCATAACCGTGCAATTTTATTTCAAAGGAAAAGTGCTTCGGTATGTAGAAATTTGTTACTTAATCCTTTTCATGCCAAAAGAACACAATTATTTTGTGATTTTCAAGTGAATATTTATCTGTGTAATGATCAAAACTATATTTTCTGATGTACTTTGTCTGCACCTGTCAAATCTGCTGTTAGTTTTGTTCTATGACGTTTGATTTTTTTCAAAATGGCGGCTAATTTACAAAAAATTTTTTTTTTTTATTTTTGTTATGGAATAATAACCGCAACTAAAATTTAAGCAACGCAGGATGTCAAAATTCAAAATAAGCGGTCCAATATGGCGGCTTTTACACTCATTTTTTACATTTTTTTCATTTTTTTTGTTTTTAGTCCATGACATTTACTTTTTCAATAGATTTATTACATTTATCTCAGTTTCATATCGATTATGAAAGAAAATAGAATATTTTGCACTATTTTTAATTTTATATCATCTTGTATTCCTATTTTCTAGCAAAATCGGTATCAGAGCGAGATAAATATAACAAAACCGTTCAAAAAGTAAGCGTCACGGACTAAAAACATTAAAAATGTGTGTAAAAGCCGCCATATTGGATAGGCCATTTTGACTTTTGACATTCTGCGTCGCTTAAATTTTAGTTGTGTTGATTATTACACAGGATCTAGACACTTGTGCATATCCGACAACGCGAACATTATTAGCCAGTTCGTTAAACAAATAGAAACATTTTTAAAATCACGTTTTTTTGTAAATTAGCCCCCATTTAAAAAAAAATCAAATCAGAACAAGACTAATAGCAGCATTGAAAAGTACGGACAAAAATACGTCAGAAAATATATTTTTGAATTTTTTTGCTTATATGCACTAGAAAAACATGACAAAATTATGACCGTTTGGCATGAAAAGGGTTAATTTTAACAGAATTAAATTTTCAAGAAAGGTCGTGCATAAAGTTGTTCTTTATCAACTTACTACTGCTTTAACACATATTGTGCTGCTTTCAAACATTAAGGTACCACAAATAAAATATCTAACATGGTTGTAAACTTTTCGGGATGACTCGCCGCTTTTCATTTCATCCGTACAGCGTTGGCTCCTGCATAAAAGTATACTTTACATCCTGCTAACGTAAATGTTCGTAATATACTTAAACAGCAATATCTTAATCACCCTAATTCTATGTATTTCTCTTAACTGTTAATTTCTATGCACATACAAAAAGACATGCATTAATCGGAACGATGACCTAAAGCACTTAATACACCAGCATGGCTAGTTTCATTGTTCAGTGAATGTAATACTAAACTTAAAGAAACAATTGTTCGAAATGGTAATGTTGCCAATTTGTACATTGTCAGATGGTAGGAACGAGATATAACGATAATTAGACGTGGAAGTTTTAAGAGGGAATGGAGAAGGTAAACGAATCAACAACTGGATGCCAGGATGGTCACACCTTGGGGACTTGGAATCTCGAACAGGGATGTGCACAATGGGTGTTGAAACAACCTCATAAAATAGGACATTGTGGAACGGCCGCGGCGAACAGGAACGGAATAATAGGGAGCACGATATTCTAGTGCTCGAAGAAGCTTGCTAAAGCGGATGCTGAGAAAGGACCCCATCAAGCAAATCAGTTTACGGTATAAGGGCCGCACAAAACCGCAGCCGGAAATGTTCTACCTACCACTTCATACCTCCACTCCGATATAATTTATCTTTTTCACGCGAGTCCTGGCGACTCGGTCTTTTATTTTCGTGCCTTTCTCTTTTCGCCTTTCCTTGAAAGCACTTCGATTTCAGATGAAAAGAGCTTTAAAGGTGTTTTATTTTCATTCATATATTAGTTGAATTTCGAGCCTGGAATTGCCATCTACCTTGCAGAATTATTTTTAAATAATTCTTCTAAAAATTACGCCAAATTTGTTATAACTTTATCAGGTTTAAGCTCATATTGATTAATTTTTCATCTTCTTCTAAACCTCCACATAACGATCCATGCTGGACACGTAATGGAAGAATAAGAGATGAGCCATTTTATTGCCTACTCAAGATGGAAAGTCGATGAAAATGAGACAAGGAACTAGATTTGCCCACTTCATTATATTCTATCAAAAAACTTCGCGTACGACAATGAAAACGGTGAAGAACGTACATAATTCATTGGTAGTTGCAATGATCAAGGAGCCTTTAGGTGTTTTATTCTCATCTAGTTATGACAACATAACCTGTTCTGTTTATGATTTAACAATAATATTCTTTTGACTAGATTCTAGTTATTTACAAACACAAGTTTAAAACTCGGCTACATACATTATATACACAAAGCTAAGATTTTTATTAATTAGAAATCCTTCATTCGATCTTCTGATCTGGTGTCAATACAATTAAACCACACTCACATCATGTAAGTTGACGTTTCGACGATCCATGCTGTGATTTTCAAGACTGTATCGACTTACATGACGGGAGTGCGGTTTAATTAAAAAACGAAATGGATAAGAACAACAATTAAAATCATGAAATTAGATTTTCGTCATTTGAATCAGATTTAGATTCAGCGAGCCCAAAAATTCCTGTGGACATGTTTGATCGTAATTGAATTAGCTTTCCAATTTATTGTTGCCATTTTGATTTCGGAAGTTTTGATCACGTCTTGGCGAGACATGGTCCAAGAAAAGTCTAGGTACTACGTTTCAAGTAAAGTGGATGTCACAATCAAAGAAAAAAATGTTTACTTGTTAGCTAATATTAATTGAATTATCGGATCTTGAATTACGAATATACAAAAAAAAACTTACACTTTATGGCAATGAAATTTATTCGATTTAGAATCAAAACATTTTTTCAACGTTGTAAGAATAAAAACTGCCTTACGTCAATTATATTTATTAAACGACATTGCAACTGTTGGTGGCCCAACACCAAACTACATTTTTGCTAATGTTTGAAAATTATAATTCCACAGTAACTTTTTTTAATAAATCATAAAAGATCATAAGTGAGTTATAAAATGACATTTCAGATACGTGAAAAAATAATTTTCCATGCTTAGTTGACACGCTATACAAGAATAAAAAAATAAAATTCCCTTTTTCTTTAAAATAATTCAAAATCGAACTATACATGAAAAATTATGTTTTGTTTAAATATCACGCATTTATACTTAAAAAATGATATTTATCCATAAAAAGTTTTAAAAATATATAATAAATCTTGGATTCTATGACAGCTGTCATGGCATTCATTGATAAAGAAAGTAGGACAATTGCGATTCCTAGTACAGTAGAGTCTCGATATATTTATCCACTCGGTTCTTCGCTTTCCCCTCCCGTCTCGTTATATTTACCAAAAGAAGGAGAGCGCCGCTTCTCCCACTCTTCTCAGCCGCTTTACGTTTGTGATGTCACAGCAGGCCCTTCCTGATGCCCCAGCTCGCAAGATAGAAAACAAGAAAGCGGCGACACGCAAATATAACGAGACGGAATCGGGAAAATATGCTGGGACGTAAATATAGCGAGGCGCAATTATACCGGGACTCTACTGTACCTAAATGTTCAGCACACCTCCAAAACGATGTACCAGAAATTGATAAAGCGGTATGCTGAAAAATATGCATTTGATGCCTTATTTTTTCCTTTAAGACCTTGAACTTACTGATTGGTAGATACTGCTCATCCTCCTCCACCACGACAGCGCCACCTATGTACTTTGAACCACTAGAACTTCTGATAGATGCTAAGACACTGTCTAAAACACATGATAGTACTAACAAATAAGTAATACAATGAAATCGGTTACTAATGGGTACTCATTGGCATTCATTCACATCACACATGCATAACAGAAATTTCCCTAGACCGATAATGTTACATATACCGAAACACAGGCAAAGTCACAAAACTCAAAATATACATAAATAAATCAGAAGGCCTCTTCGTTCTTTATTTCCAGTTTGTGGCAAGTGAACGAAATTTCTTTTTATAATTCTTAAAATATTCATTTATTTATACATATTGCAACAACTAATCTTTATTAAATTTATTAACACTCTTTTTTTTAGTAATTACATTTTGTTACAGATACTACATTATTTTTTATGATGCACAGTTTTGACTTCACACATCCATTAGTGACGTAGAGAAAACGATTAGAAGACCAAGTTCTAACATCGATGCGTTGGATACTTAGAGGCGGGAGTTTGGATTAATATTATCTGATTCTTCGAGCAGTCTTAGCAAATTACGCCTTCTAAATAGCTTCCACCGCTTCATATTTCACTTAGGACCAGATAAAAGTAAAGAAGATTTCATAACTGCCTTCATCGAAATGGTTATCAATCCCATCACGATTCCAGTATTTCCTGGTATAAAAAAGAAGTACTTATTTGTATACAAACCCACTATTGTAAAAAATAAACAAAATTTAGATGCAAAGTGTATAGTGTACAATTTTTTTTAATTTGTAAGGACGTTGATTATATCTAACTATCCAAAAAGAATTCATTATATGGATCATTCCATGTAAAATTTACAATCCAAATTTTTTTCCAATGGAATATTTTTTTTCTTGTTTTTGACAAAAAAATAAAATATACGTGTTTTTTTATTTGGATATGATATTCAATATTTTCGAGATATGATTTTTCAAAGTTTTTAAGAAAAGAAAAAAGTACCTTTTTGAAATGCCCATAACTCGAAAAGTATTCATTGTACAAAAAATGTTACAAGGAATGAAAGTTTTCTATTGATTTATAATTTATGCAGAAACCGAAAAAAAAAATTTAATTGTTTTTTAATCCATAAGTTTGGCAATTTTTATAAACAAATTACATTATATCATATTTGGATATGTTTTTTTTTTACTATTTTACACTGAAAATGCGTATTAAAGTCCTTAGAAGATACTGTAAAAATTTCAGAATGGACCGTTCATAACTTGTCGAGATATAAATAATTGTTTATAGTCGCGCTTTTATATTTTTGAGTCGACATCACGCAATTTAATTTCAATCACTAATTATATGAACCATCACTATTAACTTATCCACTTAGAAAGGATGCGAAATGTAAGAAAAATCGCTTTCTAAACAATAACAAGCTTTAACCGGTTCAAGGGCGTATAGACAGGGCGCTCGGAGCTAAAAGCGCGCACGGCTGACTATAAACAATTATTTATATCTCGACAAGTTATGAACGGTCCATTCTGAAATTTTTACAGTATCTTCTACGGACTTTAGCACGCATTTTCAGTGTAAAATAGTAAAAAAAAACATACCCAAATATGATATAATCTAATTTGTTTATAAAAATTGCCAAACTTATGGATTAAAAAACAATTAACATTTTTTTTTCGGTTTCTACATAAATTATAAATCAATAGGAAACTTTCATTCCTTGTAACATTTTTTGTACAATGAATACTTTTCGAGTTATGGGCATTTCAAAAAGGTACTTTTTTCTTTTCTTAACAACTTTGAAAAATCATATCTCGAAAATATTGAATATCATATTCAAATAAAAAAACACGTATATTTTATTTTTTTGTCAAAAACAAGAAAAAAAATATTCCATTGAAAACAAAAAATTTGGATTGTAAATTTTACATGGAATGACCCATATATTGGGTAAATGCATTTTAACGACACATTCATTCTCTCTGACACTTGATGAGTATTAAAATGCTGGGTTTCATCAACAGCATAAACTGCATTTAACCGACTTCCTTTTCTTGTTCCTCCATAGGGTTGAACTCAAACAACAATCTAAGTGCATTGTTAAAAATGTTTCAACTCTCCTCGCAAACTCGCGCCGAGTGGATTGCTCAGAGTAAAGTTCCCGTAACTATTGTTTGAAAGAAGGACGAAGAAGCGCGATCAGAAGCATCGTCGTCACGGAGGATGGGACCGGTTAAAGTTGGCAGAACTGGGCTAGCCAACCCAGTCCGAATTACAGCCACTGGGCTAGTCGCGAGAGTGCCGTATTACAGCCCCAGTCACGCGGGAATGGGAATGGCTGGAATTCCAGGGTGGCGACGACATCGCCGGGACGCCCTCCCGACGTCGCCGAGGCGACGTTCTGGCGCTCCCCGCGGTACATAAATGTGTGTGCGAACTTGGTTTCCTTTGCACTGTATATGCCTTGTCCCGGTTGACGGCCATTCTTTTCCATCTCGGCACCCCACCGGGAGCAATGATCCGCGATACACTAATTTCATCCAGTAAAAAACTCACTCCTTCGAGTACTGAATTCGTATCAAAAAAGTTCATGGATTGAGAACCCAGTAGTTAAACCGTAAAAATATCAAAACGAAAATTTTCAATTTAGAATATTTATATTCACACGAAATATACGACGTTTGGATTGAGAAAATCCACTACACAGCTGATGTCATAAACGGTTATTTTCATATTTTCATATGAAAATTGTCCATGATTTACAGTCTTGAATTATTAATTCCATTTGACAAGTTAGTAAATTCCACGTGGCTTTCACTAATATATATTTTTGGTCGTTTTCCGGAGGACGATGAATTAGACCGCATAGCGGCGCATCGAACATATTGTGCCTCCCACCATAATGTAAACTCTCTCGCGCGATTTCCGCTTCTTTTCTCCTTTCCTCTTCCACTTGACATGAACGATATATGTTAAGAGAAATGTGCGGAAGGGGATGAGTGAAAAATATAGGAGAGATATATATTAGTAAAGAGTGGGGCGTACAGTGTGCTACTTAGGCGACATCATGCGGATTAGTTCATCCCTTCGAAACTTGCTTCAAAATAGGTGACACAAGTTTTCATAGCATAAAGTAGACACTATACCAAGCCTGTGGTACATCACAAATTGAGATTCTGATGTTAAATAACGAGGTGGAATCCCATTTTCACTATATCTCTTAGAACGCCATAGTACATAAATAATACATAGTTATTTCTTCGGTTAATTCCACGACTTCAAATAGTATCGAAAGAATCCGTTATACGGACAACGAGTGTAACTTTTTTTCATTTTTAATGTTTGTGTTAAAAGTTCTTACCTGCATTATAAAGATTAATAACTCAAATATGTCTATATTTTTCGTATATTACTAGGCAATATATGATATTTCATAACAATATATATATATTATATAACCGAACCTGGAGTAAAGCTGTGGCAAGGTATTGATTAATTGTGAATTCATGCATTCAAAATTGTGTTTCAGATAAACTTCTGAATGCCTAGAGTAGCGTAAATTAATGATAAATATAGTAGATTTGTGGTATACTTACGTACTTCTAACAAAGGAGTGTTAGTAACAAAAGTCTCTTAATAATAAAGTGGGAGTGCGCTGCGTTATAAACATAAACACAAACATTTAGTACGCCTATATACAAGATGACGCATATCACACTCGTCCATTTATCCCTTAGATTTACTACCAACTACACGGTAATTGACTAATTACTCTCTAAATTTCATTGCTCTCTATTTCATTCTTTGAATTTTAATTTTGTGTTTTTTAATTAAAAGCGTCTCCCTTCAACTACCTCGTTATTAACCCAGAAGCGACCAATTTGGAGCACTCGAAGAAAAAAACATATTCGCAATTATGAGCGATGGTCCCTTATTAGTACAATTTTTGTTCCGGACCAACATTTTTCTATTAATTTAACGTGCACGACTTTGGTGTCATTTACGTCGGCATGGTATTTCCGTTTTTTACGAAGGCAATATAGTACCTTTCGTCCCAAGGGCGTAAAATACAGTTTTACACCTGAATGGTGATTGCACGCCCGAGGGACAGAGCAACCACACTGGCAAGATTTTCCGTAGAGGGGATATGAATTGAGTATTGTAAAACTTGTATGTTGACATTACGCAGCCTTTGTGTTAATACCGTAAGATTATATACATATATACAGGGTGTCCCACAACTCGCAGACGGTATTGCAGGAGCATATTCTACATAAAATTTCAAGCAAAAAAGTCCTGTACCAAAATTGAATCCGACGCCCACAATTTGATTGACGGGATATTGAAGTTTTGGAAAAAAGTAACTATTTCTGCAATAACTCGGCTTCTGATAAAGTTATTTCAATGAGTGAGGTCTTCTTTTACAACTTATGTTAAGCCCTATAAGTCGCCCATAAGACTCTGCGATCTGCAGGTAATACTTTTTCAGTTATAGCCCCAAAATATAAAAAATGCCCATTTTTGCATCTGACTGATTTCGCTCACCAGTAATCGAAATGGTCCTCAAGGACAACTTATACAGCTTGAAAATACCTATAATTTGACCTCTCATACGCCTCATTTGAATAAAAACTGTTCCGACGAGAAGACACTGAATGTCGCGGAATTGGCGAGAAAGGGGCCGACACTCAAAGGTGCAAGTTTTTCAACAATTTCGTGGCATTCAAAGTCTTCGTCGGAAGAGCTTTTATTCAAATCTGGCGTATAAAGGGTCAAATTGTAGGTATTTTCAAGTCCTACAACTTGTCCTGGAGTGCTATTCCGATAGCTGTTGAACGAAATTAGCCAAATGCAGAAAACCACGAAAAACGGTCGTTTTTTATAATTTTGGGTCCATAACATGAGAAGTATTCATCGTAGTTCGAAAAGTATTAAGAGCGTCTTGTAGGGCTTAACATAAGCTGTAAAAAGAGACCTCATTCATTGAAATAACTGTAACAGAAGCCGAGTTATTGCAGAAATAGTTACTTTTTTTCTAAAACTTTAATGGCCCGTCAATCAAATTGTGGCCGTCGGATCCAATTTTGATACAGGATTTTTTAGCTTGAAATTTCCTGTAGAATATGCTGCGAGTTGTGGGACACCCTGTATAGTTCCGTCGTAGCAGCGAGCACAATAAAACTGAGCTGAAATAAATAAACAGAAAAGTGACTGTATACTGTTTTCAAAGTGATATAAATCAGTGCGAATTGTTTCAAAGCGGTAAGTATTTAATTTTTTATACAGTGTGATCATTATATTTTGTGATTGGATTTCGTTTTTAGCAAACAATTTTGGATCACATAATTTATTGGCGTTTTAAATAATCACTGCCATTCCCGGTTATGGGCACCTTCCAGTAACCGGTTGTGGGCACCCTTGTTTTCTCTTATTTAATGCGTGTTTGGTTTAGAAGGTTCAGAAACATAGTAATATTGATCAATTGTTAATGAATTAAATGCATTGAATGTAGTCGACCGGTGCACTGAAGTGCGCACATGCAAGAATTGTGATTCTGATTTTGAAAATTAGTGAATGACTAATGTGAAAACGTGTTTTGTTCTTTTTGTCAGCGGAGGCCTTAAAGTAAATAAATTTTTATTTTTTTATTATTTGTGGTGGTTTTCCTTCATATTTTTCCATTTTTATGAGATTTTTCAGGGGTGCCCACAACCGGGTACAAATATATGATAAAATTTGTCTTTTACATGGAATCAATTTAATTCTTTTAGAGGAGTTAGCTAAGGTATCTAGCTTTTCACTGATACACATATGTCTGCATAATATGAATGTTGTCAAAAATTATTTGTTAAAAACAAAAGGATGCCCACAATTCCTATATTCCCATGGAAAAAATCCTATACTATCGAGGAAATTAGGATACAGGTATTCGAAACATTTCAGGAAAATGTAGAAAATGTCTTTATTTTGAGAGTATATCCCGCTGAAAGCAGTATGAGAAAAAATCAATACAATTTAATTGTAATTACGCATGTATATATCCATTTAGAATAAATCAAAATTTGTTTTAAATAACTATACTAAGTTAGAAATTAAAGAATTTTACGTATTCATTAATATTGTATAGATTGGTAAATTGCAACTGTTCAAAAGTGCAACATCGAAAGGTATTCTGTTGTAGAAACAGATAATAGCAACGATGATTTTCTTTAACTCGTCTAATTAATATTTTGAATTTTGATTTACATTTGCAATTTCAACATTCAAACTCAACTTTCGGCAAACTAAATATTTAGGAAACTCAACATTTGCGATTTCAACATTTAACAAATTCAACATTATTTTTAGTTTACTGAATTATATTGTATCTTGAAAATCAAGCGTAATAACATTAATCGTAACATAAATTAAATCTGTGTTAATAATTGTCAATAATACAAATTAATGATAACAATTTGTATTAAAGAATTGAATGAATATTGTGTGCTTGTCCATGGAAATATTCCATTAAATTAGAACTTCGCTTAGGTTAGGTTAGGATAGGTAACGATAGGTATGATGTTGAATAGTGTTTGTCAATGTAACATGATGGTGCTGTATGTTCATGATGTTTTAATAGTTGTATGCAAGAATATATGAGATCCAATCAACATTAGTAAATGTTGGCATTTATAATTTGAACATTCAAACTCAACATTTGCAAATTCAACATTTATTTCAATCAACATTTATCACACTGAACATTTATACATATATGTGCTTATTAAGATGTCGTTTGAATTTGTGCTGTACATATTTCTACCTATGATATTTCTCACATCTCCAATTCACATGTATTTGAAACGATTTTTGCAATAAGTACAAATACACAACAGAATAATTGTTTTTTTCCTTTTTGACTCGATGCAAAATATAGCGATATGTTTTACGCATTACATTACTGAATCAAAACTGAATTAATATCGATCATTTATTTGCAGCATATGTATTGGCTTGAAATTCAAAACATTAGTAAGTAGAGGTGTCTCTTAATAATAAGTATTGTTTGATAGAATGGTCACTGTTGAAATTACGTATCATTTCGTATATAATTGGATGGGTGGATGTGAAACCTAAGAGGAATCGAAAACGAAAACAGAAGAAATGTACATTTTCAAAAGATGACAATATATTTGGAACATAAAATAACACAGAAATACCATTAATCATTATCCCTTGCGTCACCAATGAAATTCAAAAATTCGTATAGCAAGTTCATTTAATTTTCGTGCGATAACAATCAAGTAAACATTTGTCTTAATAATTCAACAAATGAAAACTCAAATATTGAATATATGAAAGCAATGTAATGTTTTATTATTTATTTATAAACAACTAATAATTCAGAGTCATATTATATATATATATATTATACAAAGCTGAATAATGTATATAAAAGAAATATATATATATTTGTTATTATTTTTGTATAAAGGCGCTTCAATGTGCCTTTGATCCAAAATAAATAAAAAAATAAATTATTAATATTCTTGTTAAACATTGCAACAATATTTTATTTAATTCTTTACTGTAATTGATATAAATAATTAAGTAAACATATTTGAATGTTTGTATATTTAACTTGTGTAAACTGTATCGATGTTGACTTCCAAATGTTCATTTTGTTAATTGTTGATTTTGTCAATGCTGAGTTTGTAAATGTCGAGTTAGAATTTTGAGTTCGATTTTGTGGCCCACTTGTAACCCACAAGAATGTGCTAAAACTATATTTTAATATTTTAATTTCAACTATATTTTCTAATTTCAAAAGTACAGAGTGAACATGTTTCAACAAAGTAATTCATAGTCTTCATGGGCCGGTCGGTCGACAATAAAAAATGTATTTTGACGTTTCGGCTATGATGTGTCATCTTCAAAAATGTATTACCAGCTTAAAGAAACAGTAACGATAAATGATGTGCAATGCGTACTAAAAAATATAAAATGAATATAATAAACTTATAACGATTGACAAAATGTTCTTTTTCGTGGTTGTTGTTTACGCCACTTATATACCAATGACGAATTCTAAATAAAATAAAAATTTTTGCCTAATGCTGAGATGTACAGAAAAAAATTAGTTTTATAAAAATGTTTTAAACTTGAGTAATAATAAAATATTAGCCTTATCTTAATTATTAAAAAATAGCTGAATTTCTTTTCAAAATGACAACTCTATTGAAGCTTTCATTCTGGTTTATTAAACTGCTTTGTATGTTAATAAAACAACGTTTTTTTCTAACGCAATATGTAAATGTTATCTGCATATATATCATCATAATCTTTCGTGCGCTTCTGGAGTCACGAAAACTAATTTCAAAGCTTTCGATGCAATGCTATCTACATTTCGTTATACGCAAATATATTATTTTTTATCGTCTTTGGAAACTTCAAATAAAAAAATACTCGTTAACCCTATCTCTTTTTCTCCCATTTGTCAGGTGTGATTTTCCCATTATTGGAAAAATTGTGGAATATCTTGACCTATAAACGACATAATGTGCTGTACCTTTAGCCTGACGCTGTCGTTGGCCGGTTTATGATAACCAATTACGTCTTTAATTCCTCAGAGTGCAATTTAACTCCGCGAAAATCAGGTCTCGCTTTTACCACAAGCGTTAATCCAACAAATCTCTACGCGGGCTCCGAATGCACGATTAATATACTAGGCTAGTTTTTTTTACTGCAAACAGTGGTAGACATTACAGTTCACACAAAACTAAATAAAACCGTATTAATATTTCATCCGACCTTTGAAACAAGTTCGTTAAAATTGCAGTGGCTTTTGCTCCAGCATACGAAAAATTTTCATTTTCTACTCAATTTTAATATCTGTATTTACATTTTTTACAAGTGGTACAAAAAACATATTTATTAGTTCACATCAATTTTTGGAATTTAATCAAATTGATGATAAAATCGACAGGATCATTTACGATTTAAGTCGGATTTTCTTCGCTGTCGATCATATATGGTTGAACATTGTTTTTATTTCTTGGAAGACAAATAATATAACACAAATAAAACAATAGTTGATTATGTATATCATGTAGCTTCTTATAAGTCAGATTTTTAGGTTAGGAAATGTGACTTGTCGTTGTACAACTCGCCATGTGTTGGTACTAAATTTAATTATTCTTGTGAAATTCTACAGAGAAGGTTGTCTTCCTATTCAATGATCGTTGATTAAGTTACTTAAATAAAATGTATAGAAATTATTATTTTGTCGTATAAAACCTACATAAAAGAGTGTTGCTTCTTCTTCCTATGTTCTGTTCTGCGCAAACTCTCTTGCGAATCAATTAATTCGACACCAGTGACAAAATAAACAATTACAAAAAATATATAGGGAATTTAAATATCGATTAGTACAGTAGAAACCTTTATTTGTAAGATCCAATAAAATACAAAACTTTTCCAAACCTTTTTTGAAAATATTACTTTCTAGATCAGCTACTTTCATAAACAGTTAACTTCTAATTAAAAACAAAAAGTGGGATTCGAATTCAAGTAGTAATCTTTACTTATAAATAATGAAAAACTATTAATTTATTACTGATTCTAAGAGGAAAATTAATTTATTAAATTCCCACTTTAGATTAGTCTCAAAGTAATTTTTTTAGGTAATTTAAATTTGCAGAGTACAAGTGCCTACTAGCACATTTTACTGATTATCGTATGGAGACTAATTATAAGAACACCTTACTAAGTTAAGTTACTCAACAACGTCTACGAAGAATACTTCCACAACGAAGAAACGAGTTGAAATACTAAATCAAATATTTAAAAAATTTAATATTTTACAAAAACTTTATGATAATTAACTAATAGATTAATTAATAATTAAAAAAATATTCTAAAATTAAAAGTAATTCGTTTATAGATCGTACAAATGAAAATATTTCGAACAAATTATTGTAGGTTTATGTAAAAAATATTCTTTTCAAAATTAACAATTTTTTCCAGAATTTACAGATAATATAGAAGAACGAGTATTAATGGTAGAGTGAAATAGTACAGAAAGAAACATTATTATCGATTACAATACATATTTCCCTCAGAAATGTGTCCATAATATTATACTTACTTTAAAAATAGTAACATTAAAAGTGACATCAAAAATATCAATAATAATGATTTAGAACTATTCATAGGCTTTAAAAAGCTCTTTTATTTATTCCGATTTTTTGTTCGTCGACATTTTGTGTTTAAGCACGATTATGATTTTCGTTTTTGGTACTTTTCGGTTAGGATATTTTAAAATCTTGTTGTGATTTCTGATTCAGATTCGGATTCAGCACATCGAAAACCTTCGGCAAAGTAATGGTCCGATTTCTGGTTATAAAATTGTTTGCCCTGTTTAATCTATTAGTAGACACAAATACGCATGAAATTAGTAAACTTGAAAATACGGCAAGAACAGAAAAAAGTTAATGATCTGATTATCAAATTACTAACTAAAAGATTAAGAAAAAAACTAAAAAGTTCCATAGAATTCTGTTCTTGTTAAATCGTATTATTTTTATTAATTATTTATTATAATAAATTTCAAAAAAAAAAGCAAAAATCCATAGTCGAAACGTCATAAAAACATCAAAGAAAGTCATAAAAGTTAGTTTTACGTTAGTTGGTTAGTTTTCAAATTTATGAAAACATCAGACAAGAGGAACAGCATTAATATTTTATTAATTCAAATTGTAAAACCGAATTACTCATTGAAATAGTAAATCAGGATTAATAATTAATTAGTAGAAAGATTCAATTCATTGCAATTAGTGGGATCTAATAATTTTATTGATAAAATAGTCAAAGGCTATAATATAATTAATTCATTACTCAAATATCTGTTTGCATAGGTTCGATTTTGACTAATAATTTCGATAGTGCAGGTATAATTATTTCATGTTTAAGATTACGAAGAGATAATAGCTTACTGTTGATGTTACAAATGACTTTTTATTCGAGAAAACTCAACAATCATCTCTCTAAATTCCTTGGAGTGACAATTGAGTCACTCTTTTACGAAGATTGAAAAATTTCACTCTATTGAAGCTGATATTTCACTCTTCTCGGAATGAGTTTTTTCTTTTACTCTTGATGGAGTAAAATATCACTCTTCATACAGATCGTCATTTAAATATTTCTCATTTAGCTAAATTTTAGAACCATAAAATATCTCTTTATTAATTATGTATCTGGATACTATAAACTTTTTCTGTTAAAAATGTTCCATTTCGTATATTCCACCCCAACTGTACTCACTGTAAATGATTTCTAGTTGCTCTGTAAGATTGATTCAAATCTATTGACTCGAGGGGTGAACAGATGCTCAGTGAATTTTATTTGTAGTCGACAATTATTTTAAATATACTGAAGGGGAAGATTAGTGATACATTGTATTATATAAGTTCTTTACTAACATTCTACTAATATAAGTTAAACACTTCGGCAAATGTCGTTAATTTACCTTTCCTAAACAATAAAATGTAATTCGACATTTTTAGAGCATGATACTGTATGTCTTTTTCACCCTCCACGATTGGTACATATAGTCTTTAAATAACTAAATAAATAAAATAAATAATACCATCAAAACGATAATAATGAATGGTGGTGAAACCTAAAAGGAATCGAAAACGAAAACAGAAGAATTGTACATTTTCAAAAGATGACAATATATTTGGAACATAAAATAACACAGAAATACCATTAATCATTATCCCTTGCGTCACCAATGAAATTCAAAAATTCGTATAGCAAGTTCATTTAATTTTCGTGCGATAACAATCAAGTAAACATTTGTCTTAATAATTCAACAAATGAAAACTCAAATATTGAATTCACCAAAATTGGTTTGAACTAACTTTA
The DNA here is from genome assembly GCA_030407085.1 of Trichopria drosophilae. NCBI lineage: Eukaryota > Metazoa > Arthropoda > Insecta > Hymenoptera > Diapriidae > Trichopria > Trichopria drosophilae. Next base: position 107,199,000 of record CM059585.1, on the reverse strand, counting down.
CACTTAGTTCGCAATCTACTCGACTATCAGATATCGTCGCCGACGATGCAGCAGAATGGGAAAGTTGCGGGCAAAAGGGATAAGTAAAAAATGATGATCGATTCGCATAAAAGGATCGAGATTTATCGTTCTCGGAAAATGCTAAGAAACTTTTGGCGAATATACTGTTAGAGAAAAACATGGTTTGAACAACATGATAGTGCAGCTAGATAATGTTTAAAATTCTCATTCTTCACTTGCACAAATATATAGTCTATTGAAATCTTTCATTTCTTTGTTTGTTTCCGTATTTTTAGTATCAATTTACATCTATGGACAAGTTTTAAACTTTTGCGAACAGAAATAGACGCTACAATTATATATGACCAACATTCCAGCGATTAAATACGATATTCAGAAATTAAATGATTAATGTGTTGACGTGTTGCATACTCGAGTTATTGATTATTCACTGCAATATTAGGCTGTAATAAACAACCAAAAATATACACTTAGAATAAAATCTGTAGTTAAATTGACTACATCCCATAGTCGGAAAAATATAGTTAAAACTACTATGAAAAATAGTTAAATTTACCACTTTCATAGTCATTTTACTATAATTTTGTTATACCAACTATCTCCTCATAGTTAAAAATATCAACTATGTAGAATGATTCAATTAAATATTACAAATATAGTTAAAATAACTATAATCTAGTGTAGTCCTCATTTCAGAATATGTCTCGTAGTAAATTTTTACATTTACTAATATTCATAGTTAAAGTTTCTATTTACTATAAATTCATAGTAGAGATGGCCCGTGTGTTTTGATGCCGTTGGATTTTCATTTGGTCATAAGAAGGACCATCGGGCATAATACATTTTTTAACTGGCTAGAGTGTTTTGTTTTTCTCTTTGTTTTCTTGTTTATCTTAAACAAAGAACGAAGGGAGAAAAGTGAATTTTTCATATGATATGATGTACACAGTTTACAAATATTTTCAAAAAGTAAATATTGACTGCTTTCCATATTTTTTATGACAATTTCTTAAATAATTTCTCTCAGTGGAGGTAGTCATTTTCTGAAATGACAATTTCAAAATAGTAGAGTCTATTTGTCTATTATGATAAGTAGCATTTTGAATCATGAAACAATAGTTAAACTTTACTATTTCAGAATAGTAGTTTTAATTATTATCATGCCTAGTCCTCATGTCACACTATGATTCAGAGTAAAAAAATTATCATTTCAACTACTTTTTTTATGTAAGTGTAAACATTAGCAGTTATTATTATTCCACACCCATATATGTATATAAAGGTAAAATGTAATATTTCGTTATATAGAAAACACAAATATAGAATCTTTAAAAATACTGCTTATATGTCAATTTTGTTCATTTTGTTTTTTATGCCAAAAAGTTAAATTACCAACTACAGAATCGTGTGGTGAAGCTGCATTAATCGATGCAGACAGACGTATTGTGTCACGCACGAAGACGGTTATCTTCATATAATCATTCTCTGACCTTTACTTTTTATATAAAAAAAGATACACGAAAAGAATTTTCAAGACCATGTTTTCCAATCTCTCTTTATCGCAACATCAATTTTTTTTGTTTTTTTCTACAAGAAAACGCTTTTTCTGAAGAGAATTAGAAAATGCCACTCAGGATTAGCAACAGCTTAATTAATAGATTGGATCACACACATTATTTATATGTTTTCTTTTTTTTATCAATTAATTGTATACGATTTATCCGAGATCTTGACAGTGATATAATTATCCCTGTACGGTACCATCCGTATGTACGTGTTACCACTTACAACTTAAACTATCCCTAAGCTGAACAATTATTCTTTTTGAATATTAATATTATAATAGTTCCTTTTCCGGTAATCAATTATATTTCAATTTCTAAAACAACGAATAAATATTGTTGTCGACTTTTTCTGCAGATGTTTGAATCTGAAACCAAATTTTATAAAATTGTGCACAGGATAAATAGGTATTCTACAACTTATCGCAGTTCCAAAAAAATTGGTGCCTATTACTTGGGTAGATTTACTTGTTAGACAGATTCACATCGTAGATTACAAAAAGAAATGGAAGTATTTTTACGTAGTCATTAATAGAAATGACGTAGGTCTTTAGTAAAATCTGTGGGAAAATGTGCACACTTTTGAATAAGTTTGGTTAAGATGGAGTAACAATATAGTCTGTAAAATAAAATAATAGCAATTCAAATAAAAACTTTTGTTCATACATAAGTCCATGTCATATAAACACTCTGCTGGTTAAATTGAGTGAACTTTATTCTCTAGCTATTTACAAATACTTCTCTTAAATGCTTTGATACATAGTGGCTTATAGGAAAGAATAAGTGGAACTTTTTGTAACTGGATATCACATAATAAATAAAAATGTTTATGATTCTCTTATTACTCAGCTTATAATATCATTTTAAACTGAAGATCATCTCAAATACGGTACTTCCTCTAGGAACGAAAGCTACTCTGCAATTTGCAAGGTAAGTCATCTTAGTACTTCTCAAGGGTTGCAACAGAAACCTTTAAACAAAGAGAAACCTTTAAGGATAATAACTTGATGAAAGCGAGTGGGCGAGTTCAACAGTGGAGAAGGAAGTTTCTGCAATCTTTAAGCTGGGTATCGATTTCAGCATTTAAGAAAGGAGCTCATACTAAAATTAGTACTAAAGTCGGCAAAGGTATGTGGATTTTGCCTAGTCATGACCACATTGCAAATCACGCTGTATGATTCTAAAACAGGGTGCAAGAAGTATTGGCTTGTCGTGGCTTGGTCAAATTCAAGGTTTGATTATTGCGGTATTAAAAAATGATACAGGTTATTATTGGATCGAAACGAAGGATGTAAACAAATGATTGTAAACTTTATTTTGTTAAAATAATGCATTTTATCATAGTATTAGTGGTTTGAAGATAGCACATGATACACTTTCTTTCTGTTAAAGTATTCTTCGTTACCCATATGGGTGATTCTCCAAAAACAGGGCATTTTCAAGAATGAAAATTTTTTTTTTAAGTTACTGTAAATTCGTTTTTACACAAAATTATTTTAAAGGAAAGGGGAAAACTTTTACTATGACGCATTTTCATACGGCTGTATAAACCAACAATTGCTTATTAGAAACTTGAAAAAAATAACTCTAAAGAGTCAAAAACATAATGTACATATCTGATTTAGTGCATTTTTGTGAATAAATGAAAATTATTTATTAAGTAATAATTAAAAAATTAAGAAAAACACATGAATTTTTGAAGAAGTTTTAGACAAAATAAATTTAATAAAGTTAATGTGTCGTTGGTTAGTAACTACAATGATAATATTATATTCATAATTTTAATAAATAATATTATTTCATAATAAACTTGATTCATAACGTTGTAACAAATCGTACCTGATACGCCAAATGTTTGGTAACGACAATGAAGGTGACGACAATGAAAATTTGTAAAAAAATCCAATTTTACATATTTTAAATAATAATAAATTAAAAAATAAATTGCCAGTAACGTTTATTCCTTTAATCTTTAAGTTTTCATCGTTTTTTAATTGCTGTTTATATCAAAATACCAAAATTAGGACGGGTGACGACAATTAATTTAATAAAAATACGTAGTATTTTTATACAGTTTTTACTTGTTCATGAGGTAAATATGTTCTCTTTTCAATTTTCCATGGAGGATTAGTAAAGTGTAGTGTTTTTTATTTGATTTTCTCATAGGTTTTAGTAAAAAAGTTAATTATTTCCAGTTCATTTATACCAGTTTACGCATTGTCGTTACCTCATAGAAATTTCTCAAGACATTAATATTTCAATAATTATAAGTATATATATATTGATTTAATTAAACATTATACAGAGGAAAATTGTACAGTTTGAGCTGTACTATAGAAATATTATTTGAATAAATTAAAATAATTCGGTTTCTTAATAGCGCTAATATTTTAAAGTTTTGAACTTAGAGGTTTGGACATATCAAAAATGCTACTTTTAGTCTTTAAATGTCATTTTACACCAGTTTTTTGTAACAAAAGTATTATTTTTTCAAATTAACATGGGCCAGGGATATTTATTTAACATTTCTATCGAAATTTAATAATTTATTGTCAAAGTTTTTGTAAGATATAACGTAAAGACACGAAAATGCCCGGCTTCCGGAGAATCACCCATATAAGAAAATATCAGAAATGAGAAAAAGATGATACTATGTATCTATAATATTTATTAATGTCTTGGGCATATTAGCCCCTAGACATAGACAGATTACAATTTACAAATTGATGATTATAATGTTTGCACTTACAATAATTAGAACGCACAATATAGCCGCATATAAAAAAAATACACAAAAAAAGCAAGGAATGACAGACGCTCGGTACATATTTTATAACTTTTACAATAAATATTTATAAATACGCGAACGACATTTCATACAATTACATTCTATGCAATTACATTCTATACAATTATAAAAAAAACGCAATATTTCAGTCCTTCATTTGCTCAAGCCTCGCTCACAGACCGCCGAAAAGTAAATTAAGCAGACCAACGCGAAATTGAACGATATTTGCTGATTCTTTTAACGCATCAGGGAGGGTATTCCAGAATTCAATCGCAGCTATCCAAAATGAATTTTTATACCGATGTGTGTGACAATAAGGTATGACAAACATGGATGACGGAATTTGCGCTAATCTTCGCAAACCTGTCAGATTTAAAAAATCTTGAGCGCAGATATGAATGCAGAGAAGTAGTCAGAACTTGATACATCATAGTGCCCCGAAAATATCTACGATAGTCAAAACCAATAAGACACGATTGGGGTTGGGTTAAATTCAATGATTCACGAAAATAAAATTTAATAAATTACGAAAAAGACACGAAGCTAATTATACAAGGGGTATTCAGCATACCGCTGGTTCGAAACCCATGGAACTTTATTGTCCACCAAGGACGAACTGACTAATAAATAATCATGCAAATTATTTCATTGTAGTAAAGATAGATAGAAATAGTTGCTAAATAGCGAGGTAAATTGAAAATCAAATAATCAAAAAGGAAATAGAATTGTAACTTAAGATGGGGTATTACATACCCCAAAGACCAAGTAGACTATTTAGTTAATATATGATGATAAAAATTAGAACTAGTGGCAACTAGAACAAACCAAATTATTCTAAACTCGTGAATATAAACTCAGAAAATTTTACCGTAGTCAGTTTGTATATTGCAGCAGAATCTAGAATTTTATTCGTTTTTGGAGTTAATTTACATTTTGATTTATCTGGAACAGTATGGTAACTTGTATTCATTAAACTTTGTAAAAATATCAGCTCTTATTACACAACTGCCTTTTATAAATATTTGTCTGTTTATGTTGTAAATTACATATAAAACTTTCACAAACATATTAAATTACATATAAAACATATTAAACTTTCACAAATTCACATATGCCTCACGAATAACATATTTAGAACCAAAGATGGAAATAGTTTAATTTCCGCAAATTTATGTAGCTAATAATGTCATATATAAATGAATTTCTTATGGAACAAATTCCCCACCACTTGAGGTTAAGCTGAATGACTTTTAGCGACATCTACTAGAAAACTAGATAAGCACAACAGTCAGATATAGTCAGTTCAGATCAGTTCGAATTATTCTTGGTATATCGTATTACATTCTCTTTATGCTTTACCTGCATGTACTAAATGAGAGACTTATCAAGAATTACAAGGTAAAACTAAGCATTAATATTTTCGACCTCTGTACCACATTTAATTTCATTGAAAGTGTGTGAAATGAACTTTGGTGCCACAAGAGGGGATCGCATTAATGATACAAAAAAAATGTTCATCATGGTGGGTTTAAAATTAGATTTTATTTATTATTTATTAAAATCCGAAAGTTTAATGAATATTAAAATTTCATAATATAATTAAACATTATAAATAAATGACATCAGAACATAACACCCATTAAATATTTCATAAATCACATTTTGAAAAAAAAATAACTCCCGTCATTTCAGTCACGAAAAGGCGAATGTCGAATAAAGCCGATGCGACACGTATTATCACAATGCCGAGATTAACTAACAATATACGTGAACGGAGCGTCGAATCGCAGCCTCGAATAAAATGGCATAGTGACGGCATAGCGATGGCCCATACCATGCAGCGCCATCACCAGATATTGTGGCAGGTTATTGCAATCTGGGACCAGGGGACATATATACACATAAAGCCGTAATTGTGTGCTGGAGCAAGTAGGTTCATCAACGTCAATCAAGCGTGACGCTACAGAATTATAAGGGTCGATTACATCAGGACTAAATGTGCGTCGACATTTCGGGGCGAATCGATCTCGCACCGAGACTGCAAATTATGCTCATCTTCCAGTGCGGCTTGAGATCAGCTTTAACGACGTTTGCTTCTTTCTATATAGACCTTCCTTACCCTCGTTTACCCCCTTGCAATCACCCCTTGCAAGCACCCCCTTGTCCTGTGCAGATGCCGAGAGTGCCGTGACGTACTTGGAGGTACTTAGCTGTAATGCACCAGCCTCGCAGTGTCGTTAGCAAGGCTTATCGTGAAATGTACAACCTCTGCTAATTAACGATTACGACTTTATTCCAGGCTCTTCCGATTCGACGCATCGGCTAATCGAAATTCGTTTACGTTTGATAGGTACAGATTAATTCATTTGAAGATAAATTACTCGGAGGAAACTGAAGTTTCGATGGTCGGAAAATGAAGATGCAATGTAGAAGCTGTGGACAAATGAGGCGTTGGGGTGCAAAACCTGCCAAGTCCAAAAAAATAAAAAACTGAAATAAACATATAAACATACATTACATATAATTCTTTGAATGTTTAGAAATTGTGTATATGGACAAACAATTTTTTACACTTTAAAATTGAGCTGTACACTTATGAATGTACTATCTTCCCAATGTTTCCCAAAGCAGCAAACAGTTTTCCGCGTTTTTCTCAAAACTACATAAAATGGACTTGGCAGGTTTTGCACCCCAACGCCTCAAATAATCTTACATATATGGACAAATCCACAGCATTTTTTAAAATTAAGAAACTAAACAATTAATAAAAAAAATAGTTCACACTCACCGTATTTTGATGAAACCTTCTGATTAGCATTCGAGGTGATGTGTTTATGAAATGTTTAGGTGTCAATAAACAATAAAATATAAGAAAAATGTTTAATTTATTACGTCTCTTAGAAATGAGGGTTAAAGTATGGCAAATAGCGTTTTGGTGCTTTTTGAAGTTCTGTAAAAACAAAATGGGAAGGTATAAAAAGCTTTAATAGAACTTAAAAGCAAGCTTAAACCTTGAACTTTAAGAATCAAAATTACTAGGGATGTAAGCATTGTTTGAAAGCTATTCCCCTTAATTTGATTACCTTGAAACTTGTTATTCGAGAGATTTTTGGGGTCGCTAATTACAAAACTGTCAGGTTTAAAAAATTAAAAATGACCGATCCAATATCGAGGGTGAATTTTTAAAAAGCCGTTTAAATTTGCTTGAGATTTTTTATCGGAGGGTTTTTATGAAAGTCAGAGTTAGAAATTCTACAGAAAAGGCAGAACTTTTTTTAAATATACTGAACACAATGAAGTACAAAGTACCAACAAAAACATATTTCAGCAATTCTTAGCGCTTGACAGCAAATTGAACATTTTTAAATTTTATTCTGTTTTCCAAATAATCTCAACGAAACGAGCAGTAGTGTATTATGGTAGATTTTACAATAGCTCACTGCACCTTCAAATAAGTGTATCGGATATTCCTTATTTGCTGTGCCGTTTTTGTAATGCTAACGATATATTTCTTTCTGTCGTGAAGGACAAAGCACTGGTTTGTTTTGGTTGCGTCGCTTGTTTTGTTTGTCTTTATTTAAAGTACTTCAGATGAAAAAAGCAAAGCTTACGAAAACTCGTCTTCTTCGTGCATGAGCCAAAAAAGTTACTATCACAAGTTAACATATACGAATGAGACAATATCATTGAAAAATATTAAAAAGGATTTTATACGCCTATGCTCATTTATTACTATGCTCAAAAAACATTGCTGATTTTATGTGTCTGGCAAAATTTTCGAAATATTGCCGGATTTACCTCAATCTTAGTATAATCTTGGTCTAGAGGATTTTGGAGTCACTGATTATGAATTTATATTTGCAAAATACAAAATGGCGACAATAGTGGGTCCAGGTATTTTGGATAAAGGTTTAAGCTTTCTTTTAAGCTCTATTAAAGCTTTTTATGCATTCACATTTTCTTTTTAAAGGACTTCAAAAAGTTATTTTTTATATTTTAACGTTCCTTTTTTAAGAGACTGAACGGATGAAATTTTTTGTTAACAAATAAGACATAACCATTCAATAAATGGAATTTTAAATAAACACAAGGTCACTGATTTGTTTGTTGTTGCACAGTGTAATCATCTTAGAGTGGAGGCGTTAAAGTTCTGACGTCCGCATCATATACATTGTTCTTTGGTATTTTTTACTATATTACATTCATATTATTATTTCTCGGCCGTTTATAAATGATATCTTTTAATTTACTATTGATATGTATCAGTGAGTAATAATAATGACCTTTAAGAATAAGTTAAGATTATAAAAAAAAAATATATATATATATTGATGATGATGACCTTAGATTCCGGTCATCTTGAGACAGAGGTGACGCGTGCGTCGCTCTTATTTATATTAACTGTAGTACCGAGAAAAATGTGAACGACCTGTTTTGTATTTATATTTCTACGAAAAATCTTGAATTGTTTAATGCAATAAAGAATTATAAACTTCGGGTAGATTTGATTTTTCGAAGCGGATGTTTACCGTGTACTTTTCTTCTTTTTTAATAAAGAAATTCTCTATATTGCTTTGTTTCTTCCAATTTCTTTCCGTAGCAAGAATCTTTGCTTTTTGGTAAATGAAATCATGTCCCGTTTCCATGTTGAGTCTGACCTCTAGATGTCTGTAGTCAAATCACCTGCTTCCCGCACTTGTATCGTAATATACTATTATGTTATTGTTTTTGAAGATTTTTTTAAAGTTATTAAACTTATTCAAGATGTCATATTCAGAGCCTTCTAGGATGCATGTGAGTATGTCATCAAGGTATCTGTAGAAAAAGGGTGGTTTAAATGATAATTTCTTAAAATTTTGTTTATTGCGTATTCAGTTACCAAATTAGCTAGGCTGAGAGAAAGAGGGGAACGCATTGGCATGCCGTAAATTTGCCTGTAAACAATGTTATTAAATTTAAAGTATGTAGAATCTAAACATACAATTGTTACTGTTTTTTAATTTCCTTCCACTTATTTTGGATGCTTTCCAATTACTAAATCGTTAGAGATATTTGTAAACATCGATACAACATCAAATGAAATCATTTTATAATTTTGTGGTATTTTGATATGTTTAATCGCTTCGACTAGAGACCATGAATCTTTGATGTTTTTTTCTAGGACTTCGACTGTTATATTTAATAAGAATTTTAGTAATTTGTATATCGGACAGTTTATGGTTGATACAATAAGTGTTAAGCAGTTTCCTTCTTCGTGTATTTTCGGTTCGTATGCTCTGGGTATGGTGTGGCATTACATATTGTCAAATATTTCAGAACTTTTTCGTTTATTACTTTCCTGTTGTTCCAGTTTTTTAACATTTTATTAATCTCGTTTGTTCCTGTGGCTGTATATTTAAATCTTGATATTTTATAGGTGGAAGATTCTGAGAGAATTTTCCTTATTTGAAAATCGTAGTCTGTTATGTTACCTTTTATCCGCCTTTATAAAAAACATATCAGGATTAATATTCAAAAACTGTTTTACTATTTTTTTATGATTGCTGCTGTATTTGATTTGTTGTATTTTTTGCCCATGTTGTAATGAGCGAAATTGGCATATGGCTTGTGTACATTCTTGCCTGATTTTATTTTTATTTTCATCAATGACAACATATGATACTCCTGCTTCAATGCTTGCGATTATTTTGTGTACCGGAATCTCTTCTTTTTTATGCAATTCATAGGCAAATTTATTTCTTAGTGCAAATATATTTTGAATTTCTTGTAGTATCGTGACATGGATAAGGTTTTTAAACCAACTGTATGGTGTTGTTGATAGTTTGTTATTAGTGTTTGTGGTATGAATGTTACATTAATAAATTGAATTTATTCACTAATCTATTGCGTATATTATGGAATGTTTTATTGCATTTCTGGGATACGAAAAATCAAAATTTGTTATAAATTTGCCATTGTATTTTGGCAATGATTTCTGACAGATATTTTATATTTATTTAATATAATATTATAATTTTTAAGAACTTCTTTGACATAACAGCATCTTTATTAACTACATATTTATATTATGTTGGAAAATGTGAGAAAATGTTGACTAATTGTGTCAATAGATGTTGCAAAATTTTACGTACCTAACTCGTACTGTTGAATTATTATCTTACAAAGCTTTCTCCTTTAAAGTACCGAGATTCAACGCATATCGAAAGAATCTATAGATTACAGTTTCAATAGCTTATATATTTGTATAGGACCATTTCATCCTTTATCAGAAATTATACTCGATAAGTTGGTAGTGTGTTCTAGATTTCGCAGTTTATTCACATCAAGATTGCCCTGTGAATAAAATGAAATGATAAAACAAACAAGGTGTTCGACAAAGAATTTGTACATAACGGAATCGAAACAATCTCCCAATATTCCCGTTTCTTTTGGAAGATTATCGTTCGAGCAGAAATCAAATATGTTCTTTCCTTTTTACGTTTCCGTTGACCCGCTTTTGTTAAAGCTCATTTCGTTCCTCCGTTCCTTCCAAATATTATTATCTATCGATTGCATCTATTTTAAGAATAAACGGTACTCTTAGCGTCATTTTGACAGTTTAGCCAAGTTTTGAGCTTTTCATCCGAAAAGAAAATTTAGCTAACCCTCCATGACTTAACGAATATTTTATAAAATAAAGTAAAAATATTTAGGCATGATGTGTCAAAGCTTTTCAATGCACTTTGCATTAAAACGAGCACTTGAGAAAACCATCAATGAAAACTTAATTTAAAAATTGAATTATTTTAAGAAAGTAAATTTTCACTTTTTTAATAAGAGAACCTAATTCTGGAAGCGTAGAATAGCTAATTTAAGGCCGCGATAAACCCATCCCTGAGATGTTCATAATTTCACGTTTACTTTAAAAAATTAGATCGTGGGGAGTTCGTTTTAAATTATTTCATCCTTTTTATGAATTAAAATATGTTTTTTCGCAGAACTTTTAATTTTGTTAATTGTTTGTCTCACTGCTTGTGGCATTTTTAAGATCATGAATAAATATTAAATATCACTTGGGAAAAGATTTTGAAACGCGTCCTGGCAACTACGTTTAAATGAAAACTATTTATAAGCCAATGTTTGTTTTAATTCTCATTAGAATTTCAATTTATTAAATACTTTTACGCCATTAAGACATTTTCAGAAATTAACATTGGGTTCGTAAACATTGACTCAGAAAACCTCCTCATAACATCTTTCAAATGAATCCTAGATTTTGAAAAATATAAAATCAGAACCATCCTTTTGAATTTTGAAAATCTGTTGGCGGACTCGAAATCAGCGATTACGAAAACCCAATAATTTGCTTCAGCAATTGTAAACTGCATGAAATCGCCAGGAACAAATAAGTTATGGATAGAAAAAGAATATTATGTAGACGAATACTTGGTAGATACGCTTAACGTCAAAATCATTTTTTGCAAATGTTTATTTTTATGGAGGCGAATAAAACAATGTCAATACTATTTTTTTGATAAATATTTCTATGAATCGATTTAGGATATCTTTAGTCAAGATATTTTCAACGTTTCTCAGAAAATACCTCTAGAAATACACATAACAAAAGCAGACTGTTTATGACTCAGAGAAAATTCAAATTGTAATTATATAAATTGCACAACTGGAAACGGCGGGACATAGTTGACCCAGGTAGTGGGAGGAAAATACTCCAATACCACCGTCGGAACTAATTTTTTTTTTTTATGTAGACCATAAGGTCCATATAGCTATTTAGTTTACAATATGTGGTTACAATACGCATACCTCTAATTAGATTAATTTATAGTACATAAGTGGAACATATAGACTTATATTTTTTATTTACAGTCATTGAAAAATTGTATGATGTGTTTTATTGTATTATTATCGTATGACGCTAGCAGGATTTCTACATTGTATGGACAATATATTTTCGTGGATTGCAATTATATTTCTAGAAAGTTTCCTTGGTCGTCATATAACGGATATTGCAAGATCACGTGATTGACGTCTTGCACCGGATAGTTGCACTCACATGAAACTAAGCGTTGAGGAACCTTGTATTAGATCTAGGAAAACGGGTTGTATAATATGCAGAAATCTGAAATATTAACCGAATAAAAACACGTGGTTTTTTTGCATCTTTTACCATACAACATAAGCATCATCCTGAAAAGCACCCCGAGACAAAAAAAGGAACATCCCGGAACAGATTGTTTTGTGTGGGTAGTAACGCTAGTCACGTACTGGACCAAAGTGTATATTTTTGTTATTCAAGTCCCCTTTAACTTCTTGAGAATTTGAACGCTTTGAATAAACAGTTGTAGGTCTAATGGAACGTTTCTAATTGACACGCGTTTCCATCATAAATTTTGAAAACCGCATTATTTATCCCGTCATAAGATCATCCAAAAATTGTTTGTATTCTTTCTCAAATTCCTTAAAACAAAGTGCTGCAACTTATATGATAAATGTACGCAACCATTTTTACAAGAGAATAAAATTTATAATATATTCTGTGATCGATATAGAAATGATATTAAAAAGTGAGATAAAGCTGAAAATAAAATAGCTTTATCTACAAGTGCTTTCCTAAAAGCTCGGGCACGACGATCTCGCCGACCACAGTTGAAAAGAAATAAAATGGCTCTAAATTGCTGGAGGATAAGAGGAAGATCCGCAAAAGAATCGGGCGCATAAGTCAAGTTTTTGTTTTCCGCGGGCTGGCAAATTCATTTTCGTTGGCAGCCAGTTTTCAAGCTTCTCGATATCCATAATGGATAAGTTGGAAAAAGTCTACTTTCACGTACAGGATTCAATGTTGCGAGTGTGTGGCCCAGCTTGTGCAAGGTCTGAGTGAACAAAAAGACAAAGTTGTCTGAGGGGTCGAGGGGGCCGCTGAAGGGGGTGAATCTCCGAGATGAACTGACGATCTAGGCGTTCGCCAGGGGTGATAAATGACTCGCATCTTTTGGGAGGGAACTCGTGACATCGTATTTTGCAACGGTGCTCCACTTATTTCCGCTCTCACACCCACGTGCCACATTCGCGGAAATTGATACATACACTTTTGTATATGTGTGTTAATGTGTGCGGATGTGCAAGGATGTGCAAACTTGTGCGCCATGCTCATCCCACTTATCTCTTGCCGGAAATTCCTCTCTGCGCCTCTTGACGAGAGGATGGTGAAAGAAGAAAAGTGAAGGAGCGAAAAGAGCGGAAAAGTGGCCGCACTCGTAGTCTCGTCTGGAATGGTAAGAGAAAATAGCATCTTTGTACCAATCGCAAACGTATCCTCTCTTGTCATTTACTGAAGTTGTAGGTTGAATCACCAAAAAATGCAACAACCACTGATTTCGATGTTCCTCCATTTTCCTTCAAAGTACATGGAGAAAAGTGACTATTCGTTATCCGTATACCTCGTAAAACATAACCTGCTTTACAATTTATGATATCAATAAGTACTTAAATTCTTTTGAATGCTCTTTGAAAAAAAAGACTTGCATCCTTCAAACCTTTCAAATTATCGAAGTGGTGAACCATGAAATAATGCTAGTACTGATATTGGTATGATGTTATGAGAAACTGTACTTCGACTTTCAAAACGATGCCAGAAATTGAAAGGGTTTGCACAAAGCAAATGGTTCTACACTTTAACTTTTTCCAGTGCATTGGATCTGGGATCTCACCCTTTTGTTTACCATTATCTATAAATTTCCTTGTTAATAAACATGATGTCATTTTCGATGCACTTATTGATGTTTTTTGTTTTAGAATATTTCAGCTATGATATACACTGCCGCTCAAAAGTGTGGAAGCAAGACTGTAGCATTTTGGTTAAGTAAATACGTTGATTGCTCATCGCCAAGTTAATAGAAATAATGAAGAATGGAAATTATACAGGAGACTTTCAGCTTCACAGTTGCATTCGTTTCATTTCCTCATCTGCATTTTTCTTTGACAATTATCTATGCTTCATACGCACATCACTAAAGTAATTTTTTCAAATATTTAAAAAATTCTCAATCGGCTCCCATTTGTATAAAAATGATTATATAACTAAGAGAAATTCGAATATAGTAGAGTCCCGGTATATTTGCCCTCTCGGTTCCTCGCCTTCCCCTCCCGACTCCATAAATTTGTCAAAAGAAGGGGGGCGCCGCTTCTCCCACTCTCCTCAATTTCGCTATGCTCGTGACGTCACAGCAGGTCCTTTCTGAGGCCGCAGCCCACAAAGTGGGGGAAAAGAGAGCGGTGACAAATATAACGGGACGGAAGCGCACAAATATGCTGGGATGCAAATATAGCTAGATGCAATTATACCGGGACTCTACTGTATATACAGCCACAAATTTAATATAAAAAATGCAATAGATATATAATGGCGGTATTCCTTATATAATTTGGGATGACCCGTTGTGAACCGATTAACAGTATTTTAAAACTCGAATATTGATAACAATTCAAAACATGCGAGAGACATTTTGCTGTTTATCAAAGTCAAGACGTTTAAATAACATATATTAATTGCATTTAAAATATTTTCGTACAGTCGAATTACCACTCGAGAACAATTGGCAGATCTCTGTGTTTGGCCTGTAGGAAAATAACGTCAGATCAGTGTCAAATCGAGAGAAATGCTGTTAGTACATGCGTATTCGAATCCCCTGAGTACCGACAGTTTTCCAATAATACGTCAATTTTTATTGTTTTTCCGATTCTACGAGGATTGAAAATACGATTTTATGCGTACCGATCCGTTTTCCTAAAAATAAATTTTTCTCAGGAATTATTCTTTTTAACGGAGTTCGAGTTTTCTCGAGAAAGCAAGGTACGTGGGCATATATACAGCACCTATTCCGAGGGGATTCTTAAATTTCCGTCGCGGTTCGGTTCTTTAATCTATGACATACCAGATGCAGCTACAACGGTCTCTGGTAAACTTTTCCTCAAAATTCCATTATTCACTCGTTATATTCCGATAATATACAAATGTTCAAAATAGCAATAAACTAATTCAATGTTTACTAATATAAAAATCGGTTCGCATGGCTAAGAGGAAAATTGCAAATCAATATTTTCGTTCTCCTGTAGTTTTTCCTCCGTACCTCAAGTTTTATAATAGTTCTTTACTTCATGTTTGGTTTAATAAATTTATTTTTACTGTTACGGACGATATAGGAAAACCTATAAAAGCCAGTAAACTGATGGCCGTAATCGAAAAAATGTAATGGAGGGTCTTAATTAAAATATTATCGCAACAGAGCACATGTTCCATAAATTCTGAAACTTGTTGAGCAAATATTGTCTTTTTAACCTAATTTCAGAATCTATTTCATCGCAATGACGGTTTTACAATCGCAACTGACTGGGATCAATATGCCGAGTGCAATTTCGAAATTCTCCCTTCAGTTACACATTTTCGATAAACAGTTCTCCCTCGACCAATATGTCAGAATTATTTGTATTTTAGTTTATTAATTCTGCCAACGTAAATGCAGTTATGTGTGCTGTGCTTTATTAGCGGTAATGTACGATTTATATGTTTTACCTTAATTTGAAGCAGTAGTATAGATAATAAAAAATATTGGAATACAAATAAATAATTAACACACTAAATATATTTTCTTTTTCATTTCTTAACTGTAGATTTATGTCTTTTATTTTTTATATCAGGAAAACAAGTTAAGAATTAAGGAATAATGAAGCATGTAAAGTACAAAATGATTCCAGTGCACTTATTACATATAAGGGAAATATTTTACCAACAAAAGATGTAGGTCATGTTAAATTGAGTAACAAATCATGACTTCAAATTTCATAATTTATTGAAAATATGAAATATGAAAGAACAGCGTACTTATGCATGTAATCACTTGCTAAAACTATATTATAGAATAATGCAAAGCGGATATAATTAACCAACCGTTCCAAAAGTTCTATGCAAGTTTGTCTTTCATACGAAACCTCGAAATTTGTCATTCCACACCGAATAAATTTTATTCGGTCTTTACCTTCCACAATACTGAACACGCAAATGGAGTTATTTCGGCGTCATAATTTAGTCATGTATTATGCGAACAATTCGCGGCTTAATTTTACGGCCATAAAATTTATTATCCAGAATTTGAATTAAATAATGGTTTTACCATTTGAGTAAGAGTACAATGGAACTTTAACATCAATATGATCAATCATTTGTGTTTATTAGTTAGAGTTTGTAAGAGTATTCCATGAAATTAGAACTCCTTTGGTTGTAAGCGAATATTTTTAGTATTCTACTCAATTCGTTATGAAGTGCTGGCGTAAACATTGAAAATGTCCAATTACAGTCTCGATAAATGCAGGAAAATTGTTTTAAAGGAATTCCAAAGTTTTCATTATTAAGGATATCACTCTATCATTATACATGTCATGTTTATACTTATTCTTAATAATATTTAAATTTTCTTGAAAAACTTTTATTTTCTTAATACAATTGTCTTCATAGGACAATAAGTTTTAAAAATATGTTACAGAAAACTATATGACATCTTAAACTTTTCAAGTTGAATACAAAAGTCGATATTTTCCAATTTTTTTAATAAATAAGAAACAGAAGATACATACACTTTGCATCTACCAATAGAACTAATTATTTTGGCCCTCTGCGTGCAAAATATTATTTTGCTCCCTAGACTACTAGAAATTTCTGTCATACATTTACAAAATATGCAAATGATATTAAACCTGTTAAAAATCGTAAGAATTTGTCAGTTCACTAATATGAGACAAATAACCACAGTCCGGATAGTTTCACTAGTGGGAGGTTGTACCTTTCTGTTCGTCTTATAGATATCTCACTTATAAACTTATTTAAAACAACGAGGTTAATCATTTCTACTGATTATTTATTTATCATTAGAAAATGTTTCCAAAATGGGTCTAATTCTTGAAAAATTGCCGAATCATTATTAACGAGTTTTGATTCTGTAATTTATTATACATTCCTTGAAATGTACATCAACTTTTAGGTTTCTCAGTAACTGTCATTTTTTTATGGGGGCTCACTACCGAAATGGAATGCGAGTTTTCATAATTTTATAACATATTATATTTGAGGGGGGATGATCGAGCTACCTATCATTTTTTTATTAAATGATCTGATCTCAAATATTACTTACATGTGTAAGAAATAAATTCCTCAGTATCATTGTAGTTTTTAGTGTTCTTTTTTCGTGATTTTAAATAACCCGTAAATATGACTAAAATTGATTGTCAACATACGACACACTTTTAGGAATTCAAACATGCGACATGATCTCAATATTCAACTTCTGGATAAGTAATTTTAATATATCTTTCATAATACCCACCATGCAGCTTATAATAATCATCTATTAATACGCACAGAGAGAAAAAAAAAGGTTAATGGAACCATTAAGAAAAGCTAGAAATGCTTATAACATTTCATAATAGTACAATTAACATCGTGAAAAGTTGCAGATGACAGCATCTTTTTTTATAATTGATAATATTGTAAATTATAACATACAATAATTTACTTGTTATGATGATAGGTAGTTATTGTCGCTTAATGACTTTTATCGAATCTGTTTTTCTAGTCAAGAATATTTCGAGTGACTATTTAACTGTAAAGCTAAGGTAAATTTGAGGTTATGTGCCATGCTGCATATTTATGTATCGGGAAATAGTAAACGGCGCAATGTTTTTGTTATGTTTTACTATGGAAATGGTTAATTTAATCACGTATTTTAATTTTCTAAAACGGTTCCATTAACCTTTTTGTTCTCTGAATGTACTAATATTGTGATACAATATGTGAATAATTTGGTTCGTAATACGTATAATTATAAATAGAAAGTGAATAATTAAAAAAAATTGTTACAATTATTATAATGTATTTTGTATTTATTTGCAACACTTCAGTATTAAATTAGCTTTATTCTGTATTTTAATTAACCTAGTAGAAAAAGGCTTAATTTTCTACCAGGATATGTATAAATGATATTTTATAGATTGCAAATCGTTTTGGTGATATGGCTTAACGAACGTTATTTCTAACCGGAACTATAAATTTTCAATATCAATGCAATACGCATGAAAGGCAGCTTACTGCAGTACATTTTTTTTCCTTACTCTGGGTTTCAAATGAAATATTTCTATTCGTCACAAAATAACTAGATGTAGTTATAAAATACAGAATAAAACTAACAACATGTCCATCATAAAATCTTGCAAAAAAATCAAGAAAAAGCACACATGCAGAACGTGGGGATTAGACATTCTACCCAACAAATACAACATAAGTGTCCACAGCCATTAGACCTGCCGTTCGTTTCCTGTGACGGACGATCCTCATCCCTAATATTGTAGTTTGTATTGGTTTGTTTCAATAAAGATCCTGCTTCGGCATTGGTTATAATAGAAAGTGTTTGAGTTTCCGAGGGAGCTTCATCATTGATCTTCTCAGTATTAAGTTTTTTTCTTGCTTTTGGAATTTCGTTTATGGCGGAATGTTTAGGTACATTATACGTCTCATCTTTGTCATTGGGAAGAGAGTGTTCAATGTTTGCAGGTTCTCCAGGTTTTGAATGTTCAACGTTAGGCCAAAGTGATTGTGCATTGTTTGTTGCATCTTTCCCATTATTATGACTATATATGTCGTGTGCGGAAGTCCCATGAGTATTGAAAGAACCATAATCATGGGTTGAGCTTGAAGAGCCTACAACGAATTTCAAAGAAGCTTAGTATATTTAAACATACGCATGCAAACTCGCATTTATCTATGAGTATGCAATTGCTTTGGATTCATAGCTCTTAAGATGCGCAACATATATTTCATGTAATCGAGCCCTAGAATAAAACTATAAGCTCCTTAAATTTAAGAGATGAAAATGAAAACGCAGATTTTTTATATAGCAATAAGTCGTGATTATAAGTCCAAACCCCAAAAGCTTCATATTTATCAGAAATTTGAAAAACGCATTATTCAATAATAACACCACATCAAAATTTGTTTCCAGATCACTTGTTACACGTTATTCGCATTTATTGTATATTATATCCCATCACGTCATGATTTCAAGATATCTGTTCCGAAAAATAGCTAAATGTATCCTTTTTTTGCAATTTGAGGTTAGGATATGTGAAATACCTGACGTCACGGGTCTAATTTATTTCCTGCGACTTAAAATCTATAAGATCCAGTACTTTTGATTCAAGTTATCTCCCCTAAAAAATTGTTTTGCGGCCTTGTGTAATAATAAAGATACTTCTTGACATAAATAACACAAGACCGCAAAATTTGTGTTTACAAATTTACATAACTTGAAAACGAATTCTTTGTCTAAGTTAACTCATCGTTTCAGCTCACATATCCTCATTTTAAATTGTCAAAAAGTATATTTTTGAAAATTTGTCGGATCAGATATCTTAAAATCCCGACGTGATGGGCCAAATCGAATAACGGATTGGTTTTCAGCGACTAAAAATCTGAAAGATGCACTATTTCTGATTCAACTGATTTCCAAACAAATTTTTTTGTGGTCTTGTGTATTATATGAAGGAATGGACTGTTAATATTGTTACCACTTTAGGTGTCTAGGGTTTACAAGAGTGTTAATTTTTAACTCACACGAGGAGAATTTGGATTTAAGATTGGCAAGTAATGAGTTACAAAAACTCGAGGCGCAATAACAATTTTTAGCAATTCGGATAATATCATAAAAAAACTCTAGTAATTTCGATGCCAAGATTATGACAAGTGGTATACGCGGTAAAACCTACAAAATTTAATGCGGTTAGCATGTGGATATGCATTAAGTCCGCGGTCAATGACACTGCTAATAAAAAATACCATTCTATAATTTGCTGGTTACCATCCACTTTTCTACAGAATGGGGAAACAGGAGAATCTCTTTTTTGATAAAAAACAAAGTTCTATAAATTAATTTATATCAGAATAATTATTGCACTTTTATTCGTTTACTATCAAATAGCATGAACAATGTTTACACATAAAGAACATTTGTTTAATCACAGATAATATAGAACACGTGCTTTGGTTAGTTGGTAATCTATCTAAATCTAAGTCATTCATTGCATTACCTAAATGTTTACACGGTTCCATATTCGAAAATAAATTTTCAGTCATGAGTAAAATCTAGTATTTTCGAAAATAATATTATTTATGCGTTATTAGATCTAATAAATCTTACTATTTTTTAAATGAGTAATGTAAGAAATTAACAAAATCTTACATTCGATAAATGACAAATATGTACATAACGAAATGTTAAGTTTATAAATAGAAAAACACTATTGTTTACATAAACGATAGACGATTTTACTTAATTGTCAATACAATTTAATCATAGATAATAAACGGATAAATGACGTACTCTGGGGACGGAGTATATTTCCAACAGGACATGAAATGACGAAATAAATCCGCATGCACAGGTGCTTGGAAAAGCCACAAAACTGCAATTGGCACCAAGAACTTATTCCTTCTATGTACAACTTTAAAATTATACTTATATGTACCTTGATTTTCATTTTCAGATTTCATGTTCCGCAGTGAGATAACTGCTGGTCAATCCTCTACTAAAGTGTGACAGCAATCAAATAGTCACGATTAATCCCACTCTCACGGCAGCTTACTACCATCCATGTATTATTTACTTAACGTGTATTATTCACGTATCGTATTTACTTTTTGAGTAATCACAACCAAACTAGATATTTAATCCTGGAAAACAATTTTAGATATAATATTGGTGTAAACAAAATATGTTGTTTAATTAATACAATAACATGATTAATAAAGGCTAATAATTATATGTGCTCCAAACTCTCTGACTCGAATTAAATTCCGCATGAAGCTTCAAAATCATTTATTTTCCCGACATATATATTTGTTATGCTCGCTTTATATTTTACATAAATGTATGGGATGTTGGTCTTATAGCGAATAAACATACATGTTAATTTTGAAATATTCTAATTTTTCTATCTTTCCTCCAATGGTAATACTTATCCGCACGAATTGTAGGTTTTGTCAATTTTAGTTAGAAAAAAGTTCATATATTTTTTACGATTGTTTTTAGATTTTTGAAAATAATGTGATTCGGTGCGCCGAGATTAACCCATTAACACCCGAAAGGTCACATTCCCTACTTTCAGTTCAAAAAAAATTGAAATTTATCTGTCTTGTTATTATCGAAATCGGTCATTTAAATGGAATTGTCAAAATTGAGCTATCTTAATTAAAAAATTAAATATAACGATTTAAATGTAAAAAAAAATCGTGTTTACTTATTTATAAAACATTTTTTTCTCAGAGTAATATTTGCCCGCACAAACTTCTTTCGCTAAAGGTGAAGAAAATAGTTGTAGTATTAAGATATATTTTTTAAATATTTAAAAACTAACATCATGATCACAAAACGGTGACTGAAGTGAGAATTTTGTTTTTAAAACTTAACAAATTTGTTTTTCATGACAACTGCAAACTCTACAAAAAATGTTGTGAGAACAAACATTTCTTAGAATGTGTCAAAGTATATTCTCATTTTTTCAGAATTTGTTGATACAATTTGTTATTTTTCGAAAATTAAGAAAATCAAAATTGTGAAAAAAATTCTTTCGTCGAAAACTATATAAATGATTTTTATTTTTTTAAGTAGAAGTAATTTGGCGGTCAAAGTAAAATATTCAACATGTAAGTAAAATTTTCTTATTCGAGTAATTTTGCGTAAGGGCGTTGAAGTAGAAATGTCGACCGATAGGGTAATTACGGATATCGTATTTACTATCCATTCTCGAATTGTTAAATAATCAATAAATTGCGGTATGACGAATGTGTTCATAACCTATTTAAGCAAGTAGTAACGTTCTAATGCAAAACCGGATCGTCCCCCCAAAAAATGAGAAAATAAAAGAATAATAGAATACTGACAAAGGTCGGTGACAAGGGATATTTTTTTTTATTTTCAAATTTTTTTTCTTTTAATTCATTTCTAAATTTCCATAATGTTAATCAACAGTTATTCATTCCTCCACTGTTTACGGTGCGTTATTTCATAGAATATCACAATCAGTATTTTCTGATCTGAAAATCATTTTGCCGGAAAATTTAGAGAAAATTTATCTAAATGAGCCACTTTGAGGTTAGTTTATCGGAGTAATCGTACTTGGACGAAATCTATGAGTAATTTTCTACGGTAAATTCATGTATCAGGTTAAAACTGCAGTCCGCCATTCGGTCTTAATTAATCTGATGGTCGAAATACACAGGTATTTACAAAACAAGGCATTTTGGCCTCATGCCCGATTGACCTATAAATTTATTCGATTTTGATATTTTGAGGACGCAGGACTTTAAGGGGATGGACCACTGTGGAGCTCTAAAAAAAGGTCTAACTTTGACAATTTATTCTGGGAGTAAGGAATAACGAATCGAATTCCCTCTTTCGGGCTTTATTGAGTATATATTGAAGTATATAATTGATATTTTCATTCAAAATGGAGGCTACTGGGCCGATGTTCGAAATTACCTTTTTTCAGACGTCCTCTGCGGGCGACGGCTATTATAGGAACTCGTGCTATCTGAAACAAAACAAAAAACCGGATCTTAATCTACATAGCAATTTCTAGTAAAGTGCATACGTTTTTAACATTTCATAAATTTTTAGTAAAATGGCACACTTATTAAATGAACGTTCATTGTTTACCGAAAAAATTAGCAGTAATTTGTTTATAAAAAAAAGTTGCATAGATAAAAAAAATCGTTTAAAGTTTTACGCAGGTAGAAAATATACTCGCCCCCCACTGCGAACTCTTCGACTCTACGACGGTTTTAACACAAATAATATTTTTTCCCCAATATTCTACCAATTGGATAATGTTTTTAAAACCCTCAAGTGCACTTCAAGTCAATAAAATAAATATCGACTTTTTTCGAGATTTTACAGTGATCTAACCCTTAAGCTAGTGGCAATTGCACTTTTAAAATGGAGAGTAGTCACATGAACCTTTAATGATACATAACCCATAAATACCTATCATGATATTTTACTGCTAGATATAAATCAACCCTAATGTGCCCTTCATCATCTGGTAATCGGCATGTATCAAAAGAAAATCAATTTCTACAAAGGGAGCGAACCAGAGGCGCGACAGTACGTGCGCGCATCTAGCGGCACTCAAAGTAACTACTTCATGGGTAGAGAACTTTATTGCAGGATGATTTTTGGTGGGTTTAAAACTTCGTTTTTATACAAAAAGACATTTCTCTTTCACAACAGGTCTGCATTGTAATGTAGAAAAAGTGCAAATTTTATGATATTAATTTTAAGTATATGGGCATTGTTCTAGAATTGTTAAACTTTATGTTGTCGCTCATTATGATACCTTAAAAATTTTAAATATAACTTTGCAACACGACAGATCAACAAATTTTTGTTGGTTTTACATGTAATAAGTGTTTATTACTAATTACAGATATGTAGAAAACAATGAGAGTAAATAAAAGTAGTGAATTTGCCTGTTTTTGGTGCGAGACACTCACTACATTTTTTCAGTTTTAACACTGAAACTTTTTGCACCTTTTTTTTATGGTCTGTGGTTTTTTGTGGAAGTATTTGGGGATGTAAACAAATGAAAAATCCTTAACTTAATGATGTGCCTCACTGAGGAATAAAATTATATACCTTCAAACTTGCGAGATAACTTTTTTTTATAGTTGATAATTTAGCAATCAACCTTAGATAATTTTTTTCACATTGGTTTTTAAGAAACCACACAACAGGGGTACATTACCTATATGATAAGAAGTAATTTGAGCCTTTGCCCGAATGTGTGCCACCTATACATAAAAAATGCGACCACGTCAAACTTTAAATTTCCAAGCGAAACTCACTTTGAAAAGTCAAATTATTTAATGGCACATCTACAATTTAGCTTCTAAGTACTTTGGAATCATTGTGATCTTTTCTCCTATGTTATTAAAGTATTTATAAATTTTGTGTTTTTTTAATACAACAAAAAACACACTTTTTGACAATAATAAAATGATTATTCTTTACAAATCGTTTTAATTTTTTGGTATCCTTAATGTTAAATCATGTATTTGGATTTCAAATTTTAATGAAAACTGACTTTGGATTTGTAATCAGTGGCCTCAAAAACCCTAACATATCAAATTTTATAAAAATCAAAGAAATTTTGTAAAAATAGTCCGCCATATTTAATCCATTATTTTAAATTTGAATAACTATTAACTAGACGTTTAATTTTATATACTAGCTTCTAAAAATTAGGCCATAAGCAAAAAAACTGAATTTTTTATGTATATTAAACGTTACAAAACTAAAAACTAATTTTACGAGTAACGTAACATGTTACATTAACAAAAAAAATACATTGTGTATAAATGAGTCACGCAAGGTTTTTCCTGTCATTTGATCAATTCTAAAGCCAATAAAATTAATTTCATGAATGTGCCTAAAAAAAATGCAATTTTCTTCAACCTCAAAGTTTAGAAGGTCTAGAATAATGCCCATATATTTCAGTTTTTCAATACCGTCAATGAATTCGGTAGCAAGATATACTTTAGATGTTTGAGAGTTTTGGCCGGTACTGCATACGAAATTTTTAAACACCCGATATACGAAACCGTTGCAAGAAACGATATGATTTTTCAAGTTGCGCAAAACAACATTAAAAACGTAAGTCTCCGATCTAGATTTTGGGTTTGAAATATCGATCGGGTATATGCACATCAAACCGTATCGAATCCACACGTTATTTACAGGCTGAGGGCACTATATAATACAGGGCATCAGACGCATCAGTACCGATGTGCACCGCCTGTCGCGTGTAATACCGAACTCGGTAAATCAGACCGGACCGTAGCCGGTGAAAAATGATTTTCAACACGAACTCGCGTATATGGCCGACGTATAAGTCGGTCGGGTCGTACAGATGATTTATTTGTCTTGGCGAAAACTCTCGCCGGTTTGTTCGTATTAATTCTTTGCGGCCCCTAGTTAACGCGTTCGACGAGAAACAAATGGACATTAGGTATATATGTGAAATTAACGGCTCGAGAAAGCACTCAGACACCTCCTTCCCGACTTCTCGACTGCACCCAGACCCCTTAGAAAACTACCACAATAGGAATGAAGAATGGAATGAAATGTGGAACGGGCATACGATTTCCGAGTGATAAATTTCTGAAAACCTTCCGGATTCTTGTATTTCCACTTTTCGCCGAGAGCAGTCGACATTTATTTTGCGTGAATACGATATCTTCCGAGTGTGCGACGCCGTCATTCATCCAATATTATTATTATTTCCGGTCGACTGTCATTCGGTATATTCTTGTATAATTTTGTTTATTTCCTTCGTGGGGAGTGAATATTATACTCGATGGATTCATAACCTCACTTTTAAAAAAGAAAAATGCCATTGCATTAAATGGAGTTATTGATTGTTTACAACCGATCTTAGAAACTTGTTTTGTGGCACTGTGTAATTTGTCCATTTGTACCCCTCACAGAATATTAATATTGCTGTTGAGGTTATAAGAAGTAACCTTTTAAGTGCAAGCTTGTAAAATAACATGGAAATTAAGAAATTTCACATAACCTTGAAAATCATTTACCAAATTCATTACATGAACGGCGAAAAGTAGTTTGGGATCGACACAAGTCAGGACAGTGCTGAAACCAAACCTCAAATTTGTGCGCAACACAACTCTAGTTTGTGATAAACACAAGCCAGTTATGTGCTCAGCCCAAATTTAATTAGTATCTAAAAAAAAGTTTTTACATAGCACAAACTTTGTAGGTTTGGGTTAAGCATAAACCTAGCATGTGTTGATTGTTTATCCAAACTATTTGTTCCGTCCCCGGAGCCCACCATACAGCAATATAGATCGGAAGGTGGCGTTGCTAGTTGAAGCATGCAGTAACTGCGTTTATGTTTTTTAGTACTTATATTGCCGTGTGTATGCACTTAGAGAAATTATTTACTAATAGTTAATATAAGTTAATCTCAAGGCTCTTACATTAACTGTAAAGTTATAACAGTAACTATAAAGTTAAAAACGACAGGTAACTTTGAGATGAAAATACCAGTACTTTCCTGCATATTAGCAATGTTATTGTATATTAACTCATATATTTTAACATTCAATGAGCATTCATTAACTGTTAATAAATCTTACATTAAATTCTGTCGTTTGAACTGCGCCTTGTCAACAATGCGTCCAAAAATTCGCAGAAAATCGAATGACTGGCCATGTGTATGTTTATTACCTAACCTAACCTGTGTTTCGGTGAAACTATAAGCACGTAAATATATCACGTAATGATACCAACATTAACATTTAAAATTATTCTTATATTAACTATTACCATAAAAAGTGTTACCGAATATCAGATTACAGTAACCTCAGGAGAAAGTACCTCACCTTAAGATCCAAATCTAAATTCTCTGTGTGCGTAATGTTAGTGATTTGGAATTTCCACAAGAGAAATTTGTGTTTTTCACAACCCGAGTAGTTTGGGTTAGTTAGAATCTCAATATTTGTGGTTGTCATAAATAAGTTTGGGTTTAACACAAACTTCTCGGTTTGTGACCATGACAAACTTTTTAGGAAGAACTCAGACAATTTTTTTCCGCGTGCAAGTTACAAGATAATTTAGAATATACCTATTTATCGTATTACACTTCTATAATTTGGTATTTATATACATTTTTTATACACGTGTCTGTAAAGTAGACTCTTTACGGACTCCTTTTAGTCCGTAATGTGTGATTTTACGGACTGATCTCCGCACTTTATGGACTAAAAACAGTCGGCAAAGTGCCTACTTTGCAAACAGTGTATCAAAAAATAGTGTTTGCTCCTCGGCCATACAATTTTACATCACAATTTTAATTTAATATTACACCTCAAGGCACGTTACAAGATATCTTAGTTTGATATCGTGACATTGTTATTTCAAATTTTAAGGTTTTAAACTAAAAATCATTAATATAGACATATACGGAATACACCACGCCAAATCTGTAATTGTTTGTTTACATTTACCACTTTATAGTGAAAGGGACAAGTCAATCTAGTAATTATAGTTGCGCCAGACAAATTTGTGTCCATTAGTTTATACTGTAGCTGATGCGAAATTCAATGAATGTTAACACTGCCATATAATATTAAATATTTTAACACCAAGTTAGAACATGTTTTATAACAATGCCAGTTTCACGAAAACGTTTTTCATAATAATATTAGTTTAAGAAATGATTTACGCAAAATTCTACACTTTCCTATAACTAGTATACATATAACTAGTATATAATAGTAGTAGAATGATGAATAGTAGTATAGTATACCCAACAAAAATACACATGTATAGTTTATATTAGATAAAACATACTCCTATTTTAAAACGTTAACATCGATTAAACGATTGTCGATAATAATTTAGTTTAATTAAAATTAATTTAATTCCGCAATTTAATTATAGTATGCACGAACAACATTAACTTATATTTATCGAATCAAAGTACGTTATAACGAATTTTCTTTTGATATGAATAAAGTTACGACGTTGTAAAAAAAGTATTTTCCTTGATTAAAACTTATATTTTGTAAAAGTTCGTAATAAATTACAATCCAAAGTAATTATAACTTGGCTAGTTAAATGATGAAACGCAGAAAATTAATATTTACTTCGTTTCATTTTATGATGGAAGAAATGTAATTTATTACTATCTCCAATATTACATTTACGTAAACACGTTATACTGGATTGTTAATGGAAACAATAAATGAGATCGTTGTTATATTAGTAAACAACGAAACAAATTTTGCTGCATATTCTTGATACTCTGAAGTTTTGTTATATATCTATTTTTTTTAAGATAATATTCCTTTCATAGAAGGATATAGGTGTAAAATTCTAGTATGAATAAAAAAGCAATAGGTTATTGCACTGAAAATGTCGAAATGCAATAACTTTAACGTCGAACAGTAAGAAGCTCTTAAAAAAGTTTGTATCAGAATATGAAGCTAGTTCTGATAATATGCTGTATCGAAATTGTTCAGAGAATAATTTTCAAACACTGAAAGAGCAAAATACTATTTTGCTCCCGCGATATAAGGAGCAAAATAACACTTTCTCTACCTTGGGAGCAAAATAAATATATCCTTTTTGCAAAATATTATTTTTCTTCGTATATCATGGAGCTAAATAGGTCGCTCTCATATGAGAAAATAGTATATGCAAACACATATTTTGCTCCCTAATTGCTCAATGTACTATTGTACACACTCACGGGGATTAATTTTTTCTTGACCTCCAACATTATTTCCCAAAAAATCAAATAAACAGGGGACCAATGAGAAATACATTATTTGTTCAATGAATTAAGAGAAATCATGTAAATTGTTTATATCAGTGTTGAATTATTCATGTGTTTATTGATCGAATTCCACAAATGAAGTAGACGTGAAGAACATATTAAATACATGTAAATTAATTCTTTGCGGCCGCGCTAGATGGCGGTCAAATCCAAATGTAAAGTTAAGCACGATTTCAGTTAAGTATCGATGGTAGCATTGACAACCAAAGAAAAATACCACAAATCGTAATATTACTAATCTTCTTCACCAGTTTTATAATGCGTCTTACATGGAAATCCTTGTCTTACATTACACTCGTGCTTCCTCTTTCAATTTTACGTTTCAATATAGTGAATGTACGGCCCTTAAAATCAAATGTGAAGGTAATCGGAATCAAAATTTTCTTCGTAAATAATTAAATTTAGATAACATTAGAAATCAAAACTATATTATTTGTCATCCAATAATACAATTAGTTTAACATTTCGAAAGTAAAAACTCATTGGACATCTTGAAATATATTTCAATGCAAGTGAGAATAAAATTGGCATTGAAAATAAGTTTTTTTTTCATAATATGGGAATTCCGTGGACAAAAAAATACAAAATCTCACCTTGTTGAAACGAATTTTCACTCCAAACTA
Source organism: Trichopria drosophilae (assembly GCA_030407085.1). Lineage (NCBI taxonomy): Eukaryota > Metazoa > Arthropoda > Insecta > Hymenoptera > Diapriidae > Trichopria > Trichopria drosophilae. Next base: position 107,169,550 of record CM059585.1, on the reverse strand, counting down.
AGTGAAGAGAAAGATCATGTCGTTCTTTCTTTTGTCGGACTTATTTCACTCTATCAGAGTGGATTGTCATTCTTTTTTGTGTGTGCACCTAGATCAATTCAGCTTTAGATATAGCGACAATTTCGCTTTATGAAATTTGGATAGTCAACTGAATATTACGTGATTTCATTTTTTAATTGAGGAGCTGTCCGGTTCTCGAAAAAACTGATATATTTTTTGGGGCGGGGAACAAAGTTCTGAAAATCAAACCCCCACAAGGGTAAAATTTCGATATTTCGTGAGTCCAAGGTATTTTCATTTGCTTTCTTTATGCCATATTTTTTTTATTTTTGCTTTTTTTTTGCAAAAAAGACAAAGAAAATTTTTCCTTTCGGGGGGTGTGTTGATTTTCGGAACTTTGTTCCCCGGCCATTTTTTGGAATTTGGTTAAAGTACCATACATTTGAAATGGAAATTTCTGATTATTTTAACACTTTATATAATAATTTTGTGCACCGCATCTCTTTTATTAATTACCTTCTATAGTATAGTAGAGTCCCGGTATAATTGTTATATTTACCTGCCGCCACTCTCTTTTTCCCCCACCTTGCGTGCTGGGGCCTCAGGAAGGGTCTGCTGTGACGTCACGAATATACCGCGACTGTGGAGAGTGGGAGAAGTGGCGCTCCCCTTCTTTTGGTATATATAACGAGATGGGAGGGGAAAGCGAGGAACCGAGTAAATTATACCAGGACTATTCTACTAACTTCAAATAATTGACAAATCTTTTAGACAAATTTTTATTTCCCTAGATAATATATAAACGTCGGCAGTTAAATAGACCACAAATACAAATTCCGTGGAAGGATATCGAAACAAATTGCTTCGGAAGTGTTTGCACATCGACGCCAATACGTGTGAAATACCCAAGCGAAGTAACCGGAAAATAGAGGAAAATGTATGAGTTTAAAAAACAGAAAGAAATGTAATGGTGATACTGAAAAGTTCTCGCTCATGGAAGCGTACTTGACGCGGTTGCGTTTCGTCGAATTCTCCAACCCGGTGCACCCCACGACGAGCGTAGTACATGATAACGGCAACTGCGGAAGTCGCACCAACTTCGTTTCAGCTGTTTAATTTGTTGGCAAAGTTTCGTCCGTTCGCCGACGCGAACAAACATCCGACCCCTGCACCGGAAGCTGACTCTTCCCGAAACGTGCGTTCTATATGTCAGCCAGAATCTGATTTTTATACCAAAATTCGTATCCTGAAAAAAGCTTGGCACATATTTGACATCTTCTGTTTTCAAAAAGTTTGATGTCCTTTTTATTTTTATTTTATTTTTAGCAATGTATGTACAAAATGTTGGGTATTAAGTTTATTTTGGAAAAATTTGGTTAAATTTGAAAATTCGATTCTACTAAATGACGGAATTCATGATGGAATTTGGGCAAATATTCAATAATTTTTTATCCGTACATAATTGCTTCAAACGTCGGAAATTCTTTTGTCCATTTCGATGTATTTGAAAATATGTTGGAAAAATACCGATTCTCAAAGATAGGGAGGCTGGAATTTGCTACCTAGGTAGAAATTAGTATAAGAATAGTACCGGCATGGTAGTGACACAATACTGACTCCCGGAGTTGCAGTACCGACCGCCAGTACTGGGCTGGTACTGGGCTAACGTCGGCATGTAACGTTGCCCAGTACTTACTGCCGGAGAGTACTGGAAATCAGTATTGAATTAGTACTGATTGCCAGTTTGAAATTAATAATGGAGCAGTACTGACTATAAATGCTTTCGAGACCAACTTTTAAGATAAACAGTACAGCTATTCCGGATGCAGTCCAAATAAATCTTATAAATATTATATGATGTACAATATCTGTTACTAGGAAAACATTTATGTATATCCTTATGCTACTTTTACACCGTTAACTTAAAGTACTCGCATATAAATATATGTAACGCTCGCAAACAAATCTGAAAAAAACTCGTCCCGACGGGGAATCGAACCTGGGTCTCTACTGTACTTCGTCAGTACTGATTTGCTCCGACGGTCGGTAATTATTTCATACCGGGAACAGCAGTGGTAGCCAGTAATGTTTTAGTACTGATTTGTTCCGGCGGTCTGTAGTCATTTAATAGCCAAAACAGTACTGGCGGTCACTATTGGTCAGTAATCGTTTCATACCGGCAATAGTACTGGCAATCAGTACTGTGTTAGTACAGATTTGTTCCGGCGGTAAGTAATCTGTAAATGCCGAAAACAGTACTGGCCGCCAGTACTAGGTCAGTACTTTACCGATGTTAATTCCAGAACTGGCACATTTCCGTTAATCAGTACCAGGTACAAGTAGTGGGTCAGTTCCTAGCCGGGGTTTTTCTCCGCCCATTGCACTGCCTGGGTACTGATTTTTGTTAAATGAAAAGAATATGGTCGAAAACTGGAGATTGGATACTAGAATATAAAGGCATTCGATGGGCAAGCGAAAAACCTCTGGTTCGATTCCCGGTGCATCGAATTTCTCGAGATCCTTCCCGATTTTTTCGATTTTCAAAAAAATTAAAAAACAATTACGGAATATTTTGAAAAATTCCATCCTAAGTTGCTTTTTGAAATGCATTTCTTATCATTATTGGGAATTCTTTGAGATATCTTTACGAAATCATTCATATTTTTAAGAGCTTCTGGTTCTATGAGAACAGAAAGAATGCGAGTTGAAAATTTGATACACCAACGAGATTTTTGCAGAGAGAAAAGTGGACGACGTTTGGATGGACGAGATATTGTTCAGAGACTTCTATACCATAGTGGGCAAATAAATGTGTTGGAGATGTAAGTAAAGTAATAGTTGGCTTCCTTTATTGAGAGATTTAGTTTTGAAAGTCGAAGAAAAGTTGGGATATTTGAGAAATGTCTGTGAGACGTCCTTCAAATTTGTTACGAGGCTGAGTATCTGGGGAAATATAGTCCTTTTCAAGATATATTTCGGTAAGATGAATTTTACTAAAGAAGATTAAACTGAGTTGATATCAGAGAGTTAAAACAGTACGGAATGCGTATTGAAATATTATAATTATTTGTTACAAGTAATTTTGTTCTATGCTTATAAACAAAACCTAGAGCTTCTACATTGTGTTTTATTGAAGATTGCCAGAACAAGTACCGAAAAAGTTTATGAATTTCATCTACAAATTTTTGGTTTTGCTAATCAATCTAACCTTTCCAAAACGTCAATATATCGAAATAATAAAGCTTATGTAATCAACTATGAACATTATTGATTAAATCCGTGTCTCTAATGGTATAATTGTCCGGAAAATGTAGGAGTTTATAGGGTCTCGGATCACGAATTTGAGGTTAGAAATCGCGAGAAAATGTGTATACAGAGATTTTTGGGGTCCTTTGTCATGAATTTAAGGTTAGATTATTAAAATATGGTACCTAAATATGGCCGGCCAATTTTCATGAAACTACTCACGACTTTTAGACATATGGATTTTTAAGTTACATTGTATGCACTTTTGGTTGTGGTTTAGCCTCTATCTCGCAACTTGAAAAGTCGCAATATTAAATAGTGATTTTGGTTAAAATTTTTGTCAAAAGTTTAATTACCTTTTCAAAATGTCTGCTAACGGGGAAAAAAATATGTGCTGGCCATGTTTATTTACAATTATACGTACAATATTGATTTTTTATAAATTAGAATTTATGGACTTTCTATCAAGTGATTCTCCATCGTTCATCGACAATTTGAATTTATGAAGTCATGTTTGTAAAATGTGGCCTGGAAACATTTTCTTATACCAATTGAAATTGATTCCTGAATGATTTAAAGCCTCGGACTCTGCCAATTCAATTATTCGAATATTAAACGAATGAAGCATATTTCAGAATTTTTAATATAATTGCTACAACACTTTTTATTTCCTTCGTATTCTAGAAGGTTTATCTTCATATTATTAATTCAAAAACCCGCCTTTGTAAATGGAACAATTTTCCAATTAATTTTGGTTTTCGGAAAATAATTAGAAGACATTACATCTTACGAAATCGTATACTATGTAGTAGGATCTTTTCGACTGCAGCAGCATTGATCATGCTTACATTTTCTTTGTTAGAGCAATCTACACTCTTAATTGACACGACCAATTGTTTGGGACTCAATAGTTGAATGCTTTTTGGAAATGCGAAATGGAAATGAGGAGCAATCTATATGCAATTACCCCTCATTATTATGTATCTCAGGTTCTCGCAGTATAGTTTATACTTACACGTATATGGTAAACAAACTCTCTTTCAACATACGACGAGAGTTAATCATCGGAAAGAATCGCAGTCACTCTAGCGTAATATCGAGGGAAACGGGCGGCAAATAAATTTTCCGTAAAATTGAATTTCCAAGAAATGGAAAAGTAATAGGACGATGCATCTGCAGCACTACGAAAATACAATTACGCAAGCCGAAACGACCAAATAGGAAAGTTGCAGGTAATGCTCTTATAAATAATTGGCGGAAGCACAGGCGATGCAACCGCGCGAATCCAGAACTTACGGAAATTGCCATGAATAGCGTAATCTGAACTAGACGCCGTCACCGGGTATCAATGTAAATGAGTTTCAAGTACCCCTGATTTAACGTGATAAAATTGGTTTTGTACGGCTTTGTTGTTTGCGGTTACGCCCTAGACTTAATTCCCGCAAGTTCTCGTAGGACATTGTGGAGGGAAAGATAAAGACCTTCACTTGAGTTAATTATTAAATTTTATTACAAATTAAAAATAAATGAAATTTATATTATATTATACTTGACTTGTACTTGGAGCGAAATATTTGATGAGGGTCACCTAACGCTATAATACGCAGTGCAACCTCTCGAGTTGTCCTTCAGCAGTACTTTCTCCCTCTCACATTGGGTAACGTTGCTCCCCCCATTTTATTGTCACGTCATGTAAAGTAACCCGTATCTATGCAAATAAATGTGACAAGAAAACATGATCAGTCACAGAGGGTCAGTGGGAGGAGTTAGTGGGAGAGGGACCAATTGGAGGAGGTCCACTGTATTTTTTTCTCGTATTATTCACATTCATATAAAAAACTATCAGGAATAGTATGAGAAATGTTTAAATATGGGCAATTATCCTCATTTACTACGGGTGCAGTACTTGATGAGGATATTGAACCATCGTGGCTCCCATTACACCTTAAAATATAAAAATTTCTCACTAAATGGATGATATCGAAAATCTCACTTAGCACCGACTGAAGCCAGTACTCATGATGTCGCTAAGGCATATTAGTTACTCTATATCGTAAATGGTATTTAAGTGTCTGTCACCGAAAACATAGGTGATTGATAGGATCTTCACGTGTCAGCCACAACCGTAACTGGTGTCGGTACTCACTTTTAAAGTGACAATAACCCATATTACACGTTGTAATTTATAATAAACATTTTAGATTTAATTCCAAACTACATGATTGATAACACACTAGTTTAGCGTTGCTTTTAGTTCTCACCTATATATATTATCGATGAAAACTTCTCTCAATGTACTGGATCACTAACTAAATGCAATGAAAAATCCAATGAATAATGAGGAAAATATCTGTGCAGAAATTATAATTTATGACCATCATCTGATACCATGTGATGAAATCCGAAACGCCACTTATATTTAAATAATCTCTCCCAATTTGAAATCATCGCTTTTATTTATTGATTTTTTCAAAACTAATTTATTATAAAACAAGAATTTATTTAATTTTATTATTTTTGCAATTACTACAGGATGGAATGTTTCATTAAAGCTCGATTTCCATATTTATTGTCGGTTACAGATTTCGTATCCATGTTGGTACTTAAATGTCAATCGACGTTATTATCGATATTGCAGTCCAGAAATGGGTTCGAGCAGTTTGTCAGTGACTGGCGTTCGTTTCGAATACCACAGATCGCAGAAGCACAATATCTGTAGGTGCACTTATATTACGTTCGGTGCACACTTGCACATTCCACGGATCTCCACATTCCAATTTTCGGCGACCATCGATGTATGGTAAACAACTTTGAGGGAAAAATTGGATACAGAAGAAAAAGGATGTGCTAGAATCAATATGTAATAATCGCACTTTCGGCTCTGTATTTCAAGCGATCTCGATTGTATTTGCACCTTCAGTTATGAATGACTTTCATGTTTTATGAATTTAATCGCGAACGCTTTGACTTTTTATAGTAAACATCCATTTCCGCGAGAAATCGATCGCCAATACGAATTCAGAATAATAATTTCGAACTAGGCACTGTATGTGTCCATGATTCAATATGTAAGCTTTACGTGATACCTGCATATATTTGCTGTATTATTACGAATTATGAACATTTTATACAAATTATCACAAAAGGTTAAAATATAAAAGCGCAATATTAAAACGTTTCATGCTTGTAATTCCTCACGAATTTCAAAAATTTGTTTATTTCAACATTATTCATGGAAAACTGGAAAATAAATGTTAATTTTAATACTTTCAGTAAATATAAATTGAATTCCCTTTTATTTCGATTTCCTAATTCCCTCATATGTGCATTGATTTTTTAATACACAAACACAACCTGTTCGAAACTTCGTACAGTTTTTTTTTCGTTTACTATAACTACTTTCTCTGGCCTTTGTGATGTTATTTTGATGTGTCTGCCAAAAAATGTTGGTTTTTTATAACCTAAAATTGTACTTTTTTCAATACCTTCTGATGTAAACACTTGTGGGAAGAAAATTATAACGGGAAAACATTTCTTTTGCCTCGACTATCGTTATATATTGTTTTAGTGGTTCTAATATTTGCTATTGAAATATTTTTTGGTTACCTCCCCGGTAGTCTAGGCCAAATAGGCGATTAGAGAGGGGGAACTTTACCATTCTTATTCTGCTATAGCCTTTGTTTGGTTCCTATATCAGCTTTCAGGGCTACTTATAGAAATATATTCCAGTGATAGTTAGCTCAACTGAACTGTTTAATATTGTCACCTAAAGACCGTTGTTTGAAAAAGTCATACGATTGTAGAGCAAAAAAATAAAATGCTAAAGTTTTCTTTTTTGTATTCAGGTCGAGGTATCGAAAGAATATATGAAATATTAATTAACTTCTGTATTACGGTGCACTTTATTACAATGTAACAGTGATTAAACAAAAAATATCGTTTTTTAATGGGTGGTGTTAAAATTAATGCAAGATTTGGGATGAATTAACTCTTCTTTTATTCGAACTCCTTCAACGTTATTAAATTAGTTAATAAAAGCTGCGGTAAGAAAGATCATGAACAACAAGCATCGATATTTAACATTAAGTTGGAACAATAAGTCAATAAAAAAAAAATGATCATTAAGTCTGAACGAGAAATGAAGAATTTTACTTTTTTATACAAAATAATAAAAAATATTTATGATGTCTGAAATATTCAGTTGTTGTAAGTAGTGTAATAAATTGGGTAAACTTTTCGATGTACTACCTTCTCTTAAAAAAAATTTAGCAGCAATAAACTTTTGGTATATTTTTTTCTTCTTAGTCGAATATGATAATAAAAATTAGTGTATTTTTGTAGTTTTAATTTTTTTTCTTAACACGAATAGTAAGCTAAAAAAACAGTTGTTTTTTTCGTTAAAAGGATCAACTTTAAAATTTGAAAAACATTTTTAAATAATAAAAAAAATAAAAGCACACAATTTGTTTACTTTTAAAATGAGTAGGCACCAACCGATTAAAAAAAGTTTTCACAATTACGTTTACAAAATTAAAACATGTGTTTGTAAACACTAAAACTTAAACTGATGATTTTTGACATTGGTATAACCATTAAAATTCGATCGGTATGGGACCACTTAAACCCCTACTTATTTTGTTTTAAATTAATATTAAAATTGTGTTATTAGTTCTCAAAGTGCAACTTTCAATATTGCGCTTTCTAAATCTGAATAATCTGCAATTCAAAGTAGATTACCAGATATAGTGTACCAGATATACATGTATTCATTCACGTATTACTAGGCATTAGTGTACTGATGCACGTATTATAGACTAACGCATTAATGGCAACACCCACGTGCTACCGAGCATTATTACCGTATGTTGTTGCGCTGGAAAGTATATTAAAGGAAAACTAGGAAAGAACACATTTATTTATAATTATAGCAGATTAGCATGTCCTATAAGAACCTCCAGTGAATATTTTTATGTCACTTAAATCTACTTTTCCTTTTCAGGGATTTCTAATAAAATCAGTTTATTTCTTAGACGTTTCAATTCCACTTCTTAATATATTTAAAAAAAATGTTTAGATTACTATAATTAATAGTTATCATGTTTTGGTATTTAACGATCTTATATCAATATAAAATGAATTGGATCAAGTTTCGAAATTTGTGTACTCCCAATTTTTATTCTTATAGTAGGGCCTGCGAAATTGACCCCTCGAAATTGACCGAGTTGCCAAATTGCCTCGGCGGAAGCCTTCGAAATTGGCTGCTATAGGGGAAATGCTTTCTCCCACCCTTCTCAGAAACAGTTTGATGTATTATCTATAAAAAGACAATAATTAAAAAAGAAATAATTATTGTAGTCACTTTTCCCAAACTTTAACAAGAAATGAGCAATTAATTGAAAGTAATCAAAATTTTGACAAATCGAGATTAAGAATGTAAGGTTAAGATTAAGTAAAGTGGGGATCACCTCCTCTTCGCTTTTTTTCACAACTTGCAGTCAATTGTGGGGGTTGTCGGAACGGACGACAGTTAATTTCGAAAGTCCCACTGAAATACATATTTCTACGTAAATTTGGGAGCTGATTACGAATATCATATTGAAATTTGGTAGCATGATCATATTCAAAAACAAAACTAAGAAAGTTTTTTTTGTTTTAATAATTGTGAAATGTAGAGCGTAAAATTCTTTACAAAAAAGGTTGTATACGTGTTTTATGCTTTTTTTCGTAATACCATCCACAAGGCCCTAAACAAAGATCGCTCATCTTCAAGGCCAAAGTTAAAAAAAACCTTACCCTAATTGTTTCTTTTATTTATTTTTTTTCTATTTCGTTCTATTTGTTGTTCTTGTTTTATGTTATGGGTATATTTTTCATCTTAATATTTAAAACCAATATTGAAGACCAAAAAAGACTACAGATCAATGTTCAACCATCATTTATGGGTTGACAGTTGGTATTACAAAAACAAACGTATACAACCTTTTTGTAGAGAATTTTATACTCTGCATTTTTTTGTTGGAAACATTTTTTGCTCCTCAAAACTGCCAATATTTGAAAAAATCTATCTCGACTTCTATTGGTCGTAGAAGCTTTTAGAGAAAACGAAATTATGCGGAATTTCCCAAGCTACAATTTTTGTTTTTTCTTGCACTGACATTTTTCGAGTTATTTCAGAAAAACCGATTTTGTGACACATTTTCCCCCACCATTTTTTCCCAGGTAGCTTGTACGGATGGGGACTTCTGAGACAGTAAAAAGTACGATAAGATAAGCTTGTTTCCAAATGTTCAGACCGCTACTAATTTTTTAATCAAAATCGAAAACCATCGGCCCATTTTACTGAGTTAATCAGTTCATCCTGGCATAAATTTCTGTTGAAAATTATGCTTTTTTGAAAATAATTTCTTATCAACAATAATTCTTTTAGATAATGTGCAGTATCATTATTTTTTAATAACATTCGTTGAAGTCTTAGAAGAAACCTAACAAAATCATTGACGAAACCATTCATAAAAAATGAGAAGTTGATACCATGTAGATAGGGCACTAGTGTCCCGCTGTAACTGAAAGGGTTAAAAGAAATGCGACAAAAATCTTCTATTACTTCTTTTAATAATACATATACGGTTAAAATGTATTGAAATGTAATGCATATTTAATATACGGTGCATTAATGTTTATAGTAGTGTATATATTATGTATGTACATTATGAAGAATTAATGTGCATGTGTTGGAAGTTTTTATTTGCAGCGTTTTCACAGTCTAGGCAAACATAAGTAGATTAAATAGAAATTTATTTACTGAGCTAGATATAAGCGAAAATGTCAAATATTAATGAATACGAAATTAAAAATAGGGTAAATATAGAAAATACATGGTTTAAAACAAAAAATGCAGACTAAGGAAATCGAGAATATAAAATTCAAAAAATAATCAACGTATCCCTTATTTTCCACCCTTTTTCATTGGCCCCTATAAAGAATAATATTCTGTAAATGGCAAGGGCCAACTTGAAATGGATCCCAGTTCGGGAAGTGAGGAGTAATGGTTTAAGTTCAATTTGAGTCCTATTCAAATGACTAATTAAAGTCATGTAATTGACTTATAGTTTACAAGAAACAAGACGTACAGAAAATATAGATAACATAATGTTTATAATATATAATATAAAAAACGATTTTAACGAATACCGAAAAGAAATGAAAGTGCTTCAGCAAAAAAAAATGATCGAAGTCGAAATATGAGTTATTTTTTCAGGGGATTATTTAGAATTTATGTAAATATTTTCTGCAGTAAGTTATAATGTTTCAATTATTTATAAATCGTAAAATGGGTCGGGAAAACATCCTATTTGCTGACATCAAACTATACTTTGAGATCGAATGAAAATGTATACAACCGAATTGAATGAAATGATAACGGCTGTAAATAGCTATTCAAATTCTTATCTATATTTTCTATGTATACCGTAATTGCAAAGCTTGCCTTGCATATAAATCCTTTTATGTCGGAGGCTTTCAAGAGCATTAATGGCTTCTGCTGTATTGAATGTTTACATGTTTATTTTCTTGTATCTGCGTAGCAATCAAAAATACACAAATAAAACAACATACATATCATTTAAAATTTTACAAACGAGTGAATGTATTTTCTTCATTTCAGATATTTTATTTGTTCTTTTTTCTTTACTATCGAAAATAACTACAATTAACTCTTCACTACATATAATACATGATACATATAATACAAATAAATGTCTTTGACAAAATTTCAATGTTTTTTTTAAAGAAATTTTCATGTGCTTGGAATAATTCATAGTTTTGTCAGATTGTTTAAAAATGTACTCACTTTGTTCATACACAAAATGTCATGAAAACTCTAATGGAATTCTGAGTTAGAATTACAGAATCAATTGCACGTTTTAATTGGAGTTTTCCATCATTTTTTCGTAAAGTTATAAACAAAATGTATGACTAAAATGAATTTAATATCATATGTCCTAATAAGACCAATTAAAATGCGAACCACAAATTAATGGTCTTTTGAGAGAAATTGTATTCCAATTTTTACTATTTCTTATTAGGATTTTGCAAATTATCAATGTTTCGATGCCTTTACTGCACTTGCATAAATTAACCTTATAATTTTAACTATGTTCGATAGATACAGAGAAAGTAATAAAAGGAACTACTTTTTTAGATAGACAAATGGTGTAATGTTTTGTTGTTACTTTTCCATTTTAATTGAAGTTTACAGTCAGGAATTGAATTTATTGAACCATTTTAGTTGAACTGACGCAATTTTCGAAGTGTTAGTTTATCACCTTTCTTATTACGCCACTAAGATAAAGAAATATTTTTTATTCATTCATTCATACTTTAGAAAAGTTATGACAATTGATAAAATGTAGTTGAGGACCTACTGAATTACTCACAGAAGTTAAAAAACAGGCGCATCTACTAGTTTATCGACTACTGAGTTAAGCTAGAACTATTACTTAATTAATCTGCACAATACAACTTCATCATAAACATGTCAAGACACAAACATTCCATCATAAAATTTTTCAACATAATATATTAAACATTTTAACAAAATAGATTAAGTTAGGTTAGGTTAAGTTAAGTCAGGTTAGGTGAAGTTAAGTCAGGTTAGGTTAGGTTAGATTTTTGTATTATTTTGCGTGTATAATATATAATTGTTATTTTCAATTATTTTACTTAAATGAATTGTTTTTGGTTCGTGTTGAAATGATCATGTGATGAAATGTTAGGTTAGGTTAGGTTTGGTTAGGTTAGGTTAGGTGAAGTTAGATTTTTGTATTATTTTGCGTGTATAATATATAATTGTTATTTTCAATTATTTTACTTAAATGAATTGTTTTTGGTTCCTGTTGAAATGAGCATGTGATGGTTTGTGTTGAAATGATTGAATGTTGAGAAGTCGAATGTTGACTTTCTGTGATGAGATTTCGTATGTTTAAAAGTGGTGTGTTATATAGTCGTAGTATAATTTTTTTGTAGTCTATTTTGAGTCTCTGTATCAATTAAGTAGGGCAAGAAATTACACTCGTCTAAAGTCAAGTGATAAAAACGTTTATATTTTTGTCTGAATGAAGAAAGAGAAAAGCTAAGATATAGAATAAATCTATATTCTATTGTAAGAAACAAATTTGATTTTAATCTTTCAGTTCCACAATGCAGATGAATTCGGATTAGTATATTCCTCATCATGTTACATTGTAAACGACTGTTTAGATCCCATCCTCAAAATCGTTTGATCTGACCCCAATTATTAACCCTGCTAGTAATCAGTTCTAAGCAGATTGAATCGGATCTTCTTCAATTTGGTATATAAATTGCATTTGATTCGATGTTATCCAGTTTATTCCTGATCGCTTTTTAATTAAAATATTATATATTATACGTTCTAATTTTTCTAAGGTGCCCTTTTAACCATTTTCTTGCAGCATTTTTTATGCAGAATCTATAATTATCACGTGCATGTAATGGATTGTTATAATTTAATAGCTGCATAAAATATAAAACATAATGTGCTTCGCAAAAAATGATGGTTCTTTGTAACCTAAAACCCCACTCAAGTAGAATAATAAAATAACTATAATATTAACAACTAATCTTAAAAATTACGTTTACATCGTTTTTCAATCTTTTATATACGATCTCCAAGGAATATTTTCTTTCAAATACGTTATAAAAAATTCTGACGAAATAAAAAAATGTCGAGGTTTTTTATTATTATTATAGTAAAAAAATAAATATGATAAATTAACTGAAAGTAATATAGTACTCTTATTTTTAGTAGAAACCAAGCAGGTCCTAGAACATAGGAATAAGTTGCAAATTGCATCTCAAGGATTAAGCACGTAGGTACTAAATAGAACTCTGTCGTTATTTCATGGTACAGCACGGATCCTAATAAGAGATTGGAGTAAACCAAATCTAATTTATTTTTAATCAATTCCTATCTACTGGCAATCTACAGTAACTACTGCAATTTACTAAAATCCATTGCAACAAAGTACTCTCATCATCTGGGTCAAATAATCCCACATCCTGCATAATTCAGTGTCTAAAATCAGAATCCGTTTCCTAAATCTTTGTTAAAGTAATACCAAACAGCTAATTGTAATCGAATAATATAAAGCATGAGCTAGATGTAGCATGGCATTGGGATTACATGCATGAGTCTCGTCACATTCTGAGAGGTACTTGAACCGATTGTCTAAGTTGTATCGCGGTGAGGTACCAAATAAAAGGGCTAAAGTGCCTATCTATATCTAGCGAATGCGTATTCTAGCAAATACGTCGATATATCGATCCATCGAATCATTCGAATCGAACAATGGTCGTTGCAATTTGGGACAACCGAGTGCAACAGTGGGTCACGAAAACGTGGGCGTGGCGTCTGGAAAACAATGGAATTCAACTATATACTCCAGTTTCGGCTCCGGACGGACCGACGCCGGAATTCCCTGTTTCTCTCTAAGCCAACACGTATAACTTACTTCTATTGCTCTTTGCTATGGTCTTAAGAAGAAGTCGAGTGATTTTCAATCAACACCAGTTGATACTTTACGATCGTTGCCCTTTTTGTATCTTTTCCAAAATCCGTTTAGTGTGGAGTGCTAAGAATTTTATTGTAGTCGAAATGTATCTTTGAATCCTTTACTTTATCTTCTTACTTCGTTGACAATCTCTAAATTATGCGATACTAAGCATTTTGACCATTTACATGTTTTATCTTAAACTTTTCAAGATAACAAATATGTTAAATATATGGGCATTATTCTAGAAATTTTAAACTTTGAGGTAGAAGAAAATTTCATTTTTTTTTAGGCACATTCAAAATTAATTTTATTGGCTTTAGAATTGATCAAATGACAGGAAAAACCTTGCGTGACTTATTTATACACAATGTATTTATGTTTTTAATGTAACATGTTACGTTACTCGTAAAATTAGTTTTTAGTTTTGTAACGTTTAATATACATAAAAAATTCAGTTCTTCTGTTTATGGCCTAATTTTTAGAAGCTAGTATATAAAATTAAACGTCTAGTTAATAGTTATTCAAATTTAAAATAATGGATTAAATATGGCGGACTATTTTTACAAAATTTCTTTGATTTTTATAAAATTTGATATGTTAGGTCAGTTTTCCAAAGTCAGTTTTCATTAAAATTTGAAATCCAAATACATGATTTAACATTAAGGATACCAAAAAATTAAAACGATTTGTAAAGAATAATCATTTTATTATTGTCAAAAATTGTGTTTTTTGTTGTATTAAAAAAACACAAAATTTATAAATACTTTAATAACATAGGAGAAAAGATCACAATGATTCCAAAGTACTTAGAAGCTAAATTGTAGATGTGCCATTAAATAATTTGACTTTTCAAAGTGAGTTTCGCTTGGAAATTTAAAGTTTGACGTGGTCGCATTTTTTATGTATAGGTGGCACACATTCGGGCAAAGGCTCAAATTACTTCTTATCATATAGGTAATGTACCCCTGTTGTGTGGTTTCTTAAAAACCAATGTGAAAAAAATGATCTAAGGTTGATTGCTAAATTGTCAACTATAAAAAAAAGTTATCTCGCAAGTTTGAAGGTATATAATTTTATTCCTCAGTGAGGCACATCATTAAGTTAAGGATTTTTCATTTGTTTACATCCCCAAATACTTCCACAAAAAACCACAGACCATAAAAAAAAAGGTGCAAAAAGTTTCAGTGTTAAAACTGAAAAAATGTAGTGAGTGTCGCGCACCAAAAACAGGCAAATTCACTACTTTTATTTACTCTCATTGTTTTCTACATATCGGTAATTAGTAATAAACACTTATTACACGTAAAACGAACAAAAATTTGTTGATCTGTAGTGTTGCAAAGTTATATTTAAAATTTTTAAGGTATCATAATGAGCGACAACATAAAGTTTAAAAATTCTAGAACAATGCCCATATGCGCTACATGCACGATTTATTTGATATAAGTACAAAATTCTTGTTTTCAAAATGGAAAAATGTACCAAAAAGTTAAATTTCCTAATCATTACATTTTCGGCGTTACTTATAGGTGCTTGAAATTTATATAAACTTTGGAAAAGACAAGAAAACGATGAAAATGTGCCCTTTACGATTCTTCGAAAAAAAATTCAATTCGAGGTGGAGCGTTTATACAATTTGACACTTTAACACTTTAAGAGTTCTTGATGAACTCCACCAGAAAATGTTGACATTAGTTGTTTTTAAATGTCCAAGAACCGGTTTCCAATGGTGTATGTCATAATTCTTCAAATTCTGCAATAAAAAACGTTTTTTTTTTAAAAGAATAAAATTGTATAGTTTTATTTTTAATTCATTGAATTTTTTTGTGGGTAATGACAATAGCATACCTCTAAAGGTCACAAATGTATCAAAAGTTAATTTTTCGCACATGTGCTGAACGATATTTTTCGACGTGAGCGTACGGAAAATGCGTCCGAAAAATATCAAAAGTGTGGAAAATATCATTTTCCGCACGCGATGTCGAAATAGTATATTACTCAACGAGGGAGGTAAAATAAAGAATGTCTCAGACTGCGTGTAATTTTTACCCGAGGTGAAGCCGAGGGTGAAAAACATGTAGTCTGAAGCATTCTTTTTTACTTCCCGAGGGAAGTATACGATTTTTCTTCATAACAGGAAGGAAATGGAGAAACTTTCCTCCCGCAAGCGGGAAGAAAGTTGCTGCTTTCGTCCCAGTGTGATGAAAACAATATTTCGACACATGTGTGTATGTGTAAAGTTTTTCACGCATACATACTAGTATCGGAAAGTACTATTCTATCAGATAAGCGTAATAAAAACCCACTAAACTTTGCGCTTTTAAATATATGACTACAAAGAATTAAAATACGCTTTCATCGACATTTTGTGTCCGCCATTTTGAAATTTTTCGAAATACGCCCATAAAAACATACTCGAATTCATGTTTACCTTTTCTCGGTGAGACTTGGAAAGCAGTATCAATATATTATTTTTTTTTTACTAAGAATTATGTTATAAAAACAATGTTATAGTCACTTTAAACCGTCAAATAACCACGTCAAATTATATTTTAAATATCAAAGAATACAACATTTTTGACTAGTGACGATTAGAAAAAAGGAGTATGAAGTTTCTATTTATTATGGTTATTAGGGCAATTGTCTATTAGGATGAATGTCGACTGGAAAAATCCACTATTACCGTGTTTAATGTGATTTTGACCGATTTTAGAAGATTTGTCCAATAATTTTCATCCGCCATTTTGAATTTTTTAAAACTAACATCAATTGTGGACTCATCGACCTTAAAACCCGTCGGGTACTAAATTTCAAATGATTTCATTCTGGTCTGCCGACTGAGTATACAGAGCTGTGATTTCGAAAAAAATCGACATTAGTAGTTATTTTCTAAAACCATTCTGAAATTTAATTTTTGTTAGTTATTTTATCTTCTTCTTGGAATATTTTTTATGCCAATTTGATGCCCAGAAGTTCTTTTAAAAAATTGTAATTTTTGTTCAGTAAATATGCAGCATTTTTATATACAACATTTCAAAGAGCTACTGTTAGAATAATGAGCATCACTAGAAGTATCACATTCTATTTTTCTGTTTATTTATTAAAAGTATTTCTATCTTTGGATAATGATGAACTAACGCCCTTGGTTACAGCGTTGTCAAATGTAGCTGGATATAAATTTTCATTTACTTTAAGAGAATGTGTTATACCAAGACATAATTACGTTCTTAATTTTAAACGTATTCTTCAAATATAACATTTCGAAAACGATTTACAGTAAACCCTCTCATAGTATCACTGCAGAAGGGGAAACAAATCCTCTATCTGTGTTCCACCCCCACTCTCCGCATTCCTTACACTCTAAACCCCTCTCGCAGTCAATCTGCTGATATGAGACGGGTCAAGTGGTGGGGAGCTTCCTACGTCACTATCAGCGGAACGAACGTCGACACTATCAGAGGATTTCTATAGAGAGCGACACTATGGGAGGGTCTACTGTAATTCGAATTATATCATTTTAAACACTGGATTACTTCCATTGATACCTGTATTCGGCCCATACCTCCAATTGTTTCAGTCGTCATTCAACATTTTTGACTAAAAACTTGTGATTAAATTGTCTAGTATATTATAAACTGGCTATAAAGTCAATATTTATCCAGAATTGCAGTTATTTACTTGTAAATATCAGTTTAAAGGACCTAAACCTAACAAGATGGCCATGCGCCAATTTCGGTTCGCATTTTCGAATCATGTGAACCAAATTTTCATTCAAAAGTGTTTTTAATTCATGGTGCAATAAGGTGGTTCATGTATATAAAATCTTACATCAAAACAGAAATTAATGTTTATAGTATTAACCAATAATTCGAAAGACAAAAATACCACAAAATCGGAGAGAGTGAACAAAATACTGACCTGTATCACTTAACTTGGAAGATTTAGTGACGCGTGTAGTTGTTAACATTTAGAGTTTATTTTTATCGTTTTTAACAGAATATACGACGTTCAATTTTTATTATTTCAATACCACTTTACCACATTATTTTGTAGATTGAAAATTGTATATTGAATATTACGCCGTTGATCGATTGTGTAATAAATCACTTGTTTAACAAATGTTAATTGTACTTATTATAAGAAATCTTCTTTTCTGTATTAATTGTTTTCGGAAGTGAAAAAGTTTTTTTGGAATACAGTATTTTCGGATAACGGAAGTATTGAGATAGGGTAAATAAATTTAAAAAAAACAAAAAGTAATGTTTCAACCGGAAATTAGGTTATCTTCAGAATATATTTTAATCTAAAATTATGTATGAAAATAAAATAAAAGTGGTACAAATTATGTGAAAAAAATGGAAGATGGTAACAAAAGTTTTTTATGAAAAAATGAATTGATGAAGAAAAGGAAAAAAAAGAATAATTTTTTGTTTAATGTCAAAAATATTAATGATTAATATCAGAAATATGAATGTTTATGATGTTCAGTAGCAAAAATTGTATTCGGTATATATTCAGTAGCAACTTTGATAACATGATTTATATAAACATTAAAAAATTGCTTATGAAATACAATAAAATCAAACGTGTTAGAATGCCTCTATTGAATATGTAATGAGAAGAAAAATATTGCTAAATTCGGTAATCACAAATAAGGAATGACACAACATTTACGCAACAAGGTACCTGTGCTTTCAGTTAAACTTCTTAGCAGCTTACACAAGATATTCGACAATATTCACTTTTAGGTTACGTGACATCGAACTAGCCTCATTTAAGTCGAGTTAGTAACAGTAACTAAATCAATTTTCCGTTTGTAAATTGTTCAAGCATTATAATTTAATAATTTACTAATTCCTACATGTTTTATCAGGCATACAATTATTCTTCTTCGTTATTGGGATGTTACGATGGATATTAAACAATAAGTTAAAAAATAAATAAAAACAATGCACAATTTATTGAATCCGCAAAGAGAAGAATTAATTTTAACAGATATATAAGTATCGTCCAAGAAATATACAATAGCACATTCTAAGTAAGTGCGTCCGCATTAGACGTCAAATGCTTAAACTTATTAAAAAGCACCCACGTTGAATATATTAACCTGTTTTCGAAGAATAACGGAAATAGGTTATAAGGGCAGAATGACATTCGCATATAATCCTTCTGTGCAACGTAGAGAAAGCGCGTGAAAAACACGAAAAGTGCTGAGTAACGATTTTGTTTCATAAATTATTTTATGCAAGTTTGAAAATATCATAATCGCAATGATAAATTACAACTGATAAAAAAAAATACGAAATTCACTATTTGCGAATCACTCTCTCATCGACCTATATCGAAGATTTCTTACTGGTTTACTCATAGTTTTAACTGAATATATTCAAGTGTTTCATAATGGTTTGGAAAAGATTAACATTCTAATCAATTTGCAATAATTTCGTCGTAATTATTTTCATATATCTACCATGGTTTTTGTATTTTTTTTTTTGTACTACATACAGCAGATCTTTCCTATTAATGTATCCCTAACGTTTACTTTCTTCAATGAAATTTAGTGACATAATACCATTTGCTGTGTTTTTGTGATTGTCCTATACAATTTTATTAAATGGTATAATTTAACATTAATCCGGTCAGGTTACCTTTCGGCATTATGCCAGTATAAAAACGGTGTAATTTAGGTGAAATTCTACCACTGGTCTAGTAAAATCCGTACTTTAATATGTATGCAACATCTGCGATCATATGAGACACAACAGACAAGCTCCCCTAATAGCACACATTATTCCATCCATATTCCCGGAATATTAGTTTGGAACATTGGGAATATTCCATCCATATTCCAAGAACATTGAAATGTTCAACGTTCGAAATATTCCTGTGGAATATTCTAGGAACATTAAAATATTCTACGTTAGAAATATTATAAACAATATAAATTTTGTTAAAATATTCAAAAAATTATCAAACAATATCAACGAAATAATAAGGCGAATGAATAAATATCATTTTTTAAACTGATTTTAGAATATTTCATTCAGGTGTGTCACAATTATTAAATAATTTCCAAAAAATATTTAGTAGGTAATTAAAAATACAAATATACGTTGGTGACTTTATAAATCGATGTAAAAAAAAGAGCACGACGAGCTTGATTTTAAATAGTCAATACAACTTGCGAATCTTAACAGAAGTTCCTGATATTTCATCCGTTTTTCGTCCTTTTTGCTGACGATGTTTGTCTCTGCAAAAAATCAATGCTGAAGATGAATTTTTCATCGAAGTCAACAAAGACGATGTCAATTATCATTATTATTATTTTAGAAATTTCTACTCAATTTGTATAAAGTACACCTGCATTTTCGACTAACAAATTCTAAATATATGATAAAAAATGGCTAAATTGAATACGGAGATTAAATTTTATTTCATCAAATAAATATGAAATGCGAAATCTTTTCTAAATTAATGCAGTTTATTATAATTATTATTGCCCAAATTATTTAAATTTAGATTTCAATCAGGTTTTATATTTTTATCGCATCAAAGTTCATCTTCGTTGATTATAACCGATCCAAGTAGATCCGAAAAAGTCTAAAAAATTAGGTCAAATTTTATTGTATGCTTGCTCATCTTTTTTAAGGGCGGTTTTCGTGAAATTATTTAAAAATTGTGACACCTGTTTTTAAAACATGCGAATAAAATGATCAATCTGTAATGCTTAATAATATTTATGATGCAGAATATTTCAATGTTCCGAACGTTGCACATTTCAATATTCCTGGAATATGGATGGAATGTTTCAAAGGAATATTCCAGGAATATGGATGGAATAAAGTGTGCTATTGGGGTTACACTTTAGTTTTGTATTATCTTAGATTTCAAAAAATCAAAGCACAAATACAACAATATTTTGTTTTGTACCATCTCTAACATAGATCATTGTAAATCCACCGAATTATTTTATTTTTATATTTAGGTTCGTAAATATAAACATGAGAAGATTATAATAAACAGATCTTATAGATGAGTATAGATAATAATTTATTCACAAAGTTTTTGTTCTGCACAAGCCTCATTAATAAATCAGTAAATATTTTTGAAATACAATACCATTTTCTACCTTGAATTCCGTAGTTCTGCAGTTTATTTAGCCATCTGGATTTCATCGTCGAAGCAGATGTTGAAACTATTTCCATCATTATCTTGAGTAGATCATAAACCTACGACTGTACGGTCGGTGGTCTAATCTCTTGTGCATCATTAGTATAAACGCAATGCAATGCAAATAACGTTTGCTACGTGGTGCATTAGCTTTGTTGCCCAAAAGTCATAATTATTCCTCAACAATGACATATTTTAAAATGGACACAACGTTTTAAAATCATGTATTCATGTCATATTTTCTCTTACCAAAAAGAAATAATTCCTAATTTAATATAAAAGGTAACCAAATTTCAAATAATATTAATGCAGTGGTCTTTGACAGTGGATGATATATAAAATATGTGAGTTTAATTTAAAATAAAAATGTTTGTTTGTTGTAAATTTTGTCCTACCTATCCCGAAGTTTAATATCTTTACCCCAAATTATCGTGTCTTAAAAAGTCGAACGGCGTTTCAAAGTTCCTTGCAACAGCTATCATTTAATCAGAAGACAAATTTTAAAGACGCAGAATTCTATTTTTTTATGAATAAAATCGAATAATAGAAAAGATATTTTTTGTCTTTAGTTAATTGCTTGTCAATTTGAAATTAATAGCAGTGGGTAATGAAGCTGACACGGGTTTTACAATTTATACGGGTGAATACAAAAACACATTTTCTAGATAACTGCGGATGGATTGAATATAATAAACTGCTTCCATTTATTACTCTGAGTAATAACAACAAAAATCGATATGGAAAAAGATAGAGTGAACTTTTGAAGTGATTAACGAAATATCTTTTACATTTTATTTACAAAAAAAATGTCTAATTAAAATTATATTTTATTTTTTATTAACATTCATTTAATGAAAAAATGTTGCAATAAAGTTTAATGAATTCACAATAGGTTGGTTTTAAGTAACTGCCTAATGAGTAAATTAAAAATTAAACTTTGAATAAAGAATAATTTATAGACGACATAGCTACCGACGGTTTTATTTAGCATTTTACCAGCAGCCAAAATATGTTCGTGAATATGAGTGCCGGACGGATGAAATGACATTCTTTCCTCCAGCAATATCTAGGCATTTGAATATAATTAATTAGTTCTTGTTACCAACTTGTTTTTAATGGAATATTTATTAAATAAGTCTGAAATTTGAACCAAAAAAGTGAAAATTGTACAATAGTAGTCAATTTTATATTACACAAAAATGAGTACATTTATGTATGACATATGGTTACACTCCCCTGGGACTAGAATAAAACATGTTTTAAATTTAATTAAAATTTGGAAGAAGAAAATTCGCTTTAAATTTAATGAATAATTCATTAAGAAACCCTTGCAACCTTTCTATCTTGTTTACATGATTTATAATTTTATGTTTCAGTTAGATAAATTTTCAGGTCATGAAACCATTTTCAGTTACATCAACTTGAGCAATCTTTATTACATTTAATGACATTTTTTAAATTATAGATTCAATTTATATTCAATATTAATTCGAATAGCCAGAAGCATTTTTATTTAACCTTTCTTCTCTGGTGTAAAAATCATTTATTGTCGTATTATAGAAAATAATTTCTTATGGTATCAAGCTCGCTTTTTCAGATTCAGCGAAAATTGCAAAAACAGAAAGCCTAAAGAGATTAAGTCATTGTTTTTGTCAAAAATTAGGTTTTTAATTTTTTTTTTGTTATATAATTACGTCTTCCAACAGAAATAAGCACCGATAGCTCGAAATTTAAAATATCGCGTCCACAAGGTTTAAAGTTTGAAATCTCCATATACGTACACCAAAAAACGGAGTATTTGAATTCTTTAAAAAATTGCTCATTTTTATGTCACTTGGTAGAAGTGATTTTTGAGGTCGTTGATTACGAATCTGAAGTCTGGAGATTCTTAAAAATTAAAAATGGTGGACGTACAATTTAGCCTTATCTGTTTTTTATCTGTTTGGAATCAATTAGAAAAATGCTATTTTGAAAAACAAAAATAAAAATACTTTAAAAAGAAAGTTAAAAGAACAAAATAATTTGAAATGTGAATTTAAAAAATGATAAAATATCTTTAAATCTTCGTTTCCGTAAAACCAATGTCTTGAATCACAAGTATAGAAAGAAAGTTGAAGAAATTAATAAAGTAAGTACCCAGATAACCTGTGCAATAGAAACGACAATTATTCTAGAGAGGTCGAAATTATTCCTCGTAATCAGATATCCGAGTATTACGCGTGGTTCATTTCCCTTTTGGGTTAGATTAAGTTAGGTTAGGTCGATCCATTGCAACAGGAGGAATATAATCGCTTTAACCAAAAGCGCAGTTCGACATTGTACGCGACAGCTTTCGGCTTTCGACGTGCGCCTAATTAAAATTCTTTACCGACGACCAGTTCGCAGCTTTTGCTCGTGGAATTAAAAGGGCTCTTATCTTCTGCTTGTAGGTGCATTCGCGAACGTGGGATCCATTCCACTTCTGGATTGAGGAAAATCTCAAGTCACGGGTGCCCTCCTCCAGGGACCCGAAAACAATGGAAGTATGATACGGAAACTCGATTAAGGAGTCGCGTCTTTCTTCGCCTTTTGCGATAAAGGTTAAGAATGGAGCTGCATCGACGACGTTGAAACGATCCAACTTTTCCGTATTCCAGTTCGAATAGTGGCCTCCCTCTCGTATTTCCAGTATTCAAGTCGCGGAAGAAAGGATTTACTAGTGACGTTTAATTTCTTGTTATTTATTCAAACATTAATTTACGTAAACCTATTTGCCTAAAAAATTATTATTAGACGCTTGACATATTTGCGTTATTCTTACAAATTTTGTTATTATTGATTTGGTCTTGCCAACTATCGTTTGTGGTATTATAATAGTCAATCGCGTAAGCAAACTAAAACCTGGATTAGATACTTTGAATTTATCGATGATCCGAGCCATGAAGGGTTAAATCAACCACATTAAATCAAGATGATTCTTTTTCTTCTGACGTTTCGACATCACATGATGTCATCTTCAAAGACTACAAAAAATTATATATTTATCAAAATATAGTACATTATTTTACAGGAATAGACAATTTTTACAATAAAACGGAGAAATTATAACCACAAACCTAATATAATGATGAACATTAAAAAAACCAGCAGAGAAAAAAAACATGTTTCACTCCCAATTGGATTCGATCCAATACAAATTAAAAATAAGAGAAAAAAACGGTTACACAGTAGACATTTTACCGTATTGTCAAATTGAATATAGTACCACGCTTCATACATGATACGAAAGTGATTAACGAGACCATGTTGGTGTGTTTCATTGTATACGTTTGTAAATAGACAAATAAACAAAATTGTGTATTATTATTTAAGCATAATAACTGAATATTAAATGTGATAGTTATTAGAACGTAAATTATGTAACAAACCAACATAAGAAGAATGCAGATTTTTTACATCTTCCTTGATATTGATGCTATTTTTTTGCAAGGTGATATGACGACACATTTCTGAAACTAATCGTTTATGTCAAGAACGTTCAGTGTCTAGAATAGAAACATTGTCTCAGTCAAAAACGTGTTTGTGTTTTAATTGATGTTCAGATACCACTGACTTGCTAGATAATTTCTTGCAATTGTTAAAATGTTCAGACACTCTAGTTTTTAAAGACCTTTTTGTTTCACCTACATAGGATGCAACACAATTTTTTCATTGCATCTTATATACAATGTTTTCATCAAAAACCGATTTATCTTCACCCTTGACAATAATGTTATTTAATTTATTTTTTATTTTTATACAAGGAATTTGAATTATTGATTTTTGGTTGTTTTCGTTTTGAACATTAACTATACTATCCTGATGTGCCGAATTTTTTATCATTTCTAATCTATTTTTAATATTTTTATTGATGAAAGCTAATGGGTAATAATTTTCAATTAAATACATTTTAACATCTTTAATATTATTGCTATGAAATTTTTATTTGAGGTTAAAATGGCTCTATCTAATATATTGTAAATAATGTCTTTCTTATGTTGTAAAGGATGGTGTGATAGGTTAAATGGTTCGGCCTGAAAACGTAGGTTTTCTGAACCAATCCACAATGACTCCATCATCATGACCTCTTATCGACAATAAATCTAAAAAACTCAGTTTACCATCGCTCTCCAATTCGTACGTGAACTTTAGTCTATCGTGATAAGAATTAAATACCTCAATGATACCACCAACCCTATCCATCGGTATGCATGTAACAATATCATCCACATATCGATAAAAGAATAAAGGCAGAAGATCACCATGACACTCAACTTCTAAATCCTCCATAACAAAGTCAGCCAACATTAGAGAGAGTGGGGAGCCCATCGGAGAACCGAAAATTTTTTTATAAAAGGAATTATTGAATTGGAAAAAAGTATTATCAAATTGAATTGTGTCGCTTCTATTAAATCATCTAGGTGTATCAAGGAATGTGTGCGAAATTCTGCATATCTTTTTTCTAAAGCTGTTATCACTAGTTCTAATGGGATATTATTGTAAATAATGCGGTTGCATCTAAAGATAACAAAATGTGATTTTTTGGAATAATCATATTGTTAATTTTTTTGTGGAAATCCAAGCTATTGCTAATGTATGATCGTGGTTTTTTTATATAGTTATTTAACAAAAGACTGATATTTTTTGATAAAAACGACGTAGGTGCTCCAATCGACGAAATACTTCGTCTTGGTGGTGCGCCCTCCTTGTGTACTTTTGGTAAGCCGTACGCTTTAGGAAGGGTTGAACTACTTATTGATGATTGGAAAATATTGAACCGCGCTTAAAAAAAACCTTTGTCATTTAGTCATGAAGTTTTAGTGGATTTTTTGTAAAAAACTGGATTGTCTGACTTGAAACGTCTGTATCTACTTACAATATTTCCTGCCATTTAAGGACCGCTCCACCTGACGTCGTCTAACTTTTCAATTATTAAAAACGTGTTACAGTCTATATACTTGGGTGTTTTGCTTTTTGGGTATAAGACATGAGCGAAGCTAAATATATATATTAGGGTGATTCAAAATAAAAAGGAATGGAATATGGACATGGCTGTTGATTTATTCAAAAGTACATAAAAGAACAAGAATTTTGACCCCTTACAAAACGCGATTGGTTAAATTTTAGAGGTGGCTCAAAGCGCCGGAAGTTTCAAAATTTTAATTAAAAATAACTTCTGCGACAAACATTTGTCTATTAACCCGATTATTTAAATCAATATATCTTAAAAGGTTTTCAAGGTCAACAATCACGAATCTGTAGTCAGATTTCCAAATTCAAAATGGCGGACTCAAAATGGCGGAAGAATTTTTGAAAAGCAATCCTATTTTTATAAAATTTAGTATACAATGGTTTTTGGGGTCGCAGATTATGAATCTGAAGTCAGATTTTAAAAATTCAAAATGGCGGACTCAAAATGGCAGAAGAATTTTTGAAAAGCTATCCTATTTTTATAAAATTTAGTATACAATGGTTTTTGGGGTCGCAGATTATGAATCGGAAGTCAGATTTTAAAAATTCAAAATGGCGGACTCAAAATGGCAGAAAAATTTTTGAAAAGCTATCCTATTTTTATAAAATTTAGTATACAATGGTTTTTGGGGTCGCAGATTATGAATCTGAAGTCAGATTTAAAAAATTCAAAATGGCGGACTCAAAATGGCGGAAGAATTTTTAAAAAGCAATCCTATTTTTATAATATTTGGTATCCAATGGTTTTTGGGGTCGCAGATTATGAAGTGGCCGGAGCATAATAAGAACATTACATTTTTTTTCTATTCTCTCATTCGTTATAATTAACTCGAATAATTTAAAATCGAGTTTTAATTAACACTATAATAGGGACTTCAAGTTGAAGGTTCAAAAAAGCTGCATGAATTTTTTCAGATTTTTTACATCACTTTTGCATATTTAAGAACATTCAGGACGAAAACTACCCTGGTCATGGCTCTAAAGGTGCCGAAAAAACGTCGTGACTCTAGAGGTTAAATAAAAGCAGATATCGACATTTTATTAATATTTCTTGTTGAATAATGTAAACGATAGAGTCATTAATTTATATTATTACTGATAGTTCTATTTTTATTTGTTTAAGAACACCCAACCAAGAGATGATTATAAAGAGTTTCTCGAACTTATTTTAATTTTTATCAGCTAAACTCCTCCGTGTGGGATAAAATTTCGTACACCACGCTAGATGGATGGCTAAAGCTTTGTACAGTTTAAAAATATATATGTTTCGATCACAATTTCACTTAACAAGTAGTGAACTTTCGGGCCTAAGTGAAGTGTGCATTTTTGTGGTCAAAGTATACACTAAAGCTTGGTTTAGGGCACCACTTGCGATTTCTGCGCCGAGAAATTATCTCCGACTTTTAAGGTCACTCCAAGAGTATGACCAAGTAAACAAACAGGTGTCACAGGCTGCAATAAACAAATTTTCTGGGCATCTATGGTACTTGAGCTATGAACTTGCTCCACTGGCATTTTTCGACGATGATGTATCAGTCGAGATTAAATTAAAAATGGTAAAAGCATTTCAAAATAAGGAACGAGCACAACCGTTCATGAAAGAGCTGTTATCGAAGACTTGGGCAGCTACCCCATTAATGACATGTCCGATTTCATTTCCCAGAGATCATTGCAATTTGTCTCTCATTTCCACCCAAGCCCATAGAACTTAAACTCGAAACTTTAACCTTGACGTCGTTCTACCCGTTTCTAACTGCATGAGAGATTAAAGGATAGAACGTCGTTAACGTTTAAGTTTCGTGTTAAATAAAACTCGATTTTAAAATTTTCGAGTTAATTATAACGAATGAGAGAATAAGTTCTTATTATGCTTCGGCCTCTTCATAATCTGCGACCTCAAAAACCATTGTATACTAAATTTTATAAAAATAGGATAGCTTTTCAAAAATTCTTCTGCCATTTTGAGTCCGCCATTTTGAATTTTTAAAATCTGACTTCAGATTCATAGTCTGCGACCCCAAAAACCATTGTATACTAAATTTTATAAAAATAGGATTGCTTTTCAAAAATTCTTCCGCCATTTTGAGTCCGCCATTTTGAATTTGGAAATCTGACTACAGATTTGTGATTGTTGACCTTGAAAACCCTTTAAGATATATTGATTTAAATAATCGGGTTAATAGACAAATGCTTGTCGCAGAAGTTATTTTTAATTAAAAGTTTGAAACTTCCGGCGCTTTGAGCCACCTCTAAAATTTAACCAATCGCGTTTTGTAAGGGGTCAAAATTCTTGTTCTTTTATGTACTTTTGAATAAATCAACAGCCGTGTCCATATTCCGTTCCTTTTTATTTTGAATCACCCTAATATATATATATATACAAAAGCTATATAAATTAATACAACCTTGTTATTATATTTTTTCGAAACAATTCATTCTCTACATCAGTTTTCAATCCAACAGCTCAACGTCACGTCACGAGCAGAATGTGACAATCTTTAGGAAAAGCTTCGCCAGAATCCCCGAGTACCCAATTTCAGATCGATCAAATAATTTTACATGTTTTCGTCAGCCATCTTGGATCCGCGATTTTGAATTTTGAAAATGTAAGATCAGTCTTATAATCTGCAAGGTCAAAAAAACCCGAGTACCAAACTTTAGTTGGGTCGAGTAACTTTTCACATTTTTGTGAGCCATCATGGATCCGCCATTGTGAATTTTCAGAGTCTGAGACCAGGTTCGTAATCAGCGATCTCGGGAACCCCCGAGTAACAAATTTCAGTTGTTTACCGTGTAAAGAAAAATGTATGCTTCAAAGGGTTAAGAATACTCGAAGTCAAACACTTCTTTTATTGTTATGCCATGTTCCCAGTTTTGTATACCCCTTCAAGTTATATTTTGTTCTAACCCCACCCTTTATTTTTCCTTCCCTTAAGTTATATTTTTAGAGTCATCAGCCGATAAGGTAATAATCTACATTAAAAAAAGTATTGAATGAATTGTCAAAATTCGGGCTCAATTCTAACCACTTTCTATGATCTCATAATAATTAGATATTCTTTAGTAGCTCGTATAAAGAGGTTAGAATTGCCTTCATGAAGCTCGAATGTTAAAAATAGATTACTACCTTTTCGGCTGATATATTTAGACTCCCGTAATAAAAATGGGAAAATTTAATTCTAACATTTTTTTATTAGCGATAATAAATAATGATTAAAAAACTGTATTTCTCGTAACAAGTACCTTAACTTTAAATATAAAAACTATAACATATATAATATAAGTACACCTGTATCTAACATTGAGCTATTGTTTAGTTTCAACTTTGACTTTATTCAACTTTATACAACTTTATTAAAAAACGAGTTACACTAACTGCTTTTTACTCTTGAAGGGCTGTAAAAACCAAAAAAATATGTCCCATTAGTGTGCGACTAAAATAATTTTTGATGATTTTGAACAGAGAAAAGTTAAAAGTTCTGTACTCATATACATTACTCATATACATTCACGGAAAGAAAAAGAAATTGGAAGAGGGTATGTGGAATATAACATAAGAGAGATCACTTAAAATAGAGACAATAGTTGTACACTCATCGACCTTAATTTAAACTCCTATTCATTTACATTCCCCGATCCCAGGTCCTCTTTCTCTAAAATTCCTGAATTCAAAATCCCTAAAATCACATTGGACAATAATTCTCAAATATCATGCCCGCTAGGTGGTAATAGGTATGCATTATGACAAACGTAAGGTTATGTAATATTTTGTCAAGTTAGTTAGTTGTTACTAAAACAATAATAGTTATTTTTATAGCACTTGTTTTTCTTGTTTTAAATAAGCTGTATAGAAGCTCTGTCAATCGGTGCATGTTCTATAACAAAATATAAACGATTTTGTTTAAAAATAACATCGAAATTCATTGAGAATTCACCGAAATTTGGACTACTACTCTTTATATTAGGAGTTTGTGAAAGAAATGATGTCAACTCCTGAGAGGACAACACACTGAGAAGAGCATTTGACCTAGAACCGTAGAACCGGAAGTATCGTGTTCAAACTTCAGTAAATAGATTTTTTTGAGTATTCGTCTTGATCTTTTTCAAAAACCAACAAATAATGTTTAAATCATGAAACCCTTTCTATTCTGATTAGAAATATAATTATTTTTAAATATCAAAAATCAATGGCTTTATGAATAACTACGACAATTTAATTATAAGACATAATACATTAAATACCAAATAAATATGTGATGGATGTCTTAGACGAGCAAATCACAATGTTTTAATTTTTCTTGTTATTTTTTCTAATGGCAGAAGGTTATCTACTGTATCAAAAATAATGCAGATTTCTTTAGAAAAATTAATCAGTCTCTTTAAGATGGTAAAAATGGAAAGTTTTGATTGTTTCAAAAGTTTCGAAAAAAATGAGGACCATTAAAATAATTCGACCATATCGAATGCTGAATGCATCAGCATCTTGAACAGGAGTGACAGTTACTCGAAACGTCGAGGAAAAAATTTGTATAACAGAGTCCAACACTGGCTATTAATTAATAATTTGTATGCCATAGTCGTTGCTTTTTATTTTTGATTAAATTGCCTCCAAAAAAATCCATATATTTCTAATTGTTTTTAAATTTTTACAGGATCTTTGCAGCATTTCTGTGCAGATTTGGTATCGGAGACAAATGCTCTTGCAAATTATTTCAGATGATCATTTTCGAACATTCTCTCATTATAAGATATAAGAGATGTAGAAGATGATTTTGATGCTTTTCTCGAGAACTTTCCATTTAATTTTTTGTTAAGGTCTTTATAGAGAGCATTTAAATGACAAGTTTTTTGAACCTTGTATTGGACCAAGCAGTTTATACATCGTCTTATATCTCAGTAGATCCTTCACATTTTCGCATGCCAGTAGATATTGGTTGAGATTGTGTACACGACCTGCATTTCAGTATAGCATGAATGGTCTCCGTGGAAATGCTTGCATCGCAGACCATGTTATGAGCATCTTCTATGCCACTTGAGGGGTCCATATAGCTTCACATCGAATGTCAAAGCCTTCACGACACTCTCAAAGGAGCGATACAGATAGAATCGAGTTTTCGCACGTTCCTTAGGTTCAGTCTAATTGACTTTCGCCAGGTGGGAAGAAGTTTTACACAAGAAGTATGGCACGTGTCCGGAATCCAATGGACAATAGGTGCATCCAAGTGTTAACCTGAAAAATATATAACAGAGACTTATTGAGTGACTGAAGGACTTTCGTTTAATTGAAAGGTACAGCATTGTCGCAGCTTAAGTTTGTATTACAAAAGAACGTAGTGCACTTGCTAAGTAAAATTGAGAACTTGGTACCAGCTGTCGACTCGTTTCCGATCATTTTTGAGAACCAATGTTTTTTGTGTTAATTCATTTTACACTATATGTCTACTTATATTTTATAAATGTAATGTGTAAGGGTGAAAGTAAAAAATTTGACACTTTGACGCTTTAAAAATAATGTAAAAAAAGTGTTCAGAGTAAGTTCCTACATTTTCTTTCATTTAGTATACATCTGAAATAGTTGAATAAAAATATTGGCCCAAAACGGAAATTGTTTTTTCATATATTTTTTTACAATTTTTATTTAAAAATAAAGTATATATTTCCATTAATTTAAACCTTTATACATTTTCTATAGACGGAATTTGCTTGTAATTTGGTACTGAGAGGGTTTCGCGGACTCTGATTACAAATCTGATCTCATATTTGAAATCAGCAACATCAAAAACCCCCGGAGACTTCTTTATTTTAGCCATCTAAAATCATTACAGAAATGTTATTCGTATATTATAGTATATTATATCATTCACATACAATATTGGTTTATAAAAAATAAGTTTAAAAAATAAAGGACTCGTATATGTCAACATTTTTATACCGACTGGAAACATAAAAAATGTTTGGTTTAACACTTTTTAAAAATGTTCAAAATTAAGTTAAAACTTTCAAAATGACATTTAAGTATTCTCTACTATTAAACATATAATATCAGAATCACTTTCCATGAGAGATAGATAAATTTAATTTTTATCGAAATAAATAATTGAACAAATTTACAACATAATGTCAGATTATATTCAGAAAATTACTCTATATGTCTATATTACATGTTTAATTTTGGGATTTTCAAATTATAGTATAATGTTTTCAAAATCTACATTAAAAAAAACGAAAAATTTCGTTAAAAACTTACCTGTACGCCTTGTCGTTTAGGAGTAAACTGGGTAGCACGAGGACGCATTAGTTAAATTGCTTAAATGCGAACATTTAAAGTAACTTTTGATAAAAGTATACATCTGTTATATGAATAATACGTGGAAAATTAAAAACTTACACGAGGACAAATATATAAGGACTAAAAATGATCGCTTAAAAATATATAACAAGACGATATAATTTTGTACTTTTTTTTCAGGATTATTACCTAAAAATATAAGTTTTGAAATCCATATACTGGAACTTTGTAAAAATTAATTTAACTAAATGTTGTTGTCCAATAAATACAGAAATTGTAGAATGGAACTCCGTTGCACGAGGAAAAAACTGGTGATTTTCAGTAATTAATAACAAATTTACTGCATCAAATGGCGTAATATACTGTACAAAATTGCATTTCAATGTGATGTAAAGTATCCATTTTATAAAATATTCATCTTTAAACCAATGTTGGAAATATGGAAAGGAACCATGGTTTGACCAAATTTGTTATTTTCACCCATAAACAGACTGCTAAGATAAATTTATTGGTTTAAATTACCATATTGTTTGCTAATGAGGAATATTGAAATGTTTTTCATATTCTCATGAAGTTAATTTAACATATTAATATTTTGTACACGATGAAAACGGCTATATCTATATAAGATGTCACCATCGCGAGCTTCTTCAATTGACGAGCCTAAGACAATTAATCCGAAGGGGGCATCATGCCACAAGTCTATTATTACTATATACACTCAAACACGATATCTACTGGGATGATATAAAAATTGTGGACTACAATCTTTCCACGAAAAACGGAAAGAACATCCATTTACAAAAAATTCAGAAAAAAGGAGGTCACGAGCCACATCAATACAATATTATTGAACAAATATATACTTTCTTCATTTCTGCACAGTGTATTTTCAAATTTACTTTGATACCAGCGTCGATTTTGATAAAGTAATTTGTAATACGAAAATTACAATATCAATATACTATAAGCTACTTTGGACTATTTGCAGGATCGAAAAGTGAAAAGTTGAACTATCATGCCAACAAATACGTGAAAACCAACTTCATTAAACGGGTCGATCGGTTTCGACTTGCGATCTGATTGTCAGCAACAGTGATACATTTTAAAATTGTTTTTTGATCCTATCATATCGCTGTATTTTTTATTCAAGCTCTTCCAAATTATTCATCAGGGGAGTTCTAAAGTAGTCTCCGGATAAAGTGAGAGTTCTACTCTAATAAGAAATCATTGAATCAAGTTTTGACAATCCAGACTGTGTTGATACTTAATCTAATATTTAAATCTAGCTAATTTAAATTTTTTAAGTCCATTTTTCAATATCCGCAGTCGTTTTTTCCATATGGCGCCGTGAATCGTAAAAGTAACGAAAAATTAGCATTTTATGAAGTTGAAAACTTTCATTTAAAGTTTTTTCTATGAAGGCGTCATCAGTTATAATATATTTGTAACTAAATATTTATTTAATACCAATTGATGAAAGTGCACCATCTCAATCAAATAACTTTTCATATTTCGGTCCACCATCATCAGTACATCAATTTGATCGAAATCCCACTTTGAGTTCCCACTCATAAATATCAACCATGAAAAAAGAGTAAAAATCTACGTAAAAAAAAGGTTAAAAAGGTCCTTTTTTTAAATAACATTTTTTTATAAAAATAATTAACAAAATCAGTAAGAAATGAACATTGATTAATCCATAACGAACGTAGCAAATCACACTGATTATAATTTCACCTGGTTCATATTTTGTTGATGGTGAAGAGACTGCACACTGATACATAAAGAATCGTTAAGTCATAAGTTTAGCAAATCAGAAACAGTTGAGCTTGCGAGCAAAAGACGAAACTTGAACAGCTAACTTTAGAAGGATAATTTGAAATGCAAACAACGAAAACTCAGGGTAATCAGAGAAAGAGTATGCGGAAAATCAAAATAGAAGATATGATGGTCTTGAAACTAGAGCATGCATAATGTATACATTATTTAAAACCTATTGATAAAAACATACAGTTTAAAAAAATTATGTAAAATTAGATACTGGAAAAAACTATTCGAATGTTTCTCACATTAAAAATAACTAAGTTCGTAAAGAAATAATTAATTTTCGGTATACTAAAATGACTTCTTTTTTGAATGACGCAAAACTTATGCTTCTTAAATTGTTTCACAGCACATAGACATATAGACATCGATAATCGAATTTACTTGTGGATATTACTTTTCCATTTGGTTGGTTTTTCAATTGCCTTCTCGCGACTAAAAAATCTGACATTGTGTGAACAAAATTCATCCATGCAAATGACCAATCCATATATATTAAAAGTAGATCGATGCGCCCCGGTTCAGTCGCAAAAAAGCACCTGTTGGGAATCACGGAAATACTTTGGATAGCTATTTTACTGCTGAATTGTAATAAAGCTGACAATATTGCCAAAGAAATATATTTTCACGGCTATCGATCGAATTTCCAATTTTTCATGCGGATTTTAATGCCGCTACAATTTGCAGCTGCTTTTCCAAGCCGAAGCGCCTTTTATTACAGTCTTTGTAATGCAATATTGCACGTACCCATGGCGGATATAAAATTTCCGACCTATAAAAGTATGCTGAATAAAATACACTTTTGCGGTAAATCTAAGTGTTTAGATCGTTTGATGTGTTTTTGTGATTAATGTTACACCTCGCTATTAATATTTTCGATTCTTCTCTATCGACTTTTATTCTTTGCTATGATTACTAATTTTCGAGGGTTTTCAATTTCTCTTTAATATTATCAATGTAATAATTTCATATGTTTAGTTTAGTACTATTATTACTTAGTACTTCAAATTCTACTAATTGAATCAGTTGTTGCTTTAATTAGTACGTAATAATGGACTACTAATTGAATTTGTTGAATAAAATTATTTTCGTCTTCTGTTTCAATTTAGTAATTTAATGTTACGACTCCTAACTGAATTAGTACATAACAGTTTCTTGTTAAAATTTTATTATTTTAAGTAGGTTCGTAATAAATACACTACAACCCCTCAAGTTGGTCCCACTCGCACTGATTCTCTTTCCAATTGACAAAATATAAAAATGACGTATAAACGAGATCCAATAAAAGAAAGAAAATTTGTTAACCCTTTGGTTACAGTATTAACAATACGTTATTCGTATTAATTAATTTAAAGAAAACTGTTATTTACTTTATGACTTAAATTTAACAATTTTCTGATATTAGACAAACTCTTTACACAAAGTAATTCTGCAATCGCAGAGAAAAAATTCAAATATTTGTCGTATTTCGTATGAAAATATATTTGCGAGCATAAGAGGTTAAGGCATTAACGTAGCAAGCGAAACTCTCGGGTTCGATTCTACCGCGAGGCAAATTTTTTCTTATTTATTTGCGAACGATAAAAAATACTTCAAAATAACATCACAAATTTTATTTATATATAAATACAAAGCGTTGCATTTCCAACCGGACTCTGAAGTGCAATCATTTTCAGAATTCGACAAAAAAAATTTTTATATTTGAGAAAAAATAAAATTTTGTTGGAAAATCAAGTAACTCAATTTTTGCGTAAAGATTTTAAAATATATATATGAAACTTAAAATTTTTTTTCACCTTTTCTCAATATGTCGTGACTAGTTTCTTAGGACCAAGTAATTATTTAAAATATTATTAAAAATAATATATTAATAACTTTCTGGTTTTTCAGATAATTATACAACAAAATTGATAAATTGTATTTTTTATTTCTTCATTTAATATTCGTAAATATGTTTCTGAAATTAAATGACTAGTTCCGGGTCTGCTGTTACACTAATAAGGACAGCATGTGTAATTCTACCGGCTGAAAACATGAGTATACTCCCTTTGTCCATGCGCTACATCCGCTTTCGTGTTGGCACGCCATAAAGAACACTTTTTCGATTATTTTAACGGAATAATGATAAAGCATACTTTGCATGCATTTTAGCAGCATATGAAAAGCGTCAAAAAGCAGAATTCGATAAAAGTTTACTCAAGGTAAATAATTTTGAAATATAAACTTCCATTAAATTTATTTAAAACTTATGATGTTTAAATTAGTAGACAAATGCCATTAGAATTGTAATAGCTTATTGCTAGTACAATTACGTGACAGAGATAGCAAGTATGCTAAAAGTTAACAATATATCACTTTGGTGCATATGGAATTTAAATGATACACCGAAAAATATATATCTTTTCAGCTTAAAATGAAACTGCATATATAAGCAGAAATAAAATATCAAAATACAAACAAATGTAAATTTATAAAATAATATATTATTTAAAATATTTTAATTGGGTTCATAAAAAACTTAATTAAGAAATTCAACATGAAATTTTGAAACGTATTTTGCAAGATATGAAGAACATTTTGAAAAATATTAACTGATACGGATTTAATTTGAAAAATGATTTGTGGAATTAATTAATCACCTTATAAAACATTTTTTAGAAAATTGATCATTTGTATTATTTTATAAAATTAAAAGAAAAAAAAATAACCATAAAAATAAAGTATACATCACAATATCAACGATCAACTGATTAAATACTTTCAATTGAACAAAAAAATTATTATATCTTCCTTAAGCGCATTCTTTCAATATAATGCTATACTTTAAATTGGCGAAAAATGATTTCAAAAGCACAACTTCAAACCAGCAATTAATACCCGTCAGTGTATCGGGACATGAAAAATCGTACGAAAGTGGTGATTATAAATTACAGAGTTTCAAACTTTCCTTTTAAAGTTTCAAGCTTCGGCACAGTGGAATTATTAAAAATTCGGTTTCCTCTTCAGGTTTACCAACTAATTGATTCAAATAAATATTTCAAAAGTTTCAGAATTAATACAAGTGTTAGCTCGAAAATTGACTATAAGGATTCATAAAAAGTATACTCGTTCTTATCTCGATACTCGAGAAACAGATTTTATACCAATACAGAAAAACAAACGTTACATATTTTATTTCTGCAATTAATTTTTATAGCCTTAAAATCGTAAGCAATAATTGTATAATTTGTTACTGTTGTAGCCATTATTAATAATAATAATTTACATTTACTTTGTCATAATGTAAGTTAACATTCAAAAAATGACAAATTCTCTCCATGGTAAACTTTGTCAAAACTTGATATGAACTTGATATAAGCACAGGATACATTTTAAATCATAAAGATTAACTTAAATATTTCACAACCACAGTCTTTTTACTGACTACAGAATATCAGCAGCACCATTAAAATTATGAAGAAATATCTACAGATACATACACTACAGAGTCCGTCATAGATAATTGAAAGATCTTTCTAAATACAGACAATTCTACTTTTGAATATTTCTAAAAATGAAGCAATTCAAAACCAACTACGGCGCTGACACTGGCCAATGTTTTGTGGTAGTTTCCTTGAGGCCGACGAACTAGATCGCATAGCGGCGCATCGCGTGCCCTGGGCCTCCCACCACAGTGGTTTACCATTCGATTCCCCTTCCACGTAAATCGACCAATACAAACGACTTACGATTCGAGAAATGGTGGAGAGGGGTGAAGGGGAACAGAGAAGGGGGCACGATATGCTTGGAGTAACATCCTGCGTACTACTTCATTTCGAAACTAGCTTCAAACTAGATGACACAAGTTTATATCGTGTCTTTCATTGGACGCATGATAAGTCATTCGATTATTTTAACCACCCTCCTAATAAGACAATTAAATAAGTATTCGTATAAACTAAATGCTGAGGAAAGAAAAGTATAAAATGATATTCAATTTCATTCACTGTTTCTCGCGGGGTTTGCAATTTTTCTGTTTAAATCCCGTCCTGAACTTATATACCAAGAACTTAACTGAAAGTTTATATCGTCTGTGTTTAAGGACGTTTAATGTCAGTTTCATGCTTCCCTGCTGCAGCCTGCACTTCCATTCCACCACCCCGTTACAGTTTTCATACTATATAGAATGCTTGTTGGCTCATTATACTCGTATCGCTGCGAACGGACGATTTTTTTAAATTATACAATTACGTTGTTACCCAATATTTAGAGCTTGCGAAAAGACCCCGGTTTCTTCCACGTTCACTCCGGGGGTTCAAATTAATCTTTTTTTATACGCAACGCAATTGCATTTCGCCGTGGTATTCTTTTTCGCCGGAAGGGACAAGTACCGTACGTGGCGAAAATGTCAACTAATCACGAAAAATGTCCGGCAAAGAGGAAAAACTGGTCCATTTAAAGTTTCATGTTTTTAACGTCGGATTTGTAATCAGCTGCAGGACGTGTAGAATTGTTTGTCTGATATTTAATTCGAGCATTTTCAGTATTGAAATATTTATTTATATGTATCTTTCACCAACATTCAAACTACATTTTATTTTTCGTTGATGCGTGTTAAATTCTTATAATTTGTTGTATCTAATTAATAAAAAGGTTTTTTTCAGTTTGATTAATGTTAATCGGTATCAAATAAAACAAACGAAAATTAAGTATGTATAATTAATGAACATTTATGTGTTTGAAAATTGACCGAATTCTCTGAATTTATTTCTCTGTTTCTTGTAAGCTTCAATTCTTTTCGATGGTTATTAAGGTCACAGTTATGTTACAAACGTTCTTGCTACTTTAAATGTTTGATTTGCTAAGTACATAATTTGTTTTAATTAAACTGTTTGCGCGCTCCATTTTAATCAGGAAGCTTCAGAAAATTTCAGTGAGTTTCAATCACGGAAAATATGGATTATAATTTCTGTTACTAACTCAGAAGTACTAACCATATTATTTGCCCACTTCAACGAGTTATAAAATCTGAAAGATGGTAATTAAAACTGTAACAAATATTATGAATAATGCGGTTGAGATAGTTATAGCTTACTAAGGTGTATTCCAATAATAGATGTCCAAACGTACTACCCTCCTTAGAAGAAATCCGCGTAGAAAAGAATCATGACACTATAACATTTCTGCACTCTGACGATGGCGAGAAATAGGACAGTCGCCACGGCACCTGGTGGTAAGCAGCCTAACTAACATTATCCAAATTCTTTATATTTTCACCGCAAAAATTTTTCGAAAGTTATTCAGGGGTTTCCATACTTTTGCACCCTGTATATCTATGTATGTGATAAATTATTTATATAATTAAACCTAGCATCTCTAAAATGTGCTAAATGATCATAAGTACGAAAATTGTACAAAAATAATAAACAAAATATCATTGTATTGTTTTCATTCAGCTTTCAATAAAAACCAACAAACTTTTCGTGCTGTTATTTATAAAAGTCCATACTGCGACTTCTCATAAAATAACCAATATATTATTTGGAATACAAATATCATGCGTCAATCAAAACATGTAGCTCAATAATTCATCAAAAAATTTTCATTCAAAGATCGTGGCTTGTATATAATTAATGTACAGCTTTTGATTTTGATAAATTTCAGTCAATATCGTTACAAGAACCCTCAAATTAAAAAGCCCTATAATGAACAAATTAAACACTTTGATGTCACTGAAAATAAAGAAATTAAATATATATTTTTTTAAAAACGAAAATAAAAATTGATTTGATTATAAAAATTTTTCATGCAAATTTATGTCTTAATGAATATATAAACTTACACAATTGGTACACTGAGAAAAAAATCCATAGTTAAATTGACTATATTACGTAGTTGGAAAAATATAGTTAAAACTACTATGAAAAATAGTTAAATTCGCCACTGTCATAGCCGATGTTACTATAATTTTGTGACACTAACTATATCCTCATAGTTAAAAAAATCAGCTTTGTAGAATGATTTAAATAAATATGACAAATATAGTTAAAATAACTATAATGTAGTGTAGTCCTAATTTCACACTATATCTCGTGGTAAATGTTTATATTTACTATTATTCATAGTTAAAGTTTGTATTTGCTATAAATACATAGTAAAGACTACCGCACCTCGTGTGTTTTGATGCCGCCAGGTGGCGACGTGGCTATTCGCAATTTTTTTTCTTTGAGCCCGTGGCTCCTGTTATTGAAGTGGATTTTGATATGCATTGCATAATACATTTTTGAACTGGCTAGAGTGTGACATTTACAAACGTAGAGCAGGATTGATTTTTTTGTATTTCTCTTTGTTTCCTTGTCTATCTAATAAAGAACGAAGGGAGAAAAGTGGACTTTTCATATGCTATGATATATATAGCTTACAAATATTTTTAAAAAGTAAATATTGACTCCTTTCCTTATTTTTTATGACAATTTCCTATACAATTTCTCTCAGTGAAGGTAGTAATTTTCTGAAATGACTATTTCAACATAGTTGAGTCTATTATATTCAATAGTTAAGCTTTACTATTTCAGAATAGTTATTTTAACTATTACCATGCCTAGTCCTCATTTCACACTATGAATCATTCCACTACTTTTTTTTCTGAGTGTGGGGAAATGCATACATAAGTGGACTACTTTTTTATTTTCTTGTAAAAATTATTTAAAAATTGTAAAATATTTTTATAACTCTAAAAACAATATTGTTACTAATACCCAAGTTGTAATTGATTTATTGTCTTCTCCGAGTAGTTTTTATGTAAGACCGAAAATAAAACAAAGAAAATAAATAAAAACAAATTGGATAATTTTTTTGTGATAATTCAAGAATGCGAAAGATTACGAATTTCCACTATCAAACGAAGATGAATCTTTTATTTTTAATAGAGCGGCTCAATAAAATTGAGCTTCAGAATACAATATAACGTTCCTGATAATAAAAATACGTTAAAAAACACAAAGGAGAACTTATTGAATGGAACAGACTGAAAAATGTTTTTCCTATGTGGAAATTTAATTTCCGCTAGAGTTTTTTTATCAGAACAATAGATTTTCGGTCCGGTATAAGCGCCACGAGAATCCGGATTCCTCGGATTTTCCGACATTATTTGTCTGCGGAGCTTTTGGAATTTCGGATTTCGGAATCAAGGCTTGGATAAATAGTTGACATTTCCGCGATAAGAACGGAAGCTAGGGATGCGGAAGATGTTCGCGAAAGAATGTCCTCGAGTGACTAATTACGAAGCAGAACGACTAGCGCTAGCTTCAGTGTAGCTTTATAAAGGAGGTGAGGTAGGAAGCACAACACGAAGGCATCGGTCGTAAGGCGGGAGTAAGAGCTTTCGGGCTTTACTGTGGAAAAGCTTCGGGAAGCTCTAATAACGAGTTCCAGTGCGGCCGGTCTCAAGAGGATAACGTTACGGATCGCCGTCACGCGAACGTTTTCGCTACGTTCAGAATTTAGAAGCTGTATTTAACATCGGAGGTCAAGAACGCACTCCAGAACTTCTCGAGGAAAATAGTCGACCTCCGACAACGATTCCTCTATTCGGATAAACGTTTGCAAATTTAAGCGATGTCAACAAACGTTTTGAATATTGTCAGGTAACGAATTGTCGACTCCTTTACGTAGACGGTGCTTTTGTAAATTCCATACGCTACAGATTACAAAAAAGGATTTACTTTTCTATGTATTCGTGAGGCATGTAAATCTATAGAAATCTGGAATAAATATGTTGAAATCATTCAACGTCTTTTTAAACGAACCTGTCGCAGAAGACCATCCCAGGTACACGGAGAAAAAATTTCCTGAAAAATTACCGTGCTAGTCACCTGAAAACGAGTGCAACTTGATTTTTCGGAAATATTTATAGCAACAGACAAGAAATATTGCTTTTCTGGACAGGAATATTTGCAATAACGGCTAGATATTTTTATGTACGAGCTAGTCGAAATGTTTAGTGTAGCACGGTAAAATTTACAGGACATTGAATTTTTAAGTTAGTGCAAGTCAAATAATCCCCAATATTTGAAGAATTTATAATATGTATCTTCATTATTTTTACTATGCCACTTCTCGAAGTGGAAGCGAAAGTTGCCGATCATATCTGAATGCTACCGAGTCTAACTGCGGTGAAAACAAAAGAGCACCAGTATGACGGCCGAGTAGTCCGACGTACGGGTTTGAACTGGTCCGAACCGGTCAGTAATTTCTTTTGAACAAGTTTGGCCAATTTATATACAGGGTCATCGAAAAGTATCGGACCCCCCTAATATCTTCAGTTAGAATGCACTTAGGAGAAAATGTCCAATAGCAAAGTTGTATTGTTTCAAGCGGGGAGTAAGATGATGACCTTGACTTTGACC
Source organism: Trichopria drosophilae (assembly GCA_030407085.1). Classification (NCBI taxonomy): domain Eukaryota; kingdom Metazoa; phylum Arthropoda; class Insecta; order Hymenoptera; family Diapriidae; genus Trichopria; species Trichopria drosophilae. The sequence goes on along the minus strand of CM059585.1, from coordinate 107,127,071 downwards.
TTGACCATGTCCTTCAAGGTCATTTCAAGGTCAATCTTATGTTTTTAAATAGAACCCCCTACATTTTATTGCATATTCTTATAGCTTATCTCGAGAGCTTTCCAAAACACTATAATAAAATATTTTTTTATTAAGTACTTTTTGAGTTATAAAGGTTTGAAGTTAACAATTTGTTAAGTGGTGTGCGAGTCCGACCAGTTTCGGCGCACAAAAGTATTAAGGTTATGATTACTGAAAACTAAATAATATTTTACAAGATATTCTACATTTTGTGTCAAAAAATTGTTAACTTCAAACCTTTATAACTCAAAAAGTACTTAATAAAAAAATATTTTATATTAACTATATTTTATACTCTTTTATACTGAAATATCTTATACTAACGCCATATATGACTTGATTAGGCTTCTCAAAAAATTCACAAGCTCGTATTCATATTCAGTGATTCCTTCAGTGTTCTGGAAAAATCCAGTATAGTACAAAAGTAAAATTAAAAAAAAAACAAGATTACCAAATCCAAAACGATTCATGATTTTGTCCGTCATATTGGATCGCAATTAGTCATTTCCAGTTTGGGAAAATAAATTTTTCGATTCTATAATTGGAAACGCTAAAAACTCTAATATGCCATTGTTTAAGAATTTTCAAAAGATTGTTTAGTTTTTGGTAGCCATATTAGATCAGCCATTGTGAATTTTGAAAATATGTGTTAAAATTCATAATCAGCAGACAAGAAAACCTCATACGCAACCAATTTTATACCATGATGAAGTTAGCAGTCGACTCATGCACATAAAAAAATGAGTCATGGAACCAAGACCGACTTCTTTAAAAAATTGACTTAAATTTAGTCATTCATATAGAACGTGGCCTTAAAACAAATTCTTGCTGTCTTGAAAATTCTTGCTAACTTAAAAGAAGATGTTAACATTTCTCATTTTAAACTTGGAAGAGTTAGCGAGGTCGAAAGTAGTATCGGAATAGTACCGGCATGGTACTGATACAGTACTGATTGCCGGAGATGCAGTACTGACCGCCAGTACTGGGCCGGTACTGGGCCAGCACCGGCATGTAACGATGTCCAGAACTGACATCCGGAGTGGAGGAATACCGAACCAGTACTGACCGACAGTACTGGAAATCAGTACTGAATTAGTATTTAATGCCAGTTCGAAATTAATAATGGACCAGTACTGACTAGAAATGTTTTCGAGACTATTGATATTCATAAGTGCAACAAAATATAAACCTTGACACAGATATTCAGGTTGCAGTCCAAATAAAACGAACCTCAGATTCGCAATCAACGGCCTTCAAAAAGGCTCGAATAATGAGTTTTGTATAAATAGAATTACATTTCCACTCGATTTTGTCCGATTTTGAAAAGTGTACAAATTTTACGTCATATCGACCGCCATTTTGATAGTAAAAAAATAAAAAGTTTTTTATGACACTGGGTTTTGACAATAAAATGTACGGAAAACAAACATAAATACGTAAAAAACGTCGTTCTTTAGATATTTTTGCAACAAAACTATTGAAAATTGCAATTTTTACAAAATTTTCTCAGTGCCATTCGAAAGAACGACCTTTAAAAAAGCAAATCCATGTTGTCTGAATTTTTTTCTTCTCTGTTTTATATGAGAAATAAACGCTGAAATCGTGGTAAAATTTTGGCGCATCTGGAGGTCTATGGGTTAAGTTTTCTACTTGTAATGGAGGTCCTTTATAATGATCACCGCTTTTCAAAAATAATTTATAACGCCTCAATAACCCGCAACAATAGCCCGGTGGTCGACGGGACGGGTAATCCCTGAATCATGTTAAACATCCTGGATTAGGATACATAGTTAGAAAGTGTGTCTTGTCTTGTTTTGTCTTGTCTTGTCTTGTCTTGTCTCGTCTCGTCTCGTCTTGACTTGTCTTGTCTTGTATCGTCTCGTCTGGTCTCGTCTTGTTTGGTTTGGTCTGGTCTGGTCTGGTCTGGTCTGGCCAAGTCTGGTCTAGTCTGGTGTCGTCTCATCTAGTCTGGCCTGGTCTCGTCTGGTCTCGTCTAGCCTCGTCTTGTCTCGTCTTGTCGCATCTGTTCATGTCTTATGGGGGTCGTATGGAAACGTTCTTAAGTACAGTAACTTTGGTCAGGCTCTTTTTTTTTTATTGATAATATCGTTAGATCTAAAAGACAAATTACCCGAGTAGAAATAGCCCGATTTGACCCCAATAGAAACAAGGCCCGATCCGGAATTTAACCTGATTAAAAATTCGATTCGGGTTCTGGCTGAAATCCAGCCGGGCTAGACTGATCCCTTCGAATTCTGAATACAACGAGAGTAACCTGGTCGGGATCTGATCATAGCCCGGTCAGTATCTCAAATCTGACCACAAAACTATTGTTACGCTCATTTTTTTATTATTATACACTCTAAATTTCTTAAAGTGAAAGTTGAGCCACTCTCTGCCAAATGGGACTTTTTCACTATTTCTAAAGTAGAAATTTCATTTTATTAGAGTGAAACTTACCATCCACTATTAGTAAAGTGACATTTCCACTTTAAAAAGAGGGAAAAAGTGACTTTTATCAGAAAGTGGCTCAACTTTCACTTTAAGAAATTTAGAATGTAAAAGACAAATTATAATCATATTATGAACAATGTAAAAGCCATGGAACGTTCCCATATGACTCCTATTATGGGCGCATGTGTGTGTAAAATATATACGAGATATAAACTTAATCAACGACTCACGTTGTTATAGAAAATTTAATGTCGAAGGCTGATCGACCAACTAACTAATAAAACAAGCATAAGAAAGCAAGAAGAACTATCCAATAAACTAATGATATAAGATTCGATTTTAATTCAAACAAGTAGTCGGATATCAAGTTTATTAATTCTTTTTACCTGTCTTCATTAATTAGATCGTCATTGATTCCAGAGTACGCGAAAACGCATTATTACTGTGTAACAGAATTTGATATAAAATTATTTGTTCCCATAGCTGGTCGTAGCTTAAATTTAACAAGGAAAGAAACTACGTAACAGTATGATGAAAATATATGACATTCGTTAAGTTTACTTATGCATCTACAGTATTTCCGGACCATCACGATGTTTTAAACTTACATCAGACACGTTTGTGTTACTGGAACATTGGTCCTAACAAAGTAAACTAGAATGTTTGCGAAACCTTGACAGAAAATGCAATCTCTGTCAGAGATTCCCGTAGCAGATGCATTCAGCGTCCGCACTTGAGAAAAAGCTTTAGAAAAAGACGTTTGACATGCTTAAGATAGTTCTTTCTTGGAAAGAAAATACTCAGATTGCCGAAACTTTGATATATGTTTAAAAGTGAGTGCATGTTTTCGTTCGAATGAAGTATTCGAGCCATTAACGAGCGTTTAACGGGCAAAAATATGTTATAAGTCAAACGTTTTACTCTAATTTACTGTCGATACCATGGCTATTCTCACCGTTCGATTTGGAGACTTCTAAATATAAATAGATTTTGAAAAGTAATATTATGACCCGTGGTGATATTTATAACTTTCCATTTCAGTACGTAATGTATTGCCGGCGCATCCCCATTAGACACACAAAATTAACCAAGGTTAGTGTAGTTGTGAAAATAGCGTTAAAAAATGATTACTAACCCAACAAGACACTATCGTTTGATATACGATTATTATACGTAAGGTTAGTTTGAAAATGATTTAGGTGTATAATACAAACGTTTATTGTTAAACTGTCATTTAATGTACGTTTTTCCTATACGTTTATAATGCGTGTACATTATAAAAAACGTGTTTTAAACGTAAAAATATTATTTATTATGTAACAACAATACCACAAATTTAAAGTGCATTTAATAATGGCATATTTGTATATTATGTATAAATATACGTGTTTGAAAGACGTTTAATTTTATTCAAAGAATTGTACATTACAAAACATCAATAAGTCGTTGATCCTATAGAACTTATAACCGAAAATATTTTAAAAATTAATGATGCGCTTACTAAACGTAACATAATCGTGAACTGTTTAAATAATCTCAACAGACACATTAACGTTTTCTATACGTTTATTATATATACTTTGTTTGAGTTAAAAATAGTATAGGTGTACAATGTGAATGTTTTATGGTAACACGTATTTCAAACGTTTTGTAACGATCGGGGGGAGAGGCGAGGAGTATATGGTCAATTATTATTTGTTTTTATCATTAACTCGACATATCCCCTTTCATTTAACAGCATGCAAATATTCAACACAAGAAAAACTATATAAATCGTATTGTGTCCAATTACCCACTATTCTATATAGAATGCATATACGGTTGTTAATTTTTGATATTATAAAATATATATCGAATAAATGTAAAATCAATAATAGATAGAATCAACAAATTATAAATTGCATTTTCCCTATTTCAACATTGATATATATATATATATAGATTGTTTTGATCGCGTTTCTGTGAAGAGTATTAATTTTAAATTAATGATTGTCATGTATTTTCATTTAAATTAGCTTTGAGAAGTTTGATTATTTTCGTCTAAGGTATATATATAAGGTAACGATTAACAAATTAAGTTACATGACGAAAATAATCAAACTTCTTTTTTTTTTGTCATTGCCTCAATGATGCATCCGGAAATTGGCCAAATACAACATGATTTCCCTGTGTTCCTTCTCCTATTTCTCGAATTGTTTCTTGAGTTTTAGGAATCGTTGTATTTAAGGCAGTTCTTACACTACTGAATAGGTCAAGCACGAGACGAAAAAATAAAGTTCATGTTTCACTAAATTTGATTGATCATAAATCATTAAATATCTTTATAACTCTGTACACGATAAAGCCACGAGTGTATAAATGTTATTATAATTAATGTTTAAATAATAATAAATCTCCCATTTGACTAATACATTAAGTAAACAATTAGATACGGCAACGTCGGCAAACGAGAGATTCACTCGTCAACAGGACACCTAACCCAACTGACATTCCGTATGAATTGTACATGCGCAAAAGGTGCCGAGTGCGGAACGTTGCCAAATCAACACGGAGAAAAATGACTCCGCTGGATTAGCTGATTCATATCAGCTAAAATTTTCGGCTGGAATTGCCGAAAATATATGCAATTATAGCTGTTTTGATTCCGCTAATGTAGCCTTAACCCTACTCAATTCGCGCTTAGCTCTAAATTTCCGCTACATTAGCAGATTTGTTCCGTTAAATTTGCGGACTTTTTCAGTAAATTTAGCTGAAATTATCGACTATCCCTAACGGAATTCCAATAGCTGTCCCTATAGGATAAAGTTGGTAGAATCTGCGGATTTTTCGGCTGATTTTGCTGATTATTTTTCTCCGTGAACGTTCTGACGTGATCGAGAAAATTTTGCCACAAAATCACGATTTTCTAAAAGTTATTATGGAGAAACGATACGGTGAATTCTATTCATCTTTAAATATTATGTTCTTAATAGTTTAATCTACACTTTTACCGTTTTATGTTAATAACCGTGAATGTAATAAAAGAGTTTTAGTAAAAAACGTCACATTTTGAGGTGTGAAATCATGCATCCCCATAAGCTGTCATAATAAAAAATCACATTTTATATACGCTTTTTCTCAGTAACTACACGGTCAATGACTCTCAGACTTCACACAGGGACGCATTACGTATTCAAATATTTTTTCTCTAAAGTGTTGATGGTGAATAAACGGGGTTTCGTAAGAACTACCTTAATGGGGGTATTTTATTAATGATATTTTATTTCTCTTTTATTAATATGGTTTCTTTTTCGCATAAAATACGCGTTCATTTAGACGCCATTAAAAAATTAAGAATATTTATCAATTTGTATTAAAATACATTTTACAATTTGACGATAAGCAATATTCGTTTTATACATCTCACAACGATTTGTCGCGTAGTCTTAAATAAGGAACATTAATTCAATTTTATCCATTACAGCGCAGGCGACGCGTTCATACGGGTTATTTGTCCAAGAACTATCTCGTATATTACACATAACATTAACAAATGTTCCTTTAAAGAAATTCGAATACAGTCCCTTTTCTTTACTCTCATTCACCGTTAACCCTTTGCGGCATACATTTTTCTTTACACGGAAAACAGCTGAAAATTGTTACTCGGGGGTTTTCGGGGTCGCTGATTTCGAATCTGAAGTCAGATTTTGAAAATTCAAAATGGCGGACCGAAATATAAAAAGTGGCTCGATCTCAGCGAAATTTGTTACTTGGGGGTTTTCGGGGTCGCTGATTTCGAATCTGACTTCAGATTTGCAAAATTCAAATTGGCGGATCTAGGATGGCGAACGAACGTAAAAATCGAGTGTTGGATTTTCTTGAAAATTGGTACGTTTTCTCGATCACCGATGACAAATCCAGTGTCAGATTTCAACAATTAAATGTGGATGAAATTAAAACAAATTTTGGTCAGCCATCTTGGATCCGCCATTTTGAATTTTCAAAATCTGACTTCAGATTCGTAATCAGCGATCCCGAAAACCCCCGAGTAACAAATTTCGTTTAGATCGAGCAACTTTTCATATTTCGGTCCGCCATCTTGGATCCGCCATTTTGATTTTTACAAATCTGACGTCAGATTCGAAATCAGCGACCCAAAAAACATAAAATGCTATAGTTTCATGCAAATATATATAATTGTTCAATCAAAAATGAATTTTTTCTGAAATTATTGATATTTTTCCGTGGTTATTTATTTATAATAATTAAAAATTAACGATAATTGATAATATGTAACTTTTTTTATGATTATATACATCTTATTAACATAATTAACTCAAAAACCCGATTGCTTAGATGAAAACAGCCGAATAATTAATTAAAAACTGAGAGAAAATAGGTGGGATGCTGAGCATCCCACTATGCCGCAAAGGGTTAAATCCAGAAAGAAAAATCAAAATGTTTACTTAATCTTAAATCACAATAAATGATTCAATTCAATTCGGCGATTGAAATTATTTGAATTGATTTTACCAATTTTTGTATTTCGATTTTTGTATTTAAATACATTACGTCGATTAGAACACGAAGTGCCATTGCTCTCATTAACTTTTTATAGGGAAATTATCAAATTCCCGAATTCGTGTCAACGAATAAAAATAAAACTAACATTCAAACACGATTTTTGACGAAAAACGGAGCAAAAGTAACCCTGCAAAAAACACCAAAAACATTTTTCTAATAAATATAAATTAAATAAAATTTTCCACGATCGCGCACTATTTGTAAACTTTTCTTACCTGCCCACCACGTGCCCTGGCACGCTCAGATTTTAATTACAAAATCTATGATACGACTATTCTCTTCAAAAGTCAGATTGCAAAAGAGAGAGTCCCCATGCTGAACATGAGCTCTGGCCCTCGGATAATCGCCAATAGCGCTATTCACAATTAGCGTACATTAATCAAACTTTAAATCAAAATATAATTATCGATCGCCGCAAACTCAACTTACTAACTACTATACCGACCATCGAATAACCAAAATGCATTTTTACATGATGCCTAAATTACACAGGACCACAAAAAAAAATTTTTGGGGAGTTTCTTTTAATCAGAGGTAGTGGATCTTATAGATTTTGGGTCGCTCAAAACGAATCCGTTGCCCGATTTGGCCAATCACGTCAGGTTTTCGAAATATCGTATCCGGAAATTGAAATTAGCGGATAGGATATCTCGAAAACTTGACGTGTTGCGCCAAATCGGGCTACGGATTCGTTTTCAGCGACCCAAAATCTATAAGATCCACTATCTTTGATTAAAATAAATCCCCGAATTTGGTTTTTTGCCGTCCTATATTGATGAAACCCTAATTTGATTTTAACTTAATAATCACAGGTCCACAATAAAAACAAAATTCGTGAGTTTACATTAATCAGAGGTAGTGGAGCTTATACGAAAACGAATCCGTAGCCCGATTTGGGGCATCCGCTAATTTCAATTTCCGGATACGATATTTCGAAAACCTGACGTGATGGGCCAAATCGGGCAACGGATTCGTTTTCAGCGACCCAAAATCTATAAGATCCACTACCTCTGATTAAAGGAAACTCCCAAAAATTGTTTGCAGTGGTCCTGTGTTATCGTTACCTTACAGTTTTATATGTTACATTAACCATAAATTAACCGGTTTATAACTAATTACCTATCTACTGAAATAATCGTATAAAACGCGTCTAAAAATGATATATTAAAACTTTTTTTGCCGGATATGGACATGCTACTTCTAAACACCTGTACACTTTAAATACAAACGTTCATCGTCCGAAAGGTTTAAACCAAATTTAAACATTTATTAAACGATCGTGTTTTTATTTTAAATATGGTATATAAGAATTATTTTCTTAACCCGTTTCGTCCTGGAATGCCCTAAATTTTGACTTCTTTTCATCATGTGCTTTCTCATGGATAAAGTCACTTAATCGGTTTGGTATAACCACATCTATTATATTTTCTGTCGAATTTTCTAAATCCGGTTTCAGATTGGCCACATCTGCCGCCATTTTTTTAATATGGCGGTTTAAACATAAAAAAATTGTGAATTTTGAAAAAATTTGTTCAAATAATCGTATTTTTGAACATGAAACCGTGTTCGAAACAAGCTAAATCTCTGTATCTGGTGGAGTAAATAGTTATACTAAAAGATAGGATGGTTATTAATTCACCATTCAAAATGGCGGCTGCAAAATGACGGACCTCAGTGAACATTTTGTTGAAAAATTTCTGGACGCTCTAACTGAAAAATTATGAGCTTGTTTTAAAAAATACTAAGAATGAAAAATTCTTAGAATTGATTGAGAAATATAGTGAATTTTTTTCAGATTTTTTAAATGAAGTATTAAAAAATTCTTTTCAAAATTGTAATTTTTTTTTCGAAAAATTCCGAAAAAAAATTTAGTGCATTCTCTGATGAATATGATATTTGAAATTGATTTCCTCGAAAACTATCAACTTTTGGAAAGAATTGCAAAGAACAAAAAACTCTTAGAATTTATCAGAGAATGCACTAAATTTTGTTCAGAATTTTTCGTAAATAAATTACACTTTTGAAAAAAATGTTGAAAAAGAATTTCTCAAAACCTCATTTAAAAAATCTGAAAAAATTCCACTATATTTCTCAATGAATTCTAAGAACTTTTCATTCTTAACATGTTTTTTAAAAAGCTCGTAGCTTTTGAGTTAGAGCGTCCAGAAATTTTTCAAAAAAAAATGAACCGTCATTTTGAAGCCGCCATTTTGAATGGAGAATTAATAACCATCCTATCTTTTAGTATAACTAATTACTTCACCAGATACAGAGATTCAGCTTGATCTGAACACGGTTTCCGAAATTCTTTTTCAACATTATTTTCAAAAGTGTAATTTATTTGAGAAAAATTTAGTGCATTCTTTGATAAATTCTAAGAGTTTTTTGTTCTTTGCAATTCTTTCCAAAAGTTGATAGTTTTCGAGGAAATCAATTTCAAATATCATATTCATCAGAGAATGCCCAAATTTTTTTTCGGAATTTTTCGAAAAAAAAATTACAATTTTGAAAAGAATTTTTAAAAAAATTTTTTAAAAACTTCATTTAAAAATCTGAAAAAAATTCACTATATTTCTGAATCAATTCTAAGAATTTTTCATTCTTAGCATTTTTTAAAACAAGCTCATAATTTTTCAGTTATAGCGTCCAGAAATTTTTCAACAAAATGTTCACTGAGGTCCGCCATTTTTCAGCCGCCATTTTGAATGGTGAATTAATAACCATCCTATCTTTTAGTATAACTATTTACTCCACCAGATACAGAGATTTAGCTTGATCTGAACACGGTTTCCTGTTCAAAAATACGATTATTTGAACAAATTTGTTCAAAATTCACAATTTTTTTATGTTTAAACCGTCATATTAAAAAAATGGCGGCAGATATGGCCAATCTGAAACCGGGTTTAAAAAGTTCGAGAAAAAATAGAATACATATGGTTATATCAAAACGATTGAGTGATTTTTTCCCTAAGCAAGCACCTGATGAAAAGAAGTCAAAATTTACGGCATTTCAAGACGAAACGGTTTAAGGACGGATACCATTGTAGAATTTTTGATAAGTGGAAATGCATATTTCTCTCTTCGCTTCATGACATAAAAAATTAGGTGAAACAATCTTTTTACGTCGGATTTTGTTTATACTGCTTAATTTGAGAAATAATCTTATAGATAATAACAAAAATATTTAATTTATCTGAAAAGTTTACGTTTTATTGCGATAATTTTTACCGATAAATATGGAAAAATGATATCTTAAGGTTAGAATGTCCTATCAGGGTTTGCGGTTATCGGTGCCCCCTGGCAGTCACTTATTTGCATCGCAATTTCAGAGCGCCAATTGCCCAACTTAAATTGCTCGTCATTCAAATACCATTTGTGCCGCCGATCAAAGTTTGGTAAAGTGCACTGTGTTTGAAAGTTAACATGCCATTTGAAAGCGAAGTTTTACACGCGAGTTCTCCAGACACCTGGTTTCAATTTCAGATATACTTACATATAAAAATCATAATAATTATGCAATTCAACTACTTATATTGATGACAAAAATTATTTACTTTTTCTTATTTACTTTGAACTTCAAAATTCCAGTTCCTAGAAACAAAAATGTTATTCGAAGATGGACGAGAGAGCAAAGCTAATACAAATATTAAATTTTTAATAATTATGTAAAATAAAAAATTTTATTTTATTTTAAAAACAATTTAATAACGTTAAAGTGTCATTATACTTCTTATATAATTTTTACGTGGTTCACATTTTCATGGTGATTAATCAGGCTTAACTCTCAATTTAAAAGTTAAAGTAAGTTTTTTGAAAAGTGAAGTAGAAAGTCAGACCAATGGAGTTACTCTATGAATATGAAGTTATTAAATATCACAATATTATATTCACACATAAATATTAAATATTTTTAATGTTAATTTTGATATTAATATTCATTTTAGAATATTGAGATATAATTTTAAATATTATTAAAAAATCAGCAAAAACATGGAAAAGTTAGATACATACTTCACGGAAAATAGACCAATAGATTTATTATAATACATAATTAATTAAAATATATTTAAATTTGATAACGTTTTAAACACCACAATAATCTAAACTTTTACTGGTGACCTTAATGTGGGCAGAACAAATATAAAACAAGTATAGAACCACACTCACAAATTACAAAAAAAAAGGAGAAAAAGAGAAGAAATTGAACTTTCACAAATAAAATTCTCCTTCGACATAAGTCATTAAGTTAATACCATTCTTAATCTAAAAGCCCCTGTTAATCTTTTAATTAAAATTTTCTCTTAGTAACGAGAAATTCTGTGTACGCAATTGGAAATGTGCAACGGTCATTCAATGTTGGATTTATTTTGCCAATAGTTTTTTTATTTCTGAACATTTTAGATTGTACCCTTATGAAAATCTTTTCTGATTCATTTATAAAAAGTTCGTATCGATTTTTTCCAAACATTTTTTAAATTCCAAAGAAACAAAGTCTACTTTTAAAATATAAATCGTCGAACTACTTTGGTTACGTTAACCATAGTATGGTTAAACCAGTTACAGCCCCTTTTTAGTATTGTATACTGAAAATAAGCAGTGATATAAGATACTACTTCTAATGTAACCTAACATGTGGTTTTAGTTACCACTATTGCTGTAATGTGAGATATTATTTGTCGTAGTATTACTAGACTAATAGTAAATTACTACCACATTAAGTATTCATATGATTTAGAAATTCATTTCGATCTTCAGATAAAAATATTCTGATAGAGGTTTCCTAATTTTGCACATTATACTGGACGAATATTTCTATATTCTATTTTTGTTAGTTAAAGCGGAAGTAATATTTAAAAAAGATAATATATTATTAACTTATGCACAATTTTAATGCAGATACAAAATCGCCTTGCTCGTATTCGTGAAAAAATCTTAAATGAATATTAATTCATCCCTTTATCCAAACAATTAACATGGAAGTATATTCATTTCCGATGAGAATTTTATATGAGTAATTCAACAGATTTTTTCATATAACGGTTACTAGTGATTTCAGGCGTAGATTTTTTTGCTAGTCATAGATATATTTGTTATTTATAAAAAAATATGACAAATATAAAGTATGATATACAATGACATAAAACTAAAAAGTACCTATAAAAAGTGCCTATTACTTGCTACAGCAACGTTGAAATGTAAAATTGTTAAATTTTTATGCTTAATTAAAAAACCTAATCGTTGAGGAAATAAGGTACCATCAGTATTTTCCATTTACATTCTTTAAAAACTTGCTGCTCCTTAAAAAAAAAGGTGTATTTTAGGTTATTGGTTAAAATTACAAAGCAAAGTTCTATTTTGTAATATATTACAGGTATTTTTTTACGACGACGAATTTGCGATATGTTGAAAATAGTTCGATTTGATAAATAGTTAAGACTACCTACTATGAAATTCATTGCATTAAAAATAACTCAAAAGGTTATGTTACTTTTTTTATAGCTATTTTTTTCCTGAGATATACAATAATTGATCCCACCGAGGTGACATTGATTCCTTTACAAATTTGTTAGCTCCATTAATTAACATGTTATTACTATATTTAAGATTATTAAATAAAGTATTCATTCTTTCATGTCCAGCTATAAATTACTAAACTCAAAATGCACTTTAAAACGAAATGCTTAAATTAATTTATCACTGACAAGAAGTGATGGTAAGACATTAAGAACAAAATGAATAAATAAATGTCCGAATGACTAGTGCATATTAGTTAATATTTACACCATATAATGTTCAACAGACTAAACATTTTTTTTACAATAACTGTAATTCTCAATTCTTTCAACAGATATCTGAATTTACCCATGGCATCTGTAATATCTTAATATAGACAGACGGACTACTTTGTATAGTGATCTATTAGTTTATCTTTAATCTGCAAAGGACTAATTTAGATCATCGTTTGTATGAACGGAAGATGTAACACCATTTGATAGAAATTATTTTAAAAAGTGAAGATATATAAGATGGCTTTTTAAGCTCATTTAAAAATAAAAATTAGGACTCGGATAAACCGTAGAGTCGTAATTTTACGTATACAAATTATATGCAGGAAATAAAGTAAAGCACTCTCAAAACGAATTCAAGATACGAAGTACTGATAATATCAATAAGTATTTTGTAAGTACATACATTATTAAAAATGTTTTATGAAAGAATTTCTTTTTGTTGGAGTGACTTCATGACATTTCTTGGAAATACGATGCAGTATGATTATATTAAAAATGAAATACGAACATATTCCTGAGATCTTTATACAAATTCTTAGAATTGATGAATTATTGAATTCAAGTATTACAATTTATGCATTTATAAATCGATATTTATTATATTTATCACGGTCATATTAATATATCCTTGAATATCTCAAATATTTAATTTTTCACGCATCGATATTTCTATTTATTCCTTCGGTATTATCCTCTGAATTTATAAGTGTGCTGGGAATTTTAATGAAAAAATATGACAATTTTAAAGCTCAATTAGTATAAATATAAACAGTTTAGCATAACTTTTTCACATTCAGTACTGAAGAGGACCTATACCCGGGTCGAAACGTATAAATTCGTTACAAGTTTTTTATAAACTAAATTTGTTTTCATTATAATGATTTACTTTTAAAACACTTTTTCAAATTTTTTTCCCTAAATTAAATAGTTTATTCCCTCCCTAAAATTTAATTCTGATTCTGGTTAAAAATTTTTTGTTAATTTTTTATTAGACCGAAAAATACCAAAACTAAAAAGTTTATTAATTTATATTTCGAACGGTTGATCATTATTATCATGTATTATTCAATTATTTTACTTTTAAATTATTTGATAAGATTGTGGATCTAAAGATAATTAATAAATTATAGTTTGAATAGAAAATCTTTACATTATGGATGAAAAACAGTGTCACATTGATACTGTAATTAAAATATACAGTAAAGTAAATTAATATTAACAATATTTGGAAAATGTACTAGTACAAGACTAATCTTTATGCATTAATTTATGTAATACCGTATTCAAGTAATCTGAAACATGCTAAATAGTTATCTATATACCTTTCATGAAATCTGCAACGAAAAAAGTGATTTAAAAAGCTTTGACATTTTACAATAGGGAAATTAGTCTTCAAAATTACAGTTACTTTCTCTTAGCAGAATTATAAAATAAACTGAAATTAGTAAGGGAAAATCTAACCTTACTTATTTAAATGAAATTAAACGAAAATTTTTAATTGAAGCAGAATAAAATATTCATCAAATCGATGTCAAAAAGTAGGAAAAACTGTTAACCTGGATTGTCTGCAACAACCATCCAATATCATTCATGATGAACAATGCTATTTTTATTATATACAAATTGTTATAAATTAATATATCGGTATAACCATGGCTTAATTACTTATTTGACAAACTTTTACAGTTATCCGTCATATGCAAATTTCATTCAATCAACAAAACTTGCACCGAGTGAAATTGTATCCAGCGTTCATGCAATCAATCAATTTCAAATACAGGGTTTACCCAAGATTAGAAGTATTTTATACCATTTAGGAGCAATAAATAGCCTGTAAGCGCAAATTCAAGCAATTATTGCTTAACTTCTTTTAAATCCGTATTTTATTCTTAACTATACTCAGAAAAAAAGTAGTTGAAATTACCATGTTTTTTACTGTGAATCATAGTGTGAAATGATGACTAGGCATGGTAATAGTTAAAATAACTACTCTGAAATAGTAAAGTTTAACTATTGTTTCATGATTCAAAATACTGCTTGTCATAATAGACAAATAGACTAAACTGTTTTGAAATAGTCATTTCAGAAAAATAATACCTTCACTGAGAGAAATTGTATAAGAAATTATCATAAAAAATATGGAAAGGAGTCAATATTTACTTTCTAAAAATATTTGTAAACTATATATATCATAGCATATGAAAAGTCCACTTTTCTCCCTTCGTTCATTATTTACAATAAACAAGGAAACAAAGAGAAAACCAACAAATCAATACTGCTCTAAGTTTGTGAATGTCACACTCTAGCCAGTCAAAAAATGTATTATGCAATGCTATTATACACACAAATTTCAATGTCGTGTAACTAGTCTACTAGATAACTATGAGTGATAGTAAATATAACGGTTTATTACGAGACACAGTGTGAAATGAAGATTACACTAGAGTATAGTTATTTTAACCATATTTATTTAAATTATTCTACACAGTTGATTTCTTTAACTATGAGGAGATGGTATAATGAAAGTGGTAAATTTAACTATTTTTCATCGCAGTTTTAACTATATTTTTCCAACTATGTGATATAGTCAATTTAACAATGGATTTTTTCTCAGTGTATTCAGCCATGTAAGAACCTAAAGGGAGCTGCCAATATAAAGAAGCATATAATACAAAATAAAATAATGATTTTCTTCTTTATTTTCTGTTACACTTAAAAATATCATAAACAAAAAATGGCAATCGGTTTGCGAAACAAATTGCATAAATGCCACTAAAAAAACAACGATTTTCGACACGAGGGACGCAAGTACTATAGATTTACAAAACCGTCTAGTTTTCCGCTAAAATGACATTACAACCGTAATTTAAAAAGTATAGCTGGAATCGTTTTTAAAGAAAGCTCTCATGCATTATTTTTTTCAAACTTGTAACGCACTTTTTTTAAACGATCCGATGTAAACAAATTTATTTTTTATGAACATTTAGTTTCGTTTATGTTTGTTCTTATATTTTATTTCAGTAGTTACTACAGAAAAAAATTTTGCGGCCAAAAGACAAATCTGTCAATATAATGAAATTTCTTTTTTTTCGCAAAACTATTTATTCTCCATCAAATCACTGCGTGAAATGACATTAAATTCAGCTATTTTATATAGTTTCCTAAATATATTATATCACGGAATTACTCATGCATATAATAATGCCAATCTTGTACGCAAAATATGGATTAACTGTTTCCAATAGTAAGTTACTGAAGTTCGGGACAGTTATTTAAAATCTAACTTCGGTATATCAGTGCATTACTTCACCCACGCAAATAAATAGTTCCGTATTTTATTGATTTTCGCGACATAGCGCCTCATTAGCAAAACACCCCTTAACGAGAAAGTTTAGAGTATCTATCTAAATTGATACGCACAGCAAATTTTCTAAATCAATTCTAATGCACCGTGAAACTTCACAATTCGAGTGCATGTTCTACCAGGTCTCGTTTCGTTCATTAACAGAATTTTGACGTCTATTTAATCGCGAATTCACATCGGGACAGCCGATCGAATGCTGAGCTTTACTTAGCTGCACTTAATGATATTCAAAGGATAACATAACACAAAGTTGACTAGATACGTCTTGCAATCTGGGAAAAGTTTTACTCATCTGAGGTTACTTAGATCTCTGTCTTTTTCCCTCATCTGGAGTTCTATCTCTATCAATGTATTTATCAGTTTCTACATCCGCCTCGGCTATCTCCGTCTCTGTTTAACGAATAAACACGAATCCAGATTTCCTTTGGCAAGTTACACATAAAGATCTTCGTGTATAATTTCGGGCTTTGAGCACGATCGAGCGACGTGATGTTCTATAGAAGCGACTTGAAACCTATCGACGTATTTCGAGATGCGTGGGCAACGTCTGCAAACCTTAGAATAAGCTCCGGATATATAGGAATTGATTGCGTATTGTGTCCTGATGTGTACAAATTTAAAAATAAAATAAGTCTCAAACCGCCCTACAGTAATGTCACGTCCTTATCTTAAACCTTTGTAGCTGGTATCACAGTTGGAACCATCTTCTAATTTTATTTATAAAAATAAATTCCAACATTTTACAGAGAATCGCTAATGTAGTATCTTTTATTTATTTGTACGCCATTAATTCTTTTATAGTAACTTTTTCTGTTATATTTTCCACTTTCTGCCGATGAGAAAGTTCAAAAAATTTCGCAGACTACGTATAGGGGAATGAATAAATTCTTCACATTTTATTCTTTCCATTAATTCTGACAAAAATAATATCAGTTTCCCATGTTGTGCAATTACAATTCAATTTGTTCTTTTGCTTGTAAACTGGTACAAATTTGATCCTGAATAGTGTCAAACCAAGGACCTTATTTAGATCACTTAAAGATCTGACGGAATCTGATAAAAAATCGGTCAAATTTTATTCAACATTATTTTCTCTCGGGTCCTTGCATAAACAATGAAATGATCAACATTTCCTACGTAGAACAGTTCTGGTCGTCAGTACTCTGTCAGTACTGATTTGCTCCGACGGTCAGTAATCATTTCATACCGACAACAGTACTGGTAGCCAGTAATGTTTCGGTGGGCAGTAGTAATTTAATACCTGAAACTTTACTGGCGGTCAGTATTGATTCAGTAGTCATTTACGATCTGTATTGAGTCAGTAATGATTTGTTTCGGCAGTGAGTAATTATTTTATACCGACCACAGCACTGGCAATTAGTATTGTATCAGTACGAATTTGCTACGGCGGTCAGTGATTTGTCAATACTAAAAACAGTGCTGGCAGCTAGTACTAGGTCAGAATTTTGCCGATGTTAATGCCAGTACGGACTCCGTTTTCCGTTAATCTCAGTACTATAGGTACCAGTACTGGGTCAGTACCTAGCCGGATTTGTGTTCCGCCCATTTCTACCTGGGGAACTAATTTTTGCTACTTTATACACTGAGGATACTGTGAAACTGATGCACTGAATCCACTAAACCATTTATTACATTTGATAATAAACTTAATTAATTAAAAAGTGATAATAATACAGAAACAATGGTATTTCACTGCGAAACATTTCAAATAAAATCGGTGTTCCACTTGAAGATAATAAATAAAGTACAATTAATCTAGAATATCGAGAATTAGCGCAAATAAGGGTCATTTCGATTCCATGCGAACTTCTTCTCCATGTATACGTACGGCGAAATTCAACACCAATTAGAGCGGTTGGTTGTCCAATATTGTTTCGCAGTGAAAAGGCCAAAGCTCCTGTGTTTAGTAGAGCGCTAAATCGTTCTAATTAGTACAATATCGATGCCCTAAAGAAACAATATTTCTTATAAAAACCATTCAGTATTATTTAATTCTATTAATCCGATGACCAGTTCATTTATATTTCTGTTCACGGATTTGAGTATTTTTCTGATTCATTATTATCGTATGTGATCAAAGAACTTTTACTTCAGAACGTTTCATTTGATCTTTCGAACAATACAACTATGAAAGACAATATATAATTATTTACCAACAACGAAATTGTTTCAAATGTACTTTTTTTAAATCGCTTTTTCAACAAATAAATGGTTAATTTGGATACATTTCAGTTTCGAATTTTTGATCAAAATGAAGAAGAATACTTTAAGATTTTCTTACATCTTTACTTATACCACTGAATGTGAATTTAGTGAAATGTGCTTGCCAAGTTAATGGATTAATATTTCATATAATCAACCTGGAACAAATCATAACGATGCATTGCGTTGTGAATCCACTAGGTGCAGCAATTAAATTTGATTAATTACTAATGTTATATCGATTAGTAGTAATTAAATGTCTAAATTGTATTTCGCAATCTTATGAATATGTCTAATGACTGTCATTAAAATGAGTCAGTCTAAGAAATAATCCCATTTGTTATTGAAGTTCGGTTGAATAAAATTATGGTTCAGACAATTGTACTAAAATAAAATTGATCTATAAGGTATAGTTATTATTAATTCGGTGTTCCTCTGATTCCTCTTGTACACTGAAAAAAATTTACTTGACAAATTCAAGTACCATTGAGAAGTTGAGTCGAGAGTAGTTAAAAGAAATGCCTTTTTTGTTAGTATAACTTTGTTGATGTTGTTAATTTTACTATTTTTACTTAAGTTTATATTATTTACCCGCAGTAAACGATTAAGTGTTCCGAATGATTGGAGATCAAGAAATGCGAGATAATGCATACAACTCAAAAAGGCATGCACTAATATAATACAAAAATCAACCGCCAATAGCTGAATTAAAAATAGTTCCACTAAAAAAAATCCAGAAAAATTCTTAGTTGATTTGACTACTTGTTAACCACACAGAGTAGTTCGATACGCTTCAAGAGAATTTTCTAAGTTCAGTTACTACTGTAAAGAAGTTAAATCAACTAAAAATGTAGATCTGCTAAATTCAATTAAAAATATATCTATCCAGCATGTTGAATAGTTTTTAGTGTACTAGGTAGTTAAACTCTAAAAAATGTTTTTAAATGAAGTAGAATTAACTGCCAAAATGTCGTTTCCATAAATATATTTTTGTTGATTTAACTCCTTTATGGTTGTAACTATAACCTATAAAATTCCAGTGAGGACCTATTGAAATAATTTCTCTAATTAAGAAGTAGTCAAATCAAGTAAGAATTTTTTTCAGTGTACTCTGGATTATCTCTCCATACAGCACATACCTCTTAAAGAGGTCGTCCAGAGCTCAGTCCAAAGATATCTCCAAAAAGAACCTTATGTTTGAGGTCTTAAATTTATCTCGTTTTGGACGATCTCTCTTTTAGTAAAGGGATTCCCAGAGGTGAGATCTGTACTTCTTCCCGAGACCGCTAGGTGGCTATTGAATCCGAAAATGAGATCGCGCGATATTCACTTCATATGCTAACCGATGAGTGTACGGGGTGAACTAACTTAAATAGAAGGTTCATACCAGGTCAAATTTTCTTCTTTTATTCGATTCTACAATATAAATAAAGAAGATTCTAGAAAAAATTACAATATTTCTTACAGCCGTTTTTTTCAAATTGCACTTTTTATTTAAAAAATTATAATTTTTCGAATTTTAAGGTTTTGTTTAAAAAAATTCAAGATCACCAGTGTATATTGAATGTGATCACCATCCAATATATCATTATAAAAACGATAAAAAGGAACTCAGGTAAAAACTATATAAATTAATAATTGAGATACAAAAATAGAATCGAGTAGCCCTATCCTAAGTTATACCGTCGGTTCTCTGAAAATGGCAGAAGTTTATCCAAAGTTATAACCCTTCACTACTCCTACTTTCGTAACTCTGCTTATATCCGTGCAATGAGTGTTTCTATGTATAAGTGTCGCGAAGCGAGTGGTGGGGGAAGGAGAGGAAGAGGCTAGTATAACTTTGGACAAGGCGGACGTATAACTTGGGCATTATAACTTAGGGCGGGGACTACTGTTTGTGATTTTCAGACATTGGCTTTTCATTTATATTATTTATTTTATATGTCAAAGCTCTCAAATAGGACCTCTTTTCTGGGACCTCATATTTAAGAGCTCTTAAAATCGATGCATAAGTTTTCTTAAAGACCACTTTAAAAGCTCTTTCTGATAAGTATTTAAGACATTTTATCATTTTTAAGACTTCTTAATGAGCACTTCAAGATATCTTTTGGCTGCTTGGATCATACCGATCATACTATGAATTGCCGCGAATATCCTTCTGACCATCATTACTATACCTTTCTTTTTCAATTTGCCAGTATTCCAGTCATAATTTAGTACATGAGACAATATATTTTCATCCCTCTGCAAGTCAAATATGGTTCATATATTTGCTGATCGTTCATTTAAGATGTGTGTTTAACACATGCATAAAATTAGATAAAAGTATAATAATTACATTCATTGACTTTGAAACAATGAAATTCTTGCTACAGTTTCCAAATTAATCAGTGATATTCGTTGACTTTGCGTAAAATTGATGAATTTACTGACAAGTATAATTGCTTTGCGACTAAATAAACCTTTGAACCAACTGTATACATAGTTTTGACTAAGCTATATCTAAGTACATAAGTTATAGCAAGTCACCGGTCCTATAAGAGCGTTGAGGTCACGGCCAACTGCATATTTTGTTAAGGGCGATGCTAAACAATAAAAGTCATGCGTCATAAACGATCTGTAGTTTTTTTTTTTGGACGCTATAGTGTCCAGAATAGTCAGATGCCGTTGGCGATGTTGGCACCGGTACCAGGATCGATCGCGTTAACACCATTTACGTATGTGCAGCTGTGACTGCACATCTTCCGACGATATTACGCCCACCTACTACGGAAGAAGAAATTCATATATCCATATTACAATCGGGAGCTTCCGAATTCTGTTTTCTTTTCATCGAGGATCGAGGTAAAGTTTAGATACGAATTTGATAGAAGAATTTCAAAAAATCATTGTTTTAAATTCGAAAAAGTTTAAGTGATATGTTGACAAATCAACTAGGTAATAGCTGCAAATCTCACCTGTTTTTTAATTTATTTTAATTGTATTTCTCGAATATAGCAATGGTCAAATGTACAGTCATTGATTGGTTCAACTACAGTGTTTACGTGTACTATAGTATATCTTAAAATTCATTTTAATAGATGTAACGTACACTAACGTACGAAGAAGAGTTCGAAATGGATTTTGAACGCATAGTAGAACAACACAGTAGAATTTAATTTTTGAATCAAACTGAAACAAAAATTTAATACGACAAATTTATATACTCGAAAATTGAATTTTTTTACTATTTTTGAGGTTATGTACAATGCAATATCTTTTTTGCCATCTTCGCTATTTACATCATTTAATACTACTCTGAGCTGTTAGTACATGAGCTATCAATCGTCTACCTTTTTTCATCTCATAAAGTTAAGGTAATTTTTATGACATTTATCCCAATAACGCTTCAGATTCGTTTCGAGACATGTTTCTGCTTAATAGTGTGTCTTCAATGCTTGTAATTGGGCGTTTATCGGTTACCTTAGATCACGAGGTGATCACAAGGAACAAAACGGGTAATACAAAATTGAAAATATTTAATTTATACAGCTGCAATAACTCAAAAATTAGTCACTGCTTATCTTATATTTAACTTTATTTTTTCAAGTACATAACCTCAAATCTCGCCCATCGACCGTATTCACCGCATATTATATTCTTATAAGTATTTAAATTTCTGACGGTCAATAATTTATAATATTTAATCATATCCAGGAATATTTATATGTATCAATAAATTTAAATTCCCTCCTCTGTTTTATTTATTTAAAATCTCTTATTATATACCTAACCATCACGTAAAAGGCAGGCTTTTCTGACGAGCCACGCGAAAACCTGGGACGAAACATCTACAATAGACATTAGTTATTTATATTATCACTAGAGGAACACATAATCAATTGTTAGTTAAATCCTTAAATTTACATATAAGCAGTTAAGTAAATCGAAGATTCTGCAGCTGGCAAAATTACAAAATCTGGTTTTTACAACTTTCTTTTCACATTTTCGGTGGCTTTCATCAGAGCCCCAATGTTTACATTTGTAATTTGTTTTTATTTTTATTTAGTCCATCGACTGTATTCACCGCATATTATATTATCACTATCGTAAAATTCTGACGTGACATTCCACTCTAAAAATACGTATGTTTTGTGTCCCGAATTAACGATTTTACAATTTTATTTACAAAACAAACGTTTTTGTAGAAAATTTTACACGTTTGTTTTAATAGCTGAGTTCAATTTTTTAAAATAAATACAAATAAATAAGAAAATGTATTTTTTATCGGTGTTTTTAAGATTGCTGCTTTAATATGTCTCCTTAATTTTATAACTAACATCAGTGACTTGAAATGTCATTTCAAAAACATAGTAATCTCCATTTGTCATAAAAACTATAAACAGGAAATACTACCAGCACAAATAATTTCCCGTTTCATTTTATTTGATGATCGTTAATTTTACATTGCTACTAAATGCATTAAAGGGAGTATTAAGGGTTTAAAATTAGAAGACAAGACAAATTACAAGGATAATCTTAAGAATTCGCCAAGTTCAATTTCCAAGAACCATTCATGAAAGTCAACGCTGAGAATGTGCTTCGGTCCAAAAATAAGTATTCCCCAATATTCGCATTGAAAAATATCTACGACGCAACTAATTTTGTTTTAAAAGAAATTACTTTGTAATTCTCTATTGTTGTTATTAAGTTATTTTTTAATATTTTATTGTATATACACGTCTTGTTGTTTTTTTTGTTTCATTCATGTTTTATATTAATTAAATAAAATAGTATAGTGTATGTCTTATTTGCTATAATTTTAACAACATTCAGCTAGTTAGATTTCAATTGTGTTTTCGTCGGTAAGTTATTTTCGGTTATTTTCGATTATGAATTTCTTTTTTTACACTTTTAGGTTAGGATATCTCAAATTTTTGACGCCATAAAGCAGTTGTACGACCAGATTTTGATTCAGTACATCGAAAACCTTCGGGAAATTATACTCAGGTTTCTGATGAATGCATTCTATGGTTCCTATCAAATTGCGAAAATTTATTCCTTCGAAAAACTTGCTGAAAATGCACAAAAACTGTGTTTTAGAACAATACGTAATAGAACAATTCTTATAGCCAAAAAAGTCGGTCTCAGTTTGTTAGTTATTTTCATGTAATTAGACATCTACTTAAATATACAAAATCAAAATCAACAAATATTTAATTCTGAACGCTGCTTTTTATATGAATAAAGCAACTTAAAAACATTTATCAAATGTAATATTGAACTGTAATATAATCGTCCGTAGCTTACTTCGAAATTCGCGCAGAAAGTTGCAATATCTGCCACTTCCAATAGACTGCGCGTTTTCAATTCACCTTTCAAATAATCTTTATAGTTTATGCGAATTTCAAGGGGTTACACGTTTCATTTAAGAAAAAATTTGTATAATAATTAAACTACAGTCTTACTTTTTGATAAGGTAAATACGTTTATTTTCGTATTAATATTATGTTAAATTTACAGGTTTTATCTCAATAAATGAAATTGTGGTAAAATGATTTTTATAGCATATGCATAAAATAAAAACATGTAGTTTTGGTATATTCAGGTCATTTAATCTACACTCAAAAAAAATGTTCTTGTTAAATATGACCGTACTATTTTTTCAGGTTATAATAACCAGAATTCTAGGTAGTTTAATTAGAAAAATAAGTTTTTTAATAATATCTCTAATTAAACCAACAATATTTATGGTTAAACCAACAAAAAATCTGGTTGTTTTAACAAAAAAAAATAAGGGCCTATTTAATAACTTTTTGTGGTGATTTTTACTATTTGTTTTTATTTTGAGGTTAGAGGGCGTCCGAATTGATTAATTAAAAAAAATTCAACGGAAATAATATATTTTGATAGATGGATCTGAAGGGCACCAGATTTTATTGTTTCGAGGGCAAAAAGTATAAATTTTATTATTATTTTGACGTTTCGATTATTATTTGAGGCATTATTCAGAAATTATATTTCTTGCTTTGCGATCTCTGTGTGCAATTTGTTAACGATATTTTTGAAAATCTAAATGAGTTCTACATAATATGTAATATAATTAAATTGTTATATTTTTTTGCCATAATTGGAAGGAAGTTGTTAAGCATCCATTCCACAAAACTGTTTCCGTGATTTTAACTCGGAATTTTAATTTAACTTCATCTAGATGTTCAGGTCCCGCGGTTAAAAAATCCAATAACTCAACTTCCAAGCATTTATAATTGTTGGTTATTTATTATTTGATTAAGGTTAGATTGCAAGCACACAACATACCATTAGAGCGAACTGGATCGGCAAAGTTATGCAAACCGATAGTACACATAACCCAAGGCTAAACTTGTTTCACGATATGAAGCTTCGCAACAAAGAGCTGCTATATGAAGCTTGCGTGTGTCCATTATTTTTTGTTATGCTTCATTTTTTTCAACGCTTGAACAAACGCAAAAGATCAGATATTTTCGTTGACATGTGTGAACATTTTAATCGGTATACACAAGCAATATTTGTATCCTAAATAAGGAAATGGGTTTCAGACCATAAACTAAAGCTCTTTAATTATTACTTCAATTTTATCAAGTTTATATAATATCAGAATAATTGTATTAACGATTACATAACTCAGCGTTAGTATCTGTCAATATTCAGTACAATTACCGAATATATTTTTAACGATTATATCATGTTGGCTTAGCCTTACTTCTCAAATAGAACTCAAGTATAGAAATCAACTGCATCTAATGATAGTATAGAATAAAGTGGTGTACATTTTTGATATATCGGTTGTCTGAGATTCGATTGATGTCTCATTAGAATATGCACTTGATTTAAACATAAACAAATCAGTATGTAGGAGCTTTAATCTTCTCCAAAATGTCCGTTAAGTCATAACTCCAATGATCAGGGTCTAACAATAGCAGATAAATGCCTGACAATTCGCGATAAATTATCTTTTTCTGACTACTATCTATAGACACTTCTGTTTAAATGTACATTAGGGTATTAGGACTAGTTAATTAGATGTAGAGGAAGTAGGGGCAAAGTAGGATGGTTTTGGAAAAACTTGTATACAAAAAATATGGAGCATAAAAATGGTTAGGTGTTGTTTAGAAACCCTTATTTAGGTCCTCAACTAACTTATTATGAAACGCATTTTAAAAAAAGTATCTGTTTAATACTCCGAATTTCAATTTTACGAAAAGACTTTTTTTTGAGAAATCTGAAAATACAGGGGCAAAGTGGGACGGGTTGTTGAAATTACTTCTGGAAAGGTTTGACAGAGAGAGAAAAAGATAGAGAGAGAGAGAAAAGGTTAGAGAGAGAGAGAGAGAGAGAGAGAGAGAGAGAGAGAGAGAGAGAGAGGGAGAGGGAGAGGGAGAGAGAGAGAGGGGGGGGGAGAGAGAGGGAGAGGGAGAGAGCGAGAGAGGGAGAGGGAGAGGGAGAGACGTTGTAAAAAATCATCCTCAACACCAAATGAAACAACTAAAAAACGAAAATAGAGTGTCAGAGAAAACTATTAAGTCGTGCAATTCAGATTTTAATTACGCTTAATTTATTGATACTTATTAATCGATTGAAAATATGTCTCAATTTACAAATTGACTTCGACTTCCTAGGTCATGTTCGAAAGGTTGGTAAATACTGAATGGAAACTGAAATATGTTTCAAAATTTGTATTGTAATAACTCTTTTGTAAATAAACAATGCAAACAAACACAAAGGAAATGTTCTAATACAGCGAAACGCCAAAATCCCTCTTTGCCCCTACTTCCCCTACAAATATTTTAGAGATCATAAGTAAATTACACATTTTATCCCGTCATTATCACACCTCACATTCAACAGATGAGACCCTTATCTAACGATCTTATACGTAAGTTGAAATTATTTTATTACAAGTTCCAATAAAAGTATGAAACTATTTAAATGGGTCTTTTCGGGATTGACAGTTGTACAGCAGAATTAAAAAATTCTCAACGAATTATTTTTCAAATATTCTACACGAGTTGTTCATATGTGTCATATATGTTTATATCATTTGCATAAAATATTTATTCTAATTTACATACATAAATTCTTCAATAACTTTAAAGTGATGCATGTTTGAATTAGTTTTTTCACTAAATATAATATTTTTTAAAATCTCAAACACGAATGCTTTACATTGTGCTGGCACAACGAAAATTGTATTAAGCGTAACTCGGAACATTTATTTCATTCGACGATTGGATCGAATCGATTTAGTCTGCACATTAAATCCAGTATTTTATTATCTCGTTGTATCCACTGCATTACCGATAAGCTATTATGAATATTTACTGGTGAATAAATTCTGTTGATACGCGCAATAATGTACATTTTTGTAATTAACTATTCCGTTGTAAAGTTTAACAATGCGGTAAATATTCAATCGCAGTATGCATAACAGTATAATAAATGCGTGAATGTAGTTAATATAACTTAGTTAATATGATAGAATAAATAAACACGATGAGTTACAGAACGATTGAAAATACCTATTCACGCACAAAAATAACATAAATTACTATTCTTTTTTATGATACACTTTTCCATCCATCACTAAGTAAGTGTATCAGAAATTTATCTTATAAGTAATTTATATTATTTTTTTTAAACTGGGTTCACCGTATATAATACTTTAATGATTATTACCAAGTGATAAATTCTCTAGATTTTATATCAATAAATGATATCCATCGTACAACAGTTTTTGAATCCTTAGACCAATATTCTGTCAGCCATCCCATTATTAAAAATCCATTTTCAAAAATCTGAGCCTGGGTACTTCATAGGCACTGGTGCAGTTAATACCCCGTGCCGTACTAACCTTAGTGATTATCAATCCGGAACTGCAGGTCAGCTACTAGGAAAAATAATTAAGACTAGACCCATATTAAACCATAATTTACACGTGAGCAACGAAATTACAAATACAAAATATGTTTGACTGAATATTATTATGCTGAATTTAGATTAGATAGGTCATTGCGGAAGCCAACAAAAGCACGCACGCACGCACACACACACGCACGCACACACGCACACACAGGCGCACACAGGCGCACACAGGTGCACCCAATTTTTTGACCGTGTGAGTGACCGATTGAATGACAGTATGAATGACTGAATGAGTGGGTGACGGTCACTTAAACGGTCACTCATTCGGTCACTCCCTCAGTCACTCAATCGGTCACTCAAACCGTCACTCACTCGATCACTCACTCACTCACTCGGTCACTCAAACGGTCACTCATTCGGTCACTCACTCACTCACTCGGCCACTCAAACGGTTACTCGGTCACTCAATCGGTCACTCAAATGGTCACTCATTCGGTAACTCAATCGGTCACTCAAACCGTCACTCACTCGATCACTCACTCGGCCACTCAAACGACCACTCATTCGGTCATTCAAACGGTCACTCAACTCATATATGATCACATATAATTCATTTTTCCCCGGGTATATACATAAACTGTGTTTCATGTTCGCGTCTCTGGTTCTCGTTGTGACGTTATTAATGTCAATTAACATGCGAACCAGGTGAAAGAATCAATTCTGCATATTATACCCGCGCAATAGTAATAATTATTATTATTATTGATCCTATGTCGTCAAGTAGCATTCTAAGGAACACAACGTTGAAATACGAGATTTATATTTTTTACGTCACTGATATATTCATTTATTGGACAGAATTACATGTAATTCATTTTCCTTGGTTTATTTGTACTTAAAGGTCTTCTTGATTCTCTCGTTGATATTATTTCAAATATAAACATTTATCACAAAAATGGCTGGTAGGGCACCACGATTACGTTGCTATGTCTGTGACATGCCGTTTGTTGCACGACAATTAGCACGAGTTAATGGTGACGATAACATTGTAAAAACGCAAATGGCTGTATTGAAACGCGATGAGTTAAATCATCCACCAATGAATATAAATGATGAGTCCAGGTTAGCTGCAATAGAACTATTATGAACGATTTGGCTATAATCGAAGCGGACCCAACGTGTCTCCGATTAAACGTTTTAACACAAACCGCAAGTCAATCTTGTGTCATTTGCAACAATGTCAACAATATACATATTGGTATCGGTATTGGTATTTTCTTCATCAGGCTCGGGTGAACCCCAGAAATCAGCACACTTAGCTGTTTGCCTTTGTATGCTATTCTTGATGCTACTCAGGGTTCCGTTGGATAACCAGCTGCTTTGCAGAATCTCAGAAGTTGTCCGAGATTCCGCTCCCTGACTTCCTCCTTGCTTACAAGTGGAGAGTCCAGGTATCTCCTTCGACTCTCCATCAGTGCAGGGCACTCGCATAGGAAGTGAATTGATGATTCCTCCTTGTTTTCATCACATCTAGTGCACATCGGTGAAGGTTTCCTTCCTACGATGTGACTGTGCTTGTTTAAATTTCCATGTCCGGTTAGGATTTCGATGGAGATTCTTATTTCTGTTCTGTTTAATTCAAGCAGTTTTTCAGCCCATCGGTCCGCCTGCAGCTCTCCTGCAAGGCTTTTGGTTGTGCTGCATTTTTTGTTTTTGATCCATTCTCTAACCTGTTGGGATTTCATTTGTCTCTCCAGTAGGTTGAGTCCTTCTTGAAATGGCAGTGCCACCCTCCCAGTCAAGTCAGTTCCATTTACTATTCCCGACTTGGCAAGGGTGTCCGCTCTTTCATTTCCTTTCCAGCCCATATGGCCAGGTATCCAGGTCAGACTGAGTTTGTTTCTTTAGGCCAGGTTACGTAGGCAGGTCTTTGTATCTCTGACTAAAGCTGATTTGACGACTGGATTGTCTATCGCTCTCAATGCAGCTTGGCTATCCGAGCATATCCATATCGTTTTATTTGTCACTTCTTTCTCCATGAGGGTTTCGGCACACATGAGGATTGCCGCCACCTCTCCTTGGAAAACAGTGTTAAATTTGTTGAGCTTGAGGGAAAAGTTCTCCCGCAGCTTCGGTCCGCAGTATCCTGCGCCTACACCCTGGTTCGATTTGGACCCATCTGTGAACCAGATGATGCCATTTCTGGGTATTGCTGATTTATTTTTCCAGTCCTCCCTGTTGGGGAAACAAACCTTAAAGTTGTTTTCCCCCGTGTGGTGTGTCTGGATCTTGTCTTGTGGTTGGTACCACATGTCTCTCAGGTTTCCTTGAAAAAGATTGTTGAACCAATCTTGCTTACCTGTCAAGCTTCCCAAGCACTTGAGTCTATACACAGTTCTCATGGCTTCGCATTTTACTGCCTGAGCCATGGACGGTACGCCCAAAAGAGACCTCATTGCGGCTATGGGTGTACTCTTCCTTACCGAGCAAATGCCCCTAAGGAACATAGCCTGTACCCTGTTCAATTTTTGTTGAACTTGAGTCTTTTCTGTCCTCTGCCACCAAATTGGCGAGGCATAGGTAATCCTTGGTAACACAATCTGTTGGTAGATTCAGAGCAGCTGTTTCGGTCCTAAACCCCAACTGTTACCAAGAGCTCTCCTACAATGCCAGAAAGTGGCAATTGCTTTGTGACATTTGTTTTCCAGGTGACCATTCCAGTTTAATTTTTTATCCAGGGTTACCCCAAGATATTTGGTTTCGCTGGCATATGGCACCTGCTTCCCGCCAATCACCATTTCCCTTAGTTTTTTGATCTTATATCTTCTAGAGAAAATGATGACGGCAATTTTTTCCGGTTGTATCGATAGCGCTTTTTCATTGCACCATTTTTCCACAACCCTCAGGGCTTCTTGTAGCAGCTCCTGCAAAACTTCCTCGTAGTTGCCTCTAGCGAGGACAGCAATATCGTCCGCATATCCAATCGCATAGATTCCGCTATCGTTGAGTTTCCTGATCCAGCTATCAGCTACCAGGTTCCAAAGAAGTGGGGACAACACTCCACCTTGAGGACAACCCTCAGAGATCGTCCCCTCCACTAGGGTACCCTGCCTTTCCGTATAAATATACCTATTTCTAAGGGTGCTCACAATCCAACTTATGAGTTCCTTGGGCACCCCATGTTCTTCCGCTCCTTTCCGTATTACTTCCACGGAGGTGCGGTTAAAAGCACCCTCAATGTCTAGGAAAGCACCGATGCACGTTCCCTTCGTACTGAGTTGCTTTTCTATAAAGCCCGCGGCTGACATAAGTGCCAACTCAGCAGATTTGCCAGCCTGGTAGGCATACTGTTCCCCATGAAGAGGTAAGCGTACCAAAGGACCTTCTATAAGATACCTCTCAACCAATCTTTCCAACAATTTTAATAGGAAGGATGTTAGGCTGATCGGTCTGTAGTCCTTTGCCTCCACGTAGTTCCTGTTTCCAACTTTGGGTATAAACGCAACTCGTGATTTCTTCCATTCTGTAGGTGTGTAACCAAGCGCAATGCACCCCCGAAGAAGTCCAGTCAATGGTCTCAGGATAGCCCCCAGGCCTTCCTGAAGGAGGGCCGGGTATATGCCATCCGGTCCCGGTGACTTGAACGCCTCAAAGGCCATTAGTGCCCTTACAACCTTGTTTGGATTTACAACTTGGGCAGCGATCCCCCAGTGCCTCCCTTTGCTCGTAGTAGGCTCCTCGGGGGCACCGTTCGATCCCAGTTTAATACTTGGAAAATTGCTTGTCAGCAACCTTTCCAGTTTTTCCTTCGGAGATTTGGCAAACTCGCCATTTTCGCCTTTGATAAATCGTAGTTTACCATCATTTCCTTTTGATAGTATTCTCGCTAATTTAGCAGTAGAGGGTATACTCTCCGTTTCCGAACAGAACTCCCTCCATGCATTTATCTGAGACTCTCTAATCTGCCTTTTGTAGGCTTTCAACCTATCCTTGTAAGCTGTCCAGACTTCTGCTGTGTCAGCTTTCTTTGCTCGATTAAATAATCTCCTCGTCTCCTTTCGGCTACGCTCCAAAGCTGATCCCCAATTTAGCCTTCCCCTTTTGGGGTTTACTTTCTTGAGTGGGCAATTGGCTTCGAACGATCTCATCAAAGCTCCCCTAAGAAAGACCTCTGTGTACTCAAGATCGTTTTTCGCTCCATACTTGCCTTTGAAGCCCTTCATCCTGGCTTGCAGACTTTCTCTGAACCCTTGCCAGTTCGTGCTTCTTGGATTTCTGGACCATTTCTCTGCAGGGTTAAACTGTTCCAGTTTGGCCCTAATCAGTTTGTGATCCGAGAGCGAGGGTTCATCAATAACCCTCCACTCCTGGACAGCCTCACGCATGCCTCGGCTGCATAGAGTGAGATCAAGGACCTCTCTTCTGTTTGCCGTTACAAACGTTGGCTCAACTCCCTCGTTCAAAATTTCGAGGTTAGTGGATATCAGGTATTCCATGAGGGCCTCCCCTCTCTCATTTGTGTCGGTGCTCCCCCACAGAGTACTGTGAGCATTTGCATCACAACCAATGAGGAGATCAAGGCCCGCATTTGCGCAGTACCTGACTAACCTAGTTAGCTCCTCCGGGGGAGTTTCCCTATCGTGCGCAAAGTAGGCTGATGCAATCACCAAGCTCCTTTCCCCTATTCCCTGAGAGACTTTAACCGAAGCTAGGTCCCTAGTAGAGAATTCCTGTACCAGGGCAGCGTCCATGTTTTTAAGAACTACGCATGCCCTCTGCATTTCATGAAGTTCACTGGCGTAGACTGTGCCAATCCTACTCAGGCCCCGAATCTGACCTTTGTAGCACCACGGATCCTGTATTAGTGCCATGGCTGGTTTTGTATGCGTCACTTGCAGGTCCCTCATAAGTTGAGCTGAGGCACCTTTGCAGTGATGCAAATTAATCTGGAAAATTTCTGCACGACCGTTAGCCATTGGAACTAACTCGCGCTGGAAGCTCCCGTCGCCGAACTTATCGGGTTTTTAGAGGTTGGCCTGAATACAACCTCTCCTGTCCCCAGATAAGCTCGGTAGCCGCGAGACTCGAGGCGCTTGGCCGAGTCTTCGTGCACGCCGAGAACCAGAAGGGTGCCATGCGGCAGCTCCTCCCTACGATGGACAACCCATGTCCCGACCCTCAAACCAGCATTCTGCCTGTCCAAAATCTTAAGCAGGATGCTAGTCTCTTTCTTGGGTGGTGGCGCGAGTACCGTCATTTTAACTCTCTTGACGAGTTCCTCAGGGAGTACAAGCCTCACCTTTCGGCCCCCATCAAGGGTTATCTGCGGAATTGCTTCCCGCAGCCAGCAGGCACTCTCGTCATCCACACAAGCGAAAGTGGCAATTCCTCCTCTCAGGTGAGACTCCACGAACCTGGGTATGAACCCCCCTTCCGGGATGTCCACAACCCGGTCAATGATGACTCCCCTGAGTTGGTCAAAGACGCCCATCTCGACCCGCTCCCCTACGTCCTCGCCAAAGGCAATCAATACCCTTGGGAGTCCAGCAACGGCCGTCGAGTATGACATCCTTGTTGCGGATGCTTGCCCCTGACTCTTGGCCTTCTTCCCTCGGGGTTTGGCCGTGGGATCCGAAATACTCCTCTCGGCCTTCCTTTTATCCCCAGAGGGAGGACCAATGGACTGTGTAGCGGTTGAGGTCGATCCGGGATGCCCTTCCAGACGGGTTCTAGCCCCAGCCACGGAAGATGCCGCCTTTTTCTTCCTCGAACCGCTTACTCTCGGTGGAGGACGCTCCGGAAGGGGGAGACCTTCAGCCTCCGCCCTTCTCTTCGCCTCCTCGTACGCTACCCACTTGGCCTTTCGCCTCTGTGCGCCGTTCATTCGGATCGGGTTTGGACGAGTGTCTTCCGCCGTACCGGTCTCCATCAGAGTGTCCTTAGCCACATCCGACGTTATCTCCTCGGTGCAAGGCACCTGAGGCTCTTGTTTTTTATTTATTTTCGTCTGTGTGTCCATTTGAGTCCCACGAGAAGCTAG
Source organism: Trichopria drosophilae (assembly GCA_030407085.1). Classification (NCBI taxonomy): domain Eukaryota; kingdom Metazoa; phylum Arthropoda; class Insecta; order Hymenoptera; family Diapriidae; genus Trichopria; species Trichopria drosophilae. Next base: position 107,093,698 of record CM059585.1, on the reverse strand, counting down.
GGAAATAAAGGTCACACCTCGCAGAGCCCCGCGATACGAGGTGAAGGCTGTGTACAATGGGAGGTCGCCCGGTATCCCAAGGGCATCGTTTGCGGTACAGCTTCCCCTGTACCATGCATCCCTAGGCACGATAGCTCCCACCTGTGGATTGGGGGAACCATTCTTGGTCACGGCACCTCAGAGGTCCTTTGCCCAACCCCCCCTCCATCCCGAAGGTCGAGGTGGGGCTTGAGTTTCTAGCCTCACTCATACCCACAGTCATCGGAGAAGCCCGTTTATAGAGCCCCGAGCCATTCATCGGAGAGCCCGGTTTATAGGGATCCGCATTCTCTCACCACTCACACTGCTATCGACTCAGGACCTCCTGTATGGTGTTTGTTAAGCCCCCCCCCACGACGACAAGGTGATAGGATCCTAACGGGGGGGGGGGACAATATACATAGGTTGTCGATAGAATGTAGAGTAAACGTATTTAACGAGAGAAATATTTATGTGCCTCATAACGTTAGGTCGTGCAGGCATCACTTGGACGAAAACGGGTTCTTCTTAAATATTATATTACCTGGTCTTCGTTTTCATAATAGACCATACATAATTGCAGGGGTGGAAATGCTTCGATTTTTAGAACAACTCAGAGAAGTTGGGAAGAAGAAAACTCTGTCTTTAGATGAAACTTTAAGTGATGATGAGTTCTAATGTAATTCGCCAATAACGAAAGAACTGTTTCAAGAACTATTTAACTACTGTGATCCGATTTTTCAGAATGGAAAACGCAGATACATAAGAAAGAAGGACTTGCTAACCTTTTTATGTAAATTGAAACAAGGCTTGAGTGACGACTTCTTAAAAGTTATATTTGATTATAGTAGCAGACAAACGGTAAGTTCTGTAATAGATTGCGTTAGAAAGTCTTTACTACAACGATTCGTTGCAGATAATATTGAACCTCAATTGATAACGAGACAAAATTACATCGATCAACATGTAACTGCGTTCTCAAATATTCTATACAATCCACAACCTGATGAACCGAAAGCTATTGCTCTAATTGACAGTACATATACGTATGTACATAAAAATACCAATTTTCGTGTTCTACGTCAATCATACTCCGTTCATAGACACCTATTGAAACCTACTCTTGTGGTAGCTCCTGATGGTTATATTTTATCAATATTTGGTCAAGGTTTCAAGGAGATCAAAATTCTTTAAGAAACTGGTTTCAAAATGGTGACAACTCTCCATTGATGATGCTAATGCCTCACGGATTGTTACAAAAAATCGATGGATAGTTGAAAGTAGAAATGGTCACCTTCGTTCTGTTTTCAAATTCTTCGAAAAAACACTGAATTTACAGCATGCGAAGAACCTTAACGAATTCTATCGCATTGCTGGTGCGATTCTAAATAAATATCATCCTGTGATACACATGGAAGGTGCGACAGCAGAATTGGCCTACCAAATATTGGAAAGGTCACAGTTGCCAAATGTATCTTGCGCCATCTTATGTCCAGGACAAAACTTTAAGAGAAAGTGAAGATGAATTTCAACTAGATGAACATCTAAATGAGCCAGGTTTTCTGCGAATCTGATTGCAGTCTAGATTTAGAAATGATACTAGACATCAAATATTTATTTCTTTCAATACTATAGAAATAAATGATGTTAATTATGAACCTATAAGTGGCTATTAATACACATGTCAATCAGGTGCTAGGACATTAGGTACTTGTGCCCATGTTGCCAGTATTTTGTGGTTCCTGGGTTATGCACGGCATCAACAAAACGTCAAGTATCCTGACACATCTCTCTTGAATAGAACGTTAGATGCTGCTAATAGAGAGCAACCGAGAAGTCAGGAAAACATACGCATTGAAATCATCGAGGAAAATATAGAGTAGTAACAAATCTATACGTACCAAACATACGTAAATATCGTCAACATCAGCCCTTTTCAGGGCTACATCGGGTCACGCAAATGCCGACGGTGATTAAATCGATGAGTGTGTGTGTGTGCGTGCGTGCGTGCATGTGTGTGTGCAAAAATATTTGCAGGAAGTCTTAAAGTCGAATCTTTTTGTTCATAATTTGTTATAAAATTAACATATATTAGCATACATTTAAAAAAGGGCCTAAAACACTCTAAACCAAATATTTAATAATATTATAAATAAATAAATATTTTGCTAAAAATTGCTAAAAAATACCTGTAATTGATTTGTTCATATTTCAGTTTGCAGGTTGCAACCTTAAAAAATATTCATTTTGAAAGAAATGCTCTATTTTGTAAATATGTATTGTTAATTGCTTAATTTGATATTAATTTTTATTGGTCAGATTTTTTAAAAATATAACTAAATAAACAAATAAGAGTTATTAATTAAATTTAGTTAAATAATGTAAAGTTAGATTCCAAATAAAAATGTCATGCAGTGAATAAATAGACAGAAATAAGTGAATAAATAAATTATATAAATATTAGGGTGGGGTGAATGGGAAAAGTTTTTTTGTAACACTTATTTTTTAGTAGTTTTTGATGCGCTACGAACGAAAATGACCATAAAAAAATTCTAAAAAAATGTTTCACATTCGCCCCGACGTCCCAAAGATGCCGTTTTTGGGGTGTTTTTTTTCGATTGTCTGTAACTCCGTCATTTTTTTTAAATCCATATAATAGAAATTTTTATTTTTTTTTATTATGCCTCTAAAAAATCGATATGCATGTCGATTTTTCAAAAAATTGAATATTTCGATATTTTTCATTTATAACAAGTCAAATATCGGCAAAATCGAAGTGTGGCTACGATTTTTCGACGTATTTTGACCTACTAAACATGAAAATTATCGTAAAATTTAGCTAAATGTCTTCTCTTAGTCGTTATTTTTTAAAAAGTTCTAAAAATGTAATCTGATTCTATTAAAAGCTATTTTAAGGGCTTACTACGGTCAAAAATTGTCAGAGTTTTAATTTTTTATTCGAAAGTACAACATTTCAAGAATATTCTGTAAAAATCTCGCGTCAATCCGAGCAAAACTAACACAGACATGATTTTTTGAACTGTCCGACTGGGAGACCTAACGCGTAAGAGCTGAGCAACAAAATGACATTACCAAGAAAGAAGAGAGAATACGAAGAAGGCAGGAGTAAAAAGACGCATTAAAATCCCTGGATTATAACAATGGCGTCGAATCTATTCCAAGAAAACAAAGTGTGTCATTATAAATTGTAAATAAACAAATTGTTCACAACGACAGAAAGGCCGTACATATTTGGATTTTCGAACAAATATCTACATCTCCATTATCGATGAAATGTAATTTTCAACGTTCGTTTCTTATAAATACCATCCAATACGGATCTTCTGAACTTTAAATTCAACGCCATCCATAGACAATCCCAACTTAGGGTGAATCCACATGGAGCGGAAATTTCCGCGCGGAATCGTCTTTTAGCCAATAGTGTTTCACTTAGAATGAGATAGGTGATCTGGAACTTACTCCATGTGGATTCACCCTTACGTCACCAATAAATCACTAAGGTAAAGAACTAGCTAGTTCGGGAATTAATGACTTAATTTAACATTACAATTTGGAGAAATATGTGATCTTATGTAATAATATATAATACTAATGTAATAATAATACATGTAATAAATGCCTTAAAATATCTGACTTCTTCTTCTTGAATTGTGACATTAACGCAGGGATTAGCTATGATATTCCAAATCCACTAAGGCCCACAGCTCTGGATCGCCAATTCAATATGGATCCGTGAGCTTGCTGAAATTTCTGGGCTGTTGACTAGGGTGACCTCTGGCGAGTTGTCGTTTTATTCATATTATAGGTCTCAGAGTTGGACAGTTCAAAAAATCATGTCTGTGTTAGTTTTGCTCGGATTGACGCGAGATTTTACAGAAAATTCTTGAAATATTGTACTTTCGAATAAAAAAATTAAAACTTTCACAATTTTTGACCGTAGTAAGCCCTTAAAATAGATTTTAAAAGAATCAGGTTATATTTTTAGAACTTTTTAAAAAATAACGACTAAGAGAAGACATTTAGTTAAATTTTACGATCATTTTCATGTTTAGGAGCACAAAATACGTCGAAAAATCACAGCCACACTTCGATTCTGCCGATATTTGACTTGTTATAAATGAAAAATATCGAAATATTCAATTTTTTGAAAAATCGACATATATATCGATTTTTTAGAGGCATAATAAAAAAAATAAAAATTTCTATTATATGGATTTAATAGATGGATAATATGGGCACCTTTTCCAAAAAAATTAAAAAAAATGACAGAGTTACAGACAATCGAAAAAAAACACCCCAAAAACGGCATCTTTGGGACGTCGGGGCGAATGTGAAACATTTTTTTAGAATTTTTTTATGGTCATTTTCGTTCGTAGCGCATCAAAAACTACTAAAAAATAAGTGTTACAAAAAAACTTTTCCGATTCACTCCACCCTAATAAATATATATAGTATATGAATAAATTGACCTGGTAAAAAAAATATTTTATAAGTAATTGTTTATAGTGTTGGCTTACAAAATTCGGATTCGTGCAAGAAAGATAATTTTAGAACCAAACTACTTTGTTTTATTGTCTAAATAATTTGAAAATTTGTCTGCAATTTTGATGCTGTTTTGATGTAACGTCTTACTAAACAATCTATTTCTTCGATTGCATATTTTGGTTTTCAGACATCTAATATATCTTCTACAAAAATCACCAGTCTCTTCCAGCATGAAGAACTAGAAAAAATTTCTCGATATCTCGAGTAGAACTTTTAGTGTTACATTTTGGGTGCTGATTAGAGCTCTCATTATATAAGCAGGGCTTATGACCAGAACCCTAAATTCAAAGTTAAAATGTCTACTAAGGATACCTGTATTGTATACTATTTTATGTAGCAAATGTGAAGACAGTGCAATGACAGCCAAAATGTTACTTTTTGTTTGCCTTTTATATGCGAAGTACTATTTCAGATATATTCTTCTGCTGGAAACAATGGGAATACACTAAAATCCAGTGTTCTTTTATTATTCGGTTAGTGGCGAAACTGTAAAAAAAATATGTCATTATCGAATGACGAAAAAGTTACAGTGTCGAAAATTAATATTGGTAGTCTGCTGCGGTTGCAAAATTGAAAAATTGAATGGATTGAGCATTTCTTGCAGGTTTTGAATGATTTTGGTAGATTTGAGTAGATTTTAGTAGATTTCTACATCGTTTACATCGATTTTATTTGATGGTGTTTCTCAATTTAAACAAATCGTATTTTTACTGTGTTGCTGTATTGAAATTTTCTGGAAAAGGTAATAAATCACTCAGCCTCACAAAAGTTACGCGATGTAGGGAGCAAAGTAGTATTTTGTGTTTGAAGTGTGAGAAAATTATATTGCCAATGATGGAACGCTACGCTAACTTTAGGGTCCAAAAATCAACTTTTTATGATAAATGTACACCACTAATAATCATCATAATTTCATGTGCATTTTTCATCTTGACTTTCATATAGAAAATTCATGGCAAAGACAATAATTCTTACGAATGAAGTAAAATGTGAAATAACAATACTTAAGTATGCAATTTAGCGTATGTATAGTTACAACGAATATTCAATTATGTACAGAAAACAGACGATATAATGAAATAACCTGGTGTATATCTGCTACATTTTGCGTACGTCGTGTATAACTATATTATAAACATTTTGAAATATTTTTCTGTCGGAGATGAGACATGGAACCGCGAAACGAGAAATATTTCATCCTTTCGTCGGGAGAAGATAAATATACGCAGAACATTTTCAGCTTGCTTTTGCATTGGAAATTATATTAAGCGTAACATTATGAATTTATTATGTTCAACGACTGGCTTGGTCGATACGTGCTAGTCATAAATTCAGTATTTGTTTCCTCTCTGAATTTGTAGCGTTATCGATAAATGATCATGAGTATATACTGGCTATCGAATTTATCTTCATAGCACAATACTTTTCCTGCCTCTTTACTTGCATTCATTTTTATAATGTGTTTAAATGTTGGAATATAAATAAATATATCGCTGCTGAAACGCTTATATTCGAAATTAAATTAATTAGTACATAATCAACATTTTACTTCCTGTTTACCTTTTATAGTCCAAGTACCACTTCGGATATATTTGATGATGATTATAATCTCACTGTCAACATTTTCCTATATTTCTTCGCAAATTCAAGAAAAATCTGTCTAAAATTTCTATTTTTGCCATATTTCGATTTTTTATATCATAAAAATACATCAAATACAAAAAAATACTTCAGACTTGATACCAAGGTTATAAAAAGAAAATGTTCTTTTATTACGCAAAAATTAAAATGTAGAGAAAAATAGTAAATTTTGACATATTTCGACAAACATTTGCCCTGTGCCCACATTTTCAGCACCAAACAACAATTAGAAATTACAGATTATCAAAAATTAATTCTCTAAAAAATGTAAATACGTCCAAAAAGCTTATTTTTCTTGAAAATGAGATCGAGTGTCGTTTCCTTCAAATGAGGTTATAACAACAATTTTGCACAATCGTATCAAAATGTTATGAATTTCAACTGTAATTAATGGTAACGCGACTATTGAACACATAACTTTTGAATGCAAGTATGTTTTCACACAAGATAACTTCATCATAAACGTTTTAACACACAAACATTTCATCATAAAATTTTTCAACAAAATATATTAAAGATTTTAACGAATTAGATTAAGTTAGGCTAGGTTAGGTGAGGTTAGGTTAGATTAAGTTAGGTTAGATTTTTGTATTATTTTGCGTGTATGATATATAATTGTCATTTACAATTATTGTATTTAAATGCATTTTTTATTCGTGTTGAAATGATCATGTGATGAAATATTTGAATTGAAATGATTTTACGTTGAAAAGTCGTATGTTGAACTGTCGCATTTTGAAATTCTGTGATGAAATGTCGTCTGCTTAAAGTGGTGTGTTGTATAGTCGTAGTACCGTAAATAATAAATTAATGAAAAATGTCTCCTGAAAAAAATTAATATAAATGATGTGTTTACCAAAATCGTGTTTTGTTGTTGTTGGTTGGTTCAGGAATGTTATTTGCTTATAATTGATTGAAAACAAACATCCTCTAACAGTGTAAAGAACTGTTTCGGAGCTCTTTCAAATGTTATATAAATTTTAAGACATCTTACAACTAAGAATGATCTTCCAAAGCGGTCAATTATTACGTAGCTTTTCAAAGACCAACTGTTTTTATATTTTTATACCCATAATTGGAGAGTGCACAGGAGTTGGATAAAAGGATATTTATCATAAAAAAGGACACCTTGCTAATGGGTTATCACTTCAGCCCACTATATCCCTACACTAATTGGATGAGGTCTTACTAGATATTTTGATCACCCTTGGGTATATTTAAGTAAATCGTTTAAAAAACAACGAAAATTAATCATTAATTAATATTGCGCTCGATCAAAAATCGACCATGAATTATGATCAATAGTCAAACAGTTCGGTGCAATTAATACATTTTTGTATACATGGGCATTTATAAAATTACAAAGAACACAAAATCCTTTCATTATAAAATAAATCAAATATTTTCTAAAACAAAATGTTCTACAATAATCTGCATTGATTTACTCTTTATTATATACGTGTGTACTTATGTTTATTTTCTAAGTCACTAGGATCAAACCAAAGACGTACGAAACCTTTCACATTCTGTAAGGTTGCCATAAAATTCCAACTACTCTTGAACAGTATACAAAACAAAGCCCAAATAATCCGTATTTATGCATGGACCACTTGTAAATGCACGCCTGTCTAGTTTCTCAAGAGTCTGATGTAGCTACGTTACTATATTATTCTTCTTTCGTAAACACAGATTTAAAATTTCGCAAAAATGTCGAAAGCTAACTTTACTTTTTCGGAGAAGAATGTTTAGTTTCATATATTTTAAAGAATGTGTTGGTACTCTCGGTAAAACTGAAATAAAAGTTTGTCAGGTTATTAAACTCCTGTACATCTTTTGAAAATTTTCCGAGGAGAAAATCTTTGATTTTTTATATTGCATTCAATATACTATATTTGAATTTCAAGAGGTAGATTTTATTTATTAAATGCTTGAAAAAGCTACGATATATGAAAAGAAACTCCAATTGTTGGAAATGAAGGTGGCATTCTGTATCAACCATTAATTTAAAAATCACATATGTATTTAATTACATTTAACAAATATGAACACAAAAAACTGAACTAACGTATTGCGTAACTTTACACTAATTAAATATATGAATTTAACTGATAGGGTCTGGAAATCGATACACACCAATAATTATGTGCAGTACAGTTTATTCAGCCAATATTAATAGAAATTTAGTTGCTAAAAGATATATTTTCTCTAAAACATATATTCTCAGGCATAGGATTCGAAAATAAAGAATTGAAAGTGATGGGAGTATGACATCGTACAGTGGCGCCGCTGTGCGGTTTAGTTATTCGTCTTCGTTTCGTGTCCATATGTGAAGCCAACAGTACCAACCCCATGATTTTTACCTGCGATAAGGAACATGGATGCTCATCGCCATTACGTTTGGGTTTTTGTTGAATTAAAAACGAAAAAATAAAGATATATTTACATCAACAGGCACTATAAAAAACAAATATTGAGGAAATATATCATCATATGATTTTGAAGACCGTGAATTATTTTATAATACATTAGTTATTTGTAGTTATACTTTCAAATATTCCTCAATCATGTTACAAGAGAATACTCTAATAATTTGGTTATTGAAAAAAAATATAAAGAATAGGAACTTTTTATAAAAATAAGCTTTATTACTTACAATTGTTCCGTCATTTACAAAGACAGATTTAATCAAATATTTTCGCAAATGTGGAACTATGTTTCAAATATAACATGCATGTTTTAAAATTTATTAAAAAACAGGTTGGTCATAACTCATTGATGACAGCCCAACTACAATACATCGGTAATAAATAAACCGAGGGAAATAATTGCATATGCATCTGTACTGAAACCAATTTGTAATATCTCCATAACATTTATATTGAATTTATATTTAATAATATACAAAATATGTGATATTGTAAAGTAAGAGAAAATTAGCATAAATTAATATCATAGTTTTTTTATGTTGCAGTTTTCAATAGAATTTCCATTTTACTACCTTTTCAACGGAAGTATACTATATTTGTATAATCAAAATTATTAAAGAATTTAATAGTCAGAAGATAAGAATAGGTTTTGCTTCCTATTAGTGCTGAGTACATGTTGAGCGACACTTAGATAATGTTTCCAATATATGGATGAAAACAGTAGAAATTAAAATCCAAGCAAAAAAAGTAGGTCAACACGGTCATTGCATGCGAATTTGCTTGTACACCATTATATTCTCTATTCCGGAAACCTTCGAAAGCATCCACACGTCAGTGGACTTTTTGCTCTATAACTAACAAGCTTTCGCACTTTATAAGGCCTACGAAGAATATAATCCTAGGGTATTAATTTATGGATATATTAATTTTTTTTAAATGATTAAAAGGCTACTCAATTTTATAATTAATTTTATAATTAACCTATTGATGCCCAAGAAGATATCAAGATTTGAAATAAAAGAGTTTCCAGAAAAAATTGACCACAAAAAATTTCAGATTCGCTTATCAAAATTTGTTTAAGTAAACAAGTAAAACCCTTCGAAATATGTACAAAAACCACGATTGTTTTCTTAAAAAATATTTCTCAATCAATATTTTTATTTCGAATAAGAAACGAAATTTTGTTAAAGCCTCAGAATGTCGTGTCTTTAAGTTCTCAAATGTAAATTAGATACAACGTATTGATAAAAACATATACGAAAATATATGGTCATCGTCCAAAATGACAACTGCAGTTAAAACTGTAAGATTCCATGGAATAAAATTTTCTGATGTAGTCATTTATATTACTTTTTATTTATTGATTATTTTAAAGCTCACATGTAATTTATGTTAGATTCGTAATTGGATTTTAATGCTCATTTATTTTTTCTTACACTAAGCTCAAAATGCTAGTTTACTCCATACGTCGCGGGACAAAATGGCACCTTCTCTACCTAGGGAGTAAAGAAATTTATCCGGTAGCAATATCAGTTTCCTCTGAGCACAAATAGTAGATTTTACAACCAATGACCAAAATAAGTGTTTGCCGAAACAAAAAAAATAACTTCATCTTGACACTTCCCGCGAATAAAATTTTAAAACCCCTTATTCGCTTGGATTTACAAATTGGTTTAGAAATGCTAAAATCGTGAAAACTTTTCTTTTTCGTGACAATAAATATTTTTAAAAAATACATCTATTTAAATTATGTCAATGAAAAAGAAAAGAAAATTACTGCAAATATTTTTATTTGTTATTTTAATATTTATTATGATATAATAAAAACATAATAAACGTCTTAAATTGATTTTAAATTTTATATGCCATCGGCTTCGTATGTCAGGCGATAAACGAAGTCGTGTCGTGAGTTCGATCCCCGTCCAGTGAACAATTTTTCGATTTCGTTTACAAGCAGCAGCCCGCTGTTGGTAAGACGAGTCACGTTGTTTGTTTACGTTTCGAAAATATGGTTTGTCCGACGGAAATTGACTCATGACTGCTGCTGTACTTGGTGTAGGTTCCACAAAACAAGTATGGCGCCATCTAGGAAGTCGACCTGCACCTCTCGGAAATCTCTTACGAATTATACGTCAAAAATTTAGTAAAAGGCCGATTGCGCTAGTTAAATAACAATAAATAAATATAGTCTATACATAATCATGAAATGAAGAAATGGGAGAGTACAGAGGAGAAATAATAATACCTTATTAAATAATCTTTTAACTTTTATTTTAATTTTTCATTTAAGTACGTTCACAAATTGGAAACATTTCCAAGCAAAAGAGTGAAATACTAGAATGCAATTCTAGTACTTCCATTACTATGTACATATTATTAGTATTTTCAACTAACGATCATACTTCTTCACAATAGCAATTACTATAGTATTTTGTGTTATTGCGATTTCATAACAATACTTTATTTCACGAAAAGTAAATTGTCTCGAGTAAATAGTCAATTTTCAAAATTAAGTACGACTTTTGACGTATTCGCTTTTATAGCCGGTCGAAAAATTTTAATATTTTATTTCAAAACCATTTTTCAAATAGTCATATAAGGTGAGCATCGTCAAAATCTAAGTACCTACCATCTTGGATGCACTTAGTAATTGCAATTGAAACTCAGAAAAAAACGTTCATTTAACATTTTTTGAAATATGATAGGTAGATACAACGCAACTGATAGAACTTCGGGTCAAATTCGGGGATGATAAATTACACGAGAGTATTGGCAATTCCGAGTTTCAACGAGAGTTGTTCGATGGATTGATATCGGTTTCCTATTTCGTTCCAACTAGCACGGGGTATCCGGGAATCTCTACTCCTAGTTACGTAACTAGGTTCGGAAAATCTCGATGGTCGTGATTCTTGTTGTCTGTTACTTCTCCTTAAAATCACCGCACCTTGTCCTAATTTCTTGATTTTTTCTATTTTCATATTGTAGCTCTCGTGCCAGCTATTTTCGGGTGAGAACGTTGTCATGTTCGATAATGACCGATCTGGGTTGCTGTATTCCCGATCTCCTATGTCCACGTAGGTGTAGATATGTTTATTGTTTGGATTGGTCTTGGATGGTGTCGGTGTGGCATCAGAGAATGTGGAAAATGTTGCACGATGATTGTCGATGTTGACTTTGCTGTAGACATGTTTCTTTTTTGGACTGATCTTCGATGATGCCGGCGTACCATCAGAGAATGTGGAAAATGTTGCTGTATGATAATCTGGTAAACTTGTTCGACCTGGCCTTGTTCTGATTGTTACGATTTCCACATCTTTCGGCTCTGATTCGGTGGAGAGAGATTGTCTTGGTTCATGCAACGGTTTTGGCTGTTTGGATTGAGGATAGATTAGATGTGGTCTCGGTATTCTGGCTGGACATTTGCACAAATCTTTATATAAATCGTAATTAAAATACTCGTTTTCAGATCCAGAAGTGAACGAAGATGTGACGGAAATGGTGTTATCAAGATTCGATGACTCATCACGACACTGCGGTAAAACTGTCGCAATTGGCTTAGAATTATTCAGATCAACATCATCATTAGATGCTGTAAAACTCTTATTGGATTTCGAGAATAGTCCCATCAATTTTGTCACTAACTTTCGTGGAATTTTGCGAATTTTTTCACTCATGTTTGACGTCGAAGACCCATTGGATTTTGTACGACCAATTTGATCCCGATCGATGGTACCATCTGGTTGGTAATTGTGAATGTTTTGAAAAAGCTTTTCGTTTCGGAATGGGGACATGTCACACTTATTTGGTTCATTTTCAACTCTGGAGTTAAGTGTAACGTCTGGAGAAGGGTTATTATATTTTTCTTCAATAACTGCTACTATTTTCTTAACAAAGGTGGATTTTCTCTGCTGAGTACCTCTCGGTGATTCGAAGCTTCTTTCAAATTCACCAACTATCTTCTCAAGATCCGATTTATTCTTTACTCCTTTCTTTTCGTCTCTATTATTATTTATCATTTTTCTCCAGTTGCTTCTGTCATCAACTGAAAATGGGTTGCGAGACATCTTAATTTGATTGTTGGTGGAATTATTTTTAATCCTTACGATGTTACAGTTTTACAGACTCGGAAAGAACTGAGTGAGTAGATGATTCAACACAAACAAGCACAGAGTACACTGGTACAGAACTATAGATTTTTGTTCGATTAGGTGGATTTTCTTTTTTGCATAACACACTCCCCCTTTGATACTACTGGTTAGCTTGTTTACGCACTGTCACATTTCCTTCCGACCTATTTATTCCCCGTCCTCTGCTTCTACGATTGTTTTTGTTAGGAAATCCAGCCTCCCCTACTATCCTCTTAAAGTTTTACCCGATAGCACGGAGTAAATATTTTATTCATACATTTTTTGTTTATAATTTTCTTCTTCTCGATTCACACGTTCGAGTTATGTTGGATCTACGCGAAACTTGTTTATTTCATTCAGTACTTGCTAAGTGTACCGTAATAATTAATTGCTAAATTTTGTTTTTGTTTTCGTTGTTGAGATATCATCAAGTGTTTATATTGGGATAATTCCTATTGATTATTTTATTGATTAGTTACTAAACATGATTAGGAATAATTGTGAGGAGTATTCATTTTTTTTATTTGTCCTCTATATCATGACGTGTGTATTAATAAAAGTTGTAATCCTCCTCTAATTAATAGGGATTAAAGCGGGTTTTAAGATTGTACATTTCTTATATTATATTATTGCTTTATTATTAACGGTGCGATATTTCGAAATTGTTACTTATATATTTTTGCCAAGACAAATCTTCTTACTCTTACGTCAAATAATTTTGTTAATTCACGTTACAACCCTCCCCAACCGCTTGTTGAAAATCATAAAAAAAGTTGACCGCTTTAATTTTGTGTACATTGTGTTTTATTTATCCTCTGATAAAAAGAATCAAATCGTCGGAACTTATTGATTTATATCAATTTTATTTAAAGTTTATATTTCATCAAAACAAAATTTTAAAAATAGTTTATACTCAAAAAGAAACATTAATACTTCACTCGACATGTGTACATAAGATATGAACCGGTTATTACATATCAAAATAAGTGAATAGTAACTTATGTAAACAAAGCAAAATTAATAACAAATCTCACTTAAAACATTTCAATTTCCATAAAATCTAAAACGTAAAATTGATGATATATTTCGTTGTACAATTGATCTTGTACAACGAAATTAAAATGATGAACGAAAATTAATGTTAAGGCACATGTCAATTTATATTTTTACTTATTTTAGTTTGCAATACAGAAAACCACACTAATCAGTAAACTTGACCAAATTATTGGAAATAAAAATGAAATGTATCCCATGAATTTATATTAATAAAATATAAATATTACTTTAGAACTGTGTACGCATCCATATTTTCAAATTACAACACCCAATTACACAAGGCTTCATAAGCAATTACTGTACATTGCTATAACTAACGATTTCGATTAGAGATAACTACGTATAGGACGTAGTAACAAAGGAAACACATGAGTTAATAAGTTCATAAAATAATTCTTCCGACTGAGAATACTAAGTGGTCAAATAAACAAATACTTTGAATAACAACACAAATAGAATTCTTCTGTCTAATTAAGTTGTTCCGAACTATCAATAACTTGTAGAAACATATAATATTGCTCCATTAAGTAAGTAATTAGATAATGTAATTGTACGATATGGACTAAACTAAGAAAAATATTTAGTAAATTTACATTTCGTTAATTTGACTAAAATTGCGATTATCTGACTTTCGTTTAATTATCTGAAATTTCAGCTACAAAAACAACAAAATAGTCCTTTCTTGAAAACTCATCGTTTAATTAAATATTTGTGTCATATATACTGTTTATCTGTTTATATACTTTCTAGATTAACTAATTATACATTAAAGGAAAAAATAGGTTTTCTGTAAGTATAAAAATAATACCTGAAGAAAATTCTAGAAATATACTACATGAAGGTGGTGATTATGACTATTTAAACAAAAATACGATTAAAATAAATATAACTAAATCTAGTTAGCGCCGTTTAATTAAATGTTTGTAAATTTACAACACTATTACACTTTAATTTTGTAGTTATAGAAAGCAGAAGTTTCTACCGTAGAATTAAGGACTGCGTGCAAGAAGGGTCGAAAATAAGCATACTATATCAAACATTTAACGTCCATCATCAATGCCATTTGATACGTGCATTGTAAGTAAAAATCCCCACGTGATTCGATAGAGGTCCTGTAATTCATAACAAAAACAAGCAGATGAAAGATTATCAGCCCAGTGACCGGAATGCAGGTTGGCTCATAACAGATAAAGTGATACGAGAAATAGGGCAAAGATACAAAGATGTTTATCTAACGGAGTGGTCAGAGGATAAGCAACATAACCTAAAAATAATGTGTGTTATATCTGCGTTGATATGGAAACAAGGATCAAGTCCATTATACGTGATTTTCAAAACTATTATTTTCTCTATTTGATAGTACTTTAGTAGTAAATTACGCCCCATATTATTATTATGAAGTATTTTCACGAGTAAAAAAATACTTTAACATTGAAATCCTCAGGCTGGAGAAATGATTTATGTCCACGTCACTTAATGCCGGTTTTCCAAGAAAATCTACTAAAAAGCCTACATCCCTGTATCCAGTCGTTAGCTTATTTGTTTACATGAAATATATAAATATAACCTTCAATATTTATTTAATTCATTATTCGACACTAATTTTGTTGTGGACGTGTGCCCTTTTTATAAAAATACAATTTAATTGTATACTTTTTTATTAACAAAACATATATATTTATTACTGACATTCTTACAAATTGGACTGTTACTTAATTTTACTGCGTTACTGAAATATTTTATAAAATATTAAATTCGAAAGTTCAAAAACATTCGAAAAGTACGAAATTGTATCCTATCCTTCTCGGGCATTTTCGATTTAAAGTTCATTTAATACATGAGAATAAAAAATTTGTTATTTACATTATGCAAAACAACAATTCAACTTTCACCGTATGTTTTTATTTAATTATTGACGAAGCTCTCATGAACAGTGCGAGGTTTCAGAAGCTGTTTACATTTTGGAACGTTGACTTCTGAGAATAGGCAGAATACAGCAAGTGTGTATACTGATACTAAGAAAAGTTCTGTATAATTTATATCGCGTATAATGTCTCATTACCACAAGTTGAATCATGCGCGAATCAAATTTGTGCCTGATATGTGGTAGAAACAGTAGTTTTCGACACTAGTGCGTAAAAGTTTTCTGCGTTCTCTTCCATCTCATTTGTTAAACTATCATTGACAATTATATTTTTAATCAGAAAAAATTTTATTTTTATTTTCAAAACATTATGTATCATATTTCATTTCTTTTATTATAAATTATTTACATTTATCTCAGTGTCCTATCGACCCATGAGCAATTGAAATAATTTATTTGATCCTTCAAAAACTATTTATGTCATCATTGGAGGGGCTTCTTGGTTTACTGTCATCTGCATCCAAGTTTTCTGACTCGTATTCTTCAACAGTTTGTAAAATTTCTTCAGCTGCACCTTGTTCGGTTTCACGTATTTGATTTTTTAATTCTTCTATTGTGAGTACTTAGATCGTCTGCATCTCACTGTAACCATTTGATTGCTTCAGATGTCGAGAATTCCTCTTGTAACACATTGGTCATTAATGTGTTGATACGCAAAATGTAATCCAAAACAATTCCGTGTTTTCCTCCAAGGAGTTTCCAACTATTTCTTAACATATCACTTGTTGCAGCAGTCTATGATTCAGCAAAAGTTTCAAAGCAATTCAACAGATTCCACGATTTACGACATTCTTTGTAATCATGGCTTATTCTTTTCGTAATTAACGCTGGTGATGAGTACACATTAAAAAGAGAGCTTTCAGTCGGCATTTGAAGAAAAGGGAGCAAAAATGGTATATTATCAGGTGATAAAATCCTATTGCATACAACTCCCTTCGTTTCCGATGAAACCATGAGATACGTCCCTTCACAGGATATTGCACGAGAATGCACTGTTCTTACTAATTAGCCCAAAAGCTGACCGTAGAAGGGTTGAATTATTTTCGTTGTGGTAGCACCCGTTCTTCTAAATTTTTTCTCTGAATGAAAATAAACCTCGTTGAAAGAAATTTCCGACACCAAAAAATGAGGTTGGGAAAATCACTCCAGAGCGACCGCTCCTAGTTCAAATTGCCAACCAATTGTTTAAACTTCGTGGCTAAAGCAAATACTGCACGATGCAGCTCCAATTGCTGGGTACGCTTTCGACAGCGAATCCAGGGAAAGAGAATGCGAGGAAAACCACAAAAACATGTCAGCACTTCGTCCACATGTTTCATATAATGGAGTAAGCTACACAAAAATGTCGATCCGACAAATATCAATTAATATCGCCACTAATTCTCCAAAAACGAATCCAAAGTTTCCAACAGGAAAAGGCGTCGCATTGTCTCCCTACTCGATAGACAGGTCGTACTTTATTCGAAATACTCGCACTTATGTGCAAAAATTGCATTTCATGCACGGACATCGCCGGTCATCTAGTGTTCACTTAAACGACAAAATGCCTAGTAGATTTAACCATAAAAAAATTAACCGGAACGCACTTAACCTTTTAGCTTCGGGGATGGTCGATATATCGACCGGTTAAGAAGCACAAAATATTTATTGTTTTTAAACAAAATTTGATGCTTAAATACTTAAAAAATAGATTTCCAATTCCTCTAAACAATTTTGACCTTCAAAATCGGTATTCCAAGGTCAAATTTCATTTCTAGTAGAAGCGAGCGTTTCAGAGTGCTTTTCAAGTAAGTCAGATGCATTTTTCATTTTTCGTCGGCCATATTAGATCGGCTATTTTAAATTTTGAGAAATTGACATTTGATTCCTAATCAGCGACCCCAAAGATCCCCGATTAACGATTTTCAAGCAAATTGTATCATTTTTATAAAAAGTCATCCGCCATATTGGATCCGCCATTTTGAATTTTAAAAAATTGATATTGGATTCGGAATCAGCGACCCCAAAAACATCCGAGCAACGATTTTCAAGTGAATCAGATGCATTTTTAGCTTTGTAAAATTTTTTGCACTGCCCATTCTGTTGCCTCCGAGACTGGTTGATATATCGACCAGCAGTCAGGTCAGATCTCTACCTGAGATATCCAGTAATTTTATCTATAATTTTTGCATTTCCTAATAGGTCAATTTGTACTAGAATTTCCCCGCAGCATAAAGGTTAACCAGAAAAAGTGGCATTAATCTCTCTAATATATATGTTCTGGTTACATTAACCAGAAGAGCTGATTAGCATAATCAGAAAATGTTTAATTACACGCATAATTTTAACCAGAATTAGTGAATAATCTATAAGAGGAAGGCGCTGAATAAAAATGATTAAATATATATATATATATATATATATATATATATATATATATATATATATATATATATATATATATATATATATATATATAAATGGTAGTCCATTTTAATCTATTGGTAGGAATTACTTCGATGGGAGATGGTTATATCAACAAATTTTTTCGACAAAAGTTGTAGGAGTTGAAGGGGGCCGTCCAAAGGTGGCCTCGGCGTTGACCTTGAAGGCAAGTTTGAGGGTCATATCATAATTTTTAAATGGAAACCCTATAAGAATATGAAAGTTTTGTTCCAAACATTTTCTTCGATGCATGACAGATGACGATGTAATCGTCAGTTTTAATCTATCGATAAGTACGCTTCTGATTGAAAAGTTGTAAAAGGGAAATTTGTTTATCTAGATAGGTGAGATCCAATGAAATGAAAGTCGGCTCCCACCTTCAAGAACGGTGCGCATATCGAAATTGAAATTTAAATATTTTATACAGTTCATGTAAAATGCTTATTCTATTTTTAGCGTTACCTGTAGGCAACTATGTGGACGTAGTAGAATCATGTCCTTCGCCAGAGGAAAGGACATACCTAAAATATTGGTTGTTACAACGAATCTTCCACAAGGTCCATTGACAGAATCGAACCCATGCTACCGTATCAGCTGGTGTTAATGCTTGCGTTAATGCAATATGGTAAGCATGATACTTCATTGCCTTCGGAATGTTCAGCACCACTGACCGACATGTGCCTGTATCTCGTTGTATTTGACGGCTACTAATATGAGGATTCATATACAGAAGTACAAGAACAGTAATGGCTCGTGCATCACTTTCATTATATTCATGAAGAGGGCGTTCACGTGTCATCCTTCTTTCTCGAGCTCTTGGAGCCAGATCACGAATGGTTACCATGTTTTAATGTCTCCTGTTCGGATAAAGATGCGCATAAAGTCGTGCAGCATCTGCAAAATTATTTTGAGTTTCGTTTAAAATCATAATCATGTCAACAATATCAGTATGGGTATAATCCGACATGTTTACCTCAAAGAAATTACCTATGGAAACTATGGGGGGTATTGCAAAAACTTTTCAGTTTCTCAGTGAATGAGAGTTCTGGCAGTGAAATCGCACTAATAAATCGATCTCCGTAGTACAGCCATAGATCGACAATCTTATTTCTTAAGCGCTCGAAAATATTAAACATATAGGATGGGAGCCATGATTCTACTCCGTTTAAGGGTTAAATAATATAAAATAATACACCTCACTTTGCTCTGACGACAACTAGGCGCTCGTTGCAATCAATGTTGTTTCGTCCTTGATATACAACATACGGTATTTGTATGAAGACTGCAAAGTTTTATTTTTGGACTTAAAAATAGTCCGCAACCGAAAAATAAACATGCACTTCCGCTTGGGTAGCACAACAAACTTTCCCTTTTTTAGGCGCATTGGGTCCAATGTCAATAAAAACTTCATATTACCCTAGTATAAAATGAGTCCAATTTGTGGCTAGTTTCTGTACAGTTTTGTTATTGTCCATGTTAAATGTATCGAGAAAGTAAGCAAAAGGAAGCAGAAATAAATAAGAAAAGGATAGATGAAAACTAAATTGATTAAAAATCATAGCTGTTACTTATTTATTTAAAGTACATATGATTATATTGTTTCACAATTCGTTTAATATATTTACAATTTTCTTCTACTGTGAAATAAACCACAATCATATCACAATAAATATTGTTTGCAGTAGTCGCGCTTGAACCGCCGTATACTTTTATTTTATCTAAAGTAAATTATTTCTAGTCAACCAAAGTTTTGTCACTATCGCCAGAGTGCCGATCAGTATAAATGATTAGAGAAATGACTTGAAATATTTCCTAAAATTCGAATACCATTCGCTTCATTCCCTTGATCACAATTACTACTTACGATAATTACAATCCAAATTTTAGACTCGTCAATCAAAATCGTCCTTTGTAACTTTTATATATGACTTACTAAACAATTTCCTATTGTGCCAAATGCGCAGGATGATTTATTTTTGATATTGGTTTCCTGACTCTTTCCACGTTGGACGTGGTATACGAAATTCTCTGTTCCTAAGAGTTGCGAAATTTGGTGCAGACAATCTTGATTGTTTAGCCAATGATGGTCGGTAACGTCTTCTTAAAGCCACCGTATTATGACCATCCTTCTTAGAATTATCTATTTTAGTACTGCTGATTTCATACGCACTATTTTCGGAAGTTATGCTAAACTTATTTGGCTGCGTCCAAATTGGATTACTGATCTTTTGTTGAGACATTACGTCTTGAGTGTCGTTGAGTTTTGGTTGGCTTTTAGGTGCGGTAGGTGGATCATCCGAAAACGTGTAGAAGATAGAACGACGAGCCTGTAAACTTTTTCGACTCATTTCTGGTTTTATCGCTACTATTTCCACATTGCCCTTTGACAACGTTTGGGCATGGAGTTGTTGTTCTGGAATTTTTGATTGCTCATCATCTAGATTATTATCGAGTTTTAGCATTCGATCACTTTGGGGCAAATCAGAACCCGAGATGATGTCATCATCTTCTGAATTTTCGGAAGACGCAATCGATAATGTTTTCTCGAGAATCGTCGAGTCTTGAGTACATTGTGGCAACAAATCATTAAATGTTGTCGGGTAGTTTAACGTCAATTCTCGATTATCGTATGTTGAAGATATTGAAACATTCTTACTGGGTTTTGAAAAAAAACGAATGAGTTTTGTCATGAACTTGCGCGGTAACTTGCGGACTTTATCACTTACATTTGATGTTGAAGGCAAATCGGACTTCGTTCGTCTAAATTCTGACAGATCGATCGTACTTGCATCACATCGACGATTTCCCTTGTTTTGGGACATTATCTCGTTTCCTGGTCTCATTTTGTAGATGTTCGGTTCACTTTTGAACTTTGATTTGTCGAGTGAAATACCTGGAGGGCACTTACGTTCTTCTTCGATGGTCGAAACGATCTTTCTGACGAAGAAGGACTTTCTTCGATTTGAGTTTTTCGGCGATTCAAAACTTTGTTCATATTCGCATACAATCTTTTCAAGTTTTGATTGTATTTTTGGTGTATGCCTTTCATTTTTGTTTATATTTTTCAACCAGCTGCTTCCAGCTTTGACAATCGTTGGAGTGAGAGACATCTTTATTTTGAGGTACTGATTAAGGTTATGTGTATCCTGGTAAAGTAATCTCGATTTCCTCTTAGTGAATCCTGGTCGAACAAATGGCCCAACAATACGAAAAACACGCGAGCACGAACACAGTTGCCTTTTAAAATATGCAGCGCGTTCACTTGTCAGTATATAAGCGATAAATATTTGGTATAATTCGTAGATATTCCTTTCTGCATTAAAATATGTAAAAAATGCACAGCAACTTTTATTTATTTTATTTACATTAGGGTAGGCTGTTTACACACTGTCACATTTCCCTTTGACCTACTTATCGTCCAACATATTTTTATTAAAATTCAACATACATTCCGGTCATAACACTTTGCATATTTTCCTTTCTTATTATGCAATATAATCCGCCTTTAAAATTTGTATAGAAGTCTCGTAGTGTATAGAAATTGATTTCTTTTTATAAATGTTGAATTACTTATATGTTTTTTATTTATTATGTACACGGACTAGAATTATATTACAACATCGAGAGTCTTATTTGACACAGAACTAGACATGTAGACCACAACAACTGTTTATGTAGTTTTGTTTTTGTTTTTATTCTAGAGTTTGAGTTGTTATGTTCTTGTAAATCTTATTGGTCGACTGATCTGTATTTGTAGAATTAATTTTCATCGGAGCTTGTAATTTATAATTTTCTTTATCCTTTTTTTTAGTAATTTATGCTTATAATAAATTTATAAATGAATATTAAAACATTCATATAATCAATAGAACTATTTATTAATAATCAATAGGCATAATTTCCATTATCATTTTAATTTTACGTGCATTAACTGTCCATTATAATTCATTTTAATTCACGAATCAAATACAGTCTAATTTTTATTAAATTTGATTAATTTGTAGTACAAATAATCCGCATTTTCATTATATCGCGTTTACAACAGTCATAAACAGATTTATATTTTTAATTCAATTCTGTTTTCATTATTTTTATCAAACGTATTATTTTTATTTTGTTAAAAGATTTTGTAATTACCAAAAATTGTCATAGTTTATTTTTAATTCCACTGAACAGCCCAGACAGTTTTTGCGATATAACAGTATATTCCGTAACAAGTACAGAAAATGGATAAAAAATTACTTTTTCCGTACAAGGGGTCGGGAAGTCTTATTTTCCTGACTAAAACTCGTATGGAAAACAAACATTTTCCGAACACGTATTGCAAAAAATAATAAATTATATTGTCAAAAATATCTATCGAAAAGTTCTTATAAATTGTGTAAAATTACGGAAAAAAACTATAAAATAACAACAAAATATTATGAAATCGCAATTAAATATTACAACATTGTAACATAAGTTTGTACTTTTCAAGTATTTTTGTAATTTTACAGCAGGTTTAAAGGTTAAAATTTTTATATTATAGATCATATAATTAATTTAACACAAATAAATAAAAAATATTAGGTTCGACTCCTCGGTACAACCTTTAAATTTTTCATTTATTTATTAAGTATCTTTTACATTTATTTTCACAAAATTAGATCGATAAATATCCATTATTGATAAATTTCATTTAAATACATAAATAACACGATTATTGACTTATATCCAAAGAGGGGATCGCATTTTTCAAGTAATTTAAAATAACTTCTGTGGTTTTTCATTAATATTTTTAGTTCTACTTCCACCAAGAACTTCTGCCCTCTTTATTTTAAGTTTTAAATTTACATAAAAAAGAGGAAATGTAATATTGCGTACAGTGTTAGAACAACAAATGTTCGAAGTTTGAAGTTTTCATATTTTGTTATCTTATCTTTATACATAATCTTTGTAGAATAATAAAATTGTATTAATTAAAGTATTTAGTCACTCAAAAATATGAAACTTAAGTGAACTGAGATCAGTTATGCTAAATTCGTACTTTCTCATTTATTTCCTTGTAACCGTCGAATTTGAACAATATTTGTCTAGAAGTTGTTGACAATCGTCAAATATTAACTGTAAATCTGAATTATTCCACTGTGTTTGCCTACACCTAATTAAACCTGATTAATTGTCAGTTTTTATTTTCTATTATTGTAATTAATTTATATGTATTTTTTTTAGTAGAAATAATTTTTGATGTTGAGATAATGCATACACGGAAAAAGAACTAGTTGGTTTTACTAAATAGTAGTCTTGACTATCTAATTTGTCGAGCTCACTATATTTAGATAGTAAAATTAACCTAAAATTTCGGCCGTATAGATTTGATTTCCATTCAGATATTGCAATATAAATATTTTTTTTTCTTTTCGGTAACGATATATATTATAATAGAAAAGAATTTTTTTTATAAATATACTGCAAATATATAGCATTAAAGGGGTCGTAAAGTACTCTTTTTCGCTCGCATTAAGTTTGTTTCGAAAATTCATTTCAGACAATTAAATAAAAACAATTGATATAAAAGTTGTTAATTATTAAATATTGATATGTTTGATGTGTATTATGTGATGCTAACTGAAAATTTACTAAATACTCTAAACCATAAAAAATTAGCTAAAATACTTGATTTACCAGACGATAATAACTTCGAAATTATAATAATAATTCAGTGCCAATACGCGAACCGATCGATGGTAAATATTAATCGATTTTTGTTCTAAATATTTAATAAAAATAATTATATGTAATTATGAATCTGTTTTTAATCATAATCTTTTACACACAAACAATCTATAAACATCCATTAATATTAAATAAAAACAAAGAACTAAACTCAACATCTACAACAAATGAACGAAAATAACAAAAAAAATATATACAGATTTACGTAAAGTGATTAACTTTTCTAAAGCCAAAACAATACAATATCTGTTAACTAATAAAATTTAATATTAATTATAGAGCACATTAAATTTAAATTGTGCATTTTTTAGAAATTCAATTATTTGCTTCAGAGAAAATTAATTGTACAAATACTATATACCTAATGACCAATAAGGTAATAAATTTCCGAAACATAAACACCCAGGTCGTTCCAGAATATAAACAACAACATAACCAGCTTACAATTTCTCATAGTATTCTTAACTTCCAAACGAAGTAAACAAGTTTCGCGACGCGTTAATACAAATTGAGTACGTGTCTAATCAAAAGTATTTACTTCGTATTTCCTACGTGGATTGTGAGTAAAAATTTGTGAGATATTCCAAAATAGGCTGAACTCCCCAACAGCAAAAAGCAGAATAATATTAATACGTTGAAATGATCGGATATACAATGGATATCGACAGAAAAAGTAAAGTTGGGGAACAAATAGGACAAAAGAAGATATGACAGTACGTCAACAGCCTACTGCAGTTTATTCAACGGGGTATGCGTTGGTTGAATGAAAGCGAAGAAAAATTTACAGTGAAAATCTCAAGTTTCATACATGGACAGCTTCCGCTGCTTTTTAGAACAATTAATTGTTAGTGCGTTTGTGTTAGTAGTTTTGTGTTACTTTATACTAAATCATTTGATGAATTGGAATTTTTCACGAAAGAATCAACATTTCTGTGATATAATTAGGTTTAAGAATAATACCATTAATACTCAAAGTAACAAAAAGATGGCGTCCACCCCAAAGCCCGTTAAGATATCAAACAACTGGCTGAAAATGATAAGCAGCAGTAACGAGAAAAAAGTGAAAAATAAGACAGATCTTGAAAAAATAGTTAGTGAATTCGAAAGAAGCTTCGAATCTCCAAAAGGGACAAAAAGGAGAAAGTCCTTTTTTGTCAAGAAGATCGTAGCTGCTATTGAAGAAAAATACAACCCTTCTCGAAATGTTTCTTCAAACAGCTCCAAACTCAAACCCGAACCAAACATATGCGATATGAGACCGTTCCAGAACGAGACGTTGTTCCAAAATATTCGTAATCGTCAATCAGATGTCGTTGAGATTGGTGGTTCACAAACTGATGAGCCTTCGACATCAATTGTAAATAAAAAATTTAATAATGTTCCACGCAAGTTCATGTCCAGATTGATGCGTCTTTTTTCGAAATCGAGGAGAAAGTTTTCAATATCTTCAACCTACGACCATATGGATGTTGATCTAAATTACCCGAATGGAAAAGCGACGGACATGTCAGAATGTGGTGATGCGTCTATCCTTGATAGAACCATTTCTGTTTCATCTGGCGATTCGGATTCTGAAGACGACATTTCAAACTTCAATGCATTCAGTAACGAAATATTGCGATGTTCGACGAAAATACCCAGGCCAGAACTTGTGACATCTTCGACGAAAATACCCAAACATCCAATGATGTCAAAAGTTCCAAAACACCCGTTCGTTGCTCAAACACCAGTGGAGATGAATTCTGATATGGAAATCGTAATGATAAGAACTCAGTCAGGTCGAAGGATCATGAATGATCATCGTCGCTCATCAACTTTGTCCACATTTTCAGATGCTCCACCAATACCACCTATAACAAAGCAAAAAGTGAAACCTTATGGATCTCTGCCAAAATTCACCAATGATGATAGGTACGAAATGTGCAGTAATGTAATGGTTGAATCCATGACTGATATGCCTAGTTCGGTGGTTTTGAGAAAACGTAACCGGCCATCACTATCTCGACAATCAAGGTTATCCGAACCTACTTTCGCAACTATGGGCAGAGGTTTTGGGGTACCACGTGCAAGCTGGAGTGAATTAGGAAATTATCAATCCGTTGAAGAACTCTCGACAAAATTTGCCAGTAGTTTCGCGTGATTCCTCACCCTAAGTTGTCGCCAAAAAGTTGTGTTGTATATATTTGATGTGTCATCCCCAAAAATTATTGAATGAACATTTTTCAGTGTATGACTCTGAAATGGAATTATAAGTTGTGATTCGAAACGAATGAGTTCACGAGGATTTCGACCATGAACTCACCTTCGATATTTTTAGTTGTAAATCAAAGTTTTGTCTTAATCCTTAATGCGCCGCGTTAATAAATTCGTAAAAGCAGTGCGCGGATTGAAAAATCAATTAGCTGGTTTAAGTTTAATTTACGTTTCGCAAAAATAAGTACACATTTACTGAATTGCTGTAATAAACACTACATAGTTTTTTTAAGGTTATATTGTAGTATTTCGCAAAATGTAGTAGTAAGTTGTACTCAGATATAGATAAATATTGTAAATAGTAGAATCGTATTCTATTAATTAAGTTAGTCGCTTGTAAATGTTTCCGGCCTATTTTAGAATTGTTAATTAAATAAATAAGTAGCCGCTGAGAATGTTGTTTTTTTTTCATTTCCTTCTGCGATCACAAAGATGGAAATATTTGATAACGTTTTTACCTAGGGAGTCGAAAACTCATCTAACTCTTGTTGAAAATGTTCAAAGGCGACCATGGTAAATCATGGGAAAATTATATTACGATTTGTAATAATTTGGTTATTTAAAAAAAAAAAGAGGATCGAACATTGAAATCAACCCAAGAATTGCGATTGCCAAATGTCACACACATTTCCATCTTTGTTCATCATAAAACGATTTAAATATATTATTTATTTTCTACAAAGTGTAAAACTACATGTAATATATATTCTGATTTGTATATTTTCAATATATGCAACGTAATTTACCTAAATTAATAAACGAATCTTTCAAATAATTGAGATATATGACGTGTTTATAAAAAATATTCTAAAATACATTAATTTTCATTTTTATCCTTAATGTTTATGATTATTATCAACAAAGAAATAATTAGATGATATTAATTGTAAATACCACATATCTATTGTTTTTGAAAACATATATTTTCTTTAATTAAAATTTATTTTTATTTTTTGAGAAAGTTTAATACAGTCGTATTTTCAGTCAACCAATATAACGATTGCTTCTTGATTTCCACTAAGGAAATTAGTAAAATTCGAAACAAGATTTTACTAATATTCATTTGTAATGCTCCGGGTGTAGAACTTGATTTTGCACCGGGCAGTGAAATATTCGTGTAAAATTTTGTTTACAACAAATAATTGTATATTGAGACAGAATTAATTATATTTTAATTGAAAATAAGTTATTTAACATTTTATGTCATAAAATTAATGAATAAGATTCATTTAAAAAGAAATTTAAAATGAGAATTACTATTCCAGAAGGGATTACTTGTTAGTTCGAATATAATTTCTATCAAGTAAATGTGGTATATCTGTTTTTCCAGTATAAAATACTTCTTTCTTAACTGTATATTATATATTTTAATATACGCTAATATTTATTAGAGTAGTTAAATATTTCGTGTCGGAGGAATTACAATGAAAAAGCCTTAATGATTAAAATAATGTTACACGTACAAAAATTTATATCGTGTGATCGATAAAGCAATGTTTTGACAAAATAAACAATCAATAACAGTACTTGTACATATCATATTAGACAGTCTATATTTTGATAAAATTAAAATATAACACTTTCTATTATCATTGCATTTTATTGTTAAAAATGTAATTGTGTCATGCCTCATGGTGTCAATGTAATTTTTTATCTAACGTTTCCAGTGAAATGTATTTAAGTATGTCAAAAGATGTCTTTATACTGTTTAGAGACGTGAAATATATTAATATCGTACCTCTTTGACGGTTAAAAAAAAATTACAAACGATTACAATCAGAGGAGTTTACTT
The DNA here is from genome assembly GCA_030407085.1 of Trichopria drosophilae. NCBI lineage: Eukaryota > Metazoa > Arthropoda > Insecta > Hymenoptera > Diapriidae > Trichopria > Trichopria drosophilae. The sequence continues at coordinate 107,065,756 of CM059585.1, read as the reverse complement.
CTTCGCTTTTTGAAACTTCCTACAGGAGAGTTATTGAAATTCCTAAAATATACGAAAACATTGTTTTTTATAATATTTTAACTTCACGTGTGAGTTTATTAAACGATTACATGATATTACCAGTTTAAATAGAAATGCCTAGATAAATCATAGTCAAATTATTAGGGAGTGTAGATGTAGAATATCGATGACCAACGATTTTTAAAGCATTAGTCAGTACTCTTTTCAAAAGTGTGTACAAAGTGTTTGAAATAATTTTTCACGCGAAACTCGCAAAGGTCAGCTGTGAATCCTTCGTATAATTCGGCTATGGTCTATATCTCTTCGTTTGCGTTATGCCCCAAATCGGAATGACAATCTCTCATCAAATATGCTACTCAAACGTAGAGCCAGAAACCACTGCCCTCTAAATCTTCATTCCAAGTAACATTCAATATTTCGAAATTGATCTGGAGTAGCTTCACGTTGCAGGGCATTGTAAGAAATGTAAACAACGAAACCCAAAATAAGCAGACAATCAATGTTAGCGAACCTATCCACGAGAACATTCATGATGTAGAAAGTTTGTCAAGCATCATGGGCAGAACTCAATACCCCTACAAACATTATCGAAATTCCCGTATCAAACGAGATCCACTCTCTACCTTCGTCATTAACTGCAAACATACGTCAGATATCTCTATCGATACCCTAAAATTTAAAAACTTGCTTTTTATATTCATGTATAATAAAAAATTATACATTTCGCTATATTAGTAAAAATATCGAAAATTACGTCAACACGGAAATTACAGATGAGATGTTTACAAGTTTTTCCGAACCGAATAATCTAAATACAGTTACGCAGATACTTTTATGTTGAAAAGTACTGAATTTTGTTCAAAATGTAAAAAAATTCGTTACCCTCTGATACAAATTTGACGAAGTTATGGTCAGTTACACTTTGCATATAGAAGGCCCCTAAAGTATACGTGTCTACGTGCTATTCAGGGGACTTATTTTTCTAAATCTATTTTTTAACCCATTTGTAATACACTCCGTCCCACATTAATAGGCGCGTCTCATTTTTTTGGATTATTATCTGTATTATTCTAAGAAACTAAGTGATGCTGTTTAAGTGCATTACATAATTAAATTAACTAATGTTTAGTAAGCCTAACGTGATTAATTCGTATGGGTGTACTTCCGATTAGGCCCCACCCACCGATTTCGACAAAACTAGACTATATTTACGTATTTTGATGCGCTAATTACGAATGTGACCATGAAAATTGACGATAAGGTCATTTTCAAGGTCGAAACTGAAAAAAACGCTGAAAGAAATTGTGTTCTGTTTTTTGCATTTATTTTCAAAAATAAAAATCGCATGAAAAAAATATTTCCAACAAAAAAGATATGGAATAAAATTCTCTACAAAAAATAGTATATGCATAATCGGCTTGACGTGTGTCATTTCAAACTAGTTATTGTATTTGTAATACAAAATGAATTATTTAAAGTTTTCGAATGAATTAGTAATTTTTTAGTCTTTATTAACAGATCTAATGTTTATAATGTCCCGAGCTTCGAGAAAATGTCCAAATTTAATTAATGAAAAAATGCAAAAAGGGCCTATATAAAGTCCCATCACATGTAGGCATGCTACACTTTTGGAAAGAGAAGCAACACTGGTTACATGAATGGTCGAAGGTACGTAAAATAAATATATTTATTTTTTCATTCTAAATAATTAATTTGATAAATTATAGAAATAAATTCTTTTCATACCTCGGTCGTGCTGATTGTCTGATCTATAGAAAATAATTTCAATACAGCTGATCTCGACGAAATACAAAAGAATTGGTGCGATCTTTGAAAAGATCACAATTTTTCTCTATACCAAACTATACTGCCCCGAGCAGAAATCTGTCCAGGCTGCCTGAAAACTTATCAGGGCCTGATCAGGCATCAATCAGGCCCGCCTGATAAGGTGTGCCTTATCACTCCCGGATCAGTCCCTGAACAGGCAGAAATCAGGCGCGCCTGATAAGGTGGGTCTTAATACTGCCGGACCATGCACTCGTCAGAGGACTACAACCTGCATCTTATCAGGCAAACGTAGTTGTTGCCTGACCATGTTCAAACAGAGGATTGCAAAGCAAACTTTACTTGTAGCTGCATATAAGAATTTGTTATAAACATCATTAAAAGAGGTTTCCGGAGAAATATGAATGCGACATTTGGTTTTACGGGATAAATTATGTGAAAAACGTACATGTATTATTGTATTACTATTATATAGAATAAATAACAATAATAGATATACGTTTCATAGATAATTTACTCCGTAATATCGATTGCCGCAAATAGATTTTGTCTAAAACCGTGTTTGACGAAATTGTTTATAAAATATTGATATAAATAATTATATAATTATAAATAAGAAAACACACATATTTTATTTTTATCAAATATCCCATGTCCAGTCGTTAATTTGGCGCTAACCACCATGTGATTAGCATGGGCCAAAGCTGATTTTCGATCATATTATTTACTTATTATTTTTAACAACAAATTTACGACTTTTAACAAAACATCGTACATATATTCGGTTCAATTTTTCTCTTAGATTGGATTAAAACCGCCAGATTTAATATAGAACCACTATTGTCGAAGTTGTTTCTTGACAAAATGTTATAAACTATTATTTTTTATAAACAAAAAAACACGAGTATTTGATTTTTGGCAGGTATTTTAGTGACGATAGTTGGTTTGACGCTACCTGAGTTGTGCTAGGTATGGGCCTTAATGGGTTAATAGAAGACACATTTTTTTGTAAAATGCTGCAATTGCGAGCGTAGCGTAGTGGTTAAGGCGCCAGCGTAGTGATCGAGAGACCCGCGTTCGATTCCCGGTCGGGGTAAAATTTTTTCTTATTTATTTGCGAGCATTGAAAAATGCAAATACAGGATGCGATATATAAAAGTATAATATAAAATGTAAATAATATAAAACATTTTTAATGTTTAAAAATTAAATTCAGAAATAAAAATTAACATAATCATTCGAATGACACATTTATGAAATGTTGGATATAATAATGTAATAAATATATATATCATAAAATATAAAGTGTATATAAAAGTGACTCGTACATTTGTTTGATTCATTTTATTTAATTATTGTTTAAACGAACTTTAGAGGTACCTCATCAGGCCCTTATAAAGCCCTGATCAAGCCCTGATAGAGGCCTGACCAGGGCCTCATTTCAGGATGCCTGATCAGGCCTGGACCAAAATAATCGTTGCGTTTCTGATCAGGCCCTGATAGGGTAGCCTGATAAGGGCCTGAAATATAATCAGGCAGCCTGAGCAGGGCCTGATCAGGGCCGTATCGAAATTTCTACTCGGGGCGACTATGTTAAGAATGATGGTACTTACAATGATGCTGCAAAATTTGGTTTGTCTGTTGGGAATGCTGGCCGACAAACCGACAAATTAAAAAGCCGACAATCGAAAGAACCGAAACTTAAAAAATTGACTGACCTTTTGTCGATTTATCTATTTTTTAATATATCGCCTGTTTGACGCTTTACGTCCTTTACACAGAGCGATTCATATATTGGAAGAAAATTTCTATAACCTTTAAAGTATCAAATTAATCTAAAGGTTATTTATTGTAATACCTTTCAGGCAGAACTTAAATGTAATTACAATAAAATTGCTCAGTTAAATTCGTTTGCTTTTAGAGGGTAATACATTACACAATACTTATGTAGGTCAAGACATGATCTATTAATAATAAGTCACATTTATAACGGACATTTACGAGGTTCAAAATCGAAATACTATCGATAATAACTCGTATTCGTTGTGTACTTGGCGCTCTAAAGTTGTTGGTGTGCAGGACGTCACGTCGCCAATTTCAACCCCATTACGGTTTCCGCAAAGTCAGTAAACAATTAAATGCGAAATATCCGAGCGTAGTGGGTTACCTCTGAACCCAAGTGCTTAATCGGCTTATTTTATCACCGTCTATCAATGGATACCCTGGAACTACCATATTTTTATTATCGCACTGTATTCGGAATTTCACTCTCGCGGCTGTATATTTTTTGGCTGCATAAAATGGCAAAGCTGTTGTAAAGTTCAATGTAATCCCTTGAATTCTCGACATATTTTCACCTAAATACCACTTTTGATTTAAGCATGTTATGTGCAGTGGATGTTCAATGGAAATGAAAGTAGAAATTTTCTTTATAGTTCCAGCTAGACATTCATTGTTATCGAAACAATCCAAAAATACTACATCCCTTGGTGCCATTCTCCTTCTCTCGTCGTTCGAATATCGAACAGATCATTAATAGAAAAACGTTCGAAATATGATTTCCCCTAACTTTTACGGCCAAGAGGAAGGGAATAAATATGCAATTATATATATATAATAATAATTTTTGTATTTTTAAAAATGATTTTCTTAATTCCCAACAAACGGTGCTTTAACCGTTAAAACGTCCCATTTTCAATAATAGTGAGGTTAAGTGTTTGATATGAAATAAATCGAACTACAGACAATAATTCACATTTGGACACGTATAACCTCACATTTTTCGAAAATGGGATACGACAGGAAAATTGTACTAGCGCTATTGTTTCCAGCACGCACAATCCGTTCGGAACCACAGTAGAAATTTCCGTAGCTCGCCGGAGTTAACCACCGGCAGAGTACTGACCAAATACTGATACCCAGTACCGATTTTCGTAGAGGAATCAGTACTGCCTGCACTACGGTAAAAGTACTGAACCAGTACTAATAATCGGTAGTGGCATACGGAGTGTAGACAGTACCGACTTCCGTACCACATCAGTACTGACCATGTACTGACAGTCAGTAGTCGTGATCATGCGTTAATCAGTACTGACAACCGGAGTAAATCAGTACCGACGAGATACTACTGCTTAGTACTGCCATTCGGAGCAGAGTACTCAGTACTGACTTCGGTACTATATCAATATTGGCCCCGTACTATACATCAGTGATCTTGTCCGAAACGAAATTAATATTAATATAAATTGGATTCGATCGGAATTCGGAATCAAGTCAGTACTGAATGCGGCTGCAAGTCAGTATTAGTTTCGTGTTGAAATTTGGATTCGAGTCGGTACCAGAACGGTACTGGTTCAGTTATAGTGAACTAATCTTAGATGACAAAAATGATATTATATTAGATTAATATATTACAATAGATTAATATTAGAAATTATATAGATGATGCGATTAGGATTTACTTTCTGATACATTTAATAATTTTTCGAATTACTTCGACCCAGACCTTAGGTCTGGACGAAGTATTGAATTTAGTCACTTCGGGCATAAAAATTACCCTATAGTTTTTCATCAAATGTCGACGTTTCAGACCCTAAGGAGCCCAAATCAACAATACAAAAATTTGTGTGCGTGATCTTGTACGTATGTACGTCCGTACGTCCCGTTTTTTTTGTCTCGCGATAACTCGCGAACGGATAAGCGTAATAATAAATTTTTTTTTTTAAATACGTGTCGTGGCATAACTTAGATCTGATTAGATTTTGGCGCAGATCCATCCGTTCATTACTAAAAAACATAAGCCCCAATTAAGTTTCTTTGTAGTTTTTTTGCATTCATTTTGTAAAAATACAAATTTTATTAAAAAATGTTTCAAACAAAAAAGATAGAGGTAAAGATAAAGGTTGTATGCATTTTCTTTCTAAAGTCATCGATAATGCCATAAAAACTGGTTTAAAATGCTTATGACTATTGTCTTAAAAAGTATTGAATTTGGTCACCTCGGCATAGTTTTTCATCAAATTTCGACATTTCGACCCCCACCCCCCAGGGGTAATCTTCGCCAGCCTCTCGAGCGCGGTGATCACCTACGGGCACATAAGTTCTTTTACGCCCTTGATACGAAAATAACTATTTCTATATATCTAAAAGATGTCTTATAGATATCTAAAAGATATCCGTCAGTTCTAGATATCTTGGACGAATTATATGTATATATATTGTATATATAATATCATAATAATACAGACAGTAATTAGTAAAACACAGTAAACATGTAATATGCATCGAATAGTCTATTAGAATACAAGTGCATGAAGTAAGTGTTTTGCAACTTTTATTTATTAATACTTCGCTGGCCTGTTGTCGGGGTCGAAGTTTTGAAAATGCTCATTTTCAATTTTCATACATATAAGAAACACTTTATTGTTGTAACATATCTATCGAGGCCACTTGGACCTAAATATGATTGGACCCCCAAATATCAATATAATTATATAATATAATTGAAAGCTGTTAGTAAACAAACGAGTCTTAAGAAATAGCCGACTCTCCACTGGGTCGAAGTTTCTGAGCGAGCGAAGCGAGCGAGGCACCACGTCAACACTAGTTTCATATTGAAATTGGTTTAAATCTTGATAGTAATATTTATCATCAATTTTTAAGAAATTAGCTCGTTTATGTATTTCTTCTTTTATCCTAAAATATAAGAAAAAAAAAAGTATATCCCTTTCTCTTTTCCGTCAGGTGTAAACAACAATACGACAATAAAGCAATTTAGCTCGAGTCATTAGGAAAACAATTTACCTTGAATTCATTACCTGAATCATGATATTATACAGGTATACAGATAATTTTATTTGTCTACATATTTGGTTTTTACAAGTTTTATTTCCCTAAATTAATAACAATGTATTAATTTACATTTCTTTACTCGTAACCATTAATTTCTCATACTTCAATTATTTTATATTTTCGATAGAGCAAATAGCTCCCATAAACAATAAAATGTAATAAAAAATATAAGTGAATTTGTTCTTTATATATCAAAATTGACTACATTGCAACACTTACGAGTATTTCTATTTCTACTAAAAAATTTGTGTAAACCCGTTTTAATTTATAATTTATGGTAATAAAAACTATTTTCTTGACACCGGGAGGAAAGCAGCAACTTTCCTCCCGCAAGCGGAATGAAAGATGCCGCTTATCCTCCCGGCCATAAAGAAAAATCGTATACTTCCCGAGGGAAGGACTCGGCTTCGCCTCGGGTAAAAATTACACGCAGTCTAAGGTATTCTTTTTTACTTCCCGAGGGAAGTAAAAAAGAATGCTTCAGACTGCCTGTTTCTCACCCTCGGCTTCACCTCGGGTAAAAATTACACACAGCCTGAGACATTCTTTATTTTACCTCCCTCGTTGAGTAATATACTATTTCTTCATACAAGGGAGGATATTATGCCGCACCAAGTTGCTGCTTTCCTCCCGGTATGAAGAAAATATTTTTTTTTAACACCAATCGGAAAATCGGTACTTCCCGCATGCGTATGCGGGCATTAAAAGCAGTGCAGGAAATCGCATTTACCGTTCATATAATGAAATATACCATCAAAATTTGAAAAAGATATAAAAAAAAGACTGTAAAACTGCCGTTTTGTGCGTGATCTGCATTTCATGTATAAAATACATAATATTATAAAATTCTAAAATTTCTTACAAAGATCAAAACTGAAAAACTACAGGTGAAAAAAAGTCGCTTTCATATCTCGGCCTAATTCTACTTAAAAATCGATGTCTATATAGACATTTCAATTAATAAATACAATTTTATTTTTTTAATAACATCGATTATGACTGTGTTTGCATTTTTAACGAAAAATTTTTAATTACTTCTCTTGTTAATCACGTTCTGTATTGTTTGAAAATATATATGTATATTTTATAGCCAATCGTTAAATATTTACGGTATGTTTAACACATACCTGATTTAAAATATCACAAAATGAAAGATATGAAAGAACTAAAAATTAACTGTATATAAAGCGAAAATTTGCCATTACTTTGGTAAATTTTAATAACTAAATTCATTATTAAAAATGAAAAGCGTTGGATATATTACTGCGCGTATTTATACCTTCGCATTCACATTGAATATTGACACTTTTAAATCATTAATTATCTTGATTACATAAAACACCTTCTGAAAGGCACTTAAATTTATATTTCATTTACCAATTAATAAAATATTGTGTATCAAGTATAACATTGTTTATTTTCCACAATTTTTTCTTTCAAGCTTTTTATGGGGTAATGCATTATTTTCTAATGTGACCTGTTACGGAGTTGATTATTATTTACTAATGTAATCATGTATGTACGCGGAGGTTCATTTCTCCATGAAGTGAATTATTGGAGTAACAATCTGATAAGACAAGAACGAAATAAGAACTGAACTGATGCGCTTTCAAAATTGCCTGCAGTAAAATATCACTTGTTTTGAAATTAATCAGATTTCTGTTTATTGCGGGTTTAAGCTAGCTAGACCCTAAACACCTATTATTCAAGAAGTTTTTGAAACTTTCAGCAAAACTAATTTGAATAACAATGCGTATGTCTGTTAAATTTGAACAATTTTGACCGTTTAGTTCCCGCGATATAATCAATCAAAAATCGCATGTTTTTACATAGATCAGTATGGTAGCCATGATGAAAGTTGTCGAAAAAATGCCGATTCGATACAAATTTTCTTATAGCATAAAACCTACTGTCAAGATCTTGACGAAAAACTAGTCTGAAGTAATTGAAGTAATGAGGAATCACGTATTTGAAAGTCGTAAACATTGACCGTTTAATAAAAAAGTTCGACTTGATCAAAAATCCAACTTTAGAAATTTCTCGGGATTTGTCATACGATACAGAATAGACGGCAACGATGCATTTATGAGATCATTCTTTGTTTTTGCGCGCGAGTATTTGAACATACATACGTACTTTTATTGATGAGTTTAGCATGAAAACCACTGTAGATAACGTAATATAAATAAAATACACATACGCGTATTCATAAAATATGTAATAGATATGCAGACATTTTCGTTTTCTGTATACGACCACATTAAATAAAATACGAAAACAAACTCTGTTTTGATCCACAGCGGAGTATGTACATACCCGTGTTTAAATCGCGCTTTTCTGATAAAATGCGACGTTGCCACTATTTCTGTACTACGTTATTCACTAGGTTAATTTTTTCTTTCCATTAATTCAATTTAGTATGTATTTGATATTTGAATGACATAAGACTAATTATTTATTTATAATTAGATTTTACATATTGGTATTGAGGTTAGGTTTTTACACTTTATAGTTACATCGCTTTTGACTTGCACAGTTGGGGTCTAGCTACCTTAAAGTGTTCCCCTCACATGGAGAAGTGACTTTTACCCAGTATTAGAATTCTTATATCCATACTTCTATGACCGGTTAAAACACAAAGATTTTAGACTATTCTAACCTATACGTCAGTTTATTTTAGCCTTTTCTCTTTAACTAAAAGCAATTCTGTTTAGGAAAATTCATCTAGCAATTGAAAATATTAAAAATGCTTTCTTTTAGTCGTAATGTAATATTTTTTTAAAATAGGAGAGTTTAATACAGTTTCTGTCAAAAACAAATGCTAAAAGACGGAGGATATTACCAGTTATAGTATTTCTTCTAAGGGCTATAATGTACACTGTTTTAAAAGACAAGGGATAGTAACTGGTAAAACACACTTTTCTCAGTGCTGGTAAGATAGAAATTCGTATTGAAAATCAAAAATTAAAAATGTCTGTTTCAATTTGCCAAAATTCTGGCTATGTACGGGTAATTCTAGTTAATATTAAAGGGCCAATTAACGAGTGCCAAATAAATTAATTAAGATTTGAACGAGAAATACTGGAAATAGGTTATTTTTATTTATTTCTAATAACTTTCGATCAATGCTTAATAACTTCTTTGGTACTCTATAAGAGTCCATTATAAAATATAGAATTACCCTTACCAGAGTCCAAATTTTTAAGAATTGATTCAGACGTTTTCAATTTACGTTCTTTGAATTTGTAAAAATTTTCTGGAAATTATTGTTGTTAACAAATTTCTTTAAATGTAAAATATAATTATGAAAATATCCATAAACTAAAATGGCATCAGCATTTTATTTGGAAATCCCAACCAAGTGCAAAAGCTTGTATTATGTTAGATAAAGTGCTACTGACTAGCTGAAGGTCCAGAATAGAGAATAATCGTGACATGCAAATTCTGATACATTGATCACATCGACCTAATTTTCCTCTTCGATTTAACTTGCATAGTTTTTCATCAACTTAATGATCAATGAAATTACCAATAAATAAATTACTGAGTTACGTATTGCAATTTTTTTACGGTCAACTTATTATCTCATAGAATTGACTCGATAACATTATTCATCCTCTTTTCTGTATAAAGGGCAGGATAATATGATCTTAGTAATGCCCAAAAAAACTTTATTTAAAATATTTCATCGAGGGCTTTTCGAGATATTGCAATTTCAATATTTTATTAGTATGCATGCTAAATATACAGTAAAAGCTGCGGAGTGTTACAAAATTCAACATACAGAAATATTCCAGATGACAAATTTTTCTTCTAAGCTCGTATAGAACTTACCGCCAAAATTTCAAATTATTTTGAAGTAAAAAATGCGTGAATTTTGTATTTTTATCGAACGCGCCAAGCGACAATTCAGTGGTTTACAATATTCACGTCTAAAAAAATTCGCCAACAATTTACATTATCTACGCTTCAGAGGACAAATACTTTATTTCAAATATTTCATCCCGGGCTTTTCGAGATATTGCAATTTCAATATTTTATTGCAATTGTGTACAGTAGTATCTATGCTGAGTATATAGTAAATACTATAGTGTATTACAACATTCAACTTATGGGAAGCTTCCAGTGGACAATTTTTTTTTATCTAAGTATTAAGAAGTTGACTGCAGAATTTTAAATTATTTGGTAGTAAAATACGTGAGTTGTGTGTTATCATCGAGTGCGTCGAGCGGATTTTCAATAGCGACAGTCAAAAAACCGACAATCGAAAAGCCGACAGTCAAAAAACCGACAGTTCAAAGAATGACTGCCCTCCTGACGATATGTCTATATTTTTATGTGTCGGCTTTTCGACTGTCGGTTTTTTGACTGCCGGCTTCATGACTGTCGGTTTTTTGACTTTTCGGCTTTTTGATTTGTCGAGTTTTCGACCCGCACCCGAAATCTGCACAAAAATTCGCTTATTAAGCCATTTAAACATTTCCCTTCACACTTTGTACAGGCTTAGGACTGTCAATATTTCATATTCCCTTCCAAGTAAATATTCAGGGAATATGAAACACAGGCGTGTTTAAAAATGTTGAAGTCACTTTCAGTACTTCATTTAATTATACTTACCTGACGCATTAAGATGAACGGCTTCATTCCCAGCTATTGCATCTCAACGCGGACTCTTTCTGGATTGTGGATAGAATATCCCCTGGCGTATCTCCGTGGATATTTTGCATTGCTGTCTCGCAGCCATGGTGAAGCAGCAGAAATCCTGCTTCTTTATTTTCCAAAATAGCAGCCAGGTGAATCGGTGTATTCCCATCTTCATCTCCTGCATTGACGTCTGGGCACCATTCCAGTAATAGCTCCAGAATATAGGTATGGCTATTGTACATAGCAGCATGGAGAGCGGTTGATCCTGCTGCATTATTGGCGTTAATATCGGCTCCGTTAATTAAGATGACTTTCACTGCTTTTAAGTCTTCCTTAAAGACTTCACTGTACAGAGATTCCATCCTTATAAAATTCTACTCGTTGTTCCTCCGGGCAAACTAATACTGAGGGGTCGTACGTATCCTTCTACTTCGAAGATGCAACTGAACCACCAATATATAGATTCGATAAACTTTTTACCCAGGTATGCCGCCCTTCACTTTTTCGGCCTTATCTTTATAACAGGTAAATGCAGTGCATTCCATTGGCAATAACATCGGTCAACTTATTATCTCATAGAATAGACTCGTTAACATTCTATATCCTCGTTTCTGTAAATAGGGACAGGGTGACTCGTAAGCGTTAGAAATTTCATCATTCACGAGTAAACCTACCGAAGTGTTTTTTTAACAGACTCAAAAATAGTAGAATACTCATTAACGATAAAATATTTGACAATGACCATAAAAATTATCTCTTTCAATACGAAGTAAAATGCTTGGACGTTTGCGCAGAAACAAGTTTTAGAGACTTCTTATTAGTAGGCGATTCCTATTATCTTGTCTATGTCATATAAAACACCATATAGATCAAGGGCCAGAAATGCCCCATTTCTACCCCGTTGTGTAAAATGTACTATTATTCCGTTTTTGTTCATCCAAATAGTTTTTTCACAGTTGTTATATATCCAGAAGAAAATTGATGCTTGTTGTTGCTTCCTTTGATTCTTGCTTGAAATATATTTATTTTATTCAATATATATTACCTTTTGAAATTGAAGTAATGCTTGGATGATAAAAGTTAATGTTTCAATATATATTCACAAAATATAAGTTCAGCTGAGATATACCGGTCGTTCTTATATATTGCAAATCGCTCTGTAGATCGCGGCTATAAAACATAACCTATTGTTGTCAAAAAATTGCTGACTATTCATTAGTTCTTTTTTTTTTTGCATTACCCATATTTTTCGCCGAGAAATCATTTTTCTACAATTCTAAAAGCTGTCCATTAAAACTTGTAGATTTGATATTTACGAAGCATTAAATTAAAATTCAAAACGGGGGCCAATATGGTGGGTATGTGAAATCTAAATTATAGTTTCTGAAAAATCTGATTATCCAGAAGTCAAAAGGTCGGATACAATATGGTCGATAGCTTAAAGTAAAATATGTCTTTCTTACCGGAAAACTACAAGTATGGGTTTTTGAGGACCGTGGATCGCGATTCTAACCATAACCATCATTTCTTAAATAATATAGACTATCCACATTACCAAGTAATATTTTGGATAATAAATGCTGAAAAATATCAAATACACAGGCAAGCACAATCGATATTCTGTTTATATCAAAACGTTTTATTAAATGTTTCAGAGTATTGCCGGCTGCGGAAAGCTTGAATACCAGACAATTAATTGATTAACATAATTTTGACATATAAAATAATATTCCAGTTTCTTTATCAAAACCCAAAAAGTACAGTTTAAATTTAATCGCAAAAAACTAGTATACATAACCATCGTGACTATGCAAATTAAAAAAAAGTTTCTGAACTTTCATAACAAAATATATTTACAACTTTACTCCTGAACGATTTAAAATTCTTTGTAATATTTGCTCTGATTTTGAAACATATACTTTTGTTTGTGAAACAACATTGGTAGGTAACGTCTTTAATGTTAAGTCTACTTTGAGTCAATTTATTGTTGTATTTTAAGTTTTAAATTTTGTATTAGTTTTTTTCAATGATTTTTTTTATGTTCATTATTTTTAATTATTTTTAAAGCGGTGTCCTTCGGCAGGAATTATGCAACGAAACGTAGGGCAGTAAATAAAATTCATGGAACCAAATTTCGCCGTTAAATCTCTTTTTTAATAGTTACATTATATAAAAACAATTTTTAAATATTGTGTCCGCAATTTACCAATAAGATAAAATGACTAATCGTATAGAGAACACCGATATTAAAGATTGATCACAATATAGTCGAAAACGGAATGATATATACGTATCGAAATTCATGATTGATTTATGCAGGATTCAGTTACGTGCAGTTACCAATGATTTGTGGTCAACATATTTTAAATATTCTACGCAGCGTGTGTCGCATATTAAACAAAACATATATCAGAGTGTACGATATAAATCTGATAAAATACACATATAAATTTCTACCAAATATTGCATATAATTGATAATATTTTATTAAATTATTGCATGAATTACTGCTAACTCGACTGGCATTATTACCGAATTTTTCCCATGTAATTTACAATATATTCAAGCATTTTTCATTAATACTAAATGTGTTTTTTACTCTAAATTATTTGCCATAACAAATAATTGTTCTTAATTTTCAACATTATTTTTCTGTACCAATGTGTATAAAGAAAACTAAAAACTTGAACGATGAAAATTCTGATTTTGTTAATTTTATCTTACATAATATTCTATAATTTAGTTTCTATTTATATTTGAACTGTTACCCTTGTATTTTTTTTCTGTTTTTCATTTTATTCGAAACCGAGCACGCACGTGCTATCAAACCATGTTTACTAGTGTAAATAAAACATTGCTTTCCCGGAACAGTGTTTTGATAACAATTTCGGGTTTCAAAGCGCATTGAATTTACTAAAATTCGTATGTATGAGAATTTGTTACAAATATTTATCTACATTCGTTTATTATTCATATTGAATGAGCGACGAGGTTTCGAAAGTAATATTCAGTAACAATTGTTACATATTGTATAACTTTGAGAAACGTTTGCTTTTAGTGTTCGTGGCATCATGTGTACAAAAAATCAGTTGAATTACTCGACATCCTGTGTAATTTAACATGCAGTTAATAATAAAATTTGTGCGACTACAGAAAGTAAATGGAACTGGTCCCATCGATTTTAATATACTTTTTCGATCCTTCGGCCGTAAAACTCAATTTCTCGGCCTAGGACGAAACCTTCGTCCGCGAATTATCGAGTCCTACGACAATTGGATAAAAAAATACATTATTGGTCACGGGCGAAGTATCGATCTCCGACGAGTCTGATTGTTACCCTCACTTCGCTCGGGCGACAAACTTCACAATCGTCGAAGATCGATAATTGCGCCCTTGGTACATAATGTTCTATTATAAAATCTGATGCCTCAATTTCGCACCCTAAAAGTTTGCTTCTAAATAGGTAAAAACCCATTTCTGTGTATAGTACGACAAGTTTGGATGCTAGGACATCTACCTTGCATACGGCGGCAAAAAGGTATACATGAGAAAATAACGAAATCAAAATAACGTCAACATTTAGAAACACCATATGTTTCATATTTCAGCAATATACTTGGCAGGAATTCAAAGGCCCAATTATAAAATTTGTATACTGTTAGCGTCGAGTACTAAATTAATTTTTAAATATTTAATTAATTAATCGTTTATAACATTCTTATTGTTTAAATAATTAACAAAACTACGAATAGAAGAGTAAAGTGAATTCCATCACCTTCAAAAGCAGCCTAAGCTGAAATCATTCAAATGAATAGAGAAGGAGTTGCGAGTATTAAAAAAAGGCATAATTGGCGAGATTTACAAATTTCAAACTGCCTTATTTTGTTTAAATATTGCTTAAAACAAAAAATGCAGAAATACATATCGATTTTTTTGGGTAAAAAACATACGAAAAAAATTTACATAAAAATAAAAAATCGACCAATATTTTTAACGAATACGTTAGATTTGTAAATAAATGACCCTTAGCGAGAATAAAATGACGATGTTATATTATTTTTTAGTAACTCATATGAACTTTTAATTTTTGGCATTAAAATATTTTTGGAATTTATTTTGTGGAAAAATGTTTTCCTTTTAACCATATATTCAGGCTATCGCTCTAAAGTGAAAATCATGGACGTGCACAATTTTTATGACACGGCGTGAGTGCAAAATACAAAATGGCGGATAAAATGTGAAAAATTACTCGTTTTTAATGAAATTTTTTTTGTGGAGGATGTTAGCGATGGCTGATTACGGTTATGTTGTCAGATTTTCGAAATTCAAAATGATGGACGCTATACGGCGGATTACAGTACGAAAAATTGTTGAATGTAAATAAAACTCGGTTCCCGTGGAGTTTATAAGCTACTAACTACGAGTCTATCGTCAGATTTTTTAAATTCAAAATGACGGTCCAATATGGCGAAGCAAAATACGAAAAATGGCTTGATTTAAATGAAACTAGGTTCTCTATAATATACATAGGAACCCGATTAGCAATATTTTTTTTATAATTTCTTATTTGGTAAGTTTGTCCGGCATATTGGATTCACCATTTTTAATTTCAAAAGTTTACCGTCAGATTCATAATCAGCGACCGCAAAAACCTCTGATGTTCGATTTTCGTTCATTTTAGATTATATTTTGATAGTTTTCTCCGACATATTGGGTCCGTCACATTGAAGTTCAAATTTCTAAATTCAGATTTGTAATCATCAACCTATCATCAAAATACAATGACTGAAATGTATTTAAAACCCTCTGCAAATCGTATAACGAAAATCCGTTCAATTAAAGCCATCCGGGAAGAGTGGTGCTCACCAATTTGCAAAATCTAAAGTTGCCGTCATAATTTTTTGATAAAATATGAAATTTGAGAGCGATCACAGAAAGAAATAATTAAAAATATTGTTTATTTCAAGTGTGTAGCAGTAAAAACGGCAATTTTGAAAATAATCACGTTTAAAGTGAAAATGATTAAACCTGTCTAAAATCATTTTTTAAAGGGGCCCATAGATGAGCAACACCGTAATTTATTCGTTTTTATGTTAGTAACAAATTGGACTCTAAATTAAAACGATTAATAATATGGCATGAAAATTATAATAGATAATCTAAATTAATTTTATATAGAGCACAACCAGCAGCCAAGTGCGAAACGCCTCTTTTTTAGCACAATAATTTGTCTTATGAATAACAGGTGGGGTTTGTTTTTTTTCTCTTACTCAATAGCATAATAACCTTTTCTGGCAATATATGATCCCGTTGAAATGAAATAATTCGCGTTGCGTTCATATTAGAACGACGCATTGTTGTTTTCCTTTACCCCTTTATTTACATTTTGTACATATGCCGCATAGATACCACGAAATTTTATTTATTTATGTATTGAAAACGAACGGCGAAAGAATTTCCTACTGTTCTCTATATGAGAACTTATATATAATTTTATATTTCTACAAAACTTATCAAGCAGTTTTAAATCCCTGTAGTTTTTTATCACAAGCAAGCACATTGATCAGACAGTGTATTTACATGACTACATTTTGCCCTTTGAGAAAATAAAATATTTTGCATGGCATAGATGTAGCATAGCACAGTTTTAAATAATTTGTAAGAATCACAAGTTAAATTTTTCGGTTTTCAATTCGGAAACGTCTGTAGCAAGTGTATGTGTTTATTAATTGACTCGAGATCGTCCAGATATATTATTTAATAATAATAATTTAAAATTTGAGTTGGTTTGGTCACACAGGCCGAAAATCTGAGTGCTTGGGTAGTCCCTTTGCACTCCTCCTATGACCTCCTTCTATGTGGCACGGCGCATAGCCATCCAGACCGCGGCCATGGTCGCAGCCTCCATGGAGGTGACATCCTGCCTTATCAGTGCAGGTTTGCCCATCCCTTCCACTCTATGTCTAGTGGTGGCATGGCATTCACAAAGAATGTGTTCGGCGGTTTCAACCGCCTCTCCACAGTACCTACAGGCCGTCGAGTCTGACAGTCCTATTTTGTGGAGATGTTCCCGGAGATCCCCGTGCCCAGTGATCATTGCCACCAGATCTTTGGCCACCGATCTTTTGGCATTCAGGAATACCGGTTTCCATCTGCAGGGCCAGCTGTCGCCAATAAAAAATTTGGCTTGCCTGCAGCCCGTGTGGAGCCCCATATCCTTTGATGTTCGAGCGCAACCTTCGTCCGGAATGCTTCCCGAGCGAGGTTTTTGCACGGGGCCGATAAAATTCTTTTTTGCTGCCAGTTTGGCTAGCTTATCCGCCATCACGTTGCCTTTGAATCCACAGTGGCTTGGGATCCAGCGCAGCGTGACGCGGGTTTTCGCAGCTAGTCTATTCAGGGACTGATAGCAGTCCCAGACTAGTCCGGACCTTGTGCTAAAGTTGTTGAGGGCCTGTAAGGCTCCCCTGCTATCAGAAAAAATTGTGATATTATTACCGTTATCCTCATTTAGCGCTCTATAGGAACACTAAATGATAGCCATTAATTCTGCTTGCAAAACAGTGGTGTAGGCTCCCAAGGGGTATGAGGACACTTTTCCACCTCTTCGTCTGTATACCCCTGCTTCACTCCCCCGCGCCCCAACTGACCCATCTGTGAACCAGTTGTTGCCGTTGAGTAGTGTCGCATGGTTGCTTTCCCAGTCTTCTCTGGTCGGGAGGCTGATTTTGTATTTTTTGTCAAAAAGATAGCGTGATGACGTGCGATCTGCGATCTCGTCTAAGACGCTACCACGAAAGTAGGCATCCAGTGGTCCTGTTCTTTTGACAGAGCTCCTGTACCCACTCTTTGCTTTGATCCTGCACCAGGCCTTTGCGGCTTCGGCTTTCAAAGTTGTGTGAAAAGGTTCTATATCCAGGAGAACACCTAGCGCCGCCGTGGGGGTTGACCTCGCAGCGTCCGTGATACTCCTGAGTATGAGCCCTCTCACTTTCTCTAGGTCCTTGACAGCTGTAGCCATAGTGGACCTGTTCCACCAGGCCAGTAAAGCATAGGTTAACCTTGGCTTTAGTCTAGCCTAGTATATCCATAGTATAGTAGCCGGCTTGAGGCCCCAGCTGCTGCCTATGGTTCGTCTCATTAGCCATAGGGAAGCTGTGGCTCCGGCACATCTGTCTTTCAGATGTTTCTTCCAGCTAAGCTTGCTATCTAGAGTCACCCCGAGGTATTTGCCTGTTTCCGCGTACTCTAGTCTGTGTCCAGACAGAGTGAGCGGACAGACACGGTCCCATTTGTAGTTTCTGGTGAACACCAGCACTTCTATTTTCCTGGGGTTAATAGAAAGCCCCATTTCCTGACACCAGTGCTCCACAAATGTAAGTGCACGATGCATTAAACTTGTCAGCGGACTCAAGAACGGCCCCCTGGCAATTATCAGAGCGTCGTCCGCATATCCTGTGAAGTGTAGTCCAAGCTCCGTGATTCCGACCAGGAGTTCATTCATCACCACATTCCATAGTAGTGGCGAAAGAACCCCTCCTTGTGGACATCCGGAGTCAACATAGCCCCGGATTATCGTATCACCCTTCTCCGCTCGCAGACTACGATTCGCCAGCATGTGGTCCACCCAGTCCACGATTGGTTCCGGTGTGTTGTGCGTCCTGAGGGCTCTCGTTATCACTCCTCGCGCGGTGTGATTGAAGGCCCCCTCAATATCCAGCAGAGCGCCCACTGCGAAGCCCCTGTTCTCCAGCTGGGTCTCAATCAGTGAGACAGCCTAATGCAATGGCGTCTCAGTGGGGAGATCCGTTCTGTAGGCATGTTGGCTCCCGTGCAGTCGGCATCGTGCTAGGACAGTCTCCCTCATGTACCTATCCACGAGTCTTTCTACTAACTTTAGTATGAATGATGTTAGACTGATTGGTCTAAAGTCCTTGGGCAATTCATAACCGCATCACCCTGCTTTAGGTGGGAAAACTACCTTGACACCCTGTCATGCACTAGGCACATGGTCCAGGATGAGACTAGCTGTAGTTAATCTCATAAGTGGTCCTATGATTGAGAAAATAGAATATCTTGCATGGCATAGATGTAGCATAGCACAGTTTTAAATAATTTGTAAGAATCACAAGTTAAATTTTTCGGTTTTCAATTCGAAAACGTCTGTAGCAGATGTGTTTAAAATGAAATATCAACATACATTAAATATATTTTAATTGTGAACATATTTATTTCCGTATACCACTGAATCACAGAAAAGTTAAAAGTTCTGTGGATTTTCCCATATACGCATGTATATTGCCCTATATCATATGAAAATTTCAATTATAGTGAGAATTTTTATTTCGTGGGTACATTGTAACTTATATACTACGGATACATATATTACCTACAAACATTTCGCTAGGGTTGTTTATCTCTTGATTTTCATCGTCTTTTCAAGATATCTAAGCCGATATTCTTCTTCCATTGAAAGATATTTTTCCATCAAAAATCATGAAAATCACTTAATATTTTTCAAAGATATCTCCAATTTTCTATTTATGCCCCAATTTTTGGAGGAACTATTTTATGTCCTAAATGTGTTTTCCGCCGCTAAAAAAAAATACGTGTCTCTAAGTATTTTGTTTTTTACAACATATGCCATAGGTTCATAAAATTCGGAGATGTGTAGGTTTACTCGTGACTGATGAAATTTCTAACGCTTGCTGGACATGCCTGTCCCTCTGTACAGAAAAGAGGATTAACCTTTTAAGCACGGGACTGGTCGATATATCGACCACTTCGGTATCATATTATTTTCGAATGATTTCGGGGATAATATTATATGTCGAATACAGGAAACATATTTGCGTTATCATACTAAATAGCATATTTCACCTTGAAATAGTGATTTCGAGGTCAAATTTTTTATTTGGTATTTTGACCTGAAAATTGGTATACGAACTGATGCTTTGAATACGAAACAAATAATGTTGCGTTTGATAAAAACGCATTTTCATAGTGTTTATTTGAACTATTTATTACTCTTAGTTTTTTGGAAGATCAACACTTAGCTATTTCTTCTTGCTAAGTTCTCAAAAAATGATCAGAAATTACTTTTGATAAAATGGCTAATATTGAAGCTTGGAGTAGTGGCGAGACTGAACCTGAAATACAAGAAGGAAATACACAATTTGGAGAATGAGGAAATTCATGAAGTTGATTTGGTAGAAAATTATTATGATGAGACTGAAATTTTTTAAAACGGGTAGTTTTATCCATAAATCAAAGATTTTCAAGGTACTTCTGAAATAAATCCGAACATCTCTATATCGGGGAATAAACCAATCAATTACTTTGAATACTTTTTTCATTCCCCTCTGATTGAAAGAATTATAGACGAGACGAGTGGCTATGAAAGTCAGAATCATGAAGATCGACAATCCCGTCAGGAAACTTGGTCTCCTCTTACAAAAAATGAATTTGAAAGTTTTCTTCGCCTTTCAATTCTAATGGGCCATATTCGAAAAGTGACTTGAAAGATTATTGGTCTAAACCAATGAGGTTATTGTAAAACCACGATGCATCCACGAATACAACCAAAATATGGGTGGTGTTGACAATGTAGATAGAAAATTATCTATAATCGAAACAATGAGGAAAACAATGAAGTGGTATCGCAAGTTATTTTTCCATCTTATTGATCTAAGTTTATTTGATGCTTATTCTTTATATAAAATGAGAAATCAAGGACTAATGCCCTTTCCTTCATTCCAATTATTAGTTGTTAGATCATTATTGAACTTGGATAATACTAACGTTGGCATTTCTCGTCTTTTTAGCACTCCTACTCGATTAGTTGGTCATCATTTTCCAAGGTTTGATACAAGTCAAAGGTGTCACTTATGTGCTTTACGTAAAATTACATCTCGAACAAAATACACGTGTTCTGATTGTGATATTCCATTATGCGTAGCTCCGCATGTTTTGAAGAATATCACACAAAAGAGACATTATCTTAAAGTCAAGTATTTAGAGGTGAGAAACAAGGAGACTCGCGGAAATAAAGCGAAAACTGATACATTTCTTGCGATAAAAATGCAAGCAATGCATAAAAAAAACGTAGGGATATCATTTTTGGACTAAAATAGTACAAGTAATAAAGTTGACCTTGAAATGCAATTTATAAGGTCACGGATGTCTCCTGAACATTTTCTGATATTTTTTTCGTATTTAGCGTAAAAGCACTCCTAACTCGCCAAATTAAATTTTTAATATTGGACTTTACGTTCCAGACAGCACTGGCGGATATATCGACCGCGTTCCTTTTTACCGTTTGTATAGTAATGTATTGGGCAACAACTTCATTTAATAGAATGTAGAGCGCATAAAATAATAATATAAAATTGGACTAATTCTTTCTATATCAATCATCGGTCTGCATATGAGCTCAATGTCAGGCGACTTCATTTTTTGATTGAATATCCACCTACAGTCTCTGGAAGAAACGAGGATCTCAACTCTGTGGATCTCTTAACCAAAAGAGAGATGGTACAAAACGAGATAAATTTAAGATTTTATAATAAGTCCTCATGATAACATATTCAACACTATCCTTTATAGATTATCCTAATTAAGACCTCTTCAGAAGGTTTTTTGCAGATGTATTTGGACTAAGCTCTGGACAACCTCTTTAAGAATTGTCTGGTAAATTTTGTCTCCAGAGAAGCTAATCTGCATCAGGCGAAGTATCCATTTTACAACTTGTAAGATTACAGACAAAGTTCTGTGTATTATAGGTATATGATGAGATTGTTATTGAGCACTGCACATAGAACTTATAACAATATTAAATTTATATATAAATGTTTTACAATTTTTCTATTACAGTTGTATACGCATTGTAACATAAGAAGGCCCAGGACCACAGTGTAGTGCTCTACAATCTATATCCGATATTTTCGCCCGCTCATCATTTTGCATCATCTGTCACGGTAAACCTTCGGAAAGACTCCGTCACCTGGCAAACATTTTATTTACATGTTTTCCGACGTATTTTGGGTGGCTGAACACGAATCTGAAGTCAAAATTTGTCGCTCGGCCATATCCTGGCCGCTATGTTGAGAAAACAGTGAAAATACGTTATTTTTTTTAGTTTTTTGCATTTATCTTGAAAAGTGGAAGTTAATACGAAAAAAGAGTTTATACATTTTCTTCGTAAAGTCAAAAATAACGTCATAAATTGAGGTTGAATATGAGAACAATTGACTTGACGTGTTTTCAGCATAATGCCTACACTGGGCTGCCTACTGGGGGGGCCTGCGGCCCTCCAGACCCCCCGCTAAAAAAAACTTAACCTTCTTGGTTTGCCTAAGCTCCGTCTGGGTGAACCGCATTTAAAGTATATAACATACTTTTGACATCTTGC
The DNA here is from genome assembly GCA_030407085.1 of Trichopria drosophilae. NCBI lineage: Eukaryota > Metazoa > Arthropoda > Insecta > Hymenoptera > Diapriidae > Trichopria > Trichopria drosophilae. The sequence continues at coordinate 107,043,045 of CM059585.1, read as the reverse complement.
AGTACCGCTATACAAACATCCTACAAAACGTATGATCAATCTTCTCTAACATTACCGCCGGCATTAGCATTACCCGATGTGCACCACGGGGAGGAAGCACGGTCGGATTTTGCACATCATTTGGCCCTGAAAAGGGCCGATTCTGTGTGTGGGTGTGTGTGTGCGTGTGTTCATTGTGTTTCTGACTCAGGAGCAGTAGTACTCATCATACCCTTCTGAAATTCACTGACTGCATCGAAAAACACAGAGATGCGGACTTTTAAGGGATGTGCTCGTTTGAATAGATATTCACTAAGATGCGAATGCAACTGGTCTTCTTTCACACCGTAACTTGAGATATTTGCACGAACCTCCCGCCATGTCCGTTCTATGCTTTGCGTGTTTGCGCCAGTGTCAGGATCAACGAAATTGATGGAATGATTCACGGTAAGATGCTGGTAACCTTCCATCGATAAGCAATTGTATGCTTTCCAGCAATCAGACATTATTGTGGTTTCCGGATGTATCCAGTCTGAAATGCATTTCAACAATGTCTCCGCAGATCTGTCCTGAACAGGTACAAGAAAAATCTTCCTGCTTCCCCGTTCATACCCTCCGAAAAACCATTTTCCATCAATGACGCGACCACGATTATACTTGCGCTTGCCGAACTTGGCCTCATCAATTTCGACGACGACATCGGGACCGCCTAACTTCTCTGAGTGAGTTTCGGCCCAATAACAGCATATTAACTGCTCCAATTTGCATTGGTTTCAGAAGATATGTCTAAGTCTTCCATTACAAACGTGTACCGAGGAACTGGGACCCACAAAAAGTGCGCAATGAAAGTAAACGCTTTTGACAGGGCTAGGTGGCAAAATCTAAACCACGTGTTATTTTTCGCAGAAATGTAAACGTCACATTGTACACTAATTTTTTTCTTTCATTTTTGCTTTACGACTTTTCTGCGAAAACAACGAAAGGTTTTACTTTCTCGGTTTAGAGACATTGTATTGCCGCACTTTGGACACTTCATTTCTTTCTCCCAAATACCCTTGTCAACAAGGAATTCCACGCACCATTTCTCATCCGCACATTTTATTATAAATTGCGAGTGGGTAAACTCCATTTTGACAAATATAACTGCATACATAACAAGCCTTCTAATAAACAAAAATAAACCCATTACTGTAGCGAGAGCGCTTATCAACCGCGTGAGCCGCATTCACCACCTAGCGGAGTCTAAATCCGCTGAATTTAAACGCGGCATGACACGCCAAGTCAATTGTTCTCATATTCAACCTCCATTTACGGCGTTATTTTTGACTTTACGAAGAAAATGCTATAAGACCTTTTTTGTAGAGAATTTTGTGCTCTACATTTTTTAGTTGAAACTTTTTTTTTGTGCGACTTCGAGTTTTCAAGATAAATGCAAAAAACTAAAAAAAAATGACGTTATTTCCATGTTTTTTCAACAAAGCGGCCAAGATATGTCCGAGCGATAAATTTTGACTTCAGATTCATGTTCAGCGACCCAAAATACGTCGGAAAACATGTAAATAAAATTTTTTCCAGGTGACAGAGTCTTTCCGAAGGTCTACCAGATTTTCTTTACGGAAATCTAATAAGTCGTGGTAATGCAATATTTTCGCACCTGAATACGTATGTAACTATTTTATAACTGCGGTATGTTTTTCATCTCAGATACGCATGATTTATAGATATACCATAATTTTTCTGAATTTAACCTAATAATGTGATATCATCTCCACTTCCGTACACCCAGGTTCTTATAATTTGATATGTAGTTTTGTCAATTATATGGTAGACTATTTCGATAAAATGTGACGTTCACATTTAATATTTAATATGAGCACACACATTTCCTTAATACGTGACTAGTTGGCGTGAAAAATATCATTTATTGTTCTTATTATTATTATGGCTTTATTGACTTGAAAGGGACACAGAACGGCCCCATTCAAGCCAAAAGGCGGGCCACAGCAAAAGCTGTTTTACAGACTGACCTACGTTTATCCTTTAACCCTTAACCATAACATCATAGATTGGTTTGATCAGACTTTCCTTGCTCATTCTGTTCCTTGCTCGAACTGTTTTACAAGTTGCATAAAGAAATTTGGATAATATATGTGGCTGATAAAAATTGCACATGACATATATTTATAAAGTAATATCTGATGTAACATTTTGTTATTTAGTGAACGGCGTATTTCAGATTCATTTTCAACTAAACCCTTCATCTGTGTCATAAAGTATTTGTTGCTTCATTTACTAAGATCAAAAAGTATTTATAGCGCACTTTTCGTAATAACTACAGAAAAACTTTTAGTTTCTGTGCAATAATAACATCTCTTGAAAATTATAACCTTAGACGAAATATCTCACTGAAGTTACAATGAAAAAATTCTGTTTATATAATTAATAATATACAATAAATATAGGACTCACACCTGTTTTAATCTTTATTGACGTCTGGAAAAGCAGTGAATATAATGAAGTATTATTACTTCGGTATATACAAGGGACTGGGTTTTCCAGTTTTACTATACTAAGCGGCCATTAAATTATTTTATATCTTCACCTGGACTTGTATTGTTTGTTATCTTCGTAAACACGTTAAGATATTACATTTTTGTAAAGATTTGTTATACCTTTGGCAATAATTTACAGATTTTAAAATACTCATTGAGATCTTTGGTGTCAGTTTATTCATATGGCGATTTTTTTTCTTATAAAATCAGCACCGACATGTAGAAAAGTGGATATAAATGTCAAAAGTTTGCTTTATTAACGCTGTTACATATTTTCTGTCTTTTTGGAATTCTTTATTGTAATTAAATCAATTGATATATAAACTCTGATAAATTTTAATAACAAAACTAGTGTTGGCAAGGTGCCTCGCTGGTTTCGCTCGCTCAAAAACTTCAACCCTGTGAAGAGTCGGCTATTCCTTAACCCTTAGTTCCGACGGCTATTTTAAAGCCTTTTCCTCCCACTATCTGGGTCAAATATGTCTTGCCGCATGAAAATGCTTAAAGTCGTGCAATTTATAAAGTACAATTTGAATTTTCACTGGGCCGAAAACGACCCTGGAGTCCGGATTAAGGGTTAATACTCTTTCGAATACTAACAGCTTTCAGTTATATTATAAAATTAAACCGATATTTGTGGGTCCAATCATATTTAGGTCCAAGTGGCTTCGACAGATATATTACAACAATATAGTGTTTATATGTATGAAAATGGAAAATGATTTACAACTATGACCTATGGCCTGAGTCGAAGTAAAATTGAAAATAAGCATTTTCAAAACATCAACCCCGATGACAGGCCAGCCGAAGTATTTATGAATAATACTTGTAAAACACTTACTTCATACACTTGTTTCGTACACAGCGGATTAAACATCAAGACGGTGTATTCCAAAGCTAGACCCGTGATATCCAGCTACTGGCCCAATATAAAGAATTACGGAAAACCATCAAATCCTTACTCAGATCAGCCAAAAACGCGTACATGTGCAATCTTCTCAGTCATCAATCAGACCCTATTAAAGTGTGGGCACTCCTTCGCAAATTTGGACTATCCAAAGGACTCTCATAATCCGCTTTGCATCATTTTTCACCGGACGAACTCAATACACACTACGTCACAATTTTCTCGATCCATCAACCTTGTTGCGAGTCACATCTTCGACAAATTCTGTGCACTCCACTCAATCCTAGCTCTCCTTCCTTTTCGTTTCCGTCTATCCATCCAGATGAAGTTCGTAATGTTCCTCTGTCGTCCTTCACAAAATCTAAAGGCCTTAGTCCAGATGGACTACAACTCATCCACCTTCAAAGAATTTTACGTATAATCGTTAACCCCCTCACAGCTAGCTACAATTCATATTTACGCTCTGGTAACTATCCTGCCTTATGGAAATTATCTTACATAATACCGATTAAAAAAATCGCAACACCGTTGTCGCCCAGTGACACTCAAAAAAAAAAAGGACAAAGGACAGGTCATTTTCCCCCGCGTTAATGACAATTATAGTCTGTTTGCGGGTCGGTTCTCGAGTGGAGAGGTACAGAGCAAAGACGGTACATGACAGAACTAGACACACAACACAACACCCACCCAGAGCCAGTCCCCCTACCCCAATATTGGTACCACCAGCAGACTGACGCCTTAGCCTGCACGACCATCACCCGGTGACACTCGTCCAATAGCAAATCCGCCGCACATATCGAAAATTCTCGATGCACTTGTAGCTAGGAAAATAGTTTCTTATCTAGAAACAAATAGTTTTCTTCGTCCAGGTCAGTTTGGCTTTCGGAGGTTCCACAGCATCCAAACCCCCTACTTAAACTTACAGTCGATATACGTCGGGATATTGAAAATGGCGTTGTCACCATTCTAGTTCTTTTCGACATCACAAAAGCCTTCGACTAGCTGAATCATCCACTCATACTTCAGTGCTTACGATCATTAGGATTTGATGACTTGTCCATAACCTGGATGTCTTCTTATTTAGCCAATAGATAACAGCGAATTACAGGTCTGCATGGTCTTCTATCTAGAGAACTCTTCACAACCACTGGAGTTCCGCAAGGAATAAGTCTTGGTCCTATTCTCTTTTTGATAGTCATCAACACTCTATTTTCCCAGTTGCAGTATTGCAGTAACTCGACAATCGTCTTCGCAGATGATACGCAAATGTATTTAACAACACCTGTTAATCGATTCAGTCGTACTGTAAATTGTCTAAATGATGAAATCAAACGGTTTGTTAGTTGGACTGAACAGTGCGGACTGTCGATTAGTGAGAAGAAGACCAAAGCAATTATCTTTGGCACGAGACACAATCTTGCCACTCTCGATAATCTTATGCTGCCCCCGATACTGGTAAATGGTCACGAGGTGTCTTACATGAATGAAGTTCGGGACCTAGGTGTCTATCTGACGTCTGACCTCACGTGGAATCGTCATATATCATCTATAAGCTCTAAAGTCCATTATACCTTATACCGACTTCGTTTCCAAGGAATTAATTTACCATCTTCAGTGAAACAAATGTTAGTAAATGCTCTAATTCTTCCACACCTGGACTTTGCAAGCCTTACTTTTGCTGATGCCTCGGGTTACCTCATGATAAAACTACGTCGTCTCTTAAACTGTGCACTACGTTTTGTTTACAAGTTGCGACGTGACCAAACGACACCATATTGGGAGAGAGCAAAGTGGCTAACACTCGAAGATCGTCATGCTTAATTTCGAAATACACTCACTTATCAAGTTTTAACAACATCTCACCCCATATACATCAGGGATAACTTTAGTCTACACCCCGAAACACTACGATACTCGTCTCGTCTGAATGCTACATCATTTTCGATACCTAATTGTCGAACAGATTACTTCGCCAATTCTTATTAGATAACTGCCATTAGATCACGGAATGTCGTGCCCCTCGAGATTCGAGCTTTACGGTTTCTCGACGCTTTTAAGTCCTCTCTTCTTGCACATTTACGACGCACAAATAGTCACAACTAATACCTCACTTGCCACTCGAAACTTACATGATTACGCGTATGAATGTATATGTATGTATTTGTTCTAGTATGAGTAAACATATATACCACATCAATTCATACGAGTTACAAGCTGTGCGGAATGAAACCTTGTCGTCCAACATCGAACGGAACTATTTACATTTAGATTAAGAATTAGTTAGTACCATCTGATTCTAGTTTTTAGTTAAATTATAGGTTAGTTTTTATTACTATTAAGTTTCATATGTTAATATCTTTGTAAATGTTGTGGTTTGTCCACGGACGCTTTCGTCCAGGACAAAAATAAACGGTTTCAAATTAAAAAAAAAAACACTTGTATTGTAATAGACTCTTCGATGCATATTACTATGTTTTACTGATTACTGTCTATATTATTATGATATCTTGAAACACGCCCAGGGATACGAGAAGCATGTGTACATAAAAAATGACTATCTGCGATCTATATACAAGTTCCGAAATTGTATTTCGTAACATAGAGCGCAGCGTAGCTACTTTAGATAGCGTAGTATTTTAGATGTCTGATCTGGTCCGTGATTATAATCTGTAGACTGATTCCATTTCAAATCATGCAGAGTCGCCGGGTCATGTTTTCAGAAAGCGCTGATATTGAAATATGCGATTCTATAGTAAAAATAAAGAGACGTATTTCACCGTTTCGCGAAAACATTATTCCCTGCGATACTAAAAGTAGGGGAAGTTTAACACATTCTTCAGAAAGTGACTGTTATTTTTACAAAAACTGTTGCCCCGCCGAGAAAAATAATGGTATGTTAATATTTCTTTATGCTTTTAATGTGTATATTCCAGCTGCATAAAATAGCGCTAAAACAATTTTAAAATATTTTTAAATAACAAGATGGCGTCGATTTTATTGAAAATTTAAAAAATTGATTATCTCAAAAACACCACCTTCAATATTTTCATGTTTTTTTAAAAAGTTAATGGGTCGATATGTGCCTCATTCTCAAAGTTCTTGCTCTGGTAAAACACTTTGTCATATAAAAAAAAATTAATTTATGAAAACATAAAATTAACTATTCAGCAACAAGTTTTTCCGCAGACGGTATTTCTCGTAATTTGGTGTATAAGGATTTTTGAGGTTGCTGATTACGAATCCGGTGTCAGATTTTAAAAGTTGAAAATGGGGTATCCAATATTCCAATATAGCGGAACAAAATTTAGAAAAATTATAATTTTGTTGAACAAATATTTTATGCCTTATGCACCAAATTAGAAGAAAATACCGTCTACGGAAAAACTCGTAGCTGAATAGTTAATTTTATTTTTTCATAAATTGATTTTTTTTGATATGATAAAATGTTTTACTAGAGCTAGAACTTTGAGAATGAGTTACGTATGGACCCATTAACTTGTCAAAAAAAAATGAACATTTTAAAAGGTGGTGATATATAGAGATAATCAATTTTTTTAATTCTCAATAAAATGGATTTTGTTATTTAAAAATATTTTCAAATTATTTTAGCGCTATTTTATACAGCTGGAATATACACATTAAAAGCATAAAGAAATATTAACATTATTTTTCTCGGCGGGGCAGGAGTTTTTGTAAAAATAACAATCACTTTCTGCGGAATGTGTGTTTAACTTCCTCTACTTCTAGTATCGCAGGGAATAATTTTTTCACGAAACGGTGAAATACGTGTCTCTTCATTTTTACTATAGAATCGCATATTTCAATATCAGTGCGTTCTGAGCACATGACCCCGGCAGCTCTGCATGGTTTGAAATGAAATCGGTCTGTAACTTTTATAAGTGTTCCTGATGAAATATTTTGCGTATAAATTCGGAGTTATGAGATGTTTATTATTTAGATATTGTGTGTAAGTATGTATTTACCATTTTTGTCGGCGCTTGTTGTTTTGACTTGCGCTGTGCACTTTTTATGTATATAATATTGTTGACATCTCAAAGTAATATGTGATGTTGTTCTTAAGTGATTAAACAGATAATTTTTATATAACAATAATGGCTTGGCTTTGTAAAAATTATAAATTCATAATAACGATGATATATGTGCACACGTTTCAATCATACGACTAACTAATCTCTGATTGCATACGAAACACCCCGAGCAGAAATCTGTCCAGGCTGCCTGAAAACTTAGCAGGGCCTGATCAGGCATCAATCAGGCCCGCCTCATAAGGTGTGCCTTATCACTCCCGGTTCAGGCCCTGAACAGGCAGAAATCAGGCGCGCCTGGTAAGGTGTGCCTTATCACTCCCGAATCAGGCCCTGAACAGGCAGAAATCAGGCGCGCCTGATAATGTGCCTTGTCACTTCCGGATCAGGCCCTGACCAGGCTGCAATCAAGCGCGCCTGATAAGGTGGGTCTTAATACTGCCGGACCATGCACTCGTCAGAGGACTACAACCTGCATCTTATCAGGCAAACGTAGTTGTTGCCTGACCATGTTCAAACAGAGGATTGGAAAGCAAACTTTACTTGTAGCTGCATATAAGAATTTGTTATAAACATCATTAAAAGAGGTTTCACGAGAAATATGAATGCGACATTTGGTTCTACGGGATAAATTATGTGAAAAACGTACATGTATTATTGTATTACTATTATATAGAATAAATAACAATAATAGATATACGTTTCATACATAATTTACTCCGTAATATCGATTGCCGCAAATAGATTTTGTCTAAAACCGTGTTTGACGAAATTGTTTATAAAATATTAATATAAATAATTATATAATTATAAATAAGAAAACACACATATTTTATTTTTATCAAATATCCTATGTCCAGTCGTTAATTTGGCGCTAACCGCCATGTGATTAGCATGGGCCAAAGCTGATTTTCGATCATATTATTTACTTATTATTTTTAACAACAAATTTACGACTTTTAACAAAACATTGTACTTATTTTCGGTCCAATTTTTCTCTTAGATTGGATTAAAACCGCCAGATTTAATATAGAACCACTATTGTCGAAGTTGTTTCTTGACAAAATGTTATAAACTATTATTTTTTATAAACAAAAAAACACGGGTATTTGATTTTTGGCAGGTATTTTATTGACGATAGTTGGTTTGACGCTACCTGAGCTGTGCTAGGTATGGCCCTTAATGGGTTAATAGAAGACACCATTTTTTATAAAATGCTGCAATTGCGAGCGTAGCGTAGTGGTTAAGGCGCCAGCGTAGTGAGCGAGAGACCCCCGTTCGATTCCCGGTCGGGGTAAAATTTATTCTTATTTATTTGCGAGCATTGAAAAATGCAAATACAGGATGCGATATATGAAAGTATAATATAAAATATAAATAATACAAAACATTTTTAATGTTTAAAAATTAAATTCAGAAATAAAAATTAACATAATCATTCGAATGACACATTTATGAAATGTTGGATTAATAATATAATAAATATATATCATTAAATATAAAGTGTATATAAAAGTGACTCGTACATTTGTTTGATTCATTTTATTTAATTATTATTGTTTAAACGAACTTTAGAGGTGCCCTTATAAAGCCCTGATCAAGCCCTGACAGAGGCCTGACCAGAGCCTTATTTCAGGATGCCTGATCAGGCCCGGACCAAAATAATCGTTACGTTTCTGATCAGGGCCTGATAGGGTAGCCTGATAAGGGCCTGAAATATAATCAGGCAGCCTGAGCAGGGCCTGATCAGGGCCGTATCGAAATTTCTACTCGGGACACCAAAGGTATATGTATAATTTCACAATATTTACATTATAATATTTGTATCACGATGTATGGTATAATGTAAGACTGTTAAGAATTGTAAATTGATCGTATTCATTATCCAATACTATATTGCAATAATTCTTTTTATTCCATTATTTTGTCGTGATTATATTTGTAGCGATTATTTTGTTCGATTATTTTATCGTTGTGTTGTTTTGTCGTGTAACCATTTTTCTGATCGTTCACTTTAGGGTGCAATACATTGCCTCTATTTAACTTTTAAAAACTAAAGAAGAACATCGCCATTTACCTAAAAATTGAAGAAAAATGGAGAACGAGTACCATCCGCATAAAGGCAGTTCTTCTTGTACATGACGAAACCCATAAATTAGCAAAATAATGTAGAAGATAACGTATTTGAAAATTCTTCCGTGCTTAGTCGTATCTTTGAAAAAATATAGCTGGATTTGAATAATGCCCATAATCATTAGGTGATATTACTCCTGACGTATTGAGAAAATTCGTGAAATCGATGATCTTTATTACTTAGGAATATCATTAACAGATATCTGCACTATAATTATACAACTGCAATTATATGAAAAATGGAAAAATTATAAACTACCTGGAATAGCTATGGTACCAATATGAAACAATTTCTAAGTGCAAAATTTTTGTTAAGGACTTTTTTTTGCTTGAAATTTCATGTAGAATACGTACCTACCATCAATACAGTCAGTGAATTGTTTATATGCACTTACATAAATTTGAAAATTGTTAGGAAGGAAATAAGAAGGCCCTCGTTAAGACATCGCCTCAGGCCCGGCTTTGGAAGTACCATAAAGTATTATAATGATTGGATGAAGTCTGAAACTTCAAAAAAGATTAAGATAACAGAAAACTGCGTTCATCCGCAGTTGTTGAATGCTAATAAAGGACAAATATTTGTGACAAAAGCCCACGTGATTGATGAGATGAATAATTCTGCAGAAATATTGTTAAAATACGACAAAATAGCAAAATGACGCTGAATGAACAAATGTATAGGAAAATAAGCGGGTAAATCCCATATGATTCGGCCTTTACTGTACAATTTTCCTGCAAGCGGAAGAAATTTCATAATTGATCGATATAATATATACTTATACACCGCCTGAGTAAACTCGTAATGAATTGCATGACATACTGCAACATGTTAATATATGTAGAATGCGTCATATAAGTATTCGTATTCTGTTTATAACTTATAATGATGTAAATTTGATATTTTATATGGTTATTTTTAGGAAATTTAATAACGTAACATATTAACATTTATAACTAATATTAGAAATATTCTTAGACATACATGACTAAATAAAAAATGAATATATTAACAATATTATTTTATTCATACAATCTGCGTTGTATTCATTGTCGATGTCGTATTCTACTTTAATTTTACGTTCGTTACATTGTAGTCCACAAGAAAGAAATGTCAAATTCAATTTTACCTTTTAATGCGTTGTTGCTGAACGTTAATTAGCACATTTTAACTCCACTCTTTGTGGAATCTCCATATTATACGTGAAAATGCTTGTTTTGTATTTCATCTCGAGCATCTGACATGAACTTTTGATCATGTCTACAATGAAATTCCACCTTAGAATTAGGAGAAAATGTAATTATTAAATAATCATTTTTAATTTCAAGCAACTTTTTCTTGCAAAGAAGTGAACAATGTATGTGCTTTCACAATTCGCCCTATGCGTAAGTATAAAACATTGAGAGACAATAAATTAAGTAATATATCCGTAAGTATCACATTATTTCATTAAATGTTTCAACTATTATCTTAAAAAATATATATAATATCTGCAGAGTATATTAAATTATAAAAACAATAATCTAATACATTAAATCATTTATAAAATTTTTATTTGAATACGTGCTAGATTGCATAACCGCACACTTAAATATTAAATTATACATAGTATTCAAACGCAATAACAAATCAGTTACGCATATATTAAAAAGTAGAATTAATAAGTTAAGTATATACAGTAAATATATTAAATGTATAAAACGTTTTTTCTGAAAATAAATAATATTATCTACGATCATCGCCCCTGCATAATACGTCCGCCAATCTCCGAAATAAATACAACACCTAATGGCAATGCAATGCACTGTAATTACCGGTAAAATAGATACGGCCGACGAAATGATAGAAAAACCTTTCCAGGGTGAAAAGGTTTTTCGAATTTGCGTAGTGGGGGGTCAGTCGCACCATAGGCAGTGTCAGGTCAAGTGCAACAGAAGTTCGACAGCTCAGTATCAGTTTGCCCTTACAAGCAGAACAAGGTGATTTTTTGACAACGATGGAATCCCTATTCACTGCAGTGTTTAAGGAGGATTTCAGCCTGGTGAAGACGTTACTAATTGGTGGATATGACATCAACCAAAGGAATTCGGCAGGTTCTACAGCTCTGCATGCTGCAATATATAATTCAGGAACAAACATTCTGCAGTTCTTATTGGAATGGTGCCCTAACATAAATGCCGTAGATGAGGACGGAAACACTGCACTTCACCTGGCAGCAATTCTTGAAAACAAGGAAGCCGGATATTTGCTGCTTCAACATGATTGCGACATCGAAATCGAGAATATCCACGGAGATTCACCGGCGGATATAGTATCCAGAATTCAACAAGAGTCAACATCTAGGTGTATCGACCATTGAGAATGAACCATTCTTCATAGACAAGAACGAGTACCAGCACAAATTAAGGCAAACACTATGCCATTTAAATGTACATATAGTTAGTAATAAGAAAAATGACAACGACTTCATTATAGTCAGCTTTTAAATGCGCCAGACCACTGTCTGCCAGTCCTAAGCCTGGATAAAGCATGAAGGAAGGTTGATGATTTTTAGTCTATTATCTTACACAACTTCATAGGAAAATTGAATATTAAGTCTATAATATTCTAAAAGACAATAAAAAGTAAAATATTAAATACAGTCGAATATACTAATTAAACATGTAGACGGCAAATGTTTGCGATACCGCCCCGTACCACTCACATGTCCATTGAGCATCGAGGCAGCGCACAGCAGGGATGATTAACAAAAATCGCTGTCACGTCAGTTTACACCTAATGGTAAACCAATGCTCTGTAATTACCGGTAAAAATTGTTATTGCATTTTTGAAAATCTTTTACTTAGTATTCCCGTAGAGGAACTAAACTATATACAGCCCAATGAGAGCAGGAATGTTTAATATACGTACATCATACGTAAAAGAGGTATAAAAATAGTAGACGTATATATAATACCTTGCGTTTATTGGACGTTTAAATACAATTTATGAAATAACGTATTATTTTTTACGCATGTCAAACGTGCATAAATCGTGGAACTGACGAGTATTATAAACTTTTTTGACAAACTTTTTTAATTGATAAAAATAAAAGGGTTTAAAAAATGATTATATGCTACATTTATTATTAGAAGATATTATATGTTAATAAAACGTCTAAGATGCATCATATTTATCTCAATTCAGCAACGTGTAATGCGAAATGTTTATTAGATGTTTAACAATATCGTATGAAATATCGTATTTTAGTTTACGTATACAAGACGTATAATAATCGTATAATATACGAGATGTATAAACTTATTTGAAAAACTTTTATAATTTATCAAAATAGAAATGGTTAAAAAAAGTCTTAATAATACGTTTATTATGAGAGGATGTTAAACGTTAATAAAACGTTTGACGTATACCATATTCGAATCCAAAAATTAATTCCATAATTACACAATAAAATGTAATGAAAAACGTTTCGGAAATGTGTAAATATAACTTATGGAATATGCTATTTGAGTATGCTTATGTAAAACGCATGAAAATGGTGTAAATTACAAGTTCAATAAGCTCATTGGGAAATCGTTTATAATTAATTCTATGGATTTTATTCTATGTTTACTAACAGATGGTATTAAGTGTTAGTAAAACGTCTGAAATATACCATATTTATATCAAAATATTGATTCTGTTATTTCCCTTTAACAAAATATAACGCGAAATAGTTATTCAAAGTATACCTCTATCAATTATAATTACTTCGACCCAGACCATAGGTCTGGAATTTGGTCAGTTCCCGCCAAAAAATTACCCTATGAATGGACGATTTTCTACATATTTCTATTTCTTATGAATGTATGATGCACAACATGCAACAAAATACATATTTCTATGTTCTTTGAACATTCAAAACAATATTTACAGTACTATTGATCTTCCAGTGTTTATTATTTTGTAAAATCAAAGCAAAGTTTTAAAGCCATCCAATACTGGTACTGAAAACGTCCCATTTGATTTAAACCGTCTATTCATTGGGGTTTAGCGGATTTTTTTACAAACGTATGAATACGAGGTTAATAATTAAATAAAATCAAAGGTTAAACTACACGGCCATAAAGAGCAGAGTCTAACGATTCCAATGGTGGTATCATAATTAAATTTTCATAAAAGAATTCAAAAGATACAATTTATTAAAGTGTGAAAAATGCTTAACCGGCCATTCATTGGCATATTCACCCTATTTAAGGAACAAGATATTGTTAAATATGTATAGAAACTACTCGAACCCTACGATGCTAGAACTACCCTCTGCCTCCTTCTTTCCTGGCAGCGTTAAAATGGGAAGATTCCCGGAAGCATCAGCCTTTCGTCAGGGAACTGCAATACGAATTTAGCCAAAATTGTAGGCACCTGGGTCGAAGGCATCTAGTTTTCACGTTATGATCGACTAAAAAATATTTGATTTCAATTTTTTCGTATTTTCTTTTTGCAATAAATGTTAAACAAATTAATATTTTAAGCTACAACTTGGCAGAAAGGCTTATCTGCGCACCTGCTACAAATATTATAACGTAAAACAAAATCCTGAACCCGACTCCAAAACGTGGGAGATTGCACTTGGAATTCCCCCACTATTTCGCTAATCTATCCATTGGGTTTCGTCATGTCCAAGAAGGATTGCTTTTCAGCGGATATTCCTCGTTCTTGATTCTTCTGCAATTTTTAGGTAAATCGCTATGTTCTTCTTTGGTCTTCATTTAGTGGTTAAAAGTTAAATGCAGGTAATGTATTGCACACTAAGGTGAACAATCAGAAAATATACCTTTTTAACACTCCCTGCGTAAAACACGATTTTACGCACTAGGGCGAAATTTTCATGTACGTAAAATTGCGCTCTACTCACGTCGTATTAAAAAATATCGTATGCATCATTGGCGAAATATCGATCTTCGACGAGTGTGAAGTTTGTCGCTCGAGCGGAGCGAGGGTGACAATCACAATTGCGCCCTTGTTGCATAAAATACTATACTATTATAGATTCTTTAGAACATCATAGGCCAATTGATCTTAATCTTAATCGACGTCTGGAAAAGCAGTGAATATAATGAAGTATTATTACTTCGGTGTATAGAAGGGACAGGGTTTTCCAGTTTTACTATACTAAGCGGCCATTAAATTATTTTATATCCTTACCTGGACTTGTATTGTTTGTTATCTTCGTAAACACATTAAGATATTACATTTTTATAAAGATTTGTTATACCTTTGGCAATAATATACAGATTTTAAAATACTCATTGAGATCTTTGGTGTCAGTTTATTCATATGGCGATTTTTTTCTTATAAAATCAGCACCGACATGTAGAAAAGTGGTTATAAATGTCAAAAGCTTTATTAACGTTGTTACACATTTTCTTTCTGTCTTTTTGGAATCCTTTATTGTAATTAAATCAATTGATATACAATGCTGATACATTTTGATAACAAAACTAGTGTTGGCGAGGTGCCTCGCTCGCTCAAAAACTTCATCCCTGTGAAGAGTCGGTTATTCCTTAACCCTTAGTTCCGACGGCTATTTTAGCTTTGCGATGTTAGGGTCGTAAGTTCAAATCCCATCCGACCGAAAGGTTTTTTAATTTATTTACGAGCGGTAATAATTGTAAAAAAATAGGTAAAAATTAAATAACTAATGCGAGACATTGGTATACAAAATTTATAAATAAAATAAATGTAATAATTTTTTTTCATCAGATAATGTCTTAGATTCGTCTGGCGCCCGTCTGAACGTTGTCTGGCGATAGTATGGGAAGCGGACATAGGCTAGACTAATCTCATATCTTTGACTCACGCTAAAGGCATATAACAAACATATCATATCCATACTATTCCCAATACTATAGCCATATTGCTACCATACCAAAAATTTCCACGCGGGCGGTATTAATGAAACGGTATATACTACCATTTCTTGTAGATAATGAGCAATGAAAATGTTTAAAATATTTAATGTTTCCAAGTGGTAGGTGCAACGTTTTATTAAAGTCTGTGATAAACGAATTCTAACCTGAATTGTGCATACGTTTTAAACTCGGAGTACCTTTAGCAAATATATTCGTCTTCTATCATACACATACATTTATGTACTGTATTATACATTTATTAAACGCACTTTAAAGTTATGCTGTTCATAGGACATCATATCCGATTTTTTGGCATTTAAAATACTTTCGTATTATATATATTAGGGCGGTTAAAAAAAAAACATATTTTTTTTTAAAGTCTTACCCCCGAAATATCTTCCAAATAGCGAAAAATGCACCAAGAATGTTTACAGTTTTTTAAGAACAAATTGAGAGGTCGCCCTCTGTCCTTTTGTGCAAAAATCAATAAAATTATAAATTTAATTATTTTAACAGGTGAAAATATCAACATTTTATTACGTCATCAACTGTAATCTTCATCAGTGTTATGAACAACAAACGCCACATTTTTTATGGCATAAAATAATGTTCTAAACAAGATACGGCAATAAATTATTGAAAAAAATTAGTTCAAAAATATTTGTAACCCCTCAGATGATACACCTGTTCGATATCAAAAAAGTAGAACGTGTTTTTGATGTATATTTCCCTCCTGATTACGAATATGACGTTAGACATTGGCGTTCGGCCATATCATGGCCGCTATTTTGAAAAAAAAAACAGCCCAAAATTACGATTATTCTGATTTTTGCGCATTATTTTTGAAATACAAGAAAGCACAACGTGGTTTCGATATATTTTTGCCTCCTAATTGCGAATGTGACGTCAGAAATCAGCGGTCGACCATATGATATCCGCCATTATGAAAAAACAGCTAAAAATTACGATTATTCTGATTTTTGTGCTTTTTTGAAAAATACAGTGAACATCATATTCGTAATCAAGAGGGAAAAATACACCGTAAACGCGTTCTACTTTTTTCGATATCGAACAGGTGTATCATCTGAACGGTTACAAATATTTTCGAACTTATTTTTTTCAATAATTTATTGCCGCATCTTGTTTAGAACATTATTTTTTATGCCATAAAACTTGTGACATTTGGTGTTCATAACACAGATGAAGTTTACCGTTGATAACGTAAAAAAATGTTGATATTTTAACCTGTTAAAAAAATTAAATTTATAATTTTATTGATTTTCGCACAAAAGGAGAGAGAGCGACCTCTAAATTTTTTCTTAAAAATCTGTGAAAATTCTAGGTGCATTTTTTCGCTATTTGGATGATATTTCGGGGGTAAGATATTAAAAGAAAATAGCTGTTTTTTAACCACCCTAATATATTTAGTATATAACGCTGAATGAACAAGTGTATAGAAAAATAAGGGGGTAAATCCCATATGATTCGGCCTTTACTGTACAATTTTTTCTGCAAGCGGAAGAAATTTCATAATTCAATATAATATATACTTATACACCGTGGCCTGAGTAAACTCAAAATGAATTGCATGCCATACTGCAAAATCTTAATATATGGAGAATGCGTCGTATAAGTATTGGTATTCTGTTTATAACTTATAATGATGTAAATTTGATATTTTATATGGTTATTTTTAGGAAATTTAATAACGTAACATGTTAACATTTATAACTAATATTAGAAATATTCTTAGACATACATGACTAAATAAAAAATGAATATATTAACAATATTATTTTATTCATACTATCTGTGTTGTATTCATTGTCGATGTCGTATTCTACTTTAATTTACGTTCGTTACATTGTAGTCCACAAGAATGAAATGTCAAATTCAATTTTACCTTTTAATGCGTTGTTGCTGAACGTTAATTAGCACATTTTAACTCCACTCTTTGTGGAATCTCCATATTATATGTGAAAATGCTTGTTTTGTATTTCATCTCGAGCATCTGACATGAACTTTTCATCATGTCTCCAATGAAATTCCACCTTAGAATTAGAAGAAAATGTAATTATTAAATAATCATTTTTAATTTCAAGCAACTTTTTCTGGCA
Organism: Trichopria drosophilae; assembly: GCA_030407085.1. Taxonomy (NCBI): domain Eukaryota; kingdom Metazoa; phylum Arthropoda; class Insecta; order Hymenoptera; family Diapriidae; genus Trichopria; species Trichopria drosophilae. The sequence goes on along the minus strand of CM059585.1, from coordinate 107,025,422 downwards.
TAGAAGTGAACAATGTATGTGCTTTCACAAAAATAGTTCTGTATGCGCAAGTATAAAACATTGAGAGATAATAAATTATCTTTTAATAAAGTAATATATCCGTAAATTGCATTAAATGTTTCAACTATTATCTTAAACAATGTATATAATATCTGTAGAAGGTATTAAATTATAAAAACAATAATATAACATATCAAATCATTTATAAAATTTTTATTTGAATACATGCTAGATTGTATAACAGCACACTTAAATATTCAATTATACATAGTATTCAAACGCATTAACAAATCAGTTACGTATATATTAAAAAGTATAATTAATAAGTTAAATATATACAGTAAATATATTAAATGTATATAACTTTTTTTATGAAAATAAATAATATTATCTACGATCATCGCCCCTGCATCATACGTCCGCCAATCTCCGAAATAAATACAATACCTAATGGCAATGCAATGCACTGTAATTACCGGTAATATAGATACGGTCTGCGAAATGATAGAAAAACCTTTCCAGGGTGAAAAGGTTTTTCGAATTTACGTAGTGGGGGGTCAGTCGCACCATAGGCAGTGTCAGGTCAAGAGCAACAGAAGTACGACAGCTCAGTATCAGTTTGCCCTTACAAGCAGAACAAGGTGATTTTTTGACAACGATGGAATCGCTATTCACTGCAGTCTTTAAGGAGGATTTCAGCCTGGTGAAGACGTTACTAATTGGTGGATATGACATCAACCAAAGGAATTCGGCAGGTTCTACAGCTCTGCATGCTGCAATATATAATTCAGGAACAAAAATTCTGCAGTTCCTATTGGAATGGTGCCCTGACATAAATGCCGTAGATGAAGACGGAAACACTCCACTTCACCTGGCAGCAATTCTTGAAAACAAGGAAGCCGGATACTTGCTGCTTCAACATGATTGCGACATCGAAATCGAGAATATCCACGGAGATTCACCGGCGGATATAGTATCCAGAATCCAACAAGAGTCAACATCTAGGTGTATCGACCATTGAGAATGAACCATTCTTCACAGACAAGAACGAGTACCACCACAAATTAAGGCAAACACTATGCCATTTAAATGTACATATAGTTAGTAATAAGAAAAATGACAACGACTAAATTATAGTCGGCTTTTAAATGCGCCAGACCACTGTCTGCCAGTCCTAAGCCTGGATAAAGCATGAAGGAAGGTCCATGATTTTTAGTCTATTATCTTACACAACTTCATAGGAAAATTGAATATTAAGTCTATAATATTCCAAAAGACAATAAAAAGTAAAATATTAAACTAGATGCCTTCGACCCGGGTGCCTACAATTTTGGCTAAATTCGTATTGCAGTTCTTTGACGAAAGGCTGATGCTTCCGGGAATATTCCCACTTTAACACTACCAGGAAAGAAGGCGGCAGAGGGTAGTTCTAGCATCGTTAGGTTCGAGTAGTTTCTATACATATATTGTAACAATATCTTGTTCCTTAAATAGGGTGAATATGCCAATGAATGGAAGGTTAAGCATTTTTCACACTTTCGAATTCTTTTATGAAAATTTAATTATGATACCACCATTAGAATCGTTAGACTCTGCTCTTTATGACCGTGTAGTTCAACCTTTGATTTTATTTAATTATTAACCTCGTCTTCATACGTTTGTAAAAAAATCCGCTAAACCCCAATGAATAGACGGGTTAAATGAAATGGGACGTTTTCAGTACCAGTTTTGGATGACTTTAAAACTTTGCTTTGATTTTACAAAATAATAAACACTGGAATATCAATAGTACTGTAAATATTGTTTTGAATGTTCAAAGAACATAAAAATATGTATTTTGTTGCATGTTGTGCATCATACATTCATAAGAAATAGAAATATGTAGAAAATCGTCCATTTATGGGTAGTCGTCCATTCATTGGCATATTCACCCTATATTAAAATTGAAAATGAGCATTTTCAAAACTTCGACCCCGACCGCAGGTCAGCCGAAGCACTGATAAATGAGCACGTCTTGTTCACACTGATGCTTAAAAAACCGCGGTTTAGTCGAGTTTTTGACAGGTCGGGTGGCAGGAAATAAATTTTTTTATATGTGGGATACTTCGGTTTCCGTCCATGCGATCCAGTACATTAATACGTTTTTCTTCACGCCCTGGACGCGAAAGGTTTTGGCTCGATTGGTTATTTATAACTGAAAAACTTCCGAAATTGACAAGCTAGTTGCGTTTCGTCCTAGTGTACATGAATACAATTTCTTATTAATTTGCTTTTTATGGCATTATCGTTGATTTTACGAAGAAATGAATAAAACCTTTTTTGTAGAGATTTCGATGTTCTATATTTTTTGTTTGAAACATTTTTTTGTACGATTTGTATTTTTTGTTAAAAAATGGAAAAAACGTGTTTTTTGAGCGTTTTTTTGTTAAACCTCCCCATAATCTAGTATGCATTGTCTCCAAAAACTAATCAGATCTAAGTTTGGCCAAGAGAAACCCAAATCCGATTGTACTTTTTAAATTCGTCCAGCCAGTCGCGAGATATCGCGTATACAAAATTTTGCCCACGGACGGATGGACGGACGGACTACAACCTAACGGACATCAATTTTTTTATTGTTGCTTTGGGTTCCTTACGGCCTGAAACGTCGACATTTGATGAAAAACTATAGAGTAATTTTTTGGCGGGAACTGACCAAATTCAATACTTCGCCAGACCTATGGTCTGGGTCGAAGTAATACAGTCGTATAATATACTAATTAAACACATGTCCATTGAGCGTCGAGGCAGCGCACAGTTATAGGGATGCACGCGAGTCTGACTAACAAAAATCGCTGCCACGTAAGTTTACATCCGATCTTAATGGATTTTGTTTTAAATCTTCAGAAAAACTTGTACTATATGGATCCATCGCTACATATTGCGATTTGATAATGACCAACAGGCTAGCAGCATATTCGCTCGCGACAAAATATAACACCAAGTAGTTATTTTCATACGCTGGTCGTAAAAAGATCTAAACTTTTAAGTCGTATAATGAAGTTGTGTATCCGATTTACAAAGATTGGAAGGTCTTTTGAAAAACAAGACGTAATAGCGTTTTTCTGGAAAATTTAGAACGTAATTTATTACACTATTTATAATAATATTGCATTAATTATACAATAAATTACATTAATAAAAATCCTACCTGGAAAATTTAGAAAAATAACATTTAAAGTCCGTATTTCAGTCTATTCTTTATCACATATTCTCAATTAATGACATCTGATACATTAATTCACAGTCGATCTTCTGTCCTACATGTCTATTAGCAAGTCTTTCCAGCTTTTGCTTCCCTGCGCCACCTCACGGTCGTCATTCTCGATAGGCGATCGATTCAATTTCAAGAAAACAGAGACACGAACAAACAAGTGTCGTGATTTTCTTTACAGTGTTTGAATTTTTATTATTTATGTCAATTTTTTCATTAAAAGCCAATTATCTCTGTAAGGGGATGAAGCAACTTTTTTGGGACCCAAATAGAAAATGTCTGCAAAATTGTCCTCTTTTAATTTCGTGAAAGAAGATTTGAGTAGTCTTTAATAATGGCTTGTTTACTGATAAAAAACCGACCGCGCGCGGGCCGTCTGCCGGCCGCAAAGCGCTTCCTCGATGCCTAAAATGAGCCATGTGGCATCGCAAATATTTTCCGTCTATAGGTTTAATTAGTATATACGTCTGTAATCTCGAAATAGTCTGAGCATTGATAAAATTACAATATAATTAAATACAAGCGTCCAGGTTACGGCTACCAGTTCCATGCTGAAGGGCACAACTGGTAACTAAGTGCGAAACGCTTTTTAATGAAATAGATTTTGTTTGTTATTTATTATTTGGAATTTTCTATTCACCTTTTCTCAATAGTAAAATACATTGTTGACCCTTCGGCCGCGAATTATCGAGTCCTGCGACAATCGGATCAAAGTAGGGTTATCATACACAATCATTCGCGTAAGTGATGAAGGTATGAGTTGTTCCACATAGAAGCACCTCCTTCTGCATGTCATAAATACTCGTAGCACCTGCGCGAGCTTTGCGAAGTCGATTGTAATGTAATAATAAGTCAATAATTTATAGGGAAAAGCGTTGTTTAAGTACATTTTCATATAAACGTTTACAAGTAGTTGTATGAACTTATTACAAAAGAATTATTTACAAAAAAGCATTCGAAAAGAATACTTTAGGATTTCTTAGATGTTTCGATGCTAATTGGAGATTCGTGCTATTACGTAAAAGAATTCTTTATGAAAATTTTATTATGGGCTTGGAAAAACCAAATACGTTTAAAAAAGAATTCTTATGTACCTGTTTATTTAATAACAATCGCAGACGTTCCATGTCTTTTTAAGCATACGCAAAGAAGAACCTCCGGCGATCAAAAGGGCATACGCGCGGATTCGGCAGGAAAACTTTTGTCCAATGTAGTTAATTTTTAAAAATATTTCAAATTTAAACTAGCGTTGGCTTGGTGCCTCGCTCGCTTCGCTCGCTCAGAAACTTCGATCCAGAGGAGAGTCGGCTATTCCTTAAGACTCGTTTGTTTACTAACAGCTTTCAATTATATTATAAAATTATATTGATATTTGGGGGTCCAATCATATTTAGGTGCAGGTGGCTTCGATAGATATGTTACAACAATATAGTGTTTCTTATATGTATGAAAATTGAAAATGCGCATTTTCAAAACTTCGACCCCGACAACAGGCCAGCCAAAGTATTAATAAATAAAAGTTGCAACACACTTACTTCATGCACTTGTATTCTAATAGACTATTCGATGCATATTACATGTTTACTGTGTTTTACTAATTACTGTCTGTATTATTATGATATTATATATACAATATATATAAATCGTCAAAGATATCTTGAAAGTGTCGAAAAGACTCTGACGGATATCTTATAGATATCTATAAGACATCTTTTAGATATATCGAAAGATTTATTTTCGTATCAAGGGCGTAAAAGAACTTTGCGCCCGTAGGTGGTCACCGCGCCCGAGGGGCTGGCAAAGACTACCCCCGGGGGGTAGGGGGTCGAAACGTCGAAATTTGATGAAAAACAATAGGGTAATTTTTTTGCCGCGATGAACAAATTCAATACTTTTTCAGACAATAGTCAGAAACATTTTAAACCAGTTTTTATGGCAGTATCGTTGACTTTAGGAAGAAAATGCATACAACCTTTTTTGTAGAGAATTCCATGCTCTATCTTTTTTATTTGAAACATTTTTTAATAAAATTTGTATTTTTCAAAATAAATGCAAGAAACTACAAAGAAACTTAATTGGGGCAAATTTTTTTTAGTAATGGACGGGTGGATCTGCGCCAAAATCTAATCAGATCTAAGTTATGCCAAGACGCGTATTTTAAAAAAAACGTATGTCAATACGCTTATCCGTTCGCGAGTTATCGCGAGACAAAAAAACGGGACGTACGGACGTACAGACGCACGTACGTACAAGATCACGGACACAAATTTTTTTATTGTTGATTTGGGTTCCTTAGGGTCTGAAACGTCGACATTTGATGAAAAACTATATGGTAATTTTTTTGCCCGAAGTGACCAAATTCAATACTTCGTCCAGAATTAGTCTGGGTCGAAGTAATTTTATTGCTTAATCCATATACAGACTGAAATGGCCTATATTTTGATCCTTTGAACAAAATTTATAGTGTTTTTACTTTTCTGAATAAATAAGAAAAACCAAGTATTTGAAAAAAGTAACAATTTTCGATATTTTTTCACTTCAACTAGAGGTATCTTGCTCAATTTTTGAAATTCCGGAATAAAACAAAATAGAGGTTATAGGGTAGACGTTTCCGAAAATAAATAAAGAAAAACAAAGTTAATATGTTTATCAACGAAAAAGATATCCATTTTTTTCACAAAAAATGTAAATTCTCGGTATCGAAAACTTTAAGCGTTTCGTTTGACGAGCGAATTTCGAGCTACCGAAAACTTCAAGCGAGAAAGTTATTCGTTAGGATACGAAGAAGGTTTTTGGAATTTTTCACAAAAATCGGACAAATCAGAACAAAAATTGTTGATGTGTAAAGTTTACGGCGCGGATGAAATAATTTCGAACTAGAGTGTTCTCGTTTTATTCGTGCATTATTGCCGTTTCATTGTTTACACAAACAAGCATATGTACTTCAAACGGAAAAAGTGTCTTCTATTATTAAGTAAGCCAAACAAAAATTGTGTTTTAGAAATATTTATAAAGATATCGAAAAGTTTCTAAGAAATACATTTTTCATATAGCGACTTCAACATTTTGAAACACGCCTATGTTTCATATTCCTTTACTTGATATGGAATATGTATTAATATTTACTTGGTAGGGAATATGGAACATTCACAGTCCTAAGCTTGTACAAAGTGTGAAGGGAAATGTTGAAATATCAATTCAGAAACTTCGACCCAGCGGAGAGTCGGCTATTCCTTAATACTCGTTTGTTTACTAACAGCTTTCAATTATATTATAAAATTATATTGATATTTGGGGATCCAATCATATATTTAGGTCCAAGTGGCTTTGATAGATATGTTACAACAATATAGTGTTTCTTATATGTATGAAATTTGAAAATGAGCATTTTCAAAATTTCGACCCCGACAACAGGCCAGCCGAAGTATTAATAAATAAAAATTGCAAAACCCTTACTTCATGCACTTGTATTGTAATAGACTATTGGATGCATATTACATGTTTACTGTAGTTTTCTAATTACTGCCTGTATCATTATGATTTTATATATACAATATCTCGGCTTCGCCTCGGGTAAAAATTACACGCAGTCTGAGACATTCTTTATTTTACCTCCCTCGTTGAGTAATATACTATTTCCTTATGGCCGGGAGGATAAGCGGCATATTTCCTTCCGCTTGTGGGAGGAAAGTTGCTGCTTTCCTCCCGGTGTGAAGAAAAAGAAATTATGCGTCCGTAGGTGATCACCGCGCCCGAGGGGCTGGCGAAGACTACCATTTATTATTTTATTTCACCGTCGAAATTTGATGAAAAACTATAGGGTAATTTTTTTGCCGAGATGACCAAATTCCATACATTTTCACACAAAGTTATAAGTAATTAAAACCAGTTTTTATGACATTATCGTTGAGTATAGGAAGAAAATGCATACAAGCTTTTTTTGTAGAGAATTTCATGCTCTATCTTTTTGGTTTGAAACATTTTTTAATAAAATTTGAATTTTTCAAAATAAATGCAAAAAACTACAAAGAAACTCAATTGGGGCTAATTTTTTTTAGTAATGGATGGATGGATCTGCGCCAAAATCTAATCAGATCTAAGTTATGACAAGCCACGTATTTAAAAAAAATGTATGTCTTTACGCTTATCCGTACGCGAGTTATCGCGAGACAAAAAAACGGGACGTACGGACGTACCTACGAACAAGACAAATTTTTTTATTGTTGAATTGGGGTCCTTAGGGTCTGAAACATCGACATTTGATGAAAAACTATAGGGTAATTTTCATGCCTGAAGTGACCAAACTCAATACTCCGTCCAGACCTAAGGTCTGGGTCGAAGTAATAAATATGGGACTCATACCTGATTTAATCTTAATGGAAGTCTGGAAAAGCAGTGAATATAATAAAGTATGTATTATTACTTCAGTGTATGCAAGGGACAGGGTTTTCCAGTTTTACTATACTAATCCTCCACTAAATTATTTTATATCTTTACCTGTGTACTTGTATTGTTTCTTATCTTCGTAAACACATTAAGATGTTATTACATTTTTGTAAAGGTTTTTTGCACCTGTGGTATACATAGTACCGTTTCTTCTAGTTAATGGGCAATGAAAATATTTAATGTTTCCAAGTGGTATAGGTGTAACGTTTCATTAAAGTGCATAATAAATGAATTCTAAACTGAATTGTGCATTCGCTTTATAATTGGAGTATCTTTGAGCAAATATAAACGTCTTCGATCATACACACACATTCATACACTGTATTAAACGCACTTTAAAGTGATACTATTTATGGGACATCATAACCGATTTTTTGGCGTTTAAAATACATTTCGTATTATATATACGAATTATAAACGCCTGTGATAAACTTGTGCTAAACTACAGCTTCATAAATGCGTTATTAATACAAGTTTTTGTCAAAAACTATTTTTAAACTAAATTGAGGTATACTAATCTACTTAAAAATAGTACTTTATTTGTTATTTCCAAGAAAATGGAATCTCTATCCCTACCTATCACAAGCTTAAACTGCTTACACGCACGTAATGCTCTATAACCGTAGATAATATTCATATTTAATGTATGCATGATGTATGGCAAATATAATTGTAATATCGAGAAGTTGAAATGTGTAACGTAAGACCGGGCTCATCATCTTGCCGATCCCACAAGGGCAGCTGTAATAATACGAAAGCAATAATTACCTTTTTGTCCGTAGGGGTAATCCTTTACCTTTCTAGGAATGATTTTATACTTTCCACTTTATAACTAGTCAGCTAATTTGTTAACTTGGGTTTTCCATTCATGTACCTATTTGTACCAACCACCTGAAGTGGATAAGACTAACTTTCATTACAGACAAGGATTAGCTTATGGTGTAAACCCAGTTAGATACATAAAATGTCCACGATCATCCGACGACGAATATTTGACAATTTTTTGCTAGCAACATGTTGGAATAGATATCAGTGTAGGTTTGGGTACAATTTATCGAAATAACTTGGTATAGAGTGTGACATTGTTCAATCGTAATGCGTCGAAAATCGATTCGTTGAACAGCAATGATTTATCAATAAAACTAGTGATCGGATATTAATTTGTCAAATCGGTCGGTTCATCAAAAATCAATTCGTCGAAAACATAATTTAAAACTAGATGCCTTCGACCCGGGTGCCTACGATTTCGGCTAAATTCGTATTGCAGTTCCCTGACGAAAGGCTGATGCTTCCGGGAATATTCCCATTTTAACACTGCCAGGAAAGAAGGCGGCAGAGGGTAGTTCTAGCATCGTTAGGTTCGAGTAGTTTCTATACATATATTGTAACAATATCTTGTTCCTTAAATAGGGTGAATATGCCAATGAATGGATGGTTAAGTATTTTTCACATTTTTTTTCAACCTTTGATTTTATTTAATTATTAACCTCGTCTTCATACGTTTGTAAAAAAATCCGCTAAACCCCAATGAATAGACGGGTTAAATGAAATGGGACGTTTTCAGTACCAGTTTTGGATGGCTTTAAAACTTTGCTTTGATTTTACAAAATAATAAACACTCGAAGATCAATAGTACTGTAAATATTGTTTTGAATGTTCAGAGAACATAAAAATATGTATTTTGTTGCATGTTGTGCATCATACATTCGTAAGAAATAGAAATATGTAGAAAATCGTTCATTCATTGGTAGTCGTCCATTCATTGCAATATTCACCCTATATTAAAATTGAAAATGAGCATTTTCAAAACTTCGACCCCGACCGCAGGTCAGCCGAAGTACTGATAAATGAGCACGTCTTGTTCACTCTGACGCTTAAAAAAACGCGGTTTATTCGAGTTTTTGACAGGTCGGGTTGCAGGAAATAAATTTTTTTATATGTGAGATACTTCCGTTTTTTAGGGCATTATCGTTCATTTTGCGAAGAAATGAATAAAACCTTTTTTTTTAGAGAATTCGATGTTGTATACTTTTTGTTGGAAACATTTTTTTGTACGATTTGTATTTTTTGTTAAAAATGGAAAAAACGTGTTTTTTGAGCGTTTTTTTGTTAAACCTCCCCATAATCTGGTATGCATTGTCTCCAAAAACTAATCAGATCTAAGTTTGGCCAAGAGAAACCCAAATCCGTTTGTACTTTTTAAATTCGTCCTGCCAGTCGCGAGATATCGCGTATACAAAATTATGCCCACGGACGGACTGACGGACGGACGTACAACCTAACGGACATCAATTTTTTTATTGTTGCTTTGGGTTCCTTACGGCCTGAAACGTCGACATTTGATGAAAAACTATAGGGTAATTTTTTGGCGAGAACTGACCAAATTCAATACTTCGCCAGACCTATGGTCTTGGTCGAAGTAATACGACAAATTAACAAAATACCGCTGAATGAACAAGTGTAGGAAAATAAGCGGATAAATTCCATTATATTATTCGGCCTTTAATGTACAATCTTTCCTGCAAGCGAAAGAAATTGCATAATTCAATATAATATGTACATGTATACAGTGCCATAAGTAAACTCATAATAATTTGCATTCCACTCTGTAAAATATTAATATATGTAGAAGGCGTCGTATAAGTTATAATGTACGCACTACAAACAAAAATGTCCATATTGTAAATGTGATTTTCGGAATATAGCGCAATGTATATCTCTATAGTATTAGTATTCTGTTTATAACCTATATGATGTAAATTTGATATTTAATATGGTTATTTTAGAAAATTTAATAACGTAACATGTTAACTTTTATAACTAATATTAAAAATGTTCTTATACTTAAGACTAAATAAAAAATTAATATATTAACAATGTTATTTTATTCATACTGTCTGCGTTGTATTCATTGTCGATGTCGTATTCCACTTTAATTTGACGTTCGTTACATTGTAGTCTCTAAGATTGTAATGTAAAATTCAATTTTACCTTTTAATGTCTTATTGTTAAATTTTAGTTATAGCATATTTCCACTGTTTGTGTAATATCCATATTGTACTAGAAAAATGCTTGTTCTGTATTTCATCTCGAACATCCCGCACGGAAAAAAAATTCGATGAAAATATATGCGGGAATATATGTAGCATATATGTCACATATTGCATTTTTCGCCGAAATTATATGCAATATATAGATTAAATATATGCCAGATATAAATTTAAAACTATATGTGCATTCATATATCTAATATATATCTCACATATTGCTTTTTTCGCCGAAAATATATGTGCATTTATTTAGCATATACGTCGCATATATTTATTTTCCGTGTAGGATCTGACATGAACTTTTCATCGAGTGTCTCCAATGAAATTTCGCCTTAGAATTAGAGGAAAATGTAATTATCAATTAATCCACTTCTAATTTTTAGCAACTTTTTACTTGCAAAGAAGTGAACAGTGTATGTGCTTTCACAAAAATAGTTCTGTATGCGTATTATCTTTTAATAAAGTAATATTTCCGTAAATTTCACATTATTTCATTAAATGTTTCACCTATTATCTTAAAGAATATATATAATATCTGTATAGTGTATTAAATTATGAAAACAATATTCTAAAACATCAAATCATTTATAAAATTTTGATTTGAATATATGCTAGATTGTACAACCGTACACTTAAATATTAAATTATACATAGTATTCAAACGCATTAACAAATCTGTTACGTATATATTAAAAAGTATAATTAATAAGTTAAATATATACAGTAAATATATTAAATGTATAAAACTTTTTTTTTGAAAATAAATAATATTATCTACGATCATCGCCCCTGCATCATACGTCCGCCAATATCCGAAATAAATACACCTAATGGCAATGCAATGCACTATAATTACCGGTAAAATAGATACGGCCGGCGAAATGATAAGAAAACCTTTCCAGGGTGAAAAGGTTTTTCGCATTTACGTAGTGGGGGGTCAGTCGCACCATAGGCAGTGTCAGGTCAAATGCAACAGAAGTACGACAGCTCAGTATCAGTTTGCCCCTACAAGCAGAACAAGGTGAATTTGACAACGATGGAATCCCTATTCACTGCAGTCTTTAAGGAGGATTTCAGCCTGGTGAAGACGTTACTAATTGGTGGATATAACATCAACCAAAGGAATTCGGCAGGATCTACAGCTCTGCATGCTGCAATATATAATTCCGGAACAAACATTCTGCAGTTCTTATTGGAATGGTGCCCTGATTTAAATGCCGTAGATGAAGACGGAAACACTGCACTTCACCTGGCAGCAATTCTGCAAAATAAGGAAGCCGGATACTTGCTGCTTCAATATGGTTGTGACATCGAAATCGAGAATATCCACGGGGATTCGCCGGCGGATATAGTATCCAGAATCCAACAAGAGTCAACATCTAGGTGTATCGACCATTGAGAATGAACCATTCTTCATAGACAAGAACGAGACCACCACAAATTAAGGCAAACACTATGCCATTTAAATGTACATATAGATAATAATAAGACTAATGACAATGGCTTTATTATAGTCAGCTTTTAAATGCGCCAGACCACTATCTGCCAGTCCTAAGCCTGAATAAAGCATGAAGGAAGGTTGATGATTTTTAGTCTATTATCTTAGATAACTTCATAGAAAAATTGAATATTCAGTTTAAAATATTTTCTAAAAGACAATAAAAAATAAAGCATTAAATACAGGCGTATATCCTAATTAGACGGAAAATGTTTGCGATACCGCCCCGTACCTACTCACATGTCTTCTTGCTGCAATTTACAACATTGGAACGAGTATTCTGGAACTATTATTGGAATGGTGCCCAGACATCAATGCAGCGGATAACGATGGAAATGCTCTACTTCATCTTGCGGCCATTTTAGAAAACAAAAAAGCAGGATTTGTGCTGTTTCAGGATGGCTGTAATGACAAATATCAATGGAGGTACACCGTTGGATCTTGTTTCCAGAATCCAGCGAGAGTCCACATGAAGATGCAACAGCTAGGAATGATGTCATTCATCTTAATACATCTAGTAAGTATAAGTAAATGAAGTACCGACAGTGACTTCAACATTTTGAAACACGCCTATGTTTCATATTCCCTAAATATTTATTTGGTATGGAATATGAAACATTGACAGTCCTAAGCCTGTACAAAGTGTGAAGGGAAAAGTTAAAATATCAATTCTGAGCGATTTTTAAGGCTTATGTGTCGATTTAAGATTTAAGACCTCTTGAAGACCTCTCGAATATGACATCTGAGAAAGTTCTTATTTGAGAGCAGGATGTACAAAATAAATAAAATAAATGATAGGAAAATTTATAGTTATATATATATAGCTATGCATAAGCGCATATACAGGTGTACCGCTACGATCACGAGGTCATATATCTGGATATATATGGATAAATCTAGCTGTATATAGTTATATCCGATCAAAATCGGCATATAGTCATATATAGTTAGATAAAGGTATACCTGAAGCATATCTGATCCATTTTTAATTCAGATGTAATTATATCTCATTCAGATACGACCCATTTTTTCCCTGGAAGTTTAAGCACGCTAAACTTTTTACATATTTCTAAAAACAATGGTAATCTAATTTGATTGTAATCATTATTAGCATCATTTGCAGTTCTAACTAAATTTATTACAAAATATCAGAAATGAATCGCATTCATTATAAAGCTGTATGTAAATGCCGCTATTATCCATGAAAATTATTTGGTTATATAGTATGACCAAAAATGTAAGTCGTGCAATAAAGTAACATATACACAATATATCTGGATACGTTTTGCCCTCAGAAACTTGAAGGACTTTGTTGCAAAGCCATCGGTTAAAACTATCATGATCAAAAAGTAAAAACAAAATAATAAGATATTTACCGTTGATTCGACATTTTGTTACATGTGTAGGCAAACAAGTTCTAATCTATTTCAGTAAAGGTCATTTATGATCAACTTGTGTTTACAGATATATTTTAAAACGATATTTGTCACAAAATATCAAATAACTCACATTCATTATAAAATCCATGAAAAGTATATTCATGTCGCTATTATCCATAAAAACTATTTGGTTCTATATTGTGACCAAAACTTAAGTTCTTGACTTAATTTAATAAACAACCCATATATCTGGATACATTTTGCACACAGAAACATGAATGAATTTGTTTCAAACCGATTGGTTGAAATTATCATGTTCCAAAATTTAAAACAAAATAATAACAAATTCAGCGCCGACTAGACTTTTGGGACATTTGATCATAAATTGAGTTTGAAAATACGTTGTGCATTACACTGTTTATTGCATGGATGATCAATTTGATCATCCACGTGCAAACTATTAGCTGTAAATTTCGAAACGTTGTACACGGGTACTCGGATTGAAATGATAGCTACAGATTTTTAAACTTTACATGTAAAAGTAGAGGGAAAGTTCACTTTTTGTAATCTTAACATATAAATATAGAAATGAGTCGTAATATAGTATACATATTTATGTTTTTGATTTCTCATTTATTTTATATTAAATAAAGATTATAGTTATATAGGAGTGAGAATATGTAAGGGATACCCATGGGTTTTTCATTTATCAGGTTAACCTCAATCTTTGTTTGAGTTATTAACGATCCAAATGAAAACAATCATAAAATAATACTTTCTCATTCTATAATTGAGCCCCCCAATGCAGTAATCGGTCGGACGTTCGAACAGCCGTATAAAAGTATTGTCCGAGAGGCGAGACAAGGAGATTTTTTTTTAATTTCGATATTTTACCAGTACGATCTTGTAAAGAATTTAATGTTAATATATAATTTCTGTCTTCAAAGTTTAATTACGTTTTGAAACAAACTTTCAGAACTCGGCCATTTTTAATCGAAACTCTTTGACACTGTATAGTTATGTAAAGTGTACCCAGGTGATGTCAACAAGGTAATAAAACCTTTAAAAATTACAAATTATCGGCTATTTTTTTATTTTAATTTTTAAAACGGCCAATAAACTTATTCATCTTCTGCGGCAAAAAGAGTTGGAGAACTTCAAGGTTTAAAGAACTCCCAGTGAGACATTAATTTGTTAATCACATATCAATTAAGTTTTTTAGAAATTTTGAGCCTGATTGACCGAAAAATGAGTCAGATACGTAATTTTTAAGAAAACGTTATTATACTATGTGTAAAGATAAGCCTTTCTGCCAAGATGTAGCTTAAAATATTAATTTGTTTAAAAATTAATAAGAAAAAATGGAAATCAAATATTTTTTAATCGATAATAACGTGAAAATTATAATTGATAGTCATAAACAAATCTTCAAAGAAAAATAACGTTTGGAATTTATTAGAATTTAATTTATGCGTTTATGTTTTCGTTTATGTTTTTTTTGTGCGGTTGATGAGTATTATATAAGATGTCGGTATAATTAATTCTTGCTGCACATATTGCACATATATTTTTAGATTTACTATGTAAGAACTATGTATCATCTTATGTTTGGTTGGCTCAAGGGGATATCCCTATGCCAAAATAAATAAATAATAATAATAATAATAAACGTCTACAACTGAAAAGTTCGAAAAAGACCTAAACTTTTAAGTGGTATTTACTCAATGGCCATGTGAGTAGGTACGGGGTGGTATCGCAAACATTTGCCGTTAATATTTTACTTTTTCTTGTCTTTTGGAAAATATTTAGACTTAATATTAAGTTTTCCTATGAAGTTGCATAAGATAATAGACTAAAAATCATCTACAAATCAGTGATTTTTCAATACTTTTTTTAATCAAATACATTCGTTGACTCGCATCTGGTCACTTTTTCCACAATCAATACAGATTCGAGTATTTTACCCAAACACATTTCAAAAAACCTGGTAAAAAATGCGGAGTTTACAAGTCGTTTTCCCCCAAAAAAGTAAAAGCTGATGAGCAACTGGCTACTAAATCTTTGCTTAATACATAATCAAATACGATTTCACAAAGATTCATCCGTATGTAAATCAACATGTTTATTTAGAAAATATATTTTTGGAGGTTATCCAGCGAGAAACGCGATCATATTCGGGCATCAGAAAACTTCCTTTAGTTTTCTTCTGCAATTTACAAGGTATTAGAAGTTCTGTCATATCCAAATCAGAAAATGCACTCAATTTTTTGTTTACACGTAAAAATTGTTTTTTTACGTAACAGATTTAACGCACCTGACATGTGCTTTTTCATTCAGGTAAAGCATGGCAAAATTTAAACCATAAATTGTCCATATTATAAAACAGACAATAAAAATGTCCATTGGTGCCATGGCTACTTAATAACATTACCTTCAATTCAGGAGAATCGTAAAATATGCAACGTCTCCAATGATAATGAATAGTAGTCATATCCGGATCAGCTGTATTGTATGTAAATAACATTCTTCAATGCAAATTCAAAGTAAATCAGATTTTGAAACTTTACAAATCTAATTAGGTATAAAAACTATGAAAGAGACATTACAATTCTAAAATAAAAAAAAAGTCTTATGAGTGAATGTTGGCATGTTTAGGGATAAATCTGAAACGTAAAACAACAAAAATGCTAAAGATGATGTTACTCATAAATTAAAAACATGCTACTACAGTAAATATAAATGCAACTAAGCAAACAATTCAAGTAAAGACGAAGTAAATATTACTTAAAATAAATTACAAAATTTACATTTAATGACCAAGAAGTTTATTAAAAAAATCCAAATATACATATAATTCAGATAATAACTCCATATTTCTGTAATCTATAAATGTATAATTAATTGAAGAAAATACTTGGCTTGTAACGTCGCGTAAAACAAAACAATAACAATTCATAAGCAAGATACAATATGTTTACAGTAGACATTTGTTTATCGCCAGAGGGACACAGAACTCGTGTACAATGTGATTCTTTAATTATTTATATTCCGATGACAAAATGAAATGATTTCTAGCCCTGACAATATAAAACCAGATGTATCATTTTTGCGTCTCTATCGGATTTGCGTCTTATGAGATTGTAATCAATAGCAGTTTCATTCACAAGAATCATATCCATGGGTTATAATGAAGCATTTTGAATCATATTAATTTTTTGTCTGCTATTGTTTTTGCCAATTTATCTGATATCTGAGACAAAGCACTACTTATCAATAGTGCATTTATTTTCGTCGGTAGAGAAATAATTTATTTGTTTACATTTATAAATCCAACACACCCGAAGCTGGTTTTAGTTAAGTAACTACTCAATACCTGGTTTAATTGGGAAAAAGACTCAGTTACTCATGTATACAGTGAACATTATACAGTTTCTCATGTATACGTTTCGTTAAGTGATTTATACCCGAGAAAAACCGTAAGTTACCTAAAGGGGTTTTAAGGAACTTAATTAATTTATTAAGGAACTTTAAACGTTTCCACTCGCACTGTCAATAAGCTTAGGACTGTCTATGTTTCATGTTTTCTAGAAAGAATATCTCCCTGAAATGTAGAACATATTCTGGTTTAAAAGTGTCGGATTTATTTTGAGTTCTTCTTTTACTTCCAATTTCAGTTATATGTTATGTATAGTAAACGGTTCTATACTGCATGGAGAGATTTCGATCCTGCTGCGTTCCTTTCATTGACATCATCCCCGTCAATTAAGAACATATTAATAACTCGTGTTCATTTCTTTCTTCGTCACATGTTTGAAGAATGGTTCATTCCCAGTGGTTGCACCTAGATGTTGACTCGCGCTCAATTATGAACACTATATCTACCGGCGAATCTGCGTGGTCATTCTCAATTTCGCCGTCGCAATCATGTTGAAGCATCATGAATCCTGCTTCTTTATTTTCCAAAATAGCAGCCAGGTGAAGTGCAGTGTTTCCGTCCTCATCTATGGCATTTACATCAGAGCACCATTCCAATAAGAACTGCAGAATGTTTGTTCCGGAATTATACATTGCAGCATGTAGAGCGGTTGATCCTGCTGCATTCTTGTTGTTAATATCAGCTCCGTTAATTAAGATGACCTTCATTGCTTTTAAGTCTTCCTTAAAGACGGCACTGTACAGGGATTCCATACTTAAAAAATTCTACTCTTTGTTGTTACAACAGTTCCTACACGTTGTTAGCAACATCTTCACAAGGTTAAAATCCTTCTTGAAGACGGCACTGAACAGCGATTCCATCTTTGCCAAATTCAAGTGGTTGCTTGTACGAGCAAACTAATACTGAGTCGTACTTCTGGTATACTTGCCCTGCTAATGCCAGAGGTGCAACGGAACCCCTACTACACAAATTCGTAAAACCTTTTTACCCTGGATTGATCCTCCCAGCATTTCACCGTCTTATCTTTTTTCAGGCAATTGCGGTCATTCCTTTGCCATTACTCGTTGTTTTTGTTTGAAATTTTCAGTAGTATTTCGGAAACTAGCGGACTTATGATGATCCTACTTTTAATATTCTTTCGCCGTGCGAGGTTGCAAAATCCGATTTTCCACCTTCACTTGGGGGAGTAAAACCATATTTTATTCCTTCGAAAATTACATAGACAAAATACGAGTTTCCCACTTTTGTGAGTTGTGGTTTGTTAACAGGAATTCAAACTTTACACCCGTTATGGCTAAAAGTATCCTTACCACGAGCATTAGCTTTTACATCTCAAAGGCGATCACCCGATTACCAGAAGGCTCTGCCGCGGCCGCACCTCGAACCCGCTAATCACCTTGAGGGCGTAAAAGTCTATTTTACTTCCAAGGAGAGAGTCAGATCGACGAATTTAGGGACATTGGTAACTCCCCTGATAAAAGATTATTAGGTCTCATATCTTGTGGTACAGTACTAAAGGGCAATATGCATCAGGTTTCGAGAAAAATGAGTTTGAAAAAATGAGTTTGAATCTCGAGCGTTACGAGTCCTTTTTTTTCTATTTTGTTGTGTATATATATATTTTCAATAGTTGTAAAATTATGTAAAAGTATGCAAATAAAAATGTTATATAAGATTTGCAGATTTTTTTTGCATATTTGTCATTTTTCATTAATTAACTTACAAATATAACACATGTCGTATAAAAAATATGTATTAATGACACAAATGAAATTAACATCTCATAAGTAGGAGAAGTTTCGCAGTTACCAGAGTGATAATTATCATAAAAACAAGGAAAACAAACATTTTGAAAACAACGTGCACAGCTGATAAAAGATGACGTTTTACAAGAACACGGATTTTTTAAAATTTCAAAGGAGACACATACTTGATTGGTATTCATAAATACTTCTCGATCGTCTGTCAATTTCGATGCGAACCATGCATATTGTAACATTGGTTCGAAAACAGAAGAAGACAATTGGTGGAGGAGAATCGCAATTATACAATCCTCGCGACTAGTAAATTCTCTGTCTTTCTCTATGAGATATTCTGGAGTTTCTTTATAAAATTGTTCACTTGCCGATAAAAATATACATCGCAAGGCTGAACGAGAGGAGTACACTTCGGTGGTATTACTTTCAGCGTGCAGGTAGTGAAACCGTCATCATTTTGAAACACCTCATCATATAATGATGTATCAATTTGTCCTCCCCAAGAATCGATAAGTAAAAGTGACTCCTGCTTAACATACGGTGTCAGAACATCCTCAAAAAACCCATTATACAATACTCTGGAAAGCTTTCCTGATTTGGATGCAGTGACAACGACGTTTTTATATTTTTCACAATACTCCTGTACTGTCGTTTTTACCCTAGGTCCAATTAATTCGCTTCGAATTAATTTGCCGTATAATAGACAACTGAAAACTGAACAATGCCAACGCAATCTTTCCAATATTTTCGAACTGCGAAATGCTAACAGTTTTCTCATACAGTTCTTATTTACAATATTTTCAATTTTCCAAAATAAATATACATTTTACATCAGATAATATATATGTTTATATTATCATTCTATTGTATTTACAGTATATGTTCATATGGCTCCACGTCTTTATTTCACATGACAACTAATCACACAACAAAATAGAACACGACAATTGATCGCACGACAAAATATCACATGGACAAATAATCATAAACAAAAATATCACTGAGGTAAAAAACCAGCCCTAAAATATTGAACATTGCACACGGAAATCCATGTCAGTCTTTTCCCGCCGTCATTTTGGCTTTCGGACATTTTGGTCCCTCTGGTTTGGCGCCGGATATTTTGGTATCAGGCTACTTGACCCTCGTTATTGTGACGAGAATTATTTTAGATAAAATTTTGTTTACTAAAATGGGGGAAACAGAGAAATGGCAATGTCATGAAACTAACCTAATCTAACTACTCAGAATTCTGCCCACCACTAATATTGCCTAAAAGCATATGCGTTCTCTAAAACTAACCTAACCTAACCACTCAGAACTCCGCTTACACCTAATAATGCATAAATGAATGGCTGCACGGGGAAATTTTTAAATGTGTGATATTTTGTTGATGTGATATTTTATCAATGTGATATTTTGTCATTGTGATATTTTTATGCGAGATATTTTATCATTGTGATAATTTGACATGTGATCAAATGTCCGTGATATTTTCTCGTGTGATTATTTGTCCGTGAAATAAAGACGTGCTACCGTTCATATTCCTGTACTATTATTTTGAACACAATATATTTTACTTCGACTCATACCTCAGGTCTGGACGAAGTATTGAATTTGGTCACTTCGGGCATAAAAATTACCCTATAGTTTTTCATCAAATGTCGACGTTTCAGTCCCTAAGGAACCCAAATCAACAATAAAAAATGTGTGTCCATGATCTTGTACGTACGTACGTTAGGGTGGGTCGAAAAACAATTTTTTTTTTAAAATGCTATGGGGCCGGTGCGAAAAAGTTTTACCACCACAAAACAAGGTGTCATGAATTTTTTCAGATTTTTTATCACGCTTTTATTGCTGCCGCATCAGTCATGAACTTTAACATTAGTTTTAAATGGGGAAAAACATCTTTTCTCGTTTTTCTTCTGCAATTTCGAGGGAAAAATTTCAAACAATCTGTACTTCTAGATATCTGTTTTCAGATCGATTTTACGAAGAGTAGCCTTTCTACAATACAAAAAAAAAATCTGACTTAGTTATTTCATAATTAACTTTCGTCATTTTTACCTTTTTCGGTTTTCGTTAACTTTTAATATATCGTACATTAAATTCTGTGGTTTGAACCGTCCATACATCGAAAAATTCGCAGAAAATCGAATGTCTTGGGTATCTTTGTTTATTTCTGTTTCGGTGAAACTGTAAGCGCTTACATATGTCATGTTATGATCTCAAGATTATTTAAAATTCTTATATTAACTATTAAAATAACAAATTTAATCGAATCTTAGATTACGGAAACTATAGGATAAAGCACCTTACCTTAAGATCAAAATCTAAATTCTGTTAGCTTTTCTATGAAGCTATTACATTAACTGTAAACAAACATTTCTCTCAGTGTATAACGTGTTTGATTAAAGGATTAGAGTGTTGACAATAAACAAATCATTTAATTATATCATTTGTTATTCCCTTTGTTCATACTGAGAAATGAATTTACTTTCCGTAAAGAAGGCTTCTGAAGCACTTATTTACTGTAAACAACATTTATTAATAGTTAAAATATATTTGTTACTAAATAAAATTTTTTTTTTTTATTATTAATAAATGAATTTTAACTGTTAACAAATTCTTTTATCAGTGTCTTTTATCGACCTTTTATATAACAGTTTTGAGCCTAAATTAAATAATATAAATTTTTAGTATAGTTGCCATTCTAATGATATTTTAAACTATTGTAATATGCTTTATTTACTACGCAGAAACTTCTTTTTTACTAACATTGACGACTCTTCTTGATCGATCATTAATTTTTGTAAAAAGAGATTCCTTAACAGAAATTTAAGTTAATAACTACCTGCTTAATTATTTATAAATATAAATTACATGGTAAACAGATTTTTCTTGAAATCAAAAGACCCATGAATCAGCTAATAATTCTTCGGAAAATCATCAAGATAGTCTGGGATCAAAAATACTACCAAATTATTCCAACTTTTGTAGAACGACCCTTACACGTCCCTTACGAGTTGCTAATTTGCAAATATATTATTATTTTTAGACAATGTTGAAAGATTTTTTACATCAACAATTTTATGGAATGAATAAGATATGAATATATCCATATTCAGTATGGCGTTTTTATTGCGAATGAATAAACATCAAGTTTCGAGTGCAGAGCATCCGCTGATTTCATCTATACTTGAAGCTATAGCTTATATCAAGCCAAATTACACAAGCTTTTAATTAGTTTGCCTTAGACTTTTTTGATAGAGTTATAAAACTTTCAAATGAAAAGTATAAATTGACTTCTTTTAATATTTTACGATTAATCCATTTAAACTCGTTCGACCGAGAAAAACTAATATTTGAAACTCTAAGGATAACAGCTCGACTTTCTGGAGGAATAGTATAAATAAAATATAAGTTGACCTCGAAGAGCTCTCGCTCAATGTGTATTTAATATTCATTTAGACTAATTACTATCTGTCTATGTGTACATAATAAATTTAAAATATTTTTAAATATGAAGCAATAAATTATTCTAAACTAGCCTAAAAAAAGAAAAATATTTTACGTCTTAACTCTGACCAAAACATATATTTTCCATTGTTATCTTTAAGCGTGTATATAAAATAAATAGGAAAAGATTTCAAACAGGCAATGTGGTAAAACAACGCAAAATTTTTTACCACTGTAATTAAAAAAACAATCGAAATGTTATTAATTTTTTGTCCTAACATATTTCGGCAACACATTATTTCTTCCACCATGTATTATCCAACAGGTACACACTCATCCATGCGTACATAAAACAGCACGTAATGAAAAGTTTTCAAATTACGTTCCAGAAAATTCACATACTTGGGAGTTGTTTGCGTAAACACACGATAGACATTGCAATACCAAGATTATTAAAAGTGGGCAATATCGCCTAAAGGAGATATGAAATCTGATTAAATTTCGCGGCTTTTCTCTTCGCGCATGAATTGTTTCTCAATGTTTGTTAAAAAAAGGTTTTAAGTCGTTCACGAGCGATTGGGTGCGTTCTAATGTTGCCAACTTCTTATCCTACAATTGTCATACGAATAGGAATGAGGAATAAGTCGCTATCAAATAAAACGAGCCAACCCGCGTAT
Organism: Trichopria drosophilae; assembly: GCA_030407085.1. Taxonomy (NCBI): domain Eukaryota; kingdom Metazoa; phylum Arthropoda; class Insecta; order Hymenoptera; family Diapriidae; genus Trichopria; species Trichopria drosophilae. The sequence continues at coordinate 107,002,470 of CM059585.1, read as the reverse complement.
AAGCAAGTCGACTGATGTAAAGAAACGACCTGTACGAGCATCAATTTTCCGGGGCAATGGCGTAGAAAATTGATGCTACCCCTCGATATCATCACATTCAACGTTCCTGAGAATGCATGGTAATGTTCTGGTGGAATTGTACACGGAACAAAAAAAAAAGAGAATTGTTCGTACTCGAAGGTTGCTGCAGCTCTTACAAACCTCGACACTTGTCCGCTTTTTTCATTTTTATGAAAATGAGTCCAATAGTGAAGTACTTTTCGTGGTTTTTCGAGTTATAGCGTCAATGACATGAATGTAATATTGTTTTCTATTTCTGTTTAAGCTAAAACTCCCGTAGACAAAATTAATAACATTTTTTTAAATATTTGTCAGAATTTATTCAATGGCACTGAAATTTTGTTCTCAAAATTACATAAATTTACTATTTTCACAGTCACTAAAGTCTTGATCTTGACCATGACCTTCATATCAAGATCAAGTTGACTTTTGTAAATTAGAAACCATATTTTTTACTACTGAAATGACATTTTACGCTCTATGACCTTGACCATGCCCTTGAGGATAATTTTGCGTTAGTAGGATGCAAACAAAAATGACACCCCTGTCTCTTATTGTGAACTTTTTACATGAGATGCCGACTCCAGAAACCCCAGAACGTGAACTGTGGCGGTCATTGGATGAAAGTTAATTTGACCTGGAAATAACCTTTAAGGCTTCCGTCGGATATAATGTTTTCCACTCTTTCCATTTATGTAGTAAAACATATGAGTTCCTATTTACAAAAGTAAATTTGATGTTGAAATTATAATCAAGGTCACGGTCAAGGTCAATAATCTGTCACGAATAAATAGCTGTGAGGAAAGATGTTTAATAATTTGTCTAAAGAATTGAATTCCAGATAATTTAACATTTTTAGTACATATAGTATTTAACTCTTTCTTTGATTTATAGATATTTGAAAGAAGAAAATAAAGTTCTAAATTCATACTGTATATACGAAGTCTTTATTTAGATACTATTAAACAATAAAATTATAATTAATTGTACAAAAAATAAAATTTTCTTTTTTATTTTAAAAATTCGTCCATATCATTCTTATAAATAACAAAGAGATATAAAGAAACAGAGCGTCAGAAAGGCTTCAAGTCGGCCTTTAAATACTGCGTACCATTGATTAATTGCACAGCTAGGGAGATAAAACCATAAAAAATAGGGGCAATTGTTGCATCGTTACGGGTATTGGAAAGGGTTATAAAAGTCTGCCGGATCCGTAACCTGTACGTTTACTCGCACTACTGGCAACGGCAAGTAGTCCAACGGCGATAACGTCGGACGGATTTGTAGAACGGCGATGAACCAAACCAAAAATAAAAATACATTAAACCCGCAGTTGCAGAAGAATGATTAAATACGTTCCACACAGTGCTGCTGTCTGAAATGAAAAAACATTGTTTGAAAAATTTTGGGTGTCGATATCTAATTATAATTGATTATAGTTCTGTTAATTTATATTTGACTTTAAATAAAAAAATACAAAATTTCGTGTGGTCCGTTTTTTGTTCCCATCAGTAAGTTGTGGTATTAAGAAAATTTGATTAATTATGAACATTATTCATGAAATTCGTATCTCTGGTGGTATAATTGCGCCGAAAATGTAAATGCGATTCATAAAGTCGGAATTTGAGGTTAGATTTCTAAAATTCAAGAGGGCGTATGCAATATGGCGGAGGAATTGTGTTTAAATTGATTGGGATTTTTTAATTGTTCAAAACCGACTTCATAATCGTAATCAGCGTCCCGTTATTTTTACTAATTTTGCTCTTTGATATAAATAATCTTAACTTTTATAAACAAAATATGACCTACCATAGATAATAAAATTCCATAACTGTTGACTTTATTAAGAAAATTACTTCGAATCATTTGTTTCTACTTTAGGGAATACAATAGAGTCCCGGTATAATTGCGTCTCGCTATATTTACGCCCCAGCATATTTGCCGATTTTCGTATCGTTATATTTACCTGTCGCCGATCTCTTTTTCCCCCACCTTGCTGGTTGGGGCCGCAGGAAGGGCCTGCTGTGGCGACACGAACATAACGAAACTGAGAGGAGTGGGAGAAGCGGCAAATATAAGGAGCAGGGAGGAGAAGGGGAGGAACCAAGTGGGTAAATTTACCAAGAATTATTTATGCTAGATAATAAAGAATTGTTTATCAATTTTTTTCGTTTTTGGGAAATCATGATCGATTGCTGAAGAACTTATACATAGTAATAATATATTAAAGGTAATTTGCCACGTTACTATCTTCTACATGTCGATTTATTCTCATGTGAAAAAGGTCTCAAACTACATATTTAGCGGATATACCTACCATTTAAACTTACAGCTGTTTAGGGCAAAAATGCCGCTTTAATTGATCAAAAACTTTTTAACTCCTTCCTTCCATTAATCACATAACAATTGTATATAAACTAAACGGGAATTGAAGTAATTAAAAGCAAACCTACGAAGATCAAATATATTTAAACATGTATAATGTTAGCAATTACAAAAACAAAACATTTGTCGAGTTTTTCACAATTTTCAACTAATTTGAAATAGTAACAGAAATTTATGAATTTTTTACTGTACATTTTCACAATTAAAACCGCCACATTGTTTTGGTAAGTCATAGAAACGCATTTTTTACACCGGGAATCGAAAAAGCACTTACGAAAATAATAAAATTGTTGGTACAGTCGCTCAAATTCAATTAAGCAGTTTTTAAGAAGTGGGATAAACATATTCAATTTCTTCCAGTACAAAATACTAACGCGAACAGTTAATATATCACAAATAAAACAAAAGTAACTGGAAATGAAATCTCTAGTCTACTTTAAAAAATCAACAATTTTTATACAATAAATTTCGCAGGAATCATGCTCTGATCTGGAACGTGCCTCTTAAGAGACTCGTTGATCTGAGCTACCATGTAGCAGTAACTGTGCACGCAAGGTAAATAAATAATAAAAGCACGCGATGCACTCACCGAGCATAAGAGGGGTAGGTTTACGTAGAAACAACCTCCAGCTGAGAATTGCAAAGTACGATGCATCAGGTGCAACGTAGAGTCGAGTCTCTGAAAGAAAACATGTCATTTTGTGCATTATATACTAATTCTAAAACTACTCTCTAAATTTCTTGGAGTGAGAATTCACTCTTTAATTAGTGAAAACCGAGCAACTCTCGTGAAAGAGTGAATATTCAACTCTTTAAGGGTATAAATTCACTCTTTCCTCCAAAGTTGTCAACTCTACGAGTCGGAGGGAAAGAGTGAAATTTCAATCTAACAAGAGTGAAAATTCACTCTTTCAGAGTTGAATATTCACTCTTTCACGAGAGTTGCTCCGTTTTCACTAACCAAATAGTGAATTCTCACTTCAAATGAGAGTATAACAAATATATGGGAGATTCTCTCAAAAAAAACAAATGCCTTGTTTATGTCATTTTTTGTAAAAATTATTTAAAATTAATAATAATTATCGTGGCCATATGCGTTTTGAGCGAATGACCCCTATATGTGGATTTTTAAAAAACAGCGATTTTCTAAATAAATTAATAAAATATTTTATTTTTGTGGACATCTTAGTTTTTTATCGTCAGTATTAGACATTCGAAGCAATTAAGAAACGTGAAATGCATTATGCATGGAATTATCGTAAAGTGCATATAACAAAAAATAAGAATAAATTATTTTGTCTTTTAATATTTTCATATTAACCCTTTGTGACGCACATTTTTCTTTTAATATGAGTGGTTTTATTTCTTGTCCATTGAAGTGAAAATATTAATGAAATAAGAATTTCTTGGTGAAATGAACAAGTTCACTCATAACACGCAGTTCCATACATATTTTTCTCAAAATAAATATGAAAATTGCTTGAACACCTTCAAGAAAAATTTGCTGAACTTGGAAATCCACGACTTAGTAAGACAAATACGGGATACAAGAACATTAAAACATCACCTCTGGTGCAACATCACCAAAAAACTACCTTCGAACATTTATAAACCGTTTTTTTATTTTGAGAATCAAACTTTTGAAAAAAATCAAAAACATTTCATCAAGAAATTCTTATTTCGTTAATATATTCACATTTTTCTTTATACGGAAATCAGCTGAAAATTGTTACACGCGGGTTTTCGGAGTCGCTGATTACAAATCTGAAGTCAGATTTTGTAAATTCCAAATGGCGGCTCGAAGATCGCCAACATAAATGTAAAAAATTTACTTGATTTTGATTAAAGTTGGTACTTGGGAGTTTTTGGGATCGCTGATTGCGAATATGAAGACAGATTTTGTAAATTCAAAGTGGTGGATCCAAGATGGCCTTCATAAATGTAAAAATTTACTTGATAGAGATAAAACTTGATACTCTCGGAATTTTAAATATAAAAGTCAGAGATCAGATTCGTAGTAAGCGACCCCAAAAACCCCCGAGTACACAGCTTCATCAATATCGGGTACATTTTCATATTTCGATCGGACATCTTGGATCCTCCATTTTGAATATTCAAAATCCGAGGCCAGATTCGTAATCGGCGACCCCAGCAACCCCCGAGTAACGAGTTTCAAGTAAATCAGATGAATTTTTAAAAATTCATCCGCCATATTGTTTCCGCCATTTTGTATTTTTCAAAACCGACTTCAAATTCGTAATCAGCGACCCCAGCAACCCCCGAGTAACGAGTTTCAAGTAAATCAGATGAATTTTTAAAAATTCATCCACCATATTGTTTCCGCCATTTTGTATTTTTCAAAACCGACTTCAAATTCGTAATCAGCGACCCCAAAAACCCCCGAGTACCAAATTTGGTTCTAATTTACCTTTTAGTTCCTTCAAAAACGATTTCTTTCTCAAAAATCGACGATTTTTTAAATTTATTTATTTATACTTGTTAATAATTTTGCGTAATTGCATTTATTATCCTTTTCGTCACGTACTAAAAAGCCCCCTCTACTACAAAAGATGTGAATTAAAAAGGTGGTAATCTGGGTTACCACTGCGCCGCGAGGGGTTAACAGATTCATTCTTTACATAATTGTTTATAAATCATAGACAAGATAGACAAAATGATCTGTAGTGACATTTTATTAAAATATCAATTTGTAATAGTCAAAATATCTCTTACTTTATACCGTTATGAAACAACTGAAATATATTGTCTTTTGTTACATTATGAGAGAAATGACGCATTTTGTGCATTACTATTCTGTTTATATTATTGGCAATTTATAATCAGAAATCGGTCATTTCCTGTTTTTAAATATGTAAGTAACAAGAATAACACAGGTCTACAAAAAAAGGGTCTTGGATGTTGTTGGGAAGCTGTGGGTCATATCCGACGTCATTTTGTGTGTAGAATCAGATCCGGAAATCAGAATTGGTCCATCACGTCAGGATTTTGAGATATTTCAGGTTATGTACTTGAAAAAGGTTACAGACAGGATGCAACGATTTTTTTCGCCCATCTGTACTATTTGCATCTTTTAGTGGTACCTTTACCCTTCAAAATGAGTTTTTATTCGATCACATACGATTTTTTCTTACAAAGTTACGGTCATCTTGAAATTATGAGATAATTCCCATTCATCTCGTGAGCATATGCTTTAAATACTTTAAGACAGATATTTTTAACTTGTATCTTCATTTGAAAATGTGTACTAATGATATTTAGCGTTGCCAAATACGAGTTTGAAGTCAAGATATTATAATTTTTTAATTCAAGAAGGCGGATTCAAAATGGCTAAATAAACAACAAAGTATAAAAAAGTTATCAAAAAACAGGCACAATATTAAAACGTGTTTTATTTGATTATAAATATCCATATTTTATATAGTTGTTTATATTTATATAGGTTCCTTGACATGGAATTTGACCTTGAGCTTGTTCTCCCCAAGGGCATTTCACGTTAACCTTGTTTACATAATTTCAAATTGGCATAGCTTGTTGAAGAAAAGTCGTAATGGAATTCTGCGCCTCCCATATTAAAGAAAAAGAATAGTAGCATGTGATCCAATTAAAGGAAAAATTTCTAACAATGTTGTACATAACCTCAAAAATAGCGAAAAAAAATTGTTAAAATAGCGTTTTTCCAGTACATAACCTCAAATATCTCAAAATTCTAACTTAATGTCTCCACAGCTTCCTAGCAACAAAACCATATTGACTTGTGTAATCACCCATTTCTTTAAATCACCCAACTAATGTAATTCTTGATATTATTGGTGAATTTACGAGTATATATAAAATTGAAAGAAGAAAAATATCAACCTCAATTGCCGTCCACGTCCAATATCAGAAATAGTAAAAACAAATATGAATTAGTTACTACCTCGACTTTTCAGCACACGATTATTAAGCTTGAATATGGAAAAGCTCAAAAGCTGTCAGCAATATTTCTACAACATTCAACAATCATCAATTTTCTTATTCAATTTGCAAATGTACAGGTTTTTCACTACACTATAATCTTTTAATAAAACTGCGGAAACCCATTAAAAGAATTTTTTTTTCGATTTAACAACAAATTGAAAATGGTAGCAAACCGTAACTTTCAATCTATTTCCTATCACCATTTTTCTACAAAATTGTTATAGTTAAAAAAAAGTTTATTAATATAAATAACTAAAAGTAGGTGCAAACGTGTGTTTTATTTGATATTTAGTAGTGTCAAGTTTAACGCTTTATGGTACACATAAAGCAATGTGCACATCAAGGTTCTCTAACTTATGCGAACATTTTAACGCGAGAGTTACGCGTGTACAAGATCGGAATATTAATTTCAACTATTACCGTGTTACTCCTCTTCACATCGCGTTGTATGAAACATCGTCGCCACTCGAGTAAGTTATAAGCTAAGAGACTTGCCTGCAAAACCATCCAGAGATTAAACAACAAGCATGTGTTTTAATGGTAAGGGATATGTATTATCATTAGGTCCTTTCAGAAACATATCCAAAATTTAATTACGAAAATATTTTCATTTCTTTTTGGATCTTATCTGCTAATTGAACAAAATATGTTTCATTTACAAAATTACATAAAGAACAAAACAATATATTATTTATTCATACATTGAAGTCTTACTTATTGAATAAAACTACAAGATAACATTTGCTTAATAAAAGAAAATATTTCATTAAAAGTTTACTAATAGGATTTATCAAAAGAAATCTTTGTTTAAGTGTACTAACGGTAAAAAATCGTAATATGTTGCTTTAAAAGTAATCAAACGTATTCAATTTGACCCCTATTTTGTATTAACAATATTTATTTTTGATGGGAATGAAGCTTTTACTTTACATGATTTAAATAAACATTTACATAACTAAACAAATTCTTTTCACCCATTCCGAGCGCAAAATGCCATTTTGCTCCCTATATCGCAGTAGCAAACTAGCACTTTCTCTCCCTAGAGAGCAAATTAATTTAATCTGGGAGCTAAATAGCACGCGCTAGTATGAAAAAATAATATGTGCAACAAGAGAGGGTAGACATTTGCCGACGATGACGCGTTACCTGCTACATAGTTGCACAATGTACTATTTTCAATTTGTGGACACTAGTCCATTTAAGATTTCAAATGGAAAATGAGAAGAGGAAGGCAAGGAGAAAGACTTAACTGCATGAATTCTGAATTCTTAATCTGGACATTTTTTATCATCTTGAATATTTTCGTTTTTAGTATCGATTCTTCTTTAAACTCTGTCAACGAACGTAATTATTTTAAAACTTTTTGTCGATATTTATCTTCTAGAACCATATGGAATCGAACTTTGTTTTACTATAAGCGTAATAAAAAATGTAAACTATCGTTAATGAGTCTTTTTTCATTACATCTAACGAGAGAGAAAACACATTTTTTAATTGCAAACTGTATTTTACCTATTTGCAAAAAAAAAAACATTTCCTTGTTTCCTAATACTCCGGACATTTCTGATCCGAGAGCGGAATTTTGATGGGAAAATGATATTTTTTAACACCTCGGGTGCAGAACTCGATTTTGCGCCCTGCAGTAAAATATTCGGGCGCAAATGAAAATTGTGTAATTTTACCATTTGTTGGTAAAAACGCTGCCCGCGCCCAAGGAAATAAAATTATAACGTATCATAAAGTTCCAAACCTCCAAGGGTAAAAACTGAACGTTACACTCGGAAATATTACAAGGCAGTGTAAGTTTGCCATCGCTCCTAAAAATGTTTGTAATTTAAACAGAAAGTATTTTACCAATACGTAATGTAATTTTACCATATGTGTCTCCCAAATTTACAACACGTATATTGCAGATTTTCTGTATACGTTGTGTGAAATTGCAACATATTTTTTTATCATATGTCTACTGCGAGAAAGAACTGCGATACAGAGAGAGTCAGGCCCCTAGCGGCGTGGTGTAGAACTACAATTATAATAAGTATGCAGTAAAGTCTAGCAATTTCAATATAAATTTATAGATTTACAATTTACTATTTTTATTTTACATTAAATGAATTGTAGATTTACCAATATAATATAATATACACAAATGGACATATAACACTGATCGTGATAGCATATAACGAGGAAGCTATAAAAAGGAATTAACACGTCAATTAAAATATTCATACCGTCTGAAATTGAGTTGCTACACGCAACTCGACTTTCATTATACTATTCAATTTTCGTGAATTTTTAAAATATACCATCTGCTTTTTGTTCTCAAAATCGGGAATGTCAACAATTAATTTAAGTTCTAAAATAATCCATTTAAGTTCCGTTTCAAATAATACTTGTTATAACTCTATTAGCAAAACACCATAGGATTTAAGGAAATAAAAGAAAATATTACTGAGCCAATTATAACTCCATTTAAAATAGGAAGATTCCTTAGGTTTTAAACAATAGTCACTAAAAAGCTTAGAAAAATGTTTCAGAAAATAAAACATATCACACATACGCTTAACTAATATCAATGACAGTTCTTTTGTCATGGAGAAATTAACTATGCACGAAAAAAAAAAGATTATCCACCATTTATCCATATGAAAAAATATTTATTTAATTATAGACAAATTAAGACACTAAAATAAGGGTAATCTAACATCTTATAAATAATAAAAAAAAATTAAATTTATGTTAACTAGTATTAATTTTATATTAATAATGGTAAAGCATTTAAGAATTAGGTTAGGAATCACCAATAGTTTGAAGTAAATAGTGATAATAAGAGTTCTAATGATGCAAAACCCTATTTAAAATGAGTTTAAAATCATGTATTAAATTCAAGTTTTTCTCAAAAACTGGAGTTACCAAAGAAATCGTTTATTTAGTCTTTATTAGTAAACCATTACTAATAAAATAGTGACCTAGCTGTCATTCCTTCAATAAATAGTCTTGACTAATTCGAAGTTCGAGAGTGCAATTCCATACATTAAATCGATGACTAAATGTTACTAATTTGGTTAAGAAAAAGAAAATGATTACCTTTTTCGTCGTATAATGGCAAGACGAGTAAAGCAGAATTAATTGGGCCAAGTAAGCACTTAACCAACTAAAGAGGCAAATAGCAATATAGTCGTTCTTATCGTCGTCCAATGACTGGAAAAGGGCTGATACCGAAATGAAATACAAATTGCTGATGCTGTGGGAGCCCAGGTTCATTAAAAACAAAAAAAGTATCCAGCTGTAGATTTTATCGAATCGTTCCCCGATACTGACCAGCGTATCATAAAATATTTCGATTATCTGAAATAAAAGGAAACGACATGAGAAAAATCGGCGTGCCTCCCATCTGGGAAAATATCATTCTTTCCTAACATAAACTTTTAGTACTTCCATAAAAGATGTAGGTACAGAAAAATAAAATAAAGTTTACTCAAACTTAACGAACTCAATTCCATGATTTAAACCTGAAAGTTCATTGCGATTTTAGAATAGATTTCGTATCAAAAGAGACAAGAGACTCCATTCCAACATTTATGGTTCAATCATAAATTGAAAATCATGTGGGTGTTATTTTATTTAATAATCGTATTAAGACATAAAGATAAGTAATAATATTTTTTTTTATATCTTAAACAGAAATTAATATTGTGAAATTAGTCTGTAAAACAAACACCATTGAATCATGATTTTCATAATAATCTTGGTTTAATTATTTTTTCGCTTTTGCAATATAAGAAATTATGTTAAAAATATCCAGCTGCCATTTTGAACTGCGAAAATCCAACCATAACTTCGGAATCATCGACTAAAAATCATAAAGATACTGCAAACTACAAAAATCGATAACTATTTAATATTTTGGGGTCAACAACATATTGGATCCGCCATTTTGAATGTAACAAAACTAACATCGAATTCGTAGATATCGACCTTAAAAGCTTGGATAATTTTGTTTCTCCAGAATCCTTTTTGTGACCGATTTTGTTTAATAATGAAACACAAAAGAAAATATTTTGTCGTATCGATCGCCATTTTGTTGGGCCCAAAAAAATTCTAGCATAACAAATAGCAATGTTTTCTTTGTATAAAGCAACTAGAAATAACATACAGATAATTATTTCTTTTCATCATGAATTTCTTGTTAGAATTTCAAAATTCGTAGTGGCAAAGCAAAATACGAACTGATATTTACAAACAGATCCTTTTTCAGGTAATGATTAAGAATATGCGATCGTTACACAAACTTCAAAATGGTGGGCCATATTTTTGCGCCGCCATTTTAAAATTTAAATTCCAACTCCACATTCATAATAACGAATAACCATTAGTAATAATCGATACTTCTAGTGAGTTTAAAAATTTGATATTCTATACATTTTCTTAGTCCGCCATTTTGAATTTCGAAATTACTTCTCTCGAACTTTAAAAGTAAAGGTTATTCCACCCCCAAAATCGGTTTAAACGAGATTGAACTTTTCCTATAAATATTTTAGATTTTTTGAAATAAAAATAAAAAATGTCCCGTGTTTCTTGTATTTTAGCGGCCATTTTGAAAATTTATTTGTCATACCAAAAAATGAATCTCAAATTCGAAACTGTCACTGTTCTTAGAGTGAAATCTTCACTCTTAATAAACGAGTGGCTCAATTTTCACTCCAAGGAATTTAGAGAGAAAGTGTGCTATAACCAAATTCCGATTTTGAAATTTCTCGAAACTGCTTCCTTGAAATTAAGGTATCCTATAACGTTTTGTTTAGTAGACTATGAAGTGGAAAAGAAGTGCTTAAATGTCAACCTTCATGTTTCCATCCTTTGGCTTGAGGGTTCCATTTTTTTCGACTTCATACGCTCCATTGCGTCTAGCGATGTCATTTAAAAATCCAAAACGCTGCTCCAATAGGAGTAAAAATCCCGAAAATTTGATAACGGAGAAACATGATCCCATGTAAATCGACAGGTATGTTATATTTTGAATGTATGGTTCATCGAATGCTATCATTCCAGCTTGACTGATGACGGCCCATAATAAGAAATTCAAGATGAAAGTGCACCATATCCATTGTTTTGTTCTTATTTCTGATTTTCGATATCCTAGGGTTCCCAACTTTACATCAACGTCCTGCATAACGTTCCAAAGTTCGGAAAAGGTTTTCCTTGATGCCCAAGTTACTATGATGTCCAAAACAGCTACGGAGGAGTTTAGACACAACTGCACAAATTATTTTCAAATGTTTTAATTTTAAGAAACTTTGCTCTTATATAATCTTAGTCATAACATTACCATAATCCTTTTAGTTGTATCCAAAACGCAAGTTTCGTCGCTGTAACTTTTGCTCCAAACGCCTGAGAAATTTGGGTGATGATGTAATTTCATCATTTGTAAATATCTAAATTCGTGACGTTCATTCCTAACCTCAAAGTCGTTTACCGTGTGTTTTTTACCGAGTTTTTATCGTCGAGTTTGGGAAAAATGAGATTCGATAAAGGAGTTTGGATCAGAAGTTACAGGGATGAAAATTTCATCCAAATTTCTGACTTTCAGGATGACAAGGATTAGAACATTAAATGGGGAATCTGACTTTTTATGTGTAACATAAGAAATATACCTAAAAGGTTAACATCTGGACCAAACTGAAAATAAATAGGATTGACGTTTGTGGTAAATAAGATGACAACAGCAAATTTTTAGAAACCTGTAGTCGAGGGACCTTCTTACCATATACAGTAAAGTCCCGCTTTAGTGGCGCGGTCCGTTCCGAGCACTCCCCTCAAGTCCCGCGTTAGTGGCGCAAATAGGGGAAACATCGCTTCCCCCATCAGGCTGCCATCACGTGACGTTCGTGACGACAGACACGCCCAAACTCCCTGTTCCGTCGCTTATTAGCCACGCCCCTGAAACGGCCGGCGACATAGTGGGGATGAAGAGATTCTAAGAAGCGCCACTAACGCGGGACTTCGTCGCGCCACTAAGGCGGGACGCCACTAAAGCGGGACTCAACTGTAATGTTATTGCTATCTGATTAATTCCTCTAAAATTATGTTATAAAACATTTTTATAACTTTGCCCCTATAACGAATTTCAGTCGAAACATCTTGTTTTGTAATAGATTATGTTCAAATATAAAATATTCATTTTTAGCGATGTTTTCTATCATATAAATGATAGTTTTATATCTTATCCGTTATAAAGTGCCGATTTCATCACTTTAACTAACAGTGATCCAAAATATTATTATTATTAAAAAAAAAAAATCAAGGTCAGTCTGTAAAGCAACGGTAGCTCGCCTTTTGGCAATACTGTATCGTCATTTTCTTTTGTATCATTTTGTGTTTATATTTTGTATTGCCAATAAAGGCGATTATTATTATTATTATTATTATTATTTCGTACTTTTCACTTTATTATTTGAGAGATCAGTGTGGTTTAATGACAGATTCCATTCTAAATTATCCGAAATGAAGACGAATGTATGTAACGAAAGCTGATTTATTTTTATGAACAATCATTAATGGACTTCTTGTCCGCTTCGTGAAAACTTCATTTTTACTCCATACAAGATAGTAATTATCATCGAAAATTCCACAAATTGCAACATTATTTAAAGACAGTTGAATTATTTTAATATAACTTGTTAAGGCAAATTTACTCATCAATATCGAAAACTTCAAATAAAACAGAAACATAAAAATAAAGTAAATAATCATAAAACTTGTTCAAATCAGAATAATATTACCAAATTTGGGTGAAATCGAAACCGCTTAACTCCATTTGATATCCGTGAAAATAAACGTATCTTTTATATGTCGCGAGACACGGATGAAATATTGCTCATCATGAAACGGGTTTTACATTTTCTCTGAGCAATCTCTTGTGACAGCTTGGAAGCAGTGGCGAAATGTAACGATATATAAATATCGATTAAGTAATATAAACTGAATGCTTACCAGCAAAAGTACTCTTTTCCTCGTTTGAACTAGGCGGTAACGACCGTCGAGACGTGACGGATACAGGGAATCCCCGAATTGGCAACTTGGCAAAATTTACCGGTTTTCTTCGAGATAAATCGTGAGTGTTTTTGAAAATATAAAAATCGTTATTTAGCTCTTTTTAAATCGGAGTTTTATGACTTTTGACAAATTTTTAATAATTAATTTAACATTTTTGACGTTTTGAATTAACTTTTGAAGTCGGGGTCGAGAAAATCATTGTTTTCTATATTAGGGAATGGAGACATCCTAAATGCACTAAGAGAAACTGCGTAGGGTGTTTTGTACTTGGGATGTTAATCTCGTTTCAGCACCGACTATCGTATCTCCAAGTTGAAGCATTAATTAATGTAGTTTGAGGTGAAGTGACATTAAATGACGAATAATAGTTAAACCAATGTCGTTACTGAATACCAGTATCCTGAACACACACTCGAACACAGATCGAACACAGTAGGAACAATTAGAATTAGATATTAAGAGAACGAGGACGTTAGTTTCAAACTTTCAAAATAATTGCCATAAACATGACAGAATCCATGCGAGATTAATCTAAAAACTGTATCTAAAAAATATTACCGAAAATGTTACATCCCCAATAGAAATCATGTGAAATTTATTATCTATTGCCTAACTAATACACGAGTCCACTAATTAGCACTTACGCACTATGTTGACCAGGGTAGATGTAAATAAACAACAGGTGAAGAGAATTAACATTGATTGTTTACTTAAAAAGGGAGTATCGCTATGTCTTACGATATATAAAAAAGAATTAAAATGTAATTCAACAATTTCCATAAAATTCGATTACCTTAAAATATTCAGTCGCTCCAAGAATCGGCTTATCCCGTTTGATGCCGCTAAATCGAATCGTCGTTGCGACAGTAATATAGGTGTATGCAATGAGCCAAAATAAAGAAAATGCTGATCCAAAATTGGACGGTTTCAATCGGTCATTGGTAAAACAATATGGAGCCAGACCGAAGATTCGCAGTACATAAAAAGCTGGCGAAATTGCTTCGAACAAAGGCGATTCCGTACCCCGGAGCTGTTTTGGCTCCGATTTGTAGCCACTCGCGCTCTCGATCTTCCAAAACTCGTACATCATTTAAGATCCTTTGGCCTCTTAATCAATGATTAAAATTATCAACAACAATGCTTGTAAAAACCCTAATATAAAAATAAAATAAAAAAGGGACGTGTTCAGTGAAACGTGATGCTGAAGTTGCATTTTTAGCACTTTTCAAGCAATTTTCAAGCACGACAAGCAATTTTTTCAATAAAAATTTGTATGTACACGTGAAAACTTATCGTTGATTGTATGTTGCATTTGCAATTCAGAATATTGTAAAATATATCATACAATAACTATTAATACTATGACAAATAGTGTTTTCGTCCAATCCATTTTATTAAATTTTATTACTCAGGAACATTTAAAGTGACTATTCGATTTAAATTAATCCAACCGGAATATGATTACAGTAAAAAGTATCTCTTTATAGAATGAAAATTAGACAACTCTAGTGAAAGAGTGAATTCTGACTTTTTGTAGAATTAAAGGAAAGTGCTTTTTCATTACACTGTTTCAACGTTCACTCCATAAAGGATGAATTCACTCTAAGGATTTTAGATTTTTTCTTTCATTCACATTTTCATCTATCTCTTATCGTTAAGCGATGAGCTATTGCAATTTTACATTACCCAGTAGGGATGATCTCATACTTTCAAGATGCACTGAGACAAACATTTAGTAATATTGACCAAATCTGTGGTTACCTATTAACATCCAAATATTCAGTAATTTTAACTATATTTTAGTTGAATTTACTAAATGTTGTTGAATCGTAACGTGATTCAGTTGGAAGATATAAGGCTTAGATACTAACCGGCAACAACAAATTTAGTCAATATCACTAAATTTTGTGTTATAAAAATAAGAGTAAGAACACGAATACAAAATTCGATCTTTGTTACTCACAAAAATGTTGGTTTCTCTGAAAACCGTTACAGTTTCATATTTCGAAAACTGACTACAATTCCTCATACTTAATCCTCCAGACTACCTCCTTAGAACCGTGTATTATAAAAAAAAAACACTTGAACCCTTTTCCTACTGCAGCCAGTTCCACAAATGTCAGTAGACGACTGTTTTATTATATGGCCTTCCCATATATTTACAAACCTCGATCGTGCGAAAAACAAGATTCTCGATTTGCTGTCATTATTCGCTTGGCGATTATCGACCTTTCCCAACACCCACATGTGATCGCACCTTTTAGTGACAGATCTCATGACCAGATTCCACCGCGACAATTTTCCGACACGCAATTAACGACCGTTGTGTAAGCACCGATATCCCGCTTGCGGAGGGCGATAAAAAAGAAAATTAGTGTTATAAGTACTTTATTATGTGCTGAGGTTTCCTAATAAAATATTAAAAAAGACATTGTGTGCAAAAAAGGTAGGTGTATAAAAAATTATGTATTTTTTAGGCCTTACAATATAATATGAAAATGAAAATTCTAGATTCGTAAGTAGCGATAATTCTGGATAAGTAGGAAATGTTTACCATTACGACTATCTATGAATAAATAGGAATGTTAGCTAATATTTACTCGCATGCAGCCTCGGAAGGAAATCGTTCTTGGTATTATTATATGATATTACGAACATAAATTGGCTCCGATTTGAAGGTCAGAAAAAATTGGCACGTAAACGAAATATGCACTTCTCATACTTTTATTACCATATTATTAACATACATATTTAATAGTGGTTGTTAATCGAAAGGAAGTTACATAACTTTCTAATTGGGAACTCTGGCGCTCAAACTGAAATTCTTCGGAAATTGTTATGAAATTTTCGGTATTGCTCAACATTGCAGGCGTGTAAAATTCTCCAAGTTCTTGCCATGATCAATAATACGCAAAACATTATTAGATATTCTACATAACTATATTTATCTTCAAAGCACCACAAAAATCGACAAATATTTCCCCATTTAAAAGTACCATTATGATACACTGGGGTCCTTTGGATCCCACTTCAAATTTGAAGCGTTTTAAACATTTCATGCGACTGAACTGACTACAGATAAGTATGGAAAAATATAACGTAGATCCTCTCATAGTGTCACCGCCTCGGGACCGAAGGGGAAACAAATGCTCTATATGTGTCGCACCCCCACTCTCCGCAATCCTTACACTCTAAACCCCTCTCGTGCTTTATATCTAGAACGGAATTGGTTGACAGATAGGGGAGAGTGGGGCAGACTGTGACACTTTTTTTCAAAGTCAATTTAAAATATATAATAACCTGTAAACACTCATTTTTATAACACTAATCAATAGTGTGGTTATTTGAGTTGATAAAATAACAAAAATATGCATACAAAAATAACGTATTTCAATAAAAATATTCATTTTTAAAAAATTTGGTTTTGTCTGCCTGCCCCATATGTGGGGTCGATTGTGCATAGCTGTGGGATCCGATGTGACAGGTAGTAATTTTTACTATAGGGTACATTGTGTCGTACGATGTAAGTCAGAAATATAATTTTTTTTTAAATACCTTATGATGTTATTATAATGAGTTTTATAATTATATTTTTTTATTACTTTTATATTTATAGAATTTTTATCAAAATAATAATAACAAATTTTGTATCTTATATACTCAATTATTCGTTACAAATTCACTTTTTATCACTGCAAACATTTTTGTTACATTTTGTATTTAATTCCAATCTCCAATCTATAAATGTTAAAAACAATATTTTGTTAAATAATACAATCTGCAGGTTATGTCACAAACGACCCCACAATTCTGTGTCACAATGAACCCCACATGATGATTTTTAAAAGTTTCATTAAATTTTAAGAAATTTAATATTATCAGGTTAATTTTTTAATTCGATTATTATCTTTGCTTATTCTATTATTCGGTTGATGCCTTACTAAAGACACAGAAGAAATATATGTAAATTTATGACAAAAGGAAATTGAGACAAAAAGGTTACTTTAGATGCCTCGAAACTCATATTTATCTATTACTCACCACCACCCTTACGAAATCCGTTATTTTCACGTTTTTTTGATTGGCAATGATAACCTTAATATTATACAAAAATATTGGATTTTTTCGGTGCACAGTTTTCGAGAAATCTTGAGTGGAACAGTGTGCCCCGTGTCACAGTCTACCCAACTCTCCCCTATTATAGCTGTTGCCGGTCAAGTGGTGGGGAGCTACAACGACACTATCAGAGGATTTCTAGAGAGCGACACTATAGGAGGGTCTACTGTAGTTGAATCCCTCAACTATAATCAGAGGGAACTATGAGTTCTATTTTTGGTGGGAACATTGGAAAATGGCTTTGAATTAATTCATTTTTAAGATTACTCGAATTTCACTACCGTTTCTGGGACATTTGATGATCCGATCGTTTCATTCCAAATTGCCTCATCATTTTTTCGCAACGCCGGGCAGTTTTTAAAGCACAACTTTATGGACATTTCAAGAAAGTCTCATAATTTTCCAAATTCTGTTATTTTATCAATTTAAAGAATAATGTAAATTCAAATTCTTTTTTGTGTTTGTATTGTCAAATTTCACAGTAATTTAATTATTTGACCCTTTAAAGTCCAAATTAAATTTTGTTTTCATGAACTTTGACATTATATTTTAGTATTTAAACTCCAATTTTGCAATAGTTGATTCTGATTGGCCAATGATCACTCTTTTTCAATAGTCCTGTAGAAATTGTTGTAAATTTTCAAATAATGTTAGACGCGCTTCTCTCGATAATGACATTGGAATATCTTGTTATAATATTATAATGGTAAATACACCGATGAAAAGGATAGTTTACTATACAGAAGGCTTTTTAATAGTTGAGTAATCGTTTATTTAAATATGGCGAAGCGAATAATTTTTTAAGTTTTAATTATACATTTCTTTGATGAAAACAACCCATTTTATATCTTAAGAAATGTCCATTAAATGCAATCAAATATTTCTTGATATTTCAGAAACCATTTTAATACTATACATTTGTAGCTATAAAGTTATGATTTAGATACAAAATATGATGGATGGAGTGGAAACACATCGTAACATAACCTCAAATGACAATACGGATATTTTGTTCGTTTTTTTAAGAACGATTGAGTGCCATTGCAATTCAGTAGTTCATTACTTTTTATACATTTTTATTTTTAAAATTTCACCTGCCATGTTGGATCCGCCATTTTGAATTCTGAAAAAAACTGATTTCAGATGCATGATCAGCGACCCCAAAAACATTTGGATAAGATAAAAAGTTTTATACAATTCTATTAATTTTCAATTTTGTATGCGTAACATTAAAAATAAAATTTCACTTTTATCGGCAATTTTTGCCCTCCATTTTGGATATTCCTTTTTTAACACCTGTATTCGATGGCATATTCATTTTTGATACTATATTTGTGACTTTTGGCGATTGATCAATGTTAATGTTGTTTTACTCACTGTACAATTCAATATAATGAAAAAAAATCCGATATAAAAAAAAAATAAAAAAAAATTTGCACAGTAACAAAAAGAAGTCTACTTTTAGAAGAAAATAGTATAGGTTACTACTTAAGTAGTCAGATGCAGGCCAAACAAGGTTTATGGCCGTTCTTGCTATATAGATAGTAAAATCATTCTCTTAAGTATTAACGGCACCTATAAATATTTAGCCTGCATGTTACTACTTAAGTAGTAATCTAGATACTAACTATTTTTCGACCCGCACGTTTACAAAACTTGGAAATGTAACAAAGAGAATCCAATTTTTGTTATTTTCTATTTTGGATTATATTAAGTAATTAAATTACCGTATTTTCAATGTTCCAAAGAATTCTCGATGCAAAATATTACCTTGAACCAAACTGACGGACTATTATCTAGATTGTATCAGTTACTATCTCAACACTTACTAAACACGAGACTGTGCAGAAGATAATATCAAATGGTCAAATTATTATATCATCAAAGCTGTTACTAATAAAAATCTGCACTTTTACTATGATTAATAGTAAAATTGATGTTGATTATAATACCTATGGAAATTTTCCTCATTTTCAAAAGCCTAAGAAAAGAAAGAAAGTTTTATAATTTTATAGTCATGTTTTTGAAAACCAGTTTGCTTTTCCCCGACTTACGTAAATATCCTGATGAAAACTTATTTTTTAGGAATTATTCTGTACTTTGTAACAATGTAATATTTTCAAACCGGGTATTTTAAATGTAAACTAAAAAAATTAAAACTTATAATGTAAAAAATGTAACATCAATCTTCGGATACGTCAATATTTCATAATTATAAATTCCGCATCCACCTAGAGGTATTTTATCGTCAGCAAATACGCGAGCAAAGTTTGTAAATTTCTTGCTAATATAACAAGTTCATTTAGAAGAAAACTTTGAAGTACACTCCGTAACCATCAAACTATAAAGTAGATCAGGCAATTATTCGGAATAACTGTGATATTAATTTTCTCTTATACCTATAACATTAATCTGTTTTAATTTAAAATAACACTTAACGGAAGAAACCTTAAAACTCGTTGGAGTTGATAAATTATTTATAAACATTTTTAACTTTTTGGATAAAATTGATTTGCAATAAAGTATTAGAATTCATTAAATCATTATATGTTGATTAACCATTATCCTGAATCTCTCACGAATGAAAAATTTCATGAAAATATTTTCTAAGATATGAAATTATTGAACATTTAAATTATAATTTTTAGTTTATATATTTTGAAAAAGTCGAATCTTATATCGGTGATTTCAAAATAAAGTGCCAATCGAAAAAGATCCGCTTTTTTTTCTTTACAGCATATTTTACTCATTCAAAAAAGCCTATTATTGTATGTGGTATTTCCTAGCATAATAACGTAAGATAATATTTTATTGTACGTTTACATCTTTAAAAATGAATTAAAAAAGAAGTTCATGAATTCAATTTTCGTTGACATTGGTAGTACTATCACTAGTAGTTAAACAATTTTTTTTATTAAACACGCATTTACTAAGTTTGAAAGGGTAATAAAAGAGACAAAAAATATTTTTTTAACTTATAATCATCTAATACAGACCCAAAAAACTAAGGTTCTTCAACATGTTCAACTTTTTTATCATTTCTCGCAGTAAAAGTGAAAGCATACGTATTCTAATTTGCTTTTTATGTAATTTTATTGCATTAAAGTGCGGCATAAACAAAATTAATACAGTGTCAATCAATCGAAATCAGAGCCAGATTTTAAGTATTGAACTTTTTGTTTTCTGGATGTGGTAATGTAAACATTGCCACCATAAATGCTGATAATTATTCTTGTAAGGTGGGCGCAAAGTGCGACTTTGACGTCTATTGGGCGTTAATGAATCATATAGGAAAACAAAAGTAACAACTCTCGGAAAAGGAAATATATTCTTCTGTCTGATGTTTACGCATATATGGGTGATTTAAAAAAAAAATTCAATTTTGAGGTCCAATATTTTTACTACAAAATTTGTTAAAATCTCATTTTTTTAACATTGATTTTTCATGCGTACTACTTAAAAAGAACTCATGCAAAAGGGTAGAGCATGAGAGCTTTATTTGACAAAGTTATAAACAAATCGATGGCAGGGGAATTACATGAATGACACGAGAATTACATAATTACATATCTTTTTCTCTTAAGCGAAATAAATAACAACTTAAAATTGGTAGAATTAACCATTTTATTTACTTGTATAAATATATGGTATTGGAAAGAGAATCTATTAACACAAATAAGCTAAACTTTATATAATAATTAATAATTGCTTCATTTTTCAACAAGTTTTCTTTCTTTTGTTGCAATTTTGTTGTTCTTCTTCTTAGTATCTTTACGTTTCTTAACTTCTTTTTTCTGATGTTTTTGATTTTTGTCGACTGTTTTTCATGGTTTTATAGACCCGAAATAGACTTTGTTGCACTCGTAACAACTTACAATGTTAAAATTAACTCTGGCTCATTTCGAGTCCACTTCCATTGGTGAACACTCATTGTACCCTTGACATTGCTAAATATCGGATATTTTTTATCTTTAATTTTTTTTTTATATTTGACGAAATTGCAGTGAACTCATGAATCTCAAAATTCAATAATTTCTAGTAATATAAAATGATCTTACAAAGAGAACTAATTCCCAAGTTCTTTTCGTTATTGAATGGGAGTATAAAGCCATGGGCGTACACGTATATTTAAGATGACGGGTAGTTTTTCTCATTTTTATAAAAAAAACTATTGAGTAAAAAGAAAAACTATGCATCACTGTTAAAGGTGGCATTAATACGAATATTTTCATTTTTGGTTTATCTCGATATGTCATTTCATTCCCGAGATAAAAATAAAAACGTCTATTTTCCAAGGGACGTTACAGGGCCAGGGTACGTTACACTAGTTATTTTGGTAATATTTTTGAACTTATCATTTAAGTAATTAAAAATTTGATGTAGTGTCATTAAGATGCAGTAAAAGCTTAAATTTTTTTATTGAAAGTAAATTAAAAACGTAATTGTTCATAAAATTACGACATACCAAGGGAGTTACACACTAAAGAATACGTTCGAAGCGTGATTTAGACGTAATATATTGAAGACAATTTAATTTAAAAGTTCAATATAGATCTATTGCGTTAATGTGATTATTAACTCTCATTTTCCATGGAATTTATTTCAGCTGAAATTAATTACCGGTTTTTATTAAGAAAAATATGTATAACGTCCCACATAGTATACTTCATTTTTCACGATAATAGGAATAATTTTCACCCATGAAACACTTGTTTAACTAGTAACAATAGTATAATTAACACCACCGAAAATAAAATTGATGAACTTCTTCAGCCACGGAACGTTACATTTCCATTTTTTAATTTATTGTGTAATATATAAAATAGGGAAAGATAATATTTTTATCTTGCGATATTATAACGAAAAACACAACAAATAAATTAGGGTTATTTTGAATATTTAATATGTGTTGTAAAGAAAAAAAGAAGCGGATCTTCATAAAATTGCACTTTATTTTGAATCCACCCATATGCTGTAACAGTATTTCGTTCAATTAATTTTTAGTCATATTAATTAAAATGATACCATACAACTTCTGGAATAGCTGTTCAACCGGTAGAAAAGAGATATGTGTTATCACTCAATGTTAGTTTGGGTACAGAAATTTAATACAGATGAAACGAAACGAAACAAATACACAATCAATAATGAAAATACGGAGATTAGAAATAAAATAATTGGAATTTTCTATTCTTATTGTAGAAGAAAAAAAAACAATTTTACAATAAATAATAACAGATTCGGTATTCACTCATCTCATTAAAAGATAATTATAATATGCAGTTGGTAGCATGGGTAATAATTTTCATTTGTGTTTAGGTTTCTTTACTTTAAATTAAAAAGAAAATATAACAAGATCACAAGAAGAAAAATATGTAATCTGTTAATTTTTCCCAATGAAGGAAGCAATATTAAAATAAACAAATACACTACTTGGTAGATGTGCGGAAAATTGCAAAATTATTGAGAGAGGAATTTAACCCATTAACGTGTCAAGTAGGACACTTTTTTCGCTTCAATTTCAATAAAGAATTTCATATGAAAATCCAAGTTCAAGTAAATTGAAAGGTACATGTCTTCCTATTTTCGAGGTCGCTCTTTTCAATGCTGTTGTCAAAATTGAGCTATCTTAATTAGAAAATTAATTATGTCGATTTAAATGTCAAAATAACGCGAAAAATCGAGTGTTCTTTTTTATAAAACATTTTTTTCTCATCGAAAGAATATTTGTCGTCAGAAAATTTCTTCATTAAACGAAGACCCAATAGTGATAGTATTAAGATACATTTTTTTAATATTTAAAAACTAACATGGTGATCACAAAATGGCGACTCCAGTGACAAATTTCTAATTAAAACTTAACAATAGTTTTTCTTGAAAATTATAGACTTCAGGAAAAAATTTCTAAGAATAAATACGTTTTAGAATGAGTCAAAAAATCCTCTAAAATTTTTCCAGAATATATTGTTAAAATTTTTTATTTTTCGAAAATTCGAAAAATCGAAATTTTTAAAAAAAGTCGTCCAAAAAATCTGAAAAAATTTGAGAGCATTCTTTGACCAATTCGAAGACATTTTTGTTTTAAGGAAATTTTGTCTAAAGTCTACAGTTTTCAAGAAAAAAAATTATTAGTCTTGAAATCTAGAAAAGTTTAATAATTTTTTTTTCTTGAAAACTGTAGACTTTAGAAAAAATTTCCTTAGAACAAAAATGTCTTCGAATTGGTCAAAGAATACTCTCAAATTTTTTCAGATTTTTTAAACGACTTTTTTAAAAATTTCGATTTTTCGAAAAATAAACAATTGTAACAATACATTCTGAAAAAATTTGAGAGGATTTTTTTACTCATTCTAAAACGTATTTATTCTTAGAAATTTTTTTCTAAAGTCTATAGTTTTCAAGAAAAACTATTGTTAAGTTTTGATTAGAAATTTGTCATTGGAGTCGCCATTTTGTGATCACCATTTTAGTTTTTAAATATGAAAAAAATTTATCTTAATACTATAACTGTTGGGTCCACGTGTAATGAAGAAATTTTCTGACGACAAATATTCTTTCGATGAGAAAAAAATGTTTTATAAAAAAGAACACTCGATTTTTCGCGTTATTTTGACATTTAAATCGCCATATTTAATTATCTAATTAAGATAGCTCAATTTTAACAACAGCACTGAAAAGAGCGACCTCGAAAATAGTAAGACGTGTACCTTTCAATTTATTTGAACTTGGATTTTCATATGAAATTTTTGATTGAAATTTAAGTGAAAAACGCGTCCTTCTTGACGTTAATGGGTTAAGAGACCATTGATCCTCCTAGAACAACCTAAAATGGACACTATCGGGAGACGGTTAAGACTCCGTCGGTTTCACAACTCGGTATTTTCTATCCCGGTAGATAGAAGAATAAATACGAACTTACTAATAGTTTACTATTGAAAATAACTACTCATTCGGTATGGGACTTTACAAAATTGTTGAATGCCGTTGACCGAGAAAGATCGACAGATTTGGACCCCCTCGACGAATCGGTAAAGATCGGACGGTTTCGTATCCTATGACACGAGTCACGAATGTTGAAGTCTACTACGGTAAACTAGATTCCTGTAACAATATTTTCTTTTGCTTGATAATAGATCAACACAGGTTGAATATCTATTTAGAGAAGTCAGCCAGGTGGATGAATCCAAGGTACCCCAAGACGGCGATACAGTCAGAATATTACCAATTTAATAGATGTAGTAGAATGTAAATAAGATTAGTGAATTAGATGTTGTCTCGAGTTCGCCAAGTCCCAATTGCTCTCTTGTCTCGAACCAAGTAGCACTGATTTGTCCCTTAGCATGTCTCCTAGAATATCATACCAACAAAAAATAAGAAAAACCAAAGTTTTATATATTTAGATAATAAACCATGAACAAATGTAACATAGGTCATCCAGATCGCCATAAGGTCTAACATAATAATTCCTTTAAAAGAAAGAAAAACGCCGAAATTAAAATCATTTTCCATAATTCCCTAAGATTATCTGCTCTTTGTGATCTTACATAACCTTCGATAATTTGTAACGGGGAACATCGAAATAAACCCGTTACAATACGTAATGATTTTTCAATATTTTGACCCATACCTAAAGTAATGTAAATAATAAATAAGTTATTTTTAATTACAATTATAAATAAATTATGTATTGCGCGTGAAATACTGTAAAAAACGTCTGCGGTAAACTTCCGGCACATGTAACGGAAGCTGTATGCAGTTACTGTTACTGAAAATTCTGAAACGTTTCATAATTTTCAGAGACGTTTCGTAATTTTCAGAGATGGATTGGACATTTTCTGAAACGGATTCGTAACGTATTACAAAGAACTATGATGTTGACTCTCAACGCCCAAAAGGCTGTCAGATGTTACGCATTACGGATTACGGGAGCTATATACACAGTAGAACCCCGCTGGATTGTCACGGTCGGTTCCGTGTCTTCCCCGCAAACCCCGCTGGACTGTCGGCAATAGGGGAAGCATCGCTTACACCTCTAAGTCGTAATCACGTGACGTTAATGACCAATCACAGACAATCCATTTGCTTCCTATTGTAACTCCAAACCGATGCGTATGTCTAACTAGACGCACCCCTGAGGCGACAAGCGGCGTGGTGGCGGTAAAGGGATTCCGAGAAATGCCAATCCAACGGGGCTGAATTCCGACAATCCAGCGGGGTGACAATCCAGTACGGTGCCAATCCAGCGGGGTTCTACTGTATATTGTATATATATATATATATATAGATACAATGTTTAGGTTAGGTATGTCAGTTCAGTACATATGTATATTTATACTAACACGCGTTATATAATTTTACGTATAGTACACAAAAATTTGGCTTCTTCATTAGCAATACTATTTGTCAATTATTTCTCATTTTCATTTTTAAATTTGAAATTGGAATTTCGGGTCACGTGACTACGAAATGAAACTTCTACATCGAAGGATCTTGATCATTTTTTAAAGCCACAATGAAAAGCAGTCGACACATTGCTATGAAATGTCGGTGTTGAAATGGTTTTTTATTTCTAGTGTTTCCAAATCACCAAAGCAGCAAAAAATCATTCTGAATGATCTGTAACAATTTATTAACGATACCCATGCTTGTTATTGATATAAATGCAGAGTAGCAAAAAACATAAAAACTAATAATTTATTTATTAGTTTCTACAATTAATGTACACACAAAGTATCAAAATAACCGGGATTTATAACATGGTGAGATCTGAAAAGTGAGGTTATGAAGTAACATACCTAGATTTTTTACTTATCCATTCATCCACTGCACTATTCGAAACAGTCGATTGTATCACCACTCCTCAACCTCAGTTGTATGAGCCACTTGTATGAGAAACAATCGGTTTTCGTTGTCTTGTGAAAAAATTAAGTTTTTGTGTCGCGTTTTGGTTTTTCCATACATATATACATACCAGCACTCGCAAAAATTTAAGTTACAGTTTCGCAATTTTAAGTGACATCAACTTATAATTCAGTTTTGTTTAAGAAATTTCGGTTACCATTCGGAAATTTCAGATCTGGCTTCTTAAATTTCATATACAAGTAACTTAATTGTTATTTCTATGAGATAATTCAGAAAATAGCGGTACATTTGTAACAGAAAAATGTCGTAATTTTCCAAACATTTTTTACAGTGGGAGCCTGAATTGGAGCCAAACGGTTCAAATTAGACCAATGCCGATTTCACACTTCTTACTCAGAAATAATAAAGGTACTCACGAAAAGTACGAATACCAGCTGATAGGTATTATCCAGTGGAGTACAAACCACTATGTTTCACATCGAGTAATTTATTATTATCACTAACAAAAATCTTGAAATTCTAAATGTAAATTTTACACGGTGTAGCACTTGAAAAACTAAAAGTATCTCTGAATACTAAAAAACCTTTCGCAGCATCTCATTGCTGAGAAACAATTGGCGGTCCTAATTGGACCACGTCCCTCTAATATTCCTGCAACGTTACAATGTAATATATTACACTGTAATGCGACTGCAACCGTACTAAAATTATGTTTTTTTTTATTACAAAAATAAAAATAGATATTGCCCTTTATATTAAGTCACAATGTTAAACTACATTTATGCGAGTCGCTTGTTCTTCCTCACTTAATGTACGGTATATCAGTTTACGGACCTTGTATTATTAGAAAAGACTGGTCGAGGATTCAAGCAGTTCAGAATTCCTGTTTGCGCTTTTACTTTGGCATTAGAAAATACGACCACATTTCTCCTGCTTTTAGAAGATCAGGATGGATAAAAACGAATGACAGTATGGAAATTAGAACTCTTGCCTTAATGTCTACGTGTTTTGCTAATAATTCCCCTGATTATCTAATCAGTAGGTTGAAATGGTTGGGTAGGGATTCTGTGGCACGAAGAGGAGTAGCTTCTATTCTCTGTGTCCCAGTTAGTTCTACTGCCAAATTTAACAGCGCTTTTTCACTTTTTGTGGTGAAAATTTGTAATGCTCTTCCGCTGAAGTTAAGACAATTACTCCGATTTCCAAGAGATTTTATTAGCAGTTTAAGACAATTTTATCGGGAGCGATATGATTGAGTTGCGTTTCCCTATATATTGTATTAACCCGTTTCCGCCCAAAATGCCGTAAATTTCACTACATTTTAATCGTCACTTTTCTGATAGAAACTAACGATGAATAATTCTGAATATTTAGATTCTATAGTTTTCAACCCTCCTCTTTCCGAATCCGAAGTCCGTTTTTCGCTAGGAGCAGCCATTTTTTATATATGGCGGCAAAAAGGGGAAAAAATAGAGAAAATTTCGATTTTTGGATCGATTTTTCATGTTTTTCAATAGGTTCGCGCTGACCGATCATTCCAAAAACCTGGAACTGGTGGCATAATGAGTTCGACTAAAAGTTGACATGATCAGATATGCAAAATATAAGATGGCGGATCCAAGACGGCGGATGAATCGCCGAATTTTGTGTTTTTATAGCATTTCCGACATTATTAGCTATTTATAAATATTGTGGTACACTTATTAATTTATGCAATCATTTGTAACAGTAGCTTCTATCCAATACTCGACATTCAAAATGGCGGTTCCAAGATGGCCGACTGAAATGCAAAAAAATTTCTTGATCAGGATGAAACTGACTACTCAGGGGTTTTCGAGGTCGCAGATAACGATTATGATATTTGATTTTTATAATTCAAAATGGCGGACCGAAAATGGCGGACGAAAATACAAAACGTTTCATGTCCGAAATGAAAATGGTTGCTCGGGTGTTTTATATGTTATAAAAACACAAAATTCGGCGATTCATCCGCCATCTTGGATCCGCCATCTTATATTTTGCATATCTGATCATGTCAACTTTTAGTCAAACTCATTATGCCACCAGATCCAGGTCTTTGGAATGATCGGTCAGCGCGAACCTATTAAAAAACATGAAAAACCGATCCAAAAATCGAAATTTTCTCTATTTTTTTGCCTTTTCGCCGCCATATTTAAAAAATGGCTGCTCCTAGCGAAAAACGGACTTCGGATTCGGAAAGAGGAGGGTTGAAAACTATAGAATCTAAATATTCAGAATTATTCATCGTTAGTTTCTATAAGAAAAGTGACGATTAAAATGCAGTGAAATTTACGGCATTTTGGGCGGAAACGGGTTAACCTCTGTTTTATTTTCGTTACCAATATTCTTTTTTTCTTGTATTGTATATTCTGATTTTCATGCGTTGTGCGGTAAAAGGTTGTATACCTATTTATTTTCTTACATTTGCGTGTGTCTTTTTGCATTAACTCTGGTTCAATGTTGTTCGGCTCCGGTTCATATGTCAAAATAATGTATTTTATAATTTATTTTGTGTTAGTTTCACGAATGGGTCAGTCTGCAAGCAGCTTCGTAAAAGCTGTGACTCGCCCCCTTGGCATTGTAAAGGAATAATGTACTCTCTTTACGTGACCAATAAAGACATTTATTATTATTATTATTATTCCACAAATTAAATACAAAATTGTGTAAGATCCATTATAGTTACAGGAAAAATGGCAAATAGCTATTTTGTTATCCATAATATTAAAAAACAGTCATTATCGCAATTTAAATGCGATGCATGGTAAATACAGGATTCATTTTGTAAAATCGATTCACCATGAATCTCGATATAGGCTAATTCGAAGATATCCGGACATAGCCGATGTATCGGAATTAGTGGTCAGATTATGGCGAGTTTCGAGCTTCTCGAGTTTAGAAGGGATTGGAAGGGATCCGATTTTCATCCGGCTTTCGACGCGTCGCGTTGTTATCGCCGTTATTACCTGTAAGATGGGATTACGAAAAAACACTCCTATAACTTTCTATTTATTACTTGTTATAACTTAAATTTTAGATTGGAGCATTTGCAAACGTTTATCTACCGAATAAATTTATATCCATGATTCTCGAAAAAAGTCGAATTTAGCTTTATCGAGTTGATAATTTTTTCAACTCACTATCGAATTTTTTTTGCTTAATTCTTAGTTTATGTCTTGTTTAATAAAAATATTATCGTGGTCCCGAACTTTTTTGAGTTTGAATCAAATATAAAGATAACAAATTTCAAATTCTCGACTTTAGGTTGCCAGCGTATTGAAACCAATGAAACAAACATAAATATCTTATACTTATTAGAAAATACATCATTCCCTAGTCAAAAAATGTTATGGAGGAATTATGAGGGAATAACGAAACGAAACAAAATTGCCAGAAGCTTATAAACATAACCTCACTTTCTTACGAAATGTGTACAGTACTTTATTACTACAAGAAATATTTACAAATATGATTATTAAATAAAAAAGTTGTTACCGTTTGATTACATTACACGAGGGAATGACTTTAAAAATGTAATATTCAAAAAAGTTGTCGTCAAATTAGTATCAACAATGTTGCCAACTAAAAAAAATGTAGTGGAGCTTGATAAATCTTTAAATTTTGCTGAAATCACACTTTTTTAAAACGGTGAGGGAATGATGGATTTTTTACGGACAAATTTTCAATTATATTTTTAAATATTTCCAATGGCATTTTTTAAACTATAAACTCATGTAAATACAGTCAATACTATCCTATATGAGTAAAAAATAAGATAACAAACAATAAGTAAGGAATTTATGATTAAAGTTAATGATTCTCTTCAAATTTAGCAGTTGGGACTTAATGAGGGAATATTTTTCATGGTACTTTCTTGAATATATCTTTTTTGTTTATCATATAAAAAATTAATTTTTTTCATAATTTTGTACATTTTAGTGCAGTAGTTTA
The DNA here is from genome assembly GCA_030407085.1 of Trichopria drosophilae. NCBI lineage: Eukaryota > Metazoa > Arthropoda > Insecta > Hymenoptera > Diapriidae > Trichopria > Trichopria drosophilae. The sequence continues at coordinate 106,972,041 of CM059585.1, read as the reverse complement.
ATTAATAACAAAGACTTTTCGTAATTAATGAACCTATTTTTTAAAAATCATTAAGGACAACAATTTTGATTTTTTTTTGAGAATCGGCTATATAAATTTAAAATATTTCAAATCGTTTTATACATTTATTTAAATACATGAATTGTTAAAATTATTAAAACAATTAAACATTACTGGAAATATAAAAAAATCATTTATACTTTTCATACCTAATGAACAATGTTGTCACCTATAAATAAATACATGTTAGAAGCATACATTCACATATTAAAATTAAAACATTTTTCTGGTTGTTTGAACTCAACAGAAATTGTGAGTCCAAAAAAATAAACAAGAATACATGTTTAAAATATTTTTTTCACAATTTGAAATCATGTAGTATTTTATTGTGCTCATTTTATAAATGTTCAACAATTAACAATTATTTTCAAAACTATTTTTACATATAATGTTATAAACTCAAGCCTTCAAAATCATCATTTTTGGAGTCTTACATCATAAAGTACATAAAATATAAATTACGTGTCACATAAACCAGAATACAGTTTACTATTGACATGGAATATAATTCTTATACAGTGCTTGCTATTGTCGTAATATTTAATGCATCAAACATTTTTTTTAAATAATTAGAAAATACAACAAATTAATTTTTAGAAGTATGCTACACAACAAACGATATACGTTTTTGAGATATGTAAGAAAGAATGTTTCTAATGTTTCCTTTCTTTGTCAAACAGTTTAAAAAACAATTAATCATACAAAGATTGAATAACAATTACAGTAAAAAAATATAAAATAAAGACCAAGAATAATCAATCTTGCTTGAGTCCCACTAAACATTACACTCAATAAGAGATTTAAAATTGGAGAACAGGGACAAATATTTAAGATTCGTACAAGACTCCTAATGGCTTATCTTTTACCCTTTCTATGGTTTGAAGTACCTCTTGGAGCAAATCTTCATGGATTTCAGAAATAGGAAGATCTGCATTGATGTCAATCCATGTATTGTCTCTTAATTTTTCAAAATTCGAGGCTACTTTATTCTGCGTTTCACGCTTCTCAAACCTTTCTTGGCCCCAATTACTCCGTTGCTTTTGACTCTCTTCGCTAACATCTAAATAAGCTACAAGATCTGGAGCAGGTAAACCTCTATCGGGTTCCTTACACCATGAGAGATCCCGACCTGTTGTTGCTGCGGTATACGCTGCACCCGATGCTGCATATCTATTTAACATTAATATTTCATACATCTTCTACAATATATTAAGAAGATGAAGTTTTTTATAGAATTATATTAGTGAAACTTTTGCTGATGCAACTATTCAACACATAACTTTTCAACACAAGTATGTTTTTACCACAAGATAACTTCACCATAAACATTTTAACATTTCATCATAAAATTTTTCAACATAACATATATTAAACATTTTAACAAAATAAATTAAGTTATAGGTTAGATTAGGTTACGGTAGTCCTTCCCTTATTCTAATGTCTTCCCTTATTCTAATTTTTTCTCTTCTCATATTCTAATATTTCCCCTCACGCGTTCTCCCCACCGTATCTTCTACTTTGCTTAGAAGCACATATGACTGTGCATGCTCTGCGAAAGAGAAAGAGAGAGGAAAAGCGAGACAGCAAATGTTTAGTGGGAGAGAGGAGAAAATTAGAATAAGAGAAGGTCGCCGTCTTGCCTGACTGGACAAATTAGAATAAAAGAAGGACTACTGTATTAAGTTAGGTTAGGTTAGGATAGATTAGGTTAGGTTAGGTTAGGTTAGATTAGGTTAGGTTAGATTAGGTTAGGTTAAGTCAGGTTAGGCTACACTGTAAAAAATGTAAATGAAATTTACAATTTTGTTGTGAATTTCATGCCTAAAAATATGGTGATATTCCCAAGTTAAAAGTTGTAAATTTCCTACGGGAGGTTAGGAATTTCAGAACGATTTGTAAATTCCCTACACTGAAGGTGGTAAATTTACGACGCGACGCGTTTTTCCCACGCTATAAGTGGGTAAAAATCAAGCCCATGCTGTACATGATAAATTTACAATATATGGGGAAAAACCATTGGTGTAGTAAAATTAATTGTTACATTAACATTCAACATATTTTAGTTTTATTTTGTTATTAAATGTAAAACAGAGGAATATATTGTAAAATTCATTATAAGATGTATTTTAATATTTTAGAGGTTTTTATAGATCTATAATCTTTTGTTGAAAGAAAACATTAAATCTAAAATCTTTTGTTGATAGTAAAACTTCTATCGAAAGCAAATTTTAGAGCTACAGTAGGACCTCTCTTATTCTAATTAGTAAAGTTTTTCAAGATGGCGCCGACCTCTCTTATTCTAATTTTCCCCTCTCCCCCACTACTTAGATTTGTAGTCTCACTTTTGCCTCTTTTTCTTTTGTTGCGCAGGGGAAATATTAGAATAGGAGAAGAGAAAAAATTAGAATAAGGGAAGGAGTCCTGTACAACGTTGGGAAAATACGTCGCGTTGTAATTTTACCAAAACGTTGTGAAATTTCTAACCTCACATATGAAATTCTCAATTTCAGATAGGAAATTTACAATGTTGAACGTGGGAAAATCACCATATTTTTACGAATGAAAATTACAACAGATTTGTAAAGTTCATTTTCATTTTTTACAGTGTAGGTTAGATTAAGTTAGGTTAGATTAGGTTATGTTAGGTAAGGTTAGGTTAGTTTAGGTTAGATTTTTCTATTATTTTGCGTGTATAATACAGAATTTTTATTTTCCATTATTTTATTTAAATGCATTGTTCTTGGTTCGTGTTGAAATGATCATGTGATGGAGTGTTTGTGTTGAAATGATTCTACGTTGAATATGTTCTAGTCATATGTTGAGTTTCTGTGATGAAATATCGTATGTTTAAAAGTGGTGTGTTGTATAGTCGTAGTACCAAAACTTTTAATTTACAATTAATGAACAAGAAAATATATATATATTTCAGGTTTAAAATAAAACTGTTTCTGTATAGAACAATTATAATAATATTTGTTATCATAATTATATGTACCTATCTAAAATTAATGTAGTTCCTGATTCAACGACTTTCAAAATATGCTTTCGTCGTTCCCAGCGATTAGCAGAGAATAATAAATGTACAGTTTCTGGTGCTAGCTCTGCTTTATTTGATAAATACTGGTCTATCATGGAACCAATATTGGTAGTTCGATCTGTAAAAAAACATTTAGGGTTTATGAGAAATTAATAAAACGCAATTTTATGTAGAATTTGTTTTCATATGTACATTTATTTATTTGCTACACATAATTATGCAATTTGAAGAATGTTACAGCTATGGCAACATAACTACAGATTTCTAAAATATAAATTTATCTGAACATACGTGTTACTTAAAATAGACATTGATTGTACAAGATTTAGCAAAACAGAATATTGAAGATAAGACGCACTATGTTTTAAATTTTTCAATAAATTTTATTCGGTACAGAAACATAAAATAATACTTCAGCCGATTAAGAAATAATTGTTCAGTTAAAATGAAAAATTAACTTCTTACACAATTTATCACGATAAAGTAAAATCTTCTGGAGTACAACTATTAATGTATTTTGTATGAAATCAGCAGCCGATTATAACACAATGCTGAACATAGCAGCCAATTTGTAGCAACCGATTAGAAAAATGGTTAACTTTATTCGAATAATTCCACTAATCTTATAAACTTTTATTGTATAGTTTATACTTAGATGTGTAATATTTAAGATAATAATACAATTAAAATACATAAATAATAAGTTTAATGAAATAGCAATCGCTGAAATAAACACCTTCAAAAAACTTATGATGTGAAATTGGAAAAACTGTGGAAACCCTGCCTCAAGATAGTTGGGATTGAAGAGAAGTATAATATTGACTAACCTGAAGAACTTTATGGACAAAACTATGAATTCACCCATATCACAGTGAAATATATATTATCAAATAAAAATACCTTTATTTTTTATGTGTATAATTATCTATCAAACGTAACACAAGAGCATATGGTTATCGGAGGTATAAATATTGATGTAAGCAAATCTAACACCATCACAGAAAATTACCCAAATACATTATTCGAAGCCATATTTATACAAACAATTAACATATACAAGAATCTTTGTCTCATCTCATCCTCAACAATTTATCATTTATTTATAAAAACGAAATTTGATATAGCTATCTTAACTGCAAAAATAAGTAACCTTAAATCGATTGGAAACAAATTACCGTCAATTTAGATGTGGAAAAATATACAACTATTTTTACAAATATACAAGTTAGTTTCTTTATACTAAATCAACATCTGTAAATCTAAATTAAGGAGGTTGGTATGGTTAAGAATTAACAAACAGATTCTGACGAAAATGTTACTAAACGTTAATATGAATATAAAATGAATTCCCGGAAATTTTTTGAGTCACTTGGATACCTCAGTGTTGAGAAATTATGAAAAACATTTTGTGTATATCAAAATGGTGTCTTATGTAAAATGGCATGTTTCAAGTCTTTAAAATCAAAATTTTGAAAGAAATCATTTAAAAAATCTGAAAAATTTGAGTAGCTTCTTTAAATAATTCTAAGATCTGTTCTAAGGAAATTTTCTGTAAAGTCTATAGTTTTCATGAAAATAAATTATTAAACTTTTCCATATTTCAAGACCAATAATTTATTTTCTTGGAAACTATAGGCATTAGCGAAAATTTTCTTAGAATACAAATATTTTAGAACTATTTAAAGAACCTACTCAAATTTGTAAAATAACTTTTTTAAAATTTCGATTTTTTTTAATTTTTTAAAAATCAAGCAGTGTATTATAGCATGCTGATAAAATTTGAGAGTATTCTTTGACTCATTGCAAATCATTTTTGTTCTTAGAAAATTTTTTCTAAAGTCTATAGTTTTTAAGAAAAAAATGGTTAATTTTTAAAAATAATTTTGAGCTTCTAGGCGCCATTTTGAAAACTGCCATGTTAAATTATGAATTCAGATATGGTACATTTTAATCCTGGTGGTCGATATTTGTATGAAAAACAAAACGTAAAAAATCATGTTTTTAAAGAGAAAAACGTGTATAACTTTTTTGCGGTTCATTTTATCGAAATTTTACTGAAAGATTCTGAAAGAGGTTACAATTTTACGTTAGAAACAGTAGTGCTCATATTTTTCTAAAGGCATTTATATACAATTTATCAATGTTCAAAACTAATGCTGAAAATTTGTATCTTTGAACGTTAATGGGTTAAATAATCGAGCTTTAAACACATCGTAGGATTGAGAATTGAGAATCAATATTGGTAAGAGTTGCAAAAATTATATTAAATAAATTCTCTTCTTAATATTAGAAAATTATAGTAACAATATAGGAAACTGTTCATTACTTGTTAAATACACAGTGAAATAACTTATTAATATTGCCAAAGCCGAAAAAAACTGTAGGACAAAGAGCTCTAGATTGCATATATTATAAATGTTTAAATTTAATGCCCAAATTGAGGCCTTACATGGAATAATTCGCCCGACGCTCAAACAGCGGACAATAGAAGTCCCCTGGCCGTTCCGAGATGACAATTTTTGAAATTCGATATTTCCATTAAAACAACGTACAGGGATGTTGAGAATGATAAACCGAATAACTTCTACTTAATAAATTGTTTATACGGGGATTAATTTTCACATTAAACATTAAAAACTACAAAAATTAGAAACGGTATATTTAATTATATTTTTAAACATAAATCGTCATTTCTTGGGCAATTATTGATGAAAGCGTTTGTAATTTGATACACGTCTAGCCTATAGTCTAGCGAAGCCTATAAAGTAACAATAGATGTAGAAATCAGTTGTTTAATAATTTTTGTTATTAACAACAGCAGTTCCGTAATCTCACTCTTGTAGATTCCTGAACAAAAAGAGTCGAGGGAAGTTTAGAGTTGAACAAGTTTTCTGTAAAGTTTCAAATAAATTGGCTGAAATACCGATTATTTAATAAAGCGCCCGGACTGTCAACGGCCTGCTCTGCGTCAGCTAAATTGCAGACGGTTTCCTCCTTAGATTTTCCACCTCCTTAGAGTTAGTTTTATGAACATTTTTGTTTTATTTCATTACAGCATTAATGATAAATCCCGTTAATAGTAAGTTTTTACAAAATTTAGTATAAAAAAATGATAGAAGATGTAAAATAATGAATAGATTTACAAAACTGCAATAACTGTACAAATAATGCAGCACTTATATACAATGAACCAATATACATTTATTTGTCGAATTTTGTGTACTAAAACTTCTTACATTATACACTAATTAGTACTTTTTTTATTTGTTTTTTACAATTTTGTCTAAAGCTTTACTTACAGATTTTGATTTTGTAATGGGCTTTTTGGAACTATTACTTTTATTATTTTTAGATAAATTATTTTCTCATTTTTTGACTTTTTCCTTGTACTCTTTTTTAAAATTCACATTTGTTGACATTTCTACTTAAAAAACACACGTTTTACTTATAAAAAAAAAACTCTACAACACAAATTCACAGTCAAATGAATATTCACAGAAATTATTGAAATTTTTAAAGTAATTTGAAGCAACGCAAAACACATAGAATATCTACGTATTATTTTATGTTTTAAGTTATATTTTTATAAACTTAACATTGGTATACCATTAACAAGACTTATTTAGTAAAATAAAATAAAAATATTCATAAAATTAACTCTAAGGAGGTGGAAAATCTAAGGAGGAAACTCTCTGCAATTTAGCTGACGCAGAGCAGGCCGGCTGCTTTATTAAATAATCAGTATTTCAGCTAATTTACAACCGATTTATCTCAAACTTTACAGAAAACTTCTTGAAACAGTAAAGAACAAATGTCTCACTGGAAGTTTGTTCAACTCTAAACTTCCCTCGACTCTTTTTGTTCGGGAATCTACAAGAGTGAGATTACGAAACTGCTGTTGTTAATAGACAAAAATTATTAAACAACAACTGATTTCTACATCTGTTGTTACTTTATAGGCTTTGCTAGACTATAGGCTAGAGGTGTATCAAATTTCAAACGATTTCATCAATAATTGCCCAAGATATGATGATTTATGTTTAAAAATGTAATTAAATTTACCGTTTCCAATTTTTGTTGTTTTTAATGTTTAATGTGAAAATTATTCCCCGTATAAACAATTTATTAAGTAGAAGTTATTCGGTTTATCATTCTCAACATCCCTGTACGTTGTTTTAATGGAAATATCGAATTTTAAAAATTTTCATCTCGGATCGGCCAGGGGACTTCTATTTTCCACTATTTGAGTGTCGGGCGAATTATTTGATGTAAGGCCTCAATTAGTATGTGAAAATTGTTTTAGTACTATTATTTTTAAGAGACATCTATGTAAATGGCTTTGATCTCAAGATTCCACCGATTAGATAAAGTCTTAGTTTCCAAAAATTGAAAACATGGTACTATTACACTTCTTTAATTACTTTGAATATATAATCTTATGCCTTCTTATTATTTATTAATTTATTTTTTATTAAATTATAAATTATAGATCAATTATTACTTCCTGTGTTATATATTTACGCCACGGATAAGTAGAATACACTACTTTTGCGACAGACATAGTGGACTAACTTTCACAAACATATCTAAGAAAATACCTAAATAAAAAGAAATAAATAAAAATAAAAATGAAAATAAAACCTTTATATTTCAAATCGGCTGCTAGCTTCAACGTATCGAGAATGATATCAAAATGAAATTGTGCAATACTTAATCTTATCATAATACACACTTTTCTAGAAATTCAATTGTGAAACGAAATAATGATACGACTTTCTATATATAACAAGTTCACTTTATTTCGATATCGTAACCAGCATGAATTACAATTTTAACATTTATATATTTATTTAATGATAAATGGTCCAAATGGACCTTTACACAAAATGAAATAATACAACGGCGAATTAACAGAAAAAACAAGAAAACATGTCAAATAGTATAATTAAAAGATATATAAACGAAACATTTAATTAATAACAGAAAAAAGTGTAACTAGAAATATATGTATAATAAACTCTGAATATTTAAAATCTAAAAAAATTATCAATATTCTTAACATTAAAAGGAATGCAGTTTCATTCATACCTTAACCGTGCAATGCTTTAGTTGAAATCATAACGCAACTTACAATTTAATTCATTAATAGTACTGTATTGGCGTAGAGCATAAATTTAAACCCGATTTGAAAAAAGTAAAGATATTTGTTATGATCTGATCAATCCTGTAATTTTGCGAACAAATAAAATGATGTACCGAGAATATTGAAGGTAAATTGTGAAGCTACCAAATTATTGACATCGATATAACTCATAGATGAACCCGACTTAGTAACATTGACAAATTTCGTCAATGAAAAATCTGTTAAAAAATATTCTGGAGTATAATAATGCACAAAATGCATATTGTATTAAGAACGATATAAAAGTTCTCGTTTCTGAATACGTTTTCGTTTACTGGGCTTGATACATCACATAAACAAAAAAAAATATCGTACGATTAAAATGTCGATATTCAAACTTTCTTTAAGCGATAATTTAAATGTTTCGAAGCTATAAATTTATAATTTGAATTAAAGTAAATAACATTACTGCATACAATTATACCTTTAAAACGGAATCAAATGTATTTTACAAAAATAATTGCAGTTTATTGTAACTAAATGTATTAAAACGGAATGGATATTTTGTAATTGCGGAAAACGGAAGTCAAGGTCAAATATAATTGGTAGGAAGTAAACTGCGTAAAAAAATGGAATCGATATTTAAATATGCGTAAAACATGCAAAATATACGAAAATATCGATTACAATAGATTTGGAAACTCATTTTTAAATGAAAATCTCACCAGGAAACGCATTCGTTGAAACAGGAATTCCTCGATCTTGCAATGCTTTTACAAGCATTTTGCTTTGGGAAGATTTTCCTGCACGATCGCAGCCTTCCAGGACTATTAAAGCACCACGTCCCATTGTTCGAATACTCGTTTCCCGTAAACAAAAGAAACTCGAAAATTTTGACTCAAAAAACTGATCCAAAAACCGATTCAAGAATCGCGATCGATTCAAACTCACAAAAGGGCGGTAACTTTATCCTAACCTTAAAATCGTTTCAACACAGAGTTGGAACTTCGTCAAAATGTCGACATGTTTCGTCATATCCGCGAATCTTGATTTGCGAATTTCGCAAACGAGGTCGCCACTGGTGTAGAGTGATGACCGACGGAGGAAGACGATTTTCGTCCAGGATCATTTCCTCGTATCTTCGGAAAATGGAAGCACAAGAATAAAATATAAAATTTTGAGTTTTTGTATTTTTGATGTCCCGAATTCTTATTGCCATTTGCGGGAACACCGGGAATACCTGGAGTTCCAGCGGTAACCTTTTTGTAGTTCGGTGTTTCCGACAACAGAGCGGCGCAGAACACACAAAGTCCAAAATCCGTAATGTCATTCCCGGGCACAGAACACGCAGAAGGTATCTCTTCCAGCCGCCTTTCCAGTTGTCTCCAACGACATCATTTATTGCCCAAACCAGTAGTTTAGCTGCTTTACATTATCACAAATTCTCAACGACCAGTACTCAGGTTCGTCCAGTTACTGGTATTTTCATGTTATCTTAAAAAATTCTATAGTTTACAAAAGAAACATAACTTGCGAGGTTACGTTTCAATATTTTGGATCAATAATTATTCGAAATTACATTCCTTGAATTTAAATGAAATTTTTTAAGTTTAAAACATTTTTTATGTTTTAAATAGATCCGGAGAACATGACAGGTGTAAAATTGCAATATCCACCTGCTAGACGTGATGAAACTCTTGTCGACAACTATCTTGGTACCGAGGTACGATATTTATTCCTTAAATATTTATAAGTTGTACAAATATATTTAGCATTCATCAAATGCCTCAAGTATATAATAATTTATTTATTTATTAAAAAAATACAAGGCCAGCATTGGCCATTTACATAAAAGAAATAATAATGCGCAAACGTTAACAATTATAAAGATATGTGAAAAATAATGTAAAAAAAAAAAAATAAGGTCAGTATTTATATACTAACTCACGTACCTTCGATTTAAAAACATTAATTCTATTAATACTTCTTAAAGTAGAGGGAACACCATTCCACACACATACTAATCTACACGCAAAGAAATTTTAAGTCAATGCGACAGCATTTTGGAAAGTAGTAGTTACCGCACAGATTCTGACGAATTTGAAATGACGGTTACAATTCGAATTCGTTAAAAAGAACATTTTTATAAACAGATCCAATTTGAGTGCACCTTTGAGAATATTTATTGATAATTTCTAGACGATATAGTTATTAACCCCTTCTTTGGCACAGAAAATTCTACAAAAAGTGCCCAGAATGGCAGGAATTTTTTTTATCGCCATTTCGACTCCAACCCGTACTGAAGGGTTTTCAAATTCAATATGGCGAATCCAATATGGTGGCCGAAAATGAAAAAAATTACTTGATTGTGATGAAATTCGTTACTCGTGACATTTTTCGTTACTATCGAGTAACTTTTTTCATTTTTCTTCATTATCGGCCGCCATATTGCATCCGCCATTTTGAATTTTTAAATTTTGACTTCAGATTCGGATTCAGCGACCCCAACTTGGTACTTTTTTCATTCTAAAGCTTCCATATTGAAAACAGTGCAAGATACACTAAAAATGCACTGAATTTTTTTTAGAGAGCACAAAATTTCCTTAAAAAAAGTCAGCGAGAGCCCTAATCTAAAGTTAATAGATTATCCATGAATAATGATGGAATTTTGCCTTACAGGTTAATTATGAATATTTTAGAATTTTTGTAAAATATGAGGCATATTCCATCGTTGCTCGTGGCTAAGCTATTAACTTTAGTCTAGGGTCATTGCTGACTTTTTTGTAGGAAATTTTGTGCTCTACAAAAAAGTTTCAGTACATTTTTAGTGTATCTTGCACTGTTTTCGATACGAAAGCTTTAGAATGAAAAAAAGTGCCAAGTTTTTCCGTTTCAGCAACGTTTATAAATCATTAAAATTAATTATTAATAATTAAATAGTCGGAAAATTATGAATAACTATTCAATAAGGTGTAATAAAAGTGTATCTACTTATAAAAATGTTCTTTTTAACGATTTCGAATGTTAACCACCATTTGAAATTCGTCAGAAATCGTGCGGTAGCTGTTAGTTCCCTGGGCAGTGGTATTTACTTGAAATTTCTTTCCGTGTACCAAAGACTTATAAAGATAAATAATGGTATGGATTTTAAATGCTTTCTCACAAATTTAAATAAATATTGACGTTTTTTATCAATAACATATTTCAGTTTTGAACATTTTCGACCGATTTCACCAAAAACCAACAATTTTGAGAAAAAAAAATAATCTTAAATTAAATATATTTGTGGTACTGCTCAGTTTTAAACGTTCAGGTACATTGCAACAAAAATAAACACGTTTAACAATAACACATTTCGGTATTGAATATATTCTAACAGATTTGAATAAAATTTAATAGTTTAACAAAAATAAATGCAAACAATTTTATATTTAAAGATTTGTCTTTCTATAAAGATACTTTACAGAATATTTCAAAAATATTTGCCATACTAATTCTCTATTTAAACAAATATTTGTATAAATAAAACCTTTTGAAAATGATAGAAAACTTTCATTCATTTTTTTAAATCTTCAAAAATTTTTAAAATGTTGAAAACAGCACAAAACTCCCAAATTTTGAGAATATTAATTTGTTTAAATGATTATTTTACCATTTCTATTTTAAGTAGTTGATATTTGTCCAATAGTATTTGAAAAATATAAAATTTATGGCAATTTTTTGTTATTGTCAACATTTGTAAGAATTTTGACAATACTTTGAATATACTGTCCAAAATCGCCTAAATTCTAAAATTTATCAACATTTATAATTATTGTCTAACATATTACCGCAGAACTTGACATTTCATAACAAATTTTGACAAAGAACCCCCAACAAATTTTCTACTATTATTTTGAATTAAACACGAAAAAATCCGCAGGAACATGAGTTTTTTTTTCTGGATTTTTATAGATAATATGTTTTAGAATATACTACTCATTGTTGATTGAAAAAATAAAGAATTTATTGAAAATGTGTAGCTGTTTTTAAAACATTTTTATCCGTATTGTTTATTTTTAATAGATATCGTTAAAATATTGGTCAGGGAAAAATCTGGGAAAAGTCAGGGAATTTTTTTCCGAGAAAAAAGCGGCCACCATGTGTTAAGATGTTTAGTAAAATTAAAAGATTGATCGAAAGTAATGCCAAGATCCTTTACTGAAGTTACTTCTGAAAGTAGGTTATTATTTATGTTATACAAAAAAGACAAGATATTGGATATTGATATATTAGATATTGACCAATGGTTTAAGGCTTCTAAATCACGTTGTAATTTTGATGTGTCGTGAGAAGAATTGATGATTTTAAACAATTTCACGTCATCTGCAAATAACAAAATCTTAGAGTAGGTAATACACTTGCTTAGATCATTAATGAATAACAAATTTGCTAAAAAATCCACTATATTTCTCTGCGAATTCTAAGAATTTTTTATTCTTAGCATTTTTTAAAACAAGCTCATAATTGTTCAGTTAGAGCGTCCAGAAATTTTTCAACAAAATGTTCACTGAGAACCGCCATTTTGAATGGTGAATTAATAACCATCCTATCTTTTAGTGTAACTATTTACTCCACCAGATACAGAGATTCAGCTTGATTCGAACACGGTTTCCTCTTCAAAAATACGATTATTTGAAGAAATTTTTTCAAAATTCACAATTTTTTTATGTTTAAACCGCCATAGTAAAAAAATGGCGGCAAATATGGTTAATCTGAAACCGGATTTAGAAAGTTCGAGAAAAAATACAATAGGTATGTTATATCAAAACGGTTGAGTGATTTTTTTTTTCTCTAAGAAAGCACCTGATGAAAAGAAGTCAAAATTTACGGCATTTCAGGATGAAACGGGTTAATTTAAACATAAAAAAATGCAAATGTATGAGCTTCAGTAGAAGTCCTCAAAAGTTTGAATTTGTTTATAAACTTAACAATGACTCTCTGACGAGAGTAACTAAACATATGGATCTCGGGGTACAATTTCGCAATAATTTCAATTTTAATGACCACTTAATTAAATCCTGTTCAAAGGCACTTAGTATGCTAGGGTTTATTCAAAGAGCAAGTAAAGATTTTAAAGATCCGGGGACAATCGCCCACCTTATTCGCTCTTTAGTTATTCCCCACCTAATATATGCTGCTCCTATTTAGTCACCATACATTCAAACTGATATTAATATGCTTGAGCGGGTTCAGAGAAAAGCCCTTAGATTTCTTGCTTTTAAATCAGGACGGCCTATGTCGCATTTGGACCACAATTATAATGATGTGGCTTTAAGATTCGGATTCTCCATTATTAAATCGCTACACTTGTTTCACGGCATAACCACAGTTTATCGAATTCTAAAATTTCCATTAGGTCTTAATCCATCCGGACTTTTTCCGTACTGCCGTACCCCGGAAGAAAAGTCATATCTCCATTTTTTCGATTTTGACGTATCGCCAATAAATCGATTCTAACCAAAAACTAAATTACTTAATTTAACGATTAATTTTAGAAAATATACAGGATATTTCATTATACAAGGAATCGTGGAATATGATTTTATAATAAAATACATTCATTTTTGAATTTGCGGCTCTTTATAAATTATACCAGAAATACTGTATTTCTAATAAAAGTATTTTTCTTTTTTTTGTAGCTAATAACAAATATTTCAGATATTTTCTTTCAGGAAATAATGCATTGCATTATAAGGAATATAAATATAATTTTATCCCAATTTCACAGAAAATGGAGATACGACTTTTCTTCCGGGGTACGGCAGAGTACACCATATTCTATTCGTAATCCAAGGACTATTTGTGAAACAACATTTAGAACTAATTATGCGTGTTAAGCCCCCATCCCTAGAATGAAGCGTGTGTGGAATGATTTACCAGCGACTATACGGGACTGTAATTCTGAAGGAATATTTAAAAGATTAGCATCTGCATTTTTGTTTAATTATTATTCGTGAGATTGCTATTTGTATGTGTTAGTGCGTGTTTGGATTGCTTTTTTTTTACATTTGTGCGATCTATTTGAAAGTAGCTAAGTTTTGTATATTTTATCCCATATTTTAATTTTTATACTTATGTATGCAATTTTTATATCCCTACAATTGTATTAAGGACAGCAATGTCCGTTTATAAATAAATAAATAATTTTTTTATTTATAAGTTTCCGAGTTTTTCTGACCTGTTGAAAGTTTTCTACTCTCAATTTTCTTACTTTTCTTTTCAAACTCGTTATTCACAAATTTTAATTCTCCCAAATGATAGTGTGCACAATTTTGTTTCATTGGACAATCGTAACAGCTCCTTTCATTAAATCGAATTATGTATGTCTTTATCGAATTTAGTACAATTTTTGGTCCCCATATTGGATCCGCCATTTTGAAATTTGAAAACGTGACATCACATTTGGATTCAACAACCCCAAAAACCCACGAGTAACAAGTTTCAAGCGAATATGATCGACTTTTGCAGTTTAAATAAATATTTTATAAAAAGGCTTCGGAGATCACAAATCGACATATTATTGAATGTTATTAAATAACGGAATGATGTAAACAAATATCCTTATAATATCTTTTTAGGACCAATGAATACTTAAGTTTTATGGCATTGGCATTTATTTATAGCACGTTGATTCACTTTTATTCCCAAAAATGCGAGGCTTCAGATCACCCGGAATTTTTACTCGCAAAGAAACACAAACATTAAGCAGTGATATAAGATATAAAAACAACATATATATGTAATTATGCAATAGAAGTTTTAGACAAAATAAATTTATTAAAGTTAATGTGTCGTTGGTTAGTAACTACAATGATAATATTATATTCATAATTTTAATAAATAATATTATTTCATAATAAACTTGATTCATAACGTTGTAACAAATATAAAGTTTAATTTTGTGGTTTTTTAAATTATATTTAAATAAATGTCTAAGAGAAATATAAATGTTATTTATGATTTGAAAAATATTTTCTGCTACGGGTTACACTTTGTTCTTGTTTCGTACCTGATACGCCAAATGTTTGGTAACGACAATGAAGGTGACGACAATGAAAATTTGTAGAAAAATCCAATTTTACATATTTTAAACAATAATAAATTAAAAAACAAATTGCCAGTAACGTTTATTCCTTTAATCTCTAAGTTTTTATCGCTTTTTAATTGCTGTTTGTATCAAAATACCAAAATTAGGACGGGTGACGACAATTAATTTAATAAAAATACGTGGTATCTTTATACAGTTTTTACTTATTCATGAGGTAAATATGTTCTCTTTTCAATTTTCTATGGAGGATTAGTAAAGTGTAGTGTTTTTTCTTTGATTTTCTCATAAGTTTTAGTAAAAAAGTTAATTATTTCCAGTTCATTTATACCAGTTTACGCATTGTCGTTACCTCATAGAAATTTCTTAAGACATTAATATTTCAATAATTATAAGTATATATATTGATTTAATTAAATATTATACAGAGAGAAATTTGAATAAATTAAAATAATTCGGTTTCTTAATAGCGCTAATATTTTAAAGTTTTGAACTTAGAGGTTTGGACATATCAAAAATGCTACTTTTAGTCTTTAAATGTCATTTTACACCAGTTTTTTGTAACAAAAGTATTATTTTTTCAAATTAACATGGGTCAGGGATATTTATTTAACATTTCTATTGAAATTTAATAATTTATTGTCAAAGTTTTTGTAAGATATAACGTAAAGACACGAAAATGCCCTGTTTCCGGAGAATCACCCATATGGGTCATTCTTCGAAAAAGTGTAAAATCGACGTATTTTTTTTTCCACAAAATAAAAGATTATAAAAATTAAAATTTAAAGTTTAGATATATTCATTGGCTTGCCAATTACGTAAATACGAAGTAATAATGCAGCAGCCATCAATACGTGTGAAATATGCAAGTAATTTAATTTTTTAATGAAAATTTTATATAAAAATGGCAAAATATTCACTCTTAAAGAATGAGTGATTCATAAAGAATAAAAATAGTAACTTAATAATATTTATTTTATAAAACTCAAAACAGTTAAAATTATTATGAAAAATTATAAATTGATATTTATTTATTTATTTATTTATTTATTTGACTATCGGATTGATGAGCTCAATAAAAAGAAGAGACAAACTATATAGAATGGAAAAGAAGAAAGCTGGGAAAAGTTCAAAATTCTCAGATAATTTTATAAAGTATCGAAATTTATTAAACGGACTAATTGAGAAGGTAAAATAAATCTTACTACTCAAACATGATACATCCTGAAGACAATAAATCTAAAGGAACATGGAAAGCTGTAAATAAAATTCTACAGAGAAGATGTGTTGGGGGGGGGGTGGGGGGGGGGGGGGGTGGGGGGGGGGGGGGGTGGGGGGGGGGGGGGGTGGGGGGGGGGGGGGGTGGGGGGGGGGGGGGGTGGGGGGGGGGGGGGGTGGGGGGGGGGGGGGGTGGGGGGGGGGGGGGGTGGGGGGGGGGGGGGGTGGGGGGGGGGGGGGGTGGGGGGGGGGGGGGGTGGGGGGGGGGGGGGGTGGGGGGGGGGGGGGGTGGGGGGGGGGGGGGGTGGGGGGGGGGGGGGGTGGGGGGGGGGGGGGGTGGGGGGGGGGGGGGGTGGGGGGGGGGGGGGGTGGGGGGGGGGGGGGGTGGGGGGGGGGGGGGGTGGGGGGGGGGGGGGGTGGGGGGGGGGGGGGGTGGGGGGGGGGGGGGGTGGGGGGGGGGGGGGGTGGGGGGGGGGGGGGGTGGGGGGGGGGGGGGGTGGGGGGGGGGGGGGGTGGGGGGGGGGGGGGGTGGGGGGGGGGGGGGGTGGGGGGGGGGGGGGGTGGGGGGGGGATTTTTGATGTCCCGAATTCTTATTGCCATTTGCGGGAACACCGGGAATACCTGGAGTTCCAGCGGTAACCTTTTTGTAGTTCGGTGTTTCCGACAACAGAGCGGCGCAGAACACACAAAGTCCAAAATCCGTAATGTCATTCCCGGGCACAGAACACGCAGAAGGTATCTCTTCCAGCCGCCTTTCCAGTTGTCTCCAACGACATCATTTATTGCCCAAACCAGTAGTTTAGCTGCTTTACATTATCACAAATTCTCAACGACCAGTACTCAGGTTCGTCCAGTTACTGGTATTTTCATGTTATCTTAAAAAATTCTATAGTTTACAAAAGAAACATAACTTGCGAGGTTACGTTTCAATATTTTGGATCAATAATTATTCGAAATTACATTCCTTGAATTTAAATGAAATTTTTTAAGTTTAAAACATTTTTTATGTTTTAAATAGATCCGAGAGAACATGACAGGTGTAAAATTGCAATATCCACCTGCTAGACGTGATGAAACTCTTGTCGACAACTATCATGGTACCGAGGTACGATATTTATTCCTTAAATATTTATAAGTTGTACAAATATATTTAGCATTCATCAAATGCCTCAAGTATAATAATAATTTATTTATTTATTAAAAATACAAGGCCAGCATTGGCCATTTACATAAAAGAAATAATAATGCGCAAACGTTAACAATTATAAAGATATGTGAAAAATAATGTAAAAAAAAACAAAATAAGGTCAGTATTTATATACTAACTCACGTACCTTCGATTTAAAAACATTAATTCTATTAATACTTCTTAAAGTAGAGGGAACACCATTCCACACACATACTAATCTACACGCAAAGAAATTTTAAGTCAATGCGACAGCATTTTGGAAAGTAGTAGTTACCGCACAGATTCTGACGAATTTGAAATGACGGTTACAATTCGAATTCGTTAAAAAGAACATTTTTATAAACAGATCCAATTTGAGTGCACCTTTGAGAATATTTATTCATAATTTCTAGACGATATAGTTATTAACCCCTTCTTTGGCACAGAAAATTCTACAAAAAGTGCCCAGAATGGCAGGAATTTTTTTTATCGCCATTTCGACTCCAACCCGTACTGAAGGGTTTTCAAATTCAATATGGCGAATCCAATATGGTGGCCGAAAATGAAAAAAATTACTTGATTGTGATGAAATTCGTTACTCGTGACATTTTTCGTTACTATCGAGTAACTTTTTTCATTTTTCTTCATTATCGGCCGCCATATTGCATCCGCCATTTTGAATTTTTAAATTTTGACTTCAGATTCGGATTCAGCGACCCCAACTTGGTACTTTTTTCATTCTAAAGCTTCCATATTGAAAACAGTGCAAGATACACTAAAAATGCACTGAATTTTTTTTAGAGAGCACAAAATTTCCTTAAAAAAAGTCAGCGAGAGCCCTAATCTAAAGTTAATAGATTATCCATGAATAATGATGGAATTTTGCCTTACAGGTTAATTATGAATATTTTAGAATTTTTGTAAAATATGAGGCATATTCCATCGTTGCTCGTGGCTAAGCTATTAACTTTAGTCTAGGGTCATTGCTGACTTTTTTGTAGGAAATTTTGTGCTCTACAAAAAAGTTTCAGTACATTTTTAGTGTATCTTGCACTGTTTTCGATACGAAAGCTTTAGAATGAAAAAAAGTGCCAAGTTTTTCCGTTTCAGCAACGTTTATAAATCATTAAAATTAATTATTAATAATTAAATAGTCGGAAAATTATGAATAACTATTCAATAAGGTGTAATAAAAGTGTATCTACTTATAAAAATGTTCTTTTTAACGATTTCGAATGTTAACCACCATTTGAAATTCGTCAGAAATCGTGCGGTAGCTGTTAGTTCCCTGGGCAGTGGTATTTACTTGAAATTGCTTTCCGTGTACCAAAGACTTATAAAGATAAATAATGGTATGGATTTTAAATGCTTTCTCACAAATTTAAATAAATATTGACGTTTTTTATCAATAACATATTTCAGTTTTGAACATTTTCGACCGATTTCACCAAAAACCAACAATTTTGAGAAAAAAAAATAATCTTAAATTAAATATATTTGTGGTACTGCTCAGTTTTAAACGTTCAGGTACATTGCAACAAAAATAAACACGTTTAACAATAACACATTTCGGTATTGAATATATTCTAACAGATTTGAATAAAATTTAATAGTTTAACAAAAATAAATGCAAACAATTTTATATTTAAAGATTTGTCTTTCTATAAAGATACTTTACAGAATATTTCAAAAATATTTGCCATACTAATTCTCTATTTAAACAAATATTTGTATAAATAAAACCTTTTGAAAATGATAGAAAACTTTCATTCATTTTTTTAAATCTTCAAAAATTTTTAAAATGTTGAAAACAGCACAAAACTCCCAAATTTTGAGAATATTAATTTGTTTAAATGATTATTTTACCATTTCTATTTTAAGTAGTTGATATTTGTCCAATAGTATTTGAAAAATATAAAATTTATGGCAATTTTTTGTTATTGTCAACATTTGTAAGAATTTTGACAATACTTTGAATATACTGTCCAAAATCGCCTAAATTCTAAAATTTATCAACATTTATAATTATTGTCTAACATATTACCGCAGAACTTGACATTTCATAACAAATTTTGACAAAGAACCCCCAACAAATTTTCTACTATTATTTTGAATTAAACACGAAAAAATCCGCAGGAACATGAGTTTTTTTTTCTGGATTTTTATAGATAATATGTTTTAGAATATACTACTCATTGTTGATTGAAAAAATAAAGAATTTATTGAAAATGTGTAGCTGTTTTTAAAACATTTTTATCCGTATTGTTTATTTTTAATAGATATCGTTAAAATATTGGTCAGGGAAAAATCTGGGAAAAGTCAGGGAATTTTTTTCCGAGAAAAAAGCGGCCACCATGTGTTAAGATGTTTAGTAAAATTAAAAGATTGATCGAAAGTAATGCCAAGATCCTTTACTGAAGTTACTTCTGAAAGTAGGTTATTATTTATGTTATACAAAAAAGACAAGATATTGGATATTGACATATTAGATATTGACCAATGGTTTAAGGCTTCTAAATCACGTTGTAATTTTGATGTGTCGTGAGAAGAATTGATGATTTTAAACAATTTCACGTCATCTGCAAATAACAAAATCTTAGAGTAGGTAATACACTTGCTTAGATCATTAATGAATAACAAATTTGCTAAAAAATCCACTATATTTCTCTGCGAATTCTAAGAATTTTTTATTCTTAGCATTTTTTAAAACAAGCTCATAATTGTTCAGTTAGAGCGTCCAGAAATTTTTCAACAAAATGTTCACTGAGAACCGCCATTTTGAATGGTGAATTAATAACCATCCTATCTTTTAGTGTAACTATTTACTCCACCAGATACAGAGATTCAGCTTGATTCGAACACGGTTTCCTCTTCAAAAATACGATTATTTGAAGAAATTTTTTCAAAATTCACAATTTTTTTATGTTTAAACCGCCATAGTAAAAAAATGGCGGCAAATATGGTTAATCTGAAACCGGATTTAGAAAGTTCGAGAAAAAATACAATAGGTATGTTATATCAAAACGGTTGAGTGATTTTTTTTTTCTCTAAGAAAGCACCTGATGAAAAGAAGTCAAAATTTACGGCATTTCAGGATGAAACGGGTTAATTTAAACATAAAAAAATGCAAATGTATGAGCTTCAGTAGAAGTCCTCAAAAGTTTGAATTTGTTTATAAACTTAACAATGACTCTCTGACGAGAGTAACTAAACATATGGATCTCGGGGTACAATTTCGCAATAATTTCAATTTTAATGACCACTTAATTAAATCCTGTTCAAAGGCACTTAGTATGCTAGGGTTTATTCAAAGAGCAAGTAAAGATTTTAAAGATCCGGGGACAATCGCCCACCTTATTCGCTCTTTAGTTATTCCCCACCTAATATATGCTGCTCCTATTTAGTCACCATACATTCAAACTGATATTAATATGCTTGAGCGGGTTCAGAGAAAAGCCCTTAGATTTCTTGCTTTTAAATCAGGACGGCCTATGTCGCATTTGGACCACAATTATAATGATGTGGCTTTAAGATTCGGATTCTCCATTATTAAATCGCTACACTTGTTTCACGGCATAACCACAGTTTATCGAATTCTAAAATTTCCATTAGGTCTTAATCCATCCGGACTTTTTCCGTACTGCGGTACTGCCGTACCCCGGAAGAAAAGTCATATCTCCATTTTTTCGATTTTGACGTATTGCCAATAAATCGATTCTAACCAAAAACTCGATTACTTAATTTAACGATTAATTTTAGAAAATATACAGGATATTTCATTATACAAGGAATCTTGGGATATGATTTTATAATAAAATACATTCATTTTTGAATTTGCGGCTCTTTTAGCCAAATTATACCAGAAATACTGTATTTCTAATAAAAGTATTTTTCTTTTTTTTGTAGCTAATAACAAATATTTCAGATATTTTCTTTCAGGAAATAATGCATTGCATTATAAGGAATATAAATATAATTTTATCCCAATTTCACAGAAAATGGAGATACGACTTTTCTTCCGGGGTACGGCAGAGTACACCATATTCTATTCGTAATCCAAGGACTATTTGTGAAACAACATTTAGAACTAATTATGCGTGTTAAGCCCCCATCCCTAGAATGAAGCGTGTGTGGAATGATTTACCAGCGACTATACGGGACTGTAATTCTGAAGGAATATTTAAAAGATTAGCATCGGCATTTTTGTTTAATTATTATTCGTGAGATTGCTATCTGTATGTGTTAGTGCGTGTTTGGATTGCTTTTTTTTTACATTTGTGCGATCTATTTGAAAGTAGCTAAGTTTTGTATATTTTATCCCATATTTTAATTTTTATACTTATGTATGCAATTTTTATATCCCTACAATTGTATTAAGGACAGCAATGTCCGTTTATAAATAAATAAATAATTTTTTTATTTATAAGTTTCCGAGTTTTTCTGACCTGTTGAAAGTTTTCTACTCTCAATTTTCTTACTTTTCTTTTCAAACTCGTTATTCACAAATTTTAATTCTCCCAAATGATAGTGTGCACAATTTTGTTTCATTGGACAATCGTAACAGCTCCTTTCATTAAATCGAATTATGTATGTCTTTATCGAATTTAGTACAATTTTTGGTCCCCATATTGGATCCGCCATTTTGAAATTTGAAAACGTGACATCACATTTGGATTCAACAACCCCAAAAACCCACGAGTAACAAGTTTCAAGCGAATATGATCGACTTTTGCAGTTTAAATAAATATTTTATAAAAAGGCTTCGGAGATCACAAATCGACATATTATTGAATGTTATTAAATAACGGAATGATGTAAACAAATATCCTTATAATATCTTTTTAGGACCAATGAATACTTAAGTTTTATGGCATTGGCATTTATTTATAGCACGTTGATTCACTTTTATTCCCAAAAATGCGAGGCTTCAGATCACCCGGAATTTTTACTCGCAAAGAAACACAAACATTAAGCAGTGATATAAGATATAAAAACAACATATATATGTAATTATGCAATAGAAGTTTTAGACAAAATAAATTTATTAAAGTTAATGTGTCGTTGGTTAGTAACTACAATGATAATATTATATTCATAATTTTAATAAATAATATTATTTCATAATAAACTTGATTCATAACGTTGTAACAAATATAAAGTTTAATTTTGTGTTTTTTTAAATTATATTTAAATAAATGTCTAAGAGGAAGAGAAATATAAATGTTATTTATGATTTCAAAAATATTTTCTGCTACGGGTTACACTTTGTTCTTGTTTCGTACCTGATACGCCAAATGTTTGGTAACGACAATGAAGGTGACGACAATGAAAATTTGTAGAAAAATCCAATTTTACATATTTTAAACAATAATAAATTAAAAAACAAATTGCCAGTAACGTTTATTCCTTTAATCTCTAAGTTTTTATCGCTTTTTAATTGCTGTTTGTATAAAAATACCAAAATTAGGACGGGTGACGACAATTAATTTAATAAAAATACGTGGTATCTTTATACAGTTTTTACTTGTTCATGAGGTAAATATGTTCTCTTTTCAATTTTCTATGGAGGATTAGTAAAGTGTAGTGTTTTTTCTTTGATTTTCTCATAAGTTTTAGTAAAAAAGTTAATTATTTCCAGTTCATTTATACCAGTTTACGCATTGTCGTTACCTCATAGAAATTTCTTAAGACATTAATATTTCAATAATTATAAGTATATATATTGATTTAATTAAATATTATACAGAGAGAAATTTGAATAAATGAAAATAATTCGGTTTCTTAATAGCGCTAATATTTTAAAGTTTTGAACTTAGAGGTTTGGACATATCAAAAATGCTACTTTTAGTCTTTAAATGTCATTTTACACCAGTTTTTTGTAACAAAAGTATTATTTTTTCAAATTAACATGGGTCAGGGATATTTATTTAACATTTCTATTGAAATTTAATAATTTATTGTCAAAGTTTTTGTAAGATATAACGTAAAGACACGAAAATGCCCTGTTTCCGGAGAATCACCCATATGGGTCATTCTTCGAAAAAGTGTAAAATCGACGTATTTTTTTTTCCACAAAATAAAAGATTATAAAAATTAAAATTTAAAGTTTAGATATATTCACTGGCTTGCCAATTACGTAAATACGAAGTAATAATGCAGCAGCCATCAATACGTGTGAAATATGCAAGTAATTTAATTTTTTAATGAAAATTTTATATAAAAATGGCAAAATATTCACTCTTAAAGAATGAGTGATTCATAAAGAATAAAAATAGTAACTTAATAATATTTATTTTATAAAACTCAAAACAGTTAAAATTATTATGAAAAATTATAAATTGATATTTATTTATTTATTTATTTATTTATTTGACTATCGGATTGATGAGCTCAATAAAAAGAAGAGACAAACTATATAGAATGGAAAAGAAGAAAGCTGGGAAAAGTTCAAAATTCTCAGATAATTTTATAAAGTATCGAAATTTATTAAACGGACTAATTGAGAAGGTAAAATAAATCTTACTACTCAAACATGATACATCCTGAAGACAATAAATCTAAAGGAACATGGAAAGCTGTAAATAAAATTCTACAGAGAAGATGTGTGAAGAAGCAAAGAAATTTTGAAGTATCAGTCACAGATGGAAATACAGCTACAGACGGAGATTGTAAATACATCCAACGACTATTTTGTAGATGTAGGAGCTAAATTGGCTGACAAGATACCCGTAACAAATGTACAAAAAACGGTCGTAAGCTGTAATAATAAAACGTGTTTCTTGTCTCCGGTTACAGAAAATGAGGTCTTCTCAATAATTTTAAAATTAGATCCAAATAAAGCACCAGGAAATGATGAAATAAATTGAAAAATATTAAAAAACTTAATAATATACATATATAAACCTATAACACATATTATAAATATATGTTATGAAAATGGTCAATTTCCAGACATCCTCAAAATAGCTACTGAACATTATTATTGAGAAGACTATCAAAACAAGAATGATAAGCTTTATAAATAAATATAAATTGTTAAATTCTTCTCAGTATGGTTTTATGGAGAGAAAATCAACAGTTGATCCGTTAGCAACGTTAACTAAACAGATATATAACGCATTGGACCTAGGGAAAAAATCTATTGCAGTCTTTATAGACTTAGCTAAAGCGTTC
The DNA here is from genome assembly GCA_030407085.1 of Trichopria drosophilae. Classification (NCBI taxonomy): domain Eukaryota; kingdom Metazoa; phylum Arthropoda; class Insecta; order Hymenoptera; family Diapriidae; genus Trichopria; species Trichopria drosophilae. The sequence goes on along the minus strand of CM059585.1, from coordinate 106,947,175 downwards.
GACACGATAGACCACAGTATTTTATTTTATAAACTTGATAAATTTGGATTTCGCGGAGTCATATTTAATTTAATTAAAAGCTTTTTATCAAATAGAACGCAATGTGTTAAAATAGGTAACCAGCTTAGTAATCCATTAGAGATAACGTGTGGTGTTCCACAAGGAACAGTATTAGGCCCTTTACTTTTTATATTATATATCAATGATTTATTTAATATAGACATAGATGGAATGCAGTTATCTTTTGTGGACGATACAGTTTTCTATTTCGAATTACCCCGGATAATGTCATGGTTTTATGAAAATAAATTAACGGTCAATGTACTTAAAACTAATTATATGCCATTTGACTACTATAAAGACAGTCTTCCAAATTATAAACATATTTATAAGAAATCAAATTGAACAAACAATCTACAGTGTCGATAAAACTAAGTACTTGGGGGTAACCTTAGATAGCCATATGAGATGGCATCATCATATAAATTCAATAAGAAACAAATTAAGACATATTCCATACTAGATGCGAAAATTACGAAATTATATCAATATAAGTCAACTGATGCAAGTATATCATGCGTTGTTTATGTCAGTAGCTCGTTATGGAATTGTAGTATGGGGGAGTGCCGCAAGCTCCCATTTAAATAACATCGAAACTTTACACAGAAAGATTTTAAAAAACATCTATAGGAAAAATAGACTCTTTAGTACTACCGAAATATATAGATTAAGCAACCAATATTTGTTAACAGCGACATTATACGCATTTAGAACTAATTGTATAACTAAGGTAGTGTACACTAAAAATACGAGAAGCGAAAAAAGAGAAACACTAAAAATTCCAAAGTGTAAAACCAGTACAAGAACCAGATTGTTTGATTATGAAGCTTCAAAATGCTTAAATTTAAGTCGAACTACTCTTAGTGAAATCAAAAACATCAAATATTTAAAGCACAAACTTAGTCACTGGTTGAAGGAAAAAACAACTGTAGAGCTAGAAGATAAAATATGGAATAGATATTGAAATGGAGGATAATGTTAAAATCCTACTAGCACGCAGCTTATGTATTATTTGTTGTTTTTATATTTTATAGTTTCAAGTGTTTAAAGTATTAGTTTTTAATATATATATATATATATTTTTTTTTCTTTTATTATACATTCTATATTAGGGATCGTGGACAAGTGCCATTACACTTTTGCGAACTGCATACAAATGTGAACTGCGGTTTCCCTCTTTGCGGTAGCTGTTATATTGTATGTACTATTGCCCTAATAAAATTTGAATTTGAATTTGAATTTATTTATAAACGGGTATACCCCATAATTTACAAGTGTACATAGATATTATTAATAATAAATATAACTGAACTTCATCTATTAGATGAAAATAGAGTATATGAAAATGTAACGAAAAGAATATCTCAATATTGACGCACTGTAGATTTAATTTTTAACATAGCCGTTGAAAGTTGGAGTTCTTGAAGGTGTGGTAGGTTAAGGTTACCCTGGCGATGGAGTTCATTAAGTTGTTGGCAACATCGTTGCATAGGCGCATGTAGGATGTAGTTCCTAGCAGAAACTGGCATTTGGAATAAATTTCTGGTCCTAAAAGTGTAGTTAGGTGAAGAGAAATTAAGTAGGCTATAGAGCTCCGTATTATTAATTTCGCCAATTATCAGTTTGTATAAAAAGATCAGATCATTAGCCTTACGTATTGATGCTAGAGTCGGTATCTTAAATTTGCGTCCAACTACATGATAGTCATGATCATATAAGTCCATTGGATTTCCCGATTTGAAGGCAAGGTATCTAAGCATTTTATGTTGAATTTTTTCCAAACTATAAGAATGTATCATGTAATGTGGAGACCAGAGTACTGAACCGTAGAGTAGAATCAGTTTGGCTAGCGTGTTATATAGTTGGATGATTGTGTTCGTTGAATTGAAATCCTTGGAGTTGCGAATGAGAAAGCATACCACCTTAAGGGATTTTTTCTTAATATAGTCCAAGTGAGGTATGAAGGTGAGGCTCTCATCAAACACTATGTCTAGGTCTTTAATCATAGTCTCTCGGTTTACTAGATTATTTGAAAGGAGATAATCGAAAATAAAAATATTATTTCTAGTAAATGTGACGATGTTGCATTTGTCGAAATTCAGGTGTAGGCCATTTCTTCGGCTCCAGTCGAGTAAGCTGTTAATATCTTGTTGTAGTAGAGAAGAGTCATGGAGTTGAGATATTTCCTTGTAGATCTTGACATCGTCGGCAAAAAGTAAAGGTGTACTGTTCTTAATGCATTCTGGCAAATCATTAATGAAGATATTAAATAGGACCGGACCTAAGTGGGATCCCTGTGGAACTCCTGAAGGAGCTCGGATCGTCTTTGATATTGTTTGCTTATATCTGACATTCAGGGATCTATAGGCCAGCCACTTTAATAAATTGCCTCTTATACCCACGACTTCCAGTTTCTTAATCAATCTTGAATGGTTCACTGTGTCAAAAGCTTTTGAAAAGTCACCGTAAAACACATCCACTTGGTGCCCCTTAGAGAACGATGATATAATGGCCTCCTCAAATTGCAGTAAGTTGGTCATAGTTGATTTTTTAGGGAGGAAACCATGCTGGTTTGGAGAGATGATTGGTAGTAGCTGTTTACACAGTCTTGTTGTTAGTATTGATTCAAATACTTTTGCAAAGCAATTGAGAATCGTGATAGGTCGATAGTTAGAGACTTCATTTTTCGATCCAGTTTTAAAGATCGGGGTAATAAACCCTCGCTTCCATTGTGCGGGAAATTCACCCATTTTACAGGACAGGTTAAAGAGGATAAGTAGTAGAGTAAGCAGTGTGGATGCACCATGCACAGGCTTTAATGAATGCTGATGGAATACCATCTGGTCCTGATCCTTGATTTTCCTTTAATTTATCTAATGCTTCTTTAACTTCTTCAAGTTTGATGTTTGGGAAGTTGTCTGTGGTAATTGGTGTTGAACTGAGGTCATTGTTGGATAAGGTATTTTTGTTATATGATCTCTCAAAGAAATCAGCAAAAAGGTCCACTATATCCTTAGCCTCATCAGCAGATGTTGAGCCAGAGTGCATTGTTGAGGGTAGTCCATTGTCTTTTCTTTTGCTGTGTATGAATGACCAAAAGGAGTTTATTTGTTGAGATTGTAAGTTCCGTTCGATGTTAGATATGTACGACCCCTAGCATGAATCACTGAGAGATCGACAGCGAGATCTAAGATTACCGAATTTTTGATAAGACGATTTTGTTCTTTGTTGTTTGTGTCAGGAAAAATTAGGCTGAATAAAGTAGACATAAATTCACTTCGTTATGACAAATTTAATAATAAAATAAACTGTACTTTTATAGAACGGAAAAACGTGGTATACACCTCCTTTTAGATTTTATGGAATAGAAAAATATGAGAGACGGAAATTGTCGCATCGAACAAATACCACCGACATCAATTTACATATATCATATAGAAAATGGCGCGACATTCAAAAATCACTTCCAACGTTTATGTCTATATATAGGTTTATATGATTATTGTCACATTTCAACACTCTCCCGCAATATTCATATATACATAAGAACATTTTTTTTTTTTTAATACTATTTATCACTTTAATCACTATAACCAAACATTCCATTTAGTTTCTTCAATCTTTTCAGTGTGACCGATGATAATGCTTTTGTGAAGATATCTGCGGCTTGCTCTTCACTTGGTATAAATTCAACCTTAATCTTCTTTTGGTTAATTAACTGTCGCACATAATGATAACGAGTTTCAATATGCTTAGATCGTTCATGAAAGCTAGGATTTTTAATAAACTTGATTGTACTTTGATTGTCTATGTACATCGTAGGTATCGTCTCCTTATCTAGAATATAACTCTCCTTAAGTAATCGATCCAACCACACGAGTGATTTTGCAGCCTCGCTTGCAGCTACATATTCTAATTCCATTGACGACAATGCAACACATTTTTGTAGTTTACTTTTCCACATTATTGGTCCATCACAAAATTTCATTAATATTCCACTTGTTGAACGCCTTGTAGACTTATCTCCAGCATGATCAGCATCACTAAAAGCTTTAATTTCTAATTTACCAGTTCTTCTAAATATTATCCCTTCGTTACTCGTAGCTTTTAAATAACGAAGCACACGTTTGAGCAAATTAAAATGTGCTTCTGTAGGTTTGTCTTGAACTCTTGAAACAACACTGACAACATACGCTAAATCAGGTCTGGTTCCTAACATTAAATACATTACACTTCCAACGATCTCACGGTATTTAGTCAAATTTTTCATTAAAGTTGAATCTCCTGGTATCCATCCTGGTTCAATTGGCAGCGATAATGGCCTTGAATCAAGCATACCATATTTTATTAACAACCGTTTTGTATATGTTGACTGATCGACTGAGACACAGCCATCTGTCATTTGTATGCGTAAGCCTAGATAAACATTCACATCACTTGATGTAATTTCAAATCGATTTGATAATTTTTCAATAAAACCATCCAACAAATTGACAGGACCTACTACTAGACCATCATCGACATGAAATAACAGAATAAGTTTATCACTATAAAACATACACGGATCAGCCCTACTTTCTTGTAAACCACATTGTTCGAGAAATTTAGTTAAGCATTCGTACCAACACTTTGAAGATTGTTTGAGACCATATAGACTATGTAATAACTTGCACACACGATATGTATCATCTGCATACCCCTGAGGTTGTTTCATATATATGATTTCATGTAAATGCCCATTTAAAAATGCTGTCTTAATATCAAATTGTCTCATTTGCCATCCTCGCTGAACAACGACTCAGTCAAATGCACTTAAGAGTTTAATCTTTTCTTTATATTTTAAGATATTACTCGCTTTCTTAACATGCTAAATTAGTGTCGCAAATATGACAGGAGGCTTACAAGGAATCATACTGGCCTTAGTTCTAACAATATTGGGTTTAAATTAGTTTTGAAATCAGTAATATTATACACACACAATCCGTAGTCTAAAAGTAATCGAAATTGTAGAACGATTGTCTGTATCTACATTTAATTTTTTTTTTTACTGGAAATGGCATGTATTCTGTACTTACATTTATTTTTTAAAACATGGGGACACATTTTACAAAGCCATAACAATTTTCAGGAACGTTATAGTGAAATTTTCACAGCACTATTTGTTCGTTATAAATAAAACAGATCATAACCACTTTTAAACAAATTTAATCATTCACATGAAAGAGAATGACGGAATTTCGGACCTTTAGCAGTATGTCAAAATTTTATGATGGGATTTGAACAAATTATCTCTTGTGCAATGTTTACATAAAAGTATAAGGCGCAAGAAAAAAAAAATGTTTGTAGAATAAATTCCATTATTTGGATAAAATATTAACTGGGGACATAAAATTACACTTTTCTGTAGAATGACCCATATAACAAACGTAACAAAATAAAGTTTTAATAAAACAAGATGAAAGGAAATAACTTAACTATAAATAACTTTAATATCGGAGCATATACTTAATATTATTAATAAATATCCCAAGAGTCGCACTGTCCCTTGCTATTTGTGGTAAATTGAAAAGTAAGACCAATTAGTCATGGATGATGGCTCAACAAAGATCCTATAATTCCTAAGAGGGTAATTCAACTCCCTACAAGAAAATAAGTTTTCAAGTTCACTACAATCAATATTACCCTTATAATATTGTATGCCAATTTAAGATCATTTAGTTTGCGACACGATTCTCGAGAAAAAATATTAAAATGACAAGCTATAGGAGTATAATTACGGTCAAATATCATATGGCTATCTGTTTTAAAAGAAAGGTAGCGAAGAAATCTATGCTGAACTGCTTCTAACTTTCTAATATCATAAATTATATGAGGGGGCCAAATAGGGGAGGCGTAACTGAGAATACGTTTATATAGTATTAGTACGTTTCTTTACATTTCTGTACAATTTTCTATGCTTTCGTACGTTTCTCATTTCTGCTGGGGTAGGTATTGTAAAACTACATTTTTTTTAAAGGCCCATTGTTGCAACTAGTTTTATTGTGTTCGGTATTGTTGAGATAATAGGAAACAAGTCGTGTAACTCATTTTTGCACCTCGTTAACCCACCTGCACACTAGTTTCTTACTGTTAAATTATGGAGAGGAAAATAAAGGCACGAGGTGGAATCAACGAAATGGTTTATTGAAATAGTGTATAAAGAAAAAGACGTGTTGAACCGAATCGTACAGTGGTCTTATCGGAACTAACTAAAGTTAAATGAGAAGGAAGGGATACTGCTATACGTGTACCACTACATTCCCACACTACATGTAAAAGAGAAACTGTATACCTAATAGAAATAGAGTTGTTATTATCAACACTTACCATAAAAGTGGTTACTAAATGCATACTATGGCTAGATATTAGTGTAAGTTGGTATATTACGGTTTCAGAGGTCGCTGATAATGAATCTGATGTTCAATCATTTGACTATCATTGTAATTAATTTTTCTTATCTATAAAACATGATGGAATTAACGTTAAACTTTCAAAATATTTCGACTGATTTTGACACACTAGGTCCTATGTGTAATATATTACCGTGGAAACACATAGAAGCAAAAGAAGTTAACTGATTAATTTTGTCACTCTTTAAAAAAACTTTAATAATACAACTGTGAACCTTTTATGTCCCATTATCTATAAAAACCCTTGATAAATTTTATAACAGTTCTATGGGTGACGTACTTTTGATTATGAAATGCCGAAGTTTGATTTTTGCAAAAGTTAATATAAGCTTAGTTTATACTTAACTGTGTGCGTTGATCTCAGAAGGCCTTCAGCACTTAAATACTAATCCATGCGGAAAGGTTCAAGCAGATTGAAATAGCGAACTTAAATCTAAACGTGCAAGTTTAACACTATCGTTAAAAATAAAAGGCTGACATAGAAATGAATGGAACTCGGTTAATTTAACAAATAACAATTGTATTATAACTAAAAGATACATTTATAATTAAAACAACATTTTTTATATATTTCTGGAACGTTTATTCAACCTTCTAATTGAGCGTTTGGTTGCTACTTTATGCAAACATAGTTGTCTTGCTTTTTCGTCCACAACTGAAAAATCTATAAGAATAGTTTTCTCCTCTTCCCAACAGTTATCTGCGACAGGTGGACAACACTTGGACTGTTCCTCTGGTGTTAGAGCTTTGTAATATGCTATCGAGCTGGCGAGCCTCGGGTCGGCCTCTGACACCCCAGTTCGAAATTGGTGTTCTTCCTTTTCCTTATGGCCTTCGAAGATGGCAACCCGCCATACAGGTGCGTCGTCCGGGATGTAGAGTTTCCTCGGAAGAGTCACCACTTTGTGTAGACGTTTTTCTGCTTTGCCGGTGCTATGTTCGTGCGGTCTTTTTAGAGATACCGCCTGGGTGGAGGTCACTGGTGGAGTAGCGGATGAAGTAGCGGACTGGCGGATGAAGTGCGGTTGGTCCTCATCAGAATCCACTAATCCCAATGGCAAGAGATAGCTGTCGTTTATCCCTTCACAAGTAGAGCAAGAACTACTGCAGGGTGGTATAACAGGTGGTGGTATAAAATTCTTGCACGGTACTGCTCCGTACTGGATGGCCAGTTCCTCAAAAACACGGTCCCGTTCACGTTGTATAGATCGTAAGAAGATCGACGACCTAATCTGCGATGCTCTCATCGGACTCATGTTGCGAGCGTTCAGTATTCAGGCGAACTGTGCCGTGACCCGACGTAACGCGACCTTTTATCATATTCAAGGTCATGTTCGGATATTCTCGTGACCTTTCGGAAAAGGTCGAAAAGGTCCGCTAATCAGGATGGTCAAATTGACGACCAATGACAGATCAGTGATCGGCGTGAAATCTAGAGAGTTTCAATTTTTCTACTATTTGGCACTACCTTAAAAAAACAGTAGCTGTGCATCCGGCAACTCAAGCAGAGTGCACTGGATGACTAAAGCTGGGGATTCAATACTACTCTAGCAGAGAGCTTTTTGAATCAATGCCTCCACTATTTTGAACTGTATTTTTAGCAAATGCAGTTGGTGTCATCCAGCAGCTCTGGCACAGTGCACTGGATGAATATATCTGGAGATTCAAAGCTACTCTAGCAGAGAGCTTTTTGAATCAATATCTCCACTATTTTGAATTGTTTTTTTTTAGCAAATGCAGTGGGTTGCATCCGGCAACTCTAGCAGAGTGCACTTGATGTCAGTAGTCGGAGATTCAAGGCTACTCTAGCAGAGAGCTCTTGAATGTACAACTAGCCAAAATAGGTGCCTCCACTATTTGGCCGGCTCGACAAATATTGTATATGGCATCCCAAGCAGGGAGCTCAGTATACAACAAAAATTGATTTCCCTTTTTTTTTTTTTTTATTTTGAGAACGATCTTAAGAGGGCCGTTTAAAAAATACAGTACTCTACCTGAGCCCGGCGAAGGTCTCTGGAGGAAGGTGTCGTCTAGCCCGATTTGGCCTGTTTAAATAGGAAATGTTGATCTTTCGCCGCATCAATTGCTGAATTTTCGATCGGAATGGTTAATGCCGAAAATGCGAATTCCCACTTAAATTTACCGAGTCAATCGGACGCGGTTTGTCTACATAGTCCGCGCTCCGAGATATACTCCTTAATTTTCATTTTCATGCGACCCTTATTTCTAATTCGAGCTCTCGAATTCTAGGAATTCTGTATTACAATGCTTTTAATGAAAATTTCCTAAATACATAATAAATTTCAAGACAATCTGATCAATTTTTGAAAACTGACACCAGATTACTGATCAGCGAGTGGCTAAAGTTTTTGAGCCACTTCCATCAAAAATTTCCCCAGAAGATGAGATATTACTCGAAAATTTAGTCGCACAGGAAGAAACGAGGATTGAGAGTACATATAAAAGTCAAGGAAGTGAAATCCATCATAAATAAAAACATCAAGGCTAAATTCCCTGAATATGACTCCATAAATGGAAAAATCCTAAAAGAATTGCCACACAAAGGGTTTAGATGGATTGCAATTCTATGCAATACTGCTATACACACCTCGCTTGAAGCTCGCAAAAGTTTTTTTGAAAATGGATCCAGAGGTGACTTCCATATTGTCAAAGGTGACTATTTTCTGACTTAAAAAATGCTAATTTCAATATCGCAGCTGATCGTTTTCTTAAGATATCTTCAAAAAACTATAGAAAATCGTGATTTTTACGAGTTTTTTTTTTGGCTGTATCTTACAAATTACTAATCTAACGATAAAAAGTATCAAATAAAAACTGAAGAGGATAATATTCTCCATAAAAAAGGTGAAATACATTATTTTTAAACTTTTTTGTACGCATTTACAAGTACATATAAGGATATTTTAGCCTTAAAATCTACTATTTAGAATTTATACATATATAACTCTTAATTTATGGTAATATATGTATATCCAGACAAAATTTTTTCGTAAAAAGGGGTTAAATAACATGAACACAAAGTTCGAGGGTAATACATTTTTTTAAACTGTTTTATTTTATTGAGATAATTCATGCCCAGTTCAAAGAGAACCAAAATAAAAAAAGACGATTTTTAGCTTTTACCAGGATCAACAACAAGGACGTAATGGTTATCTAGTCCTATTTTTATTTTTTTTTAATGATATTTTTTATTATTGTTTTGTATTTTTGTAGTTTTTTATTTTGTTGAATACTGAAACAAAACTTATATATTAAACATGTTGCGATGAAAATGTGACAACTGCCTTTCATAATTTTGAAGAATATGTGTGATCATCAATATTGGTTATTTGGTATCTTTCCCAAAAAGTTAAAAACACGCAATGAATTATTCGCCAACTTGTTCCGAACACATTCCTAGCCCATTATTTTCCAACAACTTTATACAATCTTTAAGTTGGGTTAGGAGAACTCACAGTTTTAATGTTGCAGATACATTCAACATTTTAATGCATTACATGCGAAATAAATCGTATAAAATTCGTCACTGTTTTATGCGGAAACTATAGAGTTTACAAAAATAATGTCTTTCAACTTTTTTATAGAAAATATTATCCTCTTCAGTTTTTACTTGATACTTTTTTTTGTCAGATTAGTAATTTGTAAGATAAAAGCAACTAAAATTGTAAAAATCACGATTTTCTACAGTTTTTTTAAGATATCTTAAGAAAACGATCAGCTGCGATATCAAGATTAGCATTTTTTAAGTTAGAAAATAGTCTCCTTTGAAGCTATCGAAGCTATTTTTGGATCCATTTACTAAAAAACTTTTGCAAGCTTCAAGCGAGGTGCGTATAAGGCTACATCATATTCCAGCTCAATGAAAGGTTGCACAGATAGTTTTGATACCTAAACCTGTCAAAAACCCAGCTCTTGTTACTCCATACAGACCTATTAGTCTCCTCCCAGTTCTGTCCAAAATATTCGAAAAACTACTTCTTCAGAGATTACTTCCTATACTGATGAACTACAAAATAATACCATTTTTTTGGAACTTCATTATTAGTATTAGTATTCAATGTGTGGCAACTATTACTTTTATTATGTAAACAGGATTTTCTTTTATTAATAAACTTCTTGACAAAGCTATCTGGATAATTGTTATTTTTTAAGATGTTATATATTAATTCGGTATTTTTTATGTGGAACCGAATATCGGAACATTGGATAGCTTTGTCAACTAAGTTATACACCATAGCTATCTTTTGTGTACGAGGATGTGAAGAGTTGAAATTTAAAATTCTTCCAGAGAAAGGTGGTTTATTATACTAATCTGTAATGATATGATTGTCAGGTCACAGAGTGAAATGTCTAGAACCTGTTAATAAAATAATAATTATTCGGTCCCTCTTACCTCGGGACCACCGGGTGAGGAAAAGGTGTAAATTGATTAAAATATAATAACACTTTTGCAATATGAAATGTGGTCCTACGTTAATGCTAAAAAAAAATCGAATGAGCTCCCTGCCTCTATGTTTTTGGGGAATAACGTTGCAACATCGGGAGTTGATATTGTCAATCTTTTAGCACATCATTTTCAGTCTGTTTATTCCCAGGCAACACCATCTATAGCTCCATCTCATACTGATGTTACAATTACCAACGTTTCTCTACTAACTACAGACGATATCTTAAAAGCAGTTCATGGGCTAAAGGATGGTTTTGCCTGCGGGCCAGATCAACTTCCTCTTTGTGTCATAAAGAATTGCATCTCATCCCTTCTTGAACCTATATTGTTTCTATTCAATAGCTCGTTGTCTTTTGGGATTTTTCCAGATTTTTGGAAAATATCTTATATAACCCCAATTTTCAAGAGTGGTAACAGACAGGAAGTTACAAACTATCGTCCTGTGTCAATTATAAGTTCGTTACCTAAGATCGGTTGTATTAATTTTATGCGATCAAACATTTTATTTTAGTTTATATAAGCTGTTCAATGTTATTTCACAATTCTATAGTATCATTCAAACGTAAGACTTCACTTTCCCACATTTTTTTTATCTTTAGTTGAAGTGTCGATTATCAAAAAGACGCAACGCAGATGTTTGCTGCAACTCGATAATTTTAAGAGGAAGTATTTTCTTTTCTAGTACAACAAACATCTGGAAGTACTAACATGGACAGCGAACATGTTACCATTGAAACGGTTCTGAATATAGAAAAGTGAAAACCAAGAATATATTATGTTCTAACGCAGCGGTCCATGTTACATTATGATTGTCATTGATAATTATTACTCCGATTTATAAATCTGGCGATAAAACTGATGTTACCAATTATCGACTAGTTTCAATCATTAGTACTGTACCAAAATTATTTGAAAGTCTAGTCGTTGATAACATAAATTCGTTCTTGGTTTCAAAAATCATCTCTGAACAGCATGGCTTTATTAACACTAAGTCAACCACTACTAATCTATTAGTATTTACATCCATATTAACTGATGCACTTGAGAAAGGTCAGCAGGTGGATGTTATCTATACTGACTTTTCCAAGGCCAGAGTACCAAAGATTAGACTAATCTCAAAATTATACAACGCCGGTATTAGTGTATCACTCTGTAAATGGCTACTTGACCATTTAACTAACAGAAGTCAGTGTGTTAGATATAAGAACTTTCAGTCACGCCAGATCGATGTATTATCAGGAGTCCCGCAAGGGTCTCATCTAGGTCCACTATTGTTTTTGATTTTCATTAACGATATTGATACAGTATTTCAGCACTCTCAGTTTCTTTTATTCGCTGATGATTGTAAATTTTTTAGAGTAGTAGATCCATTAGGTGATGATGCTGTACTCTTACAACAAGATTTAGATTTTCTACTTCGATGGTGTGAAACTAATTCCGTGGCACTAAACACGAAAAAATGTAAAGTGTTAAGCGTATCAAGAACGCGTTCTCAGCTTTCTTTTACTTATACTATTAATGGTCCAATACTGGAAAAAGTACCAGTTATCAGTGACCCGGGAGTACTCATCGATAATAAACTGACATTCATCGAACACATTGATTATATAACTAATAAAGCGCTTAAAAATTTAGGTTTTCTTAAGAGACAATGTCAAGAATTTGTGAATACTTCTGCAATAATAATCTTATATAATTCCCTGGTTAAATCTATTTTAATGCACGGTTCTTCTGTTTGGTCACCATTATTTGACGTTCACAAAAGAAAGTTGGAAAGAGTGCAGCATAAGTTTTTATCATTTATCTCCTATAAATTAAAATTACAGAATCCTGCTAGATCGCATGACTATACTGAAGTTGCCACTAAAATTAGCTTAAGCACATTAGAGTCACATAGAATTTATTCTGATGTTTTTCTATTGTATAAAATTGTAAATGGTTTAATTTTTTGTCCAGAACTAAATTCTTGCCTTATACACTGGGAAAGTCTGTATTCTTTTCGAAACAATAGACTCTTTTTGCCACAGGTCCACAGAACTGAATATGGTCTTAACTCTCTTGTAAATCGACTTATTAAACTTGGTAATAGCCCTAACTGCCCTGCACTTAAACAGCTTTCTTTTGGTTGCTTGAAAAGCCAGGCGAGAATTACATTTTTACAAGATTATCGTTAACGTTAAGCCTTTTATAATAATATTGTAAGTAGATTCTTGTTATCTTTATATATCAATGCGCACCGGAACCTTAGGTTAATACTTTACATATTATAAATTGTTAATTTCTGTAAGTTTACTTTTCTTTACAATTGATGTATTTCTTGGGCAGTAATGCCCGTTTTGGTTAATAAATAAATAAATAAATAAATAAAAAAAAAATAAATAATCAACAGTTCTAGAAAACTAATTTTATTGTTGTAATAATAGAAATCAGACTATTTAAATATGTTGTATCCTCAGGTACCCGATCCTTATAGATGGTTAGAAGATCCAGATGCCGAAGAAACGGTAGCTTACGTCGAAGCTCAAAATGCTATTACACTGCCATTCCTGTCTGAGGAACCGGCATATCAGACTATTCACGATCGATTAGAACAATTATGGGATTACCCAAAATATTCGTGTCCTGCAAGGCACGGCGATAAGTATTATTTTTATAAAAACACTGGCTTACAGAACCAAAGGTAATTATCACGATTTCTGTTGAAACGAGTCGGTGAATAACTTGAAATCAATTTTTTTCAATTATGTATTCTAGCGTATTATATGTACAAGACGAACTTGGTAAGGATTCCAGAGTGTTTTTCGATCCCAATACTTTGTCTTCCGACGGAACAATAGCCATTTCCAGTACTGCATTTAGTGAGGATGGTAGCATTTTTGCCTTTGCATTGTCGATCAGTGGATCAGACTGGAACAACACCAGTTTCATCGATACTAAAACTGGTAGGTAAAATTATACTTTTCGCACCGATACAAATATAAAATTTCGTATTATTATATAGGCAAACAGTTTCCTGAGGTTCTTGAAAAAATAAAGTATTCTTCAATAACTTGGACGCACGATAATAAGGGTATATTTTACGCGTGTTATCCTGATCAACACGGCAAAACTGACGGGTCCGAAACTATATCTTATCAAGATCAGAAGTTATTTTATCATCGAGTAGGAACACCACAGTCGGAGGATGTTCTGGTAACCGAATTTCCCGAAGAGCCTTTGTTGAGGATGTAAGTAAAATAATAATTTTATAATTATTTGATAATATGCTGACGAATATTATTAGAGGTGCTCAAGTGTCAGACTGCGGTAACTGGTTGATCGTTATGCCGTCGAAAGACTGCAAGGACAATCTAGTATATTTCACAAAACTTGGACCCGATGTCAAAATAGAAGGAAAATTGCCATTGACGCAAGTGGTCTCAAAGTTGGAAGCAGATTACGAGTACGTCACAAACGACGGATCGAAAGCTGTCTTCCGAACAAATAAAAATGCCCCTAACTTTAAGCTAATTACTATCGACCTGTGTAACTATAACGAAGAAAACTGGACGGATTTAATACCGGAACATTCGCATAATGTCCTCGACTGGGCCACTGCAGTCGATAACGACAAACTTGTCGTTTGTTACATCCAGGATGTTAAGGTATAAAATTTAAATCTTTCGAACTCAATTTTGTATTAAAAACTGTCATTTTTACAGAATGTTTTAGAAGTATACAGCAGTCTAACCGGCGAACACCTGAGAAATCTGCCAATAGACGTCGGAACTATCGTTGGTTTCTCTGGAGATAAGAAATACTCGGAAATCTTTTACCAGTTCACATCGTTCTTAACTCCAGGAATTATTTATATGAACGATCTTAAAAGCGATGAACCAGCGAAAGTGAGTTTCGGCTACAATATTTAATTATTTCGAGGTTAAGTAATAAAATGATTTTTATCAGGTACTTCGTGAAATCGAAGTGAAAAACTTTGATCCAAGTTTATTCACAACAAAACAAATATTCTATCCCAGCAAGGACGGTACTAAAATTCCCATGTTCATCGTAACGAAACAAGTGAGTCAATACTTTTTTTTTTACATTCGATGTCACAGGTGTAACGCGGTATGTTTACTTAGGACGCAGTTCTGGACGGTTCAATGCCAGCATTATTATACGGTTACGGTGGTTTCAATTGCAGTATTCAACCTTCATTTAGCGTTACGAGAATAGTTTTCTTACAGTTGTTCAGCGGAGTGTTAGCCATTGCAAATATTCGTGGAGGAGGGTAAATTCTTTTTTTAACGAACGGGTTTAGTATCGTCGAGAGATTAATGTTCCGATCACTTGCAGCGAATACGGAGAAAAGTGGCACAGCGCCGGAAGTTTTTCCAATAAACAAAATGTCTTCGACGACTTCCAAAGTGCAGCCGAATACCTCATAAAGAACAATTACACATCTGCGAAGAGGTTAACCATCCAAGGAGGTAGCAACGGTGGAACTCTTGTCGCAGCATGCGCCAATCAAAGACCAGATCTTTTCGGAGCTGCTATCGCACACGTTGGGTACGTACACACTCGAAACTACTTAAAGATTATTTTCTTATCGACAAGTTAATTTCAGAGTGATGGACATGCTGAAATTCCATAAATTTACTATCGGTTATGCATGGGTTTCGGATTATGGTAGCTCCGACGATCCGGAACAGTTTAAATACCTTATTAAGTATTCGCCACTGCATAATGTTCGAGCACCAAAAGACGGAGTGCAGTATCCGGCTACATTGCTCATCACTGCCGATCACGACGATCGAGTCGTGCCATTGCACAGTTTGAAACTCATCGCTACGCTACAACACGAGTTGGGGAATTTGCCTCAACAAACGAATCCGCTGTTGGTTAGAATAGAAGTCAACGGTGGCCACGGCAGTGGAAAACCAACAACCAAAATGGTGAGTTCAGTAGCGAGTTTTAACCATTAACACTTTTTCGTCACAAAAGTCCAGAATTTGGACACAACTTTCAACGTTGTAACTTTTGTTCCAAGAACCAGTATTTTGTTCGAAAAAATGATCATAACTTTTTTCTCTGTAATTTCCGGCTGATTCTGACCACGGCATTTGAAAGAAGAGATCCAAATCTATCGATTTTGACTTATTTCAATTTTTGTTAACGTTGTTTGGAACAAAAGTTACATCGTTGAAAGTTGTGTGCAAATTCTGGACTTTTGGGATGAAAAGAGTTAACGTCAAGTTAGAGTTAAAGCGAATTGAAGATTTATAAATATTTTTGTTCGGTAGATCCAAGAGAGTACAGACGTGTTAGCTTTCATCAAACGCACCCTCAATTTACAGTTGACGGAATAATGGAATTTTTGGGGAATGATGTGTTCGAGGTACGAATAGAATACATCGAGACTTAATAGAACACTTACGGATCCGCTTCTTAAGGAGTAAGGAAATTTAAAAAATTCTTTCTACAAAACTGTAAATAAATTGATTGATCTTTTTCTCAGCTGCATTTCGACGCACGGTATTTCTTAAAGAATTCTTCATGCGCGAATGGCACTTGGTATCCGGAGATAATTTCGTGCATTCGAAATAGATTATCAATAATCGGTGTGCGAAGTAAATGAATAGTTTTAAACGTCGTAGAATGAACAAAACTACAAATTCAAATAATAAACGTGTAAGATTTATTACAGAATGGTTGATATCGGTCGATCCATGTAATGTAAGATTTGATGGAAACGTTTCGACGAGGTATCAACATGTACATAATTGTTTTTAAAGAAATAAAATAATTCGACAGATATGTATGGTATTTTCAAATAATTTTACCACTTTATTTTTAGTTTAAAGTTTAACAGGAATCATCGTCGTGAAGAGTTTTTGCAATTTGTGGTACGTTTCATCTTTAAGTTTCATTTTTCAGTTAATTTAAGTTTTTACTTTTCGTTCTTAACCCATTAAGGCCTAAACGGACACATTTTGAGCATCGGTTTAAACGTCGATAATTTGCATGTAAAAGCATTTGGAAAAATTTTACTCCCACTATTTCTGGCGTAAAACTGTATGCTCTTTCAGAATCTTTCAATAAAATTTCGATAAAATGAAAAGCAACAAAGTTATACACGTTTTTTTGTTAAAAAACATGGTTTTTAAACATTTATTTTTCATTCTAACACTTTCACCTCGAAATTGCATTGGGAAACATGTCTAAGGTGAAAATTTCGCGTACATGGATCCTTAGGATTAAAACGTACCGTGTTCTAATTTGAATTTCAAGATGGCCATTTCCAAAATGGCGCTTAGAAGCTCAAAAATCTTTGTAAAACTTAACAAATTTTTTTCTTGAAAACTATAGACTTTAGAGAAAATTTGCTAAGAACAAAAATGTCGTAGAATTGGTTAAAGAACCTTCTCACATTTTATCACAATGTATTGATACACTTTTTGGTTTTTTGAAAATTAAAAAAATCGAAATTTTAAAAAATGTAATTTAAAAAATCTGAAAACATTTTAGAAAGTTCTTTAACCAATTTTTAGACATTTTTATTCTTAGCAGATTTTCTCTAAAGTCCATATTTTTCAAGGAAATAAATTATTAAACTTTTCTAGATTTTAAGACTCATAAGTTACAAATCAAAAGATTATTAATCCCGATTTCTAGAAAAAAATGCTCATAATCCAAGAGATTAGGAACCCTGCTTAGAAAAGTGGGTATAATCATGGCGGACACAACCGGATAAAAACGGATCGAAAACAGGATAAAAATACCTCATTATGGATAAAAATGGATTAAATATCTGTATACATTCTTCTATCCTGATTTCGTCCCGATATTTACAGTTTTATGTAGGGTTCTTACACATTATCAAAATATACAAAAAAAACTTGTTACACATATGCTTCGAGAAGAAAATAAAGTAATAAATTAACGGATTTGCATGAATCTTGCTACCTAGAAGTTTTTTTAACAAAATTGAACAAAATTGTTTAAAATTAATTGAATTGGCTTGAAACGTGGTAAAAGAAGTTTTCGATGTCGCTAATCAGGAATCTGGCGTTAGTTTTTACAAATTCAAAATGGAGGATTCAATATGGCAGACAAAATTTTTGTTAATTCATTAGATTTGCTTGAAACAAGATACCTACAAGTTTTAGGGGTTGCCGATTACGAATCTGGCATGTATTTTAAAATTCAAAATGGAGTACCTCATATTGCGGACAAAATTTTTAAAATTTGTCACTTGAGGATTTTTGGTTTTGCTGGTTACGAATCTGGTGTCGTCTAAAAATGGAAATTTTTAGATCCGATATTTACAGTTTTATGCAGGGAAGAGATATCAGGATTTTTTGAATAGCCACACGGTCATTATGAGCTCTTTTTGAACTCATATACAGAAAATCCTCAGTAAGTGGAACATTTGACTTCTTTTAGAGCACATTTGGAAATCATTCTGAATTCTTTTCTAATTGGCCGTCTGCGAATTCAATAACCCAGCAAACAAAAATTGATGTCATTTGTTGCATGCTTTTTTATTTGATTTGATTGGTGGTTTCAATATTTTGATTTAATTTGATTCAGTTTGAATAAGTTTTCTATAATCGTATCAATTTTCTTTTGCTGGGAAATCGATATTTATTAAATTATGTCCGTTGGTAAAACCGTCGTGTATTTTGAGGTTAAGAAAAAATCTGGACATATACACACACTGTAAAAAATCAAAATGAAATTTACACCGCAATGGAAAATTTGAAGATTATGAAAAGTAACGTTTTGAAAGAATGTTCCTCAATGTTAATTTACTGTCTTGAAATAGTGGGTATTTTTATTTTCCAATGCTCAACGTTGTAAAGTTCATTTTGATTTTTCCAGTGCATTGTTTATTTTCCTACGAACCATTTCGGGTTGACAAAAAACAAAATGGCGAATGTAAATCAACAAAATAGTATCTTTAGATTCAAATGCATTTTATAAGAATAGAAGTGGATTCATAACATTCACAAATACTTTTTCTGGATAGAAATGCATTCATCTTTTAGTATTCTATTATTTATTGATTCATATTTAAAATCAATATGCAAAATATCAAGTTTCTGTTTGCATTTAAAAGTATTCGAAATGGAAAAAAGGGATTAAAAAATGAATGCATTGCTATCCTCTCCAATACAATTTGGATTACTAGATTCTACTTCATTCAAAGGTAGATGACTCCATATTAAACACATAACAAAAATTGCTTTGTTGCGGCAAAAAATAGATTTAGCCTATTAACTATTAGCAAAACTTCGGAATATTTCTTGACATTAAAATCATGAATTGCAATTCAACAAATTTTAGATAAAACATTCGCGACGTAAAATGAATAGCTCTTTCAGATTCTTTTATCAAATTCTGTCTACAATAAAAGTGTAAATAGTTAGAAACAATTATTGACAAAAAGGCGCGATTTTTTCCTTCACAAAAATTTGTCAATCAATATTTTCATGCCAAACAAGAAAAGTCATTGGGTGAAAGCCTTAAAATATCTTATTTGTAATATCTCAGATATAAATATTCGTAATAACACAGGAAAATTAAAGATGGCGGCTCCAAAATGACGATCGAAGCTATTTCTTTGTAAAATATTAGATTAGTGCATCAAATCTTTAAAAATTATCCGATATTGATAAAACTTAGTACTCATACACTTTCGAGGTCTCCTAGTACTAATTTCACGTTTTTTTTTTAAATATAAAATGACGGATCCAATATGGCGGACAAAAATTAAATTTTTTTTAAATTTCATGCAAATTGCTATATATTAGATCGCTGGTTATGAAAATGAAGCCATTTTTCAAAAATTCAAAAAGGCGGATCCAATATGGCGGCCATAAATGAAAAATTTCATTTTATATTTATGAAAGTTGATATACAGTGATTTTTGAAGTCGCTGATTACGAAAATGTAGTCGTTTTTCAAGAATTTAGAATGACGAATCCAATATTGTGGTAAGAAAAAAATCGTTACATATACACATTGTTTATTTTCCAACAAACCAATGCGGGTTGACAAAAAACAAAATGGCGAATGTAAATCAACAAAATATTTTTAGATTAATAATTTTCGCAAATTCTTTTTCTGGATAGAAATGCATTCGTATTTTAGTATTCTATTATTTCTTGATTCATATTTAAAATGGATATGCAATAATTATGGCAAAATTGAAAACCGCGGCTTCAAAATGGCGACTAAAGCATTATTTTTGTAAAATATTAGCTCAGTGTACCAAATCTTCAAAAATTATCCGATAAAACTACAAAATTCAAATTCAATAAAAATATATAAATAAAATAAATACAAATAAATAGGAAAATTAAAGATGGCGGCTCAAAAATGGCGACTGAAGCTATTTTTTGTTAGGAAATATTAGGTTAGTGTACCAAATATTTAAAAATTATCCGATTTTGATAAATCTTTATAGTTTTATCGAATAATTTTTTAAGATTTGGTACACTAAGCTAATATTTTACAAAAATAATGCTTTAGTCGCCATTTTGAAGCCGCGGTCTTCAATTTTGCCATATATTATTACAAATATTTATAGCTGAGACATTAAGGTAGTTAGACCCCAGGATGTAATATGTTAGCGAAAATATTTTAATCACACTTCCAGGAATAAAATTTTTATTATGCATGATATTGTAACATGAGCGTTATTTTTCTTGAAAAAAAAATTGAAACTTGCAAAAATAATTTGATAACTAACTTATCTTAGCGACTCAAATTTTCTTCTTATTTTCATTCAAAACTTTTCTAAAAATGAATGGATTTCAATGAATGACGGCTTATTTTTTCAAGAAAAAGATTCTCTACAACTTCACCGAATGAATTTCTTGAATTTCTAAAACTAGGGTCAAATATCTCGAATTATTAAAAAAAATGTATATTATTTTTTAACTTTTCTGAATAATTTTAGTGATCAGGCAAAAAATTTGAGAAATTTATTCGGTGAAGTTGTAGAGAATCTTTTTCTCGATAAGCCGTCATTCATTGAAATCCATTCATTTTTAGAAAAGTTTTGAATGAAAATAAGAAGAAAATTTGGGTCGCTAAGAAAAGTTGGTTAACAAATTATTTTTGCAAGTTTCAATTTTTTTTCAAGAATAATAATGCTTGTAACAATATCATGTATAATAAAACTTCAATTCCTGGAAGTGTTATTAAATTATTTTCGCTAACATATGATATCTTGGGGTCTAGCTACCTTAAAGACACGATATTTTTAGGTTTTGACTCAATGACTTTTCTTGTTCGACATGAAAATATAGATTAAAATTGTAAAAGAAAAAATTCTTCCTTTTTGTGTGAATAATTGTTTATAACTTTTTACACGTTTAAACATTTTCTTATGTGTTTAATATAGAGTCGTATACGTTCAAATGAATTGGAACCCAGTAATCCAAATTGTATTGGAGGGGATAGCAATGCATTCATGTTTATTATGTTTGAATCCCATTTCGAATACTTTTGAATGCAAAACAAATACTTGATATTTTGCATATCCATTTTAAATATGAATCAAGAAATAATAGAATACTAAAATACGAATGCATTTCTATCCAGAAAAAGAATTTGCGAAAATTATTAATCTAAAAATATTTTGTTGATTTACATTCGCCATTTTGTTTTTTGTCAACCCGCAATGGTTTGTTGGAAAATAAACAATGTGTATAAGATTTTTTCTTACCACCATATTGGATTCGTCATTCTAAATTCTTGAAAAACGACTACATTTTCGTAATCAGCCACTTCAAAAATCACTGTATATCAACTTTCATAAATATAAAATGAAATTTTTCATTTATGGCCGCCATATTGGATCCGCCTTTTTGAAATTTTGAAAAATGGCTTCATTTTCATAACCAGCGATCTAATATATAGCAATTTGCATGAAATTTAAAAAAAAATTAATTTTTGTCCGCCATATTGGATCCGTCATTTTATATTTAAAAAAAAACGTGAAATTAGTACTAGGAGACCTCGAAAGTGTATGAGTACTAAGTTTTATCAATATCGGATAATTTTTGAAGATTTGATGCACTAAGCTAATATTTTACAAAGAAATAGCTTCAATCGTCATTTTGGAGCCGCCATCTTTAATTTTCCTGTGTTATTACAAATATTTATAGCTGAGTTATTAAAAACAAGATATTTTAAGGCTTTCACCCAATGACTTTTCTTGTTTGGCATGAAAATATTGATTGACAAATTTTTGTGAAGGAAAAAATCGCGCCTTTTTGTCAATAATTGTTTCTAACTATTTACACTTTTATTGTAGACAGAATTTGATAAAAGAATCTGAAAGAGCTATTCATTTTACGTCGCGAATGTTTTATCTAAAATTTGTTGAATTGCAATTCATGATTTTAATGTCAAGAAATATTCCGAAGTTTTGCTAATAGTTAATAGGCTAAATCTATTTTTTGCCGCAACAAAGCAATTTTTGTTATGTGTTTAATATGGAGTCATCTACCTTTGAATGAAGTAGAATCTAGTAATCCAAATTGTATTGGAGAGGATAGCAATGCATTCATTTTTTAATCCCTTTTTTCCATTTCGAATACTTTTAAATGCAAACAGAAACTTGATATTTTGCATATTGATTTTAAATATGAATCAATAAATAATAGAATACTAAAAGATGAATGCATTTCTATCCATAAAAAGTATTTGCGAAAGTTATGAATCCACTTCTATTCTTATAAAATGCATTTGAATCTAAAGATACTATTTTGTTGATTTACATTCGCCATTTTGTTTTTTGTCAACCCGAAATGGTTCGTAGGAAAATAAACAATGCACTGGAAAAATCAAAATCAACTTTACAACGTTGAGCATTGGAAAATAAAAATACCCACTATTTCAAGACAGTAAATTAACATTGAGGAACATTCTTTCAAAACGTTACTTTTCATAATCTTCAAATTTTCCATTGCGGTGTAAATTTCATTTTGACTTTTTTTAGTGTGTGTATATGTCCAGATTTCTTCTTAACCTCAAAATACACGACGGTTTTACCAACGGACATAATTTAATAAATATCGATTTCCCAGCAAAAGAAAATTGATACGATTATAGAAAACTTATTCAAAATGAATCAAATTAAATCAAAATATTGAAACCACCAATCAAATCATATAAAAAAGCATGCAACAAATGAAATCAATTTTTGTTTGCTGGGTTATTGAATTCCCAGACAGCCAATTAGAAAAGTTTTCAGAATGATTTCCAAATGTGCTCTAAAAGAAGTCAAATGTTCCACTTACTGAGGATTTTCTGTACATGAGTTCATAAAGAGCTCATAATGACCGTGTGGCTATTCAAAAAATCCTGATATCTCTTCCCTGCATAAAACTGTAAATATCGGATCTAAAAATTTCAATTTTTAGACGACACCAGATTCGAAACCAGCAAAACCAAAAATCCCCAAGTGACAAATTTTAAAAATTTTGTCCGCAATATGAGGTACTCCATTTTGAATTTTAAAATACATGCCAGATTCGTAATCGGCAACCCCTAAAACTTGTAGGTATCTTGTTTCAAGCAAATCTAATGAATTAACAAAAATTTTGTCTTCCATATTGAATCCTCCATTTTGAATTTGTAAAAACTAACGCTAGATTCCTGATTAGCGACATCAAAAACGTCTTTTACCACGTTTCAAGCCAATTCAATTAATTTTAAACAATTTTGTTAAAAAAACTTCTAGGTACCAAGATTCATGCAAATCCGTTAATTTATTACTTTATTTTCTTCTCGAAGCATATGTGTAACAAGTTTTTTTTGTATATTTTGATAATGTGTAAGAACCTTACATAAAACTGTAAATATCGGGACGAAATCAGGATAGAAGAATGTATACAGATATTTAATCCATTTTTATCCATTATGAGGTATTTTTATCCTGTTTTCGATCCGATTTATCCGGTTGTGTCCGCCTTGATTATACCCACTTTTCTAAGCAGGGTTCCTAATCTCTTTGATTATGAGCGTTTTTTTTTTTTAGAAATCGGGATTAATAATCTTTTGATTTGTAACCAGCAACTTAAAAAATCCCTAGATATCTAGTTCTTTAACAAGTTAAAAAATAGTATAACCGTTTAAATATTCTATACATTATATCTAGTTTTATTTAGATCTAGGCGAGAAGTTCCAAAAAGATTACAAGAATCAAATATAAACCTATGATTTTATAATCATACTTCATTGCTTGTGGCAAAAAGCTCAAGCAATGACAATGGAAGTGAATTCTGTTTTAATCGATGCACAACAGCGGATATCAGAGATGCATCTTTTATTGAATCCTAAACAGAACACCCAAATTGTCAAAAAAATGCAGAATCTTCCAGAGTACTTAACTCTATGAAATTTTGAAATTTATCAAAACAACATTCACAATCCGAATATCTACGAAGAAGCTGGGTTTTATATTCAAAAAGTATTGCTTTTGCTCCAACGGGTTCAGAAGAAATTGCATCAAGTTATGAACTTGACTACTATGAACTATATATATCCGTATAAAATTGTATGACATTATGGATTTTGAAATTCATAATATTCGTTGGAATCCAGTTGGAATTGCACGGTGGGCTTGAACCAACTTTAAATAAAAAGTCTTCCGAAATGGGATTTTCTTGTTAATTCTGGTACAGGTGACCTTCCTGATTATTTTCATCAAAAAATTAAAAAAATCAATCTGGCCGTTTTTTTAAAACTTGACTTTTTGTAGGTAAATTAGAAAATTACAAAAATGACGAAGTATAACGTATGCTTAAATATTTTAAACATATATTATTTTGTTTTTAATGATAGGTTATGAATAAAACAATATAAATTCCATAGATTTCTTTCAATGTTTTGTCCACAAGAACCCTGAAATCTAATGTACACAAGAGGATAAAGTTTTGATCAACTTAAAAGAATAAAACACGTTTATGTGAAATCATTGAAAATAATAAATCATTAGTCGTTCTTATTTTAATATTTATTAACATTTTTTTACATATTGGTCACAATAAATATTAAAAATGGAGACCATTAAATTCGTAAACAGCGCGTAATAAATGTTGCTTGTAGTCCGAATGTGTTGGGCCAACTTTGTGTTTTAGCCAAATAGTATTAAATTCATGATGAACCGATTCAAAAGTTTGTTCGCTGAATATTACTAATCCTAACTGATATTTGTTGCAAAATTCTTGGACGTGCACAAAAATACAATGCACTTTGGGGGTAAATGAAATTCCGAGACTTAAATAACTACTTCTGAAATTGTTTATATAGTCGGAAGACTTTTTATTTAAAGTTGGTTCAAGCCCACCGTGATTCATTTTGTTATGTTTGAATCCCTTTTTTCCATTTCGAATTTAAACATGAATCAAGAAATAATAAAATATGAATGCATTTCTATAAAAAAAAATATTTGTGAAAGTTATTAATCCACTGCTATTCTTATAAAATGCATTTGAATCTAAAAATAATATTTTGTTGAAAATGTATAACGTAATAAAATCTTTTGAATTCAAATATAAAAAGTATAAAAAGTATAAAAAGTAAAGAATGCATTTAAATCCCAAAATTTCGAATACATTTAAATAAAAAAAAATAATATATTGTTGAAAATTTGTAACACAATGAAAGTTTTTTAATAGAAAAATAATAAGTTGTAAAAATTGTAAAATGAAAGATTTTCAATCACAAAAAAAAGTATTTAACGAAATCCCAAATCCTTTTGAATTTAATTTTTTCGAAATTAAAAGTTTCAAATCCAAAAGGCCGAATTCAATATGGCGAAACTAAAATCAGAAAATTCCTGAAATTAGCAAAAAAATGGATGTCAAAAAGTTTCCGGAGTCGCCGACTCCGATTCTGAATATGTCGGTTGAAAATTCAAAATGGGGAAGCCAATATGCTGTTGAAAGTTCGAAATATCCTAATTTTGTTGTTGATACTTGGTTAATTTTGGCGCCTTTGATTACAAAACTTTTTAACAATCTTTGGAATTTTTCAAAAACTTATTTCTTACGAAAAATATGCGAATTCCTGGATTAAAAACAAAAGAATTTAAAGATTCGGTAGAGTTCGAAATGTTAATATTTTTCAATCGATTTTCGTTTACTGGGAAATTTGCAATGGCAATTACTGAACGGTCGTTTTAAAATTTGGACTTAAAATGTTTATAATTTTTATAGGAAATCATGAAAAATGCAATAAAGCTAAAAGTTGTATAAATGTTTTAAAAAATGAGTAGTTTTTCTAACGTAATAAATTCTTCAAATGTAATAAAAGTATAATAATAGAATATCGACCACTTTTTATGCACAAATGCCATCGATGCTATGATATTTCGACAGAACAAATGACGAAAAATAAAAAAGTAACCTCAAAAATATTCTTATTATTTTATTTTACACAAATAATCTTTTTTTTTCTTTTCGTTTGTACCAGAAATCAAGAAAGCTGATTTGAAAATAGTGTAACAGAAAGTCAGACAAAATTAAAGTAAAATCGTAGCAATTTTGGTTAGAAACGTATTAACCCATTAAGTCCTGAATGGACGTTTTTTCACTACAATTTTCAACGGTTGTATTTAGTGTGAAAAAAGGCTCTAAAAAATTTGAAAGAAGACATATCTGACGTAAAATTAACTGAACTTTCAGAATCTGTTATTACATTTTTCAGAAAATGCAACCGTGAAAAACTATATTCGATTTTTTCAAAAAAATCATGCATTTTTCAAATGATTTTTTTTTTCATTTCGTCTTTTCACATTGAAATTGTTTCAGAATTCCTCTAAACGGTAAAGAAATCGTGTCCTCGAGACTTAAACTTTAAGATGTGCCTATGTCCATTTTGAAAATAAAGGTAAATGCATCCAAAATGGCGGCCCAAACACAAAAAAAATAGCGAAAAATTCAGGAATTTTTTATTCAAAGACGATCGACTTTAGGAAAAAATGTTACAGAACAAAAAGTTCTTACAATTATTCAAAGAATACGCTGAATTTTTTTCAGAATTTTTTAAACACTTTTTTCATTTTTCAAAATCCCAAAATTTTGACAAATCGAAAAAGTCGTCAAAAAATTCTAAAAAAATTTTCGGGCATTCTTTGATTAATTGCAAGAAGTTTTTCTTCCGTAACATTTTCTCCTAAAGTCTACCATTTTCAAATAAAAAATTCCTGAACTTCTCGACAATTTTTTCGAGGTTTTCTTTTCTAATTTGTAATTCTTTATTAATTTATTGATAACAAAATTTACTCGTTAAGAAACATGATGTTTTTAGTATCAATTTAAATTGCAATTAATCAAAGAATGCCTGAAAATTTTTTTAGAATTTTTTGACGACTTTTTCGATTTGTTAAAATTTTGGGATTTTGAAAAATGAAAAAAGTGTTTAAAAAATTCAGCGTATTCTTTGAATAATTGTAAGAACTTTTTGTTCTGTAACATTATTTCCTAAAGTCGATCGTCTTTGAATAAAAAATTCCTGAATTTTTCGCTAAATTTTTTTGTGTTTGGGCCGCCATTTTGGATGCATTTACCTTTATTTTCAAAATGGACATAGGCACATCTTAAAGTTTAAGTCTCGAGGACACGATTTCTTTACCGTTTAGAGGAATTCTGAAACAATTTCAATGTGAAAAGACGAAATGAAAAAAAAATTCATTTGAAAAATGCATGATTTTTTTTGAAAAAATCGAATATAGTTTTTCACGGTTGCATTTTCTGAAAAATGTAATAACATATTCTGAAAGTTCAGTTACTTTTACGTCAGATATGTCTTCTTTCAAATTTTTTAGAGCCTTTTTTCACACTAAATACAACCGTTGAAAATTGTAGTGAAAAAAACGTCCATTCAGGACTTAATGGGTTAATTAAAATGATAATACTACAAATATAATCAAGGAGCACTAATACTTTTCTCATATTTCCAGATATCCGCAAAAATTCCGATTGCAATTTCGTGTATTTGTGAGTAAAACAAAACGTCATATTTTTTGACAGTTTTAACATTTGGGTTAGTCGGAGTCGACGAAAAGGTTTTTGAATAAAATCGTTGGTGACAGTCGTGACAGCACTATTTTCGGAGGGCGAGATAAGTTCGAGTTGCGATAAGAGCCGATCGTCACGTGATCTTTATATCGTCGCAACGTGGATAGTCGAGTGCGAATCGAATATCCACGTGGCATCGGTTTGGAGAACGCGTCCTCGTTGACAGCGGGTTTTGGCAGAAATCGGTGTTTTGGTCGAAGGGCCAGGGGGTGTGACGGGTGACCTTGACAGGGGGGCCAACGACCACGTGAGCGCGTGCGTCAGACGATCGGAGGAAGCCTCCTGAGGATCGGCATCGGATTGGTCGTAGGAGGCCGGGCAATTCCGGGAAACAACAGAGATTTTCCCCGAAAACGCAGGTATCCCCCTTCTCGATCCTCTTCGAGGAGAGGTATACCCGGCGTCCCGGACAGTCCTGCATACTCGCTCGAGACAGCGGGACGATACTTTGGGCCCAAAGCAAGACTTCTTTAAGAAGAGGACGATTTAAGGAGGTACGACACTTTTCCCTGTAGTAGACGTCGCCGTCGACGTTGCTGGTGCAAGGGTTCGCTGACCTAACGCCCTGTGCAAGCGCAAGTAGAAAGCAAGTGCGCGTGGTGTCAAGGATACTGTAATAGTGTTAAAAAAAAACAAACAAACAAACAAACAGTGTGCAGAATCCGTCAGACTAGAAGTTTCGACGCTTCGTGAGATCGAATCACCAGGAAGTGACAGGAACGACGTCGGAGGATGAGGCCAAACGAGCTGGTGCAGGCGGAACACCGGGCCGCGGAGACGATGTCCGAGACTTCCGAGGGTACAGCAACCACCAGCATCTCTGGCAAGTCGGGATGCGAGAATCGAGAGGAACTCAGGGACCTGGCTGCGGTCCTGGGGATCGCCAATCCCGAAGACGTACACCAGGAACGTTTCCGCGTCGATCGCAGTAAACTAGAACACATGCTACTTGGTAAGTTCATTTTTACATTTTATTTGTTTGTTTATTTTTTACATTTTTCAAGTTCACGTCTATTTTTCTACATAAAACTCCAAAATGTTTTTATGTCAAAAATATAGCCTTCTCAAAATTTGACTTAGTGACTGGTCACTAACTAAATTAGTAAAAAACTGTAACTTAATTTGTTTATTTTTTAAGCATTTATTCGTATCAACAATATTGTTTTTATTTAAGTTTCTACCTTATTATTAGGTTAGTGAAAAAACAATTGCAGCATTTTTAAGTAGCCAAGTTCAAATCGATAGATAATACGTTTATTCGAAATTCAAAGCGATTAACGAATTTTGGACTGTACTTAGAAATTTAATTTGAATCTTTCGCGAGGCGGTGTGTTACGATTCTTACACAATCGAGCACATCGGTGCGTGTGATGCTATAACTACGACGTAGTTATGAAATGTTTGTTCCGTCTTAGTTAGAACGCCCATTTCTCGTTACTATACACACACGCGCACCAAACGGGGGGTTAAATCAAATTCGAAATAACGGCGTCATTATAAGGTCAATAATATTCATTAAAATTTAAAAAAAACAATTGGGTTTGATTAAACAATTTAGTATTTGTTGTTTCAAACGATTTAGTAAGGCATATGATTAGTACATTTTCTGACCTCCATGATCTTATCGATTAAAATGTAATTTACTGCAATACTAACTGGTTAGTTACTTCAATTTTGACTATAAACAAAAAAGAATCTCTTGTTGACGAGTATAATGAAAGAAACGTACCATATTTTTTTTTAATCAAGTTACTAAACATTTTTAGTTAGTAACAATTATTTCATTCAAATATGAATTATTAATTGCGCAGTATCTTATTGAAAAGGTACCGAATTTGCGATCGTTCGAGCTTTAAGGACTTACACAGTCGAAGCTCCTCACGGACGATGGCGTATTGAAAGACAATAACAAAATTTTCCGTTTGTGTATATTTTCCTTGGGTAGATTGCGCCGAAAATAATAAAGTTACTTTTCGACAACGCGCATTTTGAAACCGCACCACGGAGAATCGTTATTCGAACGATCCATTTTCAAAATTCAGAATGTTGCATTTCGGAATTATAATATAAAAACTTAATTTCTGGGGAGTAAAGGAAAATTATTAATTACGATTTATAGTAAATATTTAGAAAAATTGCAAGAAAATTACTAATTAAGGGACTCTTGGATTTTTTTTTAATCGAGAAATTTGTGTATTTTTTAATTATTTTGTTAGCTTTTTAATGTTTGCAAAATTGCACTTTTCAAAAGTAGAATTTTTCCATTGGTACTTTTGAAAATAAGAAATAAGATTTTTAGAGATTTTAGAAACTTTTAAGGTTTGTTTTCAATAAATTAAAAAAATGAGCATTTTTGTAATAAACTTTGTAACTTTGTAAGCAAATAAATAAAATGTAAGGTTTAGTAATACCAGAATTTTAAAATCTATTGCAGAAAATTCTGTTCTGAATATTTCAATTTTTTTGTCTTTTGAATTAGAAATATTGTGACAATATTTTGTTATTATTCTTCAGTACTTTTAGAATTCTAGCATTTTTTGTTCATTGTGGAGTTCTTTTTGAATTTTAAGTGAACTTTATGCATTGGACTGAAAATTGATAAATACAGTTGAGAAAATTCAATTACCTAATAAAATTTATATAGTTAGTTGGAAATTTAATATATCAATTGTTTATAACAAATAACTAGACTTTAATCTAATTATTTTGAAAAATTTTCTTAATACATTTAGAAATAATCTGTTAATTTAAGGAGTTTTCCTTACAATTTATTTTGGTCTATTTAAAAAACGATACAGTGAAGAAAATTGATATAATTATAACAACACTGTTATTATTATTATTTTGATAAAAGTTATCTTCATAATTAAAATAATGTACTACACATTTTTTTTTAATTACATTTTTTTTCATAAAAATATTCTGTCACAATTAAAAAAAAATGACTACAATTTATAGAACATTTCTTATTATAGATATTTTTTTATACTTTATTATCAACATTCAGATTATTAATAATGTTAAAGTTTAGTTCAAGTTATATTCAGATACCGCGAATCTTTCACTTTCAAAATTGGACTGGAAAGAAACGTTATACGAACGAGTAATTTTCAAAATTTTGAATGTTACGTTAGAAAATAATAATTTGAGATCTAAATGTAAAAATTTTAATTTTTTTAGTTAGTTATCTTTTTATCACAATGAAAATATTAATTATAATAAAGAGAACCTTTCTTTTCTGATTAAAGTAATATTCCGAGATTCTAAATTTGCTATTATGATGATTAAGTGCTAAAGTTTTTGTCACAAAAAAAAGGAGAAAACTAAGTTTAAATGTATTTAATGGAATTTTTTATTTTCTGATTTATTTTTGCAATTTTTCATTTCATGTTTCTTGAAATTTAACTTACATAATTATAATAAATTACTTAAAAATTGTTGACTTGGAGTAAGAAATTATTTTTGAGATTCAATTCATAAACAATGCAAAGAAAAACAATTATTATTACACATAAAATTAAAGAAAATAATAACATTTCTTGCTTTTTTATCTAAAACTATATTTTAGTCATCTATAGTTTTTGAGATTCCAGGAAAGTAAAGTAACTTTAACATAAAATCGCCGTGGATTATAATCTGACGAATTTAGAAACGAAATTATTCGTAATTTTTAAATTTAGTTTAGTAAATCAAACAAATTTTAGAATCTTACAAACAAAGTTTTGCTTTCTATTTAAGAACACAGCTGAAAAATATAATGATGTTGACATTTTCTTCGAAATTTGAGTACGTACAATTGCAAAATTGCAATAATACTTAGTTGAAATGTTAAAGAAAACTATTAATCGTGTAAAACAAAGAACAATGCATATTTATCGCAGTTAAATCTAACATTTTTTATTAGTTTTCATAACATAATTAAAATATCAAATTTTGAAAATGACGCATCCGAAAAACGTTTCCCTAGAGTGTGTTTTTGAAAACGTGAAATTTGATGCAATTATACAAAAATTTCTATCTCTGAAATTTCCAAAACTTGAATATCAAAAACAATCATATTTCTAATGTTTAAAAAGTTAGAAAATAATTAGGAAACATTTGTCAGAAGTACTAAATGTTAATGATTTAAATTTCTGTTTCATGATGTTACAATTCCAAAAACCAAAATCACTAATTAAATTCATGTTAATTTTGCAAAATTATAAAACTGTTGAACTACGAAATGTCATTTCGATATTAGTTAATTAAGTAAGTAATTAATGAATTTCAATTAGATGAAATAGTTTACAATAACAATTTTTTCACATACTAAAATTTAACATTTTTAAAAATACTAAAATAGTATTAAACCCCTACTTACAACACTTAAGGAAGCATTTTTATTTTATCTTATACAGTTTTTATTAATTTGTCTCCATTTTTATCCAAAATTATTTTCTTATCCATAAAAAATGTTAGTATGGTCATTTTACAAAAAATTTTTAATTCATCTGAATAATATGAAGGACATATGTCTTTATAAATTGATGTTAAGAATAAACTAATTGTAACATCATTTTCTGGCATATGCTATTGTAACCCGAAGATTAATTACGAAATATAAATGGTCAGCAATACGACAAATGTCCCAATTAAAAGCAGATTCATTTAAAGCAATGTTTCTTCACGTCGAATAAACTTTTCCGAGTTTAATGAACTTATTTCCAAAACAACAGTTTAAAATCCCTAGTCACGGATTACAGATAGTAATAACAACAAAAATAATAATAATTGACATAATAATAATT
Organism: Trichopria drosophilae; assembly: GCA_030407085.1. Classification (NCBI taxonomy): domain Eukaryota; kingdom Metazoa; phylum Arthropoda; class Insecta; order Hymenoptera; family Diapriidae; genus Trichopria; species Trichopria drosophilae. The sequence continues at coordinate 106,914,330 of CM059585.1, read as the reverse complement.
TTCCATTTTCCACGTGTATCGCGAAAAGCTTGTAGCCTTTCAACCGTATTTTCTGAACGATTATTTCTTAGGCACGTGAATAATATTAACGTAGTAATAACAATATATTACGTTTTTCTACAAATTAATTAGAATTTTCATTTTCCTATTGCAGCACGATGAAAACTTTGCACACAAAATCCTTCAGAATTTCCCGAAATACGTTCAAATTTTTTGCAGGCACATGAGGTCATTGACCTGGTTCGATAATATAAATATTACTAATATGTATATAATTCATAACATGTATATAATACAATGGTTCTATTTCCGGAACGATCATGGCGGACAATTACTGGGTTTCAGATTATGAAAACGGAAGTTGGAAAAATTGTATCAAGCATTATGAAAACATTGCGTTTGTTTTAATCTACACCTCGCGTTTTATTCAATATAATTCGATTAAGTGCTTATTTTACGTAATTTATTGTAGGTTCGATAAAAACATTCTACGAAACCAGTTATATTGTATAATGTAATTTATTATGTAATATTTACTTTTTAAAATGAGGTTATCTTACTCCAACTTCAAAGCAGCTTTTTAAATGTCAAAATTAAGTGACCAAAAAACAATTAATTTTAGGTAAATTTTAAAACGTTAATGATTTAAAATTTTTTTAAGATTTTGATTCTTGGCTTTCTGCAATTTAGCCTCTTGCAATATCGCGGGGAACACATTGATAGGCGAACCAGAAGATAATAAAGCGAGAAAATGTAAACGTTTCGCTTATCGGCGTCAAGTTTTCGACGGCGGAATTTTTGAAAGTGGAGCAAAATGTTTCTCATCGTTTTCTCTTCGTTTACGATTTTACCCGCATTTACTCGCACGCGATTGTTACAATTTGACATCATCAGCGGCAGACCGAAACCGTCGGTCGTTTTCGTCCAGATTGCCATTTATTATTATTTTTGCTAATTTAAATCGTTTAGTTTGCAATTTACGACGTAATGATTTATTTTTACCAACGAATTTTACCCAAATTTCACGGAGAAAAATGACTCCGCTGGATTAGCTGATTCATATCAGCTAAAATTTTCGGCTGGAATTGCCGAAAATATATGCAATTTTAGCTGTTTTGATTCCGCTAATGTAGCCTTAACCCTACCTCAATTCGCGCTTAGCTCTAAATTTCCGCTACATTAGCTGATTTGTTCCGTTAAATTTGCGGACTTTTTCAGTAAATTTAGCTGAAATTATCGGCTATCACTAACGGAATTCCAACAGTTGTCCCTATAGGATAAAATTGGTAGAATCTGCGGATTTTTCGGCTGATTATTTTTCTCCGTGTTTTTTGTAACGATTAAAGGTGTTAAAATATATTAAAACATAACCAAATATGTTAATTCGAAAAATTTTTGTTTACATTTTTTACAGCGCCATCTGCCATTGCCCTTTTAAGGTGCTTTCAAAAGAACCCCGTCGATAATATCATTTTCGAATGCAAAATATGAAATTCAGATTATTTTTTTGATGTTCTTAGAAGCTGAAATGAAGTTAATACATATTCTAATTAGAAAAATCAACTATTTTTCAACTTTAGGAATTTTAATTAAAAATGATTATATACAGGAATATTTTAAGGGGCTAAAAGACGCCATTTAATTTTTATTAATACTATAGGAAGATATATTTAAGACACGATTAAAAATTTGCAAAAATTCGATTTTTTTCAAAGTCATTTTTCAATGTAATAATTGGGACTCAAAGTGTGCGCCATAGGCATGAAATCAGTTATGTCAACCGTCGCACAAGAAGGACATTACATCAGATTTTCGTGTTGACATAAGAGTATATTAACCTAATCATGTTTACGTTGAACACCTGAAAAGGAGTCACAATAAAGAACGATTCACAAGCAAAGTCCGAATTTCAGCCACTTAGAAATTTATATAAACACCGTAATTAGCTCAATGCGTCGCAGAAATGAATATTTTCAAATTGCTGTCAATAATTTTGAAAAATTATGCATTTGATAACAAATTAGATAGAGAGAGATTGTTCAATGAGCAGCGTACAAAAATTATAATCTCAGGAATAAGAGTTTTTATGATTTAAGGTTAGGTTAGGGATTCTTTTTGTAAATTTACCAGACATCATGAATTACGACATCAAATGTAGAGGAATTACAACGCGTTCTAACTTTACTGACTTTACGCAACAAATAAACTTGCAACATTAAATGTGACATTTTTTTATAGCTTAGGTTAACCTAATTGAACGTAATAGAAACTAACTTATTCTAGTCCAAAACCTGCATTGTATGTAAATGAATTTTAAAATTCTATCGTCATTTTTACGTATGAAGGTTAAAATTCCTAAATTTTACACGGGTTAGAAATTTACAAGGTTAGGTATTAGGTTTAGGTTAGAAATTTTTAAAATGCTAGATATCAACCTGATGTTGACCATTATTTTCAATGTGTGGGTCCAAATTTGTAAAAATACAACGGCCATAAAGGAAACTTACAACGTAGACTCATTTGATTTTGATAGTATAGCCTAACCTAACTTAACCTTCCTTAATCTAACCTAGTTTATTCTAACTTACCGTGAACAAATCATGTTTTTCAAAATTTCGAAAACTTGATGTTTCACAGAGAATTTTTGTGCATCACGCAAAATATAGTAGACCCTTGCTTCTAATAAAATGTGGAACCAATTTTCATCAATAACATAGGAAAAAAATGTTTGGGAGATAACTTGAATCAGAAGAAGTGAGTCTTATAAATTTTTGATAGCTGAAAAACAAATTCGTTCTCCAATTTGTTCCATCACGTCAGATTTTTCACATATCCTAATCTGAAATTGTCAAAAAGAATATTTTTTGGATCAAATATCATAAAATTGGCATTTTATGGCATTTTACTTATCACATTGTAGAAGTTCAAGTAATTTTCTTTAGTAATACAGGGTAAATTAATTTTTACTTTAAATTTAATAGAGATCACTGACATACATTAGAACTCCGGCAGCCTAGTATTTCTATGGGCCAATGAACTATTTATATATAGTCAGTATGTATTTCAGTGTACAGCTTCTGTCGAAAAAAAGTTCCAAAACACCTTAGCTAATGTCAAAAATAAGTATCACGAAAACTTAAGAAACTTGAAGCTGCAGAATGACTTATTAACTTGAGACTAATTACTTTTCTTCATTATGGAAAGTTTTATGTTGTATAAACAAATGATTTTACTGAAATTGATACATATATTCTTATACGATGTGTTTAAACATATACAGTGCCTTGGAATTAGAACTAGAAAAATATTGTTCACTTTTATAAATATTTACAAATCTTACTAAGTCGCGAAGTCGTAGACATATCGTCTTCAAAATAAAAACAAGATCTTTGCGATTCCTGTTCTATTGCGTTTTATTTATTTTTTCATGCAAAATTTATTATATAAAAATAAATATTTGCTGGAGATCTTTCAAGCGTAACTCACAATGTTTCATAAAAATCACGAAATAATGCACATTTTACTAGAAAAAGTATACATCACAAAAATATCGTTCATCAAATATTTAGTCAGTATATAACTAGTAGTTGTAACACTGAATTAACCTTCGATTGAAAACGAAAACTAAACTACATAAAAATGTAAAAGTTTATTTTTAGTTATCCAATATGACCAACGTATTTACTAAAATCAAACGAAATCAATTCATTCTTGGTACTTTTTGGGGTCGCTGATTTCGGATTGTGGATCCGCCATTTTAAATCATTCGATTGATCCGAATGAAATCTCTTCAAACTTGGTACACAATGGTGGTTTTTGGAGTCGTAGAGTATGATGTTATTTTTCAAAAATTGAAAATGGCGGATCCACAATCCGAAATCAGCGACCCCAAAAAGTACCAAGAATGAATTGATTTCGTTTGATTTTAGTAAACACGTTCGTCATGTTGGATAACTAAAAATAAACTTTTTCATTTTTTGCAAAAAAAAAAACAACTTTAGTAGGCATTTTTGAGTCGCCATTTTGAAATTTAATTTTCTACAATAGTTCGATCGTCTAAACATTTTTTACGCCATATTTATAAATATCTGAGGTACTCTAATGTGGGAAATTATAAAAAACAAAAGTGAAAAAAACCCTACAAAATTTTCCTTATTTTTGTTACATGATGCTCTTAATTTTTTTACTTTTAAATTTGCGGCATTTTTTGCGTTTTACAACAAAACAGTAACGCTAAACTTCAAATCAAATTTATGTACATTTGATTTTTAAAGGGTTAATACGAGATTTATAGAAGAAACGTATAAGAAATCAAACATAACCTACACATACGTAATTTATAAACGGCACTGTATACGAGCCAATATTCTTATCACTTAAGATTGTCATTCTACAATCTTATGTTTTTATATTATTTTCAGATAGTATCTAGTACGATGTAGATGTAGTTAGTATACGTATTGTAACATGATATCATATCATATCCAGATAACCTGTACCAATATTATGTTTTGGCAACATATTTATCTCTTCGTGTAATAAGAATTACGTTATTTATTATTTTCACTTTAATAGTTTTCAAAAAAAATAGTAGTTTTCGATACAAACGATCATAGTAGTTTCCTTATAATGAAGTTTCATTTCTAGTCTTAATTTAGCCGTGAAGAATAGTTTAGCATTCTGCGACTAAATGAGTAATTTTTTTACTACTGAATTAGTAGTTGTGAGTATTTTCAAAGTTAAAAATATACTAATTGCTCTCTAAATTTAAATTAGTTGAAAATTATTAAATCTTAAACTAAAAGTGGGTTACTTATTAAAATAGTAATAAATTTTACTACTAAATATCTCTTACTATTAAGTTAGACTAATGTTTTCGTATAATTTTAATTAGTATTTTTTTTGCTAAATTAGATTTAGAAAGTGATAAAAACTACAAACAATAGCACTTTTCGCACCAAGGGCGTAAAACACACTATATTTTGCTTAATTGTCATTATTTTCTGTTTATATTCGATTACTAGTCTTTCAAACGCTGGACCATTTAATCGTCTATTCTATAAAAGAGTGGATTTTTAACGACAGGGTTCGATCCCGGGACGGGACGATTTTTTTAAAACTTTTTTTTAACCTTAAATGATATTTTTTCTTAAAATCTTCATATTAAAATTCCCATTGCAGAAAATATTGACCCACTTTGAAAACGACAAAAATTAAATCGGTTTTTATGTAATGTCACGAATTTCACATATAAAAATAGTCTTCAATGTTATTGTCACATAATCGAACTACAATTTTTTAGACAATTCAATAAAAATGTGCATCTTGTAATAATTTTCCTCAAGTTCCATTTACCGCCCAACTAAGATTGAAAAATGATAATACGTTCTCTAATATAGTGGGTATTAAATTAACACGTTATAATATGCAATAATCTCATAAATGAACACATAATATGCTTGTGCAATTAACGACTTTCGTTCACCTTAGACGCAATATTTCATACCGCGAATTATAATACTAATACGGAATTTGTCAACTGATTTTAAAATGTTTAAATTCAAAGTAGCGTTTGCAAATTATTTAAAAAATAACATTTTAGCTTTAAGAAAAAAAATTTCTTATTATTTATTTATAAATAAATGATGCAACAGTCTGTATAATTAAAACATCGACTTTTAAATGATAGATACTTTTTAAAAATTAAAATCTAATTATGGATTTTTCATTTTTCTTTTATTGCTAAGTTTAATGACTCATTCTTTCTGTAATTTATAAACTACGAAAATTGCGAATATTTTGAAATGTTTATCTTTGGATGCGTTCTAATTTTTTTTCGGGTTAATCGGAACATCTGTCCAGTCAATTTTATCAGTGTTCCCATAATCAAAATATCGATTATCAGATTACCTTGTAAACAAACCCTAAAATTGAGTTTCATTGTTGATGCTTCAAGCTGTTATTTGGATAAAAAATTCAATAATTTATACTAGCGAATCTTAGTACAAAACTATTGCTAAAATATTAAACTAAAAAAAATTGTTTACAAATTGTAGAGAGCGGGTCACCTGTCAAGCTCTGCGCATGGCGAATAATGCTCAACCTGAGAATCGTTAAACCTTTTTCGTTTTAATGAACGACTAATGATTTCCTTTACAAGATATATGTATTACAGGTTTATTATGTTATTAATTGCCGCATATAACGGTTGTGTTTTTACTATTCTGCGTATTTTATTTTTAGTCCAATTGTCGATAAACTAATTAAAACGTAGTAAAAGTAGTTTTGCCAAAGATAAAAGTAGTTACTTGCAAACGAGTTAGTGAACTTCAATGTTTTTTAGTGTCCAGACTGCGGAAGAGCAGTTAGAAGTGGAATTCGATTATGTTTATTAAATAAATGTAATACACATTTATGGAAGAGATATTTCTGTACCTCAGAAGTGTTTTCAGTCTGAAAGATAACACGAATCGAATTACATCACTGGGTAGTACCTTTCACAAAAGCGGCCTTAAATCAATACGACATAATATCATTAAATAAAGCGACCGGTATTTTTAAAGCAAATCACGTTGTTTTTGACAGCGTAATATCATTTATTTACGTATTACGCATTCTTAATACAACCGCCGTGTTATGAATGACGGGTTACAGCTTGGAGAAATGTGAAAGGGATATTCGATGCATGTATATTTTCTCTGCTATTAATTACTTGACGGTCAAATCGTTATCCATTAGGAATAATTGCATTTTTAAGAATTTCAAACCAATTTTTAGTTCCTGATTTAAAAAAAAATGGGTGAATATTCCATTTTTTGTGAAAATATTTGTCATGTTTTCTTTCTTAACCCAAGTTCTTCAAAATTTGTACAATTTTTTTGCACATAGGTTATCATAAATTAGTACATATTTCATTAACAAATAGTAAAACATATTAGTAAATTATACTAATCGAAATGTTGATTCTACTAAATCTTCATTCACAAATTCAATGCATCGCAAATCTTGCCCAAGTTGGGTATAATAATGTTGAAGTTACTACTACTATTAGTTAATTGAATAGTACTTGATTTAATGGAATAGTAAAATAGTAAAATACTGTAATCGGTTTTAATATTTCTAGGTATGTTAATCAACTTATCTGTATCGAATTTAATTAACTGATTAGATACCAAAACGCCAGAATGTTTTCTTTCTCTTTTTAAATGTTATTGAAGTAATGCTGTTTTGAACAATTTAGACATTGGTGTTTTAGTCTCGTTTTTTATGATATCGATACTAAAACTGTCTTTTTTCTCCATAACAAAATCCAATATGGCATAAAATTTAAAAAAAATTGTTGATAAATGTGAAAATATTTATACGCATATTTTTTTAGCATTAGAATATTTAAATTATATTGAAACAATGAATAAAATAAATTTGAGGAAAATTATAAATTACTGTCAAAATCATTAGTATGATTTTTGACCTCGGACTACAATTTGACGTTCTATCTTTGTTGTTAATCCCAAATAATGTTGAATGGTTGTACTTTTAAAAAGAGTAAAAAATAGAAAAGAATACAAAATTTAATAACAAAGTTTTTTACAACAAATGCTGATTAACTTTTAAAATATAGATTAGTGTTTTAACGCAATTTTGTTACTTTTCATCATTTTTACTTGAAAACGTTGCAAACGTTAAAATTTGCATAAATATAAAAGCTGAAAAGCAGCAAATTTATATTGCATTTCCCAATAATTCTTTTGGCGCCTTCGAAATTGATTTCCTAAGGAGGAAAAAATATTTACGTAAACCAGTAAGTCTCGACGAAAATCCGTCTGGGGTTGAAGACAGTTTCGAAAGGATCTCGGAGGCTTAAAATTTTAAGCCTTAATACAAAAGGCACATTTCTAAAACCCAAATGTAAAGAGTCCATGGGCATGTTGAAACATTAATTTCCCTTTAGTATTTTATTTTGATTTCCACGTTTATTTTCTTGTATTTTCATTAGTTACATGTACCTCAAAATTATGATAATACAGACAAAAAACAATTATTTATTGTTATATAACGTTGAATATAATTTCGTTTGTTATTTTCAGAGGACAACGAGGCTCTGGAGCCAGCTGATATGTTCTTTCACAAGGTAACGATATTATTTTCTTTTTCCTAAATCTTAAATTAATTTTTTACACGCATGCGGAAAGTAAACATTTTAAGTTTTCTTTGTAGTCTATAAAGTGCTCACTTTAGAAATAGCTTAAAAAAAGTAGTGTTCGATTGGAGGTTGTGGGATTCTCGGACCAGCTTCGGCGGTTCTCGGGCACACAATCTCCACTCGGTCCGTAAAATTCAACTTTACCGCCTAGAACCGAAAAGTATTATTTTTCAACTGTAGAATGTTATTTTAGGGGCGTGTATGTTTATTAATATTTAAATGTTTAATGGTCATGTTATAAAATATAAATTTAATCGAATTAGACTTTAGAAGGGTTTCTTAAATCCAAATTTATGTATTATAAAAAAAAATGTTAATTTTTTCTCAACATTTCAACATTTTCTTCCTTCCTGATATTTGGATGTATTAATGTTGATTTTTTTTCGAAAAAATGCTGCAAAATTTTACTACATTAATTTAAACACAAAAAAAAATTAGGGTGAACGTAAAGATACATTTTTTAAATAACTAGGGATGGATTTTTGTTGTATTCCCATAGAATTCCTCCTAAAAAATTACTAAAAAAATCACTTTTGGAAAATTTTTGAACGAGTAAATAATTGAGCATCCCAATAAAGACAACCAAATAAAAACTCAATACTTGAATATTTCATTGTAAGTACAGTCGAGCCTCCGTATTATGGACTTCCCTCTTATGGACTATCTGTTTTATGGACTTTTTTCTCCCCCAATTATGGACTTTTCCCTCTGTCGCTGTTTATCGGCTTCCCCCACTTTTGTGCTTACCGAGGTTCTTCGGGTTCTTAATGCGCATGCGTAAATAGCGGGCGAACTTTTAAACATGTCAACAGTACACATAACCTTAAACTTTTTATACATACATACATACATACATACATGTGCCGCCTTTCACTCGTACTTGTAGCGCATGCGCGTTAGTCAGAACGAAAGGCGACGAAGTAGGGGAAGCGCTCTCTCCCCTTCATTGACCATATTCGGGATCGGAGCATTCCCGACGAGTCCATAATACGGAGGCTCGACTGTAAATGGTGAATAGGAGTTGCTTATTATTTTAAAATAACACATTTAACTATCAGTACTGACATTAAGTAATTTTGAAAAATACATAAATGATAAAAAGTAAAAAAAAAACGTTGAAAAATACCGTTTGACTTTTTTTAACACGTGTGTACGATAGTCGAATTAAATATATTCTTATCGCCGTGTAATTACACCTTTAGTTAATCACTCTCTTATATGAATGTTAGTACAAGGTGCTTGTAAACTACTTGTTCAGGCAATTGTCTGTTTATGAATATTCACACGTGTAAGCACGCGTGCGTGAACGAGTACGTGGTGTACTAAGTAGGTAATATTGTGTTTTCGGCACAAGATATTTTCTGCGTAATGTAAACACAGATAAACTTAACAAAATAATCATAAATGTGTTTTTATTTTAACGATATTTTTAGTCCTACGTTTTTTTTTTGTTTGGGTGCCAAGATGTGGCCTTTTCATTAATTTCAATAAGTTGTGCTTCTCAATTTAAGGTAAAGAAAATGTGCAGGTAAAAGTTTTGTTGTTATAGGTTAGAACCGACCTTTCCGCCCGCATACCTAACTAACCGTTCTGTTGGGGTTATTTACTGCATCATTCCTCAGTTTTTTCTGTAAAAGTCATGACCATTTTAACGAATGGTTTGGGTGATTGGTACAAATAGTAAACAAGGCCAAAAAATGGTTAAAAATTGTACATAACCTCAAAAACAACAAAAGAGGGTATTTTCCTGAAATAGTCTGACGAAATTGTCTGACCTGAGATTCGAAAGAAAAAGATAGAAATTCAAATCATGGTTGAAAATTCTGGCTTTAGTTGAATAATTGTGCAAAATGTATAAAAAATATGTTATATATTTTTTTTTTATAACATGGTACAACTTTTTTGTAATGTATGAAAGAAGTTGGAGATTGTTTATGTTAAATTACAATATCATTGAATACATTTCTAATTTATTTCTATATATAGAAATGAATCTATTTCTATGGTATTTGTATGGGATACTATGTAATCAAAACGCAGTTACATTTGGATAAAGTACTTATATTTTGGAAAAATTCTAATTTTTTTAATTTAGATTTCTTAAATAGATTAGTACTTTATCGATTTAGTAAATTAAAATTCGTTTTATACTTAATTTAAATTGTTTTAAACCCAATCATAAAGACGCTCATTAATAAGATTAAAAAATTAACTAAAATTTCGTTTGCGTGACTGCGAATCTATTGGCACTTTTAAATCGGGAATTCGTCTGCATCTAACTTATTTTAATTTGTAATTATTTAATTGTTATAACCGTCACTATATTATTTCGATGCAACTTGGGATTCAAATTTTTTTAACTTTCTTGAACTTCTTTTGTATCTCACAAGACGAACCATGTAATGTATTTTTCGACCAAGGGCCTCCGGCCCGTTTAATTTGAATAAATAAATAAATAAAATTAGTTTACATCCATTGTTAAACTTACCAAAAAAATGTTAACAAACAATTTCAACCTTATTTTGTAAAGTACTGATTTTCTTCCTTCAAATAAATGTTTACTTGAATGTACAACATTTTTCAGCGTGCACTAATTAAAACAAGTTGCAGCCACCTTAAAAATTGCCGCAACCCATTTAAAGTAGCGTTTGCTACTAAAACCAGACTCTAAATATGCCAACGCCATAAATATTAATGAAAAGTACTTCAAATTTCATTTTTTTTTTCTTCAAAGTTTACGAATGAGCTGCCCCAATCGACTATATCGAAAGTGGAATCGAATCGATCATACGCCAATCCACCCGTCGAAATTATCGCTCGGCGACTTCCGTATAATTCCGGAAGTGCTTTACTATGCACAAACATTACGCATATCAATTTTCGATGCCAGCGCTATAGAAAATAAAATAAAAAAACAAATGAAAAAATAAGTTCATGCCGTTCACCAACTAGTTACGCGGCCATGCGCCGCGGGTTTAGCGGTTATCCTTATCGTACGTCGTATAGTGTTGCGTAAAGACGCCTGGAAATATACTCTGCGTCCGATTATTTATAGGTTTGCTTTAAATATCGTGCTCCCCAACTCGTTCACGCCTCACTTTTACGTCGACGACCGACTTCGAATTTGTATATATCCATGTCCCATCTCGACCTCCTGGACACCTTTTCTTCACAGGGTCCCCCGCATCGACTTTTTTTTGTGAAAGTATCGTCGAAAAATCTATTTTTGAAAAAAAATTAGGTACATTTTGGACACTTTAGACCTGTACGACTTACAGTTTATCTGTTACTGATACACTGTTGGTAAAGTACAACTTTACCCACGAATCCCGGTATCAGTGACACCGAACAGGAGAAGCTTAAGGGGTCTGTCTAGTAGCTCGCGCCGAAAAAAACGCGATTTTCGTGATTATTTCTTGGGATACTGGATAAAGGTAATGATATAAAAGTTATTAGGCTTAGTAAATGCACTCTTGAAATACATAAAAAAATTTTGTTCTTTTATTTTATACATGTATTATGACTAAAAACGTCAACCAAACGCAACACCTCGAAAAGTAGGTAGGTCCGCCTTGTTGATAAAATCTCGGAGCTGTGTTGTCTGAAACAAAAAAATCAAAGTGCTTTAGGTTTGGTATGACAATGGCAATGTCCCCTGTGAATTTTGTTCAATTATTTTAAAAAATAAAAAAATGGTGAAAAAAAAACAAAAAAATTTCAAAAAACCGTTTTTTTTCGCCGATTTTTGAAAAAATAATATAGTTAAATTCAAAATTTTTGAAAAAAATTTATAGGGGACATAGCGATAGGTTTAAAGAATATGTGGTTCAAATTTCATAAGGATCGGTCAAGTAGTTTCGAAAATTTCATCAACAAGGCGAGTAAAAGCGTTGTTTCGAGAAAAACGAGCTTAAGGTTTTTTTTACATGAAATTCTTAAAAAAAAATTACTTACACCTAGTCAGCGATGCCTGGACCGTACAAAATTCCTTATCACACAATATTTCTTAATATATTTACTTTCGAAAAAAGTAAAAAACAAAAAACTGATTTTTCAAAAGTGAGTTACTAGACAGATCCCTTAACGAAATTGAAAATGATTTTTGTTGAGGTTTCTACTTAAAATCAACATTAATTTCAATTTTAAATATTCAAGCAGGGGGACGCCTAAAAAAATATGAAGCTGAAGCTAGCCCTCTATTTTAGCCCCTACTTCTCTCAGCCCTAATTTTATAAATCGTTAGTTAATTTCAGCATCATTAAGATCGTTAAGATTCATGTTCTGGATTTATTTTGGCGTATCGATGAATTTTCTGGACCTCGAACTGATATGCGTATGCATATTATTAAGACTATCGAACGGCAATAGAGGCTGGAGTATGAAGCTAGTTTCAGCTTCATCTAAAAAATCCGATATTAAAAATATCGTCATTAAAAAAACCCAACAAAAACTCGGATATTTATAATCCAGAAATATTAAAAATTCATATTAGAAACGCATATTTGAAAAAAACCATATTAAAAAACCAATTAAAAAACGCTAGGTCCAAAAGCAATAGCCCGACATTAAAAATTCGACAAGGAAAATCCCGACATTTCAAAAATAGGACAAATAAAAAATCCGATATTCAAAGTCCAAAATCCCAATTGAAACCCCGATATTTAAAATCCCGAGATATTAAAAACCCAACATATGAAAAGTACATTTGAAAAATACGATCATTCAAAAACCCGAAAATTTAAGAATCCGACAATTAAAAAACCTTACATTCAAAATCCCAGCAATTTTAAACCCAGATATATAAAATACCGCAATGTTAAAAACCCAACATATGAAAAACACATATAAAAACCCGATATTAAAAAACCCCAAAATTGAATAACACGCTATTCAAAAACTCGACAATAAAAATTCCGAGATTTAAAAAAACCGATAATTAAAAAATCCGACAATTCAATAACTTTTCGTTTAAATTCAATAGACTAACATTCAAAATCCCGACATTTAAAAAATCCATATTCAAAATTCAAAAACTCCACGCTCAAATTTCATAATCCAACATTTAATAAATCGGCAATCAAAATTCTGATATTTAAAAAATCCGATAATTCAATAACTTTTCGTTTAAATTCAATAGACCAACATTCAAAATGCCAACATTTAAAAATCTGACTATTAAAAAATCCATATGCAAACCCCAAAAATTCAAAAACTCCACGTTAAAACTCAATAGCCTAATATTCGAAAATTCGACCATAAAAATCCATAAAAAAAAAAGATATTAAAAATTCCGAGATATTAAAAACCCAACATATGAAAAACCCCCATAGTCAAAAACCCGAAAATTCAAGATCTTTTCGTTGAAATTCAATGATTCGACAAAAAATTCCAGAGATTTCAAAAATTCAACAATTCAAATATCTGCAATTCAAAATCCCATCAATTTGATACCCCGATATTTAAAATTCCGAGATGTTATAAACCCAACGTATAAAAAGCACGTTTGAAAAAACCGGTAATTAAAAAAAAAACGACAATTCATGAACCCGACAATTAAAAAACCCCTTCGTTCAAATTTAATAATCCGACATTCAAAAACTCGGCAAAAAACTTTTCGTTTAAATCCAACAGACCAACATTCAAAATGCCGACATTTAAAAAATCCATATTAAAAACCCAAAAATTAAAAAACTCTACGTTCATATTCAACAGCCCAACATTCGATTACTCGATCATCAAAATTCTGATATTTAAATAATCTGACATTTCAAAATCCCAATAACTTAAAAACCTGACATTCAAATTCCCAACATATAAAAAGCACATTTAAAAATGCCCTAATTTAAAAAAAAACGACAATTCAATAACACAGGACCACAAACAGAATTTTTTGGGAGTTTCTTTTAATCAGAGGTAGTGGATCTTATAGATTTTGGGTCGCTGAAAACGAATCCGTTGCCCGATTTGGACCATCACGTCATATTTTCGAAATATCGTATCCGGAAATTGAAATTATCGGATAGGATATCTCGAAATCGTGACGTGATGGTCCAAATCTGGCTACGGATTCGTTTTCAGCGACCCAAAATCTATAAGATCCAGTATCTTTGATTAAAATAAATCCCCGAATTTGTTTTTTTTTCCGTCCTATATTGATAAAACCTTAATTTGATTTTAACTTAATAATTACATGTCCACAATAAAAACAAAATTCGTGAGTTTACATTAATCAGAGGTAGTGGAGCTTGTAGATTTTGGGTCGCTGAAAACGAATCCGTAGCCCGATTTGGGCCATCACGTCAAGTTTTCGAGATATGCTATCCAAAATCTATAAGATCCACTACCTCTGATTAAAGGAAACTCCAAAAAAATTTTGTTTTTGGTCCTGTATAATACGACTTTCAAAAACTCAATATTCAAAATCCCAACAATTTGTAATCTCGATATTTAAAATCCCGCAATATTAGAAACTTAGCATATAAAAAAGATATTGTGCCTCGCCTTAAACTCTGTCAATATCAGTGCTAAAGTTATTACATTGCTTCTAATGGATTAAATAATCATTATTTTTTATCAGCATATCGTAACTGCTGTCTAGAAACGTCCGCAAATATTGCCAATTTTTCATAAACCGAAATAAATATCTTTAGTGTATGTCTAATTTAATGCTGTAAAGAACAAAAAACGTTCAAAATATTAAAAAACAAAATATCAGATACAATATAATTTAGTATCTATTCTTTACAAACGTATGTTTTAATAAAAACTGTACATTGCAAAAAAATAGCTCAGAAAAATAATATTAATTTTCAATATTTTCAAAAATGATGTATATATAAAATTTTCAGAAAATTGACCATATTATTTTGTTAATAAATTAAAAATTAACAAGTTACTATACCTTAAGAAACGTTCGTAAAATAAATATTTTTTAACAATTACAAAATGAAACTGTTTAGTAAGAAAGTAATGTACGACATTTTGAAAACTTGAATGACAAATACAAGAGCTTACTAGTCAAAAGCCAAAATATTGTTTTTCGAATACATCTCCTTCAATTTTTAAATCTTTTACATTCTTTATAGGTAATATACATTGTGCACAGTATTGCCTGAACAAAGTACAGTAGACGCTCGATATAAGAACCATCGCTATAAGAACCGATCGGTATAAGAACACTTTTTTGATCATTACAGTGCCCACGAACATTCGAGATGTATCCCCTCCATACATTTTTCGCTGGGTAACTGTTCCGCGCATTCCGTCGAGTTCACCTATACATACATACATACGTACAAGAGAAGGGGAAGCATCAATTCCCCTCCAATGGTTCTTATATCGGCGCTTGGCGGGGAAGCTCGGAACGGACGTAGTTCTTATATCGAGCGTCTACTGTATACATAAAGTTTTAGAGTTCAAATTTCGAAGAAACTCTCAGT
This sequence comes from Trichopria drosophilae, assembly GCA_030407085.1. Classification (NCBI taxonomy): domain Eukaryota; kingdom Metazoa; phylum Arthropoda; class Insecta; order Hymenoptera; family Diapriidae; genus Trichopria; species Trichopria drosophilae. The sequence continues at coordinate 106,898,688 of CM059585.1, read as the reverse complement.
CTTGACTTTCTATACAATTTAATAATTTCGAGGTTAGGTTTTTATTTTATTAGCTATTTTAAACTCTGAAAAATGTTTTATTTAGAAATATATAAAAAATTGAATTGAACTAATAATTTATTTGTTATAAGATTTAATAAATATTCAGGAAGCAAATGTTTATAAATTACAAAATTTTTAACATTGTAAGTTATCATTTTTAGTTGCATTTTGACTAGTATTAACACTGAACTAACGAAAATTGTATTTATCAGATATGTAATTACGCAATATAACGAAATTTATTAAATAATTTTAATTGATAGGTATGTCTTATACATCCCAAAAATAAGTTTTACAGAAGAAAGTGCATATTAATTATATTTTTGGCTAAACTGTTTTTAAAAAATGACTAAACTAGTCAATAATTTCGAAAATGCGAAGTCATTTAAGAAATACTTTTCGCATTTTAATATAGCAAATTATATGTTACTAAGTTTTAATAAGTAGAAACTTCGGTCGTAAATCCTTAAACTTAACAGAAATCAAAGTAAGTACCTTCTAACAAACATTTACATTAAAAACATTTAATTAATATATCGTTAAAATATTTTGTTTTGTATCAATACAGAATAAAATTTTAAGTAGTTGACAAGTGAGGTTTAATTAACATAATGTTTTTAAATTTTAAATAATCACTTTAACTAACTATTAAATTGCATTCCACTAGTGTTTTTAATTTTTTCTTAACTACTTTACTAAGAATGTTGTTTAATAAAATTTTTATTATTATAATTAGTTTAATTAAACAATAGTCAAAGAGCAATTGATAAATCGACAAATGATTAATGACATTTTAAACTGAGGCATACAATGTAAAAAGAAAATATTTTCTCATATGTGTTTCTAAGATTTCTTATCAAAAAGAGTCATTAACGCCAGACATGATTTAAGTACCTACATTTTCCAGAAAACATCATTTTATATACAATTCAGTGCAATAAGTGATTACGTAGGAATTTATGCATTCGAAACAATAGAAACTTCATTTTATGTACTTTCATCGTCTACTATCATGTGGTAATGACCTGCAACTTTGTCAAAATAATGATAAAAAATTTTATCTCATGTAATGGGACAAAAATTGACTATTATCGAAACCATGATCTGGAATATCTTCCTAATGATTCTATTATTTTTTTCACTAATGAGTTTTCGAAAGTTTTGAAGATATTCTAATTGTTTAGACTAATTCTGTCAATAAATAGGAGACGTTTAAATCAGCACGTCCAAATATAAAGACGAATTTTACATGTAAAATAATATGTCAACATTTTCGTAAATCCTGCGTCACCTGGTGCAAGTATATTGGAAATTAGTTTTAGTCATTTAAGATCTCATCTGTATTAATTACGTCTTATCATTAAATATTTAAGAAATGATTAGGCTTGACAGAAAGAAATTAATTTCATTCAATGAGTAATAAAATTAGTTGGCACTTCATTAATGAGTAGAAAGTAACCAAGTTGTGTTGGGACTTTAATTTGTATATAACACTTAATTAGAAAATTAATAAATCATGAATAATTTTGTATTAATCGCCAAAAATGATAAAGAGTATTAGATCTGAATTAGTTGAAATGACTATATGAGATTATTTTCTAAAATTTCCAAAAAACTCTCGTACAAATTCGTCAGATAAGGCGAGACTTTACACACGCGTTTTTTTAATTTTTCAACTTTTTGTTTTTGAGGAATTACATTGCGCAATGTGTTGTCTTTTTCTTCTGAAAAACTTACCAAACAAGGTTTGAGGAAATAAAACGTTTTACTTGTCACTTTGCATTGGGTCAAATTCTTACGCAATGCAATGAATATTGGAATTCTGCTGGAGATCGAAATGATGAGTCGATAGATCATTTGGTCACAATTTAACGGGAACTTATGATCCTGACCGTTAAAAAACATGTACCTGTCCCACAAGAACGAAAGAGTTACATTAAAGAATGCACTTATTTTTTATTTATTTCATAATACTTTTGAATTTTTATGTTTTTTTTTTATATTTTAATATTTTGTTTAAATGTTTTTCAAAAATGTATAATTTACTGTATAAATCGAATCTGAAACTATGTCGTAAACTATTTACTTTTAAGAAATTGTTTGTTATTATTTATGTAATTTATATCAGAATTCATACATTATGTACTTGTAATTTTATCATACATACATTCGTTTATATATCTAACATATCTCGTATCGTATTTAAAAAATAAATAAATGAAATTGTCATAGAAAAAATTGGTCTGACGGAGATTTGAACCCGGGAGCGCGACGTACAAAGTAACAAATTAACCGCTGCGCTATAAAATTACATAAGAAAGTTCAAATAAAATCAATACTATTTTTTTAAACCGAATTTGCGGCAAACGTGTATAAAACGATAATGTTTTTATTGGAATTAATATAGGAAAGGCATTTAGATACTGTTTAAAATATTTTCGGTTCAAAAGTTGTATAAGTTCAACGTTTTATTAACATATTTTATACACGAGCGTTAAACTAAATTATATACACTTTTTATATTAGCTGGAAATATAAGCAAATTTATAGGTCTTTCATGCATGCATATTTATATACAGTAAAACACCTTTATTAAACGATTCGTATAATATATGCGTATTATAAACGTCTGTGATAAACGTACATTAAACGATAGTTTAACCCATTAACGCCCTAAACCAACATTTTTTTCATTCACTTTCAAGTCATGTTGTACTGAATATATATAATTATGCTCTGAACCAAAAACGCGTAAAAAGTGTATACTTTCGAAATATACATGGCGGAATTAAACATTAAACAACAACAAGTTAGATTTTAACATTCAAAATGGCGGATCTAATATGGCGGACTTAACATACAAGAATTCATTAGATTAGACTGATTCTAACTCAGCCGTTTATTGGGAATATAAAGAACTTTGTGCATGTATATAAAAATATATAATAATAAATGAAAATCAAATTCAAAATGGTGGATTATATAGTTTTTGAACTGACTAAAATTCATGAAATGAATTTCAAAATAATTCATTCGAGAAAGAATATTATTTAAAAGACTGAACACAATGACTTGAAAAAAGTTGCATTCAGGAAATCACGTAAAGTGCAACTCGGATATTCACGCTGCAATTAAACGACTCAACTTCTGTGTCTCGGTACGGGATCAAATTTTCTTAGAAAGTGCAACCGACATGGGTGTATACAAGTGTCACGAATGTGGACCGGTTCGATCTACTTGCGTGCGAATAGTAAAGGTAGCTCTAGACGAGGTTCAAGATTCGACTGTGCATAATTGCATTGCAGTTTTTAACATTGCACTCGGAACTCCTGCAATTTGCAATATATCCATTGGGAAAGTGTTAATGCTCTCGCCCAAGTCCCTCTAAAAAACGTTGAAGGTGAAGCATTTTTTTAAATAGCGGTCAAATGCAAGAGGGAATTTTTTTTTTCATTTTTCGATTAAAACCTATCATTAGGAAAATGATCATTTTCTTTAAGTAAGGTTAGTTTCGAGACAAATATTTGATGGGTCTAGTGTCTGGCCAAGACAAATGTAACAGTACTTGGATATTTCGAAAGTGACCGGCTGATACGTATTATGCAACCTTTATCTCAGTAAGAAAGAGTTTGTGTATCTTGTCCTCGCTGTATCACGCAATCCACATTTTTGAATAAACAATAATATTTTTTCTTACTGTTTCCGGTTATGAAGTAATGAAATGGGTTATATTCTATTTAATTATTTAATCATTTATATAAGTGTCTTGATGAATATTTGTAACAAGATATTAATTATTTTTCTGGTGGTTTGCTGTACTAGTTTTTCCATTTTAAACATATTTTGTACTTTATTTAATTGAACAGGAGAGTGATCACGAACTAATCTTTTTCTAATTCGTGTAAACCTTAATTTTGTCGTCAAATACCGTCGAAAAATATTGAATTAGTTCTGGCAACGGATAAATCGAAAAAAAATGTTTCTCCGTTACTCCTTAGTTAAGATGGTAACAAAGAAAACAAATTTATTTTAAAATGCATATCATAATACCGAATATATTTTAAAACTTGACGATGACGTCATTATTGTACAGACAATAATTCATTCCTTCATTAAAATAGATTTCAAATGCATATGATAAAATGAAAACAAAATGTTCAAAAGATAATACTTAACAAACTTTTGTAACTATATTAATTAATCACATTTGCTTGGTAATAATAATCTAAATAAGTGTTCCTAAATTGTTGCAATTAATACATAGAGAAAAGAAAAGTGTTAATGGAACCACGAAATTATAGTAGAATCGATTTTAACATCTGTAAGTAGTAGAATTAACTATATGTAAGGTTAGAGTTGATATTTGAGGTTATGTACGAACGATTTAATAATCGGAAAATAGTAAATGGAACAATTTTATTGAACCGTTTACCATGGAAATAGTTAATGCAACAACTTTTTGGATTTACTCGTTTTACTATTATAAAAAGGTTCCATTAACTATTTGCTTTCTTTCTGTGTACAATTTTAAAAAGAAAACAAATATAAAAACTTAATTTAATATTAAACCATGTTACAACGTTTTAAACTTTCTCTGTAAATATTAGCTAAAGATTACAAAATTGAAAGCGAAAAGTGGGTCGCTAATTCAATTAGTAACCATTTTTACTAATAAATTAGTACTTTTTTAGTTCTGGTAAAAAATGTTTTTATTTTAGTAGTTTCTGATTTAGAGGGTGTAAACTTTAGTTACAATTTTTAGTTCCTAACCTAGTTCTTAACCTACATTTTGCTAATTTGGCGATTTCTTTTGTTTATTGTTTATTTCTTATGCCTTTCTCCAGGTTTTCATTAAAGTATAAGAAATAATCGTTCTGTTGTTAAAATATCACTAAAATGTCCGCTAGAAGTATTTTTCAAAATGGCTGATACAACATGTCAATGAGTAATCACCAAAATTTGAATTACCAAAAAAATTCAATCAAAATGAAATTTCTTAGAAGTACTGGGTCGCAAATGTGAAAGTATGCACTGGCTCGAATAAATTGTGTCGCGTATTTTATTTTCGGACATACGACCATCCACAAAGGTCAATCTCGGTATAGGAAGTAGCTCGCACGGTCGCCAAATATTCATTCTCGTTCCCTGTCTTAACGAGCGGGGTAGGTTCGCGAAGAAAGATTCCCATTCCAATGAAAAGCTTTTTCAATCCTGTCAAAAAAAGCTGCCAAACACTTTGACATTTTCGAAAATTAACCTTTCAACCATTTTTCTATACCAAATTTTATTTGCAAATCGTTCGTAATTTGCAAAAATCACCCAACTTACTGTATTATTTTTATTGCCATAAAATCAGTACTAAATTATAACTAAAACAGCCGATATTATTTTAGAACTGTTAGTAAAAATTTCTGTTAGTATATTATTATTTTAGTAAATTTTTCTATTTACTTAGGATTTTTTAAATTCTATACAGAAATGTTGGAAAGTTATTTTGGTGAATTTAAAAAGAAAACAGAATTTATGAAAAAACTTTTTAGAGTCGCTGATTATTGTTACGAATATCACATTGCATTTTCGAAATTTAAAATGTCAATTTTCAATTTTTTATCCGCCATATTGTAATCAGCGACTCCGAAAACCCCCGGTTAACAAGTTTCAAGCAAATCTGATCAATTTTCAATTTTTGGTCGCCATATTCGATCCGCCATTTTGATTTTTGAAAATCTGAGATCGGATTTGCAAACAGTAACCCCGAATACTCTCGAGTAATTAATGAAAGCTTTTTCCATGTCAGGAAAAACTATTGAACATCAATTTAACAATAATTACATGTAACAATAAAAACCCTATCGTTTAATACACGTTTATTATACGTACCTTTGGTATAAAAATGGTTTAGAGACGTTTATTATACGTACCTTTGGTATAAAAATGGTTTAGAGAAGCTATACAAACGTTTGTTGGTAACACGCTTATTAAATAGTCGTTTAATCTGCGTTTATGATTTGAGTTTATAATATATATTATACGAAACGTATTTTAAACGTCAAAAAGTAGTTTTTAAGTACCATAAATAGCACAAAAAGTGCGTTTAATAAAGGTGAAATATTGCACATAAATATGTGTATGAAAAGCGTTTAAATTTGTTCAGCAAGTTATAAAATCTGTACATAATTTAGTTTAATATTCGTTTGTGAAATGCGTTAATACCATTTTTAAATCTAAAATATTTTAAACGTTTATTATCAGACCACTATACAAAACAGTAATGTAAATACCGTTTAATTAATATTGCTGACTTGTAGGCTCATTAAAACCATTGCATTTTTACCTTTTAGTCATTATTTTGGCCATCGTCAAATAATGTATGAATTTTAATAGAATAATTCTAATATAAAAATCGGCATATTTAACGCTAATATAATTTATGTGAATTTGTTTCTTGCACAAATAATACATCTTTTTAACATGTTCAACATAATGGTGTCATAAAAATTGTCAAGAAATTTAATGCATTTTCATAGACATATTTTCCATTAAATCAACTAATTTTACAAATTAAAAATTTTAAATTTAAAAATAAAAAATGAATAATTTAAAAATTTTATTCTAGAATGTTTTAAAGATTAAAAATAAAACAATAGATATTCAAATATTCGAATGAAAAAAGACAGATTATAATTATGATTATCATAGTAAACATATAAAAATAATAATAATTTTTCATTGTTTCTATTATGTTTTATTTGTATAATTATTTATATTTTATCTCCTTGTCGTGTTATCTTTCGGATTACTGTCGTATTAATTACATTACTATTTTTCAACTATTTGAATACTGAACAAAGTTAAATAATTAAATATTTATTTATGTTTAAACTTTTTATTTGTAATTTTGAAAATAAACGATCACCCATCTATCACGTCATCTAACCTCTTTCATTGACGTTCGTGCAGCATTAATTTTATTTAGTGTTTGTTAAAAAACAAAAATATTAATGGTACAAGTCGACGTCGTACCAATTTATACTAAATTTGTGATTATTCAAGCAAATTCCTTCATGGATTCGGCCGAATTGAGAAATTGTTTTAATTTCGTAAGTTTCTAATAACTTAGGTTATTAGTCATTTGCTTTACATTTTCTTAATATTTTGCAAAAATTAAACGTTTAAAACTGAGATTACTTAGTTTTTAAAAGATTTTGTTAAATTGCAGCATTTTAAAAATCTTTTGTTAATTACTCCAGAGATTTAGTTAAAATATTCTATTAGAATAATTGAAAATTTAAAGCTTAAAAACGTTTAATGAACCCATTTTAAATTGCTATTTATAAACATTTGTAAATTCCAGAGCATTGCTTTAATAAGTTTTTAATGTGTTTATAATGTCTGGAAATTCTTTCAAACATGTTATGATCCTTTTGGGTGTAGTTTCCAATACTCACCCATTGATGATAGTAAGTTGTCAATAGGCATTTACAGCCAAAGTGTTGTAGACACAGATTATACCTACCCTAAAGACGATTTCGAAGGAAAATTACTCGAGACCCATTTCCTACCTGCGGCGACTTGGTGTGAAACAGTTTAGTATTTTGACTAGCATCATCCATTACAAAATTACCTTAGAACAGATTTTACAAAATCTCGACTAGACTTGGCGAAATTGATTGCAATAAATAATGAATATAATAGGTCATTTGGAAAATTCATTTTCACGATCACCCATTTCAAAGTGGTGAAAGTTATTTTGCAGACAGGGTTTATTAGGGTACATTCCAATCGGTTTAGTAGCAGATGTTTTTGGGAGAGAAAAATAAACGTTAAATCACTAACCCTGGTAGAAATTTATCCATTTTTTCTTAGATTGGCCATTTCCTCTATACCTTTATCATGGTAAATAAAAATGTTATACAATATTTGTACAAAAAATGTTTTTATTTCGACAAAGGAATATGCAATTAAATTTTGTTTTTTTTTTCAAATATTTTCATGTCACTATTTATGTCTCATCGGAAAATTGAGAATTAATTTTTTTTCTTTGCTCTGTCTTTGTTGTTTCCTTACCTTTAACTTTTTTGACAAAATTTTGTTTATCAATTATATTTTTGTTTAATACATATTATTATCTCTAAATTATCAAACATTTGAAAATATTAACTGAATTCTTTAAAGGACAAACTTTTATTAAACAATGTGGTGTAAAAAGTTGATTATTTGATAATATGATCTACTTCCTATTTCCTATTTCCCATTGCAATGCAAATTGTCGAGGTCAAAATCCCCCTTCTGCAATTAACTAAAGTTAAAAAGTGTGAAACATGTACAATGCATAAAGTAGGTGTTATCATGACTTCAATAAAATTGAATTCAATTCTTTTATGAAGGATTAATACGATTTCTTTCGCATGTTTTTATCTAGAAATTACCGGAATAACATTTATTTAATTCGTTAAATATATATTCTTGTTGACAAAAAATTTTAAATTTGACAGTTTTTTTGTTACTTTCGATAAATTGTTTTCTAATATCAAATTTTTATACTATTTTTAATCATTCTAAATATTTGTTAGTTTTCAAAAAGTTTAATTCCATTTTTTTTGTAACTGACATTAAATATTTATTCTCTCTAAATTTCTTGGAGTGAAATTTCACTCCAGAAGAGTGAAATTTCACTTTAAAGAAGAGTGAAAAACGAGCCACTACCCTTGGAGTGAATTCTCACTCTCCGTAAGAGCGAATTTTGCACTCCAATGATAAAGTGAATTATTCACTCACATTAAAGTGAAGTTATTACTCGAATTGGAGTGAAAGCTCACTTCCATTGGAGTGGAAGTTCACTTCACTTGGTGCGAATGAAGACTTCAATTTGGTGTGAAATGTCACTATAGTTGGAGCGAAGAGTCAGTTTAATTAGAGAGGGAAGTCACTGTTATATACTAGGAGTAAAATGTCACTTCAATTGAAGTGAAAAAACATTAAATTGGAGTGCGAGGTCATTGCCATTAAAAATAAAATTCACTTTAATTGGAGTAAAAAGTCACTCTGTAAAATTGTTAGATCCTAAGTACTATGAATAAATATATATATAAGTATATATAAAAAAGGATAAAGGATTTGGAATTGTCCCCCGCTTTAATGACTTAGATGTCTATTCGCGGGTCGGCTCTCGGGTGGAGAGGTATAGGATGGACAACACATATACATTATACATGACGGAACAGGACAACACAACACCCACCCAGAGCCAGTCCCCCCTCCCCAATATCGGTACCACCAGCAGATTCGGCGGTCTGTGCCTTAGCGAGTACGACGCGGGGCTTATCCCCTCTTTATCCGAGATAAGACCCACGACGTACCGACCGCGGATAAGACGCTGACGGTACCGATAACTGCCGACGGGGGTCGGCAGCGGTCCCAAATTCGTACCTTCGCCCAGCAAAGTTTCCCGGGTTATTCCACACTGGACATAAGCAGAGAAAATTGCACGGACGGGGATTCGAACTCGGGACCTTCGCGACGTTCAGTTCTAAGACTGACGCCTTAGCTCGCACGACCATCACGCCGACTTATATAGGTATATATAGTCAGAGAGCAAATCGTTACTATTTCTGCCTATTCCGTTTTGAACAATAGAAATCGTTTCCAACATACTAATAATAATAGACCTGAAAAACACGTTAATATATTATATATAGCAATATATAAATAATCATTTTAAAGTAATGCAATATAAGATTAAGAATTACAAATTTTTTTGTAAAAAGAAAACATGAATTATAAATGTTGACTCTTAGTCACAGATTATTTACTATACTTACCGGTGGTAATTTTTGTCTGGATATCTCAAGCAATACGTTGTCCATTATGTTTGTCAGTAAGGTTATGTGTAAATCTTTTAAATATTACACGCAGTATAGTAACAATTACATATATGTATTTATTATTTACTCTCCAAATTGGGCTAGGTTAACCAATATTTTGAAACGATCAACGAAAAGCTTCTTTTTTTAACGATACAGAATCAAATTCTAAAAGTCGTTATCTCGTGAAAAAAATTCTAGAGAAGAAAATGTCAATTTCTTGAACATTACTTCGCTGAAAATAGAGGGAAATATCACTCTTTTTATAGTGATATCTCACCCTAAACTTGGAGTGAATATTCACTTTAATTTTTGAAGTGAATTTGTTCACTCTTTCATTTATAGTGACGGACCTCACTCCTAAAGAGTGAATTATCACTCCAGTTAGAGTGAACATAAGCCTCACTCCAGAATTAGAGTGAATATTTCACTCCAGGAAATTTAGAGAGATTGTTTAAAAGATTCAGTAATTATAAGTCATTCATTTTTATGATGAGCTTTTCATATTTGACCTTCGTCTGATTTAGATTATTAATTAAATTAATGGTATACCTAATTTTATAGGTAAAAATTGGAAAAATTCGTCAAATTGACGAAATGATCGTCCTCCAACCAACATGTCATGCAAATCGGTTTTAATGTTTCTGATTTGAATTGTTATTTACAAAGTTATAATATGCTCAACAAATTATTTCTATCATTCTATAAGATGTTTATAGAATATACCAATGACACAAAATGTTCTGCACAAGAGATTTATATAAGACGAAGTTAGATTGAACAGAATCACAAAATTTAGCATTATAATGTTTATATTCTAAAAAAAGCGTTTCTATGATTTCGTAGACTTTTTTCAAATTAGAATAGTGTAATAGTTAGTAATACGTAAAATTTATTTTAATAATTCAGATGTTTTCTAGCTGTAATTATTTTGCAGGTTTATACCCTTTGAAAACAAAAGTAAAATTAGATTTAAAATATAATTAGTGGTATATTAAAAGAAATTAAATGAAATAAAAAAACTGCAAAACAGTTTGAAACCTATACAATCAAATAAAAGAGAAAAGAATTAAGTGATAAATAATGAAAACAGACATTTATTCTTGTTTATTCTCGCTCGATTATGAATCGATTTTGTTAAAATTTGGAGTACTATCATAAAAAATACGTAAAATAGCTTTAAAATAGACGTAGACTTCAAAATCTATTTAATTTTGGTTTAATTTATATATTTTAAATTAGAAATTGAATCAACCCAAACGCTTCGGCTGCTTTAAATCTTTTTCGCTAAAACTGTCAAATAACTTTGATTTAATAAACCCATTGTTTGTGGTTAAGTAAAATGTCCTGTATATTGATTTAATTGTTGCTTCACTTTAATATAATCATAACTATTTAAATGTTGTTTATCTCGACTGACAAACAAAAAACACCTACTGTATATTTTCAAATTTGAACTGCGATGTTAAAATATATCTGAAATTGCGAATTAAAATTATTACTGAATATTATAAACATTGTAAAACAAAGTCGTCGTTTATAAATGCTATGGTATGTGTAACAAATATTCCAAACGAAAAATTGCTTTAGTAAGTCTTATTTTTCGCAAAGCCTGTCAAAATGTATGATATTTGTCATTGAAAAGACATTATTGCGATTTATATTTGTTCTTTAAAAAAATATCCCATTTATATCGAAAAAGTACTTTCTAAATATCTTCGAGTGATTTCATTAATTGGATTAGTAAACGTTTTTATTATCAATAATTTTTTTATTGGATTTCTTCTAATTCACTTTTGTAATAAGTGAATAAGTAATAAACAATTTTAAATTAGTAGAATGTGACGAACTAATTAGTTCGACTAATTAGTCTGTTACTTATTGTTAGTACAAATCATTAATAATTTAATTAGTGACAGACGTTTCACTCTTTTGTAGTTTTTGACTAATACATATTTAGATTGTTGTTAAATTGTTTTTAACTTTGTAGATTATTTTTCTATAATGTTTTTATATTGGTCACTATTTTGCAATTTCTATTAAAAACAAAGTTAACAATGTAGTACCTTTTTTATAATAATGATTTGAATAAAACACAATGTTATAATATTACTTTTTATATTTACTAATGGCTTATTATCTTAATAACGATTAATCGTATTAGTTAAACTCATTAAAGTTTTGTTCATAATTTCCTCTTAGATTATTTTCCTACATTGTTTTTATTTGTCACGGTTTTACTACTTTAAAAAGTAATGTATTCTTAGTGTCCTTAACCACATTTAACAATGGACGAAAATTAATTTTTTTTTACTAAAAAATAAGTGAACAAATAACTAATGATCACGTTATATAATATATGAATTTAATAGCGGCCAAAAGACATTTTAAAGAGATCTTTCAAACAGTTGAAAAATTTTAAACAGTGTTCAGAAAGAGCTCTTAAAGTAATCTTTAAGAAGTAATATGCATCTATTTTAAAAACTCTACAAGACTCCTTAAAGGTGCGATCTTAAGAAGCACTTATTTAAGAGCTTTATATTCACGTTGAGAAGTACTCAAACAGAGAATAGCTCTTAAAGTGTTCTTCCGTTGTTCTTTCAAAAATAATGTAATAAAAATTAACCTTAACTATTTAAGTAATAAGTAAGACTTCTTTAAGAGCTCACTTTTTCAGATTATTACAAGGATGACCACTTTAAGAAGTATTTTTTAATATAATTTTGGATCTCTATAAGAGTTGCTTGAGTACTTCCTAAAGTGAGCGTCAAATATGTTTTATTTACAGTATTCAAGTCATTTTAAAATTTGCCATACATCTTAAAGAGATCTTAAAGATTTCTTATAACTGTTTGGATTACATTTGGGAAAATGATACTTACAAACATAACTACAAAAGTAGAACATCAGTGACTTTCCAAAATAGTTTAATAAAAGAGTTAAATTTAGATATTTAAGTAACAAGTACGACTTCTTTAAGAGCTCATATTTTCAGATTATTACAAAGATGACTTCTTTAAGAAGTATTTTTTAATATAACTTTGGATCTCTTTAAGAGTTACTTGAGTACTTCCAAAAGTGGACGTCAAATATTTTAAAATCGACGAACAAGTCTTCTTAAAGAACACTTGATGAGTTCTTCCTGTGCAATATTTAAGATATTTTAAAGTTTGTAATACATCTTAAAGAGCTCTTAAAGAGCTCTTAAAGATGACCTTTAACAATTACTGTGGGTAAATGATACTCGCGATCATAATTTTTTAATGACTAATTAAGTTCACAGTTGTAAATCAATATAATATTTGTTATTATTAAATAATAACATTTTTATAAACGGTCCTCTATCATTAAACTAAAATACAAAACTTTGAAATGCACCTAATGTCTTCCAGGTAAACTTCAAAAACTGAATGAAAATAATAGTCGCAGTGTGCGTTACTAACTAATTTCAATTAATATACCGTTGTAAAAAGAATACTATTTTTTTTAGTAACAATTTCTGTACTTTTAGTAAAACTACCTAATTTTTTTGCATTCTCCCTATGAAAGAAAAATTGCGGAAAAAGTGGATGAAGTAACCAAAAACGCATGTTACGTTTAAGTAGAAACAGTGGGATGTGACGACTAAAACAACGACTGTAGAGTGGGGGGTTATGTAGAGGGGATCCGGGGAGGGACACTGGTGGGAGGGGTAGCCGGTCACGAAGAGAGTAACCCGTTATAACTACACGCGTATTATCTCGATTTAGTTAGTAAGTAGTTGTGGAAACGTCAGGACGTAACTCAGTGCGGTACTAGAGGCCGAGCGGTACGAACGTTCTCGTGAATGCAGGGGTCCAAAAAAAAGTTACAAAAACAAAAGAACACGTTGAAAAAAGTGACAAGTGGTTTTTTTTGTTGTTGTTTTTCTATTTTGTTACGGTTAGCCGACAGCTTCCGCTCTGTCAGCTGATCGAGCGCAAGAGATCGTCGCGCAGGAGACAATCGAGGATCTAGATCGAGGATGCGCCCGGCGAATTCGATCACTAGCGAACGACAGTGAAAGTCCGTGATTTTCGCGCCGGTGCAAGGAGACTTATCCGCAAGTCCTTACATAGGGTACCCATTTGCGGTTCCGGATCGGGACTTCGTTAACGGAGAAAGCAAACAACGAAACGGAAGTCAGTTCCACGACCATGACCGTAACGGTATTAATGAGCAAAATAGCAATAATCGCGTTATCAGTACATATCGCCGATAAGTCAGGACGACTTCAGTGTGCTAACGTTGACTTTACTTGTTTATTCCAGGTGATGGAAGATACCAATACCTTCGTTACCTGGCCCTCCAGACTCAAGATCGGTGCCAAATCCAAGAAGGGTGAGTACTTTTTTCCTTTTTTTTTGTGTATTGATGACATTTTGTTGTTTTTTTTTTTTGGAAAATTCTATTTTTTAACTCGATTGAGCGGGCGATCGCCTTTCTTTCGAGTCGTTGACCCAGCGGTAAAGTGTGACGCTCTGCGGTAACGCGTTAACCCTACCTATATGCAGCCGACATACGTAAGAGGACGAGATGAATCGCCGGAATGGTCACTCGTGATTCCTCCGGGTGTAATTTCACTCCGATTAATCAATAGGGCCAAATAAATCATTTTTCAATTTTCGAAATCACCATCCAAAATTACTCTTAACAAGCCAATCATAGAAAACACGTTTTTTTTATTAAGGATAACGGTAGCTCATTACGTAATAGTTTTACCATTTTTACCCTTTTGGAAGGTTCTTTATTTTCCCCGGTGACATTGGTGATATCTGGATGGTCGAAAAGACACGTACGCCTTCGATACGGAAAGTTTTTAAGGAGACTATCGCTATTGGTTGAAATATTAACATCTTGGAAGTTTTTCACGTCTTTTGAAAATTTGTGACGTAAAATGTTTGTAATTCACTAAAACTGAACATTTTAGAAAAATTATAAACATAAGACACCAAGGAATTTAATTGACATGACTATTTTAGTTATTGTCGCGACTAATTCTTTCATTATCACACTAATGGGTTACTGTGATAGTGACATACTAATTAACTACTAAAAACGTCAGATGTGTCTAAAACCAATATACTTAACAAAAAACAATACAAAAACAAGTGATTATACTATCTCGTATTTCGATGATTCAAATTTGACATGAATTAAATATCACGTTTAAGTAATGTTAGATTTTTATATCAATTGCTTAATTTAATTAGTCACTGGTTTTTCTAGAACGATCAATATATCAAGAACAAAAAGTAACTGAAGCATTATATCATGGAACTTAAAATAATTCTTAAAAGTTTACAGAAAATATTTGCGTTACGGTTTTTCGACTAATTATTAAATAAACGGAACAGAATGAAGTACAAAACAAAGGTGCTTGTGAGTTTGTCAGGAAGATAAGATTAGACTAAGTTTATCTACAACCCTGGAGAAATAATATACATGTAATAATTGTAATGATAAATAACGAATGATAATTATTAAGGTACAATTATTTTAAAGAATGCAAAATTTGTTTAAAATTGTCTGAATACATATTTTTTAAATTAATTTTTTATTTTTATGATCTTTCAAAGCTTTAAGTAAAAACATCAGGTGCAAAAGTTTTTAATTGTCAATTTTTTCTCACTTTTACAAAATTTTAGGAGGTTGACAAATGTTCTTTACTTAATTTTTAAAGTGTTTGGATGAATGGAAGCTCTCTTATTTTATTACCATTCGGAATATTATTGAAATTCTCACCTTTTCGCTAATTATTAAATCTGCAATTGTCATTGTGTAAAGTCTGTAAGAAACGTATGCATACTTTCTCAATTCCGTTAGTCAATTCGCATTGCATTGTAAAATGCCAAATAACATTTTTGTATTCCAATGTTTTAACTACGTTAATATTTTCTGAACTCTTAATTTATTATCAAATTAATTTTGTTTGTCATGTTTTAATAAACAAATTTTATATTAATTTTGTAGTAGTATAAAGATTAATTAACAACTAACTTTGTGTTTTAACCATAGTTAAACAATATAAAAAAGATCTTTAAAAAAACAGTAATAAAAATGAAATTTCAGGACAGTAACAAATGATCTCGAGTAGAAAATGCAATAATATTTGGTGAAAGTAGTTCACTTTTTACATATTATTCTTCCGCACTAAGAATAGAATGTTTTCGATGAGATCATTTTTAGACATCGCACATGAGGAACGGAATCTTACTTATCTTCTTAGTAAAGCAATGATTTTAGTAAATTTGCAAAATGATATTTCAACTTCTTTTTATAAATTGCAAAAATGTCTGTATAATCAAAAAGAATTAAAAATTGTCATTAATTATTTACCGACATGTTTTAAACAAATAATTTTGTCGAATCTCTAAGTTGAAATAATATAAAAACATTTCATGTACTTAATATAAAACATAAAAATGTTCGATTACGAGACTTCCGTAATGCGTTGTTACGATTAAACAAGGAATCTAATAATATAGTAAGCTTGAAATAAATGAGCTGACAGAAATAAAACAAATATTAATCGGTGCTAGTAAACGCATATTATTACGAGAGCGACAAATCCACCTTAAATATTCGTTCCGAGAAGTTCTTGCGTAAGTGCAATTTTTGTGATGGCATTTTTTCTATGCATTCGCGAACATTGCGTCAGATTTTAATATACGTAATTGTCCTACAGTTAGTTATTGTTACGTTTTTAGTAAACGTTGAAAATTTTAAATAAACTAAGATTTCCAGGTCGTAAACTTCAATAATTTGATTTCTTTTAATGGAGCATCAATGTCATACATTTCAAACGGTTATAACATTACTTGTTTAAAGTAGATGTCATAGAATGTTTAACTTTAGTCTAAAACAGTCGTAAGTTAAAATATGTATGTAAATCATTCGTTAATTACTTTGTGAATTTAAAATCGACGCTGGTCTTGACACGTAATAAACTTGAAAAGTAGTTACTTAACAATTGAATGATTTAATATTATTTAGTAATTGTTTTAATATTATTTCTATTAATTTCTTATAAAATATGGATTTTCTTTACTATCTCTTTAATCGTCATCGACATTCTGTGTTGAGATATGCATTTATTATGTATCAAATTAAAGTCCTTAGATTTATCGCTTAATCGTTCGATTTAGTATTTAGTAGATTCCGTAGGATTTTGATAAAACCTTTATCTTTATTCACTTAATCGGCGTGAAGCACGTAAATATCATTCGAGATTGAAGTTTAGAAACACTGTCGAGGTTATTTCAGTTTTTTATATTATTAATGAAGGTTGTCGAACTGCAGGTAAATTTTGGTTAATACTTATCAAAATCTAAGTTAGATAGAATTTAGTTACTCAATTTTTAAGTTCCTTTGAATCGTCTTCAAATTATGATTTGAATTTATTGTAAAATTATAAATGTTTTAAAGAGAAATTTATTATTCCAACATCGTTATCAAAATATTTACTAACGAAAATAAATTGTTAAGTAAATCATACGTTGATTAGTAAAAATAATAATTACTAGTTAAAATTTGTTGAGAAAAAGAAAAACTATTATTTTGTGCTTTTCGTCTTTTATGTTTTCATTTTCTAGTTAATTTTAATTGTTTAAAAAACATCTCGCTTTTACAAAACCCAAAGGTTATGAATTAACGCCTTAATTTATGTTTTCTTAAATCTATTTATGATATTTAGTACTTTACTTATCAAAATCAATAATACAAAATTGTAAAATATTTCTACATTTTTTCAAAGTTAGATTAGCTAAATTTGCACAAATTAACTACAATATTTTAAGAAGCTACTTTTTCAGCATTAGTTAAACATCTTTTGCGTTATTTTAATTTTGTTGACTAATTTGTCATCAATTCCACCAAAAGAAAATGAAGAATTAAATATGCAATAATTAATGAAAACAACTAAATGCATAATACAGGATTACAGATTTTAATTCTAGTCGTGTTAATTTATCACAACTTCACAACAAAAAAATACCTTTTAAAATTTATAAATGAGGTTATTTTATTGATTAGATAGAATTTTTCAATATACTTATTTCAATTTAACAGAAGTTTCCTATTGAAGTGAAAAACTTGTCTGTTTAATCCAGAAATACAGCCAAGATGATTGAAAATGATCTAATAATGCTTTTGAAAAAGAAAAATATTTGTCATAATTTTTTTAATATTGATTATGTTAAAAAAAATTAGACGTGAGAGATTCGAACCCACGATCTTTCGATTGTCCGTCGAATGCTATAATACTTTTGTTTTTAAATTCCATCTAATTTGTTCGCTGAAACAATTTTCAATAATTGGTATTAATATTTCTTAATTCACATCTTTAATTCTCTAAAGAACCTATAGGTTTAAGTAAGACTTTTTTCCCATCTTGTGTATTACCAGTAGGTAACTTTATGTATTTGATATATATCGTTAAATGGTAAAATTTTCTTTAGGAAAATAAAATTTTCAAAAGTATTGCTGGTCATAACGAAAAAAAGTCGTACAATAGTTAAAATAGTATTTTAAATTCAAAATTTAATAATTTTAAAACTAAACAGTTGCTCACTTTCGTATAATTTAAAAGGTCCTGAACTAAATTGGTTACTGTAACTATCCTAAACTAGCTAACTAGGGAATGTATACTAAATATGTAGAATGAAATGCAGAAGTTCATTTGACTAAACATTAATTAAAAATATCGACTTAATTAAAAATAGTAAAACTCACTCAATATGGATTTCACTAATTACAACACTAATTTTTATGATTTTTTTTCGAAAAAATTTCTATCGAGAGATTTGTTAAGCCGTGAATTAAATCCGGGCTTTCTCGATTGCCAGTCAAATTGAGTAGCAACCAAATTCTTAACAGGAAAACGAATTAATATTGACTTGAAAGTGATCCAGTCTACAATTTTCGAGTACGACCTTCCGATTGTCTCAGTCAAAATTGCATTTAATTGTTTTCTAAATCCAACCGAGAGTTTTGATTATAGTTCATGCTATGCTTGGTTTTTTGTCGTATTTATTAGTAAAAAGGTTATATGAGGCAAGAATTTGACATTTTTAAAGGTTAGGGTGATTTTACACTGAAAAAAAAAATCCAAATCCTCAGACAATTTTACGGTATTAAAACATTTTAAATATTTTTTAATTTAATAGTTATCATTTTGGTTTAAGGAGATATTTAAATGTAATTTTGACTACAGGAATGGAAAGAGCATGCTCGATAGTAAATAGTAGACTAGGATAATTTCAAGTCGATATTAATCCAGTTTACAAAAAAAATGTGTATTTCTGGAACTTCAAATAGGTTGAGACAATTTCGAATTGAAATTAATGTTTACAAATTCGAAAATTACGATGTTTGTACACTACCTAGAGCCACGATGCCCAAAATACATTTAATAAACTTTGCTACTTTTTAAAAATACATTAGTCTCGGTATATTTACTCACTCGGTTCCGCGCTTCCCTTCCCATCGCTTTATATTTACTAAAAGAAGGGGTGCGCCGCTTCTCCCACTCTCCTCAGTCGCGTTAGGTTCGTGACGTCACTGCAGGCCCTCCCTGAGGCCCCAGCCGGCAAGGTGGGGGAAAAAGAGAACGGCGATAGACAAATTTAACGAGACAGAACTGGGCAAATTTGCTAGGACGTAAATATAGCGAGACTCTACTTTACACATAAATAAAAAATAGCCCATCAAGGCGTCAAAATTAATCATTAAACACATATAAAAACGTGGTCATGATCGAAGATTACGAATACCCAGAAATTTTAAATACTTACTATTTTGACTTTTTTTTGTATTTCGAATGTATTAGTCATCTATTATAACTTATCGTAGTATGTCCGAAACTCATAACTAGAAATCATTTTCTACTGCTTGAGGAATACTGTTAAAAAGAGGAACGTATGCTGGAATAATTGAAATAGAGTCGGTATAATCCTCAATTATAAATACGTAACAGCTGTGATAGATCGAGTCGTGCGATAGCAACGTAAAAGTAACACTGTCGGCTACGCACGAACAGTGACCGATTTCGATTTTTATCTCTGCATAATCATTGCATCGCACGCATATTACGTATACCAGTGTGCGGTTTGCAAGAATTAAATATCCGTTCATATATTCCGAAAGAAAATTCATTAGATGGTTGGAACGCGCGTTTAAATCCGCTGACGCGTTGCTTAACATAAAAGAAATTCTGGAGACTGTAATACTTAATTAATTCGTTCGAGTAATTTTTTATAATAATTTATTTCCGTAATAACACTCGGAAAAATTTAATTTTAAGGAGTTCTTAAGGGATCCGTCAGTTAAGTAGTAATTTACGCTAAAAATGAAAATTCAATCAATATTTCGAAATTCGGACACTGTAAAGGTCATTCAAATACAAAAACATAGTCCACAATTCCAAAGAAATCACTTGAAAATTGATCACCAACATCAGTATACGAGCCATAAATAGTACATTGTACAACTAGGGAGTAAAATAGGTCTTTCCCGACTAGGGCGAATTCCACGTTGAAATCTAATGTTTTAAATTTTGTATTATCTTAATTAGATAAATCTATATTACAGAAATTGATGAAAAATGTCAAATAACAATTCGAACGCCATTTTGCATTAAATATTATCAAAGAATTTTTTAAATTAAATTCTGGAATTGAATTGGTTTTAGAATGTTTCTAAGAAAATTGTACATTTGTTGATTAAAGTAGTGTTGATGATACAAAATCTGCATTTTGTAAAATGTTTTTCTTTCTAAAATACTTGAGAGAATTCAAAATGGCTGATTCAATATGGCGGCTCAAAAATACAAATAATGTTTTCAAGGAACTAAATGTACAAATCAACCTTTCAAACTGTCAATGACAATAAAAATAGGTTTTTGGAGTCGATTAAAATGATTCTAAAATCAGAAATGTAAAATTAAAAATGTCAGACACCAACAGATTATTAAATTTACTGCTGTTAAGAGGAATTTAAAACAATTCGATGTACGTTTTTAATGTCACGGATTACGCATCCAAAGTTAGAATTGCATAAATCAAAAAGTCTTATTAGCGACCTCCAAATCTTATATCATAGTTCACTTCTTAATTTCCGCCATTTTTAATTATCCACGTTGAATTTTGCAATTCTAATTTGAGATTCATTATCAAATCTTACGAAAACTAACGTTTTGAATAAAAAAAGGGCAGCATGATCAAATTCAAGTTGTTTCGTTTAATTATTAAACAAAATGATAATTAAATGTAAAATATATGAAAATATTGCAACAAAATTCTTCGTAAATTTGACTTTGCAATTACTAGACATAATATTGTCGCTAACTATATATTATAAATCACAGTAACTATCCTAAAGTAGTTAGAATAACTAAACTAAAACTAATAGTACTCAACTGCCAATGTAGTCAACGCAATCGATTGCTAAAATTATTTTGACTAAATTTCAATAAATTCTTGTATTCGAACTACGAATCTTTTTATTTTTTAAGTAATTAAAAATTTATTTTTGTGCAAATTTTTGCTACCTCAATTTGACGAAATATTTTGAAATACACATAATCAAATAATTTTGTCATTAGGTTTATTTATTGACAATATTAAGCAAAGTACAAAAATATCGTTTTTTAGAAATGTAGAAAATGTAAAGGTATTGTAAATTTGTTATCCTTCGAGTCAGATTTTGAATGTTAAAAATGAAGGATCCAAAATGGTCGACCAATACTTTAATTTATAAATATAACAATGTTGTTTATTTACGACTGATAAAATTAACATAAAATGTAAAATTTAAATAATAAATAAAAAAATTAAATAAGCCACGAAACGAAAGTATGATACAAAATTTAGATTCGCCATTTTGAAGTCCAAAAACATAAGATCAGATTCATGCTGACAATTTATTCATAATCAATGACATCAAAAACTCTCGAGTATTTATTCGATTAAGTAATTATTTACATTTAAAGCATCCATATTGGATCCGCCATTTTCAATTGTGAAAACCTAAGGTCAGTCCGTTTCTATTTCTCGTGCAAAAATGTGCAATACTTTTTCATAAATGATCAGAAATGCTTTTAAAAAAATTCAAATCATACTCAAAAGCTTCACTGCAGAAAAATAGTTAATTATGTAAATTAATTTGTATTTTAGCTTATCTGTAACGAATCTACAATGAATTTGATCAAAATGTCAACAACAATAAATATTTTCTTAAAAGAAAGAAGTCAACTCTAAAACCTTTCATTCAAATACGAGGATTCTTTTAGAGAAGATTTTATTTGTTAAAAGTGAATTGCAGTAGAATCCCGGTATATTTACCAACTCGGTTCTTCGCCTTACCCTTTCGTCCCGTTATATTTACCAAAAGAAGGGGAACGCCACTCCCGTCAATCGCATTATGCTCGTGACGTCACCTCAGGACCGTCAAGAAGCCCCAGCCCGCAAGGTGGGGGAAAATAGAGCGCCAAAAGGTAAATATACCGAGGCGGAACCGGGAAAATGTGCTGGGACGTAAATATAGCGAGACTCAATTTTACCGGGACTCTACTTTACATCTGTTGAAAATTGAGGGTTTTAGGTCTATTAATTGACGTTTAAAATAATACTATTTAATATATCTTATAATAAAATGCGAAACAAAAAGTAATCGGTAGTAATATTGAAGCACATTAAAAATGCAGCAAATAAAAAATGGAACAAATGCAATTCTAAAATTGATTATATGCGATAAACATAAATGCCGAAGAATCCGGTAAAACGAAATCTAATCATTCGAATTTCAACACTTGAGTATATTTCAAGATAAAATAGACACCGAAAAGAATTGAACGATAAATATTGTGTTTAGCAATATTTTAACGTATATATTATCCGCTTACATATGTGCTCAAATTTAACTCTGTTTACTTTGAATGCAACAAACATGAATGAAGTTAAAATATGATGTTTTTTTTTAGATCCACATATAAAGGTTGCCGGTCGATCTGATGACGTGAGAGCTGCAAAAGAAAAAATCATGCAGATTCTGGACACAAGGGTAAGCAGTTTGGATTTTATATATAGTAATTTTTGTTTGCTACAGAATACTATTAAAAATAAATGGACGACACTTTCTTTTAATTTTATGTTAAATCTTACAATGAAAATATTATTTGTATTTTCATTTCCTATAAGTTTTTTAATTTTTCCTTCTTTTCAATGGTATTATTTTTAATGTATTCTATTGTTTACATTTTCATTAAGAAATATATGATTTTATCTTTTTTTTATATAACTGTTCTTTCAAGTTTCTTTCAATATTTATTTTAAGGAGTTTTTATTTTTTTTAATGTTTCGTTAGAGTCACGTTTTTTGAAATAACTTTTTACTACTCCTTCTTCATCCACTTTCTTTTATTTTTCTTCGTTTTTGGGCATCAAATCCATAAAAATTTTTGCCAACCACATTGGATCCGTTATTTTGAATTTTGAAAATTTCACAAAAGATTCATAATCAGAGACATGAGAAACACTTGTACACCGAATTTCTTAAGAATTGAAAGAAATTTCAAAATTTAATTCGCCATTTTGGACCCACCATTTTAGTATATGAAAATTTGTAAAAAAATTTAAAACCAGCGACTTTGAAAACGCTTGTTCCAACTTCTATTTAAAAATCTCAATTTAGAAGAATTATATATTAAACAGATTTTATAAACATTAAACTATTTTGAAGTCACCATTTTTAATATAACAATATTTTGGGAGAAGTCGTTATACCACCCAATTGAAAGACACGGTACGATTAAATCATGCCTTCGTATAAAAAATTTTGTATTTATTCCGAAAAAATGGATTTTTATACATTTTTTACATTGAAGCAGCCATATTGTAAAAATGGCAGGATATAATCGAAAATGGATTGTAGATTCGAAAATGGCAAACCTAAAAACAGTAGAATATTGATTTTCAAAGAAATTCATTTTTTAGAATTCCCATTTTATCTGCCATATTAGATCAACCGTTTTGAATGTTAAAAATCCATTCGATTTCACTTATTTTTTGTCTTCTTTCTAAATTTATAAAGGTACAGATATATCGGTAGTATGTTTTGTGAAAATGTTAATAAAGACACTGTTAGTAATCTCAATTAATAATTATTTTGAAAAAACTGATTATAAAAAAATGTCAATAATACACTTTTTGCAAATGGTGAATTATATGTTTTGATCATTTTTAATTTGAATCCCGATTATTAGATTTTTGGTGCTTAACATGGCGGGTCCAATATGGCTGCTGAAAAAGTGAATTTTAATTTTGTCACAATGAAACTGAGTACACAGGCATTTTTAAAAACGATTTTTTGGGTCGTTGCTTATGAAACCGATTTTTGAGATTCAAAATGTCGAATCTAATATGCCCAGAAAGCAAAAAAGAAAAAAGTTCTAAAAGAAATGTGCTCTAAAAGAAGTCAGATGTCCTTCTTTCCTCTTTCTGAGGGTTTACTGAAAATGATGTCATTATGAGATCTTTATGAACTCATATTCAGAAAACTATCAGAAAGTGGGACATCTGACTTCTTTTAGAGCACATTTCGAATTCATTATGAACTCTTTTTTTTATTTTTCTATCTGGGTGACTACTGAAAATTGATATGCGTAATATTAGTTATAATTTATTGGTTGAAGTATAATATAAAAATCAATTTGCAGCAAAATAACCGAGTGACTATGAAATTGGACGTAAGCTACACGGACCATTCTCACATCATAGGAAAAGGAGGCTTGACGATAAAACGTGTAATGGAGGAGACAGGTTGTCACATACATTTCCCAGACAGTAATCGAAGCAACCATCAAGAGAAGAGCAATCAAGTATCTATTGCTGGGGAAATGCTTGGAGTCGAAAGAGCACGTGCTCGAGTCAGGGTAAGTTATTTTCCTACATTTTATTACTTTTTCACCTCTTATCTCACTCTAAGAGATAAACCGCATTTAACTATACAATTGGAAAGTTAATCAAGTTAAATTAAATCCAAAATAAATGGTGATTTAATAACAGACTTACTTAAAATAATAAAACTTAGGAAGGGTTTCTAACCTATAATATTACTAGGTCCATACTACCTAAAGCAATAAAATGATGTTAATATATTTTTCCCAACATTTCGGACCTTTCTGGTGTTTTTTTTTTGTAATTTTATATGCATATCTCTAAAGTTTCTTATTTGTTAAGAATTTCAACATCGTTTCAATTAAATTCGTAATAAATATCTCGATGTTCAATAATTACTGAATTTCGAATCTCTGGCTATTAGCTTCATGTTTATTGATTCTTATTTTTAAATTTCTGAAAAAAAAACTGAGTTAATTAATGAAATATAAATTTTTCAAATTTCAGAACTTGATACCTCTGATCTTCTCATTCGAGTTGCCAGTAATGGGCAATTCTCAGCCTGTGCCAGATTCAACATCGCCGTATGTTGTCAAAATTCAAGAAAAATTCAACGTACAAGTGATGTTCCGCACGCGACCAAAACTGCATGCTACTTTGGTCGTTGTCAAAGGCTGCGAATGGGAAATTGCCCAGGTGAAGGAAGCCACTGTTTTGCTCATCCATTACATGTGCGAGAATCTTGCCGTAAGTATTTTTGTACTATTTTAATAACTCCATTTTTCGAAATGAAATTAATGGGATAATATTTAAATGTAACAATTTTAATTTGATTATTGCAGAGCCAAATTCAAGTACAAATGTCGATGGAAATTTCCCCACAACACCACAGCATTGTTTTGGGAAAGCAGAACAACAATTTGAAAACGATAATGCAACGAACGGGAACACAAATAATGTTCCCTGATGCTGGAGATCCAAACATACCAAGCTTAAAGAAAAGCAACGTTACCATCACTGGGTCCATACACAATGTTTACTTGGCGAGGCAACAACTTACTGTAAGCATTTTCACATTTTATGTATTTTATTTCGTGAATTCGTTACGATTTATTCCTTTAGTTCGTCATTTCATCGTAAGGGGTACTTGAACTTGGAACTTGAAGTTTGTTTTGCTCAATTCTTAGTTTATGTCTTGTTTATTAAAAATATTATAGTGGTCCCCAACTTCTTCGAATTTGAATTAAATATAAAGATAACAAATTTCAAATTTTTGACATTCTAGACTGATATCGTACTGAAACCAATGAAACAATCTTTTTTGTTTATCATATAAAATGTTTTTTATAAATTTGTACATCTAGTACAGTTGTTTAATTAATAAAAAAGACTTTTCGTAATTAACGATCTTGGTTTGTAAAAATCATTGAGGACATCAATTTCGATTTTTAGCCAAAAACTATTACTGTTTTCTTGATCACTCTTCAATATTCTGAGGTCAAAATTTAGTTTCAGACAACAAGAATTTCAATATGACGCTAAATTTTATAAAAAATGAATTGAGAATTTTAAATTATAAAATATGCTAAGAATAAAATGATCTCAGAATACATTAAGTTATATCCTGGAATTTTTAAATATTTTTAGAAATTTTCATTAACAATTTTTTTAAATGAATAAAGTGTAGAAAAATTTCATGAATTCTAAGCATTTTTTGTTTTCTTCAAGTTTTTCCAAGAGTTCATATATTACAAACAAAAATTTCAAAGGTTATTGTTTATGATTTTTTTCTCGAAATGTATAAACTGTTTATAAAATTTAATTACTGTTAATAGCCATTTTGAATGTCGAAAATCGAATTCAGCTACTCCCGAAAACACCCCAGTGACCAACTTCACCCTAATTGGATTATTTTTATCGTTTTTACTCCATTTTGAATCTGCAATGTTTTATTTTAAAAAATTAGTAATTTAATAATAATAATAATATTGAATTCAATCACCCCAAAAACCTTCAAATAAAAATATTCAGCATATTTCAATTTTTTACTTTTTCGGAGGCGATCTTGAATGCTCCATTTAGAATTTTTAAAAACGAATTTCAGATGGTTACTTACTGACGTCAGTAACGTGGGATAATTATTCTTCTGATTTAATCTAAAATTACATTAATTTTCTTTATAAAATAATTTAAAATAAAAGTTTATTTTTGTTTGGTTTATTGAAAAATAAAAAAGCTACTTAAAGTATAGATATATTAAAAACAAACGATAGTGACTAAATGAGAGAAAAAAAACAAATAAAATTCACTATAATTGATTAAAATACATGAAATTTTAAACATCAAAATGTTTAGTAATTATGTTTTTAATAAAAATAAATTTATAAAATATTTGTTACTGATAAATTCATAAAGTTGATCAATAGTAACAAAAGACAATTTTTAATCATCACAATTCATCAATAACGAGAACAAATAAATCATTAACATAATCGAATGATAGTACAGCTATTAACGAAGTGAAAACAACAATAATTAACACTTACTAACGACTGTGTAATTATCAATAAAAAAAGTACGTAATAAGTAATTATATTTTAAAAATGTAATGATTAACATCTAGTATCACAAAAAATGTGATTAAATATGTGGATTAAAAATTTAAACTACATTAAAAAACGTTAAAAATTGATAAAATATAATCTCTAGAATTTTAAGAAACACTCTAAAGTTTGAATCTACAAATTTAATCTACAAGACACAGAATACAAACTTCTATACCAATATTGACTATACAACAAAGAAATAGTATTTTATGTATTTTTGTTATTTTTTTTTTACTTAAAAAAAAAGTACCGTGCCGGGACTCGAACTCGGGAACCTTTGATTGTCAGTCGAATAAGCGAAAGGTCGGTTCGTGTTCCAGCGCATCAATCTCAAAAATGCTTGAAAATTCACGAAGAAAATATAAACTGACCAACATTAAAAAAAAACTGAAAGAAACATCCAAAAACTTAACCAACAATAGAAATTAATAAATCAAAATGTTAAAAAACCTACGGGTGAGGATGAAAAATACCAGCTTTTATAACTATATTAACTAAATAACAAACAAATAGTATTTTATGTATTTTTTAAATCTTTTTTCATATAAAAACAGTAACGAGCCGGGGCTCGAACCCGGACTATCCGGAGTTAGAACCGAATCAAAGGAAACAAAGAAAAAGTTAGAAAATCGTTCTTAAGGGGCTTCTAAAGTGATCCGCCGGTTACGGAAATAAGTTTTTTTGAAAAAATGTTTATCTAAAAATAAAATGATTAACAAAAATAAATTTCTTCAGGGTTCTTTGCCACTGGTTTTGATGTTCGATTTGCCAGAAGACACATTGACGGTGCTTGACACGGAAAACGTCACACGATTGATGCAATCTTTGGATGTTTTTATCAACGTTCGACACAAGCCAAAACAAAGCACGCTCTCTGTCATTATCAAAGGCATCGAACGTAATGCCGGCAATGTGTACGAGGCTCGTCGACAAATTTTGGGCATCGATGAAAACAGGGTGAGGGCAGATATTCCCACCACCTACCACGTGCCAATCAGCGGTAACTCCTTCCCAACAGGCCTCGGAAATGCCGGTAACTAGATGTTTTTTTAGAACATCCTCCTGTTGATGAAAATTGTTTAATAAAATAATTTTTCCACATTTTTTAGTCGCCAACAACATTGGAGGTCTGCCCGAAACTTTCAATACTTTATCGATCAACACCCACAGTCCATCACCGTACGGGATGTCACCTTTGTCCCAGTCCCCAAATACTTTGGGCTTGACTTCGCATTGGCAAATGCCTTCTATTCCGCCTATGATCTCATCGGTACCTTTACACCATCCCCCGGGTTATCCGTATCCTCCTCATATCAGCCACTTGCTGACGACGCAACAGATTATGCACAACAACTTATTAGCCCAAACACATTTGGGCATTGGACATACTCAGCTTACTGGAACTGGCGCGTTCCAAGCACTCAACAATTTGTATGCCAACTCTCTTGGTGACAGCAAAGATAGCGGTAGTGGTAAGTTCTCGTCTTCATTATTTGATACACTTTATCATATTTTGTAGCTTAAGTAAATATCTTTAATTATTCATTCGTTATCTCGTATATTAATCATGGAATTATGATGAGATATCGAGTGAATAGATTTGTTTACAGTTTTCTTCAAACACTAATTCAATTTGAAACAATTGTTTACAGCTTACTCTTCCCTGAGTAGTGTCACCAGTTCACTATCTAGTCCAAACATCAGCCCACGAAATGCCTCGCCCATCGATCCTTCTTCAGACACCTCTAGTCTTGATTTGTCAAGCGTACTTTCAGATCTCGCAGCCTCAGATCGCCGAGCGCCTGGTTGCGAGAAAAAGACTTTAGAAATTGCAGCGCAACAGAACTTAATGACATTTGACTATGAACAAAAGAAATTGATGGCAGTCAAAGCAATGCAGACGAAGCCCAATGCAGCAGACCTACGAGTACCTACTGCTGCATGGTCAGGATACGGTTTCAGTCAAACTCTTCCGCTGATCACTGGAGCGGACTTAAATAAGGTAAGATTACACATCATCTTTATTTATTCATACAGTAACGCTCAAAAGTATGAGCTCACCCTTGCGGAATTTTGGCTAAATTAAAATGTTGATATCTCATTGCCAAGTTAACGTACGGGAAAAATAAAACATGGAAATTAAAGAAGAGACTTTCAGCTTCTCAGTCGAGGTGGTTTCATTTTTATATATACATTTCTCTACGAAATATGCTCGATTTACCAAAGTCATTTTTTCGTATTATTTTTTTCTTTTTCAATCCGCTCCCATTTTTTTTTTAAATGATTGCAGGAGAAATGTACAACGTGTAATCGAAAGGTAATCCCTATATCTTTAATTTGCCTCTTCGGGATTTTGTCTAATATTTCTTTACAAATGCTTATTTAATTTTCAACAAATTAATGTGACAAAATAGGATAAAAAAAATTTCCTTCTAAAAATTAGACAAAATTTCAGCCAATACACAATTAAAAAATGAAACTTTTTGTTTCTTAAATATTTTTATCACGTCAATTTTCCGAGATATAGCAGGTTGAAAAAAAATCACATTATTTTGTTCAAAATTGAATAACTATTTGTAAAGAATTATTAGACAAAATCCCGAAGAGGCAAATTAAAGCTATAGGAATTACCTTTCGATTACACGTTGTACATTTCTCTTGCAATCATTTAAAAAAAATGGGAGCTGATTGAAAACGAAAAAAATAATACGAAAAAATGACTTTAGTAAATTGAGCATAGTTCGTAGAGAAATGTATATACAGAAATGAAACCATCACGACTTTAATTCCCTTTTTTATTTTTCTCGTACGTTAACTTGGCGATGAGATATCAACATTTTAATTTAGCCAAAATTCCGCAAGGGTGAGCTCATACTTTTTAGCGGTACTGTACATTATATTTTACATGTGTAATGCAATTGAACTGTTCTTTAATACGTAACTTACTTTACAGGAATCGGGTGGTGCAAGTACATCAGATTTATGGAAAGAACCAACAACACCAAAAGTGTACAATAATGTAATGGACTTTGGTATTGGATCCGACAAAGAACGCCCAAGTCACGGCGCCATGGCATCGAATTATATGGAACACACGCCATCTACTCAACTCAAGAAAATTACGTCTCAAAAACACACTGATTTGGCCAGTATGTTGACCAATGTTGGCCTTGAGAAATATATACGTAAGTAAAAAATCTTTATTTGTTCACTTCAGTATTTTCCGCAATAAAATGCTTGCTTTTAATCTCATCGATACTGGTTAAAACATTAAACTACACAATCGTATTCAATACTACGATTAAATTTATTGCTACAAACTTTTGTACTCTATTTATTTGTAAACAAACTTTTTCAACCTACTAACGCTGAATAACACAAAATTGTACCGCGTCTTTGGACTTTCAAATTTTAATCAAATCGCTGTTAGTTTTTTAAGCCACTACATTTTCTTTATGTGTTTAGTTATGCTCTACACGATTCAAACCATTTAAAAAAAAACGAAAAATGTCATCTTGTACTTTTTTAGAAAATTTGCGCAAAAAATTGCGATTTTTACACGATTTTTCGTAGAAAACGGCCGATTCTAACCAAGAAAATTGTTTCTTTATGCAATAAACGGCTACAAACGTGATATTAGATAGTACTACGTGAAATATTACTATTTTGATGTACTATGCGTAAAATTTCATTTTCCTATTATAATGCGCAATGTTCGATTTTGCGCACGTATTTGCGTGTGCAAAGTGCCACTTTCCCACACTTTACTGATCTTATAATTTAGCGTGCGGTAAAGAAAATTTGCGTGCGGTAATGAAGTTTTGCGTGCGGTAAAGTAGCGCTATAGGTATACAGACATGTAGAACAGACCTGTCAAAACTTTCATTTGTTTTACTTTTCAATCGCAGTTCTTCAGTACGGAAAACGATAGGTATAGATTAATTCTATCTAAAATAATCGGGCTCTGCCCCCCCGAACCCCCCTTCTCCACCGCCCTTGTACCGCCACTTTAAATGTTGTATATAGGTGTCGAACTTTGCGCACTTAATAGGAAAAATAGTATACGATACTCGTGCGCTGCGTAGGTGTTCTCACACTCACTTTTTTATGACCCTCGCTTCGCTCGGGTGACAAACTGCGCTCGTGTGGGAAATACCTACTTTGCGCACTCGTATCGTAATGTACTATTTACGCACCGTTCATATCTAATCACATGTTAAATAGCGGTGCGTAAAATCGCATTTTACATCCTTGTATCGAAAAATATTATTATTCCCTTGACGCTCAATAACTTGTTAAATCCTATATTGAAAGATTTCAGAAAATTCTGATTATGAATATTATGCAATATTAAAGAAATTAAAAATGGCAAATTCAATATGGAGGCATTTTTTTTTACATATTTTACCGTTTTCGACTGAAAATGTTCACTCGGTGCGTTTCAAGGTCTCTCATTACAAATGTGATATCAGAATTGGAAAGTTAAAAATGGCGGATTTTGTTTTTTTATTTTTTTACGTAATATGGAGGAATTTTTTGATATATTTTACCGTTTTCGACTGAAAATGTTCACTCGGGTTTTTTTTGGGTTTCTGATTACAAATGTGATATTAGAATTGGAAAGTTAAAAATGGCGGATTTGTTTTTTTTATTTTTTTACGTAATATGGAGGAATTTTTTTACATATTTTACCGTTTTCGACTGAAAATGTTCACTCGGGGTTTTTTTGGGTTTCTGATTACAAATGTGATATTAGAATTGGAAAGTTAAAAATGGCGGATTTTTTTTTTTATTTTTTACGTAATTTTTTTACATATTTTACCGTTTTCGACTGAAAATGTTCACTCGGTGCGTTTCAAGGTCTCTCATTACAAATGTGATATCAGAATTGGAAAGTTAAAAATGGCGGATTTTTTTTTTCATTTTTTTACGTAATGTGGAGGAATTTTTTTACATATTTTACCGTTTTCGACTGAAACTGTTCACTCGGGGGTTTTCAGGGTTTCTGATTACAAATGTGATATCAGAATTGGAAAGTTAAAAATGGCGGATTTTTTTTTAATTTTTATATTTTACGTAATGTGGAGGAATTTTTTTACATATTTTACCGTTTTCGACTGAAACTGTTCACTCGGAGGTTTTCAGGGTTTCTGATTAAAAATGTGATATCAGAATTGGAAAGTTCAAAGTGGCGGATTTAGTATGGCGGAATTTTTAAACATTTTGTCCAGTCGAGAGTGTTTGGGGTCTATGATTACAAATATGATCTTCAGAGGTGTAAAATTCAAAATAGCGGATTAAATGCGGCGATCAATATTTTTCGTGCCGAAACAAATTCCGATTTTGAAGAGAATATTAGTGAGAAAAATTAATTTTCGGTCTCTGAAGAATTAAAAGTTCATCAAATATGAAATTATTCAGAATTGTTGATATTCTGTAATCTATTTTTGAAGTTTGGTATTGCAGATTCAAATACTGACAAAACGACCACAAAATGGAACTTTCATCAATTTCTTATATTTCGAATTGTTGAGTGAACATTTTCAGCCGAAAACGGTACAATATGTAAAAAAATTCCGCCATATTGAATCCGACATTTTGAATTTTCCAATTCTAATATAACATATGTAAACAGAGACCCCAAAAAACCCCAAGTGAACATTTTCAACCGAAAACGATAAAATATGTAAAAAAAAATCCGCCATTTTGATTTTTTTTTAATATTGCATAATATTCATAATCAAAATTTTCCGAAATTCTTCAATATATGATTTAACGAGCGTAATGGAAATAAAATAAATAAACCATTCTGTTAATATGAGTAGAACACGTAAATTAGGGTGCACCTCAAAAAAAAATATAAATTACAAAATAGACACTTCAAAAATTCTACATTCAAAAATCAAACATTTAAAAAAACTGACATTTAAAAAAAGTTCATTTTGAATATCGGTTTTTTTGGAACGTCTGGATATTGAATGTCTGTTTTTTAAATATCGGTTTTTGAATGTCGGTTTTTTTAAGTGTCTGTTTTGCGATTTGTCGCGTTTTTGAGACTCACCGTCCATTACCGATGTTATTGATTTTGAAAGGCTGGTATTTACAAGAAAAAGTTTTTTAAAGCAAATTACCCTTATATTTTTTAAGTACAATTATTAATAACACATTTGTAGCCGTTTGTTGCATAAAAAACCCAATTTCCAGGTTAGAATCGGCCTTTTTTTTTTAAATCGCAAATTTGCCACAAAAAAAAGTACAAGATGAAATTTTTAGCTTTTTTAAATGTTTGTATCGTGTACGCCATACCCAAAAACAAAAACAAAATGTAATGGCTTAAAAAACTAACAGCGATTTGATTAAAATTTGAAAGCCTAAAGCCGCGGTTCAATTTTGTCTTATTCAGGCGTTAACATTTCTTTAAACTGCTGTATGAACTCAATGACTCCGCTTTCTTTAATTTTGTACATTGTTTTTGCTTATTCATACTGGTAAGTAAGATTGCTTTTTTTAATTTGATGCTGAAATAATATTTTTTATAATATTTAGGCTTATTCACATCTCATGAAGTTGATATGGCTACCTTCCCTTCGCTAACTGAGAAGGATCTTTGCGAAATTGGCATAAGTGCTTGGGGAGCAAGGCGTAAAATCATGCTTTTAATATCTGGTGGGTTAATTTTCTTCTTAACATTATTTTAATAACACAAATCATAACTTACATTTTTATGCATATAAAAAAAGTAATAAAAAAGAAAATAACTTATTTCTTTATGCTTTTCACTGCTTTTTGTGCTTATTACTGCTAATTTAAGTATAGTAGAACTTCACTTTATTGTCCTACTCGGGATTTGACCTTCACTTTGTTGTCCGACAAATATATAATAATTGAAGAAGTTAAAAACAATTAAGTATCATTTTAACAATTGAAAATTACTTTAAAAGTCGTAAAAAACTATTTTAATTCAACTGGCATGATGTCAAATCTAGGCAGAAAAAGTAGATATCTTCAAAGCTCTGCGACTTTTGATGTAGAGGATAAAAATTATTGCAATTTTTTTTTTAAATTGTTCGTAATTACCTTCACTTTAACTTACTTCCGTATAACTTTTCTCAGAAATGCACAGGAAAAAAGTTAATCAACCATAAACAACAACGACCACAATTTTTTCCCCTTTCAGGTAACTTTAAATGGCCATATTTTTGGAAATACATTAAATAATGAAAAGTTATTACACTAGTTTTGTAAATAATTTTCTTCGCAATGGGCTACTTGCATCAAAATTTTTTGTTGGTTTTTATTGGATCATTATAAAGTATGGGTTAGATTATTACATACAAAAATACATTCCTGTGCTTTTTGTGAGTTTTTATATATTTTTTGAACACTTAAAGTTCGACTACTTTTGAAACGACCTGTTTTGCGCGCTATTGAGGCGTGACGTCACTGTTCACTCTGTAACCTAACCTTTCTGTCCCATATATACAAACAATACAAAACTCCGAAATCAGTTGAACTCCAATATTGAAAATGTCAACACAAAATACGGTTTCTGCCTAACACTGTGCTCCGGGCAAACCCTTTCACGTATATAGCAATATTTGTTTTCCCTGCATAGTTCTACGTATCCAACAGCCGAATCTCCATAATTCTCGCGTTTTGACCTACAATAAAATCATTTTTAATATTCACATTATCTTATAACGATATTATAATTAGATATATACATTATCAGAACATATCAGTATTGGATGTGACATTTTGAGGTTATGTCACTCTGCTTCAATGATAAATTGATGTAAATACATTAAAATAATTTGTAAAATTAGAAGAATTAAGTATATTTTCTATTTTAAATTTAATCAAATTGTTTTAAATGTAAAGAAAATTACCTGTCAGTTTTGACTCCTCTGCTTTCAGCAACATTAAAGAACTCATTATTTTTTAAAAAATCAGTCACCATGAATATATTAATCGTCGGCAAATTGTCGGACTGAGCACGTACAAAAAATTTGTTTCCTGACATGCTCAAAAATATAATTTTCTCCTTGACAAACGTATTGTTTCAATATTTGCAACTTTCTGTTTACCCGGGAAAAAAGTTCGAAATCTCATTCAAACCGACGATGAATATACGTCACGACCGTCGCGACCAATCACAAACGTTTCTGAAGATCGCATTTTTTTCAAATTTTATTAATTTTTTTTTGCAACTTCTCATTATCAAAAAAATTTTTCAATATTTTTTTCAGGTTTATGGGGGTTTATAGAAAGTCTACATATTTTTTGTGGATTTTTAAATTTTTGATGCAAGTAGCCCATTATGGGATTACTTTCCTAATACAAAATATCGAATTCAAATGAAACATAATTATGTGAAAGATGTATTGCAAGGAAATTATTTGAAATAACCTAAAAAAAAATCGAAAATTTGGAATAGTTTTCGTTTCCCTCCGATTTTTTTTATTTATGGCTTAAAATAACCATGATATTATAATTTCATATTATAGCTTTCAAAAAATTAAAAATAATTTCTAAATATCAATTCATCGAAAGACATCTTTTTGCAGAGTTATTTAAAAAACTCTTTGTTCCAAACGTTATGATTTTCTCCCTATTTGAGTGATCGTTTTCGCTGTCAGATGGCGCCGCAGTAACTGCGCTAAATACATGAAGGCGGTAACAAAGTGAAGGACAATAAAGTGAAGTTCTACTGTATCTAGTCTAATGATATAAAAAGTAATGTGTCTAACAATAAAATATGAATTTTCAGAAATGAACAAGCGTTCCAGTGCATTCTCAGGAAGTGCTGCCCCTGGGGCCGAGAGGAAAATAACCTCGACCACAGGATCCCCACACCCATGGGCAAATGCCTAGACGGAAACTGATAGTTGGCGACCAATGTATCGAAACTTCGTATCACACTGCGTAACATAGGCATTGTCAGAGAGAGCCTAAACTGTTCGATTGTAATCTCTGGGTTTCTTTTTTTGCGCCCGGGTGGCGTAAAGTAGGCGAAGAAGTAATTGTTTTTCAATTTCGTTTATTTTTTTATATTTTTTTTTTTTTCTCTCATTGTTTCGTTTAATGAACGTCGTTGTTTCGCGTAGCAGTCGTGATCTCGACGCGCTTAGGTTAGATTTAGGCATCGATTGCCAAGAAACGATCGACAAACTTTCGCATCGTATTTGTCTGTGATGATCGAAATTGTTCTAGATCGTCGTCCGATTATAAGGCGATCGCGCATGATTAAAAGTCGGCCTTTCGAATTTAGCATGCCAGGCCGCAGAATTTTTCGACTCGGTGACTCCTCCGCAAGAGTCGCAGTGGTGTTAGCGGAGAGCACGCACACACCAGATTTTTTATATAAAAATGCTCGTTATCGGTGAGCCACCGACAACACGTACTTGTAGGATAGATCGAAACGTCCATTCCTTTTATGCACAGCAAACTCACTCGTTTCGAACAAAAATCAAGTTTTACAGAAGTTATGGATTTATCGTCATAAGTTATTTCAGTTTTAAAAACCTTTTTTTCAAATTTTTTTTTTTTCCTTCGCATCAATTATATAAATGCCCAAGGCCACGAGCACTGCTCACGAGCCCACCGGTAAGAAATCGGTTTCGCAAATGATCGACGGAGAGGAGGTCGTACGAACTGCAATCGACCAGCATGCCAACCTCGACGTCGAGCAGGAGCTCCCAAGTGCCTAGCGAACGATTTTACCGTTACAGTTGTTGACTAAGCTTGTGCAGTTTTAAAAGCATAAATTATTGTTGTTACAGATAATACTAAGACTAATAATAGTGAGAAAAATGGCAACAGTAATGAGAAGAGTTAATAATATATGCATATGTTATATATTTATATACACACTCTCACATATGAGTCGAATGCTGCCGATACTGATAAAAAAAACAATGGACCTGCATGATCTCTCCGACGTTCTTCCTCTCTTCTCGCCTCTTCACTTTACGTATTGAGTCGTCACTTTTTCTCGTTCGACTCGCACCAAAAGATGACTTTCCCTCTCTACGGTGAATCTCGAGGGGTTCAAAACTTTATTGGCGAATTCGACTCGATCAGAGTCGTGTATGTATATATGCAATCGTAACAGGGCCGGGAGGAAACCATTTCGTCATTGCGCAATGTCAGTCGGAATCAGGACGACGTTGAGTTTTCGGTCTTCTCGGAAAAGAAGCTACACGAGCAAAAAAGTGCACGCGTAAAACTATTGAAATTTTGTCTCGACATTGACATAAACTCAATGGAATCCTGAAGCATTCGCAACCTTTTTGCCCGCAAATTTTGTAATAATGATCAATGAAATAATTGATTGTACATATTATACACTATTGTATATAATGACAACTATCGGTGGTGAGTCGATGGCGGACTACCTTTACGTATTTAGCAACAGATGCTCGGATTTAGATGAAACAAGTGAAGGAAGAGAGAAAGAGAGAAAGATGGAGTATCACGAGTCAACGATAACGATGGATAATAGTAACGATAAGACTTGCCCTCGTAGCTGGCAAAAAAAAACCCAAATCGGTGTAAATTATTAAAGAGCTTGGTATTACCTATCGGTCGTAGCATCTCCGTCAAGATACATGGAGTTTTAGAATTAATCAGCATGAAATTTTTTTACGATAAAAATCTAATATTTTGATACACGCTGAAGAACGGCAACCTGCGTAACGAGAATTGTCTGAGCTAACGAGTATGAGAGGTAGTAAGAATGTGCGAGCATGCGTGTGTGATTGTGTATGTGAATGGTAGCATGATGTATGTAGACATAATTCAAGTTATCGATTATATAGGTTGTTTTTTTTTTGAAAGAT
The DNA here is from genome assembly GCA_030407085.1 of Trichopria drosophilae. Lineage (NCBI taxonomy): Eukaryota > Metazoa > Arthropoda > Insecta > Hymenoptera > Diapriidae > Trichopria > Trichopria drosophilae. Next base: position 106,860,425 of record CM059585.1, on the reverse strand, counting down.
TAAATCTCACATATCTAGGAATATGATTTGTGGCTGATTAAACGAAACTATCGTTACCGAATAAATAAAGGAAATTTTGTATTGATCCTTTTTAATAAAATCAACAATGTATATTTGTAAACGTTCTTGCTTTCAAATTGATTTTACAACACTTTACATTCTAACCTCAAAGTTTTTTAATAACATTTAAAAATCTAACAATTTTTTGAGGTTAGAATGACAAATTTCCACTTCCTTCATCACAGATAGTTTTAAGTTTATTTAATTCCTCAAAGGTTTCAGCTTCAAGGCGAGACAGCTGCGAGCATCTTTGGCCCGAAGCTCAGTATCGCACGTCGGACACTGATATACTTCAGTAGTGGTAAACCACGCACTTAAACAATAATAACAAAAAAAATGCTCACATCCTGCACGAATCGGCATGACTGGTGTTTCTCTACAACAGGGACACAGCGATTCTTGAGTCAATTCGGAAATTACATTAATCATTTTAGTTTTCTGTTTCCGTTTACCCCACAGCCGCTTCCAGGTTTGTCCCAAATTTCGAAAATCAATCATCGGTAATCCTATGGCGAACAGTTCTATCAATCCGTGCCATATTAACTCCCTTGCCATGTAAGAATATCCAATATTCCGAACTTCTCGTGTGACAGTTGAAGAGTTATTGATTCCCAGTATTTTTTCAACGAGTCGAGGTTGATTTCCACGTGTAAGGAAGACTAGTGTATTAATAAAAGTTGCCACTCTGCACATATCTTCGATTCTCTGAACTAGAGTAGATAATTTACTTTCTTCTCGAATTCTTGAAAATCGCGAGTCAAATAATCGTTGCTGCACATATTTCGGCACTGTTGTAAGTAGAAAAAGAAATATTGCTTTCCTGGTATCCAAGTTCTCATATTTTAAGTTTAACAATTGTTGTCCGAAAGTCGAATTCCCGGCTCTTAGAGAGTAATTCCAAATAAGAAAACGAAGAACAATGTCGATTTCTGGCTGACATGCTGCGACTTTACCTGGACTTAATATTCGAGATATACTAGAACCCACTTGGGCGTGTAATACCCTGTAAATTTCATCGTCAAGTTGCGCAGCGTCTATTTGGTTTACTCTTGAAATAAATGGAATTTTATTAGCCATTGTTACATGTTACTCTTTTTTTCTGAGCTCGTAATCTTTCCATTAATAGGATATTAATAGGATTGCTTTCAGCTATCAATTCGATTTTTTTACATCACTCGATTACATGTTCGTGTTATGTTCGAAACGTTTCCAAAGATGAACTCCTGCAAGAATTAAAGCAGGTATTTATAATTCTGAATAAATTATTTTATTGTGTGTTTAAAAAAATGTTTCAAATTTACACTATTAAAGGTTCCGTCTTTGATTATACAAGTAATTTAAATTGCAAAATGTTTTTACCATTACTTCAAACCGTGAATATTTTAAATACGTCAAGAAATATTTGGACACTTTCTCGGTTCTATTAATTAATTTTTTGGTCCTCGTTTGTCACTGGATTTGGTGCCTGTTGTGGCCTTAGACTTAACTAGTAGATAGAAGTATATATAATTTAGAAAAATTAATTTATCATAAGACGATTGAAAGAGATTTTATCTATTGTCTATTAGTTAATATATGTCCAAACTTTTCTTGGTAAAACGGTCCTTTTACTTAACCCATTAACGCCTGAAATGACAATTTTTATACTTCATTTTCAATCAAGTATTTCGTATCAAAATCAAAGTTGAAAACAATTGAGAGGTGCGTATCCTATTGTTTTCGAGGTCGCTCTTCAAGATTCCGAGGTCAAAATTGAGTTTCAGCCATCAGAAATTCCAATGTGGCGCCGAATATGAAAAAAATTTCCAAAAAATTGGGAATTTTTTATACTTATCAATTTTTTTCGAGCTATTAGAGTATTGGGATTCTATTGAAACTCTGAAAAAAGGTGAACAAAATACTTCAATTTTAAGGAAAAATTTTACTTTTATACCCTACATCATTCTAACGACCTCAAAATGGCGTCAACAATGAAAATATCTTTGAGAAATTTCTGGACGCTCTAACTCAAAAACTACGAACTTTTAAAAAAAAATGCCCAGAATGAAAAGTTCTTAAAATACATCAAGCGATATAGTGGAATTTTTTCAAAATTTTTTTATGACATTTTGAGACATTTTTTTCAACATTTTTTTCAAAATTGTAATTTATTTACAAAAAATTCTGAAAAAAATTTAGTGTATTCTCTGATGAATTCTAAGAGTTATTTGTTCTTTGCAATTTTTTCGAAAAGTTGATAGTTTTCGGGGAAATGAATTAAAATATTATAGTTTAGGATTCCCCCCCCCCCCAAAAAAACTATTAACTTTTGAAAAAAATTGCAAAGAACAAGAAACTCGTAGAATTCATACGTAAATACACCAAATTTTTTTCAGAATTTTTCATAAATAAATTATGATTTTGAAAAAAATTTTGAAAAAAAATTTCTCACAATGTCATCACAAAAATCTGAAAAAATTCCACTATATTTCTCGATTAATTCTAAGAACTTTTCATTCTTAGCATTTTTTTATAACAGCATGTAGTTTTTGAGTTAGAACGTTCAGAAATTTTTCAAGGAAATTTTCATTGTTGACGCCATTTTGAGGTCGTTGTCGCCATTTTGATGTGGGGTATAAAAGTAAAATTTTTCCTTAAAATGGAAGCATTTTGTTCAGCTTTGTTCAGAGTTTCAATAGAATCCCAATATTCTAATACCTCGAAAAAAATTGATAGGAATAAATAATTCCCAATTTTTGGGAATTTTTTTAAAAGTTCGGCGCCATATTGGAATTTCTAATGGCTGAAACTCAATTTTGACCTCGGAATCTTGAAGAGCGACCTCGAAAACAATAGGATATATACCTTTCAATTGTTTTCAACTTCGATTTTGATATGAAATACTTGATTGATAATGAAGTATAAAAAATGCCATTTCAGGGGTTAATAGGTTAATTGATTTTTTTTTTTTGAAACAAAGGTGTAATAATGTAACAAAATATTTTTACGTTTATAAAAAATTGTATACAATGAAATTTTAACTTTAATTATTACAATCAGAAATAACAGAATTTTAACGATATCTTACCTAACATTTGTGCATCCGTTAATTAAGGCAAATATTGGAAAAGTCAATTGATAAATGGAGTTTAAAAATACTGCTGAGTTTTGAGTAGTTACAAACATTTTTTCCCAAAAAATCCATTTGATACTTGTCAATAACATTACACATAGCAGTTTTTAAGTATTGTTTAAAAATGCATGCCATGTTTTGACAAAGCAACAATTTTGATGATTCTATAATGTAAAAATATTCAGAAATAAGTACAAAAAGTATTCTTTTTGTTTAAATTAAATGAAACTTTTTCTTTATAAAAACTTACTGGTATGCACTGCACTAATTAGTATCGACAGTCGATGTACTTATATTTTTACATTATAGAATCATCAAAATTGTTGCTCTGTCAAAACATGGCATGCATTTTTAAACAATACTTAAAAACTGCTATGTGTAATGTTATTGACAAGTATCAAATGGATTTTTTGAGAAAAAATGTTTGTAACTACTTAAAACTCAGCAGTATTTTTAAACTCCATTTATCAATTGACTTTTCCAATATTTGCCTTAATTAACGTATACACAGATGTTAGGTAAGATATCGTTAAAATTCTGTTATCTCTGATTGTAATAATTAAAGTTAAAATTTCATTGTATACAATTTTTTTATAAATAAACTTTTTCTGAAGAGAGCCAACATATAGGCCGAAACATTACACGAATTATTACACCTATGTTTCAAAAAAACAAAATCAATTAAGTAGAAGGACCGTTTTACCAAGAAGTTTGGACATATATTTCATATAAGCAATTAAGAAATTTGAATGTTGAAATACGTATTATAAGTCTATTAGTTAAGATTAAGATTCACAACGGGTGACAAACTAGGACCAAAAAATTAATTAATGGAACCGAAAAAGTGTCCAAATAAATATTTCTTGATTTATTTGAAAACACAATCATGAAATTTATTTATTTAATCACACATTAACAGCCTAAAGGGTTAGGGTTTTTTTACATCTATTAATTTTACGGAATCATAAACAAATTTTAAATAAAAACCATGCACTGTAAAAAAAGATTGTGCGAAATTACTACTCTGAGAGTAGGTAATCTGTGTAACCTAGTCTGAGAGTAGTAAAATCCCTAGAATCTTGTAAATATTACAGCAAAGATGTAAATTTACAGCGATTGTCAACAGACTTGAAATTGCAAGTTAGAATTTACAATTAATGTAGTAAAATTACTGTATTTATAGCAAAATCACACCATTATAGTGAAATTACAGTGCTGTAATAAAATTACAATATCGGTGAATTTTTCACATTTTTTAGGTTAAATACACATTTGGTGCGTGCAGTATATATGTATTAAATACTGAATTGTATTATATAATATAATATATGCATTGCAATGTTTATTTTTTTTGTGAATGTAAAAAATATTGCAATTTGTTTAAGAATTAATTAAATAGTTTTTAGGAATGTTTTAATATTTATTATTTATCATACAATAGCATTTGTAATATAAAATTCAACCTGACAAACAACAAATAGTATATAGTTTTGCATTTAACGACAATAAACAATACATGTAAATAGTCACTTTACAATAAATTTGGTTCATAAAACTTCACTCGCTTTAACAATTTGTAGTTTACGAAGTAACGTGTACACGTTAAAAAAAGGTATATGATATATATACCTCTGCACACGTTTGATGAGATAAAAAATATCTTCATATAACAAATAACCGAAATCTTTACGAGAAATTCAAACAAGTATGTAAACATCAATGATGGCTGCCCGGGTCACGAGCGGAATAGAAAATATTACTAGAGAAATTGTATTTTTAACATTGTCAGATGTAATTTCACATTCAAACAGTAATTTCAAAAAGTGTTAAATTACTGCTTTCAGAAGTGGTAATTTATATAACCTACTCCCAGAGTAACAATTTCACAATATTTGTAGTGCTATTACAGTTTTGGTGTAAAAATACTAGTGATTTTGTACTTTTACACCATTCAGAGTGGTAACTCGGGTGTGTAATTTCACACTTGTGTTGTAATTTTATGAAACCATTTTTTACAGTGTGAGGAGTGTTTGGAACCCAAATAATGCAATTTTTGCAATTATAAACTAAAATCTACAATAATTCTCATGTGATGAAGGAATTCCATGCGGGAATTTGAAATTAGTGCGCTAAAAATTAAACAAGAATCACCTAGTCAGCTTCATTATGTGATGGGATCATTGTTTTATTTACTGATTTAGCAAATACGCATAAAAAGCAATTTTTTACAATTATAACCTAAAAAATAAAATAATTCTGATGTGATGAATGAACTCTGTGCCAGGATTTGAATTCAGCGTTAAAAAATAAACAAGAATCACCAAGTCTGGCTTCATTCTGTGGTCGAATCGTTGTTTTATACAGTTATTTAGCAAATATGCATAAAAAAGAATTTTTTACACTTAAAATCTAGAATATAAAAAAACCCTGACATATAGGACAAATTCTGTGCACGGATTCGAATTCAGGAGCCCAAAATCTATGAGAATCACCTAGTCAAGTTTCAATGTCAAACCAAAAAAATTTGTTTGTGGTCCTGTGTTATTTGTTAAAAACAAAAGGGTGTCCGCAACCAGAGCTCTTCCGCTATGAATACTACACTGTAAAAAATGTTGATGTAAATAAAGCAGGACACAAAAATACCACTGATAATCGCAGAAAATTTACCAAGAGCTGGTAAAATATAACCTTATCGGTGTAAAATTACCTTGGAGCAATGTAATTTTAATACAAGATTAGGGGAATTTTACACCAGTCGTGTTATTTTTTTACACTAACTGCACTGTGATATCGCACTAAACTATTGGGAGTTTACATAATTGTTAGTTAGTTAGTTAGTTGTCTTTATTTTGCCATGGGATAATTGTCCCTTGTGGCAATTGATACATAACTCGGTATAATATCAAAATTACATAAATAAAGTAAAGAATTAAAAATACATTAGAATAATATAACAAAAAATATAATTAATAAGCTAATTTCTTATAACTAAACTAAATGTGAATATAAGAGAGTCTATCGTGAGACCTAGATACATTAGAAAATAATTAAGTAATCAAGTAATCGCAGAAGGAAAATAAGGACCAAGAACGCTTACTACAGTTTAGAATGAATGGGATGATCTAAAGAAAATAAGTATCTGAACAGATGAGTCTTGAACGATCGAAGAGAAGGCAAGTTACGAATGTCAGTCGGCAAAGAGTCCCAGAATTTGATTCCACTTACTCTGAATGATAATTGTTGTAATATTACAATTTTTAATTTTTCCATTTTAATGTAAATTTACCACGATTATCAGTGATATTTTTGTGTCCAATGATTTTCGTGGGAAAATTACACTTTTATTGTAATATTACTATGTTTATGATAAAAATCCTCGAGAAATCATTGGGAAATCACAACAAATCTGTAATTTCACCACAAAAATCGTTGGAAATGATTACATTAATGCAATGTAATTTTACTTGACACTTTTTTCAGTGTACACTGTAAAAAGTGTTGATGTAAATTTACCACGAAAATCGTAGGACACAAAAATACCATTGATAATCGCAGGAAAGTTACCGATACCTGGTAAAGTATAACCTGTTCAATGTAAGATTTCTTTGAAAAGCAGTGTAAAATTTCCGTGGAGCTTGTAAATGTACAGTGATTTTCTAAGGAAAATTACACAAACGATGTAAAATTTTTTACAGTTTTTGATGGAAAATTACCATAATTATCACTGGTATTTTTGTGTCCTATGGTTCTTGTTGTAAAATTAGTTTTATTGTAACATTACTTTATTTATGGTAAAACACCTTCAGAAATCGCTGGAGAACTACAACAAATGTGTAATTTGACAACGAAAATCGTTGTAAATAATTACATTACTGAAATGTAATTTTACTTCCCACTTTTTTCAGTGTATATTACCCGAATATTACTTTGTATACAATGAAAATTATAACAAATTTGTAAATTTAATTCTTATTAACATATAAAACAATATAACATGGTTGAACCTAACCTAAAAACACTATCAACAATTTGAAAACGGTTGTTTGTTTGAAACGATCGATACGTTATTTTGAAAATACTACTCAATTACTTAATCATCAACTTACATGTTAAATGTCAGTAATTATCTCCGTCGTCACCTGTCAACTGTCATTGTTGACCGCACGATCGCCACCTGCAGCAATTGTCGGAGAGTTGCATTTGCATCGAAAAAAAGAGCGGGATTTCGATGGGAATTCAAATATGGAAATCGCTGTATGGTCCGTTAAGGTTTTTTAAAGTATCGGCCAGGTGTTATTAAAAAACCCGATCGAAATCCTGGGGGATGGGAATGTACCGACCAAGGGTTTGGACTCGGGAGGTTCGCGAGAAGGATTCGCGGCGGCGTCGGCGTCGTCGAGGAGACGGCTCGGGCGCCATCTTGCTCCCGCAGTGACGTCAGTGCCCGTCGTCCCCGAGTCAGTCGGTGTTCGGTGTGTGTCGGTGCACAAGTGGGCTCGTTCCAGTCTGGTGAAACTTTTAACATCATGTTTTCGTGATAAGCGCGAGCGTTTTTTCTCGGTGCCTCGACGTTGCTTTTACCTGGGGACGTCGCACTAGGTCTCACCTGAGCTTCGGCGACGAAGCATCCTCGTGGCAAGGTGAGCGCGATTAAATTATATAATATCGTCACACTCCGCCAAAAGCATCCATCGATCTTCCGCTGACAGGTTAACCTCCTGTTCGATTGATCGGCCGGAAAAATAGCGCGCCGTGGCCGTCGCCGCCGCGGAATTTCACCGGGGTGCGGTGTGTGTATCCGTGTGTGCGTGCAAGGGTCTCCTGTGTGTGTGTACCGCAATTTCGTTTCCCATCTTCTTCCACCTTCCGTTCCGCCAATGGGGCCCGACCCCGACGGAGTTCGATCGTCCACGCCGGTGTCAGCGTCGGCGGCGTCTCGACGGATTTTCCCTACCTCGAGCTCCTCCTCGACGGCGCCCAGGCCGAAAAGTCGATAGGAATTCTTCATTTTCCGCCCGCTCCCCCCCCTCTCTCCTCCTTTCGGGGACGTCGCCGCTCCGTTTCGTTCCCGTCGACGAGCTTTCGGGGGCTGATGAACGCGGAAACGGCATCCTCGACCTTGAGCTTAACACATCCGGAAAATCCGAAAAAAAATCGTTTGTTTACCAAATTTCAATTCGATGCCTTTCTCTATGTTTTGGATAAACGTACCCTGGTGACGGCAAAAACAAAAGTCATTCGGATTGTTTCGGAGCACTTCGATTCAAATCGTTTTTGATTACGAATTTTCGACGAATTCCACAAAATTGGCAGGACGTCGTATCATCGAGAAGTCGTCGAAAGTTTTACGGTGTTTTTACGACGCCTGAGGGCATATACTGATTCGGAGCTTTCCAACGTCAAAAAGCTCCACTCGGAATTTCCCGCGATAAAGTTTTTAATCGATTTTGGAAAGTGACTTTATTCGATTTCCAAAATCCGCGACGAAAATTTCGGGATTTTAACGGCCTATTCAAATGTCCGGATTTCACCAAACTCGCGAGGAAAATTTATGGAATTTCGTGACGTCACGTTGCAGCGTTTCCTTAAAAATCGTTTGTTTTATGGCCCTTTAGGTATTTTATGGGGGAGTTTTGAGGATTGCGAACACTCGAGCTATAGAATTGTGCTTTTTTTCGAAACACGACTTTATTTACAATTGGAAACAAACATTCTAGTTGAAACTCTGAGTGTTTTTGTTATTCCTAACGTGAAAAATTCCCTCTTATTTATTATTGTTCGGTCTTTTTCGAGATAAATTCGTATGGTAAAAAATAGTATATTTCGATACAAGTGGGTAAAATTTCTTCTCTCAAATATGAGTTATGAATCGATCCGACTCATATTTTTGTGTTTGTACATGCTAGTAAAATGCAGATAAAAACCGTAAGAAATTGGTAAATTTGTATTTTACCCACGCTGTCAATACTTTCTTTTAAATAAAATATCTGTCATCTTTTATCTCTATTTTCACAGGTTAACTGTCATCTTCTGTCACATAAATTCGGACACTACAAAAGTGATCGCGAGTGTATTAGAATGCGTAAAGTTTCATTTTTCTCCGAATTAGCGCACGAAAAGTACCACTTCACACACTACTAACCTGAGGTATGGTTATTTGACGTTTCGGAGTTTCGTGGACTGCCTTCAGAAATTATAAGTTTTCCCACAAATCACATATGCAGAAAACAGTCCTCCCTCCCAATATTAGCCGACTGGGGGAGGGCACACCCGTCAGCTGATGTCCAAGTGAAACATTGTCCATGACGTCGATGGCGGGGAGCGACTAAAATGCCAATGTTGGGAGGGGATATTAAAACAGGAAGTTAATGCCCCCCCACTCTAAAACCATAGATTGGTCAAAAAGGAGGGGGGGGGGCACACTCTGCAGAATCCATTCTTAATATATTTATAATTAACCAAAAGTTGTTATTTCGATTCCTCGAGTCGGAAAGAAGGAAATTATGAATTTTGAAAACTGTTGGAAATTGGACCTCTCTAAACCTCTAATTTTTGTTCTTGATTAATGAAAATACTCTGGTTATCTGACAAGTAATAATAAAAGATCACGAATTATGTGCTCTTTTTCATTCCAATAAGGGGGGATGGACATGGATGGTTTATTGTTTTATTTATACGACAAGGTGATGATTAAAATTTTCCAATCAAAACATTATTTATTATACTAAATTACCGATTGAGTCTGGTATTAAAAAAGGATAAAAGCGTTTGAAATGTAACATAACCTATTTTTACACATTTCGGAAAAATTGCATACATGATTGGATTAACTCTAAACAGTTGTTTTACACATTACATGTATTAAATACATGATTTTTACTAATTTCTAAAAAATTGTTGACAATTTTAACATTTTCATGAGCTCTGGAGTAGTTACGCTTTTCGCCGTCAGAGCGGTTGCGCTGTTCTTCAATTCCCGTAGTAGAAATAAACTTTCATTTAGTTTTAACAGATTATTCGTGAAAGCTCTCTTGATGTATGAGTCTTGTGCATAAATATGCACGTAGAGTCTATAAATTGTTTTCTTGGTACAGTTTAATTATGTTTTATACAACATGTTTTTGTTTTTTGAATAATATACTAAGGTAGAAAAAGATAGACAAGATAATCACATCTCAAAAAACAGTAATTTCGGAAATATCGATATATAAATATAAAAATAAAAACATAAACAATTCGATACTAAAATTTTAAAACCGAAATTTTTTTCTGATTTATAAAATTGTCTGTTACAGTAACTAAAAATAACAAAACTATCAGGGAGTTTTCTGAAATTGGAACTGATATATTTTGTTGTTGACGTTTCAAAAACTTACTAAACTATAACATAATATTGATTTAAAACAATAACAGTAGAAAAACTTACGTTCCATTTTCAAAAATTTCCTATAATTGTTTCCTTTTGAAGGAAAAAGAATTTTTCCAAACAGTTTTGTTGACATTTTTCTGCACAGAAAATATTTCCACTAGAAACAGTCGGAAAAATGTTTTGAATGCATACTTGTAAAGTTAGAAAATTATGTTACTGTTCTAACTTTGTTCAACGTAGTTTACTAAGTTTCATCCAATAATTATGTACTCAATCGTTTAAATTCATTTGCAATTCTTAAGTTGTATAGTGACATTACAGACAGAGTAGGTAGTACGAACCAACGTTAACATTTATTTTTAAAAAATTCCATTTTCGGAAAAGTGGGATTATAAATTTGAATTAATAACAAATTACTAACTTGCAAAGTATTTCTTCAAAGAAAATTAACTATTTTTATGTTTCGTCGATTTTGTAAAATATTATGGCAAAATATATATTAAAAATGCTTTGGAAACTACTAAAGAAAAGATAAAAAAAATTGAAATTGTTGTAATTATAACTTGTACTATTTAAAAATAAGAATTAACATTGCCGTAGATGCCACTAACCTACTTTAGCGGCCGTCCATAAATTAAGTGTCGCAACTTAAGGAGGGGGGGGGGGCGGACCTACGTTGCAAAACCTTACTGCAGCGATAGAACGCCCCCCCCCCCCTCGGAGGGGGTCCAGAATACAAAAAATTGCGTTGGGTAATTTATAGACAACCCCTTACCTAATGATAAAGGAATTGCAATAACTAAATTAAAATGTGTAATTCACTCTTTTTATTATTAATTCAGGTATTGCAAATAAAATATATATATTTACATTAAAAACATTTGTTTACGTTATGAAGCGATTAAAATAAATTATCTTTAACTTTAAGACAAAGTAAAACGTTTAATTTCTTAAGACTTAATTTCAACCATCAAATAAGCGACTATTTTCATTAACATTAGTTTTGAGACTAGTGTCAGGTACATGTTATTTAATATTTTTATGTATTTTGTATGCGTCATGAGCTGGTTTTTATTGCACACATTGCTTTCTACTTCTTCTTGCAATATTAAAAGTAACTAGTGGGTGAAATAGCAATTCACTCATGTATTCGCATGACTAACTCACACACTAGGTAAATTAACAGTGTGTGAAGTAAAAATTTGTTTGACACATACAAAATACAAAAAAAAATGCTAAAATGCATATATAACTTTAGTTACATGTTTTGGAAGTTTAACTGCAATAAGAAGTGTAGAACAATTACTAGTGTCTTAAAAGTTCAATCCCTCTAACCTAAATTCTGTAAATACAAAATGATAACAAAATTGAGGATATTTTCGGGTTTCGAAAATTATTTACATAAGAAATAAAATTTAAAGTTTTGGCAACACTTTTATCCCTGTAGTTTTACTTGAAACAAAACATTGATCCTTTGTTCATTTTCAAAAACGGATGATGGAAATGTCATTAAAGTAGTTACAAAGCATTACTATTCTTTAAACAAAATTGAAACCTGCATAAATAATTTGTTGAACAACTTTAATTAATGACTAAAATTTTCTTGTTTTCGCCATTTAAGAATTTTTAAAAAATTAATGGATTTCAACTAATGACGGCTTATTTTTTCGAGAAAAAGATTCTCTACAACTTTGTCGTATGATTTTTGCAATTTTCTGAGGCTAAAAAAAATCAATACTTTTCACGATTTCTGAATAATTTTAGTTATCAGGTAACAAAATTTAGAAAAATCAGTTCCGTAAAATTGTAGAAAATCTTTTTCTCGAAAAAAAAAAAAATAAGCCGTCATTCGTTAAAATCCATTCATTTTTTTATATATACTGTCGATAAGAAAAAATTATTTGTGGAGTCTAAATTTTTATTCAAGAACAATACTTGCTTCCCTCAACAATGTCATTATTAGTGAATATTAAATTATTGGATAGGTTATTAAATATTTTTCCTAAACACCTAAAAAAATTGGTGAAAAGGTAAAATAAAACCCAGTATAAATTTATTTTAGAAAAATCGTTGTCTCGGAGTGGACAAAACGATTCTCCGACGTGGTAATATTAAAGCAAAGTTTTTTTTCTGTGCACGAAACAATGGATTTCAAAAAAGTGCTTAATCAGACGGATGAAAGGGAAGAGCATTAAATTGTATAGAATAAATAGAAAAGCGAGACACACGTCTGCAAGGGGCACTGAGTATAGAGTGCGGACGTCGCACGTCGTCGACGAGGTTCGTGTCTCTTCGGTCCTCGGGTCTCATCGCTTCGGGTGACGGTATGCGGAACGGGTTATCCGGCGCGTGCCCGCATAGTTTAGGCTCCTGTACATGCATGTATGCACGCACTTGACGCACGTGTCTAATTTCGCTAGACACTTGTAACAATGTTCATATTGTTGGTTAAGGGGCTTTAACTCGAAATTTAAATCCCCCTCTTTATAAACCTCAAAACGCCGAAAACACACGCTTCCAACAAAAGACTGTGGTCATGCAACCGATTTTTAAATTTTCTCAGTTCTAAAGAAATTGAAACAGGTGTATGAACTACCATATTCTGGTCAACAAACATTTGTACCAAGAGTTTTCCAGGAAACGAAAAACTATTCAGAATTACTGTTATTTACTTTCGAGCAACCTCTTTTCTTTGTTAGAGTTTTTATTTGACTTTCACAATAAAATTGCAGTATAATTTCCGAACGGATTGTTCGCACTGAAAACGATGACAACAGCAGAATTTGCCAATCATATCCTATTTTCGAGAAAAGTGAGGTTATTTCGATAACAGTAGGGTCTCCCTTATTGCATATTGCAGATTTTTCAAAATGGAGGAGGCCTCCCTTATTCTCTACTTCCCCTTTACCCCCACTCTTAGTGGTCGACGGTCAACCACGGTTCGAGATTCGTTCAGCCGCGAAGGTTAGGTTAGAACACAATGGAGGAGGGAAACCGACCGAAGGGGAATATATGCAATAAGAGATCCTTAATCCAGAGAATAAGAGATGTCTAGAGAATAAGGTAGGATTCAATAAGGGAGACCCTACTGTATTTGTAACTGAAAAATTCTAAGTAATCGAAAAACGATTCGCAGGCATTAGGAATTTTTTAATGCATATAAATTCATTTTCTGTCCATAAAAATGTATTAAAATTCATTCAGTAGCATTGGAAATTTGAATATCTATTTAGTCATGCAGATGTCGAATGAAATGCATTTATATCCAAAAATAATCCTAGTTCACACATTTAACCCTTAAAGCACCAACCTATATAACATTAACACAAAGCGCCATGTGGGATCGTGAGAGACCCCAATCCGAAGATAAATATCGTCCTGCGCAGACAGTTTTCATTATTTCGTTTCAACGAAATGACTGGATACTTTAGATAAGTTATCTTGATAAAAAAAAATTATTGGCAAAAAAAATCATAACTCGGGCAATTTTCAATATTTTTTCCGAAAAATTTAATAAAAAGAAAAGAATGCATCGACCGAGAATCGAACCCTGGACTCCCGCACAACAACATCGAGCCGTAACCATTCGACCACACTTGCTGTTGTAAAATAATATGAAATTAACGAATAGTTGACATGAATTGTCTAAATAAAAAGAATGTCATAAATCTATTACAATTTTCTACATTTATGTAATAATTTACTTATCCACTTTTGAAAAGAACAAATGGGTATACATATTTTTGTTGATAAAATAAATATTGTATTTTTTTTTCTAAATGACGACATATCTCTAAAATGATACGAGATACGTGAAATTTGCAATGATTCGAAGCCATTATAAACATGATTCGAATTTTTTCGAAATTTCATACACAAAATGGAGTATGGCGGCTTGGAAACATGCCGCATGTCAAAATTTCGCCAGGTTTCGCGTATCTCGTATCGCTTACGATATACATATTGTGAAATTTTGAAAATAATATATTTATTTTATCAACAATAATATCGCATTGTACACTTACTGAAAAGTGACAAAATTAGAAATTGGTTACAAACAAATGAACATTGTTATTACACTTAAAAATGTTTACCCGGGCATCTGTAGGATATTTTTGTATTGATTTAATTTAGATTCATTTGGATTAAAGCAGGCGTTATTTTGTTAAGTTATGTATTAAAATGGATTCATTAATTCTGGTAATTAATTGTTATTATTCATAGATTCTATAATATTAAATAATTATCAGTTCAATCTTCCTTTGTATTCAGATGGATTCGTGGCTTTTGCCTTTTTCGAGTCAATTATAAATGGATTCATATTTATTAATACAACATATTTCCAATCGCGATTATGGATTAAATTGTATTCCTATTTTTAGTAGTGTCGAAAACACTATTACTTATGTATTCATTTGGATTCATATTTTTATATCAAAATATTAGTAAAGTATTTTTGGATTTGAATGCATTCGATAAGTTAGGTTAGAAACTAACGAATAGTTCAAACGTGGAGTATTTATGCATTGCTGCGGAACTTGCAGATGTTTAGTAGTCAGCACACACAGAAAATACAAACTTTTTGAAAATGACCCATATGATAAAAATAACATGTATTATATATGCATTGCTATGAATTCAAAATGTACAACAAGAAGAGCAATATTATATTTGCATTCGCACGGATTCATAATTTGTATTACTAATAAGTCAATATTATATTTTTATTCATAAGGATTCATTATGAATACGATAATAATAATATATATTATATTTGCATTCAAATGAATTCAAGTTCATTTTTATATATAAATGAATTCACATGAAATAAAAATGTTATGGAAATTTATTTTTGTAATAGTATGAATTCGTCGCTGACAAAAAATGGATTCAAAACGTATGAAATGAATACTTTTTAATCTTTTCTGAATACATTTTCAGCATGAAAACTTCAATCAGAAATGAAACTCCAATTGTCCAAAGTAAATTCTCTTTTGGTACACTGAAAGAAGTTTAAGGTTACAGTCGTACTAGTAGAGACACCTGCGTTGCAAAACGAAATATGGCTACCGTCTATCGATTAAGATGGCGGACGTCTTAGTTTGAAACCATGAAGCATTGGCTCTGTAAGTTTTGTCTGAAATTATTGAGAAGCATTCAAGAACAAGCTATTCAATTCTTGGAAGAGGATTTAGCACGATTGGCAACAGGAAGTATTCATGAAGGTCAACAAATAGAATTCAAAGTTCAAAAATGTATACATTTCAATCATTCTGAATAATTTTTCGTTTCCTTGGTTAGAGCAAATTACCTTTGCTGAGTGACGCCACTATTCAACACATAACTTTTCAAACAAACTTTTCAACACAACAAATGACCATTTCAACATAACATATTCAACATTTTAACAAAATAGATTAAGTTAGGTTAGAGTAGGTTATAAGATTAGGCTAGGTTAGGTTAGGTTAGATTTTTGTATTATTTTACGTTTATAATATGTAATTGTTATTTTCAATTATTTTATTTAAATGCATTGTTCTTGGTTCGTGTTGAATTGATCATGTGATGAAATGCTTGTGTTGAAATGATTGTGCATATGTTTAAAAGTGGTATGTTATATTGTATCCCTCTGCTGCACAATAACCAGCTAATAACTTAAACTTCTCTCAGTGTAAAAAAATGAACGAAATATGACCAAAAATTAAACAATCAAACAAACTTACCTAAGAGATGTTCGATTGTAATTATCATCAGTCTCGTTCGAAGAGATTAGGTAGATACCCGATCAGAAATTTGTTCAGGCCCTGATCAGGGTGTAACGCTTTTAGTCAGGCCTTGATCAGGGCCCTAATAAATTTCTACTCGGGTAACTAAGTAGTACCGTCTTCTCATGCAGAAAAAGTCAATATTTTATAGATTTTTAAATTAACCAAATACGTTCCATGAGCTGCATTTTTCTCTTGTCATATAGTATAAAACAGAAATGTACATATACAATCTTCAAATAAACAATTGTATCTTGTTCTTGAATTTTACTTTATACCTCTGCATATAAATTCTAACGTTAATTTTTCAATATTCCAAATGAAGCATTGATGTGAATCAGAAGCTTTGTTTATATTCTAATTTTGAGCAACAAAAATAAGATAAACAGCCCTTGTACGTTAATTACTAGACAACATTATTTTGTAGTATTAATTATTTATGGTATTAAGAAAACGTCGAGTCCTCGGAACAAAAAAGGAACAATTCATTGTGTCACAACTGTAAAAAACTGAGAAGTTCGGGACTTCCATACGAAACGCGAAATTCACGAGCAATTTAGTAAGTAAACGCTGTTTTCAGTAAAAAGGCCGTGTAAAATTAATTTTTATTTTGGTCCCATTTTTTTCGGGTTGAAACGGGAATGTTTAACTAATGTAGTCTTATTTTATAATATTAAAATATCCAAAACATCTCTTCAAATGCTTTTATACTGTTTCGGTAGTTTTATCGATAAATAAAACTGAAAACCCGAATATCTCGTTTCGTTGTTTTTGGAGATATGCCTTTATTCCTTCAAACGCTTCAATTATTAGAAAAGCTTGTAAATATACTTGCTAGTTTTGTTTACAAACAAATCGTAAAAATATTACAAAATTACTTTCAACAAGATTTTATGCATTAAAAGAACACACATTTATTTGTTGACATAGAAGTTCAAGTTCACTTTTCTGACAATTCCAAATAATGTGATTTTAATCTTCGATGGGATTTTCACACGAACATTTTGAAACATTCTTTGATACTTCATTCTGGTCTAAGAATGGGAATAGGCTGTGAGAATACGCATGAAACGAATAATGATCCCCATTAGCCGTGTAGTATATTCTCATTAGTTGACCAGTAGGGTCTGTTAATAGTGTCGAAAAGACTAACGTCTCGAGCTATTCGTTGTTTTCATGTATTCTCCATTTTTGTAATTCTTATATTTAAACCTTTTTTGCTTCAAGTAGTATAAACACATTAATAAATAATTTGAACTTTTTATTCGTTATTTATCGGAATTCATTGGTTATCGGAATGGTTCAAAAAGATTATACCACTAATCTCTCAAATTATTTAAAATAATAAAATTGAAAATTATTCAAAACAATTATTTTGGAAATTTCATAAACGTTTACGCGTCTATACCAAAAGATTTCTACAACATAGTTCCGCTTGTCGCCGTCAGGCGCGTACGAGATGCTGGAAGGTTTATTATGCTCCATCATGGCTCCCGTTATAGAAATAAGTTTTCATTCCTACGGAGGGGGAAGATGGGACTTGTCGTGTAGTGGCATAGCATAATATTTTGTTACCGGTTGGAGTGTAAACAATCCAATGTCGAATCGAATTTTGTTCGTTTTCATCCAAATGGCTTAAATAAAGAACAATAATATAGAAGAAAATACTGCATAAAACAAGTAAAAATAGTAAACACAAATAAATAAAAATTAAAATTAAAACAACACTATTTCATTATAATAAAAATATTACATTAATTATTAAAATATTACATCTATATATAAATAATATTTTCCAGCTCTGGAATTTTCGCGTAATAAGAAAAACTACTGTCTTTTTCAGGTAAAAAACAAAACAAAATAAACTTCGCCAACATCTTTTAAGACGCAAATTTTTCGAATACGGTTTCAATCCTTCTCTCGCAAATTTCGGTCGATAATAAGAAATGAGTGATAAAAATAGTAACCAGAACACCAGATAGTCTACTTTTCAGTGACCCAAATATTTATAAAGGTAATAATAAATGTGATAATTTTATATTAAAGTTCAATGTTTTTAACTTATATACTTAATGCGTTAGACTAGTAGTTAATATAAAGGTTGTATATTTACCTAGCAAAAGTATTAAGTAATTAATTAATCTGTAAAAAATTTAACCACAAAAAAACGTTTTGAGATTTTTACAAAATTTAATTAGTTATCTAAAGTACATCTAAATTAGTTAAAAGTTGGTAATTAAAAAACGAAAAGTGGGTCATTATTTCAACTAGTAATAATTTTTACTAATAAATAAAAGTACTACACTAAGTTATTAATTTTCTACTTTTGAGTTAGTAGAATGTTAATAATAAATTAATAGTTTTCTACTCTTGTCTAGCAAACTAAAGGACTAATTCTTGGTAACTCACTTTTTATTTCAGATTAGTAATTTTTAGCGAATCTAAATTTAGAGAATAATATATTTATATTATTTGAAATAATCAAAGTATAAAAAACATTTATTATGTCAGAAAAATTGTGAAAAACTGCATGACAAACATTTTTGTAGGGTTTGACAAATAACGTATAAAAAGTGAATAGATTACCAGTATCCTATCGAATTTTAAGTTACGCCTTCTCAGACATTCTCTTTGTGAAATCGTAGACAGTCGCTGTTATAACCAAACACTAAACATACAAAGAGAATACACAAAAAATGTACAAAGAGAATATTAATTCAGACAACAAGAGAAGAGGAGCTCAAATCTTAACTTTAAATATTACGAAGAAGTTAGACGAATCTCAAGAATACTTCAAAGCAACTTTGTTATTTTTTTATATTTAAATGTTGACATCTAAATTTCTGGGTTACAATTAAGTAGCATACTAGCTAATAAATGAGTAGTTTGTTACTCTTTATTAGTAAAAATTATTACTAATTCAAATTAGAGTGAGTGCATGTTAATGATTATTAACGAAAATGTAATACTATTATGTGAAAGGCTCTGACCCTTCAATCAGATCGTAAAGGGGATTTTTTAAGATCTTTTTTTGGCAACTAAACATATAGAAATAACAATGCCCCTTCGCTTCCATTTGATACTAGAGCCCATCTTCTTCAACGTAGTCATTAATTAGCCACCAGCTAGTGAGGGGCTTATTAGAGGTGCGAAATGCTGTTATTCAGACTTGCAGATAAATTCTTCTTCCGCAAGTAAATTATGTGCAAATTCCCCAGACTTCCGCAAGTAAATTATATGAAATTTCACCTCCAGTTATATGAATAAATCGAAAAATCCCTAATTTATGGTCGAAAGTTACTTTAACAGAAAATTTAAAGTTTTAGTAGCCGTTTTTTACAATTTTATTCAAATGTCAAAGAAAAACATTTTTTTAAAGGGAAATAAATTCCAGATGTCACATGACCCAGGTTCGTTTCGGCTTGACCACGTTTCCGCTGTGACATCATGAATTTTTTATATGTTGTTTTAATAAAGTCTACTTGAATGTATAATGTTTTTACTGCAAGATTTATATGCGTTATTAAAATGGATGAATAATTCAACATTCGTGAAAAATCTTGTAAAAGGTTCGTATTTTGTTGAACGAGATCATTTTTTTAAATTTCACAGGTAGGAAAAGGAGACGCTGTCTACATTTCACTAGAATTATTACTAATGTTATATAAGTAGATTTATTTATATTCCCTAAATTTTAGTATACGATTTGAGTCATAAATCGTAGAAATCAAGAATTGTATCAAGTCTGACTTCTATGTCGAAACAACATCTTTTCCAGAATTATCCAGGTAGAATTTTTAATTATATTGAAAGTTTGTCATTTATGACAATATGTAGTTGCTCCTGTCGCCGCTAGGCGTAAGCAAGACTAGTGTAGCGCTGTCGTCGCTGCTTACGGTGCCCGTTATAGAAATGGATTTCTATTTGATACATAAGTAGCTTTTTTCGTTCATAAATTCTATTAACATGACGTTCAATACAATTACAAATGCACAAATGTATTTTTCTTTATTTAAAAACTGTTTTCCTGCAGACTCGTTAACATTTTTGTTGTAAGTTGCCTAATATGTTCGCGAACGCGAAGTAAAAATTATTCAGCGACAGGGGCTACATCATACTTAACAGTAATAAATTCAAAACTCGATGAAAAAGTGACCTTAAGCACGCAATTGCTGGCGAATTATTTAACTTTCATTTTTTCCTCAAGATTCTGAGATACCGGAAACAACTTTAAGGCGACTTTTTCGAACATCTTTCTCTGCGACGTGCTCGAAATCCAATTTTTTAACTGTAAATGAAATTTAATTGAAGGAAGTTTTCCCAGCGGAAAAACGAGATTGGTCCAGATTAATGAAATTGATTTATTTGCTTTTGTAACATTATAACTGTCTTAAAGCGAACTTGAGTAGTCGTTGACTGATATTTCTAGTTCCTTTAAGGGGATTAACGAAATACAGTTTACAGAAAAATATTTGATTGCGATTTGATGTTTTTGTTCGAGTGAAACAGAATTATTTATGAAAAAATCAAGTACTTGGACGTTTTAATTATTTTCTAAGAAACGGTTATGTATTTTAAAGATTTGAATCTACTTCTTACTCGACAAACGTACATCAGATTTAATTAATAACGCTACGAAAACAAAATTTCTACTGTTTAATAAAATTTTTTTTTATTAAAATCCTTAAACTAATAAACCATTTTTTTGTTAAATTGGAGTCGAAATTAAATTTAAATTTTGATAAGCGAATAACGTATTATCTATTAAAAATATATTAAAGGATCTCTAGCAATCTAAAACTAGATTTACTAATTTTAACTTACCAATAAAATTGTACGTAATTTTAAGAACAGGGTAAGTTAATTTCGACTTTAATAGACAATGATTACGTCTGTAAAATCAATCCTGCGCAGGTATTAAACTAAAAATGTTTTAATTATTTCAACTTGAGAGTAGAATAACGGATATTACGATAACGTGAAATGGTTGTCAATAAACAGTCAGCTATATTTCACGGTGACGTTGATTACATGTGAGCTGGATTTAACATACTTAACGGAATATAATGACGCGTTATACAAAAATTTTAGCAAGTGATGTGTAATGAAGGATGAAATTTAATTCGTCATTTGTATTTTTAGGAACACTTTAGTAAAGGAATGGATGTACAAGCGATAAGGAAAATATGGCATTACCGAGATATATAAAAATTTCGATTTCTAGATTTTTACTCCGAGAGTGTACACGTATATAGGGCGTGATGGGCGACATAAGTTACGACATTTTTACGATAGTTGTGACGTTTTCAGGTTGACAGATAGTCTCGGTATTTTCATGATTATTTTCTATATTCATACACGCGTTAAATTGAATTATTTAATATCATATCTATTTTTAGTATTTTGTATGGTGCGTACATAATAAAGTATTTCATTAAATGAAAAAAAAATTGTTGGTCTCTACTCTGATTTCAAATATCTTCTTATGGTGTTGTCTATTGGATATTTTTTCATTATTTTCAAAACAATTTTAGTGGATTTAGAAAATGAACCCTGCATGAGGTAGATATGCACAGTGAGGAAAAATATGAAGAAATACACGGAAGAAAATAATCCAGTAAAACTCTTTCGGATGTTGAGGATTTGAGAAAATTTGAAGGAATATTACGATTCAATCAATAGTAAATGTCTGAGAACTTATTACGAATTATTCCGCAACATTACAATAATATTAACCCTTAATCCCGATTCCAAGGTCGTTTTCGACCCAGAGAAAATTCAAATTGTACTTTATAAATTGCACAACTGTAAGCATTTTCAAGCGGCAAGACATATTTGACCCAAGTAGTGGGAGGAAAAGGCTTCAAATAGCCGTCGGAACTAAGGGTTAACTGAAAAGTTCAAGAAAAATTTGAAACAAAAAGACAAAAAAATTTCTAACTCCGACGGAGATTCGAACCCTGGTCTCCTGCACGATAACCATACACTTTAGCGCTCTCGACCACCGAGACACTGCTATTAACAATTGTAAATAAGGCGGATATAAGATAAACCTGTTCTGCCTGCACGCGTAATATTTCCTATTAGTGCAAAATTCCCCCGAACTTAAACCGGAGTATTTACGTTCAACGGATTTCCGAATCAATTTGTGAAATATATTTTGGAGTTCCAGAATTATTCAGAAACGTTTCGCATACATTAATAAGAATCATGAGGTTTCTGTCGAACTTTTCTCAAATCCTCAATATCCTAACCAATTCGGGGATTTTTACCAAATAATTTTTTTTTCGTGTAATCAAGGTAGATCGAACATCTTTCATTTGACCTTGGATATAATTTTTAAGGGTATTTCGTGGAAAGTGTGACAAATAATACGTCCAAATACAGTATCGAAGTTTGGGGCCAATGTATTCCTCAAAAGTCATTGAAATTGTAATAATCACCTTGATATTGGATTTGTCCTTTAATATCGTTTTCGAGGTTACTTCCGGACCATTTTGAATTTCTTAAACAGAAACATCATTTTGGTATTAGTAGTTGAAACAGTGCGACGTTCTAAATACTGCATCAAGGGAAAGGACTAAAGTGATCATTGAGGGTCAAATAGAGGTCAAAGTCAAAATGGTCCAAAAATAACCTCGAGAATGATTTTTAAAGACAAATGCAATGTCAACATCCCATTCCAAAATAAAAATTGTTAATTCCTCAGGGACGCATGCGGGGGGTTCCATTTCGTTTCCGATCTATCTCTGTATATACTATATATACATTTCATTTGCATACGAATGCGCAAAGCGTTCATATATACCAATACGCGATAATGAAACTTTCTTCAAGGAGTTTGATTAAAGGTTTCTTGAATACACAGTGTATCAGATCCGTGCACTTGCGAGAAAGTTCTATAGCCTCACATGCCAAACGGTAACTCACTGACGGAGATGCGTCCAAGCGGTAAATTACAGAACTTTCGTCCTTTGATCTAACACGATATACATGGATGGAATGATCTTGAAGTTTGATTCTTGCGTTTGGTTCTTTTGTTGCACTTAACGTATTTATAAGACATACAACTACAGGGGAAATATAGGCCAGTAGAGTCAACAATATACGTTATGTCACTCAGTTTTCATGTAGTATCTGAATCGACGTATAAAGTATTGTATTCTTATTTTCTTTGTTTTGTATCATTTATTTATGTAATTAATAGCAAATAAACTTAAATTACTATGAATCGACGTACATAACCATATCAAACATGTTGATAAATTTAATGAAGCAAATCAATTTTTGTATTTTAAATTATGAAACGGTAACCGTTAAAAGCTTCCGGTACATCTTTCACAAATTTCGTATTGTATTGTAAATAAATAGGAAAAAATCAGCTTTAAAAAGTGTTGATGCGAGTAAAACAATAAATGAGGTGCTAGATCCAAAATGAAGGGCGCCCACCAAATTTGGAATACATATTGTATTGAGCCAATCGGAATGAAGTCAAGCTCGATGTACCAATGTCGGAAAAGCTGGCCGTTAATTAAATATCCCTACATCGACAAGTTAAAGAGGGCTTCCTATAAACATGTCGATGTTTGCCAAGTTTTGTGCCAAGAGACCCCAATCTACACGTGAAAAAGTAAAGAGATACCCGAGGGTCGATTTAGGGTTGCTCCGAACTAATGGCTTTATTCGATTTCGTACTGAACGGCAAAGGCGATGTACCTACATCTTCGATTCGACACAATTTAGCTACGAACGTTTCCTTTCTCGATTATAGCAGTTTTTCACCTTATACATGATGTTGCCCTGCGACCAAGTTTCGTACAAACCGTTGCTGACATATGCTATCGACAGGCAGGAAGATTTACAGATGCATTCCGATTAACTTGATTAGTAGGTTTTGGAAATGTCGATTTACTTGTAATGGCTAAGTTTCATTGAGTTAATGCACGGGAAAATTTGTGAATTCAACTTTTTTAATATATTCCTGAACTTTTGTTGGTTTTTGTAACAATTTATGGTTTGTTATTCGAAATTCACAGAAATATCTACCATAGAAGATAGATAATTTAATAATGGGTCATTCATAATTTACATAACCTAACTTAGAAGGGATGGTTTTGTGTTACGAATTGTTACTTCGATGATGGGCGCTGGAAGGGGGGGGGGGCTGGAGTACCAAAAAATTCTTTACATTGTTTATGGACAAACCCTAATAGGTCACAGTTAAATAAAATAATATTAAAACTGAATGATGTTAAATAATTAAAATAAAACAATAAAAATGACAGCTGATGTAAATTGTTGCAAGAAAAGTTGAACTTTTCCAATCAAGAGTGTAAAATTACAATAAAATTCTTTTATTAATAAAACTTACAGTTAGTTAACATTACAAAAGAATAGCAAACACTCAATACGAAAGTAATTTGTATAACAATGATACAGTTGACTTTTTTTATTTAGTTCAATCTATTTCATAACAATTTATTTACGTTGCATATACACAATAACTAAATTTACATATATACATAAAACTTAATTTTTATCACTTATTTTATAATTGTATTTATATACTTTTAGTATTAATGATTAATTTTGAATGGCAAAAAATGTCCTTACTTCGTAAAGTAAGCTTCATTATTTTTTAATAACTAACGTTTAAAATGTTTATGGTGATTTTAAAATTTAAAGCTAATGGTCCTGAAAAAGAGTTCAACTAAAAGATCAATATTTTTTTTCTGAAAGTAGGGCATTGAACATTTTTAGTTACGTGATCACGAAAAAGCATCGAAATTAAATTGCGAACGATTCAAATTATTGCTTAGTAGTTGTTGAAAGTATAAAAAAATACTGCTGTATCAGATGATACATTATTCTGGTAATATTTAAATCTTTCATGACACTTTTCATAATTTTTAGTAATAAATACTGTATTTCTCTTACCGCAATATTTTATACTCGTTTTCTTTTTCTTTCTTCTCTTTTCTGTTCTCTCTTTGTTCGTTTTATATATTCATAATAAGAAAGTAATTTATTATCCATCTATGCTACACAGGAATAAAAATTCCTGGGAATTAGACTATTCCACCTGGTAATTTTGGGATTCAGTGGCAGACTAAGAAAAATTACTAAATTTTTTGTAATTTATATTGTCTCGATGCTAAAAATTCCAAAAACTTTACTATCTTTTGTCAGGAAAAATGGCAATTTTTACCATTCTGCAAGTCTGTCCCAAAATTACCTTTACAGGTAGTATACGTTGTTTTCTTTCATGATTTTGATTTTTTTAACCGTTTTCTCCGTCACAGTTATTGGCTACCATTTTGGCGTTTGTACAATTTGAAAGGATTAAATGTAAAAGTATAATTTATTTACTTATAAAATTACATTTCTAAACATTATTTAAATTAATTGTGTGGATTTTATTTATTTTTTAGAAACTACCATTTTTTATTAATGTAGAAAAGTATAAATGTTTAAAAAAACGGATATTAATGGGAAAAGGCTAATTTGAAACGAAAAAAATTACATCACACAATTGGACATTTCTTTGTAATCGAACACGAAATACATTATATAACTGCCACTATTGAATTATATTTCAATCACCTCAGTGGAATGTCTGCTGTGATTTAACTGTCAGCATTATATATTGTGCGAGAGAAGTTAAAATTATACAGAACAGCAATTTGCGAATATTCGTGCTAATTACAGCATTAAATGAGAAAATTAATTATTGGAAAACCAAAGAAATATAAAAAAGTTTTACGTAAAAGCCAAACAGTATTGTACCCTTTGTGCTATAAAAATCATAATTTATCTATTTAATTTTTAACTGTTTGTCAAGAATTTATTTTTTGAAATAATAATCTTTTTTAATTTTTAACATTACAAAATTACGTAACATAAATTACATTTTGGAAGCTTTCAAAGTTTTCCTGTACACTTGGGATTGTTATTAAGTGTACTAATTAATGACGTAACTAAATGAATCCTCTTTTCTTACTTAGTACGTCAACTTTTTGTGAAAATACATAAAATAAATAAAAACAAGCAAAGAAAATGATTTTCTGCATTTAATGTTGAAGTTTCTTACTGATTTAAGCCTCTTCTTATGTTTCGTTATAATAAAATACTTCAATTAATAATATACTCTCAAAACTAATTTAAGATTAATACAGTAGAATCCCGGTATATCTGCGTCTCGTTTTATTTACGTCCTTGCATATTTTCCCGGTCCCGTCTCGTTATGCTTATCTGTCGCCGTTTTCTTTTTTCCCCACCTTGCAGACTGGGGCCTCAGGAAGGGCCTGCTGTGACGTCATGAACATAACGCGACTTAGGGAAGTGGGAGAAACGACGCTCCCTTTCTTTTCACAAATATAACGAGATGGGAGGGGAAGGCGAGGAACCGAGCAGGTAAATATACCGGGACTCTACTGTAAGTCGAAATTACATAATTAATAAAATAACAACACAATTAATTTTTTTAGGAAAAATAAAAATTCATTATTGTTTATAAAAAATAACTATTTTTATTGCAATAATGAACTTTGGTATGTTAATACATAATTTATGATGTATTTTAAATCTGAGAATTAAATTTTTAATATAATTTTTGTAGAATTCGAAACAGTAAAATCCACGATTGTTTTGATGTAAATATTTCTACAATTTAATTGCAGATGAACGAGTATTTATTGACTTTTCAATATTTTCTTCAAATATTGGTATTTAAACATTTCTGCGTGTTTTGTATGTAATTGTGAATATTGCAATATAGCGAACTTAAATTATCAGGGCCAATGTTTATTAAAAATAAAGAGTTATTAAAAAAAAAAATGTTTCGTTTAATTTAAATCATTATTGCCTGTTTGTGATTTCAGTATCTGTAATTTTCACAGCTTCCTAACACTGAATTAGTGGTTAACAACTTAAATTAAGAAACAACAAGTGGGTAACTAAGTCAACTGATAATTAAAAAAAAATTAAAATTTTTATTATTAAATAATAAAATACTACTAATTTTATTACTAAACTTAATAAATTGGTAGTTGTTTATTATTTTCTGGTAAGAACATGACTAATTGATAATAGTCCACTATTCATTTTAGGTTAGTAATGAGGGTATAGTTGACCTAACTATTTTCCATGTAGTACTATTCGTTTGGTACTTTTAAGATTCGAATACAGAAAATCAAAATAATTAAATACTCAATTTTTACATTTTTGGTTATAAAATTCTTTGTTAAAAAAATTGATTACAAAGATTTGCAAGGATTGATAGGATTTTACGTTTCGTTTAAGGATCAAGCCCGCTAAATGATGCAGATCAAAAGTGATTGATACTGCTAATTAAATGAACACAGTCAATAAAGGGTCCCGAATGAATTACCAGTAATTTATATTTCGACGTGGGTTAACAAGTTTAACGAAATTCATTAGTCAACCATAATAACTGCAAAAGTCTTTTTAATTTTGAATACTATCTCCAATATGAAATAATCAGACTACTCATTCATTATTCAAATTCTACTAATCTCAAGTTAGCATTTACTCGTAAATATAGTAAAAATCGTTACTAATGCAATTAGTGGCTTATTCATTAAAAAATAAACACCACTAATATATTTTAGTAAAATAATACTAATAGAAATATTGATTGCACTAACATTATAATGAAAAATAATATTTGACTAATTGTAGTTTTATCCTCTTTGTTATTAAAAGTTTTTGCTAATAGAACGAGTATCCTTGCAAAAAACTCTACGCCACCTAGCGGCACAGTATCGAGTATATTTTTCATCTAAGATTTGGTACACTGAGAAAAATAAGACAAGATTTAAAGATAAATCTGTTAAATTTATAGATTTTTCTACACATCTTTTGCGTATGTTTGTCATATAGAGCTATAAATTATAAATATTATGAAGTAAAGAATTATTTTTTAATCTTTGTATTATGTTTCATATTACAGAAATAACACTGTTCAGGTTTATAATTAAAACGACGTATTAGAAAGACATTTTTAAACAAATATACTCAGATGCTGGCAAAATAAATAGAATGTCAATATTCATATTATTTTTAAAATTAATCATAAAATTTAATTTCATGTACCTAACATTGATAACGTTAGAATAGAATAGAATTTAAAAAAATAGAATCTGAATATTTCTACATTTTTTGCCAATTTTCTTTAAACTTGACACCATATTAGAATTCCTCTTGGTTAAAACTCAATTTTAGCCTCGGAATATTGAAGAGCGACATCGAAAATAGTAAGTACTTATCAATTTTTTTCAACTTTGGTTCTAATAAAAATTACTTTAAAAAAGTCATTTCAGGTGTGAATGTTAAGTTGCTGGTGATTAAGCTATTTATAAAACATAAAAAATTATACGTATTTTTGAAATTATATACAGAAAAGAATAATAATTTAAAGTAACTCGACAGAAACCGTATTTCTGACAAAACTGTCCAAAAAGTGTTTACAAATGTTTCAACAGTAAACTCGGTAGTTATATTAACCATAAACTAGGTACGGGGTAATTAGAATAGTTAGGAACTGACAACAACTTGCAAACTCCTCGTAATTTCGTCTCAATCGTGAAACGATCTTTTTATGCAGTAACAAAATATATGATACCATATTGATGATTTGAATAAATTAAAATTTTATATTAGACAATTTTATAGACATTATACAAAACAAGTACAGTAGAATCCCGGTATATTTGCGTCTCGCTATATTTAGCCGCTCTCTTTTTTCCCCCACCTTGCGAACTGGGGCCTCAGCAAGGGCCTGCTGTGACGTCACGAAGATAACTCGAGTAAGGGGAGTGGGAGAAGTGACTTGAACTAGGAACCTTTTGATTGCCTGCCGAATTGTCACTTCTCATTTTTTTTTTCAAAACAATTCTGGAGGGTGCTGACAATTTTCTGACTTCAGAAAAAAAGTAGGAACGAATAATTATGCGCTATATTACTTACAAAGGAAAATAAACGTAAAATATATTTCTGATTTGTTATTTAAAGTTATACATTTTTTTATTTTTCATAAACATTGATACTGATATTTCCAGTTTTCAACATTTCAATTCAGAATTATACAATATTGAAACAAATGCTTAAATGTCAATATTTGCTTCAAATATTTAAAAGTAAATAAATACGCCTTTTACCAAATAATGAGAATATTTACATAAACAACAAAATTATAAATGTCAGTTTTCAAGTCTGCAAATATTGAGTTGTTAAAGTGTAAATGTAAAATGGTTACCTGCAACTGATAAAAATTTTTCCATGAGCATAAAAAATTAATCAACGGCAATTTCGTCGATCACGGACCGAAATATTGGGAAGCCGAAGGTTTAACCGGGATAGTGACAATAATCGCCGTTCAAAAGAGGATCGCCGATCATTTAACAGTGACGTCAAACACGAATTTACAAAGGTTACATACTCGTTTATCAGGAAAATTTAATTTCGATCTCTAATTCAACTCGTTACGCCCGTGTTTACGGCGCACGTAACCGGCAAAATGCCGTATACCAGTCGGACGACATTCGACAAGCGAAATCATTGTCGTCCTCTTTAAACCAGAATTTCCCGGGGATCGAAAGGATATATATCATGCGAAATCCGGGATTCTTCCGTTCAGGAAAACTTGATTTTTCCTGGGTACGTGAAATTTTCATGCGTCGATAGCATTCGCCTTTCCCCGGCCCGTTTTTTGCGGGTCGTTCCTATTTTTATGCTACGAAATTGAAAAACGAACAAGATTTATTCCTGTTTATTTTTTGCTCCTTTTTCGTAATCCACGTTCATGTATGCTCAAATAGTGATTCGCAGATGTAGAATGGGGAGTGCACTCTTCCTTTTTCAATTCAGTAGGATTTGTCAATTTAATCCGTTTTAGTATTACTCGAATTAAATGCCTCAGTTTATTTTAACAGAGAGGTGCACTGTACTAACAGAAGTTAAATTATGCGAATAATAAATGCACCTTCGCAATATTAAAATGGGAGATGAGATAAATATTTTTCTTCTTCGGCACATGTTTGTCAAGAAAAATTAAGCTCTCTTTTTCTAAGCATTGGTGCGATTATTGTAAATTTAAACTCGAAGATTTTTCTGTAGATGGAATTGCTAAGTGTTGAGTTACTAAGTAAAATGAGCAAATGACAATTGATATCACTCACAATATTTTTATAATGCAGTAGAGTCTGGCTCATTTGTCCACGTCTGTTCCGTCATCTTTGCCTTCCGCCGCTCTATTTTTCCCCCCACCTTGCGGGTTGGGGCCGGAAGGGCCTGCTGTGACGTCGCAAAGATAACGCGACTAAGGGAAGTGGGAGAAGCGGCGCCCTCCTCTTCTTTTGGTAAATATAACAAGACGGGAGGGGAAGGCAAGGAACCGAGTAGGTAAATATACCGAGAGTTCTGTATAGAAGTTATTGAATTTTATTCTTATCTCTTTTTAAATATAAGTAATTATATAACCATTGGTAATAACAGAAAAAATACTAATGGCATAACGTCGCTTTGAAATATGATTTTTAAGCGTTCTGTTGTTAAATCTCCCATGACGAGTGTACCCAACAATAGGGATAAAGGTAATCCCATCCGCGTATACCGCAGTTCTATTTAAAATACTAGCTATTAAATTGGTATGTTGTGTAATGTTAATTCCTACATCGACAAATATAAGTATTGTTGGTTGAATGACCTATACGAAAAAAGCTTCTGTTGTAATTTTAAAGAAAAATGATACATCATTTTACAAACTCGAGTTTGGATATGAGGAATATAATGAAACTATTGTAATATTCACATATAGTATAATGAAACGGTAAATAGTAGGTGCACTTGCACATTTTGTAATTATTAGTCGAATAAGTAGATATATTTTCAATAAATTATAGCCATTTTGTATAGGACACACGACAGAATATAAATGTAAATATTGTTTGAATCAATTGGAATATTTCCAAAAAATTCTAATAATTGCATCTAAACAGAGATTTTGAAAACTCATATATGCGCAAAACACATTTACCAGCTCATATTCAATTTCCTCGTGAAGAAATACGTAGAAGGTTTCCAATCGAACTGAATTATTGCAATGCGCCGCAAGTTCGAATCCCGACGGGACGAAAACTTTTTTTATACAATAATATAAGAAATTAAGTAAAAATTAAAGAAACGTTACGAGCCGTTAATAAATTATTTAATAAATAAAAATGTATGTAAATAAAGTAATAATAATAAATACAACAAAATAAAAAATGATACATTAATAAAAATATTGTAATTAAAATTATTTAAGGAAACTAAATTTAGCAATTTATGTCACGATTCTGGATTTCTGATTAATAAGTACCAAATCACACATCATTAACGCATCCGAACACAATTAATTCTGCTTTAAAATACGACACTGAAAAATATTAAGTTTATTTTTACTACTGATTAGCTAGTATTTCAGTAACTTCTCGGGATTACTAACTGTATTTTTATTTAAGAAATGGATATTTTACAATTAACAATTTTTACTTAATTTCCCTCTCATATTTTGACAATTTATTGACTGTATCTTTTTTCTCTTTAAGAATTATACACTTCCGTTATATCATGAAGTTGCAACGATACATTCAAACTATTTTATAAAAAAATAATAATTAAATGTTTGCAAGCAACGAAGCTTTGACTTTTGGAACTCAAAACAAATAATGAGCTGCAACCTTTTGTACTCTTTAGCTTGTTGAAACTCGAAACTGTTGAAGAGTTTCCTGCAAGTACGCCATAAAAATGGTCCAATATAGAGAGTAAAACTAAGTGCGTAGGTTTTCCACTCTAGTCTTTTTATCCTTTCCTCTTTTCTACAGAATTCTCGCCGCAATACACGGGCCGACGTATGCTCCCTCTATATAGATACCGCACAAACCATGCATGTATATAAACGTCAGGACAATGAATATTACTACGAGCTGCTTCCTTCCATGAAATACAGGTTCTGTGCTTTTCGCTTTAAGCAGCTGCAATAAAATCAGATTTAACGTTCTTAAAATCAGTTATTTCGAAAATTTTCATATTGCTGGGTTTGCAAATTCAAATTAGGTTCTTTAATATTATATTTCTGGCGTAACCTCGATTTACGACGAAGCAATAGTAAATTATAAAAATAGCATTGGTAAATCCAATTTTGTACGGAAATACTATAATAAATGTATGAAATGTTTTTTCGAGACGCACTAGATGGCGTGCCAACCCGCAAATGAACTTCTCCCACTCAGTCGCGTATGCTCGTGACGTCACAGCAGGCCTTTCCTGAGGCCCCAGCCCGCTTTTGGATTTGAGCGCCATCTAGCGTTGCAAGCAATAATTTATATACCTAATTTTATTTTGAGCACACAGTATAAAAATATCAATACAGTTGTGAACAACACTTTCAGTTAAATTATCATTTCGGAAAATTACCATATCCAGATGAAAAATTAATACTTCACAACATGAATTAATCCAATTGGCTTAAGAATCACGGCTGATTGAAATTGTTCACTTTCATGCGAGAAAAGTTCATCCTCTCGTCGCAGGTTGATTGATAGCCAGAAAATACCTCTTGAAGGGTTATTTTCATTTTTTGGTTGTAATTTCTTAAGATTAATGATGATCAATCGTAAAATATGTTTGCTAAAATTAATTCTCTTTTAGTGAGAAGTTAGCAACTTGAAACTCCACCGAAGGCGTTGAATTCGACGTTCTAGTCAAGTTGACCAAATGCAGTTCAAGGAAGTCACGTGTCGTTGGAGTGATTGGCCAATTTCAATCATTCGCTATTCAACCACGGCCGATGTTAGTTGTGCATGGAATCCATTCGTGATAAGCATTTGTTTTGCTCGAAATTCAACGAGAATGCACACGAACAATGCATTTCTGAATTTTGGTACACCCTCTATAAATGTAGAGTTGGTCAATTAACCTCGGGCGAGGTTTCACGCCACAATTTTCCGTTGTTTTCGATGCCACGTGTCGGCTAAGAGTGTTCTTTTGTCAAAAATGTCATGGAGGCTTTGAAAAATGTTTTCGTAACTGCTGCCAACTTTTTTTAGACATCACAGAAATCGATTCGAAGTATTTTTATCGTTTTTGCATCCAAGAAATAAAACTAAACATTTTCTCGCCTTGGTACATAATGTACTACTTTTCCCCCTAAATATAAATGCAAAACACATTAATGTAGTTGTATTATATTTTTGCGATTATTTAATTTTATTTATGGCCAATTCGACTCATCAGATTTATGCAAAATTTGCTTAGCTTTTACTTGTAAGTTACTTCGTAGACGCACAACGTTTTCGAAGTCAGAGACGAGATGGGAAATGTACAGTACTTCCAACGAAATCGCTGAATATCTTGTGTTTACATATCGAGCGTAATTTGAGATGTAAACAAACAACGCCCCTTTACACGCTGCCTTTTATTACACTTTGAACCTGCAGCCATGTAACATATATATGCCACGTCTCTCCGAAGGCGTGAATATATTTGAATCCTACCTTGTGGAGCGAATCTAAATACATAACGTCTAAATATGCACTAACTTGCGTGAAAACATTACAGAATCAGAGTCCTCTGTTGATGTATCGCAGCATCTATAAAATAACAAAGAATAAACAGTCTTTCGATAAATAAAAGTAATTGTGACGTTGAAATTGTATGAATGCTATATTTTCGATAACCTTGAATGAAGATATGTATTTTATTATTTCATAGATGAATTAATAATAATTTGAATAACTGAATAATAACAATTTATTGAAGTACAGAGAAAAAACGATTGTTGTCAATTTTATCACATATACAAATCTTCCGATAACTAAGCGAAATAACTATATTTTTTGTTTAAGTTTTAACACCAAAATCCAATTACTGATGGACAAAGCCGTGTACGGTGTCATTTTCGGATGCGCTTTATCGATTTCTGTCACACAATTTGCATTTTGATACCTCTACAAAACCGTATGCCAGATTTTAAGTAACAAACTACAAAACAAATTTAAAACTTTTTTTTAATCGGACATTAAGTCCTAAAATAAAAGAATTTAGTGTTATATTTAATTTCGATTAAACTACCATAATTCACCTTCTACAAATGTATGAAAATGAAAAAAAAAATGATATGCAGCATAATTGTAAATTTAATACATTTTAAAAGTAAACATGGGTAAACATAAAGGAGTGGTTAGTGTTCATGTAGTTATTCAGGCCACCGCTAGTCGTAGTTTAAACACTCCGGCGCTGCCGTTGTTCCTTTTTATTCCCGTTATAGAAATGGATTTCCTCTGCGAGATATGAATTTTTATCACCGTATATATCAGCAGCAATTAATGTATGTTCTTTTCCAACATGTATGTAATGTCGGTACGTAATTATTTTGCATATACAATATTTGTCTATCGAGTCAAAGATATTTTTGTACTACACTGTATAGCATTGTTACACGCCCTACAATAATGATTATTCACTTTTTGGCTTTACAAAAAAGAATTTTAAGATATTCTGGCATTAAAAGAAAAGTTAAAACTTCAAAATAATTTTCGGGAAACTAAAAATTCCGACATTTTTAAGGTGTTTAATATAAAGCTGATAATGGTTTTTGAACATTAAAAATGGTGGATATTAATTATAACTAATTTTGTTAAAATTCATCGTATCTACATGAAATTCAGTTTCCTTCCTCCCAATAGAAATCCGATCGTTTAATAAACGTTTAAATTTGGGTTAAACCAATGGGATAAATGCGGTTTATTTCACGTTTAGAGGAAGATGAAAATATGGTATTTATGTCCGATTAAAAACATTTTGATATATCGTTTTTTTACACGCGTTTTAAACGATTATTGCAGTAGACACGTAATCGTTTAATAACCGTTTAATTCACGGTTAACGGCATACTTTATAACACGTCATTTCATGGTATTTCAAAAACGTCTTGTTCATACACATATTTTAAACATTTATTACACGACGAAGTTACCACGAAGCGTTCACATTGTACTCCCAGCATGTTTTTAAACCAAACTTACCCGTAATAAACGTATACTAAATTATAATGTTTTTATTGGGATTAACGATCCTCATTGGTTTTTGTTTAATAGTCGGGTAATAAACCTTTAAAATATTTTCGCTTTAAAAATAATTAAATAATATAGGTTCAACGTTTAATTAATGTATATTAAGCTGAATTGTGAACACATTTTATAACCGGAGTATCATTAAGCGAATTTAAACGTCTGTCATACATGTATGTTATGTGATAAAGTATAGTATCAAATTCCATAATATTGAGTATTACACAACTTTTTTAGACGCTTGACAGCCATTTTAATGCCCACCATTTTGAATTTTGAAATCGGTAAATATACTTCTTTGTAACTTACGACTCGCAGTACGGATTTTTTATGCGTTCACACATACCCTGATACTGTATGATGACTAAAAAAATCATTCGTGGTGAACAATGTTTAAAAAATCTCATTTTTTTGTCGAAAAGTAACTATATCTTTTTTCCCCTTAAATTTATTCCAATTATTATTACAGATTTTGGAAGAGCAGGCTTAAAACATTATTTTACGTCATGTTGAAATGTTTTTAACATCAGACGTTGGATTTTATATTTTACGTCATGTTGAAATGTTTTTAACATCAGACGTTGGATTTAATATTTTGTTTTTTTGAACACAACGGATTTCAGACCATTATGGGACAATAGCGACCTCTAGAAATTGTTTTAAAAATCTGAAATAATTAGGAAAAATATTGTTCACCATATACAAGAAATTAACGGGGTAGCACATGAAAAAATTTTTTTGGACCGCCCTACTAAATATTGTGCATATTGTGAATTTTGGAGAATCATAATAAATTATACATACATGTTTTATTTAACTTTCATTCGCGAGTTTAGGTAATCACTGCAGACCCCATTAGTTGTTATTCTAATGGCTGAAAGAATTTGTACTAATTCAAACATGCGTTCACTATTTAACCTATTAACGACCACACGGAGAAAATTTTCTGCGTTTTGCACCATGGTTTGCGTGATGCTATTGTTTCATAGCTTTCTTATCCTCTATAAGCACGGGTTCATCCTCTTTATACTTTTCAGTCAAGGGCCGTGCTTTTACAGGATTAAAAACCACGTAAAACAAAAGCATGTTACCAAATCATTGAAAACCTAGAAATTTCTCTCCATGCTATATCATTCACCCAATACAAATACTCGTGTAATATACGTGTATTACACGAAAATTTGGTTTAAAAATGGTTAGGGTACATATTATTAACGTTTATTAAGCGGTCGTTTAATATAATTTTATGATATATGTTCATAATACGTGTATATTGTACGAAACGTACTTTAAACGTGAACGACCCGTTTTCGAAGTACCCAGTTTAAACCGCGTTTAATAAAGGTGTAACATTACATATAAATATAGGAGTATACAGGTCGTTTCAACCTTCACAGTGATACTCCAGTTATAAAAGGTACACATAATTCTGTTTAATATACGTTTATGACATACGTTAATAAGACGTTGAACATAGACCACTTCTAAGTCGCAAATATTTGAAACGTTCATTATCCGTTTACTAAAGGAAACAATATGAACCGTCTCATTAATCTCTCTAAAGACACTGTCGTTTTATATACGTTTATTTGACGTTTTAAAAATGGTTGAGAACATTTTAACGTTTTACGTGATATAAACGTTTGTTGGTGACTTATTTATTAAATCAATGTTTAATCTACGTTTACCATATACGAGTATTATATGTGAATATTATACAAAACTTATGTTAAACGTTAAAAAATCGTTTATGAAGTGTCATAAATAGCATACGTTTAAAGTGCATTGAATAAAGGTGTAATATTGTATATAAATATACGTGTATGACAGACATTTAAATTCTCTTAAAGATACTCTCTCTATACAAGAAATTAACGGGGCAGCACTTGAAAAAATTAACAACAAAATTTTTTTTTGGACCGCCCTAATATTCAGGTTTTGTATTATATGCATATTTAATTTGAAAATATGTCCAATAATACCTTTATTAAAATGACCTAACCTACATAATATAAAAAAAATTGATTTTTGTTAATAAATGAGCGAAAATTCGAATCAAGTATATTGTCTGCTGATCACTTATTTCAGAAATTGAAAATTGCCTTAACGAATCAGTTTCCATCGTATTTGAACAGCTACGACGGGTAATTAGGTATCATAAAATATCTCCCGTAGGAGTCTCAAGTTGACAATTATCTCAGTGAGGGTTCAATAAATTCAAATACAATAGAATACATCGAACAGGACATTAGTCGAACCCTCCGACAAGTCTTTCGAGAATCGTCGGGTTCGCTCGGGTCGTGGATCGTTCAGATAGCGGGAGGTCTGCTCGGGGTTAAAGAAACTCGCCACTTGGATATCCTAGCGCAATTCCTTCGGTGTTGGCCCGCGGTTTTCGAGGGTATCGCGCGCAGCGACCTGCAGCGAGATCGGAAGGGGGATGCCAAATCGATCCCAACCCCCCACCCCCCCTCGCACCGCAGCGCCCCCTCGTTTTTGGCGGTGGCGGGTAAATCGAACCGGCACGCGGCGAGTCCTCCTCGTAGCACACGTACAATATATATATATGCATGCGTACACGTTACAGAGGGGCCGCGTCCGGAAAAACGCAGCCACCGCCAAAGGCACCGCAACGCCAACGGCCATTTAAGATTCGCGTGGCTGGTGGCGTGTCTATACGTGACTGCTACGTCGATGGCGGTAGGTAAAGTTGGGCTTTTTCAGCAGGTGAGGCGGCGCGCGGCCCGAGGCGTGGCGAAGTATTGATCGCCGCAGCGATTTCCCTTCTATTCCCTGTCCACCCTCGACCGACGTCATCCACGGCAGTTTCGCCCCTCCGACGGTCGCGCCGCGCGCGGCGCTTCCGCACCACCCCCCCCCCCCCCCAATATTTTCCATCACGCTTCCCTCGACGTCCCTTTACGACAATGTCTCGCTCCGGCTCCCCCATAGCGCCACGCGTTTCCACAAACGTATGTACATTTTCCTTCCACCGACTCTTAGACGCAGCTGCCAGGGTGTATGTAAGCGCAGCGTCTGCCATTCGCCGGCAAACCGGCTAAATCTAATCTCACTGTATATTTCGACCCCGAAAATCCCTGAACCAAACCCCCCTCCTCCTCCTCCTGGTGTGCGCCACTTAACTTATCGCAAATCGCGATTTCATACTCGGGCTAATTCTCCTTTATCGAAAGGCCCCAGGGTGACGCGGGTTTCTTTTTGGTCGCTCGACCTGAGATATTCACGTGGGAACACGATGGATGGGTCGGCGGGTAGGAGGATGAGGTCGATCGTGGTCGATGTCGCTCCGCTAACGCCGCGAGGGAAAGTTCAACGGAGGTGGAGGGATTTAGATCACGCACGAGGATCTTGGCTCGGGGCACGCTGATATTTTCGTATACAACAAAAATAACTTTGAAAAAAAAAACTTTTTCGATTTTTGCGGTTACTCTTACGGTTTTGTTTATTTTGAAAGTCGTAGTAGGGACAATAACATTCAAGGATTTAGAGAGTAAAATAAACGTTTGGGGTTGGATTCCGGGTAGCAGGATTGTTTGTATTGAACAAATATTCTATGGATGGAAATACAAATTAAAAGATTTTATAGGTCCATTGGAATAGGTATTCATTAAAAAGATGGGATATATGAAAAATAACTAATGTAAAACAACAAATTTGGTACTGTCATTTTTTAAGTAGTAAATAGTAAAAAATTTCTGCGAAGCTAAAAGTAGCAATTTACGATCTGAAATATATTGAATGAAACTATCGAATCCCTAATAAAAACACTTTCGTTTAATATACGTTTATTATACGCAAGTTTTGTTTAAAAATGATTGAGATAAATTATATAACTGAATGTACGCTTATTGCATACGTTTATAATAAACGTACATTGAGGAAACGTATTTTAAACGTAAAAAATCGTTTATCAAGTTCCAAGTTTAAACCATGTTTAATAAGGTTAATAGTCCATGTAAATGTAGGTGTATACAGGTCGTTTCAATCTTTGGGTGATACTCCGATTATAAAATGTATACATAATTCAGTTTAATATACGTTTATGACATACGCTAATAAAACGTTGAACTTAGACTACTTTTAAGTCGTCAATATTTGAAAAGTTTATTGTCCGTTTACTAAAGGAAACAACATGAACCGTCTTAGTAATCCCTCTAAAGAGACTATCGTTTTATATACGTTTATTATACGTTTTAAAAATGGTTTAGACCATTTTAACGTTTTATGTACGATATAAAGGTTTATTAGTGACACACTTATTAAACCGAAGTTTAATCTACGTTTACCATATACGTGTGCTATACGTGTATATTACGAAACTTATGTTAAACGTTAAAAAATCGTTTATGAAGTGTCATAAATAGCAGATGTTTAAAGTGCATTTAATAATGGTGTAATATTGTTAAAATAAATATAGGTGTATAAAAGACGTTTCAGTTCTCTCAAAGATTCTTAGGTTACAAAACGTGTACATAATTGTGTTTAATATACGTTAATAAACCGTTAAACTTTATACAATTTTTCATCCGAAAATATTGTCAACGTTTATTATCAGTTTACTAAAGGAAACAGTAATGATATCCGTTTAATTCATATCAATAAAGACAATATAGTTTAATATACGTATATTATACGTAAGATTGGGTTAAAAATGGTTTAAATATCTGATATAAGTTAGGTTTATTAGTAACGCGTTTATTAAACTGCCGTTCAATGTACGTTTACAGTATATGGTACGAAACGTATTTTAAACGCCATAACATCGGTTATGAAATACGATAAATAGCATAAATTTAAGGTGCATTTAATAAAAGTGTAATATTGAATATAAATATACGCATACGAAAGACAGTTAATTTTATTCCAAATCTAAGGTACCTTGGTTATAAGACGTGTTCCCTAGTCAGTTTAATATACGTTTACGACAAGACGTTAATAAAATATTGAATCTATACCACTTTTAAATCGTAAATATTTTCAACGTATATTATCCGTTTACTATAATAATCCGTTTACAATAATATTAACCCTTTTAATAATCTCACCAAAGACACTACGGTTTAATATACGTTTATTATACGTTTTAAAAATTGCTTAGATATGTAATATAAACGTTTGTTGGTGACACTTTTATTAAACTAATGTATGTACGATTATCATATATGTGAATCATACGTTTATATTATACAAAACTTATGTTAAACGTTAAAAAATCGTTTATGAAGTGTCATAATATCAAATAGCGTTTAATAAAGGTGTAATATTGTATATAAACGGTGCACTTGAAGTTCACATCGTTAAAATCCAACGAACTTTAAAAAATGTTATTTTTATTTTTATTTTATTTTAAGCTCATTTCTAACTGTGTCATTTGTGTTTTCGATATGATACATCATTATTTACAATTATTAAAATATTTTTTATCATTAAGGGCCTAAAAAACTAGAAATAAACAAAAAATTCGCGGACTCCAATGTTGCGAATTTCAAGTATGTTATAAACAGACGTTTAAATCCGCTTAAAGATACTCTGGGTATAAAATATGTACGTAAGTGAGTTTCATATACGTTAATATATCGTTGAATCTATACCGCCGAAAATATTTTCAACGTTCATTATCAGTTTACTACACGAAGCAGCAATGTAATCCGCTTAATTAATTTCA
Organism: Trichopria drosophilae; assembly: GCA_030407085.1. Lineage (NCBI taxonomy): Eukaryota > Metazoa > Arthropoda > Insecta > Hymenoptera > Diapriidae > Trichopria > Trichopria drosophilae. The sequence continues at coordinate 106,819,303 of CM059585.1, read as the reverse complement.
AAAAACACACTATAGTTTAATATGCGTTTAGAATACATTTATATTCTACGAAACGTATTTTAAACCCCATAAAAAGTTTAAAGTATATTTAATAAAGGTATAATATTGTTTAGAAATATACGTGTATAACTGACGTTTAAATTCGCTTAGATACTCCGGTTGTAAAATGTGTTCATAATTCAGGTTAATAAATACGTTAATTAAACGATTAACCTATACTATTTTTAAAGCGTAAATATTTTAAAGGTTCATTACCCGTTTATTAAACGAATCAGCAATGTGAACCGTTAATCCCAATAAAAACACCACAGTTTAATATACGTTTATTACATGCATGTTTCGTTTAAAAATAATAAAGGTGTACAATGTGTTTTGTGGTAACACGTGAATTTTAAACAATCATATAATATACGTTTAAAATATGAGTATGTAACACGTGTTTTAAAGACTGAAAAAACTTTTTTATAGCATTAACCAAAAGATAAATGGTTATGGAACGATTAAGTATCTACTGAAATAATCGTTTAAAACGAGTGTAAAAAATAGTATATAACAACGTATTCAACGACCCCGAAACCTCCCGAGTTCACGAGATTTAAATGAATTCGACGAATTTTTTCCAGAAAAAGATTTTTATTCGTCATTTATAGCACAACCGTTTGATTTTAAAAAGAAAGTTTATTATAACCTTTTGTGTAGAGAATTTGATGCTCTAACTTTTCCGTTGAAAGCTTTTGGTTTTGTAATTTCTATTTTTGTTAAGAAACGCAAAAAATGTATTTTTTTAGCTGTTTTTTATTCAACTCGAAATTTGATGAGAAACTATAGTGTATTTTTTTTCATGAAGTGAAAATAATAAGTAATAATTATGCATTTAGTGCATAATTATTCGTTTTCAAGCATTCATTTTGAGCTGTAATTAAATTTGTAATACATTCAAATTAATGCATCATTAAAACAACATTAAAACAAAATAATCGAAAAAATTGATGAGGACGGATTTGAACCCGGGGCCGCGACGTAGAAATCCAATGACTGAACCACTGAGCCACGTTACATTATCGGATATAAAGTATGATCTGTGGTGATTATTTTAATGCATTCGCAGAGTTTTTCAACCATTTTTATTAAAGCAAAGTTATACAACTAAACTAACAAGTGTCTTTGTTTAAAATTCTTATACAATTTAATAAAAAATATATTGTGCAAATTCCTTGTAAACTACGTTTTATACGTTTCTTTTCACTTGTATTTCTCCATTTCCTTGGTTTTCTTCATTTTTCAACATTTTTTACAATAATAAAACTGAAATTTAAAAAATTTTCCAGCACAGTTTTGACCCAGCTTTCTGTTCTTAATCGAGCGATATAAAAATCTTAATTTTCAGAAAAATGTCACTTTTGCATTGTTTCGTAAATACACCATCTTAAGTTCACTTGTATATTTAGATATGATGTGAAACGATTACGGTTTCCAAAGGCTTCTTTACTTACAAATGGATAAAATACATGCATTTAAAAAAGCTCCCGTATAATAAAAAGCAGTTTTCCAGCAATAAAGCAGAAAGAATATTACAGGTTGGAGCACGGAGATAAAAGACACGTTCGAGCGTAACGAGATTTGTTATGAAGCATTGAAAAATTTGTGGCGTTGAGGAATTTATAATGCCAGATATGAATTCATGCAATTCGCACTCTGCAAATTGGAATTAATAAAACTTTTTATATTTTCAATATTAAAAATTGAAGATTACTGATCCTTTGATTTATTTAATTCAATTTTTTTTCTGTATTAAAACTTCCAGTTTTTTTTGGTTCACATAGAAGATGAACTTGTAATAATAACAAAAACTGTTTTTTTTTTATTTCAGACACGAATTACGAGCTTCATCTTGTAGCAAGATATTTTGTAAAATTTTTACATGAAACAATTTATGTAACAGTTTTGATGCCAGCTTTAAATATCCCCATAATACCAAAGATTGTTTCTTTCCTTAAAAAAAAAACACGAAAAACGCCTCAGTTTTTAACGTTTAAAGTGGGGTTTAATCCCAAACATTGATTAATGACAATGGGAATTTAGTAAATTACCATTACATCGGTTAGAAATTATTGTCTACTGTGTATTTCTACAAATCACGAAATCCCTCGTAACTCATTTCTGATTTAATAGAGTAAGGGCAAAACAATGAAATTTAAGCGCCACCTGCACGTGACACTGCCTTCTAAGGGGTTAAGTCGATATTTAGGCTTACAATCTTACTTTCATTCATAACGACTTACTTTCAGCTTATTGACTTTCGAGCCCCAGTGTCTTACTATAATTTCAAATGTATATGACTAAAGTAACATTCTTATTGTTTTGTTAACTTCTGCATATATGAAGAAACTTGTGGACAAATAAAAATCGAATATCCTTCAAAATTATTTTCAAAAAGTAATTTTGAAAGCAGAAATTATTTTCCAGATTTTTTATAAGTTAATTACCAGAACTTGTAATGTCAAAGTTAAACAAAGAATTGGAAAAAGTTACTTATTAAGATTTATCCTAGCTTTTTAACCAAGTTTCTTAAGAGTCTTTCGAACTGATTGGTTCGACTTCTCGAAATTGCGTGACCGGAAACTTTCAGTTTTCCAAAAACAAAACGTTTTCAACAAAAACAATTTTGAAGTTTTCCAGTTTACATGGACGATTACAAAGTTTTTTTTTCGAGAAAATAGATACATCTTTTTTTAAAGGTGCGGTTTGATTAATCCTTAAAACGTTAGGTTATCATTAGAATATTAAAGAAATTTGACTATTTTTTCTACGAATAAATAATTGTAGAATTTAAAACGATATATAAATCGAAAAATTGAAAAATTGTATGAGAAATTGATGAAAAATTCATTTTTAATTTCTTGACCACTCGAAATTTACGTTTGATTTAGGTTTCGACTACTAAAATGGGCCCTCTTAAAGAGGTTCTAAAGTTCTCGACCTATAAGGAGGGAATTTTCATTAAAAACGGTAAATAAAAAATGACTGAATCAATTTTTTAAAATTTGGGTTCTGTAAGGGCAATTCTAATTACTATAGATGATTTCTTAAAAAATATTATAGAAATTAATTGAAAACTGATCTTAACTTGGAAAATAAGTAATTTTTAGTGTGATTTCCTACCTTACTGGCAGACCACTTTAAAATTACCTTAAAGTAAATCAGGTTGACTAAAAAGTAGACATTAAAAAAAAACATTTTCTTAGGGTATATAAATCTTTTACTTGGAATTTAAAAGAATATTTACTTTCTTTCTAATATTCTGAATTGTCGAAAAGTTGTTAATAATTTAGATAATAAAATGATTTTTCGTCTCAGAATATTTTCTCCGCTTCACAACAAAAAAAGTCAGCAAACAAAGTTTTCGTATTCATGAAATTTCAGTTTATTTAAATCAGCTCGTCACTGTGGCAATTATTAAAAATTATTTTACCATTAAAAGATTACGAAAACCCAATAAAAGAATAATTTTATCATAAAATTTAAGACTACGCAATATTTCCTATTTAAACATAAAAGTGCTTCGCGGAAATAGCTCATAGCAGAAATATTAAAGAATGGAGACTTTACTTTTATCTCGAAAAAAGAACCTTTAGATTTTTACTCGAAAATAGAAGCGACCTGTCTTTAAATTGATTCTTTTAAGTGTTCTTTAAACCCCGTTAAAGCAGAAATTAAGTTCCTGTTTTAAAAGTGGATGTTGCGTTTTATTGCAGGAAAAAAGAAATTAATTGAAAGATGAGAGCTTGCAAGGATTCTAAGCGATTATAATAACAACCAAGTAATAAAAAAAGTGCTTGAATTTATTAAAAGAAATTGTGGAGAAGAAAACTAATGTGATTATTATATACAACTATATTAATTTATCTCTTCTTTTATATTGTTAGTGATTAAATTATTGTCAAATAAAAATGGCAAACGAAATGTAATAACATCTAAATGTATAGTATATTGTTCAACTAGGGATCAAAATACTATTTTGCACTCAGAATGTGAGATATTTTCATTTTGCTCCCTAGGGAGAGCAAATGCTATTTTGCGTTTAGCGTGTGAGAAAGCTATATAACCGACTGAAATACCTTCTTCATACATATCTGTGAAGTTTGACAGCATATATTTATGTATAAATTGATACATGGTTGTATATAATTGTAGCTCAAATGCCTTACGTTAGGTATATAACCGATACAAATCATAACTAATTCCAATTCAAATTACAGATTTTTAACGAAAAAAATTATGTAAAAAATAAATCAAGTACAGTAGAGTCTCGGTATAATTGCGTCGCGCTGTATTTACCTCCCAACATATTGGCCCAGTTCCCTCTCGTTATATTTGCCTGCTGTGACATCACTGGCATAACGCGACAAAGGGGAATGAAGAAGCGTCGCTCCCCTTCTTTTAGCAAATATAACGAGACTGGAGGGGAAGGCGAGGAACCGAGTGGGTAAATATACCGGGATTCTACTGTATAGCGGAAATGTTTTTTTACAATTTCCGTAATTTTAGTTGTTTGTTAAATTAGAAAAATTAAAAATAAATAAAATATGAGTTTCTATTTATTTTCATATATTTTTTACGCGTGTTCATTTCTGTGACGTCGCATAGGGCAATGCGTGTCATAACGGAAAGTCTATAAATGAGGCGACGCACGATAATAATACAACATAAGAATATTATCGTGCCGACACCCTCAACGGTATTGAACACGCGTATATTTTCAATTTATTTTGCACCTTATTATGTGAGATCTTATAAATAGAAACGTCACCATATCTTTGACTTTTGTATTTATTTCTTATTATTCTCTATTTTTGGTTCATATACATTTTATTTCATATTCTTCCTTTTTTTGTTTTCCAATTGATATAATAGTAATCATCTTTTTATTAGTTGCATTTTGTTGTTTTTATTTGGATCCATTACCTTTCTGGAAACATTGGATTGTATATAACATTATATACAAGTATATGGGCATTATTCTAGAACTTTTAAACTTTGAGGTTGAAGAAAATTGCATTTTTTTTAGGCACATTCATGAAATTAATTTTATTGGCTTTAGAATTGATCAAATGACAGGAAAAACCTTGCGTGACTCATTTAATACACAATGTATTTTTTTTTTGTTTAATGTAACATGTTACGTTACTCGTAAAATTACTTTTTAGTTTTGCAACGTTTAATAGACATAAAAAATTCCGTCCTTTTGCTTATGGCCTAATTTTTCGAAGCTAGTATATAAAATTAAACGTCTAGTTAATAGTTATTCAAATTTAAAATAATGGATTAAATATAGCGGACTATTTTTACAAAATTTCTTTGATTTTTATAAAATTTGATATGTTAGGGTTTTTGAGGCCACTGATTACAAATCCAAAGTCAGTTTTCATTAAAATTTGAAATCCAAATACATGATTTAACATTAAGGATACCAAAAAATTAAAACGATTTGTAAAGAATAATCATTTTATTATTGTCAAAAAGTGTGTTTTTTGTTGTGTTAAAAAAACACAAAAGTTATAAATACTTTAATAACATAGGAGAAAAGATCACAATGATTCCAAAGTACTTAGAAGCTAAATTGTAGATGTGCCATTAAATAATTTGATTTTTCAAAGTGAGTTTCGCTTGGAAATTTAAAGTTTGACGTGGTCGCATTTTTTTGTAAAGGTGGCACACATTCGGGCAAAGGCTCACATTACTTCTTATCATATAGGTAATGTACCCCTGTTGTGTGGTTTCTTAAAAACCAATGTGAAAAAATAATAAACACTTATTACATGTAAAACGAACGAAAATTTGTTGATCTGTAGTGTTGCAAAGTTATATTTAAAATTTTTAAGGTATCATAATGAGCGACAACATAAAGTTTAAAAATTCTAGAACAATGCCCATATATATAATTAGATAATGTTAAAAGTCGCATAAATGTAATAAGAAGCAGTTTAAGTAGGTTATATATATTTCTTATACTCTAAACGCAAAATAGCACTTTGTCTCTCTAGGGAGCAAAGCAAGTATGTAAGGAAAGAAATTAAATTTCTTATACTCCTAGCGTAAAATACTATTTTGCTCCCTAGCTAAACAAAATACTATTATATACAGTTATATTCAATGTTTTATAATTATATATAATGAGTATACAAATAAGTGCATAAATAAATAATCGAAATAAAATAATAAAGTAGTAAATTATTATATTTTGACATAAATAAACTTCGTATGTAATCATATATAATTTTATCGAATGTACACCAAATTGTACCAATATTTCTTTACAATTCAAATACACAATTAGTTCGGTGGTACATCGTGTTTCATCGGCTACGTTCGGTGAAGGTGGACCAAACATTGATACTAATCCGATTAATACACGAATCAGTTTGGATTAAATACTTTTTTTGTCAAATACCTACAAACTACTACAGTTTTTCTTGCAAATTTAGTGCAAATCTGCAATTAAATCCTCTTTAATTTTATCTGGCGTCTCTATTCAGCAGTCGGAAACTCATCTGTACAAATTCAGAATAATTTACATGTGTTGAAAATAATGTGTCACGATGAAAGTACAGTAGACTCCGGTATAATTGCATCTCGCTATATTTGCATCCCATAATATTTTTCCAGTTCCGTCTCGTTATAATTGTCTGTCGCCGCTCTCCCCCCCCCCCCCCCCCTTTCGGACTGGGGCAACAGGAAGGGTCTGATGTGACGTCGCGAGCATAGCGCGAGCGACGGGAGGGGGAAGCGGCACTCCCTTTCTTTTGGTAAATATAACGAGACGAGAGGGAAAAGCGAGGAACCGTGGGGTAAATATACCGGGACTCTACTATAGTTGGCAGTCGACCGGCATCCAAAAAAAAGGTTTTGGGCTCAAGTCCCAGCGCGTGGAATCTCTTTGCAATTTGGTTCTCTTTTTTTTTTAAATGAAACGATAACAAAATTGTAAAAAATTATCATAATTACTATAATTTATCATTTTCCAAACATATTCAAGTAATTCTGTATTGCGTAGAATTTATGTAGTTTATTGTCATATTTTTAACTAAATGCCTCGAGCATTGTATTTCTGTTTCATTATATAAAATATTCGTAGTGAGGAAAAGGAAATTTATAAATGATTTACGCAAATCGTCTTTAACTTTTAAATATTGTCCGGAAATTGAAAAAATTGAATGAATTAGTCTCATCTTCACTGCGATATTCGCCGTTTTATATTGGGCAGCTCGTGACAAAACTTGATTAAATTTTTCATCGAAATCAATGCTAAGGTCTACGTAATAATCGAGAAGTAAAAAATTAAATTCGACGTCAATTATTTGATATCGCAATCATTTACGTTACAACGCGCAATATAAAAGTGCTTGTAAACTTTTTTTAGCGTTAGGAGCATTATTCGTGAAGATGAATGTAAACGCTATAAACTGTTTAAGCAGTTATTGAGAGAAAGGACTCTGAATGTTGGTTATTTTATATAGAATTCTGAAAAAGGCATCCCGAGAGACATCGTATAGAAAATATTGAATATTTTGAGTATTTATAGGGCACACTTGGGATATTTTTGTTCAAGTATTTCAACGATATTCGATAAATATTTAAAAAGGATTGTATACTTCAGAAAAGCTTGTTCAATTTATATTTATTTTTCTATATAAGTGATTGTGTCTGGATGTAGTTTGAACGTACAATTTATTTTTAAAAATGATACACAACATTTAATGTTTCAGTAGCACAAGAAAATCTATAAAGAAATTTTGGTAACCGTAAATAATTAGGATTTTCTTAATGTTCGCAAAATTTAATACATTTTTGTTAATTGTTTTTAACGATTTATGTAAATTCATTGTAGTTTGGTATGTAATAAAAACAAAATTGTGATCAAGATAATTTCGTATCAATAAAGGCATTCGTACCAAAAATATTTTGATATGCTTTGCTGACAAATTAGATTCGACAAAATTTCTTTTTCCGGTATAGTTGCGTCTCGTTATATTTACGTCTCAGCCTATTTTTCCGGTTCTGTCTCGTTATATTTACTTGTCGCCGCTCTCTTTTTCCCCCACCTTACGGGCTGGGGCCTCAGGAGGGGACATAACGTGACTGAGAAAAGTAGGAGAAGCGACGCTCCCCTTCTTTTGGTAAATATAACGAGAGGGGAGGGGAGGCGAGGAACCCAGTTGGTAAATATACCGAGACTGTAGTAACATTTCCATAGAAATATTCGGTATTATTCTTTTATCTGTAAAGACACCCAATTTTCGGTCCATAAAATTTACAGTACACACTAAATACCCCATAAAATGTCTCGTTACTAACAATGGTCTACTTAACAATCGAATACAAGAGAATTTAAAATTTCTAAACATCTGAAATGTTGGCGCCCACACAAGGGACAACAAAACAGCGTATTTAATGACTACTTTAACCCATTAAGGCCCCAGTGAACTGATTTTTCACGCTGAATTTGATTGTTTACTGCATTTACAAAAATTTATGTATGCTTTGGAAACCTATCATTTCCTATGTTTCTGGGGACGCTCTTTCGAATGCCGCTGAGAAAATTTTGAAAAAACGTCACTTAACCTCACTTTTTTAAACAAATACATAAAAAATACCGAATTTTCATATTTTTTTTATAAAATCATATCTTTTGATGGGAAAGGATTTTTTTTCTTTACAAAATGAATCAGAAAAGTGATTCCGATATCTTAGGAATAAGATCATGATCGGAAAATATTTTGTTTCAAGATGGCGGCTTAGAGGATTGTTCTTTTTATGGATTTATAAATTCCAGGTTTTTAAAGTTTTCTTATGCATTTTGGAAGATAAAATATAATATACAAGGGTTTTTAAGGTCGTTGATCCCGATTCTGATGTCAGCATTGCAAAATACAAAATGGCGAATCCAATATGGCCGACATATTCAGCTGAATGAATTGCTTCTTATCCAATTTGCACGGGAATTTTATTTATGGGGTTTTCGAGGCCGCTGATCACGATTTTGATGTCAGAATTGCAAAATACAAGATGGCGTATCCAATATGGCCGATATTTTCCTTTGAATTTATTGTTTCTTATCCAGTTTGTTAATGAATTTCATTTATAAAGTTTTGAGGTCCCTGATCACAAACCTGCCATCAGACTTGGTGAATACAAAATGATGGAACTAATATAGTGACAGTCCAAACTAAATTCATTGTTTTTTCTCCAGACAGAGGATAAAAAACACAAAACATTAGATCGTTAAACACATGGTACTTATCACAAGTTAGTAGAGACAATTAACTGTTATATTCCATATATTTAGTTTGAAAAATCATCCAATAATCGTTGGGGTTAAAATTACTTTGATCGAGCAAACAGGTCTATTTTCTATAATTAGAATTAATTGCGACTAAGATACGATCGGTTTCATAAAATAATAGGTTAGTTAGTTACAAATCTGGTTAAAATTTGTTGAATAACTTCAGTAAAATTAATTAATACACCTGATTTTAATTTAAAAAATCGATTTAGGATTTTACCTATTTTCTACAATTTTATGTGTGTTAAAATTGAATTTTTATACTTTTTATGAAGAAGTGAAAGTGAATGAAAGTGTAATAATAATTTCCTTACCGAAGTGAAGTTGACATTAAAAAATTTCAAGATACATCAAAAAGATAATTACTTTTACTGAAATGGCTAAATTTTCACTTTATTAAGAGTGAATTCTGACTCCAAGGAATGGAGGTTTTACTGTTATGACCTATAAAAACTGTCCTATTTGTTTACCCGACAATACCTCTTGTGGTCTTACAAATTATCCTAGGAACTTTAGTAGTGATGGCTATCTATGATGTAGATGACCGAAAGATTTCTATAAAAAAAAAAAACAATTCTAATGAGGTATAAAACTAAATCGTATATCGATTAAACGACGAAAATAACATGACGTAGGTACCCTCATACGTCCGTATCTGGATTAAATTGCAATCCAACCACACACACCTCCCGTCGTCATTAATTGAACGTGACATAACTATGACGTAAAATAAATCTAGAAATATTTCATTGAAAATATGAAACCAAAAGATATCCATAGTTAAACAATAATAGAAATGTTTAATTCTCAAAATTGTGACAATAATTTTCGTACGAAATTTTTGCATAATTTTTTTGTTATTTTCAAAAAATAAATTGGATGCGCTCGGGCTCGAACCCGGGATTTTTCGATTGGAAATTGTTGTCAGTATGAATCCAAAAATATTTTCCGACGTGTTGGCGTACAGACTTAGTTCGCAGAGGTTGAAAGGTTGTTTGCAAAGGGTACAAAAATAACGTAATACGGTATTTAATTTGTACGGCTTCCCGATATACCGATTTCACCGATTGAGTAACTTATCCGCAGTTAGCCCAACTGCCTTTGAAAGCTCGCTACCGAACAGTCCCTTATCGGTCTAATTGTTCACCTTTCAATGGACGTCTTGGATGAATGGAAAATTGAAACGAAAGCTCCGGGGCTTTTTCTATTTCCTGTACCAGCAGTATGCGTTCGCACGTGCAAATATTGTTCGCCCAGTACGATTATATGTCAATGTTAGAAACGTCGGAATATGATGCCGGTATATCCCACATTATAAGTATACATTTATGTACATTTATACGTGGGTGTATTTGTGCGGGGTGAAAGCTGCGTATATATAGGGCAACGTACGCGTTAGATCGACCATTCTTTAGCTGCCGTAATGCGGCCCGTAATATATGGGGTTCTACTACAGCTTTCCCGTGGCGAAACTATTTCCAGAGGAAAGTACGCTAAACGGATTATTTCGACGTTTATATGTCCCAGGCAATGACGACGTCTTAAGCGATCCGTACTAAATTTTCTTTAATTTTACGCTTTTTTTACGTTTTAACCCGTTTCTACCTGAAATGCCGTAAATTTCATTACAATTTAATCGTCACTTTTCTTCTAGTCACAAACTGAATATTTAAATTCCATAGTTTTCGACCCTGCTTTTTTCGAATGCGAAGTCCGTTTTCCGCTAGGAATAGCCATTTTTTTTTAAATGGCGGCAAAAAAACAATAAAATAGAGAAAATTTTGCGATCGATTTTTCAATAGATTCGCGCTGACTGATCGTTCCACGGACCTAGATCTGGTGGCATAACGAGTTGTGACTAAAAGTTGACATGATCATTCAAAATATAAGATGGCGGATCCAAGATGGCAGATTTTTTGCCTAATTTTGTGTTTTTATAGGAATTCCGACATTCTTGTCTATTTATGTAAATATTGTTGTACACTTATAATTGATTTATGAGCTTTGTGAACCTGGCACCCAACGTTTCGTAATTCAAAATGTAAATTGATATTTCAATAGAGTTTTGATTGTAGTTGAATGTAGTGAAACAAATTTAGTGGGTAGTTACAGAAAAAAAAGTTACATTTTGAAAAATTTTTTGTTTTAATTCCGACAAAAAATCGTTTGTAGTTCCTTGTAGAAAATGAATTTCCGTTTGTGAGAGAAAACGTCTTTTTTATAATAAAAATTTTTGTAGTAAACAATTTTATTTTAGTAAAAAAATTTTTGTATATATTTTATTTTATTTTTGATATTTCATTTTATTTTAAATTTTACAATTTGTTTAATTGTTCTGTTTTTAAATAATTATATATATTTACTGCATTGGCTAATTCCCACTTCTCATCCACAAAATTAATACGAAAGTTTATATCATATCTACCATTAATCCTACTATTTAAATTGTTTACCTTAATATTTTTTATAAAAAAAAAATGATTTCCTCTCTACTATAAATTCCTTCACTACAATCAACTACAAACGATTTTCGGTCGGAAAAAAGTTGAAACCAAAAATTTTTCAAAATGGGGTTCTTTTTTTTCTGTAACTATAAACGAAATTCGTTTCACTACATTCAACTACAAATCAAAACTCTATCGAAATAGCATTTTACATTTTGAATTACGAAAAGTCGGATGCCAGGTTCACAAAGCTTGATTAAAGCAATCATTTATAACAGTACCTCCTGTTCAATACTCTAAATTCAAATGGCGGTTCCAAGATGACCGAGGGAAATGCAAAAAAATTGCTTGATCCAGATGAAATTGTCTACTCAGTGATTTTTAGGGTCGCTAATGACAGATATGATCTATGATTTGTAAAATTCACAATATGCGTTGATACATCATTGTTTCTGTAGTATATAGTTCACAATTATTCAAGTCTTCAAAAATTAATTTTATTGTGTTTTTCTATATAAATATATTCAATAAATTGATCTTAAAAATATAATTATTATTAAATTTAAAATAATTAATAAATTATATTTAATTAAACTAATTGATATTAATATTTCACTTAATAAATTAATAGAAGGAGGAGTTGATGTATTTGAAGAACATAAAAAGATAAACACCCTGGTAGAAATCCAGTTTTTTGTTACGCTGCCCAGTTTCTCTATACCTTTAACATGGACAAAATGTAAACTGGATAGAAACTAGCCAAAAACTGGATACATTTTCTACTAGGGCATAAGAACATAAAATCATCATATTCTTATATTTGGTATTATTATAATTATACCTTTATTAATTAAAAATCTTCGTCTTTTTAATCGTAAATAATTAAAATTTACTAAACAAAATATTACAGGAGAACATAAACCATGTCCTAATATTATTAAATATCCACCTTTATATCCTAAATTTCTTAATGTTAATAATCTTATTAATATTATTGATATATGAATAATTGTTTCCTAAACCCTGAATTATCGTTTATTAATCATGGTATTTCATGTTTCCAACTCTCTTTACGTCGAGGTCAACAATTATAGAAAAGCTTTTATTTTATTTGTTTTATTTGTAATTTAATTTTTTCCATTTTATAAATTTAAAATTTTTCTTCTTAAATTTTTATTTTACCATAAATTATTAATTTTGTGTATGTTTTATGGCAAAACAGTTGTTGCAGAAATATAGTTTACAAAAACCAAAATTTTGTTCTCAAAATACAGTTTTCATAGCTACACTTATTTCATTCCCACAATTTTTTTCCCCAGAACTTTGTTTTACATCTGTATCCTTTGACTTTTTCATGTTTTTTTTTCAAAACGGCAAAACCTCCCAACCTGTATAACTCTCCACGCCATATAATTATTCCTGTAATGAAAGAAAAATAATTTACAATTTATGATATCTTTGAATGGCAGATTGTTACGAAATCACATTCTCTCCTAAATGTTTGACAAATTCGAAATTATTAGTCTTTTTTTACATTGATTATCTGTAGCGGATTGAGTAAAAATTAGAAAACATATGAATTTATTGCATATACTGAAAAAAAGGTGATCGAATACAGCCCAACGAATTGAGCTAATGGTTGTATATCTTTTTCAGATTCATAAACAAAATTAGTTATATACGAGTATATATGTATCAATAATGTCGGAATTCCTATAAAATCACAAAATTAACCTAAATATCCGCCATCTTAGATCGGCCATCTTATATTGGAACGATCAGTCAGCACGAACTTACTGAAAACCACGAAAAACCGATCGAAAAATCTAAATTTTCTCTTTTTTATTATCTTTTCGCCGCCATATTTAAAATATGGCTGCTCCTAGCGGAAAACGGACTTTGGATTCGGAAAGAGCAGGGTCTAAATTCATAGATCTTAATATTCAGAATTATTCATCGATTCTTTCTAGAAGAAAAGTGACGATTAAAATGGAGTGAAATTTACGGCATTTCGGGCGGATTTTCTCAAATTGTGCACTTTATTTGTTAAAAAGCAATCATTTGTTTAGTCACGATTTTATCCAATCAGCAAAATGACGTCTTTAAAAACTCTTTAATATTTTTATGTGTTGTTTAGAAAGAACTCTTCTTTACGAAGATTTATGTGAGTTTTGTTTATGTTGTAGTTTTTGGATTCGGTGAATTTGGTCTCAAATTATCAAAATTCAATTTGAAATAGTGTAGTTTGTCAGTCTGAATTGGTTAAGAAGTAACCGAGTGGGACAATAATTTAGCAATGATGTTTACTTATTTTAGAAGAAAAACAACTATCCCACAAGAGAATTATAGTTACCATTAAGAATTTTTTAATTTGTCTTAAATACTGCTTCGTATGAATCTTTAAAGTGATCTTTAAGTTTAGTGTCGATTTTAAGACCTGTACACGGCCTCTTAAACTTGACTTTTTTGAATATAGTACTCTTGTTTAACTCTAACCATGCATTAAAGGTAATAGAAAATTAATTACGCACTAATGTGATATACGTTGCGACCGATTTTTGAAAAAGTGAACACTAGTGCCATCTGCGCATTAACAAGACCCGATGCGACATCGAAGTCAGTCCACGGCGAACTTCTTAAAGCGCAACACACGACATTGTTATAAATTATAATAAATTAATTACAAACGAAACTTCGGCCTTCTGTTAATCCTCACACTAAACAGTGTACTTTATGGTGTCGTTGGATTTGAATCACATTCTTAATAATACAAAGTGGTCTTTGTGCTCTTTCCAAAGATAACTCTAAAAATACCTCTCTATGTTATTTCAAAATTATTGTCGGGCATATTGAAGCCTTTGCTTTTAATTTTGAAAATCTGACGTCGGATACATATTGATAAACCACAAATCCCCCTATACACTAAATATTACACAAAGTATTACACATTTTTGTCGGTTATTTTGAATCCTCCATTTTGAATTTTAAAAATCTGACGTCGAATTCCCAGCCAGCGTTCTCGAAAACCATCATGTACCAAATGTTATCCAAAATTATGATTTTTCAAAATTATTGTCGGCCATTTTGTAATAACCGCCATTTTTAATTTTGAGAAACTGACATCGTCAAGCTCTTATTTAAGAATTCCGAACTCAAATCATTTAATTGACAAATTTGTACAATTCCAATTTTGTACATTTTAACACAGAATGCAAAAAATAAGGCCGGCGCTGGAGAAAAATTAACCTTACTGAAAAGATTAATTTTTAGTTGAATGCTTGTATCAAATGATGCTACGTATATTAAGATAAATTATTTAAATAATTAATACTTCTTTGTTACTCTCTAACCGTTTAAATATTACTGATCAAATATTTTCTAATTGTATTCCCTTAACTTTTCTTATTCATTTTAAACTAAAAATTTAGTTAAATTATGTCAATCTATATTTGTAGTTTTACTATTCCTTTTTATTACATAGAATAGATTATTTTTAATTTAACTAATAGAATTACGTAAATTAATTTTAGACAATATGTAGGGAAACGCCGTTTTCATTTCAAACTCTCGGGTATATTTTTTTATACTTTTTTACGATAACGTCCTTTAAAAGTTTGGTATTAATTTCTCATTTCCAACTTCACATGACACGTTTTCATAGCTTTTCCTATACAAATATATAAGATAGTAGCCGGCTGCTGTTGAAGTTTCACAAACTAAGAGTTACTGGAATAGATGAAAATATCACTATATAAATTTACTCCTTCTCTCGTTGCAAAATTTTGTGGATTTCATTTTACCACATCTGTGATATATATATGTACATTGTTTCGATATTCAAACAGTTTAGTAACATTTCTAATTTTCTGTTTCAGGTGAGCTACCAGTTTTAAAATATCTTCCATCGGCATAAGAGTAAGAAAAATAAATATATTTTTTACTATGAACAATAGTTGCAAAATGATAATTGCATAGAGCATTTAAAAAAATTGATTGATATTTCTTAATTGGTTGTTAAATACACATTAGAATTCAGTTACTTTATAAATAAAAAAATCGTTGTCAAAAAGTCTATATTTTAATGTTTTAATATGTTTTTTTTGAAAATATTTTCTGTATATTGCTATCGAATTTATGAAAGGGAAAAATTACTGCTTTACATTTTTCGGCCTAGTCAGCATAAAATTCGCTTTTATACCCTGATTTAAAACTTAAAACTCCTATCTTATCCATGTAACCTTCGGGAGCGTAAAATCGTATTTTACGCCCGCCAATGAGGTTGTAAAATCGAATTTTACGCCCGCTGGACCGAAATTGTATTATTCAGTGTAATACATTTTCTAACAGGAAAACACTATAATTAATTCTAACGTTGTCAATAAATAGATAAATACTCATTCACTAAACAATACATTTATATTATCGATCGCCAATTCTAATTAGAATACTATATAACATAATAGCAAACAACAAATTAATGAACCAAAAATTTAGTTTGTAACTTAATAAACTCACTAATCAATTCGATTTATGTATCAGGAAGTTAAATTAATAATTAATAGCGGTTTTGAGGTTCATTGCTGCTTCACATACATTATAAATTCGGATGGATGTATATTCAATGAAATATTTCGCTCGAAAGAAAGATTAATTATATGCCGTTAGAACAATATGCGAAATTTCACTGCGATTAATTTTGTGGCTTACGATTGTACTTCAATTTCAGCACTAGTGGTTAATTTGTTGTTAATTATTTATCTGTAGTCAAAAGTTGTACAAATCTGTCGGGTTAAATATAAAATTATTTATAAGCTCAAAATTTTGTTTAAAACGTTATCAAACTTAGCACATGCATTTTCGTGTAAACTAATCATCGTTAAGAAAGCGTATAAAAAGGTAGATTTGAAAAATTGTTACTGATTAGTAGTAGATAGTACTTTTGGTACCTCGGGCGCAAAATGGCATTTTACGCCTCGGATGGTGATTACACTAAGGTCAACTTTTAAACCAAAATTGGACAATTTTGTGTATTGTTGAAAATTAATTTCCTAATGCCGCCATATTGCCGCAGCTATTTGAAATTTTTTTAAAATAACTTGAAATTCGTACTCAGACTCAGAGACCCTGAAAACTGATCGGTACTTATTTTTATCAAGATCAGATAATTTTTGAAGATTTGGTACACTAAGCTAATATTTTATAAAAAAACAGAAAGCTTTAGTCGCCATTTTGAAGCCGCCATCTTCAACTTTCCCATATCATTACGAAAACTAGCTGATTGTGAGACATTAAAGACACGGTATTTTGCGGTTTTGACCCAATGACTTTTCTTGTTTAACATGAATATAATGATTAAAAAATGTTTGTGAAGGAAAAAATCGCGTTTTTTTCTGAGTAATTGATTATAACTTTTTACACGTTTATTGTAGACAGAATTTGATTTGACGCGGAGTATTTTCAATGCAAATATGATCTGAATACAGAAACTATCGGTTAATATACGTTTAATATACGTTTAATATACGATTAGTATACGTTTATTATACGTTTATTATACGTAAGTTTGGTTTAAAATGGTTTAGATATAGATGTTTTTTGGTAACTCATCTATTAAACAGCCATTAAATGCACTTTTGATAGATTCGTTTATAAGACGTTTATTTTATACGAGACTTTCTTTAACCATCTAAAAATCGTTTAGATTACTAAATAACTGTATTTTAATGAAGGTATACTTTATAGAAACATACGTGTTGGAAAGACGTTTAAATTTGTTAATTCAGTATAATATTCGTTTATGACATACGTTAATAAAACGTTGAAACCACTTTTAAACCGAAAATCTTCATTTCATTCTTCATTTACTAAATCAAACAGCAATGTTCACCGTTTAGATGATATTTTTCTATAAACAATTTCAAATAAATTTATATCTAACAAATTTATCTCGAGCGGAGTTACTATTCTTAGTTTTATCGGGAGTACATTAATATACCTGGGCACATCGCATTCTAATATTAGAATGCCACTTATGTCGAATGCAGAAATAATAAAAAAATGCAGTAGAGCATAAAGCTTGTTATAAACCGTGGAACGTCGCTAATTAAAAATGCAAAATCTATCTGCCTTTGCGTTCATTAAAGTACAGTAAATTGTTAATGAACGTTTTTTCGGTCGTTAGAAACGGCGAATGTTTGCAGTAATACCTTTTATGCCCTGCGTCACTGGAGAATTTTACATCCGTGAAAAGAGCCCCAGGTTGGCGACTTATCCTTTTTTTAACTGAACGACGTTGGCGTGCCGAAGAGTTCTTCACTTCGTCTTCGTTATACGACGAATAAAAAAAAAACGAGTTTCGAAATTATGAAGCTGGCATAATTTTTTTCACCGACATTTATTTCGCAGGTGAATTTTTGAGTTTTGTATTCCCAACAAACTTTGTTACGATTTTTTATAGTGTAAAGATATTTAATCAATAACAATTTTATTTTATTTAATATCGGTGAATTTACGGCTTAGTAAGTAATTTTTGTATGTGAAGCTTGGAGAAAGCAAAGATTTGCCGTCAGCAGAATGGCGGGTTAGGCATCAAGATGACGACTAGAGAAAGGGACGAACTAGGACGCCTCTAATTGCTTTCGTTTTCTGAAGGGGGTGCGTGTAATGCCGTGTCCAAACGAAGAAAAACAGAAAGTCAAGATTAGTCGTGTTTGATAAGAGATTACAGTGTCACTACTAGGTCTCAAAAATAGATTTTTTAGACTTTGATTTTTATCATATCACAATATTTTGTCGAAAAAAACATAAAGTCAGAATTTCACTGAGATTGTGCTGGATATTATCAAAACATTTCTGAAATTTACTCGATAAAGTATCGAGATAGGAACTAGTGCTGTTTAGTACATTTCGGTTGTTTTTAGGAAAAAGATCAATAATTTCTTTGTTCTACTTCAATGAAATTTTTTTTATTATATATTATAGAAAATTTGAGTGATTATTATTATTTATTAGATTAATTGTTCATAGCACTGAATATTAAAATAATTACAAGATATTTATGCCAGTAAAAGAAAAAAACTTCAATTTCATATGTACGGTCTTATTTAGTCGGAAATCCTCAAAAAAAAAACAAATATTTTGGGTGTGCATCTTTATGAGAAATTTTTTTATGTTGACTGTTTTGCATCAATTAAATTGTAATTTTTGGTATATTTATATATCTTCACTACAAGTGTCCTAAAAATACGAGGTAATTATAAACGTTTAAAACGTTTCTTGTTTGTAATTAAAAATGGTCAAAACATACTCTTCTTATGTTTCTAAGGTCGCCAAACATGAATCTGTAGTAAAAATTCAAAATGGCGAAACCAAAATTGGGGGTCCAATTTTTTTAAATCGACTTTATTGTTGTCATATAACTCTATATCTTGACATTCGGTCGCTGATGAAACTGCTGTCATCTATAAGCTGTAGAAATTTCGGCACCAACAAATATTCATTCATTGATCAAATTTTCAAATACTGAGAAGTTTTTTTGTACACAACTTATGCACTTCCGCTTGCGTGACCTTTTTTTGTTGTATTTTTTTTCGTTTTAAAATGCAAATTACAAGATTTGAGATACGCTCATAAAAATTCCGACTCTAAAAATGTTTCCGGTCGCTGATAACGAATCTAAGTTAGTTCTTCATAATTCAAAATGGAAGATCCAAGATGGCAGACTAAAATTCTAAAAGCTGTGAAAAGCTCATGAAAATGACTATTCGGGGGGTTTTTGAGGTCGCTGATTACGAATCCGAAGTTAGGTCTTCAAAATTCAAAATGCCGACCTAATAAATGGGGAAAAATCCTCGACATTTATTTTGTCACGAACATAAATTTTTGTATTTTAGTGTTACATTTCAGTACCCCAGTTACATTTTAGTATCTCAGATAACGGAATATCAAGATTTAGCTGAACACAGTCAATTTTAAAAAATTGAACCACCATTTTGGATTCGCCATTTTGAATTTCGTAATTTCTACTACAGATTCCAATGGGAATTACATCATTATATTAGTGTTTATGCCTATATCTTTCGTTAAACTGACTAAAATTTCATTAATCCAACGTTTGTTTAGTTATTTATATTTACAAAATAATTAGTCGTCAATAGGTAATTGATTTACTTATTGTCTGTAGTAATACATAAAAGTTCTCAATATATCTCTGTTGGGGTCCATGGACATAAAAACCAATATTAGGCATTTTAAATAAAATACGAACAAAATATGGTGTGTTTCATTTTTTCAATATTTCTTTCGCAAACTCCAACCAAAAATGTACAAAATATGAGAACTAGACATTGTTATGTTATGTCTGGATTAATTAGTATGTTCGATATTTTTATATTTTACTGCAATAAGTCTAACACATCAGTTGAGACAGCATTTTCCGGTTAAATTTACTAAATGTTTTTCTCAGTTCATGAACGTAATATCGGTTCGAAACATATCAGCTTTCGAGGGAAAAGTCAATCTGTATTCATAATTTAAGAACGTGATCAAGGACTACTTATTCATAAAAAGACTTTTTTTCCGTTGGCCGATTTTTGTGGAGTGCATCCTATAGTCGGAATCTTTTCATAGAAAATTAGACCTTGATCAAGTCAGCAACTTAGCCTCGACTAGAGATTCTTCTTTTAAAGATTTTTTCTTTCGAGTTATTTCATTTACGCTTATTTCTTGCGGAGTTAACAAACTTAAAGCGATATTGGATTCGAATTTCAATGGCGTATCGCGTTTCAAGTTTCGGTGTGAAAAAGAACACGCGGCATACGATAAGAGTCGGCTTTTTAAAGCAAAGTTTCTGCACGGAGGACTAAAGTAGTTAGTTTATGAATGAATCAAGTAATATGTTTATTATCGCTTAGTACATTCCCGATAAGAATATGATGGTCTGTACAAAATAACGCAAGGTGACATAAATTAAATGATAATAATAAGTTTCTAAAAATTCTAAAATATTTTATGTGAAATGATAAAAGATAAGAGAGTGAATAAATTATCTCCTTTCTAGTGTTAGTCATGATGTTTGGTTTTACAATGGTATTATTTTTCACCGTGGAACAACGTAGACTTTTCTGTCAAATTTATTCGTAATTTTGCGGCAATCGTAAATTTATTTGTAATCCACAAAACAGTAAAATGTCCCTCTTAATGCCAATATCGTTTATATTTCCCAAAGAAAGGGTGCGTCGCTTCTCCCACTCCTCTGTGTCTCATTACGTTCGTGACGTCACAGTAGACCCTGCCTGAGGCCCCAGTCCTTAGGTGGGGGAAAAAGACAGTGGGAACTGGTAAATATAATGAGACGGGGCAAATATGCTGGGACTTAAATATAACGACACGTAATTATACCAAGACTCTACTGTAGCATACTAATAATTTTCTCGATATTAATAAAATAAAATTACATCGTTTATATAATTTTTTTAATTCAAGGAAACGACTAAACTATTCTAGTAAATATTTATTTGAGATTTTTTCTGCATTAGTACAGTTTACATATTTTTATTTTCACAAAGTTCTTTTCAGAAAACATCAATTAATCAACTATTTTTAACATATAAAGTATACAATAAACGTTTCCATAAAATAATGTAAAATTATTAATTTCTTAGTGAAACAAACATGAGCATCAATATATGTAATATTGAAAGCTTAAAAATGAATAAACAAACAAATAGAAGAAATAATTACATTTTCTACTGTTGATCAACTAATTTTTATTCACCTCAATTAATAACAAATTAAAAAGGTTAAAAAATAGCAATATAAAGAAAACTAAATAATTTGAATGTGTTATTCAATTCTCTTGCAATATCATTTTTAAAAGATGTAATAAGTTTCGTTTTTTATTACCAATATGTTATCTTTATATTATGTAATAACTCCTTTCGTATTATAAAAGAAATTGAAAGCTTCACTTTAGTATCCCGTCAGATTTGACTTCAAGATGAATGACGCAATTCTAACACGATGTGCAAAAAACTCACGTTTTCGATGGAAAAATAAAAATAATGTATTGTCTAGAATTTTGATCTTAGCATTCTCAAATGCCTCAACATTTTAAAAACTAGACAAAAAACTGGTTAAATTAACTTTTAAATAATATAAATAATATTGTCCAATTTTCGATTTTCTTTAATGCGCATTAGAGTACATAACCGGTGTTTTGCAGTTAAATAGTCACTTTAAATATTCGTGAATAGTAGAATAAATGTAATAAAATAGATTAAACGGTAACAAGTTCTTGCCATAGTAAAAATAGTTATCGTATGGTATATTTTCCATTATTTTAAATTGTGAAATTAATATGCAGTCAACAACATTTAACGTTATTAATTCTACTTTTATTATATGTTAAAATAAGTAGTACTAATATAAATAAAACTTCATCGTCATTTTCTTAAGTACAAAATGAAACTGCGTTTCATTTAATATATTCTATTTGTAGTTTATTTAGTACAAGGAAAGCTGATTTTTTCCTGCAAGATTATAATTGTTTGAAGTAAGCGTTTTTTATTATTTAAAAATGTTAACGACTTTTGATTGAAAATCAATAAACTACAGTTCAAAACATAATTTTTTTCACATATGGTCATTTCATCGTAAAGTTTTCATCACAAAATTAAAACCAAGTTTGAACTAACCCAACCTCACCAAAACTAACTTCAACTGAGTTAACATAATCTAACCCTATATGATTTCAACAAAAAAAAATGACATAATTTTTTTTTGCAGTGTAAGCTAAAATAATATAAATTAACTAACTATTACATACATGTAAGTAAGTATAAAAAGCGAGCTAGTAGTGATTATTGTGTAGATATCAGCGAAAAGAGAAAAAAATAAAGTATTAACCCGTTTCGTCCTGAAATGCCCTAAATTTTCAGAATGACCATATCTGCAGCTATTTTTTTTACTATGGCGGTTTAAACATAAAAAAATCGTGAATTTTGAAAAAATTTGTTCAAATAATCGTATTTTTGAACTGGAAACCGTGTTCGAATCAAGCTGAATCTCTGTATCTGGTGGAGCAAATAGTTATTCTAAAAGATAGGATGGTTATTAATTCACCATTCAAAATGGCGGATTCAAAATGGCGGACCTCAGTGAACATTTTGTTGAAAAATTTCTGGACGCTCTAACTGAACAATTATGAGCTTGTTTTAAAAAATGCTAAGAATAAAAAATTCTTAGAATTCGCCGAGAAATATAGTGGATTTTTTCAGATTTTTTAAATGAATTTTTGAAAAATTTTTTTCAAAATTCTTTTCAAAATTGTAATTTTTTTTTCAAAAAATTCTGAACAAAATTTAGTGCATTCTCTGATGAATTCTTAGAGTTTTTTTATTCTATGCATTTTTTCCCAAAAGTTGATAGTTTTCGAGAAAGAAAAATCTTAAACTATAATATTTGAAATTGATTTCCTCGAAAACTATCAACTTTTGGAAAGAATTGCAAAGAACAAAAAACTCTTAGAATTTATCAGAGAATGCACTAAATTTTGTTCAGAATTTTTCGTAAATAAATTAAAATTTTGAAAAAAATTTTGAAAAAAAATGTCTCAAAACCTCATTTACAAAATCTGAAAAAATTCCACTATATTTCTCAATGAATTCTAAGAACTTTTCATTCTCAACATTTTTTTTTAAAAAGCTCGTAGCTTTTGAGTTAGATCGTCCAGAAATTTTTCAACCAAATTTTGACTGAAGTCCTCCATTTTTAATCCGCCATTTTGAATGGAGAATTAATAACCATCCTATCTTTTAGTGTAATTAATTACTCCACCAGATACAGAGATTTGGCTTGTTCCGAACACGGTTTCCTGTTCAAAAATACGATTATTTGAACAAATTTTTTCAAAATTCACAATTTTTTTATGTTTAAACCGCCATAGTAAAGAAATGGCGGCAGATATAGTCAATCTGATACCGGATTTAGAAAGTTTGAGAAAAATACAATAGGTATGGTTATATCAAAACGATTGAGTGATTTTTTCCCTAAGAAAGCTCCTGATGAAAAGAAGTCAACATTTACGGCATTTCAGGACGAAACGGGTTAAGGTACTGTTATCGAGTACGGGTCCAAAGACCGAATTTCACCAAGTCGAAAACTCATAAAATCCATTTTTAAAAACAACTTGGAAAAAGAGGAATTTTATACTTTGAAATTTCGTTTCGTCGACGGAACGTGGGCTATCTCCAGGTCAATCATAAATAGAAGACAAGAAAAAATAAAGCAATAATCGGTGATTTCCTGGTGTACAAACGTTAGAAAAAATGTTTGACAACACAAATTTAAAAACTTGGATACGGGTCAAAAACAGACCCAAAAACCTACTGGCAAAAAACCGACAGTCCAAAAACCAATACCCAAAAAACCAACAGTAGAAAATTCGACATTTCAAAAAAATGATTAGTTAGTTGATTTTTTTATGTTTTCGGTTCTTCGAACCGCACACCAACATTTTACTCCTAAAAATCAGTGTATCGACTATCTTAATTCGATTGTAGAATATTTGAAAAATTCCGACTTGTTTAACATCGTATTGAAAGGTACTTTAAAAAAAAAAAGTAAAAAATTTGGAAACAACACTTTTTCTTGTATCACGAAATAACAGAATTGCCATATTTTTTTTACATTTTCTAACTATAATTTAATAAAACTTGGTACACATTCCGCTGCAAAAAGTTTTTTTTTTATACGACACCATATACATGTAAGCATTTGTAGTGAATTGTAATTCTCTAATGTTGCTATTAAAATTGAATAGTAGAAACTAAAATATAACAGTGTCAGGATAGTGACTGGTGAAACTAGAACTGTGAATATTGGAAAATGAATTCACAGGAAGGGTAGGGAAAATGCATCCCCATAGTTCCTTCCCGCAAGGGATGTAACAGCCCTTGACATTTCTCCATTGTGTAGTTTGTATACAGTTTCCACAGTTCTGAATTCATCGTAAGTTTTTGAACAATATTAAAAAGTTATTTTAAGAACAAAATAAGGAAATTAGTTCTATTGATTAGAATAAAAATTTAAATAGTGTCTATAATGGCCAAAAACAAAAAATGAGTCACTCTAATGCGATTGGTGTAATTTTTTTAGTCTAATAGGAGTTCAAATATTTTAATCCTTTGGAGTGTACTTAAAATCACATGCAGTAAATCATTAATATCAACCTGACTTATCAGTAGATTATTTAACTCCACGGTTTAGCATGAATTTGTTACATTGTCTACTACAGAGCATCATTAATCAGAACAAAAATTGTTGTAAGTGGAAACAGAAGGTCCAATTTATGTATATCAATTTTTCTTTTGATGTAGCGTCTAGTGGAATTTATTATAATAACAATTAAATTAACGTCTCGGTTTTAATAGGGATGTCCCTTTTGGAATTGATTAGCATCCTATTCTGTATCCGTAATATTGTTTCGTGGACAAATCTGCTGTTACATAAGCATGTCTCTTGAATTCCATTTATCTTGAAACAAGGGTGCATATAATTGAGTTTGAATTTCATCGGCAAGTAAATTTGTTTAGTCGTTTAATTATATTATTGGCGTTAATTCCTTCGGAATTAAATGTGAATTTTAACATGTTGAAATACTTGAAAACGAAAAATTTAAAACAAAGTAAACATTATTTTATCGCGATAAAATATTCTATCAAGGACGTAAACAACATGTCTACATTTCGAAAATCGAGTGAAGGAGAGGAAAATATTTTAAGGTTATGTACTAAAATGACCTAAAGGAAAAAACTTGGCACATGAGATATTCAATATAAATCAAAATTGTTCCTGAAGATATTTTCGTAAAAATCATTTCCGATTCTCGGATTTTTATTTAAATCTGTTTATCATGAACAATTTTAATCATTTTGAAGGTTAATTTTGACCCATTTTCGAAATTGTATTTGGATTGATTCACATAATTCCAAGAATGTTTTAAAAATGCTGATTATGTGCGCTGCAGTCGATGAATCATTGCATATTGAAAATTCCACGAAGTCCGCATTTAAATTAATAGGTAAAAATTAACAATGAAATTGAATTAAATTATTCTGCTGACAAAAAAAGCAAATACTAAAATTGTACGGATTTTTTTTTGCAAAGAATCTGTAAGCGATGAAGGCGCATCTAACTTTTATCGATTCGTCTGGAATTCCCTTCCTCTTAAATGCTTCCCTTATAAAAATGTAGCCAAAAGGATACTCTTTTTCCGTAAACGTTGAGGGACCCTGTTTGGAGAGGTTAATAATTCAATAGATAGGTCTAAATTATTCGATCAGATTTTCATTGACGTAAACGAAGGGAACTAACGATAAGCAGTTTATATTTATTTAATGAATCGTTTTTTGGTATATATTCACTTTAGACTCATCTACCATCAAATTGTTTTTTTTTTTGTCCATATTCCACGAACAGTGTAGCTGTTCTGTAAATGTACTATCTGGATGGAGAATTTTGTAATAAATGAAAAAAAATCCACTTTCTAAAGGGAATTACAAAAAAAGATAGTAGAGTTTCTTCAAGGAACACTAGACGGCGCTTCCGATTCAAAACAAAACTCACAAACAATGAATGCGGGGCGGGGGGGGGGGTATACAACGGTCAGTCCATAAAATAGGAATTTTTGTAAAAAATAGTAAATTTAAAATGTCTGAACAAATTTTTTCGGAATTTGGGCTCTGTACAAGTAATGTCATTTATTGTACTCTGCCTTTTAATATATATATATATATGAAAGAAATTGATTTTTAATTAATCGAGAATTATTGGAAATGATTTTTTTTACACATTTCATTGAAAAATTGATTCATGCATTTTTAATGTAGGGTTTTTAATGTAAATTCCTAACTTACCGGTGGATCTGAACCTCTTAATGTGTAGATTCAATGACAAATACAGAGAATGAACGATCGATGTGAAATTTGTCAAAAGGGCAAGGAATATCAAGATTGTGATCTTTTTCTTCGCCCTTTTTCATCGCACACTAAACAAACTGTCTGACAAAACTACCGTTGCGTTAGTATACATAAAAAAACTTTTTTATTTTATAAAATCCTATTAATTACTTATTTTCACTATTTTTATTAATGTTAAACTTCATTAGAAACCTAAAAATGCAAAATATTTAGATTATTTTGTTTAATTTAATATAAACTTATGATTGACTTATGATTCAATTATTTTAATTTTAAATAAAAACAGGAGAAAAATATTAATTTAGTTGATACGAACTTCTAAAATATATTTTAAATGTTTCTGACTAATTTCCCGTATGTGTAATGTTTAGGAAATGTTCGTAAATAATCCTTTTTCCGGTGACAATTTTTCATGTACGTTAGAACGATTTTCTTAGGAAAATGTTTCACGTTGGGAAATTTACGCTTATGTAGATAATTAATGCTCATCTAGGACAATATTAGCAAGCATTTTCGAAAATGTGCAGTAGTAACTCAGAAGTGACCGTATGAAGCTGGAGGAAAGTAAAAATTCGAGTCAACGCAAATAAAATTAGTGGTAAGTTACAGTAATGATTTTTTTATGATCTTACGTAAAATCTACTTACATGCTGATAGCAAAAATGGTCGAATGGCAGCTTCACACTACATAATAAGCCACAAATTGTTTCATCATAAATTCGAGATCATGTAAGGCTTAATTTAAATTCGGAAATGGGCTACTTTTTTAAATTAAGTCAAAGTTTGTGTTTAAGATACTACGAAAAACAATAAAGGTTTACATTTTGGCTTAAAGTCAAATTTTTCTAACTTGGATAAAACAAGTTCGAACAGGCTAAGTTTAAGTCCAAATATTGACTAAAAATTGGTTTTACTGTCTTAAAGAAAGAGGTCTTAAATATAAACTTTGACTTAGTTTATGACTAATCAGCACAAATTCCGACTGAAATTAACTTAGCGTTCAATTCTAAAGATAACAATTACTGATCGATAGTGACGAATGATGATTAGTAGCAATGAACGGAGATGACTGATGTGGTTCTGTTGGTTATTGACACCTGAAGTCTAATAGCGAATGATTTTCAATGACATAATATCAGCTGATGGCAGAATGTAAGGTCTTCAATCTTTATTACCAGTTATCTGTCAGCAGCATCGATTCTTGTTATCATCATCAATTCCCTTGATTAGCATTATTGCTGTTGATCAGGTGTTTATGTAGGTTGATGATGATAACTGAATTCTAATACCGAACGATCTGGAATGACATTGTCAGCTGCTGACGGAATACGATTCTTCATATATAATCCACCTTTATCATCAATTCCTGTCATCATCATTTATGATGATAATTATTATTGCGGTTGATGATGGTGGTGGTTCATCTTAGTCAATGATGATACTTGCATTCTAATATCGAACTATCTTCAATGGCATAATGTTAGCTGATGACAGAATTCGATTCCTGATGTATAAAACACCTTTATCTTCAATTCTCGTCATAATCGTCTATTTCCGTCATCGACGTTATTGCTGTTAATGGCGTACTTCAGCTTGGTTAATGATGGCACCTTAACTCTCACATCGAACGATCATGAAGGACAATGCCAGCTAATGCATAATCTACCTTTATCATCAATTCCCCTAATTGACATTATTGTTGTTGATGACGTGATTCATATTCGTTGATGATGATACCTAACTTCTCACACCGAATGATCTTCAATGACAATGTCAGCTGATGACAGACTTCGATGTTTGACGTATATACCACCTTTATAATCAATTCCTGACATCACACAATCAATTCCCACCCTCGTCATTATTGCTGTTGTCGGTATTGTTCATATTAATGGATTATGACACCTGAATTCTCATATCGAACGACAATTTCAGCATCTGATGATATAATAGAATGCTATATCTATATTTTACATCTATTATCAATTCCCGTCGTTATTGCTGTTCATGTTGTTGGTCATATCAGTTAATGATGACACATGTATTCCCATACCGAACGATCTTGAAAGACAATGTCAGATGATGTCAAAATACGATGTCTGATATATAATCCACCACCCGTATAACACAATAAGCTCCTATGGAGTTCCTCAGAACCTTCTTAATCACCTTGAGAGCTTCGTTTGTAATAACTATAGACTTAGTATGGAGTTCTCTGGGAGCTTCTATGTCCGCTTTTGCGAACACTCATGTAGCTCCGTTCTAACTCCTAAGGAACTCGCAAGTAAGTTCGCTGGAAGCTCTTTAGAAGCTCTCTGGAAGCTCAGTAGAAGCTCTCTGGGAGCTCTCTTGAAGCTCTTTGGAAGCTCTCTGGAAGCTCTTTGAAGGTCTCATATACGTTTTATCGGAGAAGAAGTAAAATTACTCACAAGATGAAAAAACAGGAAAATAATCCAGAAGGGACTCAGGAACGGCAGCGGGAGGAACAGCAGCAACGAACCACAACCAACAGCAGCAATATCACACAGGGCAAAAATCCAACGAGAAAAATGCTGCAAAAAATAACAAAAACCGATTGAAAAATGCAAATAAAGATTAAGATAATTATAATATTATATTATTCGTTCTAACCTAATCTCGATGTTTGAAGTTTGAATCAGGCCAGTAAACCACGTGAACTATAGAAATAACGCGCTCTATTCGTATATCTCTATGCGGGAAGAACAATAAAAAATCACGATGAATATCACAGAAGCACCAGAAGAAAGCTGTTCGCTGGTCGAGGTTAGGTTACCGCTTTAACTAATTCGCCCGGAACTCAGATGTACTTCTGTAACGGAACTTCCACGGAGCTCTTTCAAGAGCAATCGGAGCTTCAACAGAACTACACTGGAGTTCTGTCAGAACTTTCTTCAGAGTTTCGTGAGAGTTCGCACAGACTTAAAATTGTGCCCGCCCGTGCAAGCTTACTGGCAGAGCTTCCAGAGAACTCATTTGGAGCAATTGTGCGAAGTCTTAGGAAGCTTCTGAAATTGAACTCCTGAGGAACTTAAAGAGAGCTTTGTGTTATACGGGCATTATCATCAATTCTTCTCATCGTCATAAATTGTCGTCATCATCATTGTTGCTATTGATGGAGTTCTTACGACTGCTTGATGATGTCAGCTGAATCCACATATTGAACGATCTTGAATGACAATGTCAGATGATGACAAAATACGATTGCTGACTGGTGTCACTAAAAAACATTTAACAGACTCTTGTTACATGTCACATTCCAAATATAATTAATAAATATGTACAAAAACATATATAGTACCTGAACTCATCACTAGGTCAACGAACGCTTGCATGATCCGAGAAGGTTGTCCTAAATGCGTATTACGAAAATTCATTATCATAACTCAGTGCATTCACGAGGGGAATATCAATAAATCAATATATCGACGTATTCCTTTAGTTGGCTTTCACTATTTAGGCCTCTCTATAGCCAGTAGCAATTTACGACAAACAAAATTCTCAAGAGATTTCCGTTCCATTTCCGAGGATGACTCGGATGCATTCGGTGGCGTGAATACCGAAACTACCAATTACGTCGCCGCATATGTAATTTCGTTGATGCACTATACTATGCGTTGTTGCTCCCAGCACCGCAAACCGTCCTCTTGCAATTTCCAGTATTTTGCATTCTTGTACAATGGCAATGCGCATAATGCAAATAATAGAAATCTAAGTTATTCACTGATGAATACCAGTGATTTACTACAGCGTACAGCAAAATTCCAAAGCACCATTAGTTCATGAATGTAAATCGTAACATTCATATTTCACAGGTTACATGGTGAATTTTGAGGTTATTTTCCAATTTTTTGTGTGACGGGGGTGTTTGTTTTCATTAGTTTTGCTCCGTTCTTTAAAAATGTTGATGTTTTTATGAGGATATATGCCCACTGTTTTAATTGTTATTTATTTCTGCGTTGTTGTAATCGTGAATATTGTTGATAGAAGTAATAGGCAACTCGGGGTGTATAAATAGCAATTTTCTTTAGTTTCTTTTTTTACTTCGACCCATGCAGTCAAGGGGGAAGCCTCAGGCTGTAGGGGTGAATCCCTCAGTTTTACGTTGGATTGGCACTTGTAACATGTGCTTAGAATCGAAAACGATTCTTTCCTGCAAGTCGGGGATGATTATCGTTTTCACGTCCAACATTTCGAATTCTAGAATGTCAGCTTTCAAAGTTGCTTTCGCAATTTGAGTTTGCAATCTTGGGATTTCTGTTTGCAGTATTGAACGAACGTTAGGTTAGTAGAGTAATCAGGATGTAACTAAACTCCGGTTGATTAATCTCCAGTTGATAAATACAAAATCATGTACAATTTTGTCGGATAATGAGTAGTTTGTAATGTTTCTTTTTATTTCCTTGTGTGTTTAAACTTTTGTATTAAATTTCACGATCGATTCGTATACAGCTGACGTTGACGAATGTTCTGAATGAGCGCACCCCATAGTTTCAGGAAATTCAGTTAAATTCGAATCGTTTTCAATTTCCGTAAATTTTTTTGTATTCAGTCTGATAAATTTGAATCTTGCAAACTTCATACAGTGAATATGGTCTGTTAATTAAATTTTTATTTTGATTTACACAATTATTTAACAATGTAACGGTTTTCAGTAACGGTTTAATCAATATTTTAATATAAACAAATTTTCGCAAATTTTAACCAAAATTTAAATCCATATATGAAATTCAAATATGTTATCAAATAATCGTCACGATTTTGAAGTTTACAATGATTTGAAACTGTAAATGTCGATTTTTGACATATCTCATCGCATGTGTCAAGCCTTCGATTATAATTACAATTTGAATAATAGTATCAAGGGAATTCATCATTCGGTACAGACTTCAAGCCTGCATTGCGTAATTTGTGGTTCATTGGCAATACTTTATTCATATAAAATTAGAAGTAAATTTAATGGCCAATACAGTTCGATATAACTTGTGCCAAACACAGGTTATAAGAAAGGTTATTAGAAAAAACCCAAAAGATCAAAAACTGGGTTTTTTAACTCATCACCCAACGTTTCGACCTCTTTGGAGGTCCTCCTCAGGGGCATCTATCATAATGAACTGTATTGGCCATTAAATTTACTTCTAATTTTATATTAATATATTACAGTTCATTTAATAAGTTTTAATAACACTTTAACAATACTTTATTCAGTTTAATTATCGAAACAATGTTAATTACTTTGCTAGGAATTAACAATAAAAATATTGGATTAGAATTATTATTGTTTCAATAATTAACGTCAAAATAATGTAGATAAAACAAGCTCAAAAATGTGTAAAATTTGTTTTGTATTTAGTACTTAAAAAATGAAATGATTTTCGAAACGTATGTAATGAAACCAAAAAATGTTGAAAAATGTGTAGCAATTAACTTTTATCAAAATGTATGTATATAGAAAATAAGTAGGAAATTATTCACCAGATAAAATATTAATTGATTTAACCCATTAACGCCCAAAAGATACTTTTTCTTCCGTCTATTTCAGTCGAGTATTTTGTATCAAAATGGAAGTTAACAAAAATTAAGAGATACATATCCTATTGTTTTCGAGGTCGCTCTTCAAGATTTCGTATTCAAAATTGAGTTTCGGCCATTAGGAATTCCAATATGGCGTCTAATTTGAAAAAATTTTCAAAAAAATTGGGAAATATTTATTCTTATCAATGTTTTTCGAGCCCTTAGAATATTGGGATCGTATTGAAACTCTGAATAAAGGTGAACAAAATACTTCAATTTTAAGGACAAATTTTACTTTTATACCCTACATCATTTTAACGACCTCAAAATGGCCGCAACAATGAAAATTTCTTTGAAATACAATGGTAAGAATGAAAAGTTCTCAGAATTCATCTAGAAATATGACGGATTTTTTTTAGATTTTTGTAATGAATTTTTTTTTAATTTTTTTCAAAATTGTAATTTATTTTCGAAAAATTCTGAAAAAAATTTAGTGTAATCTCTCATGAATTCTAAGAGTTTGTTCTCTTTTGTATTTTTTCCGAAAGTTGATAGTTTTTGAGAAAATAAATTTTAAATATTATAGTTTAGGATTTTGTTTTCTCGAAACAATGCAAACATTTGGAAAACATTGCAAAGAACAAAAAATTCTTAGAATTCATTAGAGAATACAGTAAATTTTTTTCATAATTTTTCGTTAACAAATTACAATTTGAAAAAAAAATCCCCAAATGTCATAAAAAATCATTTTTATCATTATCAGTTTTAATAAATCATGTTATCATTTTTTAAATAAAGCTCATAGTTTTGAGTTAGGGCGACCAGAAAATTATAAAGAAATTTTTATTGTTGCGGACATTTTGAGGTTAGAATTATGTAAGGTATAAAAGTAACATTTTTCCTTAAAATTGAAGTATTTTGTTCAGAGTTTCAATAGAATCCCAATATTCTAAGGGCTTGAAAAAAGTAAGTGATAAACATAAATAATGTTTATTTAAATGATATTTACAAATATATAGTGTTGTTTCAATCTAGTTAAAAAAAGAATTGCATTGTTTGTGAGTTAAAAAAGTAATTTAAAAAATACATGAATGGGATTAAAAATATAGTAAGTTTTTGTTTAATTTGAATATTGTAGGTTAGGAAACGACTTTATCGGATCCTTAAGAGGGTTCGAAAGTGGTGCGCTAATAAAATAGGAATTTTCATTAAAAACCCAAATTAAAAAAATTACTGAATCGATTTTCCAAAATTCCCGACCCAGGATTGAACCCTACCAGTTCCGTAATCCATTCACTAACCTCCAATGACTCTTAACGATACGTGGTAAATAATTAATACCTTATACCACGTACCTCAATCACGTAACAACACAGAGAAAAATAGATTGTAAGAAGTAGTTCTTAAACATTATGATTGTTCTGAGAACTACACTATTTAGTAATGAGTACAATCTGCGACGTAGTTGGTACAATGCCATTATGTTTCAACAATAACTTTAATATTGTAAACCACAATTTTACAATCTTATCATTATTAAATTCACATATTGTTATGATTACAGACTTAGATTGTATGATTTACAATCTAAACTTGTATCAAACGCACGCGCATGCGCTTGGGGAGCGCAAGAAATCCGTTAGTGTGTATACAATCGATAGGCAACGAAATATCGAACGCGAACTCGAAACTCGAAATCGAAAGACGTAGCCGAGACCGCCGAGACATAATAACATACATAGTACGATATCATCACGATAGGTGGTGCACGATCGTCAGTATATATCTCGCAAGTGTTACGCAGAAACGGCAAGTTGGTATATAAGAAAGCTTTCACGTTGAAAATGAATAATTGTGTGTGCGAAAATTGCGGCTTTGTGTGCGATCAAATATTAAGCGTTACAAATTCGTTTAGATTGTTATATAGTATGTAGGGTATATTTAATGTATAAACTACTTAAATTTAGGTGTCAACCGTACATATACCTTGATAAATGTATAGTAGTATAACAACCGCGAAGTTAAAAAAGGCATATCGTAGAGTGGAAGATTTATATGCGTTCAAAATATATTTTGTATACAGCATAAAAGAATTCATGATCTTACTATCTTCAGTTAAGGTAGTTCGACCCCAGAATATCATATGTTGCTGAAAAATATTTAATAACTTTCCCAAGAATTTAATTTCCATTATTAATAGTATTGTTGAAAAGTGAAAGCGTTATTCTTCTTGAAAAAAAATTTAAATGTGCAAAAATAATTTGTTAAGCCACTTTTGTTATTTTATCAAATTTTTTCTTCTCCGCTGTTAACAACTTTTTTAAAATGAACGGTTTTTAACGAATCATGACTTATTTTTTCGAGAAAAAAATTCTCTACAACTTTACCGCAGGTATTTTGAAATTTTCGAAGCCAACAATAAATTATCTCTATTTATTTTAAAAAAGAACTACTACTTTTAACGAATTTTGAGTAATTTTCGTGATCAGACCAAGAATCTTAAAAAAATTATGCGGTAAAGTTAAAGAGAATCTTTTTCTCGAAAAAATAAGCCTTCATTCGCTAAAATCCGTTCATTTTTACAAAATTCTTATCATCGGAGATGAACAAATTTGAATCAATAACAAAAGTGGCTTAACAAATTATTTTTGCACATTTTAGTTTTTTTTTCAAGAAGAATAATGCTTTCACTTTTCAACATTATTATTAATAATGAAAATTAAACTATTGGAAACGTTATTAAGTATTTTTCGTCAACCTATGATATTCTGGGGTCTAACCACCTTAATGTGACTGACAATAAAATATATTTAAAATATAGATGTATTATTGCCTTACAATGTACTAACTTCGTATAGTACTGGTTACAATTTCTTTACAGTGCGGAATACACGTCGTTGTATAATCTGTGATCGTACCCAGAACAATCTCTATTCGTATAACACGCAGATTGTCTCTGATACAATAGTGGATTAATGGCTTGAATTGAACAAATGAGCAACAATTAGCTGTGTACTTGTTTTTTCTATAGGATAGGTTTTTTTCATGTTTTGAGCTATGTTTGGCTAGCTTTTATACAAGCTGGCCAAACCTGTTTTTTTTTTTTTTAAATATGGGAGCAACAAATACGGGATTAGGGCAACTTTTGAGCAACAATTGAGCAACAAATGTTTGCATTAGTTTGGGTCGGTTTGGCCATAGATGCTCGGCCAACTTTTAGTACCTGTTAAATAATTGGTAACTTCTTTTTTTCTAATTGCAACTGGTAACCAAGTTTTTCGTAAATCAGATTTGAAGACTAACGTCAGGATTCGATGAACGTTTTTCAGTTCTTCATCCTGAACGTAAGTAATCACTTTCGAAAAACCAATTACAGCTCGCCACCAAAAAGAAAACAATGGAATCGGGAGATAACGATTTGGTATCAAGTGGAAAGGTAAGCTTGTCGACCAGAGCGCTCCTTCATTAGCGGAATCGAGTTTCAGTAGAGTCAAATGCGAAATCGAACAAAACTGCGTGTCGAAGAATACCGGTCTTTGGAATGGGTCTGATTGGACACACCGATAAAGTGTTTACGAAAATGCCAGGCCATTGTTTTCTGCATGTAGTTCAAGGCAAGTGCAGTAGCTATCAGTGCAGCCGTTTGTCCCAGAGTGCAGGCGTAACATAGTTTCGTGCAGTTACTATGGACTATAGATACACTTCCATTTTCCACCCTACTTATTAGTTTACTTGCTCACAAAATTCATTTCCTTACACACTATGCCGGCAATATAATGGTACTTTGTCATCCAACATGCATGACATGCATCCAGACATTGTCTTTAATCCAAGGAAGATGCTAATTTATGTGCGCATCGATTTTGCACCTCATGTTTTTCAAAAATAAAGATTCATTCATCATTGAAGATGAATCTTGATTTCGATTCTAAAGTACAACTTTAGAAACATTGAAAAATTTTAGTTGCCTACATGGAAAAAAATTATTCAGCCGACACATCCCAAGTACTTGTGTTGCCGCGATTTCGCTATATCAGCCTAATAACTTGGCTAAATCAGACAAAGTGATTCTCACCACAGGGAAAGTCACTTGTCTGAAATAGCAAAACAACTTTTGCTACGATTATCTCTAAAATGTCCCTGTCGATAACTTAACCTAACCGTTAACCACTTCAATGGTAATGGATCGGATATGTACAAAAACAATTATTGACAAACGTGGTAATGGATCATATGTGTACATTTTGCAATAACTTTTACAATTCTTTATGAATTTGCATGAAACTTGTGGTCGTTGAATCCGAATCTGTCGTCAAAATAGGGAAAATTCAAAATGGCGGATCCAATATGGCGGCTGTAAATTTGCTAAATTTATTAAAATGTGCGGCGCACATTTTTCTTTATACGGAAAACAGCTGAAAATTGTTACTCGGGGGTTGTCGGGGTCGCTGATTAAGAATCTGAAGTTAGATTTGGAAATTCAAAATGGCGGATCCAAGATGGCCGACCGAAATGCGAAAAATTACCCAAACTTTATGAAACTGGGTTCTCGGGGCCGCTGATTATAAATCTGAAATCAGATTTTGAAAATTCAAAATGTCGGTTCCAAGATGGCAGACATAAATGTAAAAAATTTACTTGATTTTGATGAAAGTTGGTACTCGGGAATTTGTTGGGTCGCTGATTACGAATTTGAAGTCAGATTTGGTAAATTCAAAATGGTGGATCCAATATGGCCGACATAAATTTGAAATATTACTTGATTTTTTAAATGATTAATTAAATGTTAAATTATATATTTTAGGAAAAAATGGAACCCGTGTTTCACCGTTTTTCGATATCTTAAGTACAGGGGTACCACTTCTGGCACTTATTTTTTTTAAACAGCTACCACTGAAGTGGTTAAATTAATGGAATTAAACAACATCAACATTTTGCGTTTGTCTCGTGAGAATTTTTCTTTTGTTTCAAGTTTTTCGTGTTGAATTATTCCCCATACATCTTACTGAAATTTGTATTATGACTCGATGCCAAGCTTAATTTCATGGGAGCAAATACGAAATTTAGAAGATCTATAATTTATTTTTAATTTCTTTTTAATTTCATCAGGTATTATGTACATATGAATGTATGTACTAGGGCAAATCAGTGCACACTACTGCAATTAGTGAAAGAGCCCATAGTAAAATATTCTGTTAAAACAGCCGAAATTCGGCTGCGTCAGGTACAGACTACTTTTGCCAAAATAGCCAAACTACTTGTGCTGTGTGAAACCAGCGCAATCGTTGGGCTGGAGTAGCTCAATCTTAGGCAGTCGTGGCCTAACCGTTCTTTCCGTGTATTTTTATTTTCGTCCATTGTGAGTTTTTAACCGTTTTTCCGAAATTCAAAATAGAGCATGAATAATGGCTCATGACGAACAAAGATGAAATATTTCCCGGGAATAATTTATTTTTTTACAACATTTGAGTTTGAAATAAATTTTTGATTGTCAGAATAGTGATTTTTACGATTTTTAAAAATAATTTTTCGTTTTCTTAAAAAGAAAGAGGCCCGTACTCGAGACATTTGATGTGCCCGGGAACGAAATAATTTTGAATATATTTGTTAATTGTAATATTCAGAAAAAAATTTTATTTAATTTGATTTAAAACGCAGGTAATATTAATTACCTCAATTCGACATTTTTATAACAAACTGAAACAAACTGTAACAGAAACTATGTCGTATTTTCGATCACACAGTTAATATCACCAATTACCCATTTCGTTGTAAAAAATTTCATCAAATATTCTAGTTTCACAATTCTAACGCAACTGAAAATAACTTATTGACTGAAATAATTAAAAAAATTGTTTCCCTTTACAAAAATTTAATGCATAAAGTTAATAACAGCAGTCTAGAAATTAAAATATAAAAACATTTTAAAAATTGCAAACTTTATCAATTAAATAAAAAAGTAATCAACATTACGACGAATCAATAATATGTAAACAACGAGTAATATATATTGTGATAGAATTAAAAGATTCGGGAAAGTAAACATAAAAAAATAGGATAAAACAAACAAAAACCGCAAAATATTTACTTTAATCAATAAATTTAAATTGACAAATAAAAAAAAGATAATAATAAATTGAGAAATGAAAATATAAACAAGAATGTTTATAGTAGTTGTCGCTAATTAAATGTTTTACTATTATAGCTGAAATTAGTAAACAAAAACTTAAAAAATTGAAGAATATACATTTATTGCATGGAGTTAAAAAATCTAAAAATTGATCATTTTAACAAGATTGATTTTTAAAAACTATTAAGGTGGAGATATTTTTTGTATTTCCCTAACTTACTAAATCTACCTTAGTTAGAAACGTTAAAAGAGGTAGAGTTTTTGTATGAAATACTTAACCTTAAAATAATCTTTTATTCACTCCACAGAAAATCATGTACACTTTAGCGCAAACATTATTTGTTGATGCAGCAGTTGTAAATTCGCGGGTATGCCACGAATTTAAATCGCGGGGATCTCCTATCTTATCCCCACATCTTTTGGAGGCGTAAAATTGCATGTAACGCTCGCAAAATGGGGCGTAAAATCGAATTTTACGCCTACTGCATCGTAGAATGAATTTCTGATAAAGACGGTAAGAATTTCACATCAAGCGGGAAAATTACATTTTGCGACGTATTCACAGGATGGATATATACACCAAAATCTAATTGGCTTTAAATGACATTTAGTTTGAGAGTTATCCCGCGTGCGTGCGTACATACATCCAGCCAATTTGTATTTCTTTCTCATTTCGACGGCTTCCTGTAGGTGATTTAGTGTGTGGTAAATTCCCTGGATTGAAAATTATTGCACTGGTCTAGGAATTATTCCTAGTGATTTTTGTTGTTGTTAAACATGTTGTAATTGTAAGTAACTTTGATGTATTTTTTATGTATTTTGCATCTTAATCGTTGTCGCGAAAGGCATATATCATTCTTAAAAATTTCTATAGCGATTTCCTAAACGAGTTACCGAAGTTTTTTATCGTTACGGTTTCAGAATTTTACGAAACAGAGTTTAGTAATTTTCTGAAATATTTTGGTAATATTCTGAAATCTTTTGGTAATTTTCTGAAATCTTTTGGTAATTTTCTGACATTTTTTCGTAATTTTTTGAAAATGTTTCCTAAAATTCTGAAACGGTTACAGTAAAAAACTTCAGTTACTATTTCAGAAAATTTCTAGAGAAATTTCTAACAGTTGGCGCTGTTGTCAAATTTGCAAGCTTTGAACCGCTATATTGGCGGATGGCCCAATCACCTTTCTCCAAATGCAAACTTTGAGTACAGTAGTCCAAAGTTATAGGTCTATCCTAAGTTATAGATTTGACTTGTCCAAAGCTATACCACTCTCTTCCTCTCGTTCCCCCACCACATTGTTTCGCTGAGCCACACTCGCTCACGTGGTGGGGATAGATAGGGGCTATATCTTTGGATAAATTTCCGCCATTTTGAAAGAACGGACGGTATAACTTAGGATGGGGACTACTGTAGTTTGAAAAACGGCCACCAACAGTCAGATTCCAATAAGGACGAGAGACGAGTTGACCAATCAGGAGCCTCCCTGAAGTTTTGGAGGTTTTGTTCTTCTACCTTGTCGGCGAATTGGCTGACGGATTCAGCCAATTGTAGTCCGTAATGGGATCTTAATCAACGAATATAGAGCACTATACTGACCCAAATGCGGGACCAAATACATTCCAAAGATAATTCAGTTAATTAGGTTAACAAAATGCTATATAAAAGGTTTAAAAAAGAACCTTTTACATTGATATCGTTTCAATATCAAAAATGTAATAAAACCTCTATTATATAAATGAAATCGAATCACTATCAATAATGTACAATACTTTATATATTGATATATATTGAAATACATAAATAACCGGCAGTTTGATAAATAAATTTTCAAAATCCATCCATCAAAATTTTCAAACAAATAATTCTATCCAAACTTTAATGCCGATTTCAAAACTCGTCGCTACTTAATTCAATACAACGCCCACCTAGCATCAGGCATGCTAATACAAGAGAGAATTTGGAACTATGAATATGGATGAAGTTAAGTCGGTAAATATGGCAAACATTTTCGAATATTGAAAGACGTCACAGCTTATAAAAGGATATAAAATATAAGACCAACAAAATCCTAACAAAAATTTTAAATGTACTTAGAAATAATAATTTAAAAAATCACAACACAATGAAACTTCTGAAAAATATTAAAAAACGTTAAAAAATTACAAAATTAACGGCAAAATGTTGGATTAAAGTTAAAAAAAACCCGTAAGCAACTAAAGATATAAAAATTGAATAAAATACATCTTAAGTACCAATGTATTTTCGAGAAAGTCTGCCATCTAGCGGTAATCCCGTGAATTTCAGTCACATTATTA
The DNA here is from genome assembly GCA_030407085.1 of Trichopria drosophilae. Classification (NCBI taxonomy): domain Eukaryota; kingdom Metazoa; phylum Arthropoda; class Insecta; order Hymenoptera; family Diapriidae; genus Trichopria; species Trichopria drosophilae. Next base: position 106,778,560 of record CM059585.1, on the reverse strand, counting down.
TTTTTTATTGGGTAAAACATTACTACATTCCTATATTATATCGAATAAATTAATAAACACTACAAAAATATTTATTTTTAAGTAGCAACCTACTTTCGAGAATGTCTGCCTAGTGGCTGTCATCCTTCGCATTTCGTTTCCGGTATATTAAATTGAAGTTGCAGTCCAATTACTGAACGTTTTATTGTGATGACATTGATGATATATAAACACAAAAACAATGGTTAATTTTGTTACATAAACAAAACATTTGCAATTACCATTCACTACTGGGAAATCCGTAACGTTCGCTAGTATGTGTTTTATTTTGTCTGACAAGAATTGTACGCAAAAATCGACATAGTATCTGGAAAAAATAAGAATGTAAACACTGAAATGCGTCATTGTACTTTCGAGAATCTCAGCCATCTAGCGGTCATCCGCAGAATTTCATATTATTGCTCGGCGATTCACAACGTTACTATAACAAAATGAACGTGCAGATAAATTGGCACGGAATAACCTATTGTTATCAAGCCATTAACACCCCCACCCCAGTTCCATCCCCAATGAAAACTCTAAATGACATTGCGCAACGGAGGACAATGGCGGAGAATTAAAAGGGAAAACATGTGCGTACGAGTCCATAACCTTAATTGCAGTTAGGGAGAAACCTCGTGTATAGGTCAACCTCATGGAATTCGCCAGTTACTTTATTAATATCCCTGTGTCTCATCGGCAATGTCCGAAGATCATAAAGCGCAGTTATCTCATCGCATACAAATCAGAGCGGTTCGGTGGCTGTGGGGGACCGTCGGGGGTGATGGGGGGGGGGGGGGGCGGCAACTTAGTTACCCAGAATAACGTTCACCCTCGCCCCTTGTGCGCAAGTGCGCGCGAAATTGGCCGGATATTGGTAAAGCGAATTTTCGGTCGTAGGGTGGTTGGCGGTCGCAGTGCTATCGATTGACGTTGTTCCTTGATTAAAGTTTCTTTTAAAATGTCCACCGAACGTAATTAGCAAGCAATCGTGCGTTCCTACCGCTCTATTTATGGCCGGTAAATAAAAAATTGGCGTCATTTTCTAATTACTTTTCGAGCGGCGATAAGCGCGGTCGCAATTACCGCGTACGAGGATTGTACTCTTTTTATCGCTTTGCGCTTTCCTCGATGATTAATTGTCGATGTAGATTAAAATATTGCTCGTTCCGCGCTCACGCTTGCTGCAATTTTTACGATTTTACGAATATCGTGACGAAATATCGAATTCCGCCGCTTGCGGGAAACAGCGCACCGCGCCATCTATTGAAGCTTATTGTAGTATCGGAAATAAGAATTTTGGAAATTAAAAATTGTTTCTTTTGCGCTTACGGTAGTTTTTTGCTTTGATCTTATGAAAAGAGAAAGTTCGTCGATCGCGGGAAACAGCGTATTGCGCCATCTATTGATGGTCGTGAAAAATTCTTTTTAAATGAAATTTTCTTTTGTATCTTTGATGATTGCGGTCGTGGTTACCGCAAGCTGTGCGTATCTTCAAGTTAGTTACATCAAATATCGTATCTTTTGGCTCTATTATGAATGTTTAGCCCCTCTTCCGCTAATGAAGTGAATCCAGGAGACAAAAGGTTAAAAACAAAATGTCCCAGGAACAATGACCCTCTCCGCCATGGTGGAATACTCACTAATTAACGTTGCAGGAACATATTCCCGAGGTGTAATATTCTAATAGCGGAGGGACAACGAGTACGCGACTTTTGCTTTCGTTTACACGAGGGTTTGCTCCGAAGGTGGTATGTCGGATATCAACTCGAGTCTTATCATCAATGTACCCCCTGCCCTCAGCCTCTCTCGGCCCCTTACTCTCGCTTCAACCCCCTTTGGCACTTGTAGGAATTTCGCAACTCTTTATGCATTCAAAGAAGCAAAATGGGAGCATTCCTCTCCCCATCTCGCTCCTCGAGTAATACTCTCTCCCTCGTGTCTCGCCAGCGATCCTTATGGGCACTGCGCAATCGCACAAATTTCTGTCATGTTCAAGAATAGTAGTTTATGGATTTTCGGCTCTCACCTCTCGCCACCACACCGTTCCCCCTTACACTTTTTCCGCTTCCTCTGGCATTACTATAGGCAAAGCAGCTGCCGCCCAATTTCCCTGGAAAATCGAAGCATTCGATGTTTCTCTACGGAGGTTTCGATTCGTCGAGTGGAAGGCAAAGAGTGGCATGCGCTCTTTAAAATCCGGATGCGGGTTAAGATTTACTGGTGAATGGATACTGTAGATAAAAGCCGATGAGCAGCGGCGATACAAAATAAATCCAGACAAAATGTGGAAAATTTTAAATCATGAAAAATATCCTCCGTTCATATTAAACGAAATCAATAATGATAAAGGTCAAAGCAAACAAAAGCCTACAAGCCAAAATAAATTTCCGCACTTCATCGTTATGCCGCCAGGTGTCGTGTGGTTCTACGTCAGTTTTTCGCGAGCGCAAAAGACACCGAGTGTTCAGTGAAAGGTACTGAACTCTCCGATGTCGAGTAAGAAACATTTTTTACTGATTATTCATAATAACTGGAGGAATGTTTTATAAAATTTCAAGAAAAAGGTCAAGTGAAACGAAGGTATCACACCAAAATTAACTCCTATATAAGCTGGAGAAAACATTTCTAACTTACGATTTTATAAAATTAATGCTTAAAGATTCCATACGTTGTGTCGCTAGGTGGCGTACGGTTCTATGTAAGTATTTCGCTAAAGATAATAAGTAAAAATGAGTTACGCAAATGTATTTTATTGTTTGATGTACAATAAGTTTAAACAATTTTTTTTCCCGAATATTCCTAAAAAAAATTAATATTCAGAAACTTGAACTGTTAAAATATCTGGGGATATGTCATGTATTTACATTTCGAAACGATATTCCGATCGGTCTATTTGAATCTAACGTCAAAACGAGGTGCGGAAAATCAAATTTGTCCGAATATATGATCGCGGTTGATCGCCGGCAAAGGCAAACACAAAAGAGCAAATTCGAAACTTTGCGTTCGCCGTGTATACAATTGGATTTTTTTTTATCGTCAGTGCACTGGGAACAGTCATACGTCGGTATGTTTGCACAAGTCTCACTTTCCAGAGGGCAGACGCGCCCCCATTTCGAAGGGCGGCGGGTTTTGTCTCCCGGAGTCCCGTCGTTAACCGCACTTATTTTTTATAATTTAAGAGGGTATCCGTTCTTACGAGGGGTGAAACTCGATTACGTGATTTGTAAAAAACGATATTTTCTTTCGCATATTTATCCTGTTATTTAATTTAATGCGTTCAATTAATTTGCCGTTATTTTGTCGATTTTAATTTCAAATTTACAGTGCGATTCTTCATTTTAAAAAATTGGGAATTAGTTCTATTCTTTTTCGACATTTTTCGATACTGGGTTGGCTTTTGGAAAACGAAGCATTTTGCTATATTGAAAACGATGAATTTGTCAACGTAATATTTTCGATAGAAGTGAGGTCAAAATTAGTGTTTTGATTGGTTTATAGCAAATGAGAATTTACTTTTAACAATCACAGTATCATTCTCGGTGGACCATTTCCAGATGAATACGATGACACCCTTAAAATTTTCCCATCACTTCGAATTTTCAGAAAAGTAAAGTTAAGTGTATAAATTTTTTTTTTTTAAACAATTTGATTTTTTTTCGTAAAAAAATTTACTTTCGAAATTGATATTATCATTCTGGCAGTACTATTTCGAGATGAAAACGATAACACTCTCAGAATTTTCCCATCACTTTGCATTTTCGGGAAAAGTAAAGTTAAGTCCGTAAAAATTTGTTTTTTTTTAAACAATTTGATTTTTTGTTGTAAAAAAATTTACTTTCGAAATTGATATTATCATTCTAGTAGCACTATTTCGAGATGAATACGATAACACTCTCAAATTTTTCCCATCACTATGCATTTTCGGGAAAAGTAAAGTTAAGTCCGTAAAAATTTGTTTTTTTTTTAAACAATTTGATTTTTTGTTGTAAAAAAATTTACTTTCGAAATTGATATTATCATTTTAGCAGTACTATTTCGAGATGAAAACGATAACCCACTCAGAATTTTCCCATCACTTCACATTTTCGGGAAAAGTAAAGTTATGTCTGTAAAAATTTTGATTCTTTAAAATAATTTGATTTTTCCCGTAAAAAAAATTTACTTTTGATAATGTCATTATCATTCTCCTAGTATTATTTCGAGATGAATACGATGTCACCCTTATAATTTTGCCATTACTTCGCATTTTCGAGAAAAATAAATTTCAGTCTGTAAAAATTTGCTTTTTTTAAATAATTTGATTTTTTTCTCGTAAAAAGATTTACTTTTGAGATTGATATCATCACTCTAGTAGTACTATTTCGAGAAGGAGGGAGGGAGGGGGGGGGGGGGTAAATACGATGACACTCTAAGAATTTTCTCATCACTTTGTATTCTCGAGAAAAATTAAGTTGAGAATGTAAAAATTTGGATTTTTTAATATAATTTGATTTTTTTCTTTAAAAAAATTAACTTTTACATTGACACTATCATTCTCGTAGCACTATTTCGAGATGAATATGATGACAGCCTCAGAATCAACCTATCACGTGGAATTTTGCAGAAAAATAAAGATAATTCTGTAAAAAGTTTTTTTTTACGTTAATTGGAGAAAAAAGATAATTAACCTCTGCTAACAGCCATAGAGATGCTATTTTCGTTTTTAACAAAGAAATCCCGGAGAAATGATACTTCGTTTGTCAAACGAAAATTCTTTTGATCTCAAACCAAAACTAAATTTTTACACATTTAACCTCAGTTTTCATAAAAATCTGCCGAAAAAGGAAAATTCTGAGGTTGCCATCGTTGCAATCTGCTGACCATACGATTTTCAAGGTCCTTCTTCAAGATTCCGAGGGCAAAATAGAGGTTAAGATATCAGAAACTCCAATATGACGTCAAATTCGCAGAAAATTTCGTTAAAATTGCCTTAGAAATATTTATTCGTATGAATTTTTTTCATAAAATATGAAAAAACTATAAACAAATCGTGTGTTAACTGTATTTTCGTATTTTTCGACTCCTTTTCAAATTCCGCCACTTTGTTTTACCATTATTGTCTATTTTCTATAATATATCGATCTTAAACGTTCAGAATGCATTCCTGATCTATAGAAAAACAAAATGACGAAACACTGATTTTTGAAAATTTTTTGCTGTTTCATCCGCCATTTTCAACGCAACTGATTGAACATACATTTTTCTAAGAGTAAGTTTTTGAAGTTATTAATTGCACTACCTAAGAAGGTTTCAACTGTTTTAACACAATGTACAGTAGTCCTTCCCTTATTCTCATTTGTCCAGTCAGGCAAGATGGCGGCCTTCTTCCCTTATTCTAATTTTCCCCTCTCCCCCACTACTTCGATTTGTAGTCTCACTTTTGTCTCTTTTTCTTTTGTTGCGCATGCGCCGTTATTTGTATTTAGAAAATCCACACGTCAACACACGTCAGTGAGGAGAACGCGTGAGGGGAAATATTAGAATAGGAGAGGAGAAAATATTAGAATAAGGGAAGACATTAGAATAAGGGAAATTAGAATAAGGGAAGGAATACTGTAATTTGTTTTTTTTTTACAGGAACAAATTTCATGCAAAATAAAAAATATTTATTGATGCGATACAAAAACAGATATGCAAATCCTTTTAAAATATGCAATTTGATATTTTCTTTATTGATGATTCACCATAAACCGACGCAATAGGAAAGACACCGAATACATCATAATTGTCGTCACGATGGCGTTTATCAACATTGCTTATCGTGGTTATTGTCATCACCTTCGGCATTGTTGTCGTTGGTAATGACATCATCATTCTCGGCGTTATCATCGTCAGTAATGAAAAGCGCGATGTTCTACAATGTATACTGAAGAGTGTCTATATAAAGAGAGAAAGAAGTCAACGTTATAATTAGATTAAGGACCTAGTCTCGCGACCTTTTAAAGTACTCAACATCATCAAGGTTATCTCATCAAGCACTTTGGACTAAGAATCTGATTATCTTAGGTGCACGACTGTAAAATGTTTTCATCATCTTCTTTCTAGAAAAGGGTGCATTATGCTCTATTGTTTTTTCCACGTGCAGCAAAGTTTTTTGTCTGTCGAGATAAAATACACATTTTACCGCTTACTTCATAAAAAAAACAGCGTCATTTATCTTCTATTTTTTTTACTAATCATTGATGATGACTGAAATTACAAATCGACAATTTTATTGAAAGGCTAATTTTGGACATTTAGTAACTTTTTTTCGAAATTAAGTAGACCTTAACACAATCAGTTTTTGTTTTGTGAGACATATTAAATCTGACTTCGTTTGGGTACATGTTTACAATTACATAATATTCTTTATATTCTCATAAAAAACAATTAAACGTTTACCTTAGTGAACAGCCATTTTTAATATAATTAAACATTACTTGTTGTTATTTTAAATTACGTTGAAAATCGTAGAGTAGATATGAAAACGTCGAAAGGGTCGCAGCAAATGAAAAAGAGTTAAAAATCGGTTTCTTGACAAATTCGTATTGAACTGTACTAACTTAATTCGAAAATTTTCAATTTAGTTATTACAAAATTATTTAGTTTTCTTCATTAATAAGAAAAATAAAAATCATTATTATATCATTATGTTAGATAATATTGGTACTGATTTATGTTATCGTTTTCAGTTTGGAATATTTTTAATACGATATTAGGAAGCTCGATTGTGCACCCTTATACGTTTCGCCCGAGGGCGCAAAATCGATAAAAGCGCATGGAGCGCTAAAAGGAATTTTAAAATTCATCAGCTAGAAATAGAAAATTAATGTATGGGAATTATTGTTACTTAACAGCTATTGTTATTGATATTGGCATATACCTTATCATATTTATGTAGTAAATCTGACAACTTTAGTAATTGTGTATTTTTGTTGAAATAATTAAAAATAATAATAATCATGTTCAAATTTAAAATATTTCTTGGTCAAATAGATAACTTTTATTAACTTAGAATAAGAGAGGGTAGGTAATTAAAAAAAAATGTTATTATATATTTCCACGAAATATTATTGCAAACACGTTTTTTTTTACAAGGAAACTTTAGTACCCTTATTTAAGTATAACATTTCATGCAGCGAAGTTTCTTTTAAAAGTTAAAAAAATTCAGAAGTAAATACAAACTAGTAATTAATACTAAATACAACAAAATTGATTATTATTATTATGCAAACAAATTGTTAACAAGTTGTAAAATTGTCTAGAAATTATTAAAAACATATTAACAAGGAAAAAATAAATAACATAATTTGCCCCAATGTTTCGAATTTAATTATTATTATTATATCTTTACTTTATAAATTTTGTTCGATAATATAGGAGATTAAAATATTTTGAAAATGGATAAAAATTATCGACAATTTTGTGGTAATGGGGAAACCAGAGAATCTCGATAGTTTCACAAGAGTTTGTTAAAAGTTTGGAATACCTTTAGGTGATACGTAAAATTCACTAAATCACATGATTATTCTCTTTTTACTTATTTCTAGATTTAAATCATTTGTATTTTAACGTAAATTTTTATTATTTTAATAAATATATGTGTACTTTACATATTTTAGTTCTTAAAAACTTGTTGAAGATAAGCAGCATTTTTGTACTTTTCGGATGTATCTTTGGATTTTTATAAGACTGCTTCGATTATATTGTTATTATAATGGAGTATACTCCATTGTTTGCGTTTATATCTCTAATTATAATTTAAAAAATTAAATAGCGTAGAAAATATTGACTACCAAACAGTTAAACTAAACAACACAGAAATTATGTGTATTAAATTAAACTATACGAAAGAAAGTAAGTAACCAAATTTAAAATACTTATTATTTTAACTAATTGATTCAGATAAATTACGAAGAAAAACTATGTTATTTAACACAATGTTAGTTTTATTTGTGCATTATCTGAATTTTGAAACGGAGATAAAGCTAAGTAAAAGCTCAGAAAAGCCTCATGAAAAGCTCAGGAAAAGATCAGAAAAGGCCAGAACAGAACAGAAAAGGCCAAAACATATTGGCAATAAAAAAGCTCAGAAAAGTTCTGAAAAGTTTAGAGAAAGCCTAGAACAGAACGTAACAAGCTCAGAAAAGCCTAAAAAAGTTCAGAGCAGGAGAGAACAAGATCAGAAAAAGCTCAGAAAAAACTCAGAAAAGGCCAAAACATATTGGCAATAAAAACTGTCTAAGTACTCAAAATTATTCTTTGCAATTTTATACTGTCTAATTATAGTACAAGATAACAAAAGTAGTAACGAAATTGAAAACTGAAATAAAACCGATAGTTGTGCTAAATAAAAAATATATACTTTGGAAATAATATTAAAGATAAATAATGTCAATAATAATGGCATTGTTGAAGGGAGAAAGTATTATTGTTCTTGACAAAATATTGAGACTTCCAAAAATATTTTGTTAAACAACTTTTGTTAATGGCTCAAACTTTTTACTTGTCGCCAGTTAAAATTCAAAAAAATGAATGGATTTCACAAATGACGGCTTATTTTTTAGAGAATGAGATTCTCTACTATTTTACTGAACAAATTTTTTCAGATTTGTTATCTGATCACTAAAATTATTCAAAAATTGTGAAAAGTAATCATTTTTCTTTAAATAAATAGAATGTTTGACGTTAACTTCAGAAAATTGCAAAAATCATACGGTAAAGGTGTAAAGAATCTTTTTTTCGAGAAAATAAGCCGTCACTCATGAAAATTCATTAATTTTTAAAACATTGGAAAAAAGAAGAAAATTTGAGTCATTAATAAAAGTTTCCAGGTTTCATTTTTGTTTAGTAACAGTAATGCATTTTCTCGTCAACAATATCATTAATAATGAAAATTAATTTCTTGGAAACAGTATTAAATATTTTTCCCAAACATAATAAATCTTGAGGTCCAACTTAATCCCTATACATAAAAATCAGTAGTATACTGCAGTTATGCCCAGACGCCTCAAGTAGCAACACTCAACGTCCGAACGGACATAAGTTATCCAAAGAACTAATCACGTCCATAAACCATCAATTTCTTCATGATTGGCCATCACAACTGACTGAACACATTTATCTATTATTATTTTGCCATCACAGACAAATTTTTTATTTATGGAAAATTCTGCTTGTAATACTCATTAATCCTGCTCGTGTGACAGAAAGAAATTGTCGCATAGAATACGTCAGACATCTTGAGTGACGTTTTAGTTCCCAAATTTGTTTAAGCATCTCGATTCCGTGAAAATGCCGTTTTTAGGTCAAAATTACCGTTTCGGTGAGCAGCCCACCGCTATATCGCCGATGGTTTAGCCGAGGGCTTAAACGGGGTTATCGTATTTTTACCGTGCTTAACTATGATCCATGGTTTATTTCATCTTTCGTTTTCCTCCCTCGTGGTCTATCTTTATCGTCGCAGGCATCCTTTGGATGATTTCGTCTCCCTCCTTGGTATCTGCGGGCACGCCAGACTGCCCTTCATCGACTTCAAACACACAATGTGCACGGAATGTACCCAAAAGGGAACTGTTCGCCCCGGCCAATCGTACATTACCAATAAATGTATGGTGCAGGTACCGATATCTATATATTTATTTATTTATTTAATCGCACAGTTGCTTTGTGATGAAAAGCTTCTTAGGTTAGGTTAGGTTAGCTCAGATTCGGTTCTAAATTTTTGTTTACATTCTCGGATTTTTGTTTGCTCATGAAATAATAATAATAATAACGTCTTTATTGGCAATTACAAAAACGAATGCAAGATATAAATAATACAAAAATGCCAAAGGGCGAGTCACAGCAATAGCTGTTTTACAGACTGACCGGGTAACTAATCTCGTATTAACAAGATTTGATTGAATTAATTAAGTTAGGTTAGGTTAGGTTAGGTCAGGTTAGGTCAGGTCAGGTTAGGTCAGGTTATGTTTGTTTATGGAGTCAGTTTTTTGTTTTTTGATGAAGTGCTCATGAGTTAAGAAGTTGTTGCTGAATTAGTTAAATTAGGTTAAGTTAGGTCAGGTTCGGTTAGCTTCTAAATGCTTGTTTACGTAGTCGGATTTATGTTTATTTATGAATTGATCGCGAGTTGACAAATTGCTGTTGAATTAGTGAGCTTAGATTAAGTTAGGTCAGATTCGGTTCGAAATTGTTGTTTACTTTCTGAGTTTTTTGTTTTCTCGCGAAATAATTATATATTAACAAGGTTTTATCGAATTAGTTAGGTTTGGTCTGATTAGTTTAGGGTAGGTTCTAAATGTTTGTTTAAATAGTCAGTTTTTTGTTTATCGATGAAGTGATCATGAGTTTACAAGTTGTTGTTGAATTAGTGGGGTTAGGTTATGTCAGGTTAGGTTAGGTTCTAAATGTTTGTTTACGTAGTCAGTTTTTGTTTTTTTATGAAGTGATCATGAATTAACAGGTTGTTGTTGAATTAGATAAGTTGCGTTAAGTCAGATTCGGTTCTAAATTTTTGTTTACGTTCTCGATTTTTTTCTCGTGAAATAATCACGTATTAACAAGTTTTTATTGAATTAGTTAGGTTACGTTAGGTTAGGTTAGGTTCTAAATGTTTCTTTACGTAGACAGCTTTTTGTTTGTTGATGAAGTGATCGCTAGTTGACAAATTGCTGTTGAATTAGTGAGTTTAGGTTAAGTTAGGTCAGATTCGGTTCTAAATTTTTATTTACGTTCTCATGTTTTTGTTTTCTCGCGAAATAATCAGGTATAAACAACGTTTTATTGAATTCGTTAGGTTAAGTTAGGTCAGGTTAGGTCAAGTTCTGCATGTTTGTTGACGCAATCAGTTTTCTTTTATTGATGAAGTGATCACGGGTGAACAAGAAGTAGTTAAATTAGTTAGGTCGCGTTAGGTCAGTTTCAGTTATAAATTTTTGTTTACATTCTCGGATTTTTGTTTTCTTATGAAATAATCACGTATTAACAAGGTTTTATTGAATTAGTTAGGTTAGGTTAGGTCAGTTTAGGTTAGGTGAGGTTCTAAATGTTTGTTTACGTAGTCAGTTTTTGTTTTTTGATAATGTGATCATGAATTAACAAGTTGTTGTTGAATTAGGTAGCATGCGTTAGGTCAGATTCAGTTCTAAATTTTTGTTTACATTCTCGGATTTTTGTTTTCTCAGGAAATAATCACGTATTAACAAGGTTTTATTGAATTAGTTAGGTTAGGTTAGGTCAGTTTAGGTCAGGTTAGGTTCTAAATGTTTGTTTACGTAGTCAGTTGTTTGTTTATTGAGGAAGTGTTCACGAGTTAACAAGTTTTTGTTGAATTAATGAGGTTAGTTTATGTTAGGTCCTAAATGTTTGTTTACGTAGTCAATTTTTTATTTATTGATGAAGTGATCGCGAGTTGCCAAGTTGTGGTTAGGTTAGGTCAGATTCAGTTCCAACTTTTTGTTTACATATTCTACACATAATTGTTTAGAAAAATTTTCGAAATATGCTCCCTGGATGGGGATCGAACTCGCGATCCACGCTTAGTGCAGTGCTCTGCAGCGTCAGCCATGAAGCCGATTTACAAAAAATTTGTGTTGAAGTAGTCAGATGTTGAAAAGTTTTGTGTGTATGTGTGTGATATGTTGAAAAGCTATGGTTGAATTGTCGTTTTGCTGAATTCTTGTGATGGAACGTCTTGGTGTATTATATATGTAGAACCGAACACTTATATGGCGCCCAATCAAATTGTAGGCTTCAGATCCAATTTTGATGCAGGAGTTTTTGGCTTGAAATTTCATGTAGAATACGTACCTGCAATGCGGTCCGCGAGTTGTGGGACACCCTGTATATATCCTATTTCGTCGAGCCAAAAAAAGAATGAAGGGAATTTTGCATCCTTTTCAAGGAAGGTTTGATAAAATAGGAACGTAGAGGAGCGTGTCAGGATTCGATAACTCGAAGATGGTTTTCGATTTTGCGAATGTCGCGTGTCGCTGTATATGGAAGCCCTGACGATCTGAGGAAGGTGCCGCGAGGGTGTCGTTCAGAGACAATAAAGTTCTGGGGCGTTACGTGTATTGAAAGTATTCGACAGATCAGGTTTTGCGCGTGCAAGTTTTTTCCTTTCTGTTTCAACGCCGCACGAATCTAGGCCAGAGTGTTTTAAACCCCGAGCAATGACGTCGATGACATTCGCACTGCTAGCCAGTTCCTCGCTAATCGATGGATGGCAAAGTTGGTCAGCCGACGACATTCAACATCGGAAATAAAGAAGTATTGGATTTTTTTCAAATCCATTTTTTTGTTCGACATTGCTGAGTTGTCAGATGTAGATCCAATCAGATTATCTGAACAGTTGCTACCATCGAAAAGCATCGATACTGAAGTCCAAGTATTTTTAGGTCCACCATATTATAGCAGCGAAAATTCGAACAAAAATTTGTATTCTTTTTGAAAATAAAGAACTTAAAATTGTGACTTCTGTTACGATTTTAGGATAGGTTTGGTATATTAACCTTTTGAGTATCTCAATTTTCACGCAATTCTGTTGAAAATCGTTACTCGGACGTTTTCGGGTTCGATGATAACGAACTCGATTCACAGGTCAACATGGTTTTGTGGTTGGGAAGCTGTGGGTCATTTCCGACGTAATTTTGTGCGTAGAATTAGAATCCGAAGTCAGAAGTGGCCCATCACGTCAGGATTTTGAGATATCTGAGGTTATTTACTCGAAAAACGCCCTTTTTTGCTATTTTTGAGGTCATGTACCGAAGACACAACATTGTTAGGAGTTTTTCCTTTCGTTGGATCGTGTGGTACTACTCTTTTTCTTTAATATGGGATGCGCAGAATTCCATTACGTCTTTTCTTCACCAAGATACGCCAATTTAAAATTACGATATACATGTAAACAACTATACCTTGAAATGCTCTTGGAGAACAAGCTCAAGGTCAAATACAATGTCATGAAACCTACATAAATATAAACAACTATATAAAATATGGATACTAATAACTAAAATCACGTTTCAGTATTATGACTGTTTTTTGATAACGTTAATGGAATATATCTCGTAATTTCAAAATGGCCGTAACTTTGTAAGAAAAAATCTTAGGTGATCGAATAAAACCTCATTTTGAAGAGTAAAGGTAGTACTAAAAGATGTAAACAGTACAGAAGGCAAAAATACGTCGGAAATGACCCACAGCTTCCCAACAACATCCAAGACCCTCTTTTTTGTAGACCTGTGTTACGAATTTGAGGTTAATTTTATTGAATTCAAAATGGCGGATCAATATTTATAAAATTATTGTCCGCTCTTTTAGATCCGTGTTTTTCAATTTCGCAAGAACCTCCGAATCACAAATCTTGTGTAAATGGGGCTAATGAGGCTCTTGTGTAAAATTTTGAGGCAAATTTTAAATTTATGTCCTCTACATTGTGTCCACCATTTTGAATTTGGTAATTCTAGCATCGAATTCGTAGTTTAGAGTAATTAGCTTCAAAAACATCGTCAATAATGAAACCTTCGATTGTTGACAATTACACTATAAATTTCAACTTAAAAATGAAAATGTGTAACAACATGATTGTTAATGAAAAATTATTTTTTTTAAACAATCTTTGCAATTTATACTTTAAGCACAAAAAATAAATCCAGTAATAAGAGGTAATAAACATTCTGATTCTATTAAGGAAATTTTGGAGATTATGTCGTAACAAATTTAATTAACTGAATCGTTGAATATGTTCGTAATTGAAAGAATTATTTAGTAGTTTAGTTCAGCCACCCAACGGTGACTTATTATTATGTAATAGATATCGTCTAGTTTACCCAGGACTAAGGATATGTCGATTTATTATCCAATTTTACTGATATTATTCGGTTTAAATACCTACTAAATAAGTGTACTGAAAATAACCATTTTTTAAAATATGGCGTAATAATTTATTTGCGTTAACAATAGAGAAAATACGTTTCAGGTTAAACTTATAAAAATTTATAAAAAAAATATAACTAATTACCACTCATTAGAGGTGTTTCATAACGCCATTTTGAATTTCAGATTTTTCACAGTACAAGAATATTCTACAACATATATTATGTAATAAAAATCTGTTGACTGCGTATAATACTGAACAATAATTTTGTGAATCTAAACGTTAATTCAATTATTTACTTAGAAAATTTGTTTAGAAAAACAGATTTTTTAGTATTTAAAAACGATATAACAATTAACAGTTTAATTTTTATCGATAAGAAATGTTTTAAGCGGATAAATCGAATTTTTAGTCCATCATAAAAAAGTAATTTAAATCAAAGACTAAAATTAGAATCTATTTTATTCTATTTACAGTAGAGTCCCGGTATAAGTGTGTCTTGCTATATTTACATCCCAGCATATTTGCCTGGTTTCGTCTCGTTATATTTGCCTGTCGCCGCTCTCTTTTCCCTCACCTTGAGGGCTGGGGACTCAGGAAGGGCCTGATGTGATGTCACGAACATAATGCGACTAAGTGGAGAAGGAGAAGCGATCTTCTTTTGGTAAATATAACGATATGAGAGGGAAGGCGAGGAACCGAGTGGGTAAATATACCGGGACTCTATTGTAGTTAGCTGCATTTCAAGGAGCCATTTTTATAGCAAATAAAAAATAAGCTTTATATTAATATACATAAATTATTGATGTGCAGATATAAAGGTATAAATATTTGCAGTTACTAAAACAAAGAATTTTATATTTCGCAAATATTTTGATAAAAGATTTCATCCAACAGGAACAGCACAGTCGGGCCGTAACGATCATGCTGTGTAGTTGGCTTCCATTCCGAACCCCGATAAAAGAATACCCCATAAAAGAATATACGAAAACTGCAATATAAGCACGTGAATTGTATACTTCAATTTTCACGACTGGGTTTTCGTGACATTTTGTACAAATGACTCGATAACTGTATTCATTTATCATAATTATTTTTCACTAACATTTCGACCGTTGAATAATTTTGCTGCAAACTATTTTCGTTCATTGAAAAGAGAGTGCAATTTGGAAAATATTATGAAAATGTTTGTAATGCATTATAAATGGTTAATTTTGTTAAATTAAAAAGTATGGCAAAATTTTACATCCGACATTTTGAATTACTGGTTTGTATTATTCTTATTACTTTATTATTATTTTTAGTGCATTACATCATGATAGTATTAACCCGTTTCGTACTGAAATGCCCTAAATTTGGACTTCTTTTCACGAGGTGCTTTCTCATGGAGAAAGTCACTCAATCGTTTTGATAATAACCACGCCTATTGTATTTTTTCTTGAACTTTCTAAATCCGGTTTCAGATTGACCATATCTGCCGCTATTTTTTACTATGGCGGTTTAAACATAAAAAAATTGTGAATTTTGAAAAAATTTGTTCAAATAATCTTATTTTTGAACAGGAAACCGTGTTCGAATCAAGCTGAATCTCAGTATCTGGTGGAGTAAATAGTTATACTAAAAGATAGGATGGTTATTAATTCACCATTCAAAATGGCGGCTTCAAAATGGCGGTTCTCTGTGAACATTTTGTTGAAAAATTTCTGGACGCTCTAACTGAACAATTATGAGCTTGTTTTAAAAAATGCTAAGAATAAAAAATTCTTAGAATTCGCCGAGAAATTTAGTGGATTTTTTTTCAGATTTTTTAAACGAATCGTTGAAAATTTTTTTTCAAAATTCCTTCCAAAATTGTAATTTTTGTTCGAAAAATTCTGAACAAAATGTAGTGCATTCTCTGATGAATTCTAAGAGTTTTTTATTCTATGCATTTTTTCCCAAAAGTTGATTGTTCTTGAAAAAGAAAAATCTTAAACTATAATATTTCGAATTAATTTCCTCGAAAACTATCAACTTTTGGAAAGAACTGCAAAGAACAAAAGACACTCAGAATTTATCAGAGAATGCACTAAATTTTGTTCAGAATTTTTCGTAAATAAATTACAATTTTGAAAAAAATTTTGAAAAAAAATTTCTCAAAACTTCATTTAACAAATCTGAAAAATTCCAGTATATTTCTCAATGATATCTAAGAACTTTTCATTTTCAACATTTTTTTTTAAAAAGCTGGTAGCTTTTGAGTTAGATCGTCCAGAAAATTTTCAACAAAATTTTGACTGAGAACCGCCATTTTGAATGGAGAATTAATAACCATCCTATCATTTAGTTTAACTAATTACTCCACCAGAGACTTAGCTTGTTCCGAAAATGGTTTCCTGTTCAAAAATACGATTATTTGAAGACATTTTTTCAAAATTCACAATTTTTTTTATGTTTAAACCGCCATAGTAACAAAATGGCGGCAGATATGGTCAATCTGAAACCAGATTTAGAAAGTTCGAGAAAAAATACAATAGGTATGGTTATATCAAAACGATTGAGTGATTTTCTCTATGTGCAAGCACCTGATGAAAAGAAGTCAAAATTTACGGCATTTCAGGACGAAACGGGTTAACAGACGTTTTGTTTTTAAACTGATGTGATAACTCCGCCATTTGTAATTTTGATTTTCAGAATTCTTAACATACATCCAGGTGACCTTCTTAATTTTTGAAATTCAAATATACGTAATACATAAAGTCACTAAATATTAAATCTGTTCTAAATTACAAAAAGGAAAATTGTCCTTTTCAATATTTCCAAAAAAATTATCTTACATTGTTTTTATTATCTTCATTACTATCGTCCAATTCGCCATTTTAAGTGTTGGAATTCAATCGTATAGCTCAGCATAACATCAGTGATGACAAAATTATTTGTGTGTTACCATAACCTAAATGACTTGAAATACTTTTATTACAACAGGCAACAAAAGTTAAAATAAAACACAATTTGAGCACAATATTGTTCAGCTTTGTATTTTTTAATCCGCCATTTTGAATTACTTAATAGCATCATTACAATGTTATTAAATAGCTGTAAATTTTCTTTTGCTGTTAAAATTTCATAATAAACTTTATCAAAAGTCAGAATAAAAAATGTCATTGGACATCACCGTGCATAATTATTGATTTTGAAGCATTGATTTCAAACTTTATTGAAATTTGTAATAACCAATTAAGACATTGTAATGCACCATTGAAACAGAATTGAAAAAAATAATCCAAAAAATGTAATCCCTTTTTTTTAGAAAAAGGTTCCAACCTATGAAAACTATTTAGTAATTTATTAAAAATTGTTTTACAATTTACTAGACATATATTCAATACCTATTCGATAACAAGAACTAATAATAATTTGACTTTATTGATTAATAGCATAAATATACAAAATATACAATCTTAAACAATACTATCTTTTGTTTAAGAAATATCACGATGTAAACAAAAATTCAGTACGGTGATTGAAACAAGAATCATTTTTGGAGAATTATTCATAATCATTTACTAATTTTTCTGCTGATAATACGTATTTATATTTGAAAAATTTATGTTTTGTAAAATTTCTAACCTAAAATATGGTCATATTTAGCCACATATGGAAGCTTTTTTAAAACTGTACACTCAGCATAATTTTCTGCTGCGTTTACTGGAAACCCAAGTAGTTTTAGCCGTAGGAACCCAACTATAATTTCGGATGAACAAAAAATCACAATTAAAATTCGAAATCATGGAAAATTGTTGTTAAAGCATTAGAATCATACACATTATTTTAGCTACAGTTAAATATATCCGATATCAATTTTCACAGCGCGAAGCGAATAGTAAACAACATCACAATTGCACCTAGCGGCGAAAACTGTAACGACCATATTATACAATCTTCGTTACAATTTGTGTTACAATTTAAAGAACATCACATGAAAATTTAATAATTTTACGAAAATGTTATAATCTGGCAACAATGTCGGAATTTTTCGACCATTTTTAACTGTCCGGTGATTACTAAAAATGTCCAGGTCTCTCGAAAACGTAAATGGGATGGAATACTTGTATTACCTAAGTATAAAGAAGAATAAAGAAAAGTTTGGAGTAAAAAGCAATTTGATTGTCACAGAAAATTTCCCCTAGAATGTGCACTCTGCAACATTGTAACGTGTTCGGCTATTCGTGTTGAAGAAAGATAACTCACCGTCTCGGATAATTTAATCCCACATTACTTTAAAGCCCCTAGAAAATGTACGTGAAATGTTACGATTTGAAATTTGACCCCGTCCTAATTGCCCCCGTATTTGTAACGGGATAGTGCAATTTTTTTTAAGTCATTCTTTATTGTCGCTAGATGATAAAAGAAAATTAATGTGTTGGTAGTTCTAGAATCGCTCTCATCGCCGTTGCCCTGGAGACGTGTTAGCTTATCGCAGATTTCGAACAAAGCCCTACGATTGATCAACAGTTTACTGAGAAATACTGGACAGCGAAAATACTGAATCGAGATTGCTTAATTCCACCCCAGTACTATAGATTACAATATTTTTTTATTTTTCCTTTATTTCTGATAAAGCTGCCAGAATTTATTTGTACATAAAATCGTGTCGTAACAAGCGTCCTGTCGCTCGTAAGTCATTTTTTTGTTTGGACAGTGCAATATCACACTCGAAGGATTTTACGATATTTTTCTGTCGACTATTGCTGCATTTTAGTGGTATTTTAAGAG
The DNA here is from genome assembly GCA_030407085.1 of Trichopria drosophilae. Classification (NCBI taxonomy): domain Eukaryota; kingdom Metazoa; phylum Arthropoda; class Insecta; order Hymenoptera; family Diapriidae; genus Trichopria; species Trichopria drosophilae. The sequence continues at coordinate 106,759,884 of CM059585.1, read as the reverse complement.
CGTTTAGTCGTTTTTAAGTTATTAAATTAGTGGATTAAGAAAGATTGACAATTTTTTATCAATCTTGAAAATAATGTGTAAGAAAGATCATTTTTTAAGTTTATTTTATTTATTTTAAAAAAGAATTTTAAAAATGGCAAACTTGACATAAGCTTTTTTTGTAAACGCTAGAGATTGTTAAGTTTATGTTTAAAATTGTTTTTGTTCAAAGTTTATGTTAACGAAATAATGGAAATGCTGTAGTGGAATAAGAACGGGGGGTCCCCTCCTAAATTGTCTATTTTACCTAGACTATCCGAAAGGTAACCAACAGAAAAATACAACCCCCAAAGCAATGTTTAAAGATTTAATTTTCATTCGATGAGTTTTTACATTAGAAAGTCTTGTAAAAAATGTTATTATTTTTTTGAAAGAAATTTATATCGAAAAAACACGTTTTTTAGCCTTTGTATAAGGTTTTTCAGATTCTAATTTTGGCTTTAGGAATATTTTCGGTTACCTTAAATTTGTAATTCTAATAATCCTAGAAAGTAAATGTAAAAAAAAATAGTTTTGAATTTTTGTTGTACTAGGATCGAAATGTTTATATTTTTCTTTTTATTTCATCTTGTGTATGTATTTGTATGTCATTTAAAAAAAAATTCACCAACAAAATTGTGACTAATTTACAACCAAAAGAACCGTTATTAGTTTTAGTCGTCATTTTAAAGTTTTGAAAACATAATCCATCATAAATACTTTAAAAAATTACAAAAAAATTTTTTTTTTTTTTACAATCATTGCCAAGAATTTTTGAGTAAATAGAAAATAATTCTTGTTTTTACATTTTTTTGTTATAAATACATTTTCTATGTATTTAGTGTCTTTGAATGTATCATTATTTTTAATAATTCTGCAGTTTCAGATCTTTTATTGTTATTTTTTTTTGCAAATTTTTAACTAAGTATTTATTATAACTTAATTTTTAAATCCAGCTTTTCTTAGGATCGCAATATCCAGAAAAAATATCTAGATTATTTAAAATATTTCTAAAATATTTCACAAATGTTTTTTTAGTAAAATCTTACTAAATTTAAGAAAATATTTCGTTTATTCGAGTAAATCAACAATTTTGTGAGTCTATGATGGCGATGCTCTTGAAAGGTCTGTTGCGTTTTACTATTGATTTTAAATACCAAGGTACTATATAAGGAAAAACTTTTAGGTGCTAAAGAAGAAAGTTACTTTTAAACGTGTTTTGAAACTTATGGAGGGAGATTGTTATTAGTCTAAACCCGTAAAATAGCACAATTTACACAAGTATGTTCGAGTTTTGCATATTGATGTGCAGTAGAGTACCGGTATAATTACCTACCTACTCGGTTCCTCGCCTTCCCCTCCCGTCTCGTTATATTTATCGAAAGAAGGGGAACGCAGCTGCCTCTTCCTCTCCCCACAGTCGCGTTACTTTCGTGACGTCACAGCAGGCCCTTCCTTGAGGCCCAACCCGCTAGGTGGGGGAAAGAGAGAACGGCGACAGGCAAATATAACGAGACGGATCCGGGAAAATATGCTGGGACGTAAATATAGCGAGACGCAATTATACCGGGACTCTACTGTATTTCATTTTAATTGGTCTAAATAGCAATAACTTTTGCAGATGAGGGAAAAGTTAAAGCAGCTAAAGAAAAAAGTTAGAAATGTTTGTCGTAATTTCACAGTATTGGCTGTTATTTAATAAAATTTTATTGTAACTGTATCCGTTGTGTTGGAATTATACAATATTTTTTAAATTAGAATTTTACGGTGTTTTTATAATCATTTTGGTGTATTTGTTGGTTTTTGAGAAATACTCTTTATATTATAGTTTTTATCTGGTAATATTATTATTTTTTCTTATGTTATTGCAAATGTTACAATTTGTTCAGTCAAAATGTAATTTACATTATCTGTACTTATATTTTTTATGAAAAATGTCCCATAATGTAAGTAATGCATTAGTAAGAAATATATATATATATTTAGGATGTAAAATATTTTCATTTACAATATTTATTTTCAAATTCAACAAAATCTTATTTATGTAAGTACTTTTCAACTACTTGACAAAGTTGAACAGGTCTTTAAATGCATTTCATCGGTTGCAGTAATTGTTCTGAAGTAGTTAAAAGAATTAAGAATGCATTTAGTGGAATGAAATTTGAAAGTTAGTTTATCTAAAAGATTGGAAGATTGACATATTTGAGTAAATATAACTATTGTTTATAAATTGAAAAAATATAGTAAAAGTAAAGTATATGTTTTTATTTTTAATAAAATGCTTCTTCTTTTTAGTAATTTTTACTTACTTCAAACTAATATTTCTTTTCATCAAATAATTATTTATTTGAAATTAGAACATTTTCTTTACTAAATAAAGAAAACTGATTGATTGTACTAAATGTCAGTTTAGATTCGTATTTACTGTTATATTTGTTCTTACTAATTTTACATCCCCTTCACTTATTTAGCAACAATTACACTAACTGATAATATTTGTTGTATTTTTCTTTTCCTATGTCAATGTCACTTCCGAAATAGTTTGAACTAAGCTAAAAAGCTCTGTGAGAATCAGGTCGTATTTCCGACAGAAGGAAAGTTAAATTTGTAAAAATTAGTATGGTTATGGCATATTTATTGAGTTTTTCAAGCAAAAAGGTTTTTTTTTCTATTATTTTCTTAATACAGTGAGTCCTTGTGTAATTTCGTCTCGACATATTTAAGTCCCAGGATATTTTCTCGGTTCCGGCGCGTTATATTTATCTGTCACCGCTCTCTTTTTCCCCCACGTTGCTCGATGGGGCCTCAGGAAGGGCCTGCTGTGACGTCACGAAGATAATTCGACTGAGAGGAGTGGGAGAAGCGGCGCTTCCCTACTTTTGATAAATATTACGAAACGGGTAGGGAAGGTGAGGAACCGAGTGGGTAAATATACCGGGACTCTACTGTATTTAGATTTCCGATTCCGAACATAAATTTATTCAAATTTAAAGAGTATTTTCGGAAAGAGCGGTAAAGTGTCGCAACATTTTTATTCAAGTTTCGAATTGCTTAATCTATTAAATATTTGTTCACATATCGTATCGTTTTCAGTACGCATAAATACTTTGGAATCGATACTGCGATTATCAAAACCAAATACCCTTTTCGTACAAATTAACTAAATGTGGTAAATTTTTATACATTTAATCGCGTTTTTCTCAGAAATGTGACGTGATTGGGATATTCTGAGTGTGTTATCGGTTTCAATGAACAAAAATACTTTGGGAGTGGTAGTATCATTGACAAAAAATGCATTCCCTTCAAAAAAGTCAAGTTATAATCAAGAAATGAATTTTTTAAAATCAAAAAATATTTTGACAATGATATTTCTGTGTCAAAGGATCAAAATCTTTTTTATAGGTCTGAAACCTAAGGTAACTCATCGACTCGTAATTATCATTAAATGTCGGTTTCACATCAATGATGTAATCTCTAAACCCTTTGAACATTTGCAGAGGTACTCAGTTAAGGGTAGGCAACATTTTGTTTTTATTATTTTCTAAAACTCTTGGAGTGAAAATTTCAATATTCACTCTAATAAGAATGAAAATCCACTCCTAAAGAAAATATGCACTGTTAATTAATAATTTGATAGCTATTGACCCTTATTGTAGTGAATATTGGAGTTTTCAGAAATATAACAGCAAAAAATTATTTTTATATCATTTCAGGAAAAAAGTTTTGAAATGTATTGAAGGTCCCGAATATCTGAATCTTTCCTAAAAAAAACTATATCTTGAAAAGGGATACAGGGATGAATCTGAAAAATCTCGAGTGATTATTAAAAATTATTTGGAAGTACTTTTGAACATTAGAGCTTTGAAGACTTACACTTTTTTCTTGGAAAAATGTCGAGAAAAAATTAAAATGTAAAAGTACCAAGAGAGAATATATGCGTAGGTGTTTAAAAAATGTGACAGTATAAGTGTAGAAAAAATATACAATAAAAAATATAAAAATTTATATTTAAAAAATATAAAAGAACTTTTTTAAACTGCGACTAAAGATGGCTGCTAGTCGACCGAAACTACATTTCCATGAAAAAAGTTCCATACTGGCGAAGAAATTTTGGTACAGGTATTTTATTAATGCATAAAAAAGTAGACAATTTCTCCATTTTCAGAGTTTATTTATCTGCTCCGTTCCTCGCTTTCTCCTCCCCTCTCATTATATTTACCAAAAGAAGGGGAACGTCACTTCTCCCACTCCCCTCAGTCATGTTCGTGACGTCACAGTAGGCCCTTTTTGAGGCCCCATTCCGCAAGGTGGTGGGAAAACAGAACGGCGACTGGCAAATATAATGAGACGGAACTGGGCACATATGCTGGGATGTAAATATAGCGAGACGCAATTATACCAGGATTCTACTGTAGTATGGAAATTTCTTAATGTAGGAAAATTAGTAAAAATAAACTAAACTATAAAGTCTTCAAAAATTCTAAATGTGTTTTTTCATTTTATTTTGCCACTTTTTATATTTATTATATATTCAAAATTTGACAAGTAACATTTCTAAAGCAAAGGTAGAAAAACTCAGTTTAGAATAAATAAAAGGCATTTTTTAGAGTCAAATATCTTTCATAGTTTCTTGCTAAAAATAGACTAAACAACGTCTCTGACGAATTTAAGTTTTTTTTTTTCATTTTTTTTAAAATAAAAAGTCGAAATTTATTTCTCATTGTTGTTTTTCTTGGCCTCGTAACGTAATATCCTTCATGAAGTCGAGGTACTGTAAACATTCTACCTTAGGTATCACCCTCGTTCTCACTTGGGATCAGAGTCAAGCATCGCAAGCTGCATTAATCAATAAACGGCAGCGCATTCATCGCAGTAGCAGCCCTGCGGCATGACTTGTATCTTGGTTCATCCTCGCGTATCGTTTCATTTCATTTCAACGCGTCAAAAAGCCGAAAAAGGCATCGTCATGGCCAAATTTATGGCGAATTTTCATCCCCGGCATGTTTACTGAAACCGATGTTTTCTTCAAGATGCATAAAAAAGCTTTCCTATTCTAAATAAGGACCCAAAATGACAATATCTAAATTTTTTGGGCAGGGTATTACAGTAGCCCTTCCCTTATTCTAATTTCCCTTACTCTAATGTCTTCCCTTATTCTAATTTTTTCTCTTCTCCTATTCTAATATTTCCCCTCACGCGTTCTTCCCACTACCATGTGTGCTCGTGTGGATTTTCTATAAATACAAATAACGGCGCATGCGCAACAAAAGAAAAGGAGACAAAAGTCTATGTAGTGGGGGCGAGGAGAAAATTAGAATAAGGGAAGAAGGCTGCCATCTTGCCTGACTGGACAAATTAGAATAAGGGAAGGACTGCTGTATTCTATTGTAGACAGAAATGTTGGGTATACCTCATAACTTTTTTTAGTTTCTGGAACTATTTTCAGTTCGTTATTATGCAACCAAAAGAAATAGTTGAGATAACTATTGTGATTCCTTAAATCAACTATTTTAATTAGTAGTATAATCCCGGTGTATTTTTCTGCCGTATCGGTTCCTTGCCTTCCCTTTCTCTTGTCATATTTACCAAAAGAAGGAGAACGTCGCTTCTCCCACTCCCCTCAGTTTAGTTATGTTCGTGACGTCAAAGCAGGCCTTTCCTTAGGCCCCAGCACGCATGGTGGGGGAAAAGGAGAGCGGCGACAAGTAAATATAATAAGGCGGAACAGGACAAGTATACTGGAACGTAATTATAGCGAAAAGCAAATATACCGGGGCTCTACTGTACTGTGACTATTCAAATAAATATCCTCACTTCACAAGACTGTTTTTTTTAATTAAATTTTTTAAATTCTTCAAATCAAATAATTGTAAAATAAATATTTAAAATATAAAATACGAACTCTATTTTTCTAGACGAAATACACGAATTTTTATCACCAATAAAATATGCATTTAATGTACAACTGAATCTTCAGAGAAAATTAAAAAACAATTGTTTTGGTTTTTGTTGAACGACAGTTGGAATGTTCTATTTCTTTAGATTTGAATTTATTTTACTTGTAAGTCAGTCGATTAATACTACCCTCAACTAAAAGTCATTTGTTACTTCATTTCTCTAGAACTTTTGCCATAAAAATTAAAAACTAATCCGAAGTTAAGGATAGGTTTCTGGAAGAACTTTTTTTGAAAAATGACCTGCCAGTTCTGCATGTCTTTTTGTTGAAAAGTTTGATAAGTCGCAGAGAAAACTTTCTTAATTTTATGCGACAGTTTAGCAAATGCTTCTTTCAAATTGTGTGAATATTTTTGATTTCACATATATTACCATATTGAACGTTTCATGTATTGTACATACCATTTTATGTCAAGCAGGGTTTATTAAACACTATTTTTATTACTAAAAGATGTTTTTTACGTCTTAATCAAAAAGTTATTAAAAATATTTTAACATTTTAAGCTTTTAAAATTATATGAAATTTACCAAATTTTCATTTCAATGAATCAACATTCAAGAGAATACGTTACGTAATCAATTAAAATAGAATTTTGAAAAGTCTTTGATTATTTTACAAACGTAGGAAAAGTCTTCCTGAATCAAGATAAAAGGGTATTTTCAGAAAATAAATGTTATCGTTCCACATATTTAAATAGCGACTGAGAATGGAAATCTCATAGCAAACATTCGTATTTTATAAGCTGCAAAAAATAACGCCTAAATCTGAATTTAACAAAATCTGTGCTAAATTATCAAACTGCAGAAAATTCATTTTTTTTAATAGACATCTCACATTAATTGGTCTTAAATAACAGAAAACAACGAAAGCACAAACAAAAAATTAAAAAAAGTAATATTTACTTTAGTTTGGTTTTATCGAAACTTCAAAAGTTAATATTACAAAAGGAGAAAAGATATCAATTTCATAATTTTCTTTTAAAGGGAAAAATTCATTAATTAATAAATTGTTCTTCATGGCTGACTCTCGGTCATTTCCAACTGTTACGATTTTCTTTGAATATCGTATTCTTTTATCGACCATAAATACAAAAAGCACCAAACGTATATATTTCTACAATCATAATTAAGCGACTATTTTTATTATTATTTATTATTAATTATTATAATTTATTATTTTATAGTACCAATAATTAATATAAATAGATTTACGATGAACGAAAATGGCACGCCGATATGCTATTTAATAGGTTGAGCCTCCGTCCGGCAAACAAGTCTGGGGTTCAAGTCCTGGCGCGTCGATTTTTTTTAAATAATAAAAAATAAACAAAAATAGTAAAAAAAATTCTATCATTACAACCGCCGGCATATTTGATGATTTTGAATAATTAATACAAATTGTTGCTTAAAAAGAATAATGCACGTAAATTGTAATTTATTTAAATTAATTTATAGTTTTTTGTTTTTTCTTTTTATTTTAAAGTGAATGTCGACAAAAAAATGTGTTCTATAAACTTGGTCATATAGCGACAAACGCGAAAAATTGTGTCTCGTCAGGTTGTAAAGTGCAGTCTTTTGCTTTCAGAACATATTTCATCCAATTCATTCTTTTCCACCGACGCGCTAGGAAGCTTCGGGACTAACAAGATCAAAGCGTACATATTTTATGAACCGTAAGAGTACATGCATAAGCACTATGCAACATTTCGCAAGATGCGTTAAAGCCAATAGTAATTCAATTCCTCGTTTCGATAATAAAAAAAAAATATCGAAGAATAGAAATTCTTTTCAGTTTTGTACTCGGATTTCCTTGAGGTTGTTAGATTCTCGGGGTTGTTAAGCCACGACGATAATATAAGGGACAAAGACCACGTGGGAGACGAAAAGTATCGGAAGGAAGTGCGCGTTATGAGGGGTCGTAAAAAAGAAAACGCATGCGAGATATAAAAAAGGGTGAAGCGTGAAAGGATAAGTAAAAAAAGCTTATAAAAACGATGTAAAATGAGTACCGAAAGAACTATATTAAAATTTGCATAGAGCCCCGCCGACGTAATGTACGATTTTTCGTTTATGCAGCTTTTTTATTGTCCCTTGCATGGGCGCCAACATTTCAGATGTTTAGAAATTTTAGATTCTCCTCTATTCGATTGTTAGTAACGAGACATTTTATGGGGTCTTTAGTGTGCACTGTAAATTTTATGGACCGAAAATTGGGTGTCTTTACAGATAAGGGAATACTGAATATTTCTATGGAAATGTTACTACAGTAGAGTCTCGGTATATTTACTCACTCGGTCCGTCGCTTTCCCCTCCCGTGTCTCCCGCTTCTTCACTTTCATCAGTCGCGTCACGTTCGTGACGTCACAGCAGGCCCTTGCTGAGGCCCCAGCTCGCAAGGTGGCGGAAAAAGAGCGGCGACAGGCAAATATAACGAGACGGGACACGGCACATATGCTAGGACGTAAATATAGCGAGACGCAAATATACCGGGACTCTACTATACATCAGTCAACATTTGATACTAGTTTTACTGTCACGATTTCTAAAAATATAAGATATAAATTTTAATAAATTTCGCTCCTTACAGACTAGGAAATCCAATATGGCGGACGTATTTATAAAAACTGTGATTTTTACAAAACTTGTTATTCGGAGGTTTTTTGGACCCCTCAATGCGATTTGTGATGTAAGGTTTTTAAATTCATAATGACGGATCCAATATGGCGGACAGAATTTTAAAAAACATTCGATATTTATATGTTTCGTTATACAAAGTAATTTTAAATTTATAAGTAATTAAGTCAAAAAATGAACTTAATTTTTAATGAATCCATTATTCTTTTTGTCTGCAGGTCCAGTGGAGTTTGAGGGCAGGAAGGTCGCAGTGATAGATTTGGATTGGGCTTCGAAGAAAGACGGTGTCCAAAATCAGCTGCCGTGGCGACCGGGCGGGGAAGGGGGCGGGGGTGGGGCAAGTAGGGGTGCAATAGGCTGAAAAATAGTTGAAAAAAGAAAATAAATTAAAAAAGCGAGAGATATACGCATCCAAAGTGGCTAAGAGCGTTAGTCCACGTAGAGTGCACCAGGAGTGCTGTACCGTGTCGGAGGTACAGGTGCCTGTGCAGGAGCGACGCAACGCACAGAGGCGTATGCCGTTCTTAGGGCCTGACATGACAGCGCTGACCCGACTGTCCACCATGTTCTACACGGTCGAGGTCGGGGACACCAAATTCACGATTATCAAGAGATACCAGAGTCTGAAACCAATCGGATCTGGTGCCCAAGGAATCGTATGGTATGTACCTTTTTTTTTGTGTTATGAAAAAATAGTATATTATGCAACTAGTGCGTAAAGTGTACTTTTTTTCACGAGAGCGACGCGTGAAAACAAGGCTCCGGCGAAGCCGGCGACGAGTGGGGGACTGTCGCTCGAGTGAAAAAAAGCACTAACTTTACGCACGCCCGGGCATAAAATAGTTAATTTAATCATATTATGAAAGAAAAACATAGGATTATAATCTGTCTTTTAAGTCTGTCTTTTTTTGTGCCTAATTCTTTAGATTATATTGTATTAAGGACTTATTGTCCGTATATGAATAAAATAAAATAAATAATCTGCAACCCTCACATTCGTAGAAAAAACTTTTACACACTTGTATCGAAATAGTATATTACCTAACAAGGGTGTAAAGTGTACTTTTACGCACCGGGCGGGAACTATACATACGAGGCACCGAGTGATGTGTAAAATTCCCGACCGATGCGTATAACAGTTATACTTTACACCCATTTTAGATATCCTAGTTTTTGTAATTGGGTGCGTAAAGAGAGTGCGTAAAGTGTTGATGCCTGGTTGAGTGCGTAAAGTACAACTTTACGCACGACTGTTTACTTTACGAATTTTGTCGTCGGGAGTGCGTAAAAGTGAACTTTACGCATGAAAAACAGGCAACAAAAGTACTTTACGCACGAGGTTTACGCACACAATTACAAAAACTCTTGTTTCGCTACTAGGATGTAAAGTGAAATTTCTCGCACCGAAGGAGAAAGACGCTATATTTTATCGCAAGCTTAATAAAATCTGTTACAAATTTCTTGACGTGACACCATTGACGATTTTATGTACTAATGAAAAAGGTGCCGCTACCCACCCTTGAAGGAATGCGTAAAATCAAGTTTTACCCACTGTATAACAAAATAGTAGTTTATGCAATTGTTTCTTGTGTTAAACTTGAAATATCGTGAGCAAAGTAAGCTTTTACTTTTATAATCGTTATATTGATGTACCTATTTGGATTTTTTTTACTTACACGAAATATTACTAAAAGTGTTAGTTCCTAATAGGTAAATCATTGTTTAGTTAAGTTTACTAATTATTTTTCTTATTTTCTAAGAGCTAATTGGTTTAGTTGCGTTAACATGTAACTGGAATTTATTTTTATTTGTTGACATATTTAAAACAGCTTTTATTTATGAGAATTTAGTACCTTAAACAATTTTGTATTTCATATTTCGTAATATATTGATTGAGGCATTGCGGCTTTCAAAGGGAGGAGCTGATGCAGAAATAAACAGACGACATAAAATAGCCACTCAAAATCGAACATAACCAGTACCAGTACATTTTTAAAGCACTTTGTAACCAAGAGTTAATTAAAACAAATTTTAAATATGAGTGGACACTAACTGATTTTGTACGTGTTACGTTTTTGCGTGAAAAAATTTATATGGAATTCATAAAACTGCATTAATTTAAGATACAGTTAAATATTATTAAAACAACCCAACTTATTCATAAATAAACTTATAATAATTATTATTCTACAAAAAAAAATTAGTTTTGTCAATTTTAATGTTTATTTGTTTTCTTTGCTAAAATTTCTTTGTTCATTTTATCGATACAGTACACAGAATCTATTTCGTATACAGATAAAATACTTTGTCCCAAGATACAAAATATATATATTACATATACATATATGGGCATAGTATAGACGTTCAATATGCAAACCCGAAATACATTTCTTTAACAGGAACTAAATAGAATTGCGATGACGCCTAGTGGCGGCTAAACGAATCACCCAATACAGACGAAATCGTTTAATAACGGTAATTAACATAATTTGTAATACGATTCTATTAAATCATTAAGAAACTTGAAATAAAGTATGTCTTCTACGTTTTATTAACGTATTCGTTAAACTTATTGGTTTACAGATTTATTATACGTAAATTATACTGAAACAATATTGACATAATTAGTCCACAGTTTAATACATGTGTTACGTGTAAATATATTAAACTTACGTGTAATATACGTATATTAAACGATAGTGCAGTAGTTTTCTGGGATTAAATAACGGTTGACATTACTGTTTCGCTAATAAACGTATAATGAAAGTTTATAATATTTTTTCGGTTTAAAAGTGGTATACTTTCAACGTTTTTTTAACTATGCCATACACTAATATTAAACTGAATAAAGTACACTTTTGATAACCGGAATATTACAACTTGATTAAACGTGCTTTAAACTTATGCTATAATGGTATTTCATAAACGATTTTTTTGGCGTTTAAAATACGTTTCGTGTAATATACACGTATTATAAACATCTACAATGAACTTACGTAAAACGACTATTAAATCATTAGTATCTACTTTTTACAATTAAATTCATAAAAATTAATTAAAAACCATAAATTTTTATTTACATTTAACCTAAATAATTTATTTGTTCAACATAAAGATTTGATTAGAAAAAATTGTATGAACCATCACTTATTTCCATTACAAAAATACACAATTGTTATTCGGATTTGTTGTCGTAAATTGAAGCGATGTGATAATGCCAATCTGATTCAATATAATCATGAGTCTGAAAATGTAACAATGCAAGTTTAATGCTGTTATTACATTGGATGCAATGGCAATCTCCGAATTAGTATTTACCGAAAATAATATAATCACGATTGTATTATGCAACTGCACAAAATGGAATTTCTAGCATACGCAATTAATATTACTCGGATGCAGTTCGTTGCATCATTTCAAGATTTATTACGTGTTATAGTCAAATTAATTAGTTTAATTACTTTGTTTCATTTAAATTAAATTAAAATAGTTCTACGTCTTTTACTCTAGCAAAAAAGTGGATTAAAATACCATCAATTTTATATCAAAAAGGATGGAATTAAAAAGTGATTTAAATGGGATTATTGTATTGAGATAATTCAGGAAAAAAATCGTACAATCACGAATTAATTTAAAAAAAAATATCCGGGCCGAGAATTGAACCCTGCTGAGCATATTACTAATCCAACCACTTGTTTACTGTAACTTTTAAAGGTATTAGCCAGTATAATTAAAATTAGAAGCTTGTAAAGTTAAAATTCTTAATTAATAAACAAATATTTTGTAATGGAAAATTTATTATACATCAACCTTTAATAAATATTTCTTAACATTTAAATATTTTTTATTTATTTTTCGTCAATATAACATACTGGGTATTATTGTATTATGTATATTTTAAAAGTCTAAATTTGTCAAGGTTTGAACAGTGGATTTAAATGTGTCGAAAGTAACCATTACTACGCATTAGAATTTTATGAGTTGTAATAAATATTGAACACAAAAGAAAAGCCAGTGAAAAGTATAAAATTTACGAGTGGTAATACATATAGATCGTAAACATATAAACTGTTCAAAAAGAATTCATCTTATTACTTTTTAAACATTTTATCCAAAATTAAAACATGACATGTATTTAAAAAAGGCTTCGCGTTCTTTTGAAATGGTATTCTATTCATCCTTTAAAAAGCGAATTGCAACTCATGAAAATGTTAAATTTCAAAGGAAAAAGTTCTATTTATAGGATTAAAAATGGCTTATGCCCTCTTTGTAATTATATTTTTTAAGTACTCCTATTTACAGGAGTTGCTTTGTATTTGTTCTTCCATGTATGTAACACATATATAAACCGTTGTAGTATATTTGATAGCAGTCAACACTGCGATATTTGTATGAATTAAACAAACTTACTTGAGCATGAATGTTCGGTAGAGAATAGAGTTAGGGAATTTCCCAACGGAGGATACAATAATGCAGTTCAAGAAGTTAGTATTAATAATTTCTTAGAACGTTGAAAATTAACTGACGAACTAGATATTCAAGTTTAATATTCTAGTTTCCAATGATTTCATTAGTCGCATTCATTTAAAATGTGCAGATGTAACAGTTGTGGGACACAGTGAATTTTGAAGCACTTAAAAAAATGAAGGCAACATTTGTCCCTCCGTTTAAGACGAAACTGTAACATGATACTGTTGGATACTTTGATTAACTGCTAGATAAATGAGCAGTAATTAAGTAATAGTCTGTCACGGAATTAAAAACTCATGATTTATATGTGAAACGTCGGGAAAATGTTTTATTATGAGATTCTTTGAAACTTTAGTTGTTATTAAAACAAAATTGTTGACTTAAATGCTTTATTGATTCACGGTTCTAAAAAAAAATTGTACTGAAATATTTATTTAGTCGTTTAAAGAGGTGTAGTTCCAAAAATCTGTTTGGAAAGTTTACAAAGTGCAAAAAAATGGACAGTATATTTCAAGGGAAAGAGATCCTTTAAAAAAAATGAAATTGAAAAAATGAATGTGATTAATTAATTTTTTTATTATGGGAGTACTCTAATATTAACTCGATTATTAACTCATTAAAGCCAAAAGGACAAAAATTTCACCAATATTTTCGGAAAATTTCTTGACATTAAAAACCAATTAAAAAAATTTAAGAGAAATCATTTTCGACGTAAACTTGATCGCTATCTCAGATTCTTCTATAAACATTTGTCTAAAATAAAAGTGTAAAAAGTTATAAACAATTCACAAAAATTTGTTTAATCATTATTTTCATGCCAAACAAGAAAAGTCATTAGCTCAAAGCCTTAAAATATCGTGTCTTTAATGTCGCAGCTATAAATATTCGTAATAACATATAGGAAAATTAATGATGGCGACTGCAAAATAACGACTGAAGCTATCTTTTGTTATAAAATATTATGTTAGTGTACCAAATCTGTAAAAAGTATCGGATCTTGATAAACCTTAGTACCCATAAATTTGTGGAGTCTCCGAGTATTAATTTCAAGTTATTTTAAACAAATTTTAAATGGCTGATCCAATATGGCGGCCAAAAATTATATATTTTTTTCAATTTTCATGCAAATTGCTAAAACGTGGTTTTTTAGGTCGCTGGTTATGAGTACGAATCATTTTCGAAGTCATTTTCAAAAATTCAAAACGGCGAATCCAATATGGCGGCCGAAAATTTAAAAGTTCATTTTATGTGCACAAAAATTGGTATATGGGGATTTCTGAGGTCGACGATTATGAAAATCACGTTATTTTTCCAAAATCCAAGATGGCGTAAACAGTATGGCGGCTGAAAATTAAAAATTTTTATATTTAAAAATTTTATATTTATGAAACTTGGTATATAGGGAATTTTGAGGTCGGTGATTACGAAAATATAGTCGTTGTTCAAGAATTTAGAATGCCGAATCCAATATGGCGGTAGAGAATTAAAAACGCTGGTAATTTTTAGAAAATTGAAAATAGTCGATCCAATGTCGCGGTCAAAAATAACAAATTTTATTTTACTTTTATGTAACTGTACTGAGATGCTGTTAATCAATACAATATATAACTTTGATTATATAAGTTTTTTTATTGATCCTTCGGCGATCAAAAGGGCTTACGCGTGGATTCTGGTGGAAACGGATTATTCAATAGTTGGTTTTCAAAAATGTTTTAAATTTCAATTTTCAAAGGCAACCCTTATGCAGTATAAAAATGTCAATCCTTTTTTTTTATTAATTTTAGTATCTAATTAGTGACATCGACAAATTTGCTAACCAAGTCTACTATTTAGATAGTAAAACCAATTATTTCTTTTTTACCATGTAAAATTTGTTCAAAATCTAAGAAAATTAATTAAATACTGGCAAAAATGAGAAAACTTGAAAATCCAACTTTTTTAATAAAAAGAAACTGGAACCAAATTTCATAAAAATCTATCGACAGTGTAAAAATTTGTGTGCCATATTGGATCCAGCATTTTGAAATTTTAAAATTAGATATCAGAATAGTGACTGGTAATCGCAAATGATCCTTAAACTACCATTGATTTACTTTCGGTAATCGTTGACTTTTCTAACATTCAGTATAATGCAGTAACAATAAGAACCGGGTATTAACGTTATTAAACAAAATTTAATTATATTTTGCATAAAGATTCAAAATCAAGTGCATGCAATTTTCTTACGATCCATTTTCCCAGAGAAGATTGAGCAATTTACACTGTGTTTGAGGGAGTATTACTTTCTCAATTTCAATATAGGCTACGATAATTATAGGCTCCAGACGTCGAATCGATATCGTTGCTCAAATGCAAATATTGGCTCCCGTTCATTGGTCTGTCGAGATAATTATGTCAGAGAATTATGGCAAATTATGAGGTTAACGTAATTTTCGAAGTAATTATCATTTATAAAAAGAAAAAATGTCGATCGATTTATTTGAGAATATAAAATTTCATTTTTTTTCAACGACATTGCACTTTTTAAGTTCCAATGCATAATATTAACACAATAATAATAATAATAATAATAATATTGGCATAATCAACGAAATACAATGTAAATAAATGTTTCGACGGTGCCAAAAGGGCGAGTCGTAGCTCAATATATAGCTGTTTTACAGACTGACCCGCACAAATTGTAAAAATTCTTCAAAATTTTAAAAATCCAAAATATTTGACATAAATACAAGTAAAAATAAGGTTTTCAATATGTAGTCTATGTTTTTATCGAAATTGATGAGATATAACATGTAAGATTTTTTTGTAAACAATTTACTTAATTTTACACCAAAAAGAGAAATTATTTTAAAGTTTTATTTAAAAAAAAATGGTACCGTCTTGGTATCGAACCCTGTCGTTCCAATTAGAAAGCAAGTCTCTCAACCATTTGACTACAATAATTCCTGCGGTACGCGTAATAGTAATGAATACATGACACCCCATTTCCAATGTTTTCAATACAACAAAAGTCAATATTATGAAAATTGTTATCTTTCGGTAAAGGCGGAGATATTTTTAATTTATTCTAAAATTTATATTTCTTTTCTTTGTTTCCTTTTACGTAATTTGATAAAACACAAAACAATTACAGGTTTTCTGTAACGAATATTTGAGGTTCAATTCCCAGTCCAGACGAGTTTTTTTAATAAACCAATATTAAAGAGATCTGGAAAAAATTGAAATTTTATCGTGATTTGTCTAAACATTTTACTTTTAGTAATTTTGATATAATTTTTTGTTCAAAATTACATATTGATCAACTTATTTTAACTAGAGGCAAAAAAATGTGAAATAATCCTACAGCGGGGTTCAAACGACATTCAAATGTTTCCCTTTTTAGCATAGTAAATAAATGTGTGAAACAGGTGCACTTTATACAGTAAGAGTTAATATTTTGCCGCATTAAAATTAGCTCGTAATTAATAAAAATTTAATCTTTCAGCGCGGCGTACGACTCAAATACGGGGCAAAATGTGGCAATTAAAAAACTCTCCAGACCATTTCAGAACGTGACACACGCAAAAAGGGCTTACAGAGAGTTTAAACTGATGAAACTTGTAAATCATAAAAATGTAAGTTCCTTCGAGTTTCGTTTACGCATGCTTTGTATATAGAATTTAGAAGGCCAGTTAAACTTTGGTTTAAACTGTGGTTAAACTCCATATTAGTCAAAGCAATTTAACAGATTGTCGTTTAACCACAGTTTAACTTGTAATCGGCCATAGTGGCGTAAATTTGATGTAATTTAGTAGTGTAAACGCTTTGTGCATGTCGACGTATATTATGGAGGTAATATGCAATTGATACTTTAAATTATGTTTTAGTATGTGATGGAAACTTAGTAATCGAGTAAAAACAGACTAAATAAATTTTTAATTAAATTAGTACTGGTACAATCGCACGCAAGCAGAAGGCGATTGTAATTGCATTTCGCTTTTATTTCATAATGATTTTTTGTAATGAAAATCATTATCATGTTCATAATAGTAGTTAAATATTGCAGTTATTAATAATTATTAACAGTTTTTACTTTTGAAGGAAATTTACTTTAATTTTTAAAACGTTACAGAAGTTTCGCTCTCAATTATCTTGCTGCGCATTTGTATCTTTTTAATCTACTTTTATTTTTGCCCAATAATAATTGGATTTCCATAAATTTATTACTTCATTTATATAGTTATTTTATTTTATCCTTATTTTTATTGCATGTTGTATAATCTTCGTCTTTTCGCATGGAATTTTAACCTCTTCTTTTCGTACTTCAGTACTCCCTTAATTAGTTTCTGTCAGTTTGAAAAGTTCAATATTTTACTTTCTGTAATTCACTACAACTTCTTTTAAGTTTCTCTAATTACTGGTTTCCTAATATTGTATTTTTCGATTTCTCTTTCATTAAGCTCGATCATTTTCAAACTGTAACAAGATTTTATTTCTGTCATTTACATAATTTTTTCGTTGCTGAAATAACGAAAATACGCGATGGCGTGAAATTTAAAAGGTCGTTAGATTTTAAAATATGGAAAAATATGAAATTTATCATTTTTATCTTACAGCTAAAGTCCTGACGTTAAAGTCCCAATGAAATTTATTGAGAATTGTTACTAGACGTTAATGATTTGTAAAAACTGTACTTCTTAATACAGTAGAGTCTCGGTATATTTACCTACTGGGTTCCTCGCCTTCCCCTCTCGTCTCATTACATTTATCAAAAGAAGGGGAGGACCGTTTCTCCCACTCTTCTCAGTCGTGTCACGCGCTGAGACCCCAGCTCAAAAGGTGGGGGAAAAAGAGAGCGGGGATAGGCAAATATACCAGGACTTACTGTATTATAATTATGCCATCTGGTGATGTTATATTTAGTAGAACAGTTATGGAATATTGATCGATGTTTTAAAACTTAATATCACATGTCTTATAATAATGTTTTATTTTTAAGACCTTTTAAAGAAAAATTTGTTAAAGTTTTTAGTTAAAATAATGAATATTTTAATCTGTATAAGTAACATTTTAGCCATTAATTGTGATTAGTCAAATAAATCAAGTTTCTTGAGATTTAGTACTTCAATTAATAAAATAACGGGACCTCTACTCATTTCATAATAGAAAATCTTTAATTTGCTATTATATTTACTGAAATGTTTTACTCGAAAATAAGTAATGACAAATTATTAAGTAGTCCAGAAGCTTTTCATGTTTAAAACAACACAAATTGATCAGGACATAAGGTTCGGTACAAATATTTTGTAATTACAAATGATCGATAACAAAAATAAGTAAAAAAAATATTTGTCCTAAAATGGCATTTTACGCCCTCGAAAATTACAGGGTTAAGATAGAAATTCCTCACCGACTAGTCCACAATTCGGAGCCATAAAATAAAATTTTATACCGTGAAGGTATAATATTCGGCTAGGACGAAAAATAATGTTCGAATTTCGAGCGTAAAATGTTATTTTACGCTCTTAATACGAAAAGTACTAATAAATTGGATTTTTATATGCAGTAAATATGACTATCTTTTACCCACAAAATCAACTCTATGAAATAGAGTTTTAAAAACGTTATCTTTAATAATTATTGACGTGGAATTCAGTGGTGCTAAAAGAAAAAGTTTAAAAAATTATTTTGACTCTTAACATTTTTTTTTGTCGAAAAAACTGAATTTTTTAAAATCCATCCATAATTATTGAGAAAATGTGTTTTTATGCTCACCCTAATTTTTAAAAATTTTGAAACTAATTTAGCAAAATGTAGAAGCATTTTTACGAAAAACCAAAATTATTTATAAGGGCCAAAAAAATTATTTTTTTAGTCATTTTTGTCCTGGAATTCAATGGCGCTAGAATAAAAGATGTAATATATTTTTTTGACCCTAAAAAAATTTTCTTTGAAGAAAAAATTGAATTTCGTAAATCCACGCGTAATTAATTATTTATAAAATGTGTTTTTACGTTCACCCTGATTTTTTTAAATTTAAAATTAATTTTGAAAAATGTAGAAGCACATTTTCGAAAAGCCAATTTTTTTGTCAAAATACAATCTGGGGTTAAAAAATCGTTGTTACATTTTTTATTTTAGCGCCACTGAAAATTTTTTAAAAGTGTATTTCAGAGAGCTGATTTTGCGGGTATTCCCTCCCCTTAAATGATTTAAAAAGTTGCTGAAAAAAATTAAATTTCACCTAAGAAAAATATTGAGTTGAATTTCTATTCTTGATTAATTTCTTAGGACAAACTTTACTTATACATCAAGCAAACAAATCCATTTTTAGTTTATCCGTTTCAAACCAGGTAGTTTCTAAATTTCTTGGAGCGAGAAATCAGTCACATTAATGAAAAAGTGCGTTTTTACTCTTGATGAGACAGAACTCACTCTTTATGGAGTGAAAATTAACTTTTAAAGATAATTCAAAATCTCGCTACAGTGGTTCAATTTTGAGTCCACAACAGACAGTTCGTACTCTAAGAAGCGGATATTTGTCTAAAAAAACGTTCTTAGTACTCTCTCTTGGAGTGAAAATTTGCCACCTGTGGAGTGAAAATTGAACTACTCTAGTGAAAGAGCGAATTTTTATTCTATCAGAGTATATTTTCACTTCAGGCAGCTCTTGCCTATAGTTGGTCTATTTTCACTCCATAAAGAGTGAATTTCCAATCTAAGAAATTTAGAGAATATAGTAACGATTTCAATTAATGGCTAAAATAACATTTTTTTTTATATTTGCCTCAGATAATCGCTCTAAATTTCTTCGAGTGTAAATTCATCCACTCCAGGCAGAGTCAGTTTTCACTCATTGAAGGGGAATTTTCACTCCAAGAAATTCTGCGTGCGTATTTAAACGATTCCAGTTAAAGATACTAATAATTTCTAGCCTATGATTGTTTTTATATTTGCCTCAGATAATCGCTCTAAAATTTTTTGGAGTGAAAAATAAGCCACTCTAGCGAAAGAGTGAATTCCCGTTATTGAAATATTTTCACTTATTGATAGAGTGGTTCGTTTTTCACTCCAGAAAGAGAGAATTCTCAATCTAAGAAACTTGAGTGTATTTTAGCGATTCCCATTAATGGCTCTATTAATTTCCAGTTTACGGTATTTTTTATAATTACTCTAGATGATCCACTCTAGTGATGGAGTAAACTTTTCACTCTTATCGACTGACAAATCATTGTGCATGGAGTGACAATTCCCTCTTTCACTACAGAGAGACAATTTTTCTTGGAAATTTTACCATTTCAAACGGTAATTTTGGAAAAAACTTGCAGAATGAGAAGAAAAGTTGCCAGTTTGTATGGTAACAATTGCCATATTGTACAGTAATATTTACAGTCTCAATAGTCAACGAGCTAGAGTTTATAGTAATTTTTATAAGAAAAATTGGCAATTTTTGTTATTGTGAAAGTCTGTCCCAAAAGTACCATTTGAATGGATAAAATTTGCAAGAAAAATTCTCTCCGGGCTCAATTTTCGCTGTTTGAAGAGAGTTTCCAAAAAATTTAAGTCAGATCTTTGAAATTTTATAAATTAAAAATTACAATTAAAGGCAAGTATCGCCATATCTTAGTCGTTTATCAGCAGCCATTGTAATCGCTTTAATTTGTTCACAGATCATCGGGCTTCTTAACGCATTCACACCGCAGCGATCGTTAGATGAATTTCAAGACGTTTATCTAGTGATGGAGTTAATGGATGCAAATCTGTGCCAGGTGATCCAAATGGACTTGGATCACGAACGCATGTCTTATTTACTCTACCAGATGCTTTGTGGTATCAAGCATCTACATTCTGCTGGTATCATACACAGGGTGAGTCGCAGCCTCTTGAAACTTTAAACGCCCCAACCGTTTATAAATTTATGTCTCACGGTGTTTTTCGGTTTGCATTTCCCCGGTGTTCCTGAAAGTAAATGCGAGCTGTTACGTTCCAAAGATTTTTCCGTTTGAAATATACACGAAAATTAATTTTATCCCGTGAAAAGTGCCTTTTTAGGATTGCGGACATGAAATTTTCATGAACGTCTTTTTTTTCCCCTTTTCTCTAATTTTTTTTCTTATATATTTATAAGATAAATTTATAAATGTTGCATAGAAATATTGCATGAAAAGGGTGAAACAATTTTTGGATCAAATAATATGAATGGTAATTATATGATGAAGACATTACACTATTCAAAAATGTCTTTACGGATATCTTAAATTGTATGTTCCATGCAAAGGATTTATTATTTAGGCAAAATTTGATTGTTTTTTATCGCTAATATGTTCCTCCCGTACTCTATTTAAAAAACAGAAGCGCTAGGTTGACATAGTTTAATAAAACTGCAGTTTTTCTATTAAGAGTGACAATTCACTCGTATGCTAGAGTGGCTCAATATTAATTCCAAGAGTGAATTATGACTCTGAGGAACTTAGAGGCAGGACTAACAGCACTCTCTAAATTCCTTGGAGTGAATATTGAGCTTCTCTTTTATTAAGAGTGAAAAGTTTTCTGACATTTCACACCATCAAGAATGAAAGAAAAAAAACTCACTCCTATAAGAGTGAAATACCACTCTCAATAGAGTGAACATTTCACTCTTCCTGAAAGAGTGGCTCAATTTTCACCCAAAGGAATTTAGAAAGTCTTCCTCTAAGTTCCTCAGAATCATAATTCACTATTGGAGAGAAAATTGAGTCACTCTGGTTTACGAGTGAATTGTCCCTCTTAACGTGTGATAATTTACTCAGTCTGGAGTGAGCTTTTAGTAATTGACTGAAGTAAACAATATAAATCTTAGGTGAGAAACTAATAGCTCATTTTGAAAGTGAGACGAGTACCGAATTGTTCAAAAGTAGTTAAGAAAATCGTTGCATTTTATATACATAACCTCAAAAATAACAGAAAGTCATATATAAATAACGAATTTTTAAATTTAGCACGGTTTTTAGATTTAATCACTCCTTTTATTAATGCCTTAAAGGAAGTTACTCGAAAACTACAAGCTGAATAGGAAGTATATCCATTTTTAGAAGATCAATACACATTTAGGTTATGTAAGGAGCAGTATCTTCAGACTGCGTTTCGAATACTTACAGTCTTTTCTCTAAAGCATCGAAATTGGTCTTGAAAGTGAGGACAAAAGGACTAAAAATAAGACAGGGTTTTTTTTTCATTGTATTAAATAAGGTGGTGAATAGAAAATAAAGTTAGAATTAATAAAAATCGACTTATGTAAAGCGAACAGTTGGTTACCACTTGTTACAGTTATTATGTAGATGGTTTTTTACTGCACGAACAAAAATAGTACTATTTGGTACAGCTACGTTTTTTAGGACTACTTAAATAGGCTTGGCTACCTAATTAGCGAAAACATTGGTTGTGTCTTATTCTACTAGTTAGTAGTTCCAACTGTTTTTTTTTTCGTACAGTAAACAATACAAAACTACGAATTCTTTAGTAGAATTCTACTAATCTAAAAGTAAACATGACCTTTTTAGTCATTTCTAAAGTTAGTAACCAATTAGTAGCTCTTAACATTTTATTAATAAAAACTGTTACTAAGTGAATTTCTGTCCCACTTCGTGTTTTCTTACTAGTAATTCTTAACCTTTCCTCCTCTACTATGAATGTAAAGTTTTTTTTTTTTGGTTCAATATTTTTAATCAGATATGAATTGTTTGTACACATGCTTCTGACTTTAATAGAAACATTACTGTTAATTGTATGTTCATTCATAATAGGAAGACGGTCTCTTGTTTATTTTTTGAACTAAAGTAGAGTCCCGATATATTTACTCACTCGGTTCCTCGTCCTCCCCTCATCTCGTTATATTTACCAAAAGAAGGGGACCACCGCTTCTCCCACTCCCCTCAGTCGCATTATGTTCGTGACGTCACATCAGGCCCTTCCTAAGGCCCCAGCCCGCTAGGGGTTACCGTCCGAAATCCCAGACGACAAAATCACCGCGACAAAATCTCCGAATTCAAAATCCCCTACCACTAAAATCCCCGAGTTCAAAATCCCCTACCACTAAAACACCCGAATTCAAAATCCCCTTCTTCATCAAAATCACCTTTCAAAACATCTACTTTTATTACAAGTTACCTCAGTCCATGGTGGAAGTAAAGAGGTGTAGCGCTCTCGAGTAGTATAATTTCGGCCAATAAGCGTCCCACCAAAGATCAATAAAATTGGCGGAAGATTTCACTATCCCGCAACATAGAAACGCTAACCTACCTAACCTAACCTAACATAATCTAACCTAACCTACCTTAACCTAACCTAACCTAACCTAACCTAACCTAACCAAACCTACCTTAACCTAACCTAACCTAACTTAACCTTATAATATATCTTAATTCTAAATACAAAATAAACAATATCAACTTTTAATACAGCTTCAATTGTAAATGCAGAGTTTTTTGTGAGAAGGGATTTTGAAATCGGGGATTATAGGAGTAGAGGATTATGACTTCGGGGATTTTGTCGTCGGGAATTTCGAGCGGTCACCAGCCCGTATGGTGGGGGAAAACAGTGCGGCGGCAGGCAATTATAACGCGACTGAACCTGGCAAATATGTTGGGACGCAAATAAAGCGAGGCGCAACAATTCCGGGACAGATGTTTCTGTACACAGAAATTTAAAAAAGCGGAGGAATATTTATAAAAAGATATCCAACAACTAGACAATGTTTCGTACTGCGAAGTAAATATATTTTTCACGGTTATTAAGTAAAGTTGTCTATTGCTCTTTATGAGTTTACTTTATAATTAAATTAATAATATTTTATTTGTCGATTGCATTTTTTAAATAAACAGAAATTCCAACTGATAGTAGCAGGTGTTAAAAACCTAATTTTGAAAAAATTATTTAAATAATTTTATTATACAAAAAAATATAGATTCAAAGAAATATTTAATATTCGTAACTTATTTTTACTGGAATTAAAAAAATGTTTTCTTAAAATAGATAAGATTTATTGAAAAAAAGTTGTTAAGTAAAATGTTTCGGTACAAACTCAATTTAAATTCAAAACCGAATAAATACAAAAAAATTCATTTTAACCAAGAATACGTTAATTAGAATGTTTAGTTTTAGAATCAATAATTGACATCCCATATCAAAGGTTTCGAAAAGAAATTTAATTTGTATGTATTCTTGTAATAAGTGGTTAAAATATTAAGAAAGTGTTCATTGAAAAGGTTTCAACACTTACGAGAGGGGTCTAACCACCTTAATCGGTTGAAGGAACATGGGGTTGTCGCAGCCCAATTATAGAGCATTCGACCGGAAATGACAAGGTCTCGGTTTCGCACCCGTTGGTTTCCAAATGTTTGTTCACCTATTTTTTTTCAAACAACCGGTTCGTTGGTTCAATTTTGTTTCATTTATCTCCTAGTGATATTAATAAATAATTATTGATTTTTTAAAATATGTTTCTAGTTAAATTTCTTACAAATTCGATGACTAATTTAGCAATGTTTATCAATATTAATCTGCTGCATTAAATAAATGAATTATTACTGATAAAATGAATGATCAATAATTAAAAATTGTATCTGCTGCTGAAGAAATTTATACTAGCAAAACTGACTGAAATTCTAAAACTTCTTTCTGACAAAATTATCATATTTTCTATGTTAAATTTAGAGAAATTTAATATCGATAAAGGAACCCTATAAAACGTTACTTTTTATAGGAGAAATTAATTGTTAAAAGGTGTATTATATCTATGAATTGGTACTGAAGTTTTGAAAATTCAATATGGGGTTAATTTTGTATCAAATTCATCGGATTCACTTGGAATTCTTTACTCGGGAATTTTCAAATGTTCAAAAATTGAAAATGGCGGACATAATTCATTGCATTTTGAATATGTCACATTGAATTCTGAAATTCTGAGTTAAAATTTGCGATCCTAAAACCCGAGGAATTTGTATTGGCTATTAAATTAAATTAGAAAAAGAGCGTATACGGCAAAAATATTTTCTCTAAAAATGATCAAAACTTTCTATTGATGAAAGCAGAAACATTTAAAAACACGAGTACGAAATATATAATTAAGAATCTTTCCCAAAAGATACCGAGTGATAAATAAACTGAAGTAAATGATTAAAATGGAGGTGTGCGTCGAAAAACCGACAAATCAAAAAGCCGACTGGTCAAAAAACCGACAGTCAAAAAACCGACACTTCAAAAAATGACTTGACGGTTTTTTGACTGTCGGTTTTTTGACCTGTCTGCTTTTTGATTTGTCGGTTTTTCGACCCGCACCCTTAAAATGGTTAATTTTATGTGTGTTCCGTAAAAATCTATCAACATTTTTTGACATTCTGTTAACTTCAGTTTGTGTATTTGGGAGAATAATATTTTGTTTACTGTAAGAACATAAAAATCATTGACAACTCAATAAATACAAAATATCTCTTGAAAATGTTAACAAAAGCCGTTAAAGGTCAAAATATTTGTTAAAATATGAAAAAATCGAAAACGGAAAAACAAAAAGACATTTCCGATAAATAAATAAACAGATGTTTATTCATCAAACTACTATCGTTAGTCCAACAAAATTAATAAAAAATGTCTTCTTAATCCGTAGTTAGATGTCCTTAAATGAAAGTGTTTTGTAATTAATCTTAAACGGATATTATTGAATATTGATGTAAATTACAAACAAAAAAATGTAAATTTAAAGTTTTATTTTGGGTCTTCTTCAGAATTGTACCATAAGAAACATACAAAACATAAACTACATAAAAAATGTAAGTCAAAACCTCGGAAATGATTGGTTATTTTTTATATTTATAAAATTTTAAAAAACACTAAAATTATTCGTATCTTAATAATTGTTGTAAATTAAATTAAAATCCTATGTTAATAAAGATCGAGGTACGGTTTAAAAAAAAAACAAATGGTCTAGTGATAAAAACTTTTAAAACTAAATATAGCAAAACTGTACGAAAAAATATAAGCAAAGAAATAAGGATAAGTTGGAAGCAATTTTTTAATTGTCATGATGGTAGTTTAATGAAGAAAATATTTTATGCTGATTTTTTTTATTATTATTTGATATTAAAAAAAAAATAGTGCCGCGTCGGGACTTGAACCCGGGACCTTTGAGCATTCTCCGAAGTTCGTGTGAAAGGTCGCCTCATATTCCGGCGCATCGAATGTTCTACATTTATTTTTTTTCAAAATTAATTAAATGTTAAAAAATTCTTTTAAAAAACTACCGTTACAATTGAAAAATGTTTCCAATACTGTGAAAACAAAATGTTTTCAAGAAAATCAAACACTTTCTATTTAAATGAGTAACATTTAGACGTAATGTTTTTACAGAATTCATCAAGAACTCACGTTAAATCGATTTGTAATTTTTTTTTTACGAAATTATAAAAAATTGATAATTTTTTTGTGTCTCTTGTAGGATTTAAAACCAAGCAATATTGTGGTCAAGTCCGATTGTACGCTAAAAATTTTGGACTTTGGCCTCGCGAGGACTGCGGGGACGACGTTCATGATGACCCCTTACGTAGTGACGCGGTACTACAGAGCGCCGGAGGTCATCCTTGGGATGGGGTACAAGGAGAACGTCGATATATGGTCCGTCGGTTGTATCATGGGCGAAATGATCCGAGGTGGCGTCCTGTTTCCCGGCACTGACCACATCGACCAGTGGAACAAAATTATAGGTGAGTTCCGGAGTATCATATTAAACTGCTAATGGGTGCGTTGCTCTCCAATACTATTTCCAGACTAACAGTATTTACTAAAGTTGGAAATTAACCAATTTTATCATTTAAAAATCAAAAAAGTTTTTTTTTTTAATTTTTTGGAGTGAGATCTAAAGTGTGAAAATTTGCTCCTTCACTATACGAAGAGAAGAACTTTTTCTTTCAGGTCAAACGAGTTATTGTAGAAACCAATTAATTTCACTATTTTGTATAATGAATCAGAGAATATAGTATGTGTAATAATTTTAATTGTGTTGAAACGTAACCTAATCCGGCTTACCCTGACTAATTTATATTTTTGTAACCTACAATAACACCCTAAGAGTGTGAAGATTTATCATTCTTCATCGACGTACTTTAGAGACAGTGGCGAAGCTTTAAAAATGACCACTTTGATGTAACAGTTAGAATTGCGACTACTCGATGAAATATTGGCGATTCAAGTCTGCTTTATTTGTTATATTAAGTTACTCTGGTGGTCACACAAACTTTATTTGTTACTGTACGTGAAACCCATCTGAGTAGTTCCATTTTCGACAGAGTAACTTGACATGGAGAATACTCATCACGGTGAGCTTGGACGAAGTTAATGTACATCGCCGTTTTCTTTTGGTATTACTTTGGGAAGGTCTGCTGATTATTTTAAGCCTAAAATGAAAATAATTGGGGGTAAAAAACTGAAAATATCCGGATTTTTCCATTTTTTGCGTTTTTTTTAATTTAATTCAACCTAAAAGTTACTCTACATCGCAGTTTTCTTTTGGAATTGCTTTGGGAAGGTAGGCTGATTATTTTAAGACCAAAATGAAAATAATTGGGGATAAAAAACTAAAATTATCTTGATTTTTCCATTTTTTTAGCGTTTTTTTAAATTTAATACAACCCAAAAGTTAATTTGCTTCGCCGTTTTCTTTCGGAATTGCTTTGGGGAGGTAGGCTGATTATTTTAAGACCAAAAGGAAAATAATCGGCGGTGAGAAACTGAAATCATATTAGTTTTTTCATTTTTTTAGATGATTTTTAACATTTTTTTTCTTAGAAAACAAGTTAATTCAGTTCATACAAGGAATTTATGCAAGGATTAATTAAAAGAATTTAAATTATTAAATTTGTTAAATTTTTTATTAAAAAATCTGGTTTTTCTATGGTTTTGTGAAATTAACTAATAAGACTAAAATATTTTTAAGGGGACTTGTTTTCGAACAATTTTAGATAGATAAAATCAATTCATCTCTAATGGCGTAAAAGTTATAGAATTTTAAACCTTAGAATACTGACGGTTGCCATGGCAACAAGTAACTTTTTCTTTATATTGTTATTTTTCAATAACTGTGTACTGATCAATTAAAATGCCTAAGGAAGGAACACATGCTGAATCTTAAAATAATCAGTCTACCACCCCAAAGTAATTCCAAAAGAAAACTGCGATGTAGATTAACTTTTGGATTTAATTAAATGTTAAAAAACGCTAAAAAATGGAAAAATCAAGATATTTTCAGTTTCCCTCCACCGATTATTTTCATTTTAAGCTTAAAATAATGAGCAGACCTTCCCAAAGTTATTCCAAAAGAAAACGGTGATGTACAGTACTCCTTCCCTTATTCTAATTTTTTCTCTTCTCCTATTCTAATATTTCCCCTCACGCGTTCTCCCCACTTACGTGTGTTGACGTGTGGATTTTCTAAATACAAATAACGACGCATGGGCAACAAAAGAAAAAGAGGCAAAAGTGAGAGTACAAATCTAAGTAGTGAGGGAGAGGGGAAAATTAGAATAAGGGAAGAAGGCCGCCATCTTGCCTGACTGGACAAATTAGAATAAGGGAAGGACTACTGTACATTAACTTTTGGGTTGAACTTCGTCCATAACATTTTACAAACAAAGAAGCAACAGAACATCTCAAACGAGATTGCTCGTGTTCATAACCTCAAATGAGAAGTCCAGCGTTTGCAATTATACTTAAAATATGTTTGAATAGTAAAATAGACATAATATATTTGAAATTCTCTTTGTACAAATAAAACTACCATCTCACGATTTCATCACCCCTTTATTTATAGAATGGTTCAATTTTCACTTCATAAAAAGTTAATTTTGACTGCAATAAATTGAGGGTCTGCCGGCTCGTAAAATCAAGGAACGCAAAGCAGACGAATTCGAAATCGTTGCACTAAATTAAACGTACAGTCCGACTAACAGAATTTTTGAAACATACGTAAATGCATTTGCAAACTCTGCAAACATTCCAAATTAAATTCTGCGCCAAATAACGTGTGCATTGTTATGTTAGTTCGCAATAAAGCTTCTTTTAGGTCATAAACTTGAGTTTTCTCATTTCTCCATGAAATCTAGTTTTGGAACGATATTAACTTCATGGATTAATATTGTACTAACATTTGTAATTAGCAAAGCAACATTACTGTATGTTTCTTATTCGAATTCTAAATTGGGTGGTTTGGTAGAACTTCAAATGGGTGAAAATAGATCTGCAACTAAAACTAGTTATCTGCTGGTTTTAAATAAGTTTGACGACTTTGTTACAAGTAAAACAAAAATGTTTAATATATGTTTCTTAAACGTGTTAAAGTTTGGTTTAAAAATTGATTTGTATATGATATAAACATTCATTAGTAAGGCGCTTATTGAATTGTCATTTAAAGTACGTTTATCATAAACGTTTATAATACGTGTCTATAAAACGACACGTATTTTAAACGTCAACAAATGTTTATGATAAATAGTATGAGTTTAAAGTGCGTAATAAAGGCGTACTATTGTATGTAAGACGTTTAAAATAGTTATAAAACGGTTATAAAACGTGATTTACTTGAATATTCGACTAAAACGTTAATAATACCGAAAATATTTTAAACGTTCTCTATAGGTTAATTAGATGATTAATATTTATTTTAAAACTCTATTATCCGTCAATGAACCCGTTATTAGTTGCAGATTTATATATCGACATTTATTATTTCTTTAGCAATCTAGTTTTGATCTTATAGATAACATGATATGTGTAAATATTCTACGTTTTTTAAACCTTTAAGGCCCAACTTCTTTAAAGTAAGATTTTGTCATATTCTCCTTATGGGTTAATTAAAACTAAATAAATTTATGAACATGTGATGTATTTAAGCACATGGCCGTAAGTAATATGTTGAAAATGATAAAAATAGGTCTAAAAAGTCTCTTATATACAACATGGTAAGTCTTTTATCTGTCAAGCGCGAAATCTTGAATTAAGAATCGCGACAATGCCTAGCGGCAGCAGGAGTAACTAGGTTATGCGTAGTCTCTTTGTTGACCAGTAGTTAATTCTACTGTTTTATTAGTTAAGTATTATATTGCCAATAGAAACTTACTTTTTTTCTAAACTTATGAACGTGAAATATTATAGTTTATTAGTGTAGATTTTAAAATGGAAAATTCGTGGAAAACTTTATTTCCGGGAAAGTGTATATGTTGACGAAAATTCGCCGACTGGAAATAATTAATTTTATGCAATCAAAAGATTCGAGTTGTGTTAATTGGAGCACAGGGAGACGTTTTTGACTGCATAAAAAATTCATGAAAATGGATTACGTGGATTTGTAGGTCATTATTTCTTCTTGAATAACGCACTCGATATAATTGCATTTCTATTTGGATGTTCGTATAATTATAAGAATCAATTCTGTTTCAACGAATGTTCGAGTGACGGATTACGAGATAAAAGTGTCTCGAATTGATGAAACATTTACGTAATAGTTCGCGTTGTTATTTTCTTTACTTTTTTCATGGTTATTATTTCTGAAAAGTATTATTTTTATGTTCTTTTTTTAATAAACGAATATCGAAGGTGGCAACAGGAATTTAAAATCTAATTTATTTTAATTGTTTATTAAAAAAAGAAATATGTTTTAATTGCGGATCCAATATGGTGGACAAAAATGTTCAAATTTCCATTGATTTCAAAAGAATTCGCTATTTGCGATCGTTTCTACGAATCCGACCGCAAAAATTTGAAATGTAAAATGGCGTTTCTTATATGGTGGACAAAATAAAAAAATTCTACGAAACCTGGGTGTTTTTAGGTCGCTGATTCTGTATGAAAACTCAAAACTGTTTGAAAAAAATAGTTCATCCAAAATGGGGAATTAAATTTCTCTTCCTCTTTATGTTACTTGGAACTAACGACGCTGATGTGTCGAGAGAATTCTACTTCCATTTTGTGAATATAAAGAAAAGATTGGTTGATTGTCCGCCATATTGGATCCGCCATTTTTAACGTCAAAATTAAGGGTAATCATTGACCACTGAACCCTTTAACGCCGGGACGGACACTTTTTTTTGTTCATTTTCAACTTTAATTTTCTCGGCGATTAAGAATGTAAAAAATCCTTCAGAAACCATTTCTTATGTATTTGACCTTGCTCTTTCAGAGTCTGCAATCAAAATAAAAAAAAATGAATTTTCAAAACGTTACAGCCATTTTTTAAATGAAAAATGGAAATTTTTCAAAATTTTTTTTCAGAAATGAATTTTTTTGTTCATATAGCAGGTCACCAGAGCATTGTTTCACCTGAAAATATCGCGTCCGCAATATCTAATCTGAAAAATGGCGAAACGTACTTTTCAAAATTTAAAGATGGCAGCTCAAAAATGTTGACGGAAGAATTTTTTCCCCACAAATATTAATAATCTGTGTATCCTCATTTTTTCAATTTTCTATTTGTATGTCGTTGAGTATTTAAATATTTCTCGGGTCACTCATAACAAATCTGAAATCAGATGTAAAAAAATGCAAAATGGTGGATCCAATATGGCGGACGATATTTTTAAAATTGTTCGGAATGTTTTGAAACTGACTACTCGGGGATTTTTGGGGTCGCTGATAACGAATCTGAAGTTAGATTTCAAAAATTCAAAATTGAATTCATTCGCATGTAGCTTTGTACAATTCGAATACAAATATATTCGATTTCTAGGCAAATAATCAGCTAGATTTAATGAAGACTGCGATAATAGATCAGCCATTTTGAATTTTTGAAACCTTATTTCAGATTCGTTATCAGCGACGCCAAAAACCCCCGAGTAATCAGTTTCACAACATTCCGAACAAAATTTTAAAAATAGCGTCCGCCATATTGGATCCGCCATTTTGAATTTTTGAAATCCGACTTCAGATTCGTTATGAGCGACCCGAGAAATATTTAGATACTCAACGCGATACAAATGGAAAATTTAAAAAAATAAGGATACACAGATTATTAATATTTGTGGGGAAAAAATTGTTCTGCCAACATTTTTCAGCCGCCATATTTAAATTTTTGAAAACTACGTTTCGCCATTTTCAAGCTTAGATATTGCGGACACGATATTTTCATGTAAAACAGTGCTCTGGTGACCTGCTATATGACAAAAAAAATTCATTTCTGAAAGAAAATTGTCAAAAATTTCGATTTTTCTTTTAGAAAATTGCTGTAACTTTTTTAAAATTCATTTTTTTGGATTTTGATTGCAGTCTCTGAAAGAGCGAGGTCAAATACATAAGAAATGGTTCCTGAAGGATTTTTTACATTCTTAATCGCCGAGAACATTAAAGTTGAAAATGAACGAAAAAAGTGTCCGTCCAAAAAGTCCGGAATTTGAACACAACTTTCAACGATGTAACTTTTGTTCCAAACAGCATTAAAAAAAATTGAAATAAGTCAAAATCAATATATTTTGACCTCCTCTTTCAAATGCCGCGATCAGAAACAGCCGGAAATTACAGAGAAAAAAGTTATGATCAATTTTTCGAAAAAAATACTGATTTTTTCGACGTTTTTTCCCAATAATTGCATTTTTTGACATTGAAAAGGGCAATGCTGATCATTGCAAAAGATACTAATCGCGTCTTTTTGCTCCAACCATTCTTCTCCCGTCGGATTTTTTTCAAAAAACAAAATGGCGGCTTCAAGATGGCGTCTGGAAGTTGTAATTTTACATTTTCTTCCACAAATATTGATTATTTGACTGTGTAACAATTCAAATCACGGAGAACTGGGATGAAAAAGTAATTATTATCATTTCTGAATACTTACTCCCGTCATGATTCATTCATAACCTCAAATTAGTCATGTACAATGGGTTTTTACCGATATTTTGTCTGTTTTTCACTCAATTTCTGACTTTTCCATATCACTACGTACGTATGAAATTGAAAATGACCATATATGATTGTGACCTATGAAGAATTTGTTTATAACCTACAAATTGAGTGCAGGTCAACCCACATCTTATAATGCGATATAACTTTGAATATCTGCAATATTTATTTACAAAAAACAAAACAAAACACAAAAATAAAAAACAAATATTTCCTCATTGCCTCCACGTGTGTTTTGAATAGACGAAAATGAAAGTAATGAAATTAAAATAAAAAAAGATGAAGAAAAGTATTTTAAAAATAAAAAAAAGTCGAACTGTACTAAATTTTTAGATTATAAACAGATAATTAATAGGTTATAAGGGAATATGGTCATTTTTAATTTCACACATAAGTAATGTTACGGAAACGTCGAAAATTGTGTGAAAATTAGACAAATAATCGGTATAAACCCATTGCGTACAACTAATTTGAGGGTATGAATGAATCGTGATAGGAGTAAGTATTCACAAATGATAATAATTACTTTTTCATCCCAGTTCTCCGTGATTTGAACCGTTACAAGGTCAAATAATCAATATTTGTGGGAGAAAATGTAAAATTACAACTTGGAGACGCTATCTTGAAGCCGCCATTTTGTTTTTTGAAAAAATCAGCCGGGAGAAGAATGGCGTGAGCAAAAAGACACGATTAGTACGTTTTGCAATGATCAGCACTGCCCTTTTCAATGCCAAAAAATGCAATTGTTCGGAAAAAACGTCGAAAAAATCAGTAATTTTTTCGAAAAAATGTCCCTAACTTTTTTTTTCTGACACTTTCGGCTGATTTAGACAGCGGCATTTGAAAGAGTAGGTCCAAATCTATTGATTTTAACTTATTTCAATTTTTTTTAATGCTGTTTAGAACAAAAGTTACATCGTTGAAAGTTGTGTTCAAATTCCGGACTTTTGGGAGGAAAAGGGTTAAAGGGTTCAACCCTCAAAAACACGATTCGGTGTGTATTAATATAAATTTACACATTTTTGGGCGCCATATTGAATTCGCCATTTGGAATTCAAAATGCGATCGTATTAATAATCGAGGCCGCGAAAACACCCGAGTAAATCATCGTTAGCCTTTTTCGTGAATTTAATGTATAACGAAAAAACATTTAAATAAAAAGTGTGTAAGACACCAAAATTACAAATTAGTTACACGCGATTCTTGAGATTAAAAAAAAGAAACGTTATCGCAAATTTCACGTGCGATATATCACTGTCGTGGAAAAAAAAAATAGGCAATCGATTCGTGTAGAATCGCGGCCGACACGAAGCGGCTTCGTTAGGGAGGAATTTTTAGATGAACTATTAATCGATCTTTACATTATTCAGAATTCATAAGGACTATTTTTTAAAATTCGCAGAGCAACTAGGGACGCCAGCACCGGAGTTCATGCAAAGATTGCAACCGACAGTGAGGAATTACGTTGAAAACAGGCCGCGGTATCCAGGATACCCTTTTGAAAGGCTATTCCCGGATGTTCTCTTTCCATCCGACTCCTCGGAACACAATAGATTAAAAGGTATACATTTCTTATCTACTTTTTTTAATTTCGACTTTTCAGTACGTTATTAGAAGATGTAATTAGTATTTTGAGATTGCTTTAAGCGGATTTTACTACCTGTGAAAAAAGCTGTTTGACATTTAATTCCCTGAGAAATTACGTAAATAAAAATAACGACTTTTTGTGATTTCATGGTTGATTAATTGTATGAATACGGAAGTTTTGTTGAAATAAAACAGTCAAAGGCCGTTTTAATCGGTTGATTTTAGATTGTACTGGAAACAATTTTCAGAAAATATTTGTAGAATTAATATAAATAAATTTGAACACATTTTAGTAAAATACCTCGTCGATACGAATTATGCATTCCATTTTAATAAATTCTTGTCATTTTTATATAACATAGTTGCTAATCAATTTTTCGGTTAGTTTTTGTTAAGTTTGATAGTTAAAATGTTGTAGAATATGATCTATTGATGTAGTGTAATTACCATTGTTTAAAATTTAGGATGTTTCATTGGTTTAAGGTAGTTAGACCTCGAGATATAGCATGTTGGAAAAAAATATTTTATAATGTTTTCAATAATTTAATTGTTATTAATAAAGTTATTGTTGAAGGGAGAAAAGATTATTGTCGTTGAACAAAAATTGGAATGTGCAAAAACAATTTTTTAAAACAATTCGGTTAATGACTCGAATCTTTTTCTTTTCCCCTGTCAACAAATTTTTAAAAATGAATGGATTTCAACGTATATGATGGCTTATTTTTTTGAGAAAATGAATTTCTATAACTTCACCGTGGGATTTTTCAAAATATATTGTCTGACTACTAAAATTATTGAAATATTGTAAAAAGTATCGTTTCTTTTTTAAACAAATAGAGATATTTGACGTTAGCTTCAGAAATTTGTAAAATCCTACGGTGAAGTTGTAGAGAATCATTTTTTTTTTAAATAAGCCATCATACGTTGAAATTCATTCATTTTTAAAAATGTTTTGACATGCGAGAAGAAGATAACTTGAGTCATTAATAAAATTTGTTTAATAAATTGTTTTTGCACATTCCAATTTTTTCGGGAACAATAATGTTTCCTCTCTTTAAAAGTATTTTTATTCGCGAAAATTAAATTCGTGGAAATAATATTAAATATTTTTCCACAACACACTATATCCAGGGTCTAACTACCTTAATGATAGAAAAATATTTTTTTTATAAAAAGGCAAAATTTATGCCATTTTCAGTAGAGTCCCGGTATATTTACCCACTGGGTTCCTCGACTTCTCCCGTCTCATTATATTTACTAAAGGAAGGGCCGCTTCTCCCACTCTCCTCAGTCGCGTTACGCACGTGACATCACAGTAGGCCCTTCTTGAGGGCCCAGTACGCAAGGTGGGGGAAAAAGAGAGAGGCGACAGGTAAAAATAACGAGACGGAACCGAGCAAATATGCTGGGATGTAAATACAACGAGACACAATTATACCGGCATTCTATTGTAAACATTACACAGATTCAATTAAAAAAAAATAGTCATCATTAGCCACAGAAACTATGAAATTTTATG
The DNA here is from genome assembly GCA_030407085.1 of Trichopria drosophilae. Lineage (NCBI taxonomy): Eukaryota > Metazoa > Arthropoda > Insecta > Hymenoptera > Diapriidae > Trichopria > Trichopria drosophilae. Next base: position 106,723,814 of record CM059585.1, on the reverse strand, counting down.
AAAAATGGAAAGTTTTATTGCATAATTTTTTCTAATTATGTATCTAACTAAAATAGACAACAGGTTTGGAGTGAATAAAACTGATAGTATTAAGTAAACTCTATTTGATTTAGGTGATTTAACTTTTTCACTACATTTTATTGTTTTTAGAAGCTTTTAGTAGGGAAATCTAGTAATGATTTTCATTGTATTTAAAGTTTAAGTTTTATACAAAAAGAATTGTTAAACCTCATTTCTCCATATTTTATTAGTAGTAAGAGTTGAATTTTACAATGTTTAATAAAATTGAAGATAATAAAATATTAAGCTTTTAAAAAATAGTTTGAATAAATAAGAAGTAAAAATATTATTTAAGAAAGATGATATTATTTGCTAAAGTTGACTGCAATAATTAAAGCAAGTTAAATGTATGAAAGTCGCAGGAATACAACTAATGCGTATACTTTGAGTAATAAATGAAAAGGTAATTTTCGAAATTAACTGAGAGTAAAAATGTACAGTCTACAGAGCATATCGATCAACATTTTCAGTCACGCGAGGTAGAATATCTTCTATTGAATCGTGTCATCTTTGGTTTTGGGGTCTCCGATTCAAATCTTAGGTCAGATTTTGATAAATTAGTATGGCAAACCTATATGCAAATCAATTTATCAAAATGTTGAATTGTGTTTAACATAGAAATGGTAGATTGTCGTACAAACGAGGCATTTTAATGCATATTAATGGGTGCGGCGAAAAACTGACAAATCAAAAAGCCGAAAGGTCAAAAAACCGACAGTCAAAAAACCGATAATCGAAAAAATAACTGTCCGTTGTTCGATGTATCTATTTTTTTATGACTTTTAAGATTTCGTATCATCAACTTTTATGTTTTATTTTATTACCAGTTGTTAATTAATTCCAATAAATCAAATATTAACCTTCAAATGTAAGGAAAAAAAAACTAATCCAGCTTCTTTTCTAATAAGAATCCACTACAATGGTTTTGAAAATTATAATTAAATTTAAAATTAATTTTAAAATTAGAAGTTATTTCTTGGGTTTTCGGTCTCTCGTACTATAAAATAAATATTTTGAAGGTAAGTAAATAAAAATAAATAAGGCTGTGATGTCAACCAACGAAATATGCAATAATAAATTAATTTTGAAAATTAAATTTTTGGAGATAATATCGCGGACTAAATTTTGATTAAACCACGGAATATAAGGAGTTAAGATTAGTATTTAAGTAATAGATTTAGTTTCCCTCTAGCGATATTATTTAAAATGACTATTTTTGAAAAATTGTTTTGAAACTTAGTTTAATATTAGTTTAAATTAACAACCAGTTGTCTTATTGAAGAATTTTTTGATGGGTTTTACTAAAATTTTGTATATATTAGCATATACTAAAATTTCATACGAATTAAAATATAATAAAAAGAAGAAACATTTTTTAAGTACAAAAAATATCTTTGCCATTCAAATAATTTAGTTGTAAATATTAAAATGAATATTTCCCAAAATATTTCATTTTAAAACATGGAAAAATTTTACAATTGGAAATCTCTTTTCTGCATAGCGTGTACGAACACTCAGAGAATTTCTTGCATTATGGATGGAGCTAACGTACACAATACTAGAGTAGAACAATCGAATAACGAATTTGTCGAAAAGAGGTTGAAAAATGCAGTTGATAAGAAAAGAAAAAAAAGAACGAGGAGAAATGTTAAATGTAAGAAAAATAACAAAATCTAAAGATTCAGATAAAAAGAAATCTAAACGAAGTTAACAAAGTTTTGTTATTATTAGTGATAAATAAATTTTCTTTTACTCAGAATGTTTGCTACTGAACACAATATGATTCTAATCAAATGTAATTCAGTATATTTAATCTTTCGATGTCAACTTGAATATTTTGACTTATAAAATTAGTCTAGGAATGATTAAATCTAAGAGATTGGACATGTAAAATCTACTGGGATGAATCAATTTTTAAGAGAAATATTACTTTACTTTACGTGACATTTATTAGCTACATGCAAAATTTTTGCAACTTGTTAGTCTTGTTCTACTAACTGAAATAAGAGAGTGTTATATCATATAGAATTCTTAAATGGATGCAATAAAACTAACCAATATGAGACGTGTTGTTTCGTGTGGTTTAGTGTAAGTTTAGTCTATGAAACTATATAGTATGGTGTTAAATGTCTCATGATGAACAAACATAAATACACGCCTGGTTCTGTGGATTTTAAGGAAGAGTATCTCTATATTATAGTTAGTAACGTCTATTGAGTTTGGTTGTTGGTACACGTATGCAGTTACGGGTGAATTTGCTGGAAAGAATTTTTAAAATCTTAGATGGTAAACACATTACTAATAGGTGATACCAGAGTTCATATACCCTACTTCTTAGTATGTAGTTCTATTACTAAAAGATAGAATTACTAAATATTATGTAGGAATCTTGAAGAGCGCATTGAGAGAACAAGATGGGAAACGCTAATAAAAACTTTCTATTTAGGATGGTTCTTATTGTTTACTACTATATATTTACTTAATATAAACAACAATTTTAATCCAAACTAATGGAATTATGATTGTACTCTAGTTAATATATTTCTCACAACTTTGTACAATTCTTAATATTTGTAAAAAATTTTTTTAGAATAGATTTTGTTCTGAAGAGGGCCCATATTAGTGGCCGAAACGTAAATCAACGTATTTTAATTACCATTCCATCCTGGTATTAAGTCGAAGGACCGTAATTACCCAAGAATAAATTTAAAACAATAATTTATTAATTTTAAGAAAGCGGTCAAGAAATTTAAAGTGATTTTTCACAAAACTACATTATGTATATATTTACTTATCACACAAAAATTGTTTATTAGATACTAAAATTTTCATTTAAAGAGTGTATTTTATATCTTAATAGACGATTTATTAAAAACAAGTATTTCAAGAATCTTTTCTTAAATTATCTATTTTTAGTTAGTTAGTAATGCTTATACAAATTTTTCTTAGTTACTATAAAATCTATTTTATAAGCTTTCACAGTAAAAACTTTGTTTATTAACCACTTCACTGACAAAAATACCCAAATGGCGTTCCTCATTAAACTCATTTTCTAAAGTGTGTACCCTACTTTTAATTACTACAAAGCAATATTTTCATATTTTAGATATCAGAGAACAACATTATAATAATAAAAATTTCAGTTTTTGAGGTTTTCAATTTTTTTTTAGCTTTGAAATCGGCTATTTTCTATACTTTTCAATAAATGCGTTCCACCTTTTATCAAATATTATTCAATAAAACTGATTTTTTACAAAAAAAAAAGATTACAATGTAATGATTACAGTGTTCTATACATTAGAAATATTTCATATAAGCATCTTTTTTTGCCAGTGAAGTGGTTATTACAAATAGATTAAATTTTAACACTTATAAAATAGTATTCTTAAGTGTTTTGCGCGTGCTCAGCTTAGTAAGTGTTTTGTCTTCTGTAGTTCTGTGATGTCCATACATTGACATAAGAATATCGTCTATATGTATACGTCGATTCAGTCGATTTTTAGACAAAAAGGGTTATTTTCACAAAATCTACTAATCTTTACATATATTGCAGAAAAATTGTCAAGTATTTTGTTGAAAACAGTAAAAATTAAAAAAAAATCCGATTTTGCGATATGTTGAAATTAGCACCTTAACCTTGAATTTTAAGATTAAAATTTTTTTTAAAAAACTTTTATCATTAGCTTAAAGCCCGCAAAAAAAATTTTAATAATCACGACTGACATGTCAACTTTATGCAACCTACTTAGGAATATGGTAAATGGAAAAAACATTTGTTGTACAACTTTTACTTTTCGAACTTTTCATATTCTATCTATTTTAAAAGTAACAATAAAATTGTTTAAATTCGTCCACTATACTGGATCCGTAATTTTTTTATTTCGAATATCAGACTTTAGATTCTTTTTCAAATTTGACACCTCCTAAAATATTTAATATTAAGTTTCATACAAAATGAAATAAATGTAAATTCATCTAATTTTAATTTGAATCTGCCATTACAACTTTCAACACTTTCAGTTCATATTCATAATAAGCGGCCAAATAATTCCGGCAACTTTCATAGAAAAGTTTCTCTGTAGTATTTGCCATGATTTTTGAGTTTAGGGGGAAATTGTAACATGATAAATTTGTGTTTAGCTAATCAAAATATACGAGAAGAGAAAAGGCCGCAACATTGCCGAGGAAACAATACAAGTTGTCACTGACAATATTTCAAAAGAAGTATTTCACTTCTCTTATAAATCATGTTTATTTAACTCAATAATCTCGTATTTTGTATTCCTTAAAAATCTCGTACACATAAATAACCATCCGTCTACTACTGATTAATAAAAGTATCTTATACAACTTAACCCTTATTGACCCAATTTGTCCGTTTTTATCCGTCAACTTTAAGCTCGGACAACTTTGTTATTTATGCTTTAAAAAAATCGGAACCTTTATAGGCGGGTATTTTCGAGGGTACTCTTTCAGAATATGGATCGAAAATTTTGAAAAAACCACCCCTTCCTACCCTAATTTTCAATTTAAAAAAAAAAAAAAGATTACAATTCAATTTTCAATTTTCGGCTCAAAATGTCGAAATAATAAAGTTATGCACATAAAAAATTTATTTTTCATCATGAAGGGGTTGTGTGACTACCCCTAAAATAAAATATTTACAAAAAATCGCTATTTTATGGATTTTTCTGAAAAAAAAAAATTGTTTCAGCTTTTAAAAACAGGTAAAATTGGGGGAAAACATATCACAGTATGGTTATATAAACGATATATGGGTGATTCTCCAAAAACAGGGCATTTTCAAGAATGAACATTTTTTTTTCTAAGTTACTGTAAATTCTTTTTTTTTTAATGGATTCTTGCTTATTAGCACCAAGTTAAGTTATTGTTAAAGTAGTCACGCTACAAAATTATTTTAAAGGAAAGGGGAAGACTTTTACTATGACGCATTTTCATACGGCTATATAAACCAACAATTGCTTATTAAAAACTTGAAAAAAATAACTCTAAAGAGTCAGAAACATAATGTACATATCTGCTTTAGTGCATTTTTCTGAATAAATGAAAATTATTTATTAAGTAATAATTAAAAAATTAAGAAAAACACATGAACTTTTGAATAAGTTTTAGACAAAATAAATTTATTAAAGTTAATGTGTCGTTGGTTAGTAACTACAATGATAATATTATATTCATAATTTTAATAAATAATATTATTTCATAATAAACTTGATTCATAACGTTGTAACAAATATAAAGTTTAATTTTGTGGTTTTTTAAATTATATTTAAATAAATGTCTAAGAGGAAGAGAAATATAAATGTTATTTATGATTTGAAAAATATTTTCTGCTACGGGTTACACTTTGTTCTTGTTTCGTACCTGATACGCCAAATGTTTGGTAACGACAATGAAGGTGACGATAATGAAAATTTGTAAAAAAATCCAATTTTATATATTTTAAACAATAATAAATTAAAAAACAAATTACCAGTAATGTTTATTCCTTTAATCTTTAAGTTTTCATCGTTTTTTAATTGCTGTTTGTATCAAAATACCAAAATTAGGACGGGTGACGACAATTAATTTAATAAAAATACGTGGTATTTTTATACAGTTTTTACTTGTTCATGAGGTAAATATGTTTTCTTTTCAATTTTCTATAGAGGATTAGTAAAGTGTAGTGTTTTTTCTTTGATTTTCTCATAAGTTTTAGTAAAAAAGTTAATTATTTCCAGTTCATTTATACCAGTTTACGCATTGTCGTTACCTCATAGAAATTTCCTAAGACATTAATATTTCAATAATTATAAGTATATATATTGATTTAATTAAATATTATACAGAGAGAAATTGTACAGTTTGAGCTATACTATAGAAATATTATTTGAATCAATTCAAATAATTCGGTTTCTTAATAGCGCTAATAGTTTAAAGTTTTGAACTTAGAGGTTTGGACATATCAAAAATGCTACTTTTAGTCTTTAAATGTCATTTTACACCAGTTTTTTGTAACAAAAGTATTATTTTTTCAAATTAACATGGGCCAGGGATATTTATTTAACATTTCTATCGAAATTTAATAATTTATTGTCAAAGTTTTTGTAAGATATAACGTAAAGGCACGAAAATGCCCTGTTTCCGGAGAATCACCCATATAGTTATATAGAACGATATATGATGAATTCCATGCGACTTCCGGTCTTTATCCCTAAAACTATCAATAATGGGAAGACATTATTTTATAATTTTATCATATGCATTGTCTTTAGTACGTAAGAATATAAAAGCTCTTATTTATTTCTAGAACTAAATTTATTTGCATTTTTTTCGTATCGAAAATAGTATTTTTGAAAATCTGCCGATTTTCATCCTTTTGGGCTATTTTATGGGGTGGTAACGAAATGTAACCTTGCATAACAAAAGAAAAGATGTTTTCTACTATCTGTGATATGTTTTCCCCCATTTTTACCTTTTTTCAAAAGCTAAAACAATTTTTTTTTCAGAAAAATCCGTAAAATAGCGGTTTTTTTTATAAATATTTTATTTTAAGGATGGTCACACAACCACTTCATGATAAAAAATGAATTTTGTATGTGCATAACTTTATTCTTTCAACATTTTGCACCGAAAATACGATTCAAACAAAAAAATACCTTAAAAAATCGTGTTTTTTTTTAAATTAATGTCCTAGCTTAAAGTTGACGTACAAAAACGGACAAATTGGGTCAATAAGGGTTAAAAAACGATTTTAAGAATATCAGTATTTTAAGTGGTACAAAATATATTGCTGTCGCTATACCTGTTAGGCTGCATCGTGCCGGTTATAAGAATTCTTATTCTCTCAGTGCGACCTTTCAATTTTTCCAGTTTTGATTTTGATAGGAAACAATTTGATTGAAATCAAAGTGAAAAAGTGGCCATTAATTAGTGTTCCTAGTAAGATGAAACAATTAGAATGATGTATTTTGGAGCATCAGTTGAGACGATCTAAAGGGGAAGCTACTTTCTGGTACCTTTTATAATTGATGAATTATCACTGGAGGCTGCAGGTTTATTATAGCCTGCAGCACGAAAGGAAGACACTAATTTCAGGAGATGATCGATTCCGTTTGTTTCAGCGAGCCAAGCCAGAGATCTTCTCTCTCGTATGCTAGTAATAGACCCAGAACGACGAATCTCTGTCGATGACGCTCTGCTTCATAACTACATCAACGTCTGGTACGACGAGGGCGAAGTTAACGCGGTAAGTGCACTACCAATCCGTTCCTATAGTACAATTCAAAAGGTGACGCAGGGAACAGCCAAATTTAATATTAAACCATTTTAGCACGCTTTTTGAATCTTTTAAATGGGGCCTAAAGTAACCGGGAATCGATCCTTAATATTTTCCTGCTCTTGAATTGAATTCTACAATTCGTTGACCTTTTTATTGTTAGCGTATTCATTATTAGTTTCATTTAAACAATTGAATTGTTTTCATATTACAAACTTCATACCTATTTTTTCAGTCGATAGTCGTTAAATTGTGAAAAAAATTGTTATCAATTCGTCCCTACAAAAGAAATAGTTAGTACATGCTAAAAAAATGAACTCTTTTTAAATAGTTAGCTGTAACGGACATTTTAATAACTAAACAGTTAAGACAGACATTTATGAAGTATTTGCTCCAAACAACTAAAAAAACAAGTACTAAGAAACATCTATTGTAAAATCGATGTTTACTAGATACATTTATAAAAACATGTACACGAGAGAGAGAGAGAGAGAGAGAGAAGCAAAGGAGTTCGTATTTTTAGCGCTACGTGGCGCTGTTGTCAGAATTCGCGTTTACTATCCAACAATAAATCAAAATTACCACTTCGAGGTTGTTGTGTATAACAAAAAAATCGTCAAATTTACTGTCGGATATTACTTAATATACCTTTCTTGTATCATTTTAATATTGTTGCTGGACTAACTAATACTATTCTTAATACCTTTTAAATACTAAGCATAACTAATCGCTTAACAAAATCCGATTTTTTGTAATTTTTTATAGTTGTTCAGTATAATTTTTTAAGATTTTAACTAAACGAAGTGCAGTTGTATTTCGTAGTGTAAATATACACTGTTAGAAATGTTCAGTAAATTAAGGACTATCAAAATATACAATAGTAAATTCAGAAAAATACGAAACTTGTAACAGAAATAATAATAATCGCCTTTATTGGCAATACAAAATATAAACACAAAATGATACAAAAAAAATGACAATGCAGTAATGCCTAAAGTCGAGCCACAGTTTAGTAGATTTGCTTTACAGACTGCCCTTAATCGGAATGTGAATTAAGGTAGTTCGGTTTGTCGCCGCTAGGTGGAATCGCGACATAAGCGTCCCGACAAGAGGCGGTAGTGATTCTTATTGTAGAAGTTCGATTTTGATTCATTAAGATATACTTATTAATACAATGACAACTTGTAAGATAATTTAATGTGTTATATAAAGTTTACCTAAACAATTAACAATAAATCAACTCAAAATACTAAGGATTTATTATAAATATATCAAACATATTTTATTCACGATACATTTCTCTGTTACTATAACTAAAAATTACTAAATTTTGTGTTATAATGTTTTAGAAAGTTTTTAAAGAAATTATTAGTAGTTATATTAAAATGATGTTTTTTTTATTAGTTAGTAACTAAAATTACGTTTTACAGATTTCTAGAAATAAAGAGATTAACTAAAAATAATGACGATCTAATCAAATTATAATTAAAAGAAAGAAGATATTGTGAGAATCAGAAATTTTGTAAATTTTCAAGAAACATTAAAATCTTAAAATACGAAGCTAAAATTCCAGGAATTATAAATAATAGTCTAAAACATTCTATTTAGAATCCCGGGTTAATCAGATAAGACGACTTCAACATGAAAGACATATTCGTTACAAGTTACTATCGCAGTAACCAAACAGAATTCTATTTATAAATGTTGTTACTTATTTATTTTGAAAAATACGTTTCATCTCGACTACCTTTGATCTTTTATTACAATACATTAATCTTCTCTATGATATAAAAGTAAAATTCAAGACTTTTTAGAAGCGTTCCAATTATTTATAGTCTAGTATCGATTTTTAAATAGTTCATCTCTTTAAAGCTGAGGTAGTCGTTTTGTATAACAGTTTATTAAATAACTTTGCTTCGTAATATAATTCATTATAAATTATAACAACATTATAAAATTGTTTAAAACGATACTATGTTAAAGAGAATATTCACTTCGATTAATTATGTTGATTTAATGTCATTGACTGTATATAACAATTTTAGAGAAGTATTAATATGGACAAAATATTTCCAACAATTGAATTTAAATTATGGTAGAAAATAGAAATAATAACGATGTTTTCTTGAATTTATCATACAAATAAGTTTTGAATTGTTTTTAATATTGAGAGATTAAATATAATAATGAATGTTTACTGGACATTACAAAATAATACATTTTTGTCATTACTTACAGTTTAAAAAGAAATTTATTAAAAAACAAACAATTTTCCATAAACAAGAAACATATCGTGCATTTTTAATTAGTAAATTATTAATATGCAGTAATGTCGACTAGTAGCTATTAACGGTAATTAGTGTCCATAGAGCCTGAAAAGTTTAATATTACTAAAGTACTAGTATTTGTTCGATGTCAATAACTACATTGAACAAAACAATTTAGTAAAATTGACTAAGTATGCGGTTGCCGATTATATTTAGTCAATTCAACTACATAGTTCTTCTAACTAAAACTTCAATTCAACTAAAATGTTATGTTGTTGCTAACAACCACATATTTAGTCATTTCTACTAAATGTTTTTCTCAGTGTATATAATAGTATAAAATCTTCACTAGTTAATTGTAATAATTAGTATGTTTTACAGCAATTAATCACAATGTTTTTGAATAGTAATTTTACCAGAAATATTCTAATTTATTTTGAAAATTAGTCACTCATTCTCTCACTTATTAGTGAATGTATTAAGAGCTGCAATAGTTAATAAATATTAGATTATTCATTTACTATTTATAACATAATTAGTGCTTAGAAATTGCTTTTTCAATGTCATAGTAAGGTGCTCCGAAACTCTGCTTATTTATTTTTTCAAGTAGTAAATCACATAGGACTTAATAAGTATTCTAATAACTAGTTACTTTGTGCATCGCTAGTAAATACGTTGTAAATCTTATTATCCTGTACTATTGATAGTAATTACTAAACAGAGGGAAAGAAAGTAGTTAATGGAATTTTTTCATAGTAAAACGTTTTAATACAAAAAGTAGTTAAATTAACTATTTCCGTAGTAAATGGAACGATCAACTTGAATTTCCTGTTTGACAGTACTTAAATCATTCGTAAATAACCTCAAATGCTAATTATAACCTTTCATGTTGTTGATTCTATTATTTAAATATGTTAAAATCGATTCTACTATTTCTTAATAGTTCCTTTCTTTCTTTCTCTGTTGATACTGAGTTCATCAGGAGTAAAATGTAATATTATCTACTAGTAATGCGAAAATCTGAATAATCATTTAAAAATAGTAAATACTATTACGATAATAAATAGCAATTGATACAAATTGAAAAATTCCGAGTAATAGGATTCATGTTAAAACGACCAATTTGAATTTTTAAAATTTAACTTAATAATCGCCGACCCCTAGTAACAAAATTAAATTTTAGTCTAGTGTTCAAACGATAATTACACATGTTTAGAAATATTCTAGTAACTTTTAAGCTTTTCATTGGATTTGACTTTTCAGTTTTTCAATGTCACCCTAAAATTTGGTGTTTTCTTTATTAAACAGCCATATTTTAATCTGAGTCAGAGTGTAATTCATTTTAGATTTCAGTTTTAATCGACGCCAAAATATTTATAAACCTAAAGTCCTAAAATTATTAATTGTACTCGACGAAATCTTGAAATAACTGATTTGCTATTTGTTATAACTTGTTTTAATAATTGATAACTAAAAAAAATGTGACAAACGGTTTAAAAATTTTCATTTTCATTTTCATTTTTAAAGTTGTGATACGACTAAACTTGTACCCTGTATGCTTTCTTATATTTGCAAAAGTATTATTATTTGGGGTAAGCGACAATTTTTAGCTTTTCAGTGGACTAAGATTTGTAGTTTTCCAAAATAACTAACAAAATACGTCCAAATAATGCTTGATTCTTATGCCTAATAAAGCGTTAGTAGATTATGTTACTAGATTAAGCTAATAAAACAGAATTGTTATCCCATGTTTTGAAAGTAACGAGTTACTAACTAACTAGTAATAAATTCACCACTACTATCTTTATTTCTAGTAATTCGAATCAGGGATATCACAATTTTAATTGTAACCTTTTTGCCAATTAATAAACTTGAATGAATAGCTTAAAAATGATACATTTTTTTTATGCAAAAAGAAAAATAATTTCGTAAAAGTAAAATAATAAAATGGAGATAAAACATTTTTAAGATAAATCTATATTCCGATATTTAAATAATCCTAAAGACCTCAGATTTTCTAAATCTAAAATGAATACTTCAAAATAGCGGATGCCCACAACAGTTTTAAATTTCGTAAATGAAATGAAGTTTTATTTTAGCAAAGTGTCAAGAATTATTATCCCTTCGGATTTTTGTTTAATTAGAATTGTTTCTTAGTAAAAATTGCCGAAAGTTCTATGATAAGTTCCAAAATTGAGATGAAAATTCTAAGAGGCAATCGCTTGCTAATTTTACATAAAATACGTTTTATTATTTTTGAAATTTTGAAGCATATTTAGAAAAGACGTCCACCATTTTGAATTTCATACATCAGGTCGCAAATTGATAATCAATACTGCAAAAAACGAAGGGATAATGAAAGTCACAAAAATCGATGAATATTTAATACTTTGTGTCCGCCATATTGAATAAAGTTTAGATTCGTAATCAGCAAAATCAAAGAACATTTTTTCTTTGTATTTTATATAAGATTGTTTATAATACACAGCTATCCTCAAAGTGTCATAGGTCTGACAAAAATGTAGAGAAAAACGGCTTTCACGACTTTATTTGTACAACTATTTAGCTTCAAAATTTGCAAACCGCGAAATCCCAGCTGATCGTTTTCTCCAAATATAGGTGATTTACAATTTTTACAGCGATTTTTCGTTATTGCCGGCGACAATTGACCTACAATTTTTATATACATCATTTTTCACATAACCTCAAAGTTTCAGAAAAAATCGAAAAACTCGTGTTTTTTGTTTTTAATATTTTTCGCGGTAAAAAATGATTTTTTTTCTTGAAATTTTTAGGAGACTTGTCTTTTTTTTTGTCCCGAATAGGCTGCATTTATTTTTAAGTTTATTATATATATTCGTTTCTTTTTTATTGATTGAAACCCGATAAAACACCTATATTTTCCAGTGAAAAATCTAATGTCACACAGCAGAGAATGGAACTTTATTTAATGGAATTTGTTCGTTGAAATATCTTCTTTTAGATGGTATATGAATCAATTTACATTTCTATGCATGAAAGTGTCAAAAACCTCGAAAAACTAAAAAATTCGATTTTCAACATCAATATTAACTTAATTTTCAACATTATTGTTGTTATTACGTAATTTGTTTTATTGTGTAATTGAGTTGTATATTTTATCAGTTAATAAATAAATAGAAATCTAGTTTTTTTATATTTTCGTGTTTTTTTGCACTTTTTTGTATAAAAATGTAAATGGATTCATATATCATCTGAAAGTAGATATTTGAACGAACAAATGTCCATTAAATAAAGCTCCATTATCTACAGTTTTAATATTAAATTTTTCACTGAAAAATATATGTTTTTTTATCGGTTTTTAATTAATAAAAAAGAAACGAATAAATATTATTATTCAACAAAATTACAGCTTATTCGGGACAAAAAAGTTTGCTAAAAATTTCAAAAATAAAATAATTTTTGAGCGCGAAAAATATTAAAAATAAAAAACACGGGTTTTTCGATTTTTATACGTCGTCCCACCAACATTTACTTAGATTTTGCTGTTTTTCTCGTGAAATTTAAGACCTATTTTGATCAAATCTTTTCATGTTACTTATATAGATCCTAATAATCAGTAAAAAAATTGTTTCTCCATTATTGCTACTAATATAATTGTTATTAACAAAAAAGTTTGAAAAAACGCCTTTTTTTTTTAAATAAATGCAGTTTTAAGAAAACTATCAAATATTTTTTTCTGCAAATTTTTTAAGAAAGGTTTTTGGGGTCGCTGATTACGAATCCGATGTTAGTTTTGTGAAATTCAATATGGCCGATCCAATATGGCGGACAAAAATTAAAAATATAAATGTATTTGGACAAAATTTGTTACTCGGGGGTTTTTGGGGTCGCTGATTACGAATCCGAGGTTAGTTTTGTGACATTCAAAATGGCGGATCCAATATGGCGGACACAATTTTCAAATATAACTGCATTTGGACAAAATTTGTTACTAGGGGGTTTTTGGGGTCGCTGATTACGAATCTGAGCTTAGTTTTGAACAAATTTTAAATGTAAATCGAGCGATCGAGTAAGCGAGTGACAAAATTTACTGTAGACAAAATTTATGAAATATATAAAAATACGGATTGCACATTGGAAAAGAGGCTAACGGCTGGGATTCGTTACTTCATAGAAGCATCCAGGACTCACTACGTGGAAGTTCCTCAGTCCGATTTTGTCCAAATACATTAATTTCATAAAACTAAGATCAGATTCGCAATCATCGACCTCAAAAACCCCCGAGTAAAAAATTTCGTCCAAATACATTTATATTTTAAATTTTTGTCCGCCATATTGGATCCGCCATTTTGAATTTCACAAAACTAAGCTCAGATTCGTAATCAGCGAGTCCAAAAACCCCCGAGTAATAATTTTCAGCTCAATTGGACGAAAGGAAAAATGCGTGACTCAAAGGGTTAAAGTAATTGAAAGAAAAATAAGAAAACTGGAAGTTCAGTAGGGCCTTCAACAGCGCCCTCTCTACTAGCGTCGGACCTTAAGTAGCGTTTCAATTCCACTTTCGGTAGCATTCCTTTGCAGAGAAAAAACCGATTTTCATAAATAGACATAAAACGCGACCGCCACAGTGTGAGGTGGAATAAAAAATGAAAGGAAAATTTGGTCTCGAAAAAAACTCTAGCGGCGGCTGTCGGAACTAAGGACAAACTCTACTATATCGTGTAATTTCAAATATTGAAGACAGCAATAGGTCATGATATTATTTTTAGCGAACGTAACTTTGGCCCCAGAAAAAACCTAAATATTATCCAATACTTAAGTCGTAATTTCGAATTTTCAGCCCGCACCCGGACCGTACGACCACAGCGTCGACGAGAGGGAACACACGGTCGACCAGTGGAAGGAATTGATCTACCAGGAGGTCATGGAATACGAGACCAGCCACAATACCGCTTCTGTTTCCCAGTCCCCGGACACGGCTGGGTCCCGGTAGACAAGCTGGTGCGCGATAAGGGGTCGGCGAACCAGGAAGCCGGGCGACATCAAGTCGACAAGATTTTCTCGCCATCGGGGCAAATCGCGGCGAATCGGGAACGCGAGCTGCCGGCGAACGACGTTCCGCGATGGACTAAAAAAAAACGCCTTCTTTCCTCCAAATCCATAAACGCATCCATACACTAAATACACGTATACAAATACAGACACACCGTACGAAAATAATGTAGGCGACTCGCGCTTACCCGTTTCGGCACCCGGTGTTCCAGGTGCAGAGTGCAATAATACGCGTCAAACGACGCGTGCCCCCCCCCCCCCCCCCCACGTTGGCCCCACGAATTTTCGAAAACTTACCGAACGAAGAATTCGGTTAAGATCACGGTTGGGCAAATCCGAAATTGTGTATATTTTTAAGTTTCTAACTTGTAATTTTACTTGGCGATTTTAATGTTTCGTATACGGCGAAAGAGCAGTTTGCACCAAGAGCAAATTGAAGGCACTCAGTGTTTTGTCTTGTATCTTGTCTTTCAGGTTAAACGATGTTACACTTAATTTCGAGGTTATGTCGGCGCGATTATCATTCGAACGGTGGTAACTTTGTTTCCGAGGCGTTCGGTCGGCAGCAATCGAAAAATCGTTCAACGTCGACGCTTAGCGTTATTCGTTCAGCGCACCACTTTGTTTCGGCACTGCCGATAATAATAATCCTAAGTAAAGAATAAAAGAAAAAAAAAAAAAAAATTAGACACGTCCTGTTCGGTAATGATTGTTCTCGTCGCCTATACCGTCGAATCTTGCTCTTTTCTCCCTCTTCGACAGGAAGGAACACATCCACACACGTACACACCAAGCACTGACGGACAAAGACGTTACAAAACCAATTTGGAATGATCAAGGGCAAACGGCGACACTTCTCGAGAGTTCGGCATGCGTAATGTAAATATTTCGCGAACCTTGTTGCCTTCTCTAGAATTGGCGGTGTCCCGATTGCAGCTACTTTACGCGCGGGCATCTCGCGATTCTGTCACTATGTAGCTTACATTCGTATGATTTGATTTCGACGAACAAAAACATAAAAAGAAAAAAAAAGCAGGAAGGAAATGCACGAAAAAAAAAGACACAAGGCGACGCGGCTCTCCCCATCATCGTCATAACGTTCGATCGATCACCCTCTTGTCCCGGAAGTTCAAACGAACTCAACCGTAAACGTTTATGTAAGATATAACCACTGGTGCGGCACATACTGAAATTGTAAATAATTCCCAACGACGAAAAGAAAACAAGAAAAAAAAAATATACGTAGAAGATGTGCGCAAAATATCGGCGCGTAGCGGCGTCGGTTCTCGCGATTAAAACAGTGCATTCCGTCTCGTCGATGGAGATAATACCTCATTAAAAAAAGTAAAAAAAAAAAATCAAGGAAAAAAAAATGAGAATGGAAAACGAAAGGGTTAGGATTGTGGCGAAACGCGAGAGGGGGAGGGGGATCCAGACGGAACAGCCTGCATTTGTATACAAGCGCGTTTTCAGTACTACGTCCATGTACTCTAGTAGGTGCGTAAGGTCGCCCCGGGTCGTCGCGTCCGGGCGTTTCCACTTTGTACTTCTTTTTACTTCGTGGATGCGAAAGCGAGAACTGCGAGAGTCAATTTTTATCAGCTGTACGTGTCGTGAATCGTGTACGACCCGTGTTTTGTTACGTTTTTACGTGCGACCTAACCTAAAAATGTCGTCGCTTGGGATTTTTGGGGTTAAGTCGCATCGGCTTTCGTCGTTAGGAGCAGCGTTTCGACCTATTCGTGTTTTGTTACGTTTTACGGGCGACCTAACCTAAAGATGTCGGTCGACGTTCTGGATTTTTTGAGGTTACGTTGTCCCGACTTATATTGTCGTTAGCGAACGGTTGTTGTCTTTTGAGGGGCGTGCACTGATATGGCGAGGCAATATTTTAAACTGAACGTGTACTAGTCGATACAAGAATCAAAGGGAATGCATGAGATACCCTCGAATTTACGTTTTGATTCAGTTTAAAATATATATATATATATATATAACTTTTTTATTAGTAATACGAAACGCTATTTCACTATATGCATAATAAAATATTTTTACTATGTATATAAGTAAATTAGTCAATAATTGTTTTAAGGAAAGTCGGCGATCGAGAACGTTCTTTTTTTTTAAGTAAGAAATTGATTTTGTCAGTTTTCTCGCGACTCGAAGTAAAAAAAAAAAGAAAAAAAAAAATAACGGCGGAACTTTCGGAAAGTTTCGCGTCCGGACGGCTGCGCCACGGTGCGTACAAAGGCGTCGCGGTCGGATTCTAATGAGATAAATGAACTAGTTAATTATATCGTGCCAGGAGGACTAGTCCTTGGATATTGTCGCGACCCTACTAGTAACCAGTTCCGATTAGATATGGATAGCGAATTAGTTGTTGGGTCTTTCAATTCCATCCCGTTGGTGGGCTATTCTTTTTTGCGAACCGAGCTAAAAAGCGGAGGACGACGAAGTGGCGCACGGTAGTGGGTAGTGAGTTTTCGGCAAGCACTGGGCACAATTCTGTCCATTTTGTTAAAACGTTTTTGCCGTGGATCTGGAGGCTATTTTTTAATCGATGCTCAAAGTTCGGAGAGATTTTTTGGCTTGGAAGGATGAAGAAAATTTTTGAATGGAAACGGCGAAACGTTGATTGTTTTTCGAGATACGACCTCACTTCGTAGCCCGGTTTTTAACGTTTGGTCTTCGTAGTCTCTCCACCGTCTTAATCACCGGCCCGACAGTTTCTCTACTCGCTTGTAATACTGTTTCGAGGCCGTTAACGGAGCTCTGGGGTGTCGCGAATTGACGAGTGACTGCGGTTCGAGAAATACCAGGCGACTACTATTTGTATTTATTGTGAGCCAGTGCTGAAAATAAATAAAAAAAAAAATCATGTCGTCGAGCGACGAACACGAGCGGGTAAATGTATTGTGAGCATTGAACCTATTATTTTTCACGACGATAGTTATGTGAATTTATTGCTACAGTCCGATCCAAATAATCAAGCTTTTGTAACACTAATTATAATAAAGTGACGATAATACAGCTAACGGGCAGGTGGGTTTTTTTTCACCCTTTTCCTTCTTTTTAGGTGCAGTGAGATGGAGAAAAGGAAGAACAGGCTCAGAAAAAGTGCTATCAGAGGTCTAAAACGTTCGAACGTGATACAAGTAACGACATCTGACGGTAGTATAGATAAGTAGGGTAAGTGAGGGTAATTGCCCCAATAGTCGGCCACACATTTTGGTTTTTGATATAAATTTTAAATTACGTCAGTAATTTTTACGAAACGCGTATGGTGCTCACGTACGTAATTGGTATTAAATCACATGTAGTCCAGTCACTATGTACAAAAAAAAGGCTTGAAAAAGACAAAATTCCTAGTAGCAATTTTTTTTTTCTAGGTTGTAGGGGACATCGAGAAAAGCTTAACTCTCATTTTTCAGCACCTGAGAGCGCGTGCTTCTTTTGCTAGACTAAAAAACGTAAAAAAATCGTTTTTTGGCGATAACTCGGGTTCTAATAAGGCAAAATACTTTTATAATAGCTCATTTTAACGGGTTTTTCCCGCTCTACAAATTATGTTCTATAACTTTTTTTTTCGATTAATCGATTGTTTTCGAGATATCGAAGAATTAAGTAAAATAAAAGAGATACATTTTTAGTTTTTTGCGTTTTACTCGAAAGTTTCGATCGGAAATGAAAAACTTTTCAAATAAAAGTTGTAGAGCATAAAAAAATGAACAATTTTCATTGCAGAAGAAGAAGAAGAAGAAGAAGATGACAACCAGCCGTCAACTAAACGACTTAGATACAACTAAATTATGTGTATTTCTTTTAATATAATAACAATTAGTTTAATGGTTAATGAATAAATAAATATTGTTTACTATTTTATATGAAATGTTGTCGATACACTTATTCTTCCAAACTTCATACATAGGTTAAGATCAATTATATCCAAAAATAAAATTTCTTGTATTTTTTAAGGCGTCTTGTATTTTTTTTATCAGCCGGTAAGTGTAACTATATTTTCGTATAGACTATTATGTCTGCAATGATAAATACAGATTCGATTGGTAGAGGACAATTTAACGGTGTTCAAAATACCTGCAATAATTACGAAATATTAAAAAAAATATCTTCTTTGCTCTAATTGCAACTAATTATGAAATGTAAATAAGTTCGAAAATGCTCATTTTTTATATTTTCGCGTTCAATTCGTCGAACATTATTTACAATTTTCGAGGTGCCATAAAAAATAACTTGTACAGCATCATAAAGCCTGTGAAAAATATATATTATATTAATTTTTTATAATAGTAAAGTCGGAAATCCCAGGCGCAGCGATTTCATGCCGCGTAGAGACAGGAGTATTTTTCAACAAATGTGAACGTATAATATATGAAAATTGTTCATTTTTTATGCTCTACAACTTTTATTTGAAAAGTTTTTCATTTCCGATCGAAACTTTCGAGTAAAACGCAAAAAACTAAAAATGTATCTCTTTTATTTTACTTCATTCTTCGATATCTCGAAAACAATCGATTAATCAAAAAAAAAATTATAGAACATAATTTGTAGAGCGGGAAAACCCCGTTAAAATGAGCTATTATAAAAGTATTTTGCCTTATTAGAACCCGAGTTATCGCCAAAAAACGATTTTTTTACGTTTTTTAGTCTAGCAAAAGAAGCACGCGCTCTCAGGTGCTGAAAAATGAAAGTTAAGCTTTTCTCGATGTCCCCTACAACCTAGAAAAAAAAAATTGCTACTAGGAATTTTGTCTTTTTCAAATGTACATAGTGACTGGACTAATGTGGTGCTAGTGGTCACTAGATAACACAGGTCTGCAAAATTCACTTTTTTTTTTATATCAGAGTGATTTCCGACGTATTTTTGTACGCTGAACACGAATCTGAAGACGAAAAATGTCTATCACGTCATGATTTTGAGAAAAGTGGGGACAAAAACACCAAAAAACGTGTTTTTGGGTGTCTTTACCCCTAATTTTCTCAGAAGCTTGACGTGCAACAGATCTGAATTTGCGCTCAAATTAAAGCTTCATTCTTCCCCTACAAAAATCATATATGATAGTTTTAAAAAAATTTCATAGTTTTCAAAAAAAAAATGGTTTAAACCTTGCTATTCCTAGTGCCTATGATGAAAATGCAAATTATTTAACTACATTGAGCAGAGCTCATACAAACCACTACTTGACTGTTTTCGGGGTTGGCGTTTAAGAATCCAGTGTCGCTTTTATAAAATTCAAAATGGCGGATCCAAGATGGCGGACGTAAAAATAAAAAATTTAAATTAACCTCATGAAAATCAGTACTGGGGTTTTTTTGAGTCGCTGATGACGAATCCAATGTTAGTTTGACAAACTTTAAAATAGCGAGTCCAAAATGGCGGCCGCAAAATAAAAAAATATACCTAGGATCTTAAAATCACCACTTCATGGTTTTTTTTGTTCGCTATTAGTAATACCAGCGGTTATTCGATTTTGTTTGCATTTTCATCATAATCATTAGAAATAGCAAGGTTAAAACCATTTTTTTTTAAACTATGAATTTTTTTTTTAAACTATCTTATGATTTTTGTAGGGGAAGAACCAAGCTTTAATTTAAGCACAAATTCAAGCCTGTAGCACGTCAGGTTTCAGAGAAAATTAGGGGTAAAAACACTCAAAAACGCGTTTTTTGGTGTCTTTACCGCCACTTTTCTCTAAATCATGACGTGATAGGCATTTTTCGACTACAGATTCGTTTTCAGCACACAAAAATACGTCGAAAATCACTCTGATAATTAAAAAAAAAATCCGTGCAGACCTGTGTAATTGTGGTACTTGACAATTTTAACTGATATACGCATAGCCCCATTTTATGGAAAATGTCGCCGTTTCTCATATTTTTCGTAAGAAAGTAATAATTTTTTTTCGAAACAATTTTTTTCAAAGTTACAAAGTTGCGAAATGCTGAACAATGGATTTCTCAATTTGGTTAATTATGAATTAGAATGATACCAGCAATAAATAAAAAAATTCTTGTTTTCTTGTTTTTTGTTTATTTATTTCGAAAAACAACGAAATATAATTATACATGGCCAATGCTTTTGAAGTATACAAGTGCTCAATACTAAACAAATTAGTAGCAATTCCCGGAACTGCGTACCCCGAGTATATGTCCAATTCCATGAAAAATATGCCTTAATTTGGCACGATTTCGGCGAATTTTTATATTGCATGCACGCTTTTAGTTTTACGATTTCATCATTCCATGGACTATTAGAAACCCCAAAAAAATGTTACTTACCCCCACTTAAACTTGTGACATACATTTTTTGATCACCGAAGTGTTAAAATTAATCGAAAATTCTGTGCAATTAATTACACTGGCCCAAAAAAAAAACTGGTCTGTACTTTTAATCGGACCTACTAGTTTCCATGTATTTTAACGTGCTGAATCCGAATCTGAAGTACATTTAGCCCGTAAAACCCCCCAATTTCGAGTAAATCGCAAAAAAAAACGATGTGTTAAAATCAATTGAAAATTTTGTGCAATTAGTTATCGACATTTTTACTCAAAAACAAATATCCGACAACCAACAATTGTCCGTAAAATATAGTTTTTTACTTTATCCACAATCAGGAGAAGATTAAGGTAGCTAGACCCCAACTGTGCAAGACAAAAACGATGTAACTATAAAGTGTAAAAACATAACCTCAATACCAACATGTAAAATCTAATTATAAATAAATAATTAGTCTTATGTCATTCAAATATCAAATACATACTAAATTAAATTAATGGAAAGAAAAAATTAACCTAGTGAATAACGTAGTACAGAAATAGTGGCAATGTCGCATTTTATCAGCAAAGCGCGATGTAAACACAGGTATGTACATACTCCGCTGTGGATCGAAACAGAGTTTGTTTTCGTATTTTATTTAATGTCGTATACAGAAAACGAAATTGTCTGCATATCTATTACATATTTTATGAATACGCGTATGTGTATTTTATTTATATTACGTTATCTACAGTGGTTTTCGTGCTAAACTCATCAATAAAAGTACGTATATTCAAATACTCGCGCGCAAAAACAAAGAATGATCTCATAAATGCGACGTTGTCGTCTATTCTGTATCGTACGACAAATTCCGAGAAATTTCTGAAGTTGGATTTTTGATCAAGTCGAACTTTTTTATCAAACGGTCAGTGTTTACGACTTTCAAATATGTGATTCCTCATTACTTCAATTACTTCAGACTAGTTTTTCTTCAAGATCTTGACAGAAGGTTTTATGCTATAAGAAAATTTGTATCGAATCGGCATTTTTTCGACAACTTTCATCATGGCTACCATACTGATCTACGTAAAAACATGCGATTTTTGATTGATTATATCGCGGGAACTAAACGGTCAAAATTGTTCAAATTTAGCAGACATACGCATTGTTATTCAAATTAGTTTTGATGAAAGTTTCAAAAACTTCTTGAATAATAGGTGTTTAGGATCTAGCTACCTTAATTCAATTTATTACATGACCTTTTTGTTTTCGAGTTACTTTATTACAATTCCTACATGCTGTGCTCGCATACATTCATAGCAAATATTTTTGTATAAAATATTATATTTTTGTAGTATATTGTAGTATTATTCTGTTTAAATAAAATGTAAATAAAGACGTTGTACAGTCAATGAACTAAATAAACTTTCAAAAGTCAAAATATTCATTGAATTATTTTTAATTTTAATAGTACATTGTATATCAAGGGCGCGAAAGTAAAGACGCTGTTTTGACAAAAAGGTTTATTTAGTTCATTGACATACAACGCTTTTATTGCATTTCACTTAACTCGCACGATAGCGTACAATATTATAACGTCGTTTTCATTTAATTTTTTCCTTATTATGTACAAAACCAAATATTTTCAAATTTGAAACTCGCATAAAAACCAGCTGCACCATAAAATAGTAATTTTTGCATCAAGAGCATAAAAGTGTTTTACGCCGGTGGTAAGAACAGTATTGTTGGATTTGGTAAAAATCGCTATTTTTAAAAATAATAATTCCGCAAAATTCATAGGGCGTAAAATTTTCCATTTTACGCCTGAAAAGAGGCCTACTCAATCAAAGCTAAACGGGCTTTGGTTTCAAATTTGAAGCATTAATGTATGAAAGATACATAATGATCATTTTAACAAATTTTCCAAATTTTTGAGAACGCAGTAATGTGATTTTTCGCAATGTTTCGCTATTTTTTGCGATTTACACGAAATGTTGGGGTATTTAGGTTGGGCCGGTGTAATTAATTGCACAGAATTTTCGATTAATTTTAACACTTCGGTGGTAAAAAAAAGTATGTCACAAGTTTAAGTGGGGGTGAGTAACATTTTTTTGGGGTTTCTAATCAGTCCATAGAATGATGAAATCGTAAAACTAAAAGCGTACATGCAATATAAAAATTCGTCGAAATCGTGCCGAATTAAGGCATATTTTTCGTGGAATTGGACATATATCGAAAGCCTTTGATATACACAGTAATACGACATTTTTAATTAAAGTTTATGAGTATATTGCAGTGAATTACAGATATAAACGTATTCAGAAATTCGTATTAGACCTTTAATGAAATATTCTTATGGTTTACGTTATCCAAATATTCATATAACTTCCAAATACAGCTTTTTAATAGGCCTTTTCACCATATGAAATGCGCAAGTGCGAATTCAATTGTTTCGTACAGTTTTGTACAGAATACAGAAAAGTTTCGTACAGTTTTAACGTATCAATATTTTGCTTAAAATGAAAAGGTCTATAAAAATTTGGATGTAATTTTACTACGTATCACGTTGGAAATAAATCGATTCACGTGTAACGTAATAAAAGTACAAGCCATATGCAAAATAACATGGTGTTACATTGCAGATATACAAGTAGTATGTAAACAAGAATTATAAAAATTCGGCCATTTTTTTACTATTTTTACGTTTATTTCAGAAAACCATGTGTTTTCTTGTTCTGCATAATCTGAACTTTGAAAATTTAATTGTGGTCGATTACACATCGATTTAAAATTTGCAATATATCACCACGTAATTTTACAAACGTCTTGTATTTTTACTACGTTACACGTAAATCGATTTATTTCCAACGTGATACGTAGTAAAATTACATCACCTTTTTTTACAGTGTATATTGCTCGAAAAGTCAGTATAATCTGTGTTTCTGACAGTTCTTGAAGTGTAAATTATGATGAGTGACTCCAAAAAGAATAATGTATATTGAAGTGTGGTTGACTGCAAAATTACACGAAATAATTCACCAGGAACAGAATTCTACTTTTTTCCAACGGCGAAGCCCTTATTTCCTCATAAAGTGGAGCACCGAAAACAATGGTTGAATTTAGTTCGATTAGAGCAGTAAGTTTTCGATTATAAGTATTTTTATTTGAATTTTTATGCAAAAATAGAAAAAATCTTTTGTTTACACAGAAAATGGACTACCTTGGATATAATATATTGTATTCACACATTACATTCTGTCAAAACAATTTTTTAAACAAATGTTTTTCCGTTCTCGGGGAATACAGTTTCTGAAAATGCCACTGGCAGATAGATATTCTAGTTAAAAAAATACTATTCGTAAATAAAAAAGGTCCATTGTCGGCAGATTTTTTATCTGATAACGGATCGTATAGACGGCCAACGGATAAAGCTACGGCAAAAACTCAATTACCGTTGGATTCGACATGAAATTTTGAAGAAAACAATCCATGCGTCGCACGCTGTGAAACGCCTGGAATGCCGTAAGAGAATAATCAGTGCCGGAGGTCAAAACTGATTCAATCGGCATAATTTTTTTTTTAAATACTCGTAAGGGATTGTGCTTCGACGTCTCACTGCCTAAATTAACCCATTAATGCCTGGATGTAGACGTTTTCGGTTGTGTTCTACACGATGCGACCATTTAGAAAGGTGAAAAATTTCATATTGTATTGTTTTTTGATAAATTTATATAAAAATAGCATTTTTTACGGGATTTTTTCGTAGAAAATCACCATTTTTTAACAGAAAATATATTTTTATCATATTAAAATTAATTAAAAACGTGTCATTAATGTTTGTACCAACAAACTATGGATGTAGATTTTGTTCAAAATTTTTTTTCTTCAGAAGAGAAATTCATATAAACCAATTGTCGCAATATATGATATGATTTTTATGATGTGAAATATCTTCACAGAGACTGTTAACGAATTGTGGAAGGGCTTTGAAATAAAACGCGTGATTTGATCGGTCAGAAACTAAAAATCAACTTTATTCCGATCCCGCGGTGACGATCCGATCGCGACGCGGACTTCCTCACCCCACGACGTCCCTAAACGTACTGAAAAAACCCGATCGTCAATTTTCTGCATCTTAGTTCGACTTTTCAATTTCTCGAACGTTTAAATAGACTACAACGTCATATTATATATCGATTATACTATTCGAAATACAAATACTTTTATCGAGATCGTCACCATTTCGAAGGGCCTTTTTTACATAATTTACCTAACAGGCCTGCTTCATTTTAAGAGGTACCCCCATTCGAGTGTGCAATGGCGTAGGGAAAACCACCTCTGTGGGAAAAAACCCCCCGCAGGGGACTTGTGGAAGAGAGCGGAGCGGGTTATCTCCGTCCACAATTTAATTGTGGAAGAGTGAGGGGTCGAAGTGCCCGAGCTCGAAGAGGAGCAATGCTTTTGAAAGATCCGCTTCTCTTAGCAAGTTTTGAGAATTGACGACCTCACGGACCCGATCGTTCGGCTGGTCTGTGCCGACGAATGCCTGATCGTGAAACGACTCGAGAGACCCACCGTACTGGGAAGCTAGGGTGCGGTGTCAAGCCCCTGCCGGCGGGTTCCACACGGGGGAGCGCTACGGCGTGCCGTGTCCGTGCAGGCAGTAACCGCAGAAAGGGTTGGCCTCTAGCGGGCCGTGGCAACGTTAGAAAGGTTCTCTAAACCAACAGAAGCATCAAGGCAGGCAGCTTGTTGCTAATAAATGTGGTAGCTGACTTGTTGTATATCTTTTTTAAGTGTGCACAACCAGCGGTGCTGGCGCATCACTAAAATTTGGCCCCATTCCCCCATGGGGGGGGGGGGGGTGTTTTAAACCCGAAAGGGAGGCAAGACACCTTAAATAACTACACTCAAGTGTGGGAAAAAACCTACGCCGGGTACCGCAGTTGATAAAACATCGATTCCGTCCGTAACAGAGACGTAACGCAATATCTGATCTGTTCTGTTCTGTTCTCTGCTATTTTGTTCTGTTCACTGCTGTTCTATTCTGTTCTGTTCCGTTCCCTGCTGTTCTATTCAGATCTGTTCTTTTCTGTTCTGTTCGGTTCTGTTCTGTTCTATTCTGTTCTGTTCTCTGCTGTTCGTATATGTTCTGTTCTGGTCTCTGCTGTTCTGCTCTGTTCTGTTTTGTTCTCTGCTGTTCTGTTCTCTACTGTTTTGATCTGTTCTGTTCTCTGTTCTTCTATTCTGTTCCGTTCTATTCTATACTTTCCTGTGTTGTTCAATTCTGTTCTATTGCGTTCTGTTCTCTGTTGTTCTGTTCTTTTCTGTGCTGTTCTATTCTGTTTTTTATGCTATTCTGTTCTGTTACGTTTCGTTCTTTGCTGTTCTATTCCGTTCTGTTCTCTGCTGTTCAATTCTGATCTGTTGCGTTCTGTTCTCTGCTGTTCTGTTCTGTTCTGTTCCGTTCTCTGCTGTTCTGTTCTGTTCTGTTCTCTGCTGCGCGGTTCTATTCTGGTCCCTGCTGTTCTATTCTGTTCCGTTTCAGTTCCTTTCTGTTCTGTTCTCTGCCATTCTGTTCTATTCAGTTTTGTTCTTAACTCTCGTGTTATGTTCTGTTCTGATGCGTTCCGTTCTCTGCAGTTCTGTTCTGTTTTCTCCTGTTCTATCCTGTTCTGTTGCGTTCCGTTCTCTGCTGTTCTTTTCTGTTCTCTGTTGTGCGGTTCTGTTCCGGTCTCTGCTGTTCTATTCTTTTCTCTGCTATTCTATTCTGTTCTGTTCGGATCTATGCTGTTCTGCTCTGTTGTATTTTCTCTGCTGTTCTGTTGTTTTCTATGCTGTTCTGTTCTGTTCCGTTCTGTCTATTCTGTTATTTTGCTTTCTCCTCTCCTCTTCTGTACCGTTCTGTTCACTGCTGTTCTATTCTGCTAGGTGCTGTTCTCTGCTGTTTTGTTGTATTATGTCCTCTGCTGCGATGATCTGCTCTATTCTGTTCTGTTCTCTGCGGTTCGGGTCTAGGCTGTTCTGCTCTGTTGTGTTCCGTTCTCTGCTGTTCTATTCTCTTCTATAGCGTTGTGTCCTCTGCTGTTCTGCTCTGTTGTGTTTTGATCTTTGCTGTTCTGTTCTTTTCTCTAGGGTTCTGATATTTTCTATCCTGTTCTGTTCTCTGCTGTGATGATCTGTTCTGTTCTGTTCTCTGCAATACTATTCTGTTCTTTTCCGTTCGCTTCTATTATGTTCTGTTACGTTCCGTTCTCTGCTGTTCTATTCTGTTCTATTCTCTGCTGTTCTATTCTGTTCTGTTCTCTGCTGTTCTATTCTGTTCTGTTGCGTTCTATTCTCTGCTGTTATATTCTGTTCTCTTCTGTCCTGTTCCGTTCAATTCTGTTCTGCTTTATTTTCTCCTTTTCTGTTCAGTTCTATTCTGTTCTGTTCTCTCCTGTTCGATTCTGTTCTCTGCTATTCTATTCTGTTCTGTTCTACCATGTTCTGCTCTATTCTGTGCTGCTATATTCTGTTCTTTATTCTATTCTGTTCTGTTCCGTATCGGTTCTGTTTTCTGTCGTTCTATTCTGTTCTGTTGCGTTATGTCCTCTGCTGTTCTATCCTGTTCTGCTCTATTGTGTTTTGTTTTTTTCTCTGGTGTTCTGATCTTCTGTTATGTTCTGTGCTGTTCTCTGCTGTTCCAGTGTGTTCTATTCTGTTCTGTTCTATTCTGTTCTGTTCTATTCTGTTCTGTTCTATTCTGTTCTGTTCTATTCTGTTCTGTTCTATTCTGTTCTGTTCTATTCTGTTCTGTTCTATTCTGTTCTGTTCTATTCTGTTCTGTTCTATTCTGTTCTGTTCTATTCTGTTCTGTTCTATTCTGTTCTGTTCTATTCTGTTCTGTTCTATTCTGTTCTGTTCTATTCTGTTCTGTTCTATTCTGTTCTGTTCTATTCTGTTCTGTTCTATTCTGTTCTGTTCTATTCTGTTCTGTTCTATTCTGTTCTGTTCTATTCTGTTTTTTGTTGTATTCTGTTCAATTTTGTTCAATTTTGTTGCGTTTTATCCTCTGCTGTTCTGTTCTGTTCTATGCTGTTCCGTTCAGTTCTGTTCTCTGTTGTTCTGTTCTGTTCTGTTCCGTTCGGTGCTGTTCTATTCTGTTCCCTACTCTGCTGTTCTATTCTTTTTTGTTCTGTTCCGTATCGGTTCTGTTTTCTACCGTTCTATTCTGTTCTGTTGCGTTGTGTCCTCTACTGTTCTATGCTGTTCTGCTCTGTTGTGTTTTGTTCTTTGCTGTTCTGTTGTTTTCTCTGGTGTTCTGATCTTCTGTTATGTTCTCTGCTGTTCTCTGCTGTTCTATTGTGTTCTATTCTGTTTTTTATTGTATTCTGTTCTGTTCAATTTTGTTCTATGGCGTTCTGTCCTCTCCTGTTCTGTTGTGTTCTGTTCTGTTCTGTTCTACCATGTTCTACTCTATTCTGTTCTTTATTCTATTCTGTTCTGTTCTGTATCGGTTCTGTTTTCTGCCGTTCTATTCTGTTCTGTTGCGTTGTGTCCTCTGCTGTTCTATCCTGTTCTGCTCTGTTGTGTTTTGTTCTTTGCTGTTCTGTTGTTTTCTCTGGTGTTCTGATCTTCTGTTATGTTCTCTGCTGTTCTCTGCTGTTCTATTGTGTTCTATTCTGTTTTTTATTGTATTCTGTTCTGTTCAATTTTGTTCTATGGCGTTCTGTCCTCTCCTGTTCTGTTGTGTTCTGTTCTGTTCTGTTCTACCATGTTCTACTCTATTCTGTTCTTTATTCTATTCTGTTCTGTTCCGTATCGGTTCTGTTTTCTGCCGTTCTATTCTGTTCTGTTGCGTTGTGTCCTCTGCTGTTCTATCCTGTTCTGCTCTGTTGTGTTTTGTTCTTTTCTCTGGTGTTCTGATCTTCTGTTATGTTCTGTGCTGTTTTCTGCTGTTCTATTGTGTTCTATTCTATTCTGTTCTATTCTGTTTTTTATTGTATTCTGTTCAATTTTGTTCTGTTGCGTTCTTTCCTCTGCTGTTCTGTTCTGTTCTGTTCTATGCTGTTCCGTTCAGTTCTGTTCTCTGGTGTTCTGTTCTGTTCCGTGTCTATTCTTTTCTGTTCTGTTCTATTCTCTACGGTTCTGTTCTGTTCTCTGCTGTTCTATTGGTTCCGTTCTATTCTGTTCAATTCTGTTCTGTTGCGTTCTGACCTCTGCTGTTCCATTCTGTTCTGTTTTATTCTGCTCAGTTCTATTCGGTTGTTTATTCTATTCTGGTCTGTTCTCTTCAATTTTGTTCTGTTCTACCATGTTCTTCTCTATTCAGTGCTGTTCTATTCTGTTCTGTGCTTCTCTGTTTTTTATTCTATTCTGTTCTGTTCTGTTATTTTGCTTTATCTTCTATGCTGTTCAGCTCCGTTCTGTTACGTTCTGTGCTGTTCTCTGCTGTTCTATTCTGTTCTGTTCTATTCTGTTTTTCATTGTATTCTGTTCTGTTATATTCAGTTCGGTTGCGTTCCGTTCTCTTCTGTTCTATCTATCTGGTGTTCTGATCTTTTGTATCCTGTTCTGTTCTCTGTTGTAATGATCTGTTCTTTTCTGTTCGATGCAATTCTATTCTGTTCTGTTCCGTTCAATTCTGTTCTTTTCTGTTTTGTTCTATACTTTTCTGTTGCGTTATGTTCTCGGTGTTCTATTCTGTCCTGTTCTCTGCTGTTTAGTTCTATTCTGTTTCGTTCTATCCTATTGTGTACCGCTCTGTTATATTATCTTCTGTTACGTTTTCTGTTGCGATGATCTGTTCTGTTCTGTCCTCTGATGTTCTGCTCTGTTATGTTTTTTTCTCTGTGTTGTTCCATTTCTTTCTATTCTGTTCTGTTCTGTCCTCTTCAATTTTGTTCTGTTCTGTGCTGTTTTATTCTTATTCTGGTCTGTTCTGTTCAATTTTGTTCTCGACTGTGCTGTTCTCTGCTGTTCTGTTATATTCTGTTTTGTTCTATTACGTTCTGTTCAATTCTGCTCGGCTCTATTCTGTTCTGTTCTGCCCTCTGCTGTGATGATCTGTTCTGTTCTGTTCTCTTTTCTTCTACTCTATTCTGTTGTGTACCGTTCTTTGCTGTTCTATTCTGTTCTGCTTTATGCGATTCTGTTTTATTTTGTTCTCTACTGTTTTGTTCCGTTTCGTTCTGTTCTGTTCTGTGCTGTTCTCTGCTATTATGTTGTGTTTTGTACTCTGCAGTGAGGATCTGCTCCAATCTGTTCTGTTCTATTCAGCTCTGTTCTATACTGTTCTTTATTCTATTCTGGTCTGTTCTCTTCAATTTTGTACTGTTCTGTTCTGTTCTATTCTGTTCTGCTCGGTTCTGTTCTGTTCTGTTCCGTTCTGTTTTGTTCTCTGCTGTTATATTCTGTTCTCTCCTGTCCTGTTCCGTGGAATACTGTTCTGCTTTATTTTCTTATTTTCTGTTCAGTTCTATTCTGTTCTGTTCTCTGCTGTTCTATTCTGTTCTGTTCTGCTCTATTCTGTGCTGTTATATTCTGTTCTTTATTTTATTCAGTTGCGTAATGTTCTATTGTTGTTTTTTCTCTGCTGTTCTGTTCTCTACTGTTTTATTCTGTACTGTTCTCTGCTATTCTATTCTGTTCCGTTCTATTCACTTCTTTTGTGTTCTGTTCTCTGCTGTTCTGTTATGTTGTGTGTTGTGCGGTTATGTTCTGGCCTCTGCTGTTCTATTCTGTTCTCTGCTGTTCTATTCTGTTCTGTGCTGTTCTGTTCTATTCTGTTCTGCTCGGTTCTGTTCTCTTCTGTTCAGTTCTATTCTCTTCTGTTCAGTGCTGTTTTCTGCTGTTTTGTTGTGATCTGCTCTGTTCTGTTCTGTTCTGTTCTCTTTTGTTCGGACATATGCTGTTCTGCTCTGTTGTTTTGTTCTCTGCTGTTCTGCTTGTCTGTTATCTGCTCTTCTCTTATGTTCTGTGCTGATCTATTCTGTTCTGTGGTTTTGCCTTCTCTTCTCTCCTGTTCTGTACCCGTTTATTCACTGCTGTTCTATTCCCTTCGATGCGGTTCTCTGCGGTTTTGTTGTGTTATGTCCTCTGCTGCGATGATCTGCTCTATTCTGTCCTGTTCTGTTCTCTGCGGTTCGGGTCTATGCTGTTTTGCTCTGTTGTGTTTTGTTCTTTGCTGTTCTGTTCTTTTCTCTAGTGTTCTGATCTTTTCCATCCTGTTCTGTTCTGTTCTCTGCAATTCTATTCTGCTCTGTTCCGTTCAATTCTGTTCTTTTCTGTTTTGTTCAATTCTCTTCTGTTTCCTTATATTCTCTGTGTTCTATTCGGTCCTCTTCTCTGCTGTTCTGTTCTATTCTGTTCTGTTCTACCATGTTCTGCTCTATTGTCCGCTGTTCTATTTTGTTTCTTATTCTATTCTGTTCTGTTCCGTTCTGTTTTATTATGTTCTGTTATGTTCCGATCTCGGCTGTTCTATTCTGTTCTGTTCTCCACTGTTCTATTCTGCTCTGTTCTGTTCGGTTCCGTGCTGTTCTGCTCTGTTCGGTACTGTGCTGAACTGTGCTGCTTTGTTGTATTCTGTACTCTGCTGTAATGATCTGCTCTATTCTGTTCTGTGCTGCTCTGTTTTTTTCTCTGCTGTTCTGCTGCATTCTGTCCTCTGCTGTTCTGTTCCGTTCTGTTATCTGCTGTTCTATTCTGCTCTGTTCTGTTCTATTATGTTTTGTTTTATTCTACTCTGTTCGTTCTATTCTTTTCTGTTATGTGCTGTTTTCTGCTGTTCTGTTGTGTTCTGTACCCTGCTGTTCTATGCTGTTCTATGCTGTTCTCTGCTGAGCTGTTCTGTTCTGTGCTCCACTGTTTTGTTCCGTTCTGTTCTGCTCTTTTCTATTCTGTCTGTTTTTTTCAGTTCCGTTCTATTGCATTCTTTTCTTTTCTGTTCTGTTCGATTCTGTTCTCTGTTGTTCTGTTCTTTTCTGCGCTGTTCTCTTCTGTTCTTTTCAATTTTGTCCTATTCCGTTCTGTTCTATTCTGTTCTGTTCTGTCCTCTGCTGTGATGATCTGTTCTGTTCTGTTCTCTGCTATTTTATTCTGTTCTCTGCTGCTCTATTCTGTTGTCTACCGTTCTTTGCTGTTCTTCTTCGTTCTGCTTTATTCGTTTCTGTTCCGTTCTTTTCTGTTCAGTTCTATTCTGTTCTTTTCTATTCTGCTCTGTTCTATTAGGTTCTTTATTCTTTTCTATTCTGTTCTGTTCCGTTTTGTTCTCCGCTGTGCTATTCTGTTCTGTTTTGTTCTGTACTGTTTTGTTCCTTTTCGTTCTGTTCTGCTCTCTTGCGTTCTGTTCTCTGCTGTTCTGTTCTGTGCTCTTCTCTGCTGTTCTGATCTATTCTGTTTTGTTCTATTCTGTTCTGATCTGTTCTGTTCAATTCTGTTCTGTTGCGTTCTGTACGAGTATAAATAGGGTTCAGTTTTAATTTAATCGCATCGTATTAGAGGACAAAATGTTTGGGTTTTCAAGGCCTACAACTTTTTCCTGTGTGATATTTCGATAGCTATGTGTCCAAACGAGTTAGACGCGAAAAACCTGAAAAATCGGTATTTACCCCCGTTTTTATGGCTATAACAAGAGAAATATTCATTGTAGGTCAAAAATCAACAGATACAACTTGTATAGCTTGAAAATATCTTTAAAATGAGCTCCGGTTCGTTAAGATACCTTCATACAGAGCCGAGATATTTCAAAAAAAGTGATTTTTTCCCCCTAAATTTTAGTGTTGAATAACTTAAAAACTCTACCTTCCCGGAAATTTTTTCAGAGGAAAAAGTTGCTCAGAATTATCTGTACAATCTACAGTTAGCCGCTAAGTAATGGTTGGCCGATCACCCTGTATAGTCGATGTAAAAAACGACTTGATCCGCTCCTACATGCTGCTCGAAATGAATCTCTAGGCACCTATTACCAAAACGTTCAAAGGTTTACGTTCTAAGTTAAGTAATTTGGAAATAAACCTGAAGCTATTTATATCGGAGCCTCATATGTTTTGCTTTAACCGAAATGTATTGGCTACGAAGTGATATTTTGGATAATGAACTTGGACCGTTAGATTGTAATATTGTAAGGTGTGACCGTAACTACGATTTATCTGAATCCACTTGAGGTGGTGGTGTTTTATTAGCCTTGAAGAAGAATTTGAAATTCTGTGTACTGTCATCTCATTTATTGTGTTGCGATTTTGGACACACGCCATTTTAACCGTTAAAATCAAACTTTTTCTTCACGGAAACTATGTACTTTATGGTTTTAAGTGTCGCTGATCACGAATTCGAAGTCAGAATTGCAAAATTTACAACAGATGATCAAATATGACGGTTCAAACATAGAAATACTGTTTTTCGTTGAACCAGTTGGACAAATCAACCTTCTGAACGTTCGATATAAACGACAGTTGGTTTCCGTGGGTTTTTGGGGTCGCTAAATACGAATTTGATATCAGAATTGCAAAATACAAAATGGCTTACTCAAAATGGCGGACATCAAGAAGCTAACTCCTACATTGTCAATCGGAATTTCACAAAAATCGATGTATATAAGTTTTCGAGGCCGCTGATTACGAATCTGAAGTCAGAATTACAAAAATCAAAATGGCGGACATCAAGAAGCTAACTCTTCCACTGTCGAACGGAATTTCACAAAAATCGATGTGTATAAGTTTTCGAGGTCGCTGATTAAGAATCTGATGTCAGAATCAAAATGGCTGACTCAAAATAGCGGATATGAAAACGCTAATTCTTACATTGCCAACATATAATTCGTGAAAGTCGATTTATGTAAGTTCTTGAGGTCCCTGTCGTGTTTCAAATTTATAAACGGGATATGATTTTGTGTCGTCCGTTAGCCGTCGAATACGTTTCCCAGCTCTCACCGCGTGGAGGTGAACGAATAGAGAGCCTTTTTTTTAATTTTTGTCTAATATTTAAAAAAATTTTTTTTATATTTTTGAAATTTTTATTACATTTTTTGTTGTTTTGTTCATTTTCTGACTTTTGCATTTTATTTTCAATTTTTCAGGTTATATTTTATTATTTATTTACTTGAGATGACTCTGGAAGCACGTATCGCAAATGTGCACGTTACATTGCTCGCAAAATTTTTGTGTTCGGACTTGGCATTTATTACTCATACGTTTTCTTTTATTACTTCGACCCAGACCACAGGTCTGGCGAAGTATTGAATTTGGTCAGTTCCCGCCAAAAAATTACCCTATAGTTTTTCATCAAATGTCGACGTTTCTGGCCCTAAGGAACCCAAAGCAACAATAAAAAAATTGGTGTCCGTTATGTTGTACGTCCGTCCGTCCGTCCGTGGGCAAAATTTTGTATACGCGATATCTCGCGACTGGCAGGACGAATTTAAAAAGTACAAACGGATTTGGGTTTCTCTTAGCCAAACTTAGATCTGATTAGTTTTTGGAGACAATGCATACTAGATTATGGGGAGGTTTAACAAAAAAACGCTCAAAAAACACGTTTTTTCCATTTTTTAACAAAAAATACAAATCGTACAAAAAATGTTTCAAACAAAAAATATAGAACATCGAATTCTCTACAAAAAAGGTTATATTCATTTCTTCGTAAAATCAACGATAATGCCGTAAAAACGGAAACCGAAGTATCCTACATATAAAAAAATTTATTTCCTGCAACCCGACCTGTCAAAAACTCGACTAAACCGCGTTTTTTTAAGCATCAGTGTGAACAAGACGTGCTCATTTATCAGTGCTTCGGCTGACCTGCGGTCGGGGTCGAAGTTTTGAAAATGCTCATTTTCAATTTTAATATAGGGTGAATATGCCAATGAATGGACGATTTTCTACATATTTCTATTTCTTATAAATGTATGATGCACAACATGCAACAAAATACATATTTTTATGTTCTTTGAACATTCAAAACAATATTTACAGTACTATTGATCTTCCAGTGTTTATTATATTGTAAAATCAAAGCAAAGTTTTAAAGCCATCCAAAACTGGTACTGAAAACGTCCCATTTGATTTAACCCGTCTATTCATTGAGGTTTAGCGGATTTTTTTACAAATGTATGAAGACGAGGTTAATAATTAAATAAAATCAAAGGTTGAACTACAGGGTCATAAAGAGCAGAGTCTAACGATTCTAATGGTGGTATCATAATTAAATTTTCATAAAAGAATTCAAAAGTTACAATCGATCAAAGTGTGAAAAATGCTTAACCTTCCATTCATTGGCATATTCACGCTATTTAAGGAACAAGATATTGTTACAATATATGTATAGAAACTACTGGAACCTAACGATGCTAGAACTACCCTCTGCCGCCTTCTTTCCTGGCAGTGTTAAAATGGGAATATTCCCGGAAGCATCAGCCTTTCGTCAGGGAACTGCAATACGAATTTAGCCAAAATTGTAGGCACCCGGGTCGAAGGCATCTAGTTTATCTTTGAGGTTGATACATATTGAAGGGTTTTTATTTTTTGTTCGTGATATGTACCAAAGCAGCTTGTGCAAATATGAGCCTTGCATTGTTCGCAATATTTCCTGGTCGTAATCATACATCCTGCGTTTACACATACCCTTGTCATGGACGCATGCTTGTTTTGAATATCGTGAAATTTATAATAACAGTTATTGCACATAAAGATTGTACAATTTATACAGAGCTTCCTCGTTATAACTCTACAACCTTTTGATGAACATTGCCGTTTTATCTCAGTTCTTATCGTTTTGTGGTTCATAGTTAGCTCTGTATTTCGCTCTTTTCCTAATTCAAGATAAAATTCACTTACTTGTAATGCAAAATGCTTTGTTCCTTTTTTTACTTCATCAACATTCCGATACAATACATAATACAGTGGTATTTGTCAAAGCACTTTGAATTATTCTGAGTAACATTACTCACGTCCATTTTTTTGCTCTTATGCAAGGCAATAACGAATTACAGTCTTGGTCATGCAAGTCAACGCCTCCGATATATTTATTGTAAATACTGAAAGCACCAGGATATTCAAGATGTACGTAAGTTTTTTTTTATTTTATCAAATCGCTTGACATGACATGTAGGATGAACACCAGCTGCAGTTGAAAGCAATGAGACTTGTTTTAAATCTATCACTGATATGTAATTTAGTACACTATTTGCTTCGTATTTTACCGCATACGTACCTCTGACGGCTTTTTTATTCAGAGTGTTTGGTTCAGAAACTCTGTTTCCCCGCACGGTTCTTGTAGCTTTTAATGCTACGTTTTTTAGATGTATCATCAAATCGGGATTTGAACAAAAATTATCAAAGTAAATGTGGTATTGACTTGGATTCTTCGAAGGCTCTGACAGAAGTAATGGTTGAAGTAATTTAATTACAACACGAGTACCAAGACCACAGTTGCTCAATTTTTCATCGACTACTCAAGTTTTCCCGCAATAAATATCTACGTCAAATGAATACCCTTCACTTGAGCACAAACCCCAAAGTTTTATCCTGTAACGATCTGGCTTCATCGGAAGGTACTGTTTTATTGCGAGCCTCTCAAAGAATCTCACCATCATCTTATCAATGGCTGATGCTGTTGAAAAGAAGCCAAATTGTTGAATATTTTTACGAAATATGTTGAGAATATTCCGAACTTTCCAAGCTTTATCTGCTGCATTTTGATCGCGAGTTTGGGACAATTTTAATTTTTACTTTATCGAAACAAATCGCGTTAGCGTCATCGCCGATTTTACGGCCTTACACTCTAATAATTCATCTGACGACCAGTAGTCGCGTTGCGATTTTCGTGAATTGTAGGATGATAGGATTGTAATACCAAGAAAGACATTCAACTCTTGAAGGGTAATTTCAAAGTTATTTTCTCGCGTTGAATCGACGATATATTGTTTCAGTTCTGCACTAAAAAATAATTCGAATAATTGAACTGGATTCATATCGTAGATTTTTCTTTTATCTTCGTCAGATAATATTAGGTTATTTTCGGGATGTATCTCATAAACATTTTCTCCCAGTTTCCACTCGTATTTATGATTTTCTTCCATTTTTTTTGAGCACTATTATAATTATTATATATTCTTTCATAATTCTGTTGAAATCGATCATTATCGTTAGGTTCGTCGTGTGGACATTCGTATTCTGATTCGTCTGAATTATTTTCTGATTCGAAATCGGAATCGTCATTAGGAATAAATGCTATATCATCTTCATCGCTATCTGATTCCTCACATCTGTCAGACATAGTATTTTCAGATAGGATTTGGACACATCGTCTTTTAGACATCTCGTTTATTTTTAGTATTGTTCTGATTATGCCTAAAATAACAACGTAATTTGGGATATTTTACAATATATATTATATTACGTTTCCCGTATGGAAATGATTAGCATACAGCTACTTAGCATATGAAATGCTTTATGAAATATCAGTACTTGGGGAGTGTGCGCCTTATATTCAAATGGAAATCCATTTCTATAACGAGAGCCACAGTAGAACGAAGGCAAAGCTGAAAGCGTGGCTACGGCGCGGCGCGACGCTTAGCGGAAACAAGCCTAACTACACTGTTAAGTAGTTACACCTATAAGAGGAATTGACTTACATGCTAAATACTGCAGATCGTTATTACCTTGCATACGGTCGAAAATGGATATGAATAATGTTATTCAGAATTATTCAAAGTATTTTGACCAATGCTACTTTACTATGGATTGTAGAGCGGATTAGCGATAAAGTGAAAAAGAAATGAAGCATTTTGCACTGCAAAGAAGCCAATTTTAACTTGAACAAAAAGTGAATTCACAATAAAGCGCTAGATTATGAGAACCATATTGTGGTAAACACTGAGATAGAAAGGCACTGTTTAGCAAAAAGTTGTACAGTTATAATGAGAAAGCTACGCGTAAATTGTAGGTATAATTTTATGTGCACTGATTCTTGTGATAAATTTCACAGTACTAACGATAATTATGCATCGACCAGAAGTTCCTTGAAAAGAACACTTGTAAATGACGGATGGAAGACTAGGACCAGGAAATTTTGCAAACGATTTTACCAACTTTGTGATGGACCAATTGGCCCGTATATGAATAGATAAATAAATAAAATAAACATTGCCAAGTTTATATATGCACAATCTGCTTTGACATATATCATCAAAGAGAAATAACAAATAAAATAAACATTCGCTCTTTACAAGAGTCGGTCGGGTCTCGACTAAAATGTGATAGAAACCAATTACGGTGGAATTATGATCATCCTGCAAGAGTAGTCGATCATAACGATTTGTGTGCAAGAAAAACGAATGGATATAGAAATTTTTTAAAACTTTACATGTTCAGCCAGGAAAAATTTACCTGTTACTCTCTCTGAATATAACATTTTCAACTTGTCAATATGTAATGATTGCCATGTTGAAAACAACTGATAAAATACCATAACATTAACTGGATTTCTATATTAGGTAAAATTTTAACACAGCAACATTTTTATTAAATTTTATAAGATTTTAGAAACTTGAAAATCGTTTATGGTTTTGTCTGAGAAATTTCTCTGCCCGAAAGTTTTAAATAACTTCCAATTTAAATTACTTACGAATTTATAACATAATTCTACTAAAATGACAATAATAATTTTACGTGTACATAACTCTATAAAATTTAATTGGTATTTATTAATAAAAATTTTATTGAATTTAACAAGTATTTCAAGTAAATGTTGAATATCTTTATATGTTAGAATAAATCAGATCGTCACAATACAAATTTAAAAATATCCCATTGAGAATTTCAAGTAGAGATTTTTAATTGTTTTTAAAAAAGTTTATGCCAAAAATCAATATAATTGATTGTAATAATACTTTACAAGTTTATGTATGAAAAACATGAGTATTACCTGTTTGCAAATATTTTAGAAAGTTCGAGTGCAAAAACCTATTAAATTTTAAAGATTTAATGAGTTTTTATCAAAAAAATAGTACATTACCCAAACAAATAAATATTTCGTATTGATAAATAAAAGACCTGTCAACCAGAAAGAGCTGATACATTTTTTAACAAAAATTTTCCAATTCACAGAAAATAATGTTTCAAAATAATTAGTGTCATTAAAAATTCTTATACAATGTAATTAATGAGCTATATAAAAACCATAAATTTGTAAAAATCAATTACAAATTAATCAAGTTCATTATTTTCCAAATCGTAGAAGATCTTCGAAAAATGTACATTCATTTATTCAGGAAAAGCTATTATCTTATAAATTGTATAAGTAAAACTTAATAAAAATAAGTAATAAATTTTTGTTTAAATCATGTTAGATCTCATAAGTATAACTCTTTTGTAATTTAAAAATAGAATCTCGTAAACTAACCATATACTACTAGAATCTCTTAACCCTTTGAAGCACGGCGTTCTTTCTGTAGGGCATCATTTTATAATTCATTTTTTTTAATTTTTCAGTAGTTTAAAATTGAATTTTAGTGCAATTTTTTTCTTCGGTACTTCGATAACATGTTTTTTAATGTAAACAAATTAATATTTATTATGAATTATTGTGTTAAATTGTTTATAATGACGAACAATGTATAAAAATTATGTGTTTTTTACAAAGAATGTATGCTGAAACGAAATCGTCGTTGAAAAAAGACGAAACTGGGTACTCGGGGGTTTTCGGGGTCGCTGATTGTGAATCTGGTATCAGATTTTCAAAATTAAATATGACGGATCCAAGATGGCCGACCGAAATGTAAAAATTTATTTGACCGAAATCAAACTGAATACTTAATAATGTTACATTTTCAAGGTAAAATTTAGCAGATTCAACAAGAGGTCACGAATGCTGAAATTTCATAGTTCGTCTTTTAGAACCACGACAACTGTTACATTTTGGCTGTCATATCGAATCCGTCATTTCAAATTTTGAAAATCTAAAATTAGATTCGTAGTCTACGATCCAGAAAACTCGACAAGTTTCAGCTATTTTCCGTGCAAATAAAAATTGCATGTTTGAAAAGGTTAAACGAACGCCTACTAAATTAACCCTTTTGAAATCTGAATATTACTTGTATTAGAATTTATTTACTTATACTCTTCCTTCATAAAATCTTATAAAAACTTGTATACATTTTTCTGCTAAAAAATGTTTAAAGTGATATTTACATTTTATTGAGATTCTATTAAGAATTCCTGGTGCAAATACATTGGAAAATCGATATAATATTTTTTTTTTACTGGATTTTATCAGTTATTTTCAACAGGGTTGGATTTTTAAATGTATTCTTTTTTTAAAATTAAACCTTTCGACAAATGACGAACAGAGATATAACCATTTCTAGGCTATGGCGCAATTTTGTCAAAGTTATATACTTTAATCGACTAGTAATTTAATTGCATAATGAGTGAAGCATTGAGATATTGGCTTCGAAGCCGTCTCGGCGTAATTATCGATCTCTCGCCGGAAGTTTTTGGCCACCACGGAAAGGATGGCACTTTATTAGCAAAACTTCTTCATAGTTACGACATTATTAACGACGATCAACTGAAAACAATCATTGCCACACAAGAACCAGCTTTAGCACGCGTAAATCTCAGATCGTTAAAAGTTTGGCTTCATTTCATCGGTGTCGGTTGTGACGATGATTGCATACGAAAGATTTCAGAGGGGAAGGGTATCACCACCCTCCGACTCTTCCATAAAGTCTATCTTTCCCTTGAGAACAAGGATCGACTACACTTTATTACGCTTCAAAAAGAAAGGGAGAAATTTATACCGACATCGACGAAATTCCATGTCGAGGTTGTTCAAGAAGAACCATTCGTTAAAGTAGAACAGAAACCTGATCCTTTCATCGAGGGTTTACTAATGGAGAGGTATCGTTTGAAGAAATGGTACGGAATTCATTTTGGGTCTCCTCCAAAACGCAAAGTAAGTTTTTCGATTATTTCATTATTGACATAATATTACCTAACGATATAAAATAAAGTGATAAAATTGAGGTTAAATACAAAACTCAACCACTTAGGGTTTGATGGAGAATCGAGATGGTGTCGGTTGAAATGAAACGAGGAAGAAATAATTTAAACCCCCAACCAATATCGGCACGACCTAATGATGGTCGTTGTATCCGTAGGTCATGTCCACATATCCTGACCTAGACGTACAAAGAGATCCGTCAGTTACTTTCACGAAGAAGAAGATTCTTTTGATGACTGTTGACTCGGAGTGCGATATCCATACAATTACATCAGCTTCCTCTGCTGCTGATATTCGACCAGTTGATTCACTTACAGAAAGCACCACTACTACTCAGGAATCTTGTATAGCTAAACGGAAATCTCTTTCAGAGATATGTGAACCAGACGATGAATCAGGAATTGAGGTTTTACTGGGTGATAAGAAGCTAAAAAAAGACGAGGAATATCAATACGAAGCGAAGATTCTTGAAAACTTACAATCTTACAAGAGTCTAGCGACAACAATTTCAGACATGTTATTGATGGAGCAAGAACTGGAAATGGATAGAAAGATCTCGTCACGAGTTACGACGCAAACTGAATGCGAGAAAGTAATCACGAAAAAGCTTTTTAATATTCGTAAAAATGGTATGCAAATCGTGAGCAACAGACAAACTGTCGAGAGAATGGCTCATCAAATCAATGTAAATGATCTCATGATGGAACAAAATAGTGACGTTCGTGAGGTAACGAATTTAACGCTGAAGTTAGAAGACGAATGCGATAGACTTTCTGAAATGTATAAAAAAAAGCGAGATAATGAAATTATGCTACAGAAGATGGAAAACACTCGTATCTCCAGAAATGTCATAGAAGATATTGTTGAAATTGTTATTGAGATAGTCGGATATCGAAGTGGAAATGACAACTCCGTACCCGCGATGGCGTGGAGTGCATGGTTATCTTTATTCAGAAAAGGTGAAGTGCCTATTAAGAGGAACGAAGGGAATGAATCATCAAAAGCCGAAGATAATAAAAGACAAGAAATAATACAATATGGTGACGTCACAGACTATCTTGAACTACGTCTTCCATGGTCAGCATTCATTCCAAGAGTTGGCAGTCAAGTCGAATATCGTCTACGACAAGGTTTCCTACTTCTGGGTTATATTATCAACAGGATTGTTCAAGCTTCTGATCAGACTAACTTGATATGCCTTTCCAAAGAAAATTCTTCTGAAGTAAAGCGCGACTACTTACCAATAACAGTCATAAGTATATCAGAGGAATTTGGAAAGTGTGAACTCGATTCCATTTTAGGAGAAAAGAATATCGATGTCATTTTTCTTGAAAACGCGATCAACTTTTGCTTGCAAACGTTTCTAGATGAATATAAAAATCGTGCAATTAGAAAGTCCGAGGGTGGGGTTAGAAAATCATCCACATCAATTCTTCCATTTTCTGATATTGCTTTATTAGGAAAACTTGCTCACGAGCTGTTGCACTTCGGCAAACCCCTCAATTGCAATCTGACAGCTGCAATTGTAGCTGAATACTTAAAAAAGATTAGTAACAATGAGAAATCTGGTTGGCTTATGGTGAATTATCCAACTGATTCTAAAGAATTGAAGAGTCTCGAATTAGCCATGTCCGAAGGTCGAGCATATCTTGATCGAGCGACTAAATATCATATTACCCATCGTAGTCAGTTGCAAGAAGAAAAAAGCGAGACATTTTCAATTTATAAAACTCCAGTTGAAAAAATACCCAATTCAAGAATGTTGCCAAACCCAAAAGACATAGCAATTGCATCGGGACTTACCGACATCGAATCGTGGACTCCACCGAAATTTGTAGCTGCCTTTGTTAAACTTATTCCAACTGTGCAAGGCATGTATGAAACGCCTAAATTGGATGATAAAATTCCAATGGATAAATTGTACAAAGATTTAAATATCGCTCGGGTGTTATCCTATGATGACTCAGACTTTGGTGTACTCGCGAATGAACTTGCACGAATCGTAACCCTTGAAGCACCCAGAATGGAACGATTATCTATTGACCCTAAGCATACTACTTCATCACAATCGATAAAGGAATCGGCAACAAATAGCATTGAAGGATTTAATGAGCAACAATACGAGCCACGATTAGATTTTAGGTCTTTTGAAAATGTAAGTCTCGTGGAAAACTGGTCTTGTTTTGAGATCCCACTGCCACGAGCAGATATATTAAGATCATTTTGGACACATATAGAACGTATATATCTTAACAGCTTAACGGACATCTTGCACATAAAACGAATCCATTTTAGCCACATTATTCCTCGAAGAATATCAACTTTAGATCTGATGAAGGCGTTTATTCGACGTCCGGACGCCAAGCAGAAGTTGCTGCGTAAATTTCAAACTTCTTTCGATGCTTTTAACCCTGACTTTCGAGAGAACTTAGAAGTGAAATACGAATTTTTCTGTCGTATTAACGATTTCAAAAAAGAACTGGAGTCTATTTGCGACCAACGGAAAACTGAAGCAAAGTTGGAACAACGTCGAATCGTTATGGATCATTGGACGACATTGGAAATGGTCGCATTAATAAATGTCTATTTGACAATTTTTCAAATTGAAGCTGATCGATGCATCGATATTCTTCAGTTAATTTGCGATTATTATATAATAGCAAGTCCAACCCCAACGTTTAGTAAACGATTCAAGAAAGCAAGAATACCCAAACTTGAAAAAGTCTTATCAGGTTCGATGGAAAATATCAGAAATCTTAGCAGAGATGCTAGTGACATATCGTCGACGTCTTTTCTTCGACCA
This sequence comes from Trichopria drosophilae, assembly GCA_030407085.1. NCBI lineage: Eukaryota > Metazoa > Arthropoda > Insecta > Hymenoptera > Diapriidae > Trichopria > Trichopria drosophilae. Next base: position 106,680,111 of record CM059585.1, on the reverse strand, counting down.
ATTAAAAGTGGAAAATTAAAAGTGTCGATTGGAGAAAGGAAAATGCAATCGTCTTCGAAAATGTCCATATTGGATTATGCTTTGAACGATTTTGATTATGACATCTTGTATGCGGAGATTACGAAATTAATTGCGGATACAACTTTGGTTAACTTCGACGTAACGAAATTAAGTTGGTATCAACTGATTAAAAAGACTATCCAAGCAATTGAGAGTCATGTGAATTCGGTGTCAACGATGATTGGTCAGTTTGGCAATAAAGAAACTACAGGTACGAGAGATAAAAAGAATTCTCAGAGGATGAATGCGGAAATAGAGCAGGAGTGGAATTTTGCTGTAAAATCTGAAATTAATAGGATTAAGTATCGATTGAATATCTTGGAAGCGAGCATGTGCTCTGATATTCAGTTTCTATTGACATCTGCCCAGCGTACAGTTGATATGATTTCGTCGATGATCAATATCAGGTAAGACATTTTAAAAGTTATTGACATTCAATTCGTTAGCTACACTAACAAAATTAGTTTACTCGGCGCTAGATTCAGGGACTCCAATACCTGCGGTTTTTATTGACTTAGCAACAACTTATGACACCTTAGATCACGTAATTCTTTTAGATAAACTCTATAGTTACGGACTATAAATAATAAGACATTTGGAAAACAAATTCATTTCCTTTTCGCTTAATACGTTTTATTTTTATTGTATTTTTCTTACTCGTTCAACAGCCTCTGTATATACCTTATTTTCTGTAAAGAAAGCGTTTCGCTCGTTTAAATAAAATAAATAAATATTATCTGTTCGCCACAAATTTAGGTATGAAAAAGAAATGCAAAGTATCAACGAAATGGCGTCAGTTTTCCGACTGGCTATTGAAAATGCAGTTCCTATTAACAATGAATTGAAACTGAACGGAGATCAATTTTACGTGCAGTGTCAGAAAGTTGTGACTGTGGATGTCTGCAAATCCGAAGGATCATCAATACGTCAACTGGATCAACCATCGGTAGATTCTACATTATCATCACCATTACAGCTGTATCCGATGCAACTAACTAACATCATTGACACGTTCCAACAAATTTCACCACATGGGGAATTACCGGAAAGAGAATTTTCGTTCGTGATTCAGGACTTGATATCTTATGGTGATGACTTAATCAGTGAGGAGACTGATGATCCATTGATTACTCTTGTTCCGCCTTTGTGGAAAAATTTGAACTTTGACCACTTATCCACTTTGAATTTCCGGATATTTGGAGATGTTGATTATGTCAACTGGCGCGATTTCGTGGTTTCCGCTTTGGATACGGATATTCTTTCGATGCCAACCCAACATGAAATCTTAACCTCGAGAGCAAAATTCCGATCGTTGGATTCAGGATCTCTGGAATTAGTAGAATTGAAGAAATTTTACAAAGCTATCGATAATTGCACTTTTGTGAATATTTCACCACAACAATTGCGTCAGTTCTACACTAACGTCTCAGCTTTGAATGTGAAAGAGAATCGCAGGACGTTCGAGAGTGATGTAGATATTATAAATTCACACGTTGAAAATGTACTCTTTAAAATGTTCAACATGAATGGAGACTTATTGAATTATACGCTGTTCCTTCTTACCTTGTGCAAAGACGAAGATCCACGAATTGGATTTGGCAAAGCTCTGGCTTTGATGATGGGAAATGAGATTTGCGTGATTGGTCAACCGGAATGCGCGCAATACGAACGACTATTACGGAAAGCCAGACAAAAGGAAATTAAAGTGGATGATGACGACGAGGACGATACTGAAAGCTCTATTCGAGTACCTAGTATTACCCAGGTTAGATATGCTATTTTGATCTTGATATTTCCTATCGTATTCATAATGGTGATACTTATAAATATCTATTATGTACATCAACTAGCGTTAAATCAGCTATAAATAGGTATAAACAAATATACAAAATTCCTTCAAAAATGTAAAAAAAAATAATTCTTTAGTAATTATAAAATAATCTAAAAGAAAAAAAGTTTTGTTTAAAAAATATGTAATTTTTAAAACTCCCTCCTAATTATTTAGACTTTTTTTAATGTCAAAAATCACACCTGCATTCAAACGAGAAATAATTTTCAGAAACACACGAATTGAAAGTATATCAATTCTTATAAACTTGCTAATAACTGACGAAAAATCAAAGATTTATTAATGCAAATATCACGCGGGAAACCTGCGCTTTAAATATAAACTATTTATTTCTCAATAAAAACATATTTATATGGTTAAACATTCAAACAAATATTAAATATACATATTTTACTAAACTAGAAAACCCCGATGAAAGAAGAATCTGTTAGTTTACAAAAGAGGAAAATTCATATCGAAAACTTGGATTTACTTGATGGAAAATCCGTTGCAATTAGAGATATTTTAAAAGCCGACATGGACATTCCATTCAATCGTAGCTTTACACGCGATAGTGACGTAACATTCAGCATAAAGTCTGAAAGTCTCGGCGATGGTCAAAATCTATCAAATATTACGAATTTAGACGAAGTTGATATTAATAAAAAACTCAATGATTCGTCAATGATTCATTGGATACCTTTGGATGTGTGTCAAGTATGTGTTTTTTATACTTACAGAAATAAATGTATTGAATGTTGGTAATAAGGGTCGAGGAAAACTTTTTATTAACTTAAAAAGACTAACATGTTATAACATTCAAGAAGAACTTCAAAGTAATTGTTTTTTAATAAAATAATTTTTATGTAAAAAAATTATGTTTTTAGATGACGTTAATGGCTGTTTTGTCACCAACACACACGATTCGCCCAGGACAATCTCGATCAATTTCGAATACTCTTGTAGCTAGGTTAAAAAAAGTTTACGAAGACCTCAAACATCCAACTTTACAAGATCGAGAAAATATGGTTTTATCCCACGAACTTCTAAATCACGCTTTTATAAACAAATTGTTATCACATACGAACAAATTTACTGTAATTAATTTAACACCTATTCTGGAAGAAATATTAAATGAAGAGTTGTATACATCTAGCATATAAAAAATAAAACTCAACGCACATTTCTGAAAAAAATATTTAGAAACAAAATATTTATTACAATGCGACCCATGGAGTTGGCCTACTCTGGATATGTCCTGCCCATTTTCTTGTCGCGTGATCTGAATTAGGGCCGTAGCTATATAAATATACTCTGTAAAAAAATGTAAAAAAAAGTAGCAAAACTCTGCCTATGACGGTCCCAAGTCCGTGTAAAAGAGGAGGGTGCTTAGGCATTTTTAATCGCTACAAATATTGTGTGGTATGTTGGATCCGAATATTGGTTTCTGAGATTAGAAATTTCAAACGATGAATAATTCGGCGATAAATGATTATAACGCCATCTATAACCAGTGTTTTGTATTCGTCTCGAAGAGACTTTTAAATGAGCCCCCAATCAACCCACATTGCTGTGGCACTGTGACACTGAGTGATTAAAACGATGTATTTTTAATCAACTTTTATAAAATAATGTATAGAAAAAAGGTTAATCGACTGAGAAATGCATAAAAAAAGTGTTTAAAATTCTTGTACTTTTAATGCATTTTTTATATCCAAAAAATATCTCATTTGAAGCTTTTTTTTTAATATTCGGTCGGTCCTCTGAGGCTTGCAACAAAAATTATTTTTATACCGTTTTTTCGTCCGTTATTTTCAACTAAAAAAATAGTCAAAATGTTTGTGCCGTTTGTAAATTATGAGCTCTATTATATAATCTCGAAACGTATGAAGACCGTAAATTTTCTTTTAATGATCCGCAATTTTGTATATTCCATGTAAAAATAAAAATATATTGCCCCAGCTTTTGAGTTCCAACATTTTATGCATTTTTTCTGTATTTTCATGTCTTGTGTAAAAATTTGAAATGAACACAAAATTAATGAAATAAAAACGTGGTTTTCAGATTTATTCGCCAATATTAATGCGAATATAATTTTTGTAGGAATTTTAACCATTCATTCGAAACGACTCAAAAAAATAGTTATCAACGTTTGTTTTCATTTTTTTATTCATTATTTTATCAATATTGTACGACGTTCTGGTATCGCCATATAAATAGTACGAGTTCATGTAAAGTTAAAAGTCGTGTTTCAAGTGTAGTATCGAAGTCACGAAACATTTATTTGCCTCTTAGAAACGCAAAATATCTAAAAATTTGCACAAAATACTTTTGGTAATTAATTATACAACATTATGAATAGGGTAACAAAAAACACAGGTTTTATTCATGAGTTTATTACAAATGCTTCTGGACAACTTATAAAATTCGTTTACAGTCTTATAAAAATGCTTCGTTTAACTAGATACAAAATTCGATTAACAGTTTTATAACGCACCCATTCAAGCTTAATGTCCGCATATTAATACTTTATTTTATCTATTAGGTACTCCCAGCCTTATATAATTACAACAAATGTTAAAACTTGAGATTCACATATAATACGGAATTTGGTGTAAGCGTTACATATTTTCTCGTGTACATTTTCGCACCGTCTTAATTAAAAATATTTATTCGTAACTAACATATAATAAATGTATTCTAAAACGAATACGTTACGAATTTAAGAAAATGTGGGCGACATAAAATACATCAGAAACTACTTGAATGTCATTTGACAGTTTCAAAACTATTAATAATATATTTGTACTGACTGTTGTACTAAGAAAAATGTAAAAAAGTGAAATGAAATAATTCACTATTAAGATATCTTATTAAATTTCAGTTTTCAGTAATTTCTGTATAGGTTCCTATTTATAGTAGTCATTTTACGTGGCCTATTTTTTCTTTCTATAACATTATTCCAACACATATACAATCACAAGCGTTATTTCATCTAATATCACGAAATAAATTTAGCTATAACATTTTTTAAAGCAATTATCAAATATACAAAATACAGTAAACGAATTTAGCACGATTATGTACAGTAGAATTAAGTTCCTACCTACATTTACATTTCTAAACGAGCAATTACTAACACTGAGAAACAAAAATAATTACAAAGACAATTGTAACAAATACAAAAAAATTACCCATAATGTACCTAACTAAAGTCAAAACAAGAAAGTGATTTATTTCACGAAATGAATACGTCATAATTAATAAAAAATGTTTAGTTGCCAAAATACCATTATTAGTTACAAAGTTTAAAAATTCGTGATAAAAAACATATTCTCGTTTCGACGTTACAATAGATTTTCATTAAAACAGTGCCAAAAACATTTATAAAGATTATAATGAAAATATTCAAATTTACTTACGAAGTGTTTCGTACACGTGTATAAAATCTCCCGCGTTCTTACTACCGACACGCAATTTGTCAAGAAGTAAAATTAATGGTTTCTTTTCGAAAAAAAATGTTGGCTTAAAATTGGACTCCGAACATTTTTTTAGCGCTATTTTCGTTTGTCCTTTACATTTTCGTACAAATTTTTCCTTAAGCTTACAAAAACATGAAATCCAGTATACACGAAATCTATAATCAAATACCCCAAAAACTAATTGCCCTATTGCCAACTGCTAAAATCGCGCGAGTTTTCGAGGTGGCTATTGGACCACCCACAGGAAAAGTTCTTACCACCCGACGATTTGCTGTACTCCACAAACACATATTTTCTGCTCCGGTATATTTAACGTGTGTATATACAATATATTGACTTCTGGATCCAAAATATTTAGCCGAATATAAATCTTCTCCCTCTTTTCTAGCCACACGAAGACATGGGCTGGGTTTTGTAGTTTCTTTTACAATTAAACATAACCTGTATGATGTCGAGGTAATTACAGTAGTTAAAAGTTCCGTCCCGTTATAATTGTATTCTATTTTATGGATCTCTTTAGCATTCAATACGGGTGTCATTCTTAGTTGTGGTTCGGATGTTTTTCGAATATCGTAAATATACAAGTGTTGTGTTGAACCGGCTACTGCCATTTCGTACGGTTTCCGTGGATTCATGGCCAAGCTGATAACAGGATAAACTTCAGGTTTTTTTATTACCGTCGATGTAGAGAAATCTCGAATGTCGATGGATAAAATTCTAGTATCATTGAAGTTGCTGGCATAAATGTTGTTAGGATTCTCTGGATGAACGGTAAAGGGATACGGGTGGTCTACGTGTACTAAACTCAAAAAGTCGGACTTTAATACATCTCGATTTTTTTGGTTCTCCAAATCCGTTACACTAATGCAACCTACGTTAACTCCTAATCCATATTGTCCAGCCGTTACAATTAAACGGTTTGTGTATGGTAACCATTCGAAAATAAATTTATGGCATGCTTGGTTGGTTCTGACTTTGACTGGTTTTCTATTCGTTGTCCAAAATCGTAAGGTGATGTTCGGGTCTCCAATTGAGGTGGTACCGAGGATTTCACCGGTGTGATTAAATCGCTTTACCAAACTGGGCCGGGGCAATACCAAAGATCCAACATCGCGGATACATTGAATAAATAGATTTGATGCAAAAAACTCGTTATTTAAAGGCTTGGGATCTGTTCCTATTTGTCGATTCATCATTCCCTTTATTATGTTTGGACCGAGTCCTATAGATTTTCTTTTTATTGTAGCTGAGTTTCGTAACTGGATTAAATGTAAATTCGCCGCCGGTATTCTATAAATACATAAAATAACTCATTTAACCCAAATATAATTTCATAGTAAGCTAAAAATTATTATCCTCGAAGATCATACTTTAACGCAAACTTTCTTGAGATCGTAGTGCCCACAAGTTTGGGAAACCAGAATTCATACATATTTTTATAAAAATTTACCGATTGAGTAGTCATTTATTGATTATTATTTTTGGTGCTTTTGATAACGAGAATGCAACAGTTTTACATGAAAATGAAGAAAAGGAAATTATTGGTATTGGGTATGAGTCTTTGTTAAGCCAACTAATTATTTGTATCTCAAACTATACTATTAATCCAATGAGATAACCGATTTAATCGTTAGTTTTACCAAAACTTTTTTTTAGTACAGATTATATTGCTGACATTTTTGAGACTGGAGGGTGACTGAATAACTTTTGAATCGTCAACAGTATCATTTATTATAGTGTTACCTTATCACAATATTTTTTTAATAAAAAGAAATATTTTACTCACTCAATAACAACAGGATTCATCAATGATAAAACTTGATTCTAGCCAAAGTACTTCACGGTTCAGGAAACTCGTAATTTAATACTTTACACTTTATCAATGCTACTTATTCAACACTAATTACTAGACATAAAATACTTGTAAACTAAATTCTGGAAAATCAAATTAAATTGCACAAGATGAAAACACCACTACGCTGAGGCACATTGTCAAAGTCACGAGTGCTTTATTTTCACCATAGCCGAAACAAAAGAACGACAGTTTTTACGAGTAAACTTGTGAGTCTTTCATTTGTTTTTCGATGATATCGAGGAATTTAGTCAGGAATTTATCAATCTGACATGTTTATGGGTTATTTTAAAAAAATATGTATTTTTCATTTCTTTGCTTTTATTATTGTTTGTTGCATATTATGAATTTTTGACGTTTTTGGAAATTACAAGATCCATTCGCAGACGTTCAAAATAAAGAAAATATGTATCAAATTTAAGATTGTAAGAACTTGAATGATTAAAAATATTAACTTTCCAAGAAAGATCGGAACATTTTTATCAATGAAAATTTTGTGGACTACTGCGAGTTTTGTTAAGTCTAAAAAATAGATTCATTTTTCCTTGAAAATGTCGTATAATATGTGGGTGATTCTCCAAAAACAGGGCATTTTCAAGAATGAAAATTTTTTTTTTAAGTTACTATAAATTCGTTTTTTTTTAATGGATTCTTGCTTATTAGCACCGAGTTAAGTTATTGTTAAAGTAGTCACGCTACAAAATTATTTTAAAGGAAAGGGGAAGACTTTTACTATGACGCATTTTCATGCGGCTATATAAACCAACAATTGCTTATTAAAAACTTGAAAAAAATAACTCTAAAGAGTGAAAAACATAATGTACATATCTGATTTAGTGCATTTTTGTGAATAAATGAAAATTATTTATTAAGTAATAATTAAAAAATTAAGAAAAATATGAATTTTTGAAGAAGTTTTAGACAAAATAAATTTATTAAAGTTAATGTGTCGTTGGTTAGTAACTACAATCATAATATTATATTCATAATTTTAATAAATAATATTATTTCATAATAAACTTGATTCATAACGTTGTAACAAATATAAAGTTTAATTTTGTGGTTTTTTATATTATATTTAAATAAATGTCTAAGAGGAAGAGAAATATAAATGTTATTTATGATTTGAAAAATATTTTCTGCTACGGGTTACACTTTGTTCTTGTTTCGTACCTGATACGCCAAATGTTTGGTAACGACAATGAAGGTGACGACAATGAAAATTTGTAAAAAAATCCAATTTTACATATTTTAAACAATAATAAATTAAAAAACAAATTGCCAGTAACGTTTATTCCTTTAATCTTTAAGTTTTCATCGTTTTTTAATTGCTGTTTGTATAAAAATACCAAAATTAGGACGGGTGACGACAATTAATTTAATAAAAATACGTGGTATTTTTATACAGTTTTTACTTGTTCATGAGGTAAATATGTTCTCTTTTCAATTTTCTATGGAGGATTAGTAAAGTGTAGTGTTTTTTCTTTGATTTTCTCATAAGTTTTAGTAAAAAAGTTAATTATTTCCAGTTCATTTATACCAGTTTACGCATTGTCGTTACCTCATAGAAATTTCTCAAGACATTAATATTTCAATAATTATAAGTATATATTTTGATTTAATTAAATATTATACAGAGAGAAATTGTGCAATTTGAGCTGTACTATAGAAATATTATTTGAATAAATCAAAATAATTCGGTTTCTTAATAGCGTTAATATATTAAAGTTTTGAACTTAGAGGTTTGGACATATCAAAAATGCTACTTTTAGTCTTTAAATGTCATTTTACACCAGTTTTTTGTAACAAAAGTATTATTTTTCAAATTAACATGGGCCAGGGATATTTATTTAACATTTCTATCGAAATTTAATAATTTATTGTCAAAGTTTTTGTAAGATATAACGTAAAGACACGAAAATGCCCTGTTTCCGGAGAATCACCCATGTCCACTTTTTCAATGAAATTATATAAATACAAGATCCACAAGAGCTTTATTTTTTTAATCACAATAGTATTCATTTACCAAATCTAGTTTCCATTTGTGGACATTAGTATGAATACTTAACTAATAAAAAGCCGAGATAACAATGAAAAAAAGAATAAAAAACAGAAAATAATTCGTTAATAAAATTTTCTTTTTTACTATCGGAGTATATTTTTGGAATTATAAAATATCGCATAAAACTTAAAAAGACAATTAATAAATAAATAACGAATTCAATGGTAACACTTGTTGTACTCTTCATTACAGTAAACGCCTTTAGTAATAATATAATATTTTTTAAATTTTGTATAAAAAATGAATTGTCCTCAAATGCTAATCAAAAATTAATTTTAGAGGAAATTTAAGTTTAATTAAGACATTGTTTACTTACAAATACAATTTAAAATTGAGAAATATTGAATGGAAAATATGTAAACATGTAAATTATTCATAAAATTTCAAATTTTAGAATCCAATTAACAATAAATATATAAGTAATTAAAATATTAAATACCTAGGCCATCGTAATCCACATAATCAGCGCTTTTTGTTATCCAATGCCAGCAATAAATAAACAATTATTCAATCTTTTTAATAAATAAATGACGTGGGAGTACGTTAAGACTCTTAAGCAATATTTAAGCTTGTAAATTTAACTTTCACAGAACAATAACAAATGACTGAAAATAAAATAACGCTGAATGCGTAAGGTTCATAACAAGACAACGCCTCGTGGTATTCTATACGAAATTAATTTTTAAAAAGGGGGAGAAAATTATTAATATTCGTAAAATATTTTGAAACAGTAGTCAATTTTGGTATGAATAATAATATTTCGTTGAACGATTAGAAATTTTAAGAATTTTTGTAAATTATATCCGCCTGAAAAGTAAAATGTTTAATGAAATTTTTTGTTAAATTCTTCTTCCAAAATCCGGTTGAAAGTCATAAAAAATGAATTACTTTTCAGTTTCCATTTAGTTAAAAAATCAGAAATCAACTGTTGATATAAACTAAAAATCATTCTTAATTTTGCTGCCAGATTTTCTTAAAAACAATTTAGTTTGTTTTTAGAAATTAGTTTTCATTAATACATTGTTATTAATAAGAAACGGTCAAATCTATCAGTGATAAATATTAAAGAAATGCGAATAATTTAAAAACTTAACTATAATATGATGAAAATACTCCAAACTCTGAAGGTCAAAATTATACATTTTATATGTTGTTCGAAAATATCTTTTCAACTTCAACAATGATTATCGAATTCGGAGAATTAAATATAAAACGCTGAAATTGGTTATGTTATTTATTTATTTATTTATTTATTGTTAATCCCTGGAGAAACCCAAATGGTGTTAGGAAGTGAAATCACAATAAGCTTTAATTCATTTACACAATCTGCTATAACTATAATTATATGATACTAAATGTATAAAATAAAGTAATTGGTGACGTTATGGCTAGAGAAAGAATATAATAAAACGTTATTAATTTATTTATGGCAACGATATTTATGAAAAAATCTTGGTACACTCTCTGATCAATTCTAAACATTGTTTTTTCTTTGCAATTTTTTCCAAAAGTTGAAAGTTTTCCAAGAAAAGAATTTCAAATATTATAATTTTGGATGTTTTTATTCTCGAAAATTTTTAACTTTTATTTCGGAATGTAGCAACATTTTTTGCAGAATTTTTCGCAGATATTTAAAAATTTCGTTTGTGGGGAAGTCCTTATATTATATTGCATTGTCTTTTTAATTTCAATTTCCGAATGCAAAAGTGATTCCGAAATATGATGGATAAGTAAAAATAAAAAGTTATAGCTATAATATCAATATTTACTCTGTTAACATATGGGATAAGATTTTTTTTTTTAATTAATTTAAATTCAGTATCGGATAAGAATATTATTATATTAATAATTGAATTTTTGTAAACATTTTAACTAAAAATTTTATTTCCTGGAAATTTTTATTTCGTATAAATATAGTATATTTTATATTGTTCAAACGATATTTACTTGTACGTATACTTCACAAAATTTTGAATAAAATCCATTTTGACCATGGCAAATAGAGCAATATCGATGCGATCTGAATGTTTTATTTAAGTCATTGCCGGAATAGGCATAGGCCCCTTGGCATTTTTGAGTCGGGGCCCTAGCAGACAGAAAGGAGGAGTTTACTATCTGCCACAACTGTGTAAAATGAGTAATAATTAAATTAAATTTTATATTTTTATTCCGACACTATTTTGGCTGAGAAATAACGCGAAGAAGAAAAAAAAATGTTTTTAAAATTAAAATTTCATAAAATCCATAACCTAATTTCTTAGACATAGTTTTAGAAATAAAACAAAAAATAATTATCGAAAAATATTAAAATTTGGGGAAGAAGTAACATTTTTTGTACTTGCAAAAACTATTTTTTCTCACACTCCAATATTTCTCAAAGTTCAAATTTTGAATAATCCATACCCTTATTTGTTCAGCAGGGTCTGAGAAATAACGCAGAAAAAAAAGAATTATTAACAAATATTGAAATTTGTAGAAGAACATTGTTTGTACAAAGAAACGAAAATAACTATTTCGATACAAGGCCGCAAAACTAGATTTTACGGCCCTGTATCGAACATTATTTTTCGATACTGAAAACTATAAAAATTCGATCTGGCGGACTGCGTTTAGTCCGTATGGGTTATGTTTTTGACAGCGCAGATTGATGTTTCCTGTGATTCGTGAAATTTCATTTTACAACTATAGTACCGAATAAATATTTTTCCGATTTTGTAATTATAGTCTCCATAGAAATTTGAAGATTAGATACATAATACTGCGACCCCAAAAACCGCCGAGTGACGTTTTTATTGGATTTTATCAATAATCTAAACATTCCATTCGCAATTTTGGATCCGCCATTTTGAATTTTGGAAATTTGAGCATTAGATTTGTAATCTACGACTCCAAATATCCCCCACTGGTGATTTCAGTAGGATTTTATCAGTGTTTGAGTAATTCCATCTGCCATATTGGATCCGTCATTTTGAATTTTGCAATATTTGCTGCAAAATCATAATCAACAAACAAATATACGCATATCGATTGTCAGATAGTTAGAATGGTTTTTCAAGTGCCGGTTAACCATCGGTTCGTTCCTGTAAATATTATGTGCGTTTTTCGTAATTTGAAGCCCGCCATTTTGATTTGTCAATTCCTAATGTACTGCCAATTTGTCCATCTGTAGCATGAATTAGCGATGATATATGAAAAAAACGATTTAAAAAAAAATTACAGCGACTTCTTGACATTTTCTTGGATTAACCCTTTAAGGACCAAATGTACAAAAATTTGACACGAAGTTTGTCAGTATTTTTTAGTATTTAAATTCAATAAAAAAAATTGTGGTATATACGTTTCCAATTGCTCGAACCCCGCTCTTTCGAATGGTGGATGGTAAAATACTGTCAATTTTAAAATGAGCGAATTACAGACCATTTTTTAACAAAAATCATGAGATTTTAAAAGTTTTTTTTTCATTTATCGTTTTTTTTATCACTTATAGCATTACTATGTCTCAGTTTGGTATAAATAACGTGACAAAAATATCTAAGCTTCAAAATGGTGATATATGTTTTTATAAAATTCGAAATGGCGGTCCCGAAAATGGCGTCCTAAATGAAATTTTCTTGAAAAATTTGAGAACGCTCTGACACAAAAATTATGAACTTTATAAAAAAAATAATAAGAGTAAAAAGTTGTTAGAATTCATCGACGAATACACTGGAATTTTGTAAGATTTTTTTTATGATATTTTGAAAAAATTTTTTTTTTTGAAAATTTTTAAAAGTTTACCAAAAAATTCTAGTATACTCTTTGATGAATTCTAAGCATTTTTTGTTCTTTGCATTTTTGTCCTAAAGTCGATAGTTTTCGAAGAAATAAATCTCGAATGTTGCGTATTTATATATTATTTCCATCGGAAATTCTATCTATAAAAAATAAAATATCTATAAAAAACCACCAATAAACGTCTTAAAAATGACAGACAGTGTTGAATTCGTGCCAATATTTTTATATTCCTTTAACTTATACAGAAAGCAGTAAGAAACCAAAATAATCATAAGGAATTTTGAGAAGAACAGAAATTACGAAGCAGGTAAAAAATGAAACCAACGAAATGTTTTCTTTTTAATTTTATTAACCATGTAGGAAGCATGTTTCTGGAGCGATACACAATTTCAGTTTTACAGACTCGTTACAGGCACTTGTGCAGAAATGTGCCAAGACTACGACTGTACGAGATATACTCGCCGAAAATATCTATATACGCCGAGTCTTCAGTGAAGTCTAAAAAATGCAAGATTCCCTGAAAGATCGCGCGACGTTCAATCGGAATAATGTACACTGGATAGGTTGGAAAAATATGAATACGTTTACACAACTACAACGTAGGACTTTTACCGACATGGAAAATCGGCATTAGGGATGGCCGATATTTCCCACTAATCGAAAACCTCGATTTCTTCACCCATTGAATCGGTTTATTGTCGACCGAATTACCTCCATGATATTTTTCAACAATTCAATGAAGAAATTTAATACCAAATGTCTATTCTAACAAAAATATAAAATTCTCTCAAAAGATTACTTCGATATCTTTTAGTTTTTAGATTTTATTTATGCACACTTGTTTTAACCGACGACTTTTAATCTCGTTGACTTGCTTATTCTCGATTTTATAAAATCTCGATAAAAACGATTATGTACATCGATGGGTTCTCTCAAATATCAACCATCCCTTTTCTCGACGCTATGCTTCATACTCTTAGGTATAGATGTCGACGGAACACGAAAGAGGAATGTTTCCTAGGTTCTACTAGACTCGTGCAGATTCCCTAAGAAAAACGAGAAATTACATAAATTAAGTCAGTGGTTCACAGCCGATTCTTTTACTAGTTCGATCATGAAAATCGTTCGCTCGATTTCTCGCACACTGGTTTCTTCGACACCCGACATTATTATGACGGCGATATGTAGTCACATCGTTATAATTCGTTCGCTTCTCACTATCCATCGTTCCGTTACTGTTATTTTCAATTTTTGCAGGCGAAATTTTCGAGCGTATAAAAAATCTTCAAAAATATCTTTCTTTCCTAGTCCAAAATGATGTTCAACATTCATCATCGCCTTAGAAGATCAAACAAAGGGTTATAAACCTTAAACGTAATTCGAGACGAAAGTTTCAGATCCTATACGTAGGAGATTATTTTACAGTCTTTAAAATTATCCACCGAAACATTGCAGGAACGTTAGCAAAACGATTTAACGTAATAATTCAAAAGATTCTCTTAAATGCGGAAGTAAAAAATCTTACTAAAATACTTCGAGACTGTCTAAGCTTAGTGCTAAATCGTATTGCTAAAAGGAAAAATCTTACAACCTTTCGATGGAATTGTAACGTTCGAAAATTTCGATTCCCATCCAGAAATTGTCATAACCTGAACCGACGCCTTACGAGTAACGGAAGCAGTTAAACCGAACAGCCAAGTTTTAGTAACTTAATGGCTTATACAAAATGGCACCAAGTTTCTTCAGCAGACGACATCCGTCGTTTACGCTACGCTCTATACTCGAATTGTACCCTCGGCAAAATCAAATCTCACCGACGATCATATTTACAAGTAACGAAACCGAACGGTTCGCGAAACAAGCCAGCAACCGTACGCTACGTTTAAGTTACTTCACCGAAACGTCTTCGCACAGAATCGAACGCTAGCCGCACATTCGGCGAAAAGTAATTTCAAATAGTCGTTAGTATTAAAAATTGCCCTTATAAGGTTAAATGTCATTTTAACAAATATTCGTTGTCCAATCCGTGGTACAGAAAAATGTCTTCGTACAGACCACATTTTAAGCGTTTAACCTCACTTTTAACGCCTCTTCTTAACCTATTACGAATTTTAAAAAATGCAATAGTTTTAGAAGCTTCTTGCACTCAAATTTCTCCCAAATCGTTTGTCGAATAAGTACAAACAAATATTATTTAAAGATTCCGAGAAGAAAAGACGACAAACCTAAAACCTAATTGCCGATACCCTTTCAGACCGAATGTGTGACTCGCGTCACGTGACGCCTTTTCTGTCCTAACCTAACCTAAAAACTGCGTCCCTGTTCGCACCAGACACTCGCTTTGCGCGCATCTATATGTAATAATAAATATCGGCGCTATTTTGCGCCGCTAACATGCCAACTCGATAAAAAAATATAAGGATACTAAAAATATATCGCGTCAACAACAGGTTCTCTGGAAAGTGATCGCAGCGAACTTTATCCAAAAGATGGCCGATCGGACGCGTTCCCGATCTTTGTTCGGGAATGTCGGAGGACCGATCGAAAAAGAGCCACTTTCGGCCCTGTTCACCGGACGATCGGTATCGACTCGAAGAAGTCCATCACGGAATGACTCAGTTATGACTGTCGCTCCTTAACTGGACCAAGGTAACCATCAGCTGGGCTGCGTTAGTTTCACCAAAAACCACGTATACAGTTTCGACTTTTTCTGGTCCAGAATCTCATATTGCAGACTGCTTAAACCGTCCGTGACGAAACGGTTTTTACCGGTTTTTAAAAACTCGTACCTGAGGAAAACAATTATTATATTAATTATTGTTAACAATTTCGGAATGAATGTTGGTTATATTTATGATATGTTACAGAAACGTTTTTAAAACGTTTCATGTCGGCGACGTTTACAAAACGCTTTAGAAATAATTCCAAAGATATGAGAAAATGTGTGTGAATTAGTTCGGTGTGAATCCCGCCTCTTCAATTCTCTGGAATTCGGTCCTAATTTTTTTTAATTTACAAATAATAAAAAATGCAGAGCATTACCGCCATTACGATAATTCGTTTTTTCCATCTTCTTTGCAATTCATAATAATTCATAACAATTTTTTATCTCATTTTCTGAATTTTCAGAAGAAAAAGTTGAAGTGAATTCAAATATTTGGTACAAATTTTGTCTCATCGTTAGGCATTTAATTTCAATGTTGGTACTGATATTTTTTTAATATTTTCTTTATGTTTACGCTATAACAATTACACCAGCGTTTTAAAAAGTTCATTAAGGGAAACCATGTTTGGTGTATTAGATGGCGTCATTCCTGATGTTTACATTGTTTGAAAATGTTTGTGAACGTAACAAGATTTGCTTAATTAAAAAAATAAAAATAGAAAAAAACAAAAATACGAACCTTTTTGGATTGGCCTTCTCTTTTTTGTGCGTAAGCATCTTGTAACGAGCAAGGTTCACAGGGTAACGAGTTATATGAAGACCATGAGCTTTGATACGATTGGCCATGTCATCATCCTCGCCACCCCAGCCCCAAAAAACGTTGCTGAAACCATTGACGAGGCGAAATTGTTCCGTCGTCAAAGCGGAAACTCCACCGAAAAGGTCCTTGTATGGCAACCTGATCAAGAAGTATAACAACATTCATTTTACAAATGTTTAATATTTTCCTATTGCAAAATACAGAGTAATGGAAATATTTGTTTGTTCTTCACAATATGTTTTAAGTAGTACAGCTTCTTCCGTGGTTTCCATAGTCATTGACTGATTTACAAAAGACAAAATAGTATTGAGATTTTGATATTTAAATAAAAGTGATATTAGTGGGACAAAACAAAAAAATCGCAAGATATCACATTAAAAAAGAAATATTTATTCAATTACTCGAATATTTCAATATTCAATCCCAAGTATTTGATTACAACTCTTTGTTAAAAATTATTTATTCACTTTTCGTATACGTTATGAACTGGTTTTGACGTCCTCATTAAACAAAACTTGTGCGAAAACCAGTTTAGAGATCAAGATATATATCAATGATAAGCCATGTCTTATTGAAACTTGATCAGAGTCTAAAAAATTGACTAGTAATTGAAAATCATTTCTCTGTAAAAAAATCGGAAAAAATATCTGCTACCTTTACGTAAAGAAAAGTTTCTGAGCATTGTACATTAGTTTATAAAATACTAATGCATTTTTTTAAAATACGAGTCTGGTTTCTAAAGTAGATACACTTAAACCATTCAGATTACATGGTTTACAGGTGAGGGGAATCTAACGAACTAATCGGGACTGTGGTGGGAGGCACGGGGTGCTCGTCGCGACGCTACACGGGTTAGTTCATAGGCCTCATGGAAGCTACTACGAAAAATTGTCCAATGTCAGCTGCGTGAATAAAACTAACATTGTTTTAGATAATATATCAGTATCTCCGTAAACGTAGCAACGTTCTGATAATTATTTATATTTACTTTACTGCAACATCATATTAAACAGATCATTTGGAGTTCTTTACTTGTTTCTTATACCTAATATTCACGATAATAACAAAAATCACAGTTTTTTAAGTATCGACTATATATGTAAATAAAATAGTCTGCAGCTCAAGCGAGAAGATAAAAGAGTTTTTATGTAAATATTATAAATGAACTAATGAATTATTTATTTTTTACGAACGTTGCTCCCAGAGTTCTATTTTATTCATTCATGGGATGTAAAACTTCGAAGTGCCACGGAAGACCTCTTATAATGTAAAGTTTTGAAGAACGATTTAAGACTTATTATTTCATAAGAATGCTTAAAAAGTTTCGGATAATCTGCTTTTTAGTTTTGCCGAGGCTAAACGTGACTTTCTTTATGTTTAAACTTCAATCTTTTATGCCAACCAAGTGTTAAATTGCAAAATACTTTCCAAGAAGTTAAAACGATACGAAATAATTTAAAATCTGCTCTAAAATGCCTTGTAAAACAAAAATAATAAAAATTGAAATGAAAGTATTATTATATTAAACGTCATTTAATTTGTAATTATGTGAGTATTTGATCAAAAATAGATTTTATAAGTTAATAAATTTTTGTAATTTTTATACAATAATAGTTTTATTACATATATTCTAAAAATATGTTTCATTCCAAGCTATATATTTAAATATATTTTGCCACAAATTCAATTTTTTGGTCGTATTTAATAAAATATTTTCTACATATGAACAATCTCATTTATATTATACAATAAATACATTTCAAAGTAATAAAATAATTTCGACAAATATCTGTTTCTTTACCGTTCTTTCGCATATTATATTACCTATGCCTTCGTTTTTATATGCCAGGAATAAACACACATAACCTAAAAGATAAGATTACGTGAAATTCTCAGACGACTGGGAATAAAAACTGTAACAGGTTCGTCGTCGAATATTGGGAAATCAAAAAAGTAGATAATACTTTTACTTATTCCATATAATTGAAAACCATTTTTTGCCGTTGTTTCCATTATCTTTTTCAGAAGTAAATTAATTATATTCTCAATCATATATAATCTTTTATCAATGTAACTTGCGGATTTTAAAAGGGTTCTGCAAGATAGCGACATCTGCCGTGGTGTAATGTAAGTATATCTATATTCTGAACATTTTAATTGTTAACAAATTGTATTGAAATTGTTAACATATGGACACGTTTATAACAAATAAATATTTTACTATCAATATTAACAGTAGACTCAAAAGTCGATTTATTTACTAGAAAATTACTGGTTTTAAAGATAAAATTACACTTCTTAATATTTAAAATAAAATTATGTTCAGTTATAGTTATAAAACATTTTTGAGCTATTAGACCATTAATCAATATTAAATTTATCATTAAAACAGTAAATTAAAGATGACCGAATAATATTTACAAAATTCGAGCTCTGTAAAGGCAACTCTGATTATTATAGGCTGATTCCAAGAAAATACCACATACATTAACCAGTTTCCGCCCGAAATGCCGTAAATTTCACTACATTTTAATCGTCTCTTTTCTTCCAGAAACAAACGATGAATAATTATGAATATTTAGGTTCTATAGTTTTCTACCCTGTTCTTTCCGAATCCGAAATCTGTTTTCCACTGGCAGCAGGCATTTTTTAAATATGGCGGCGAAAATACAAAAAATAGAGAAAAATTGATATTTCGATCGGTTTTTCATGTTTTTCGATAGGTTTGCGCTGACGATCGTTCCAAGGATCTGGATCTCATGGCATGAGTTTGATATACAAGTTGACTTGATCAGATATGCAAACTATAAGATGGCGGATCCAAGATGGCGGATTTTTTTCTAATTTTGTGATTTTATAGCAATTCCGCCATGATTGGCTATTTATAACTTCCGTTGTACACTTATTATTAATTTATGCAATTATTATAATAGTATCTCCTGTCCAATATTTGAAATTAAAAATGGAGGTTCCGAGATTTTCGGGGTCGCTAATTGTGAATATGACCATTGATTTTCAAAATTGTGGAAATGAAAAAAGATCGAAATAAGTGTAGCTATGAAACCGTATTTTGAGAACAAAATGTTGCTTTTTGTAAACTATAACTGTTTTGCCATAAAAAATACAGAAAATTAATAATTTATGGTAGAATACAAAATTTAAGAAGAAATATTAAATTTTTAAAACGAAACGAAAATAAAAATGCAAAAAAAAAACAAATAAAATAAAAAAAATTAAAAATTCTCTACAATCGTTGAGCTCCACGTGGTGAGAGTTGGAAACATTAAATACCATGGCTAATATGCGACAAAAACACAATCCAATTAATGTTTTAAGACTTCAATAATCGTGAACTATATAATATAAAATCTGTTGTTTGACTGAAACAATGAAGTATCAATGCATATTGTGAATTTTACAAATCATAGGTCATATTTGTCATTAACAACCTCGAAAATCCCTGAGTAACCATTTTCATCTCGGATACGCAACTTTTTACATTTTGGTCCACCATATTCGATCCGCCATTTTGAATTTTGAATATTAAAGGTCATATTCGTAATTAGCGACCAGGAAAACCCCCGAGTACTTAGTTTCATCTAGATCAAGCAATTTTTGGCATTTTAATCGGCCATCTTGGAACCGCCATTTTGAATTTCGAGTATTGGACATGGATACTTTCATAAATGATTACATAATTCGATACAAAGTGTACAACAATGTTTATAAATAATGTCATATAGCTAATAATGTCGGAATTGTTATAAAAACACAAAATTAGGCGAAAAATCCGCCATCTTGGATCCGTCATCTTACATTTTGCATATCTGATCATGTCAACTTTTAGTCAAACTCATTATGCCAATTTATAAGTCTTTAATTAATATCACACTTAATGTCTGTAACTAACGTCCCTATCCAAGTTATTAACCTTTTTATTTCTTTGTATTATCACATTGTGGCCGCACTCATCTGCACTTAATTGTTGGCAATAAAAGAATACTAAAACTGCTTAATGATAACGGTGGACTTGAAATACGAATATTATTAATAATAAAATAGAAAGAAGTTCACTATCCGCATTTTGGAAAATTCCTTACTTGCAGAAATTTATTTCTAAACGCCCTAGAATGTAGTTAATTTTAATGTAGTTTAAAATATGTCAGGTTCATGACTAACTAGATAGTATCCAAGTGCATTGATTTTCCATCGGAGATAGATTCATTACTAGGAGCGGCTACAAAAAAAACGCACTAAATGTAGGCTATTTTCCAATTACTTACTGTTTTTAATTTAACTCAAAGTTATCTTCCAATCGATATTTAACATTCAATTATCTCAAAATCTTGACTTAATCTCTGTTTTTAGTTTATAACCATTTGGAGTCAAAATGGAACCACAGTTAGGAAATTAAAATCGAACTTCAACATTTTATGTAAGTCGTAATGATTTTATTAGTGCATATATTTTTAAATATACTTACTTGTACTTAAATTTGTCCACCGCAACGGACATGTGACGTGGTTGCTCAGGACACGTATACAAGTTTCGATCGTCTTCTGGCAAAAGATCTACATCGTGAAATATAAAACAGTCAAAGGCTCTATCCTTCAGCGCCTCCATGTAGCCGATATTCATTAGCATGGCGCGATTAAATGCATTTTTACCTGTAATTAAGAAATTAGTTTTCGCGTCAGTTCAAATTATCCACGCAATACGTAATTAAAATATAACCATTATAATCAACTGTTTTTTAATTTGTCTTCAAATATTTGTTCGTAAGAATTGATTTATATTTCGTTAAATTTGTTGGAGACAATTTTCAATTGTCGAAGTGGTTTATGATTTTTACAATTTTTTAAAATAATTTTTGTTCTGTTTTGTTAAAAAAAAGTTAGGACAGAAGTTGAGAGATTCGATCCACCGATTATACATTATAGTTTCTTGATTTATTTGTACAATCTTGTAATTAAATGTTATGAATAATATTAAGTTATTTTGCAGTATCATTCAATTTTGGGTAATAGAGAAAACAATGTTTGGATAACCAATTTACTATTTTCTATAATAACTCATTTGTAATTTCTATAATGAATTTCTTTACGACAAAATTTTATTATTTTTTGTTTAATTTTTATATTAATTATCGGCACTATTAACAAAATTGATCATTTAGTAAACTTTACAAAAATTATAATACATTTTACCATAATTAATGGTATATTTTCATTTTTTTATTATCTGAAATGATACCATTATCAACACAATTCTTCTTCAGATAATTTTATAGATATAGAAAAATAGCCACTGAATTTATTTGATAGATGTCGCTAAAACTTAGACCTATTGACGCAAATAGTTGGAATGAAACTCCAATGACGCTTGAGATTATTAATTAAATGAATGATTTTATAGTAGTCGCAGGTGTATAACTACAAACTTAATTATCTATCTCATTACTCTATTTTGTTTATATGTTCCCAGAACATTCTATCTGTCATAGATGTTTTCTTAAACCCCGTTTCGCCATAGAAAAGTTCTTTATTTCAAGACATATTTTGATTAATGTTATGGAATTCTGTATTTTTAATATAGAGACTTTTAAACCATCATCATTAGTGCAAAAATAAATCGATTACCAGGGAATTTAAAAAAATTAATCAAATATACTCCAGTCGATCATTTTCGTAAAAAAAAAATGTTAAATTCTTCCGCGTTTAATAATAGTCTGTTCATAAAATCTTGGTAAATGTTAATTACAAAAACTAATTGTCAACAGATAAAAAGCATCAACGTCACTGGAAGCCCCACTGTGTCAATGAAATTTAACTCGTGGTTTCTCACGTCTTAGATTTACGGACACTTTAGTAGGAGCAACTAATAAAGTATCGATTCTTGACTCACTTTTATGACTTTGACAATGTAAACAGTCCAGTTTTCCTAATCAATAATACCAATCACGGAAAGAGTCGATACTCGAGGCGGAAACGAGAATAAGAAACTAAACTTGTCCTTGAGTTTTGTTCACATTTCTCCTTTTTCTTCATTTAATTCCTTATTTTTTGCAATTCAACAACATAACTATCCAGCATATTCTCAATAACCTTACGCAATTATTAAAATACTGTAATTTATTAATAATTGTAGCAGTTCGTTTCCACATTCACGTAGTTTCACGATGAATAGGTTATATTTGTTGTCATATGTAATATGTTACAATAAATTCCGTAAAAGTTACTAATGATCTCGGTATCAGAAAATTTTAACGACTATTACTGAATAATTACAAACAATTTTTTAGGGAAAAAGTTCAACAATCTTTTGTATAGTTCAGAAAAAATTGACGAAATTGTGTAATAACCTTAATCTCTTTTCAATCATTTTCACAGAAAATTATAGAAAAATGTACATTTTTTGTTGTATTAATATATTTCAACGTGTAATTAATTTATTTTCATACAGTTGATATCCGATAATCGGAATCATTTAACCCTTATAGACTGAATTTCTACATTTTTTGTTGCTGATTACATGGGGATATAAAGAATTATTTTTTAATATTGAGTATTTGAGTAAATTTTATTTGAATTGACTAAATATTTAGGTGCTGATTTAGAACCATTTAAAATGGCCGTAGCTTTATAAGAAATATCGAATAAGAGAACATTTTGAAGGGTAAGGGTAGTACTAAAAGATGTACATAGTACAGAAGACCAACAGCAATTATTGCATCCTCAACATAACCTCAAACATAACAAATATCGCGTTTTTTCGTGTACATAACCTAAAAATCCAGACGTGATGGACCAATTCTGACTTCGTATTAGGATTCTACACACAAAAATATGTCGGAAATGACCGAAAGATTTCCTGTAACAGCCAAGCCCCTCTTTTTTTGTAGACCTGGTCAATACATCTGTCTTAATGTATACGGATTATTATTTATATCACAAAAGTAAAATCATTGGGACTTATAAATCGACGTACACCGAGAGAAATTGTATACGATGTTTTACTATTCTGAGTAGGACCCGTTTACTTTACTATTATTTTAGTAAATTTTAGTAGTTATGCCTACTTTTCATGGTAAGGTTGCTAGCTGATTAGGCAAATTTACTAAAATTTAATGTACCACTAAACTATAAAATTACAATAAAAAATACAACAAATTAATGTGAAAAAATCTGAATAAGAAATATCGTAAAATAACAACAAAAATATGAAATTTTACATAATTTTGGAATTTGTACGTGTATTTCTTAGTTATTTTTTACATTTGTTCTTCTATTTTCGTAATCAATTTTTTGTTGCTTTTATCAAGCTGTTAAATGTTTCTGAAATAGACAAAATTCATACAATAAAAAGCTGTCATTTAGTTTAATAAGTAGCGGGTTTGATTCAATGACTTACTACCTCAAAAAATGATGCATTCTAATATATTCCATGAAAAAAACTGCCAAATTATAAAGGTTATAAAAGTTTCTTGATTTCACATAAATTTATATACGGGTGATTTTCAAAAAAACTGTGATACTTGGATTATTGTATAAAAAATAAAATTAATTTTTCATGTTAAATTAATAATACTTTTTGAAATTATTCTTTTATTACTGTTTTTATTTGCATCAAAAATGTCGTCATAAATGCAAACATTTCTTTTATTTTTACACAAATTAATTATTTGTTGAGACCTTTATTTCTTAAGAATGTTTTATTTTGTTTACTATTTCTTTTTTCGTTTTCAAATAAAGAATACATTCTTTTCTGAAAAATAATAATAATAAAGAATATACACGAAAATACTGTCAAAATGATTGAAAAGTAATTTTCCTGTAAGTATTGTATATTATTTCGTGACGATTTAAAAATTAAATTCAAAATTTACTTTTACCATTTATTTTAATTGACTTACTTAGTTGTTCCATTTGTTATCTAAAAAAAATACGGTATATTTATATTTCTTTAAAATGTAAGTACATATTTTTATACCTGCCTACTTTTCTGCTATTATACTGACGGATAAAATAATTATACTTTTTGTTTGGCTTTGTCAATCGCATTATCATTTCCAAACGGATTTTTGCTAAAAATGACAACGCTAATAGCATTTTCCTATCAGTTCGCATTCCCGTGAAAATTGAAGTTAAATATGTCAAAATGTGCGTGTGGAAAAATCAGTGTTGGACAGCCTTATATATATTTCATGATAAACCTATACAAATGATAACGACTATAAGCCGTCGATGTTTGTGTTTGTTTAGAAAGTCATCCAATGTCAGTACCGCCAAATTAGAAAATGTGCTCTACTTGAATACAGTACCCAGTATACTTGCGTCTCCCTATATTTACGTCCCAGGATATTTGCCGGGTTCCGTCTTGTTATGTTTACCTTTCGCCGCTCTTTTCCCCCTCCTTCGGGACTAGGTCCTGCTATGACGTCATGGACATAACACGATTGAGGAGAGTGGGAGAATCGGCGCTCCTCTTCTTTTGGCACATATAACGAGACGGGAGGGTAAGGCGAGGAACCGAGTGGGTAAATATACCCAGATTCTACTGTAATTCCCTTGTAGTCTTCATACTTAACATATACATTGCACATATTATATCTTACAAGAAAATGGAAAAATTGTTTACTTAATCTGGGAATTCGCCAAATCATCGTTGAAAATATCACATTATGTTTTTAAAAATTCCCGTATATAATAATTTTAAGTTGAGTATATTATAAATTATTATTAATTACTGAACTAGTTAAATATTGCTAATTTTCAATTTTGAAACAAGTAGAATATGTTCCCTCTTCAGCAGTATCATGAATAACAATATTAAAAACTTAAAAGTATTATAATAAAGTAAAATTGGTCAAAAACTTAATTTTGTGGTATCGATTCAGTTTAGTTCTCGATCTGTCATGACGTACTGATGCCAATATGGCTAAGACTATTTAAAGAAAATTCACAAAGCATTAAAAATAGATATATGATAATGTTTTCAATAGACGCATAAAGGGAAATACTCTGCGAATGTGTATAGCAATGCCAGCCTTTGTGCAAGGTTATTTATGTCGCAACTTACTTTATATTGTTCACCCTTAATCCCAGTACTCCTTTTCTTATGCGAATAATATCAGACAAAAATATATAAAACGTGAACATAAAATGACAGAAATTTAGAAAGCGATAAAAAGTATTATTGGGTATATTCTACTGTTGATCTATTTAATTTTTATTTTTTAACAATTTATCCACTGTATTCGTTATTTCCTAAGTAACGTTTCAAAATTTCGTATATATTTATTTCTTTCGTACATGGGTGATTGCAAAATCAAGTGCAAATTGATTAAAAACTCCTTTTTTCTTTACAACATATATTACACAATAACTATAAATAATTAATAAATAACATAGGATACAAATATTATTTTTTACGTTTACAAATCAAAAAATAAAAATGTAAATTAAAATGCATGGCTGAAGAAATTCATGAATTTGATTTTCGTTTATATTATTAGTATTACTAGTAGTTAAACAATTTTTTATTGGCTGGAAATTATTCTTATTATCATACAAAATTAAGTATTAATAATAATATACTGTCTTTGTCGAATTTCTTCGCATATTTGTCCAGGATGTCATTTAATTTTGATGATGAAATAAAATAAAATACAAAAATCACGAGTGTAACCGACCAATCAATCACTGAAGATTTTATTTTTACAGTCCTCCTTTCATTTTGTGTCCCTCCGTAATTGTTGTCTTCCTAATTCTATCCGTAATTGCAGTCCCAAAATATTCCGTAATTGTAGTCAGAGTTCCCCTTTCCAATTGCAACCGTAAGGAGAGAGGGACACTAGCGCGTGCGCAGGTATGTTCTATTACTCTTTCATACATGGAGAGGGGGAAGTAGGAGAATGTATCTAGAGAAATGTAACGGCGCGACGTATCTGGATAAACAAAAAATCCAAAATACTCGTACGTAATATTGGACCACAAATTTTCACTTTATCGTCAAATGACACAGATAAGGAATTTAAACAATTTCTGTTTTTTCAGAGAATCAAACGATTTTCGTCAATTGAGGGTATGTAAACAACAGTTTTTCCCCTTTTGTTGACCAACCTACAATTTTTGGGGGTTCTACACCTTCTTTTAATATAATATGATTTGAAGAAATCGATAAGTTCTGAAAAACTTCCGATTAGATTTACGGTAGACAAATTTATTACATTAACATTTTTCTATAAGAATTTAAAACGAAATAAAACTCGAAGCAATCTTCACACATTGATTTTACGAATAATAAAAATAATGTCCCTATCACGAGTTCAAACTTTACTTTTGTGCCCTAGTTATGAAAATTCTAAATTTATTTTTCTTTAATCACTTTGAATTATCTTATCTTATCTTATATTATAATTTTATTTTCCGTGTTAGTTGTTAAATATTTTTTAATGTATATTTTTTCACCATTATTTTTGTTTGTTCTTTTATGAATTTTATTATGTATTGGACCTCAAAATCGTTTCAACTCACCTGCCTGTTCGACAACGAAAATCTGATAATCCAGCTGCTGACGTAGCAACATCGGGTGCAGATTATAGAGAAGTGTCAGTAAATGCTGAAATCTATCACGAAATGGTATTATGATGGCCACTCTGTAACGTGATGTACAATTCGCAGGTGACCCTCTGCCTCCCTGTTTTACATCCGCAAAAGCCTTCTGCATATCCATAAGATCTGGCGGCGATTTGCTCACATCCAAAGGTCCCACTGAAAAATTTACGTCATTAAAATTTTGAAAAATCGTAATTTTGTTATGCAGTGACGATCCTTTTGAGTAGTTCAAAGTCGAGGTTGAATGCAGCGATTAATGAAACGGAAAGATAATACGCAACGCAGTACAATTTAATTAGAAGATCAATGCGAAGTGCGACGAGAGTAAAATTAATGGACAGCATGGACAAATTCAATTACCACTTCTGTCGCACACGTAATAATTAATCTAATTATATTTCAGACAACCAGGATATGAAAAATTTACGTTATTTGCCTCTACTAGAAGTACGCGATGGCCTACATTTTTTAAATATTTTCTGCATATGATAATTCATTGAGAAAATTTACATAATATTTTATATTTTTTATTTAACTTTTTTTTTGCTTTCGTTTTTTAGATATTATTTAAAGTTTCTGTTCGTCAGGTAATAATTCCATTAACTGTGTAACAAATTTTTCTTTGTTTGGACATTAAAGTCCAAATTACTTATTCATAACCTCAAAAGACAAGTAATAAATACCGTATTTGTATTCTTTATGCAAATAACAACAGTACATTGTATAACTAGGGAGCAAAATATATGTTTACTAACGAGTGGGAGTCTGGCGCTCGAATGAAGCGAGCTAAACTCCCTTATTTTGCTCCCTAGAGAAAGAAAGTGCTATTTTGCTCCCGCTAAACAAAATAAAAGCCAAGGTTAAAATGTGCTTGTGTTATAAAGTAATATTTTGAGATCTCAGATTTTTCAGCGAATTCAACTGTTAGAAATATCATTTGGTAACTTTTACTTGACTTCTAAATTGCTGTACATGGTCTTAAATCGCAAATTGGGTGCACTTTCATCTTGTTTAGATTTGTTGCAAAACCAAACCCGAGAATCGAGAACAAAGGATTTTTTCAAAAACTTGTGATTTCAATGATTATTTGTTTTTAAACAATTATATTAAGAAAAAGCTTTTCAAGGAGTACACAGAGAGAAAAAAATAGTTAATGGTAACATTTTGCTGAAGAAAATACGGAATTACAAAAAATAATTAAATTAACTATCTCGAGCAAATTAATGCGTGTTTTTAATAAACTTATCAAAAGAATGTATATTAGAATATGATGTAATAGAATACCTGTCATGAGCCCTTATATCGGGGTAATTCGTGACACGAGTTTCGGTAACACTTTTTGCGTTTTACACTATTTCTATAAAAAAGCAATTTTCCACTACGTTTTAGAGCATCAAACTCGTCAATTCTTGATAACCCAAGCTAAAAATATGTCTTAAAATTGTTGCATTTGCTATTCTATATTGTGTACAGTTAAATTTCCATTCAAAATTGGATTAATTTTGAAATTTTAAGTGAAAGTTTAAGGTCTTACTGCCAGATCACAACGATAGACTTTTAGCTGATATTCTGAATTAAAGCTGAAATAATCTGACTGTAATTCAAAATATAGACTAAAAATGCATTGTACTATCGGAAAGAAAGTCTTTAAGCATAAATATTGACTTAATTGAAGAAAGAAATCACTGTTTCAGATAAAAATTAAACCCTCCATATGTTGAATTTTATATGTAATAATTTTAAGATTAATTTTTTTCTGCACAGCGTTACACGATATTGAAAAAAGTATTTCGGAAAGTTAAAATCTAGATTGTCTATGTTTCGTACTCACCTAGATTCGGTGGGATAAGTGGGCATTGCTCGGTCGTCGAGGAGCTTTGCGGCGTTGCATCGTCTCCAGCTATCGACTCGGCTTTAAGCGTAATATTTGGATTCGCCCTGTCTGAGACTAGAACCTGGATAGGCTCCGGTTTTGAAAAATTATTCGGTATGGAGGACTGAGGTGCATCGCCGCCACCGGATGATGCCAATGGAGCGATTGTGGTCGATGCATTCGTGGCATTGTTGTCAGCACCGGATATGCCAGAGACTGAAGTCTGTCTAAAAACTTGCCCTGAGTACCTAAAAAAGAACAAATATTGTATTAACAACTAAGTATATCTGAAAAATTTTAATTTTTTTATAGCTCTTTAAATTTGTGACAAACATTAGAAAAAATGCGACGCGTCAGGAGTTGAACCTGGGACTATTCGAGTACCATCTGGGACCACTTTACGATTTTAATTTCAAGATCTTATAACAAATCCAATCATAATGAAGGTTATGTCACCGGGAGAAAATTTTGGACTTTAGTCCTTCGCATTGACTTTTTTTCGAAAATCTAAGTTAATTACTTTTGGTGCACTTATTCTCTAAATTTCTGAAAGTGAAGATTCACATGCTACAAAGCGAAAGCTGAGAAACTCTAGTGAATGAATGAATTTTCACTCTGATAGAGAGTAATCTCACACTAAATACAGTGCAGCCCCTCGAGTTGACCTACACCTGAACTTGTCCCTGTTGCACTGGACTGCGGTATGCCCCGCCCATTCGTATCTACGTAAATACAAATTCTTACTCCGTGAATAAAGTCCACAAGTCCATCATACAGTAGCGTTGGTCCCGAAAATCACTCCTGGGGAGGGGGGGGGGGAGAAAAACCCCGCCCACACGGTTACTTAGAAGGGGCAGGTGGGAGAGGAATCAACTTGAGAGGTTGCACTGTAGTAAAGTCCTACAATAAAGAGGTCAGTTACGCATTAAAGGACTAAAAATTCATATTTATCTTATGACTTATACACTTATGAGAGACTCAATTTTTTATTTATATATAGTGATTTCTCTGATAGCTGGGGAGGAGGGAGGGAGGGAGGGTGTAATTAAATAATTGTGCAGGATCTTCCATTTTCTTAAACCTACTCTAAGAAAAATATTTAGTAAATTGAATTAAATTATAAGTTTACCGGGACTAATTATTTTGCAGTTTTTAAATCTGAATATAGTTCAGTTAACTAAACGAAAGTTGTATTAACTAAATTTTAATCAGATTAACGAATTTCGTTAAATTCAGTGAAGGTTTTTTCAGTCTGTAGATAATTCTTCTGCGTGTACAAGGATATCTTTTAATGTTGTGGTTTCATTCTGAACGATACAATTTGGAGATTTTAAAATTATGTTATTAAAATATAATAAATAAATTAACATTAAGATACTAGCTTCTTGTAGACTGAATATATTCACACTCAAGCATTGTTAATTTCTTAAGGTTATAAAGGTTGAATTTGTATAAATTATTTGAAGAATCTTAGGAAATTAATTAATAAAAAAATCGAACTTTTATTTTTGAAAATGAACGGTGAGAAATTAATAAGAGTAAAAGTTTCTATGTACTGGTTTCAAAAACATTCTACATTTTTACCAAGGAATATCGATGGACGGATGATGTAACGAATACCCGTTAGCGTAATTACAAAACGTATAGTTATTCATGTGCATTTTAATAATGCTGATAATCCAGGTTCACTAGGAAATAAAATATTCTGTACACTGGCAGACGTAATATTACCTAAAGATACTCTTAGTATGCGCTCGGCCATGAACGAGAGTTTCATATCCAGATCAGGTTAATGATTTTTTAAATAGAAAAATGTATTTCTGCCTTTTGCGAAGTTCCAATTTGGAGCGGTAAAAATAATATACGTGATTTCAAATGTATCCATGCATACAAATATTACAGTATAGAAGAGAAATATACCTTTTATAGAATATGTTTGTAACATTTTCACGTCACATACAAAATTGTGAAAATAAATACTTGGAAACAACAAATTCTTTTAACCGTCACACATTTTGCTTTTACGTACAATTGGCTTGATAATCATTACTATAGGAATTTTTAAAATTATTCTCCAATTTTACTTCCCGCACTATTAGTTCTTCTATGCGGGAAACGTATATTTCGTTACAAGTGCGGGAAACTCGATTTCCCGCACTAGAAATGATTATCGCGGCAGGAGGGCCAATCTAAAGAGTTTTTTCGTATTAAATATTTTTATTCCCTACTAATAAAAAATAAAACTATCATAATAAAAAATATTGAAAACTTTACGATTCTTCATGCATAAAAAGCTCATTTGCCGTCCACCACTGTAATATATTAAAGTGATTGAAATTAGAGTTTAGTGAATTAGTGAAACATTTTATGTAATTACTTTCTCGTACTAGTAATGTATTACACCAGAACAGTCTACGTTAAAAATAGTAAATCGTTGAGATACGCAAACGCATACTTGTAGCTCGGTTTAATTAAAAGGTATTCAAAGCTGTCAACCAGAATGCAACAATGTCGATAATTTATCGCAATGTTTTTATTCGTTTTTTAAAAATAGTCTCGGCATTATTTTGTGACCAATTAAATAACGTAGAATATATAACAAAGCACTTATCGACAATTTGTTGGCCTAAATAAATCAATTAAAAATAATCTCACTTTGAAAATTAGTTATGCTTTTATATTTGTTATTTTATTTGATATTTGATTGTAAATTTGCTATTACTGTAATAAACGTTAATAAGCAACGTATCAAGAGGTACGATGGGATTAGAGATGCTAATCGAATGACAAATCACAGGCAAATTTTATAAGATAATTTATGATGATTTTGACAAACAAATATTAAATTAATTTATTATTAATTATCTGGCGTAAATGTATTTATTATTAATTTATTAATCATCGATAATCGATCGTGTACAGATTTTAACAAACTAAAGGACAATGGAATATTATCTGTGACGAACGTAACGACGAAAAATTAATAATTCTCTAATAAAACTTTGATCATTATGACCTCTTTTCTAAAAATTGCTAGATGATATTAATGATGATTTTCATTAGTTTAAACTCCATTTCTCGTATGTTTAAATAAAATTCTAAATTTTATTTTTAAATTCACGTGCGAATATCTTCCCAGTACGAGCTGTGTTCCGCACTCAAGAGATTTGGATTATGGACTTCCCCCACATGATTTGAGATAGTGATGTACTCATGGATATAGACATGGTATGTGTGTACACACATCTGCATTTTCCATGACATGTAGTCGAAATCACATTTAAAAATGTTTTCTCACTATAAACGCGCTTGCAACTCAAATTAAAAAAAGATCGAGTTAAGCCTTGCATTGAGATGAAACCATTGTGTAAATTAAATAAAAGTGGAAACAATGTCGGAATACAGTAGAAATGTATTTAATGACAGTACAATGTAAATAACTTAAACGAAAAAGATTAAAATGTATCAGAATCAAACGAATCTGAAAATTTAACAATGCACTTTTTACGTCATTTGTGATTTTAGACACTTTTTCGTTCTATTGTTCGTTTTATTTTTGTTCAATTAATATTAGACAATTGCTAAATGTGTTATCTTCAATACTTTGTGAAATATTTTTTCATTTACAATTAAAATTAGGAGATTAAATCAGTTGGTGCTGATGTATATGATAATCTTTTTTTATATTATCGCCTGAAAAGTTTTGACACAGTCTTTATCTGACATACACAATAAATTGTAATACTACACCAGTTAGTTATTAATTGCCAATTTTTAATGAACGACGATTATAGTGTATTTAAATGATGAACTATTACGAAGAACTCTGAATTAGAAAAAGTAAAATTTGTCTGATTATACAATAGAATGACTCATAAACATGGAAAAATATTTTTTGTAAACTATGGATTTTTTGGGAATTTATGCCTCGATTTTTATTGAGATTAATTTTCAGTTCATAAAAAAACTATTTTTCATTGCAAGAAAACTAGAGTGCAAGTACTGTGACTTATTAAACCGTTTCCGCCCGAAATGCCGTAAATTTCACTGCATTCTAAACATTTTCTTCTACAAACAAACGATGAATAATTCTGAATACAGAACGGCGGTGGCTCAGTTGGTAGAGTATCGGCTTCGTAATCAGAAAACCCTGGTTCGATCCCGGCCGACACTTCTATATTTGTTTGTGCCTAATAACGCCAAAACTTTTGGTTCGGATTCCACCTTCATAAACTGTAGGCTTCGTCGCGATTTAGTTCCATGTGGGTTCAGAAAAGTCGACGTAAAATAATATAAAAAAAAATTCTGAATACAGTAGAGTCCCGATATATTTACCTGTCACGGCTCTCTTTTCCCCCACCTTGCGCGCTGGGGCCTCAGGAAGGGCCTGCTGTGACGTCACGAACGTAATATTTTGACAACAGTGCGGAATTTCATTCTGGGTCTCAGAAAACTTTGCGAAACGCCCGCAATTAAATTTGCTACCATTGCTTTATTATCGAAGCGACCACTTTGTTACAAGCTTTTACAATGTGTTTTTAAGGGTTGTTAATAATGACTTCCAACGACATTTTTACAGATTTTTACAAGAGAAAGATCGAAGGGGATTGAATGAATAAGACGAAGAAAAATGAAGAAAAGTATTATAAAAAGTATTAAAAATTATATTTACAACCAACTAAACTAAATGTTAATCTAAGGATGTAGAAAATTGTATGTAATTTATTTGTGCAGATAGATTGTTATATAAGTTTTCTAAAACATGAAAATGTTCACTAATATATTACTGGTATACACCGCAGATATTCTACCTACGTCCTCACAAGTTACAATACTTGTCAATGCGTTTCATTTGATTTTCTATGTAAATGTCAAGTCTGAAGACATAAACTCGTATTCTCAGTCGTTTCAAAACCATTTCACTTGACGCACTGTTACCTTATCTACTCGTGATATACATTTTGCCTTCTTTTAAGTAATGTATCGAAATAAGAAAGTAAGAAATTTAACTACGTTTTTACAAAGATTTATTGCTTTATTTTAGTTATGTAGTAAGGTGTAGAAAAAAGGTATAGTTATGTAGTAAGGGTAGTAAGAATAGGTGTGAAGACTAAATTGCAATTATTTAATAATTAACATAAATTAATTAATAATTCTATAAAACAGGACTAAATCGATAATTGTTCATCTTCAAGAAATGTCATTGTACTAAAAAAGAATTTTGCGTGAAAATAAAACAATCGAGCATTTTTTAATACAAAAAAAAAACAAAGTAATAATAACAAATTGGACTAAATGACAGAGTAACTTATTTAAACCATATGAAATAAAATCATTGTAAAAATTTTTTTTATGAACAACTTAGCCCTGGTGGAAAATATGAGCAGATTAACTTGCCATTACCTAGAATATAGATAGTTTTGCTGCCCAATATTTGTTCCTAAATTCTAGCAAAAAACTGGGCATTTACCTAAGTAACTAACCTTCTCGACGTTCGGGACGTCACGTTAGATATCTCTGTACATATTCGCTACGTTTTAGTGCAAAAAACGGTGCAAAAGTACAAAAATGGTGTAGATCCTTAATTTGCTTTTCATATAGGGGAACCATATTTTGAGAACCATCGATTGCAATTGTAGAAATGTGAATAAAACTTGCTTGGTGCGGAGGTTATCAAATTATATTTCCCTCGAAATGGGGGTTTTGTATCAAACTATGTATGTTAATTTAAATATAAAAAGTTCTATTGAATTTGTGAATGTTGTTGTCTGGACAAATTTATTTCTCCAGGAAAAAAAATACACGTTAAGGACAAAACAAACTCCCACATGCTATATTGTTAAATAAATTTGGGCATTTTGCAATCGCATCAACATTTGAACGTTAACGTGAATTTTCCTATTTACATATATCTCGTAAACACCCGGTATACTCTTCCAATTAAATATAATTATAACCTCAAAATTGTGCGATATAAATACATAGAATGGTCATGTATTAATTATTAACTTTCTTTGACATATAACATGTGCATATATTCTCCCCACTTCTAAATAGGAGATGACAAACCTAACCTATCGAAATCCATAAACCTGCAATTACGATTGACGAGTTATTGGCAATTTTCTACCCGATGCTATATACCTTAATTTAAATACAGTTTGCGATGACTACAAAATAGCCAACTATCTGACATTATATTCGAAAGTTTTTGGACATCAATAATGGCTAGTTCATAGGTACATCAGCGTTACATTACCACAAGAAAACCTGCCAGAATTCCGCAAAAATGTTGGCCATAATCTGGTAATAATGTCCATAAACCAGGCAAAAACTGGTGAATTTTTCCGCCAGGGAGTATACAACATTAAAAAAAATTGGATTACCTCAAAGAAACTGTGTCCCTAAGAAGGTGACCAGAAAAAGTTTTCGTTTTCTACAAAGTTTGAACTTCCCAGACCTTTTAATTGGTTGCAACCAGAATTCTGGTTAACCAAGTCAACAGTTCAGACACAACCGACCCGAACTGACGCTGCCTAATAATACCTAAACCAAACCGTTCGGTTGTAATAAACAAACAGTTTGATTATGACAACCAAACTCGGTTATCTTCTAGGTAATCCAATTTTTTAAAAAGTTGTACACTTAGTTGCACCAAAAACATTATTGATCGAATTTGAACTTACCGACTAGAGTTGACGGTAAAGATGGTCTCTATAGAGCGTCGATCAAAAACGCCACTTAGTAGATACTGTAATGCAATTAGGGCGATCACTACAGCAGCAAGGACCTTATAGAGGTGGGTCCGAGGCCGAAGTATCACGCCTGCGGGCACAGTCATTGCACATGCAAGACACCATAACTACAGCTCCCTCTGGCGAGTATCTCTTGTCGACATTTTCCTTTACTGCGTTCCTGTAAAACAAAAATAAAATTCCATATAATACAAATATAGATATATAAAGAAATAATTATATAAATACAGATATACACATTAGTAAAGAAAAAGTCCCCATTTTTGCTCGCAGACATTTTTAAGTATGAACGTATAGAAAACTTTGGATGCAATAACTTCCTGCGCGTAACAGTACAAACTATGTCACGAGGACGCGAAATAGTTATTTTCGTCCCGAGGGCGCAAAATAAACGTTTACGCTCTTGTAACGAAATAGTATATTCTGTAACGCACTCGTCGGAAATCGATATTTCGCCCGTGTTCCATACGATATTTTTTAATACGACGGACGTGGGGAATAATTTGCGCCCGTATATTTCAACGCAGGGCCCAAAATCGAGTTGTACTCCCGGGGTGTTAAAAGTAACTATTTTGTTTCTAAAAGATACAGAGAATTTACTGCCTTTTTGTTAACGTAGGAAAATAACAATTTTAGTCCTACATGTTTTGTCATGTATTGTACGATGAAATAAAACCGAAAATCAAATTTTGGGTTCCAACATTCTGACATGATTTTTTATTTCAATGAGGAAAATTTGTATCATGGTTGAAATATATCATCGAAATTTATCATCGAAGCTAAGAAATTCGAAACTATTTCTATACACTAGCACATAAAGAGGAAAGCAGAGGATCGATAAGACGAAAGCTAACGCTATGGCAACCATTGCAGTCGTGGAGCGCAAGTACTTAAAATTTATTTCCTTTTACTAAACACATTAATGCCTTTCTCCCTTTACTTCGATGGGATCTCCTGTTGAGTGACGACATAGGACGTCGGGTGCTTTTTTATTCTGATGAAACTCTGAAAAGTCATTCGGTCGAAAGGACACTGCACATTCACTGTCACGGTTTAGAAGATTGTATTTTGAAAATTGCATAAAGCCTATGGTTATTTTCATTATTTATAGTATTATAGTTATTACGTTGGTAAGTAATTCATTTGTCTTTAATTTCCTTGACGTGAAAAATAAGTCACTCTTGACAAAAAGTGAAATTTCATTCTCCTTTTCTGAACGAAGTTTCGCTTCTAAAAGAAATTTCCCATGAGTGAACAGTTCTATCATAATGGTGACTCGCTTTTCCCTCTATAAAGAGTAAACTGAATATGTCTGTTTTAAAAATGTGTACAGCATTTGGGATGAAGAGCATATCAATTTAAAGAAATGTTTAATTTTTATTGATTAAATAATGTATTTGTAATAATATTAGCTATTGAAGAAAGTAATGTTTTGGAAGGATGTCATCATTTTGTCTTATGATGAATGAAGGAATATGCATGATTATATTTAAATTTAGTACAACGCATTTATGTTTTTTTCTGCAGGTTTTAACAAAAATTAAAAATCGAGTTCGAGAGATTCGATATGCCCGGGACTTGAACCCGAATTGTAGTAATTTTGGCTGTTGGCCAAATTTCGTTTCTATTGATTTACAATAAAAGTTTGCAGGTAATGCAAATGTTCGTAATAAGTACTAACGACTTACTGTTTCAATACGTTTATTTACTATTCGTATTACTACTTAACACATTGATTATTAAAAAACTTTCATAATGTCTCCACTTTGCAATCTTAAAATTTACATTTTCTTAAAAAATCACAACAAAGGTATTTTCTTGTTTATATATAAATTACGTTTTAAAAAATCCCCGAAATACCTGCAAACACTATATTTAGTTATCATTCTTTGAATTACCGCTTTCCCAGTAATCGGTTATGATATGATACTAACCGCTGTCTGCGAGTTGCGAATTATCTAAAATGAGTCAGTGAAATTGTTTAAATTCAAAAATATTATAAATGTTAAATAAATAAATATTTTGGGTTGTCTTGGCAATTGGTGAAACAAGTAACTTTTTTTTTGTCAATTGAAATTTTTACAATCTTTGATTTCACGAATCGTTTTTAATACTTAAAAGAAGCACACTGTAATATTTTCAATACTTTTTAATGACAGGAATGTACCGTTGGAGGGGGTAAAGATGAAAAAGACGCATAAACTGTATAAAAGTTGTAATTTCGGTTAGGCCATTTTTTTTATTCTTCGAATACTCATGGCAAAACTAACTTAAAATATTTTCAAAACTTTGTTTTGACTACAAGGTACCGTTAGGTGTAAGGTTAGGGGGGTAGTAAAAGATGATTACAGTAGAGTCCCGGTATAATTGCGTCTCGCTATATTTACGTCCCAGCATATTTGCCCGGTTCCGTTCGGTTATATTTACCTGTCGACGGTCTCTTTTTCCCCCACTGTGGGAGTTTGGGCCTCAGGAAGGGCCTGCTGTGACGTCATGAACATAACGCGACTCAGGAGAGTAGGAGAAGCGGCTTGGTAAATATAATGAGACGGAAGGGAAAGACGACGAACCGAGTACGTAAATATACAGGGACTCTACTGTACTTATTATAGTAAATATTTATTTGAAACCTCGCAAGTTCAAAGTTTATTTATCTAATAAAAATATGTATTTTTATTTTTCACAAGTGTTTCTTCTTTTTAATAAACCTGATTAATTTTTTTAATTACAGATCGTTAGTATAAATTATTAGTCACTTAATTGTCACTGTCAATAGTCACTAAACCAATATTCTCCGTGAAGATAATAAAAGTGTACATTTTTAATACGACTGCTTCCTGGTTTGTGAATAATTGTTTTGGGTGTCTAAAAAACCTTGCTTATGTTACCATTTTTTTAATTAAATTGCTTAAATTTAAATTAAGTTCGAAAAAGTGATCATTTTTCCGTTCAAAAATAAAACACAGCTTTCAATTTTCTGTATTTTTATTGTGCCTGGTTCGTATTTTGAACCAACTAAGTAAATTGAATTACACCCTTTCCTGGAATGAAAATTATTCTTTAAAAAGTTTGAAAGCATGAGTAAATTTTCAATTTTTTAAATTGAAGTTACTTTAATACGGTCACTAATAAAGGACAGTGGAGACTAAGTAAAATAACATTAAAAGGGTTATAATGGAGGGCAACAAGGTTAAAAATAAAAGTAAAAACAACAATGGTCATTTAAAAATATAATATTTAGAATATATTTTCTTGGCGAGGACTCGAATATGATTTGAAACGTCAACTATTTATATTTGAAATTATCATTTTTGTTGTTTTTACTTTCAAAGCTTGTTTCCCTTCATTAGAATCCTTTTTAATATTATTTAACTTACCCTCTACTCCTTTCTATTGACCGTAAAAACCAAAACTTATTTCACAATTTATATTAAAAATAATCGGTCCAAATATATCTCTAAATTAAAGTTATTTATTCAAGAGAGTGAAAAGAGTGAAAATTACCTTAACTCAATAAAGCCAGATTTATCATTACCGGTATGAATGTAAAAATGAATGTAAAAAAAAATACATAATTATACTCGTTTTAATCTTTTTCATTGAGGCATGCACATGAACTCATGTATCTTTTAATTGTTTTTTTTTTTATCTTTTGATTATTTTATCTTTTAATGTTACTCTATTATGTATTACGTCACAGGTTTTCCACTTAATCATTGCAATATGTTGTCATACTAACCTCCTGCTGTAAAATTCCTAAACTTTAGCATTAAAAATTCAATGCTACACGCAGTATCAGTTGTAAAATTCGTTTCAATTTATTTCAGTATAGGTAAGGTTGGTTTAGGTTAGATTACGTGAAGTTAGATTATGTTAGGTTAGA
The DNA here is from genome assembly GCA_030407085.1 of Trichopria drosophilae. Taxonomy (NCBI): domain Eukaryota; kingdom Metazoa; phylum Arthropoda; class Insecta; order Hymenoptera; family Diapriidae; genus Trichopria; species Trichopria drosophilae. The sequence continues at coordinate 106,640,441 of CM059585.1, read as the reverse complement.
TTGATTTTGGCTCTCATTTTTTGTATATAACACGTTCCTTTTGAATAAAAATTTTGTTTTGAAAAGAATAGGTTAGATTAAGTTAGGCGAACTAGGATAAGTTTGGTTATGTCAGGTTGCAGTCGTAGACTGACGCTTTTAGTGAAATTCGCTTTGACCGAAGGTGTATTTTCATTAAGAAGCATATGTTTCGGGAAGAATTCACAATGAATGACTATTTTAAAGCTATTTTGCCCATCTTTTATGAATGTACAACAAGTTTCAGCGAAATCGGTTCAGAAATAAGGGATAATTCACAAGAATAAATTTCGTATGTAACAACGTGAACTGCATGAAAACTGCACAATTTTGTTCTTGCGAATTGTTGGTCTTTACCGAATGGATTTCGCTGAATTTTGCCATACTTTCATAACATTAGCTCAAAATAGCTTTAAAGTAGTCATGGACTTGAAAAGATATTTAGTTTCTGTTTAATTTGCATAGTTTTCCTTAGGGATTGATGTTATCGACTGAGCCTTTCAATTTGTTTTCCGCGCATTATGCAACATTTTTCAAAAGTTTATAAACTTTTTAACACTTCCTATATGCCAAAGACAAAAGTAGTTTACCTGAATTATGCAAATCGTACATCCGGAGTAATGTTTATAATTATAGCATGTAAAAGTTTAAAATAAACGACCATCACGATTAGCACTGACAAGTATATACGCTTCGTTAGGTTCTAAAGTTTTCCGCCCGCATCTCACGTCTGCAGCCTGTGTACGATTATCTATCGTATCTTTGCTGAACACGTGTACGAAAACGACACTTATTGTGTAATTTACGGCTTCGGGTAATTGTTGAAGACTGAACTCCAAACATAAAAACAATTTTATGTTTTGCTTCGTAGTAATACATTGTTACTTGCCCAGAATAGTTTACTCGGCGATAATAGCTCATTCTTTCCAATACAATATTACTGGCGATGTCTATTAATTAAATACCGTTAAGTTATTATTTTAAATTCGAATTAAAACTAGTGCATCCTAATTAGTATGAGCCACATAATTTTTTTATGTAATGCCCACACAAGGATGTTCTATTTACAAACACTCTTTATCGAAAAGAAGAATGGTTTTTTTAGACATTTCAAAAACCAGATGTCTTCATCTTAAAGATTCACATTATTTTTTAATGTTCTGTATAGATATTCTAAAAACGATCTATCTATATTTGTACCGAAACTTCATTCTAATGTCTAATTATAAATTATTTTCTCACACTTTGAGCGCAAAATGCTATTTTGCTCCCTTTATCGCGGGGGAAAAATATCGCATTCTCTCACTAGGGAGCAAAATGAATTTAGCCGGGAACAAAATAACTTTCTCACATTCTTAGCCCAAAATACTATTTTGCTCCCTATTTCGTTCAGGCATCAAACGCGGCCTCGTCTGCAAACACCTATTTTGCTCCCTAGTTTCACAATGTATTTTTTCTTAACAGAGTGCGCGAAATTGTACATTCTGGTACTAGTACGAAAATCGTTTTAGAGCTGTATGTATCCAGACTTTCGCAGTAACACTAATGTGGATAAGTCTTGTCTAGTTTCATCTAGTCTGGTATAGTTTCGTCTACCCTTGTAGAGTTTCATTCAGTCTGGTCTAGTTTCATCTACTGTTGCAAAGTTTCATCTAGCTTTGTCTAGATTTATCTATTCTTGTTTGATCGCGTCTAGTTTTGTCTAGTTTTATCTAGTCTTGCAGAGTTTCATCTGGCCTTATCTAGCTTCATCTACTCTTGTTTAACTATGTGTAGTCTTGTACAGTTTCGTATATTCTTTGCAGTTTCATCTGCTCTTGTTTAGTTTCATCTACTCTTGCATAGTTGCATCTATTCTTCTTTAGTTTCATGTACTTTTACATAGATGCATCTAGTCTTATCTACTTTATCTAGACTTGCCTAGTTTCCGCTGCTCTTATACTGTTTCATCTTGCCTTATACAGATTCGCCTGCTCTTGTAGAGTTTCATCTAGCTTTATCTAGTTTCATCTAATCTTATTTAGTTTTATCTACTCTTTTCCAATTTCGTCTACTCTGCAGAGTTTCATCTAGTATTGTCTAATTTCGTCTCTTGCATAGTTACCTCTGGTTTTGTCTAATTTCGTTTACTCTTACATAGTTACGTCTAGTCTTGCCTAATTTTGTCCAGGCTTGCACACTTTCATCTACTCTTGTTTAATTGCGTCTTCTCTAGTTTTATCTGGTCTGCTAGAGTTTCACCTGGCCTTGTCTAGTTTCATCTACCCTTACTCAGTTATGATTAGACTTGTATAATTTAGTCTATTCTTATTGAGTTTCATCTAGTCTTGTCTAGTTTTATCTACTCTTATCCAGATTCATCTGCTCTTGCACGATTTCATCAAATCTTGTGTAGTTTCGTGTAGTCTTGTTTGGTTTTATCTAACCTTACCCAATTTCATTTAGTTTTGCCTAATGACATGAAGCCTGTTCATAAGTAGTACTGTCTAGTCCTGCCTAAACTTATCATGTAGTTGTCTACTTTTGTTTATCCTTGTTTGTTTTCATTTATTCTGAACAAAATAACTATTTAGATATTTTTTATTGTTGACGTTCGTTAGGTTGTTATAAAAATATGTTAAACTGATTCTATTTTGCTATTTTCTAGTGTTGGAAAGTTGTCAATTTTTAATTTTAAAAGCAATCAGTAAAGTCTAATAGATATTTCAGCCATGATCTGCAATACTAACATTTCATTTAATTGACCAATAAAATTTAATTAACGACAAAAAAGTGATCTATTCTTTTTTCCAGACTGATATATACTCGTATATTTGTCACCCCGAAAATAAATATTGTATATCTAGACGTTTGCTTTTAAATCTTTGTTATATTTAACGAATTATTTTATGGTCGTGAAAAGTTGTAAAATATTTCTCAATGATTATAAGTTCTTTTCAAACTATTTATTATTCAGAGTTAATTTTGTTATTATGGGGATAAGCCTTCTGAACTTAATTGCCACTTAGTGAAATCACGGTAGTACTATGTTGACGAATTTCTTTTGATGTTTTCAACGTATAGATTTTCGATACTCATGTCTATATATAGAAACTTGTAGTTTTTTGGCAATATACATCTAAATAGTAACTAGGCCAGGCATAGCAAATGGTCGATATTTTATTATGCATTAAAAAATGCATTTATCAGATATATCGTCAAAAATATAACAAAAAAAAACAGGAAATTTAATGTAACTTTCGTTAAATTGATATTGCGTACCTTTGGATGGAATGTATCGCATATTTTATGAAATTTAGTGCAAATGTGATCAATTTTAAGGATTCTTTCATTAAATTTCAATACAGTAACGATAAATCTTTTTACAAACATTTTCGTGAAAATTCGTGTATATTTTACATGAAATACAATTCAGTCATGCATAATATTAAATGAAAAATACAAGAAATATAATATTTACGTAAAATGCAGTCATTTTGGCAGGAATTGAATTAATGCATGGAGTTGATAAAAAACATCCTTGAAATGGAATGCCCCGCCGATCGACAAAAAACATTTTATATGTATTATTTGACAAATTGTATAATTTTTAAATTAACTATTCATTTAATTTTTCATTAGACAATAAACGTATACAGTAAACGAGAGCCAGGTTCGATTCCCGCTGGAGCAAGTTTTTTTTTCTTAATTTTTTACCATCCTTACGGAGTTATTTTCGATCGAGTTAAATATTATAAAATTAAAACAAGATAATTAGATGTAACAGTACATATATATTAAAAAGTAAAAATAATTTAATGTTACGACTACTAAAATAATTTTTTAATCTGGACGTGACGTATGTTTAACGTAGTTAATGGAAATTTGTTTCCGTTATATTTTCATTAAATTTAATGCACTTTTCTAACACTGAATTATTATATGGAACATGCTACATTAAGAGATTAATTTTGTTTGTAACGTCTGAAGTTTTATTTCATTAAAAAATAATGTAAAATACATCCTATCTACTTTATTAAATTTTCAGTATTTATTAAGTAATTAATCACCATTTTGAAAATTGTAAATTAAAATTTAATGCAAATTATGTCTTAATTTTTAGTAGCACATTACATTTTTACACAATTGAATCAAGATTACTCAGGAAATTATTTTGTGTACTATCATAACGACTGGTTCGTGTTTTGTTATAAACTTCGAGTTCCGATGTATTTACCAAGTTGCACACACCCTGACGAAATAAAGTTGGGAAATATTTGCAGCTAAATAAAGACCGATGTATATTACTTTGGCAAATAAATAGCGGAACTTGTTAATCTATAAAAGACCTTTCACAATTCTTATCGTTTCATCGAAAATTTTATTACAAAAATTGTGTTATATTGTTTAAGTTGCATTGTTGCAATTTAAAAAATGTAATTGACCTGTATTTCAAACTAATACATCGGTATTAAAATTGTTCTGTTTCTATTTTTGTATAATTACGGATCTTTTGTCTAAGTTAACATTTTACTTATTTCCTGTCGAATTTCTTTTATTTTCATACTATTCTATGCTTTTTTTATTTATTCTATATTTTGTAAAGAAAACTATATTAATTACTGTTTTAAATGTCATTCTAAATCATAACATTTTAAATTATTCGCTTTACAGCCCCTGTTTAACAGTTCAGTTATTATCGTAAAATATTTTAAACGATCGGTTGTTGTGTAATAGCAATTATTTAAAAGGAAACATAAAATCCATTAAAGACCATGGACAAAATTATCAAAATAACAAAAAATGTAAATGAGCCAATAAGATTTACGAAAGTAATTAACTAACCGAAGAACAGTTTTAAGAAACTTCTAAGATGTCATGTAATACTGTTAATATTTTTATTGATTAAATTTATTTACTATTTTTAATTTTGCGATAGTTTACAGAAGGAAGTAACCTTGTAATTTATAAATTCAATCAGCTTACAATAGTATAGAAGTTTCTCAAGTAGATAAAGTGTCAAGAAGATAGATTAGTAGAGGAAACTGCTCGCAGCCAAGTCGACCATATCTGAATAAATTAAAATTGCGAACAGCAAGTAAAGCATAGTTACTAATTTATCTTTTAAGTAGCAAATATTTTCCTTGCATATTGTAAACTGATTCAAGTTTTGTTATTAAATTTTATGCAATCGAACCAAATGATTTTTAAGTAGAGAGTACTAAAAATTAGTTTTTAAAGTTTGTGCATTGAGGCTATTATTCTTTTAAAACAGGTTCGAAATATGTTTTGTTTTATGTAGGTTACGCTTTAATTACTGTTGTGTTAAAGTAATTATATTGATTACTATTTGCAGGTGACATATAATGTTCAGAGTCATATTTTTTCTTTGTTGTGATATAATTAGAGAGTTTATTTATTTTTGTTGTATTTGGAGAGATCTTTTGTTGTAGTTTTTGAAAGATATGACACCAAACTTTACTATTCACGATATAAAAATGTATTATGAATAACTAAACATACTGAAATAAAGAATAAGTATTTTTAATTAGAACTCCGTTACTTGCGGGAATCTGCTACCGTCGCGCATCTGCTGAGAATTTAGGGAACTATTAAAGCCAAGGATACGAAGTTAATATGAATATAAATTCTAATCGAGTTTTAAAGAAATGTTTGCTTATGTTGATGTTTAAAATTTAGTTCTTAAAGATATTTAATGACGCATTGTAATAACCCCGGCTTTAAAATTCTGTAGAAATGGAATTAAAACATAAGAAAAATGTCAAATTCTTTAAATTGAATTTTATACGCTTAGTTGCGTAAATATATGAAAAATTGCATTAAAACCTATGAAAAGGCACGTAAGAGAATTCTTAAGTGCAACATTAAAGTTACTACATATATTTAGTACACTAATCGATAAACTGATATGTATCTAGCTTAATAAATAAAACTTTCAAGAGCGCCATATATTTCTTTTAAATTATTATGGCGACTAAAAACTACCAAAACATTTTTATAAAATATTTTTTATGTAACGAAAGACAGATTTTCTTACAAAAGATATCTTTAATATTGAATTTAAATTCTAATTCAAGGCGTGCTTTTTATATAATTCTTATCTTAGATGAACTGAAAAAACTAACGTCACTCTAGAACGGCATTTATGTCTGAACTAGACTTTGGTGATGTATTTATTAGTATTTACATCGGACATGCAAGCGAGAATATCTGCACGCATTAATAAAGGAACTTAATTTTCATATAAATTTTTATTTAATAAATAAAGGAAATAAAACGGAGGTTACACGCGATTATATTTATGTGGAAAACCAAAAGTCAATAAAATACTTTGAACAGCATGAACACCTTCATGGAATGCAAATTTATTAATATTCGATTTAACAAAATTCGTTGTACTACAAAATATGGACATCTTATGGATGTCTACTAAGAATAAAATGTATGTTGTTTGAAGAAGACATTTTATTCGGTTGAAGACATTTATTTGCGAGACACATTATTAAAAATCATAACGATAAAACATGCATCAAGTTACATGTTAATCGATAACTCGAGAAATAATAGAATTAAAATGTTTTTCTTAAACAAAAACATAACAATAAATTCCTCGAAAAATAAACACGATAAAAGTATATATAGATGCAGGTATTTATTGGTAAACATTTGCGAGCTTATTAGTCAGATTACAAACATTTATGAAATAAGTCCGAATAATTAAATACACTGTTATTTTGTCTAAATAATTTAGTTAAAATAAGATTTTAACTATAATAAACAATATAAAACTGTATTTGGCACGTATAACCTGTATCGAATAGATTTTTGTTAAATCAAAATAATTAGTGATTTAAATTCTATACTTTCTAATTAGAGTTTATTTTTGAAAACGGTCCAGAATTCTGCTTAAAATGTGTGTGAAATGATTGATGTTTAATCAATAAAATAAAAATTGTTCATAATTTATTGTTAATTTCATTGTGTCTTTATACAAAAGTACATTAAAATGTAAATAAAGTCACTAAACTGGAAAAATACGAACAATAGTAACATTTTTCACAAACTAAGACTAATATTTCAGATCGTTCTATAATTAACATAAGTACCAAGAGATATAATTCTAAATCAAATCTTTGACATAAAATAGATCATGACATAAAATTATAAATCGAATTTTCTTCCCCTTTCATTCTTTTTTTATCCAATGCTGAGAGAAAAAATAGTTTAGTAGCGATAAAAAAAGAGGATACTAAACTTAATGTAATTAGTTAAGATTAACGTTGCTTATTACTTAGTTTAAAGCTGAGTGTGAAGTCTCATTAAAATACTGCATTACAAGGAATATTAATAATATATTTAAAAGATAATACGTGTCCTTTATTATTGTATTTTAATACTTCGTTTATTTTCTGAATTCTAATAAATGTTATTAAAAGTGAAATAGAATAAAATGAAATACTAATTTCGAATATTAAAGTATTTAAAAGATTCGTTTCAATCTAATATTGGGATTATCGTACTGAGATTTTTTATTATCCTTTCTTTCTATACTACATTTAATTAAATTTATGATACATTTTCTATGTTGATTATAGTCATATTTAAACAGGAACAAATCAAATTAATTATGTGCATATAACATTTATTAAATAATTAATCGAACCAATTTTCACCTTCAATATTATACAAATCTTTAGACATCTCATGAAAATTAATATAAATATTTTTCTTAAAATTTAATTTGAACATTTAAAAACGCATCTGTAATAGATCAGTTCAACACTCGATCAGGAAATATTATCGTCGTGACAATGACTGATATTTTTATCTAAAAATTCTTTATCAAATCGATTCAAACATGAACATATTATCTTGATAAGTCGCTGATTATACATAATCCTATACATAAGCTAATATAATTATACATTGTTGTAAGTGGATTTTGGCAATAAATAACTTTTAGAATTATATATACACCTTCATTTATATGTATTATTTTATACACTCGGATCTGTTTATACGTAATAATATAGATACTAAATAATATAATATTTTTTATAATTGTATAAAATTATATCTAAACTTATATATGGGTGATTCTCCGGAAACAGGGCATTTTCGTGTCTTTACATTATATCTTACAAAAACTTTGACAATAAATTATTAAATTTCGATAGAAATGTTAAATAAATATCCCTGGCCCATGTTAATTTGAAAAAATAATACTTTTGTTACAAAAAACTGGTGAAAAATGACATTTAAAGACTAAAAGTAGCATTTTTGATATGTCCAAACCTCTAAGTTCAAAACTTTAAAATATTAGCGCTATTAAGAAACCGAATTATTTTCATTTATTCAAATAATATTTCTATAGTATAGCTCAAACTGTACAATTTCTCTCTGTATAATATTTAATTAAATCAATATATATATACTTATAATTATTGAAATATTAATGTCTTAAGAAATTTCTATGAGGTAACGACAATGCGTAAACTGGTATAAATGAACTGGAAATAATTAACTTTTTTACTAAAAATTATGAGAAAATCAAAGAAAAAACACTACACTTTACTAATCCTCCATAGAACATTGAAAAGAGAACATATTTACCTCATGAACAAGTAAAAACTGTATAAAAATACCACGTATTTTTATTAAATTAATTGTCGTCACCCGTCCTAATTTTGGTATTTTTATACAAACAGCAATTAAAAAACGATGAAAACTTAAAGATTAAAGAAATAAACGTTACTGCCAATTTGTTTTTTAATTTATTATTGTTTAAAATATGTAAAATTGGATTTTTTTACAAATTTTCATTGTCGTCACCTTCATTGTCGTTACCAAACATTTGGCGTATCAGGTACGAAGCAAGAACAAAGTGTAACCCGTAGCAGAAAATATTTTTCAAATCATAAATAACGTTTATATTTCTCTTCCTCTTAGACATTTATTTAAATATAATTTAAAAAACCACAAAATTAAACTGTATATACTTTAATTAATAACATATTGAAAGAAAAAAAGTTTCATTTATTCACAAAAATGCACTAAATCAGATATGTGCATTATGTTTTTGACTCTTTAGAGTTATATTTTTCAAGTTTTTAATAAGCAATTGTTGGTTTATATAGCCGTATGAAAATGCGTCATAGTAAAAGTCTTCCCCTTTCCTTTAAAATAATTTTCTAGCGTGACTACTTGAACAATAACTTAACTTGGTGCTAATAAGCAAGAATCCACTAAAGAAAGAATTTACAGTAACTTAAACAAAAAAATGTTCATTCTTGAAAATGCCCTGTTTTTGGAGAATCACCCATATGTCATTCTGGACATATATATGTTTTCCTGTTTATAATTATATGTATATACAGTACAGTCCCGATTATTTCACCCATTAACCACTAAAATGCGGTGGAATTTTATCTCGACTTTACAGAAAAACAACTTCAAATCTATTGACTTTATTATGGAAATACGCTGTGAATATTAAAAGAATCTTTTTAAAATATTAAAAAAAAGAACATTTTTATAAATTTTTTTCGTTTCTAATACATTTTGTTGTCAAAACAAAGTTTTAAACTGTGGCAAAATTGCCAAGAAGAAGTGTCTCTTGTAATTTTCGTCCAAGTCACACTATTTTTAAGAAAAACAATTTCCGTTGAAGCTGTCATTTTAAATTCAAAAATCAGATCACAAATTGATTACGAGCAACCCAAAACACACGCAGATGTCGAAAATGACAAAAGTCGATGAATATTTGATATTTTGCACCTGTCTTTTTCGGTCCGCCATCTTGAATTTTGAAAAACTGGTGATAAATTCGGCATCAATGATACAAAACCGGTAAGGATACTGAAAATCATAAATAACAATCGTAGTTGCCAAACATTTTCAATGTAATTGCCCATTTATGCAAAAACAAAAACGAAAATTGATTCTGTTTTAAATTACCTCACCTCCGGGATATTTTTTTTCTTATTTGTTTCATAAGGGACATGAAAGCTAAAGTCGACAAACAAAAATGTTGTATTTCACAAAGTGGTCCAAACAAATTTGTTTTTATCAAAAACTGAATGAGACGAGTCCTTGAGGACAATAAATGCTATTTTTCTATGGATTTATGAGATATAATATGTGTAAAATAATAAAATGTATTATTCTAATAAGTTTTATAATAACAATACTCTGAAATTTCTTGTTGTTGATATTTAGACAACGCATTGATAAAAAATACGTAGGGTTTAAAAGTAATTATATACAATTTTTGATGCAGTATGCGTAAAACGTTCATTTTATGCCTTGTTTTGCGGGCGTAAAATGCTTATTTCATTCCTCTCGGGGTATAAATAATTATTTTTACTCAAATTGATATAGATTCGTATTATTTTAATTTTTCTCGAGGTATAAAATTATATAGTACACTTTCGTATCGATGTTTATCCATCAATAATAAAACAATAAAAATAAAAAATAATAGTAACTGAAGTTTATATCAAAGTGAAATGAAGGAGACAAATTTAGAAATTATAAATCTTATCTTTTAAATTATTATTAATATTCCTTACAGCACATGTGATGTTGTATATTAATTAGAATTCACAGTCAGCTTTAAACTAAGTGATAAGCAACGTAATCTTAACTAATTACATTAAGTTTAGGATCCTCTTTTTTAACACTACTAAACGAATTTTTTTTAACCTTAGCATTAGATAATAGCACATTTCGTTACTAGTGCGGGAAATACGATTTCCCGCATGAGTAATTATTGACTCGGCACGAGTACCTACTTTTTTTATTTATTTATTTATAAACGGACCAAGTAGTCCTTCAAGATTATAAACATATAACACTGTATAAATGCAACTTTATTAAATTTAGTTACATTCTGTCGAAATCGAGGTATATATATAATGATATATAATTGTATATAATCCATTTTTCAGGGTATTTTATCGTCATGCTACAATAGATAATGAAAATTTGCAAAAATCGTCGCAATGCAACAATTACCTCGATATTTTAAAATCCATCTAAACTCTCCTGGAATACAATTAAAAATAATTAGACAATTGTTTTTGAAATACAGAACTGGCCATAACCTTGTTCACATTAGCAACTATATACAGTAACCTTGCAAAACGAGCACTGGATCACATTTAATTTCATATAATTATCGCACCAGCACAAAGTCCTGAAATGGCTGAAAATTACGTAAAAACTTTATATTGTTATTGACCCAACACTAACTAACTGTTACTTGCAAAAAAGGCCGAGAGAAAAATCCAAAACCTGACGACGGTAAAAAGAAGTTGAACGAGAACTCATGTGTATGTTTGAATACTAACCGGTTTGTATCTACTGCACGTGTATATAAACGACTACATTCCATCTCATGGGCGGTGCAGATTGATAATGATTCTAGTCTTTCGAACACTTTCAGCAAATGACCGTCCATCAATTGATAACATTATAAATAGACTGCACGAAGAGAGGACGTGATAAAGTGTAACAATTAATTTTATATTTACACAAAGTTCAACAATTGCAATTGTCAAATATTAACAGAATTCATGTCAGATGCAAAGACTGCCGTCAACTTATTTTTAGATCACTTTCTCATTAAAATTCTATTCCCTGGCAGATGAGTTGTGGAGTTGATGTTTTCAGTTCGTTCATGAATTTTCTATTAATGACATTTTCGTTACAAAGTAGGTGTAAACTCATCTGGTACAGATTAAACCCGTAATTATTATTTATTACAGGATAATCATAACAACATAACCAACAAATAAATGTATTTCTTTCATTTCAGAGAGGGCGCAGAGATCTCCTGAAGACTAGCCTGACCTAACGTAATATAACCTAACTGAATCGCCATTTCATTTTAACCTATACGTCAATGAAAAAAATACGTATTTTAATATCAAAAAATCATTAATTATTCACGATAAAAGTATTGGAAGAAAATTTATTTCGTCCAAAGTTTTTCAAATGACATTTCGAAACTCTGATAAATAGTTTGTTAAACATCAATGAATATCGAAATTATTTCTTTGAATATTTGATTGGTATTATTTGACCAATTATAAGACATCATGGTTCTATGAACATTTTCGCTAAAATGTACAGCTTTTAAAAAGAAAAGTTAGAAAAAATAAAGGGTCGTACACTGCAGAGAGAAAAAAAGGTTAATGGAACCATGAAGAAGAAGTAGAAATGATTATAACATTTCATGATAGTAGAATTAAAATCGTGAAAAGTTGTAGTTGACAGTATCTTATTTTTATGATGATAAGTAGTTATTTTCGTTTAATCACTTTTACTAAATCTATATTTCGAGTGACTATTTAAGTGCCAAGCTACGGTACATTTGAGGTTATGTACAATGCTGCGTATTTAAGTATCGTGAAATAAAAAATGGAACAATGTTTTTTTTTTATGATTTGTTATTGTTTGTTATTGTTTTTTTTTACTATGGAAATGGTTAATTTAATAATCAAGTAATATTTTACTTATGTAATGGTTCCATTAACCTTTTTCGTTCTCTCTGTGTAATTGTAATGAAATTTAGTGACATTTTATATAACAGTGAAGGTGATTAGTCTAGACTATTAGTTGTGTTGTAATTTACCCATAGTAAATCCAGATGTTTCTATTTCGATTATCGGTTCTCTTTCTAACCCTTACTGATCTCTCTAAATCCTAATCATTCAAAATTTGTTAATATAAAACCAGAATTGGGTCACTAACTATTAATCTTTTTTTAAATTGCGGATAATACAAGTACTAATCGAAAAAGAACAATTAAATTTCTTGAAGCAATATTAGGCAAGAAAATTGATTGGGAAACATTATAATATATGACTTAATAGGGTACTAGTCAGTCAAAGAAGCAACTATTTCATAATTAAAACTCTTGTCAGTTTCAAATGTTTCTATTAGTAGCCAAGAATATTAGTAACTATTAGCGACTACATTGAGTGAAATGGTGTTGGTAATTTTACTATTTTAACCAGGAATTCATGTACATGCCTAAATCATCCTAATATACAATTTTCTTAAATTGTTTTATTTGTAGGTAAGGCATTTTTCTATTCGATATATTCTCTTAAAATTAATTAGTAGAATTTATCTAGAATTTGTTAGTAAATTTCTACTAAATGAATTCCTTTTTTGTGACCATTTATAGGTAATTAAAGAATAAAATGTTCACTTTACGGCATCTTTTACTAATTACATAGTGAAACTAATTAAATTATTAATCATTAGTAGAACAATTTTACTAATTGCAATTAATAAGACGAATACCTTATAATTTTACTAATACAAGTCTTGACTAATTCCTGAATTTTCACCTCAATATTTGGATTGAATTTCTTCACTCTTTCATTTCGAGTGAAGTAACTCATTGTAGAATGGTCTTTCACACTTATTAGTGTAAAACTCCAGGTTTTTAATAAAAATTACGCTCCAAGAAATTTAGAGAATTTAACTTCGTCATGTGTCATTACTCATAATATAGATTACACTTTAAAACGCAGTTGGAGTTAAACGATAATTAAATCCTTAGGAGTTGAAATTAATTAAAGGAGTGAAAACAAAAGTGGCTTACTTTGAACAATTCATACATTTATTTTAAACTGATAATACTATTAAAAACACTGAATACATTATTATTAATAGTATTGTTAATAAGATTTAAAAATACATTAATTTAGATTAGTGTTTTGATAGTTTTATGTAATTATGAAACTAAAAGAATAAGTCCCTACTACAATTAACTATAAGAAAATTAAATAATTTTATTAAAGGAAGTATTAAAAATTTCAATTTTTAAAATCATTTTTATAATGATGAAACTATAATATTTTAACATTTCAAATCAATAGAATAGTCAATAAAACTATCAGGAACTCATTTGCAAGCAAAAAAGTTGATTGGCTAGTACATGATCTGCAGGTTTTCATTTACATTTGCAATAATACGCGGGCGACCGTGAATGTATATAGTTATTAATTGGTCAAGGTTAACTCTGAACATCCTTGTACAAGGATAACGTGTTAATTTAATTTCTTAAAGAAAAAATAAGGGTAGTATCTTGTATCACTATTTTTTTCTATAGTAATACTATAGAAAAGAAAATTATCTTCATTCTTGTAATACCTGATATTGCCGCTAGGCGCTTATAGTTTTCGTTATGACAATGGGATGTACATCGATACGTCGCAATCTCCAGGATTTGACAATTTTCAGTCGAAATTTACATAGTTATTTTCATAAATCACATTTATTACTACTCAATATTTTAGTTAATATATTTAGTTAAAATTTGTTACTATAAAGGTTTTATAAAACACCATTTTTTCGTTTCGTTCGAGACAAACTGTTTTTGTTTCAGATTGGAAACCAGGAACTATTTTGTTGAAAGAATTCACATACACTGTTTCGAGAGTTCTAAAGTACGCCGACGAAAACACTCAACTGAAAACATCTGAAACACTTGACAAATGAATTTGGCACATGTTAAATCTCACTTGGAACCATTTACAAAAATGATTATTTTGAAAAAACAGAACTACATGACTTTAAATCTTTAATATATATTTATTGCAATTTAATTTCTTTATATTGTATTTTAAATTTTTTTCAATAAAATTATCAAATATCAATCGCACGAAAGATATGAATTTCGTTGTATCGTTTAATCTCATTTTATCATAAAAGAATTTTCTGGAACTATGAAAAGATGTAAAATGTTGATATTTAATTATTTCATGTAACTTTTACTTATTGTTTCGAACTATTAATTTTTGTAATGCCTTACATTCATAATCAACTGTTTTGGGTTTAAATTAAATTGTTAAAGTGAAAAACAACTTAAACCCATATATTTTATCCTATATCAAAATAATTAGAGCAAAATTTCATTCCAAAAGAATAAAAATCTATCGGATCAACTCTAAGCCAATTTTCAGTCATTTGGAGGAAATAATCTACTCCTATTGAGGGTAATACTAAATATTTTGAATTTAATAAATTTGAATACTGAAAACACGCCATCAAATATATTAACGCTATTTTATATATTTTAGCAACATAATTATAAAATAACAAAATAACGAAGCTAAAGAAAACTACTGGTATAATTTTAAATTGTAATTAATAACAGGGAAAGTTCTTTTATAGCAAAAGAATACTTGAATGCAATGGTGAGAGTTTGTTTAAATCTAACAGAAATATTTTCAGCGTTTCATTTATTAAATCTAAAAATAACTAAGATTTTTTTGGGACGACGTAGTAATTACAAAGGTATACACTTAAAATGGGTTAGACTATTCTCGGTTCTTTTTCAGTTAGAGATTACGTAAATTTAAACAAGTGGGTCCGAGGGGCGGGGCATCCGATTCCGGAATACCAATCTAATTATGAAAAAAGAGGAAGGGGATGCTCCGCCCATTACATTTCTCTCCTCCTCGCGAAGAAAAAAAAATCAGCCAAATAGAACATGCTAATAACGTTGTAAAATCAATTAAATAATTACTGTTCAACTGTTTTTGAATTTATTAAGAATTAAACAACTTTAATCCAAGTAATTAAACTCAATAAACCTAAGAATAAATAATTTATCAATTTTTGTTGACAAAGTCTACAGCATTTTAGAAATACTACACTGCAACTTTATTATAGACCTTTATTAAATATATAATCATTACAATAATTTAACTAGTTCAAATCTCACACTGTACATTTTTAATTAGAAGTTAATAAAGAAACTACGTTTTAAATGAAACGTGTTAAATAATTTATTGCCACGTGTTTAATATATTCGGAAATAATGAATAATTGTAGGGCAAAAAGTGAAGTATTTGCAGTAAGGTTATGTTTCCGCGAAAAATTAATAAATCAAGATTATAGAATAAATATTGACGGATATCTAAACAAGTACATAAAAGAATGTTTTATTAATTTTACAAAACAAAGTTATTTACAATGAAAATTGAAATCTTAAAAATATAATGAAAATACTAATGTAAATTGTAATTTAAAAACTAGCTAAATTTCTTGCAAACTATTCATAGCAAACTAGCTGCAGCTAATTGGAATTAGTATTGGAAGAATTTGCACCAAAAGACATTATAAAAACAAAACTGAAGACGTAATTTTTTTCGGGGGTGTTGGAAGAGTCAAAAAAGCTTATCTGAAAGTTTGACCTTTTTAACCTTGATTGTGTTTTTGGCGTAAAAAATGGTGTTTTTTGTATAAAAACGGCTATATCTCAATTTCGTGTGTTTTTTAATTGAATACCAAGATTTAAAAGTATAGAAATTAATACATTATCTCTAATATTCAATTACGTTGCGAAATAAGTGAAGAGAATAGTTTATGGGTTTGATACAAAGAAATTCAAAATGTAGATTTAGTATTCGTGTTTGTGTCATAATACAATCAACGTTGCGCCACCTACAATCTAAAAGCGGTAAAATTTACGGTGTAATTCATTTCGTCCATATCACGACGACTGGCTCTTTTGACAGTTTTATTAGATTGTTTACTACGTGCATCATTTGACTTTTCACAATGATCGCTAATTTCGATAGCCTGAGATGCATGACTAGTATTTGAAAATTTTTTAAACTTGCGTATAAAATAGTAATGTATCAAATTTCCAAAATCTGTCCTAATTTTATAATATATTCCTTACTTCAACCAATAAAGAAGAATTTTCAAATTTAATTTATTTACAACTTTACAGATCCAATAATGTTTCGTATTATCATTTTTAACTTTTGATGTAGTTAATTTAAAAATGCTTTTCACCCACATGTATGCAGACAATATTTAAAAAAAGGCGCACAAGAGACTGAAACATCAAGATATATTTTTTCTTCGCATTTTACTTAAAACACGACCGATACGACGAAGGAAAATACCAACATTCCAAGACTGGTTTTTGAGAAATGATTCGAATATTAATAGTCTTTAGTACGTAATATCAAGAAATTTTACTTATTCAATTATGTACGTAATAAAGAGAAACGAGTAAATGAATCATAATAAAAGTTAAAATAAGGGATTGACGTCAATGACAAATATAGATATTTTAATGAAACAATAAACGGACCTAAAAAAGTTTTTAATGCAACTAATAAACCTAAATAACCGCAGCTAAACAACCGATTTAATTCGTAATATTTTAATATTTATCTTCACTTCGATGATGAAATTAAATTAAAGTCAAATGTTTTCTAATTAAGTAATCGATCACGATATTGATTTCCATAATTAAATTGAAATGGATTGAAACTGTCTTTATTAATAACTTTATTCGTAAATTTTAATGCACTTATTTTCCAAAATTTTGTCAAATTCATTTCAAAATGGATACAATCAAAATTATAAAGTAAGACTAATTGATTCTTATTCATTTGAAAGTACCAAAGTACAGAAAATGTCTATAGTTTATATTTAAATATATTAATATTAAAAATAATTCTTAAATTAATTTTAAAATATATTTGCTTTTGTATTTTGTTTAATCATTGTTAGCTATTCACGTAAATGTACACAAAGCAATTATTGTAAAAAATTTACATAATTCGTAACGATTGTCAACCAAAGTTTGTTATTATTTTGTTATACGTCTACTTTGACCTTGAAAATGATCGTGAATGATTAATTTTGGGTTACGTTACGTGTTACACCTATATTTCACCTTCACGTGATCTTTCTATGGGACCTTTGTTTCTGTAAACAATATTCAACTTATTTTGACCTTGAAAATGATCACGAATTAGAAAGGTTATGGTGAAGTCATTTTAGGCTAAGTTAGACCAAGAAATATTGTGTTTAATCTATCACTGTAAGAATATATAGCAAATTTTGTAGCTGTTAATTAACTTGATGTATGTCTAAGCGATTTAATTATATGTTATCATATTTTGGTGTTATAATGTTTTGATTTGTTTACTCAATATCCCAACATAGATGTACGATGGAAGAAACTAAAGTATTTTTAAACTGAGTATTGATATAGTTAAATACTGTCAAGTAACTTATACTAAAGAACGATGAGTAGCTTTTTTTGCATTGAAATAATAGACTCTTGGCTGCAGTAAACAATTGCTGATGCAATGTTGATTTCTACGTGCATTCTATAATTAATTAAAGTTTGTGTACATCAACATTTTCCTTATGCCATAAGACATTGTTGCAGTGAAAATTATTAAAGAAACTGAATTAAATAATGAAATATTTTGATAATACATTAAAATTGAGATTGCATAAATTATAAATAATCAAAAAGGTTGCAGTGGAAATTGTTAAAAATAATCAGAAAACTTGTATGGACTGATTTATATAATTTTTCGGTTCAAATAATCAGTCTTTTTTGTTGTTTTATTTTAATTACGTCCGGTTTTAAAGTAACCAAAAACGAGATTATCGCTGGTTACATAAGTTAATTTGTCGTAAATAGTTTACATAAACATTTTTTTCCAGCTCAGTGATTAGAAAACTGCATTTGCAAATCACACAGTTAAAACACAGTAAAAATTCCATTATACTGCTTGAATTATTTCCGTTTTTAAATAAATGAAGCGAACTAATTAAATTTTACAATTCTGTGCATTCCTATACAGATTTTGAGATTCCTTTATACTATTGATACGAACTTTAATATACAATTTCAATCATATGTTAATTATCAGAAAAAAACAAACGATTAATCGTTCGTTTTTTTTAAATTATAGATTTAGTGGTGTTTTTAATCATCGCATATATCTTAAAGATGCTTTCAAGAACTCTTTCCATAGATATTTTCAAAAAGACCACATGAAAATGCCGTACTTGAAAAACGAGTTCTTAATGAACTCTTACTTATGACCCCTAAAATATTAATCTCATTGTGCTTGAGATCTTAAATCTCGATTTTGGGTTATCTGTTTCTTTAGTGACGCCATATACACTTTTGAGATCTGGGTTTGGTACAGAAAAACTAGATGGCGTTCCAATCCAAAAGTAAATTCGCGTGACATTTACTTCATATAATATCACGATATTTTTATTAATGTTGTAAAATTCAATCTCAACTAAATGCTATAGCCTAATCACTTTACGATTAACACTTTCGATGCAACATAATTTAGTTAAAAAACATTAAATTAACATTTCATTTTTAAAATTATAAAACATGAAATGAGATATTTATAATTGTATTAATAATGGAAAAGTCCGTTTCATTTAACGTTTCAGAGTGCCTTAAAACGACGTTTTTTACGAATGATTTGGTCATTCTCAATGACAAGTTTTATATACCCATTATTCACTTAATAATAATACAAAATAATTGAAAAATTCGCTGTTTTTTTTTAACTTTACGAGAATGTATTGATTAGTCTAGTTGTTATCATTTCATAGAAATATTTCATGACAGAGTGTACATAAATTCTGTGAAATCATTCACAAACCATTTGTATATTGATTACATTCATAAAATAGTTTTAAAAAGGATTTTATTTTACCGAAAATGTGTTACGTTTATTCGGATATGAAAATAAATGTCAACTCAAAGATTTAATTATTAACATTATGATTGTTAGAATTAATACAATATTCAATTCATCAAATTCATTAATCTATTCAGAATGAAAAAAAAAGACAAAAACTATATAAAAAATTAATAAATATCTAATTTCTAAAATCAAGTTCAACTACCAGTGAACAAAAGTTCAATATTTTTTAGGTTCGGTTAGTTACAGTTTTTCTTTGTAACCCACTACTATACTCAATTAATATAATCTAGTACATATTGAAGGAATTTAAAATTTGTCGCGGTGTTTGCATAGATATTTTCCGATAGAGGGCTACATTTCACTTCTAATTAGTCGCACGTGCCTCGATCATAAATAAAAGTGTTTTCTCTCGCTCATATTTATGTGCACGTAATTATGAGCGATATGGCACATCTATTATATTCAAACGATTGTCATTTATGAGTTAAGTTATGCGTGAAGTCGTGCAAGAAAAAATAGGATCTTATGAAAACCAAACGTTTTGTCAAAATTTATGGACGTGCGTTATTAAAATCATACGAATTTTTAGTAGTAATGAAATTAATTAGAAATATGATGTAATATATGAAACGTTTGTTTCAGTTTTAGTTGAATTTACTAAATGTTGTTCAATCGGTATCGTGATTTATTTGGAACAAATATGTAGTTGAATTAATTTAATATTTAGGTGCTAACATGGTAACCACGTATTTAGTTAATACTACTAAATCTGTTTTTGAACGTATGGAATGTACGTCATTGTTCCTATTTTTATCGGTTAAATAATACAAAGCGAAATGACAGTATCCAAAGTAATTTCGGTGGAATCCGACTTAATAAATTTTTTTTTTAATTTACCCACTTTAATCTCAACTTTTTACTTCTCTTATAAGTAACTTCTCTTACTCCCTAAGAAAACATTACTTTCCTTTTCTAACTATTCTACATAGTTTTAGTAGCTATACCAAACTATATGAAATAATGTAGTTAGCGGAGATAAATTGTAGAAGTTAATTACAAACAACAATAGTAAAAATATCTAACTTAAAATATTTCAAGTAGGTACTAATTTTCGGTTTTATTATTTTGCGACAATTTTTGAATTCCCAGATTCTTTGAATCTGATGAGTTGAAAAATTTGTTGAAAATTTACTTGGTTTTAATATCATTGATTAATTAAAAAGAGATTTTTTAATCTCTAAATTCTTACTAGTTGCTTTTCTTAGAATATAATATATGTACATGGCAAGGTCTTAAAACAATCTTATGCAGAGCAGTGTGGGCAATGAAAGCAATTATAGAAATTGGTTACTCATACTTCAGACTTTATCAATCATTAAAAAGAAATTAATCTTGAAATAGATAGCTATGTTAAACGTAATATGTAGACCCGATGATATGCGTACATTTTGAGAAAAGAGGAAATGTTTTATGATTAACAGAAACAAAATATTAAAGTTTTTCTTTTTTTCCAAATTGTCACATTAAAATCTTTTTTTTTTGTGGTTATAACAAAAATTTCCAAGTGTAGGGATCTCATTGAATCTTTTAACGTAGTTCTTTAATACTACTGACAAATTTATTACGTAATAAGATGAAGATATAAGTGATTAATAGATTCAATTTATATTCTAAACAGAAATCAATTTGAATTATTTTTTTTTACTTACGTGTAATAAAAGACCACAAAATATAACGACAAACTCTAGTTTATTTATTTAATTAAAAAGTTTTTGTTCTCTTATAATATTTTAACAAATAATCCAATTAAACCAAAAAAATATATTCAATATAATAGTTACAGAAATGTATTTAACTCTACTGCAAGTAAGAAATTATGTTCGTATAGTGGGGATATAATTCCTACTCCCGAAATTTTTTTTTTATTTGAAATTTTAAATTAATTAATTTTTTTCAATATTCCCATATAATAATCGAAAGTAATGTCCAAATGTCGGAAATATTAATGCTATTTTCTTCCAGAATGATTAAGATAATGATAAGAAAATTTATACTTGTTACAAATTTATTTCATCAAATTAAAAACATATTTTAATCCAATTCTGACAAACGCTTAAAAACATTTTTTAATACCTTTTTGAAATAAACTACCTCTGGTAAAAATTAAACACATTTTTAAATCCCTTCCAAGCATCAACGAAGCTTTACCGGGCATTTTACTTTGTACTAAACTGCATTTAAAGATTAAGGAACATTTAGAGAATACTTAACCATGAAATAGCCTCTGCAAGTGTAGTCTCGGGAAAATTAAAAGCGTCAGGAGTTTTCTCTTCATTTTACCGGTGAGTTGTAATAATTAACGAGACAATATTTACCTTAGTGTGAAACCTCTTTTAATATGACAATAGAAAATATATGTTTGTAAAATCATCCATTTAACGTTCGTTAAGTGTTCTTTAATATTTATCTTTGGACACTTTGTGTGGACTATAAGTGTCGATGAGACGCAAGTAGTTTAATCACCACTAGGGGCGTTCGCGACTCTCGGTATTCTATTTTGCGCTCGTTGTAGAAATGGATTTGTACTTTGTATATTAAACGACTTGAAAAACTTGCATATTTGATCTTGATTTTATTTATTAATTAATGTTACTAGTCCTGTACGCAGCCTAATTTTAGAAAAAATAAGATGTCAATCAATTTCAAATAACACTTAGAACACATTAGTGGTGCATAATGTAATAAATAATAAAATATTAGCAGTTATTTAGTACGTGAAGAAAATGATCGAATCCTGTTGTAAATTTCCTGATACTATTTCTTATACAGTACATTCATCTCTTACTGTGCTTTATTTTAAACATGATCTGACCTCTCTGACCTTTCAAGTGTTGACTCTCTCAATGTTTATAGATGAAATGTGAATGCGCATGCGCGACAATTATAAGAACATCTTTTATTAATAGTTTTAAGTCTTTCTACTTATAGCAATAAAATTATTATTTTTTAAAATTAAATTTCAATTATTTGATAAAAATGAGGACCAACTTCGACTGTTTCGATGTGTCAGAAATTGAACCCGAGACCTTTCGAATGCGAATACTAAGTTTAAAAAGTAAATAATTATTTTAAATGTTTTTTAGCTTTTTTCGTAATATAAAAACAGTTTTTTTAAAATCTTAACATCCATAAAAATGACTAACGAATTCCTCCTCGTACTATAAAAATTGCAACTTTTAAGTACATTGCATACATTGTACATGACTGTAATGAAATTTTTTTGAGGTTAGGATAATTTTAGATGAAAAACAAAAATCCTCTTATAGTCTTGAACAATTTTATGCACAATTTGAAACCTCGAATAATTTTCGTTGTTTTTCCGTGTAAAAGTCACCATTTTTGTTTTAGCAGCCTTTAATTGCAATTTCCACTATACCAATCAAAAGAACATAATCCAAAATGGTAGACTAAAGGTAACTTTCAAGTTTCCTGATGAGAATAATGATCGAAACTCCACCAAAAATTGTGTATCTCTGGGACTTCAATCGAATTAAATGGTAATCGATCATTTTCCGTCCGGAAAACAAGAACTTTCCGCTCAGTAATTTAAAAGAATGTCCAAGTTCACGCTTCATTTATCTAAGCGTACTCTAAGCGTTTTGCAAGCCTAAATATGTAATTTACATAATTTATGTGATATAATGACACTGCATAAAATTCACTTTGATTCAATTTAGCACTTTCACGTTGCCATAACATTTTCCAAAATGGTTTTATATTGTATAGATCCATGTTAAATATTAAAAATTAATAAATTATTGGAAACCGGTCCAATAAGTGCCCAGCAACTGAAAAGGATTAATCCATCCTCTATTTCTTTAATCCATCTGAATTAAAACCACGAAATACAAAATATGGTTTCAATACATCTGAATACGAAAATAATAAATTTGACACACAGAACATACAATCGAGTACATTTTCCTGGAGAGAAAGTGGATTTATACGTATTCGATTTGTGTCAGGCAGGTACCAAAATAAAACCAATAAAAATCACCTTTAAACTCAATAAAGCCAAGCGTCCGCGGTTTTTCACACTGAAAAAGTTGCAAAAATCCTTCCAGAAACACGTTTCAGTGTTCGAAGAATTCCTTGGTTTATAGATCCGTTACCACAAGATCAAATACGTCGAAAACGAGCAGCGTATATATAAGAGAACTTCACTTTTCGCCATGCAAGGACGAACGCCTTTCGAGTCCGCGATTTTTCTCTGTAGCCTCGTGATAAATTATACGCTCACCAGTTGAAACGCAATCGTCGAATTAAATTTTCCCGCTAAAACTATTATGTCGCCAGGTCAAAATCGGTCTAGTAATATCGATGACTCAATAGATGACGCTATCAGGCCCAGATGATTTGATCCGTTTTCGAAAACACGTGATCGACAGTCCCGCGCACTCTATGGGTACAGGATTGAAGCGGCAATGCCTTGATTGGAAGCGATGCGCGTCGCGCCGCGGCCCAGACGTTACTGACACTTGTCTTCTCCGCACCGATCTGACTCGGGGAAGGGATTATTTTCACGCAACGTCGAGATAATTGATTCTCATTGTCCGGCTAGCTTCACGTACTGATCGAACGGGAATGGACTATAAGAACGCCTTTTCTATAATAATATGCGTGCTTGGGTGCGGGTCAAAAAACCGACAAATCAAAAAGCCGATAGGTCAAAAAACAGATAGTCATAATGCCGACAGTCGAAAAACCGACAATCAAAAAGCCGACACATGAAAAAATAGACACATGGACTAGTGGACATTCGGTTACCGTCCGAAATCCCCGACGACAAAATCCCCTACCACTAAAATCCCCGAGTTCAAAATTCCCCACCACTAAAATACCCGAATTCAAAATCACCCTTCAAAACATCTACTTTTATTACAAGTTACCTCAGTCCATGGTGGAAGTATAAAGGATAAAGGTGTAGCGCTTTCAAGTAGCACAATTTCTGCCAATAAGCGTCCCACCAAAGATCAACAAAATTGGCGGAAGATTTCACTATCCCACAGCATAGAAAAGCTAACCTAACCTAACCTAACCTAACCTAACCTAACCTAACCTAACCTAACCTAACCTAACCTAACCTAACCTAACCTAACCTAACCTAACCTAACCTAACCTAACCTAACCTAACCTAACCTAACCTAACCTAACCTTATAATATATCTTAATTCTAAATACAAAATAAACAATATCAATTTTTAATACAGCTTTAATTGTAAATTCAGAGTTTTTTGTGTGAATGGATTTTTGAGTAGAGGATTTTGACTTCAGGGATTTTGACGCGGTGATTTTGTCGCGGGGATTTTGTCGTCGGGGATTTCGAGCGGTCACCGGACATTCATTATCTGAAGTGTCTGCTTTTTGACTGTCGGCTTTTCGACTTTCGGTTTTTGGTCTGTCGGCTTTTTGATTTGTCAGTTTTGCGACCCGCACCCTGCGTGTTTCATCGAAGAGCGCTTTCGCTTTCCTCTCAAACAAAATCTACACTTCCGGCAATACGTGTAATCTTTAAAATTCGTTTTGAACTGCCTGTAGGTATCTCTAAAACTCGCTTATCGAATGTTTGAACGTGTTTGAGTACTTAGGATGCCAGGAATGTTTTCATTATCTACAATGACGCATCCAGAACACCAAAAATGGAATGGGGTCCTGACACGGCATATTCTACAGTGGTCACGTTTACTCTTAACGTACTATTCAACATTTTTATGTTCATTACAGAATAAGTAGGAGGAAATGACAACGAAAATTTATAATAAAAAAAAATATAACCATATGTCACTAAATAAAACATGTAATTTATACGGGGAAATTTTTAGGAACTATTACATCGAAAAATGATTGTAAAATTACTATTCTCGTTAGGCATTTGAAGGCTAATCGGAATACAAACTATTAATCAGATATATTTTGATTTTGTTCTGTACTAGAATTTTCTGAAGTAGAATAAAATATACAAGGTTATGGAATTTACATTGTTTTTGTAGACAATGTGATACTAATGGAAATAGTAAAAACGTTCGTTGTGACCAATGAAAGTGAATCACTTAATGTTTTTACTATTCTGACTAATAATGTTTATACAAGAGAATTGTAAATTGCATAAACTTTTACGCGTCTGCACCAAAAGAATCGTACAATCTAGTTGCGTGTGTTGCCGTTAGGCCCGTACGCGATGCTCGTAGGTTTGTTGCGTTCCAATGTGCCTTCCGTTATAGAAATGAGTTATCATTACTTCAAAAGCAGATCAAATTGACAAACTTAAAATGTAAACAATCAATAATGCCGAATCGAACTTTTCGACTTCCTTGTTTTATCTAAATAACTTAGATAAAGAACAAAAATATAGCAAACGTAGAGAAAATGTAATAAACTATAAAGTAAATGCGGCTGTGACCCTTAGCGAGTCGAAACAATAACTTCCCTGATCAATCTCTCGTATTTTATTCCGGTTTATTTTATCGTTATTTTTCCTTCAATCTGCATTCAACATATTCTTGGGTTTTATTTCCAAATTTCGATAGAACTTTTTATCTCTGAATTTACACTTTATGTCTCCAAAATGGCTATATCAAAGTTCAGTAGATATCCACGATACACGATTACTTTGTTACGTAACTTACATGATCATCGATATTGAAACAGTACGTAAATTTACACAAAAGAAGCTGAAAGATCAAAAAACCGATAATGTTTTGTATGTACAGTTTACACCCGGAAACAGTAATCTAGAGAACTCGGAAGCACAAAATATCGTGTTCAAAATATTTCAGCTTCAAAATGGTACCTGCCACTTTGTAAACTGTCAAAATGAAGGCTCGTAAATAACCCTGAAGAGCTGGTTTTGCATACTATATCTTTGTTTCTTAGCCGGCAATTGCTCCAACTAAGAATTCATGTTTTTTGGGTCACTGATTACGAATACTATGTCAAATTTTGGACATTCAAAATGACGGATACAATATGTCGCGTGAAATTTCTAAAATATTAAATCATTACCAAAGGGTTTTTGGGATCCATAATTACAAACATCTACTAAGGACAATGATTAATAATTTAAAATGGTGGATGGATTTTGGTACTCTTTAAATATCGATCGTTTTTAGACGTAAAAAATTTGGCATTTTATACAAAATATAAACATCGATGTAAGTCGATTTACACCGTTAAAAATGCATAAATATTTTAGAAATGTCGTCAGCCATATTGGACCCGCCATTATGTATTTCGGAAATATGACTTCATATTTGTAATCAGCGACCCCAAGAATAAATTTGATGTCATGAAGCAATTGCTGATTTAGAAACTTCCAGTCGGATAACAAATAACTAACATACAAAATCATCTCTTTGAGCGCCATTTGCAAGTCGCCATTTTGAAACGTTGAAAAGTGGTAGATACCATTTTGAAGGTGATACATTTTGAACCCGATATTTTGTATTTCCGTACTCTACATTGTGATTTCCAGGTGTTGATTACAGATTTAAGACAAAACTGTTTTAAAAGATCGCGAATTTTTGACAAAAAAAAACAGTATATAAACTGTATTTTTTTAACGAGATTTTGACCAATTCTTTTGGTAGAATCTGAAAGAGCAGACTTTTACACGTAAGAAACACTTTGTACAGATCTTTTTTTATCCATAATATTTTATGTAATAAAGCGCGGAAGTTTGTGTTCAAAGTTTGCGTCCTTAAAGAGTTAAGGGATTAAGTAATATTATTGTAATCTTACATATCACTAAATTAAATTGCTATAAGACAAAACGACAATCTATGCGAAATATTAGTGTCTTAATGAAGAATGTTATTGCACATGTCGTTTTTTGTTATATTTACGTAATATTATATCGTAACAATGAAATCAAATATAATACTATAATACACCCAATTTCATAATAAAACTATGCTACCATATTCATTTAAAACGAATATTGCAGGAATATATACAAATATTACAGTAAGTCATATTATATTTGTACATTGTAATGTTACTAAAATATTGCAGGAATATTACATAAAAACAAACAATAACTTGGACGGAATAATAAATAAATTAGTTGTATTAGGGCAACTAACAAAAAGTTGTATGAATCAAGAGAATAGTTGTACCAACTAATTCACTTAGTTATCCTGATTAATTAATTGGTGGTTTAAATCAATGTCCTTAGAATACTGATTTGTAGACCCTTTAATAAAGTTATTTTCCGCCGAGTATTACCATTAGTCATCAAGAATCCGTACTACTATCGATATTTTAATAGATTGCTTGATACAATAGAGTCCCGGTATAATTGCGTCTCGTTATATTTACGTCCCAGCATATTTGCCCAGTTCCGTCCCGTTATATTTACCTGTACTCGCTCTCTTTTTCCCCCACCTTGCGGTTGGGGCCTCATGAAGGGCCTGCTGTAACGTCACGAACATAACGCAATAGAGAGGAGTGGGAGAAGCGACGCTCCCCTTCTTTCGGTAATTATAACGAGATAAGGGGGGAAGTCGCGAGTAGGTAAATATACCGGGACTCTACTCTATTGATATACGGAACTAAATCCATATAATCGTAACCAGAAAAGTATCACTGAACCGATAATTTTTTTTGTATACATGAACTTATATCCTTATAATTTCTTAAAATATTTATAAAAATAAAAAAAACACATGTTTAAAAAAATTCATTTAATATATTCATTATTACTTCACGGAAACAGGTAATTTAATGTTTAAGAGACATGATCCAATCGATCTGCTTTTTTCTATGACTGGATCGTTACAATACTAACAGCGTTAGTTTCTATTACAGACGAAATTTGGCGTTCAGTTACGGTTCGTGATTGGTTTAGTGACCTGTATTCTCATATCGAGATGAAATATCGATGTGAAATATAACAGGTCGATATCGATATATCGAATTCTGATAATTTACTCGCGAAATTAACTGCCAACCACCTTCGGCGCTTTTATTCCAGAAAAGTCACTTCGTCGCGGATCTTATCGCGAGTATGGGCGTGTGTACGATCTATATACTTGAAATTCAGTTTGCATTATAGATCATTGCATGCTACCATCTAATATAGTTATACGCCGTTAAAAGGTCTCTCCAGCATGAAAAAGCTTAGTTATTTCATCAGGTTCAGAACGGCGTGTAAGGGAAAAAATTGGGCAATTTTGACCTTTTTCATTACATTCCTGCAATCCCGTAATTCGATTAAACGCTTTCTTTTATGTCGCTTCGAAACGATAATATAATCGTGTTGACCGTAAAAAAGGTAAATAACAATTATAAAGAAATTGAAAGGCAAAAATCTATTGAAATTGAGTGAATTCGCACGAAACGATAGGCTATTGTAATTCACAATGGTTTTGATTTTGTACAAACTCAATGAACTCTTTTTATACTGCAATTGTATCATTTTTAAAGTATAATTTAACTTTTATTCATAAAAAGAAAATTAATAAAAATTTAAAAAAAAAATAGAATTTTTATTGATTTTTATGTACTAAATTTTCGTACCATTGATTAGCTATATTTTTATTTTAATTTACGAATAACGACTAAGGGAACACAAAAATAAGATTCTATCAATAATTATTAACTATTCAATATCATACGAAAAAGGAGTATAAAAAAGTAAAATAACATGAGATATTACGAGATATACGTTTATAAAATGGTTGTATACAATATGTTTATTTTTAACGTTTTAAATATTTATAGATAGCACGTTATGTTCATTAAATATACAAATATAATGGTGAAGTTTAGTACCATAGTTTAAAAATTTACGAAGCATAAAAATCATGTAATCTTTTAGTTTAGTAAGCGTATATGAAAAACGTTTATAATTTATTAAAATAGAAAGGCTTGAAGACGTTTCAATACTGGGCTTATTATCTGAATATATAAAATTTTAATAAAACCCATTATAATACTATATTTATGCCAAGGTATAATGTTGAATTAAAAAGTAGTGTATCAATACGTTTTCTAGGCGACCATTAACCTATAACTCATAAACATTTTTTAACCCTCCCGTCGTTATTAGATAGTAAAAATAAAAATACTATTTTTTTTTTAAATTTTAGTAATATAAAAGTAGCTTTTCAGTTTCTTAAAATAAGTCTTTTTGAAAATTTACTAGTAAAAATTGTTACTTAATGAATTAGAAACTTTTCTTTTTTAAATAAGTACTTTTCAACTAATTCAATTTTAATTTTCTATAAACAAACAATAGAACTAGGTTAAAAAATTCATTTTTCAATGTCATATAAAAGAATATTAACAACAAAAGCTTGTTTCAATAGTACAAAATAAAAACAGCATCACGCTTCGCTATCTTATAGCTATAAGGTTTCTAGAGACGGTTTAATGTCGATAATATCATGCAATAACACAGTAACTTCACATTTCAAAAGCATTGGAAAAAGATATTGACTGTTTGGCTTCAATATGGTTTGAAAAATAATATCAAACGATTGCCTACCATCTTTGAGTTAAATCGGTTAGGAATTGTCGGAGAACGAAAGATGAAATGTACGTAAAAATAGTGAGTTAATATATTTACTTCTCAACGTATCCAAATTCATGCTAATCATAAATTTTATTATTTAAAATATTTATAATTATTATTTTGTAACAAGAGATTTATAATCCGGAAATTGATAAATCCGTGAGTGATTTAAATGCAAGCATTTTTTGTTTTGACAGTGTATTAGTTTCGCCATTTTCAATTCGTCGAATCTGAATTTAGATTCGTAATTATCGCGCAGTAATGTACTCGTAAATAATGATTTTTTCCTTTGTGTCATGAAGAGACCGCGAATATAGTTTGTAATAATGTAATATTGCAATTGAAACATAAAAGAAAACGAAGTAAATAAATGTGTACTATGCAGTTAAAGAAAAAATAGAAAAAGAGACTTAAAAATTTGATTTTGGTATCTGCACTCAAATGATTAGATCTCCGACATTTTCTGTAGCAATAGCTAGTTTTTTCGTAAACGTATAGCTTCCCTGCTAACACAAAAGTAACAGTTATGTAACAACTATGTAACATTTATGTAACAATGTAACCATTACGTAAATATTACATAACTGTTACTTTCCGCGTTAGCAGGGTTATGTATAAGAAATAAGAAACTGGACGTAATTTGATGTTTTCTATTTTTTCGAGGCAATAAATTGAAATTTTTATTTTTATTTTGGTTAAAAAAATTGATTTTTCTCATTTATTTTGGCCCGTAACATTTAAACTACTGAAAGAGTGAAGAAACACATATTTTTGTTGTGGACTTAATTACCATTAATGTCACGTTTTATTTGATCTAATTGAACGCTTTTTGCTCCAGTGTGGACGCAGAATATGAAACTATTTCAGAAAAAAAAAACGAAAAAAACATTGTTAACGTGTTTCTTGGATCGAAATACAACAGAAAAAAATTATGGCATTGATCAAAATCGGAAATGTTTACTAAATAAAAATTTTTGTATTACTAACCATAAATGAAAGTTATTCAAAGATTACGTGTGTACTAAAATAGGGGACAAACTTTAAATTTATGAATCAATTTGTCCTCAACGACTTCAAGCGCAACTCTTAATTATTTTATAGAAAATTTTCTGTACAGATCAGAACAATGCTCGACCTATTTAGTACAATTGCCTGAAATAATTAATCATTTCATAACTATAACCCTTCTGTCACTCAGTACTCTGTCAGTATACTGATTTGCTCCGACGGCTAGTAATCATTTCATACCGACAACGGCACTGGTAGCCAGTAATGTTTCAGTACCGACTTGTTCCGGAGGTCAGTAGGCATTTAATACCGAAAACAGTACTGGCGGTCAGTATCGAGTCAGTAGTGATTTTCTTCGGCGCTCAGTAAATTTTATATCGACCGCAGTACTGTCAATCAGTACTGTGTCAGTATTGATTTTCTCCTCCGTTCAGTAATTATTTCATACCGACAACAGTACTGTCAATCAGTACTATGACAGTATTGAGTTGCTCCGACGGTCAGTAATCACTTCATACCAACAACAGTACTGTCAATCAGTAATGTTTTCGTACTTACTTGTTCTAGCGGTCAGTAGTCATTTAATACCGAAAACAGTACTGGCGGTCAGTATTGAGTCAGTAGTGATTTGCTTCGATGGTCAGTAATCATTTCATACTGACAACAGTACTGGCAATCAGAACTATGTCAGTACTGGTTTCTTCCGGCGGTCAATAATCTGTCAATGCCGAAAACAGTACTGGCCGCCAGTACAAGGTTACTTGTAACACTTTGTCAATGTTAATGACAGTATTGACACATTTCCCTTCATCAGTACTCGGTACCAGTACTGGGTCACTACCTGGCCGGGATTTTCTACCTGGGAATATGTATTAAACGAATGACTGACCTGTTCTGTAAACTAGCCAACGTAAAATCATTTTTTTTTAATTTGTCTCGGAAACCTATCTACATATAAAGCAATTATTAAATTTACGATGTGGTCCCTTATACAATATCCCAAATTAACTTCAAATTTGAAACACTCGTCCCCTAATTCATTCAATTTCTGCTAATGTAAAAATTTTGTTAATGATATGATCCACATTAAATAATGCGCTGAGTAAAATAATGTTTTCAAATGTTACAGGTCAAGTGCAAACCTTTTATGTCGAGATAAAAAAGGACAACATGCATATTTGGAAATAAACATCGGATGTTTACGTTTCCCATATAAGTCAGTTCTAATACTCGTGACATTTTGATATTACCACACGATATGCCATTTCCACCTGCCGTGATGATTATTCACGATATACTTTGCGTGATCGCCCATTGATATATCGTTGACACGTTTCAATTTAGCAGAAAAACGATCCTAATGTAGATAATTGCGAGGTATAGAAAATGTATTTTAATAGATAAATTATCCGTTGTCATATAACCATTATCACATTCTAAATTGGCATTCATTTATTGCATTATTAAAAACTGTTATTGGATATTCGATAATTCAATATCGGCCGTTTCCCAATTTTCATAACTTATTTTTCATGAACCTTTTAAACAATTGCATTAGTACAGTATACAGTAATAAAAAATTATTTTCATTACTCCGTAATTTTAATGTTATGCAGAGTACAAACGATGTATGGAAATTGATAAAGAGCCTAGATAATGAGTTTCCCTCGCTTGTGTATTCGTGATACTTACTAAAGAGTTAATTTATTAGTTTCGCATTTTCGAGATACGTTTTGTAGTCATTTTCGTAATAAAATAATGAATTTTAGTCCAATATCTTCTTTTAACCCTTACACGCACATATGTTTCTTTATATGCATAAAAAATGAGTAATAATGTGGTTGCCTTTTAGCACCGAAATATTTAGTGAATTCAACTACATATTAATTCTTCCAGCTAAATCATGGTATCGCTCAAACTACATTTAGGGTGATTTGTAAATAACATTCTGGAAGAGTGAGTGAATCGAGGTAGTTCTATGAGAGTATCGATGTGCATTTAAGGGTTAACGAATATTTTGGGTTTGTCCACATAACCTATAGATGAGAATTAATCAACGAGGAACTTCGTCTCTATCGATTGCGAACATTGAACCCACCAAGATTTAGTGGGTTTGACAGCTGAATTCCATAGGGACCAAGCTGTTGCTTGAATATTGAATGTCTTCGAACTTCCTCAATGCTTCTCTTTCGAATTTCCCACATTTAAGTCCGTTTACCGTTTATCGGTTCTAGTTATTAACCCAAAAATTAATAATTAAAAGAATTAACCTTTTTCCTGAATGGTTATTTTTTTTACTATAGTTTTAAAAAGTTGTAGTTTTTGTAAAAAACGGTTTTAAAAAATGGGGTGCGGGTCGAAATGCCGACAAATCAAAAAGCCGACAGGTCAGAAAACCGACAGTCAAAAAGCCGACACTATAAAAAATTACTGTCCGCTCTTTGTTGTGTCACACAAAAACAATTTTTTGGATGAATCGGCTTTTTAACTGTCGGCTTTTCGACTGTCGGTTTTTTGACTGTCGGTTTTCTGACCTGTCGGTTTTCTGACCTGTCGGTTTTTTTATTTGTCGGCTTTTCGACCCGCACCCAAAAAATGTTCAAGCAGACGAATTTGACGTAAAATTAACTCAACTTTCAGAATCTTTTGTTAGATTTAAAAAAAAACTCAACAGTGCAAACCTATATACGATTATTTAAAAAAAAATACATTTTTCACATTTTTGTTCTTTACATTGTTTTTTCACAATGAAATAATTTCAGATTTCTTGTTTGAAGTAAAGAAATTGTGTCCTCGAGACTGAAACTTTAAAATTTGCAAATTAACATTTTGATTATAAAAGTGAAAGTATCGGAAATAGCTGCTAAAGCATGAAAATATTGGGGAAAATGTTACTAAACAAAAAATTCTTGGAATTACTCAAAGAATATCTTGACGATTTTTCAATTTTTTTTCAAGCTTTTTTAAACTTTTTAACATGTTAAGATTTTCCGAGTATTTCTGGATCAATTTTAAAAACTAAAAACAAAATTTGAAAAAACGTCAGTATATGGTTTGAGCAATTTCAAGAACCTTTTGTTTCGTAACATTTTTTCCAAAAATCTATAATTTGAAATCAAAACTTCCTGAACCTTTCGCGGATTTTTGCGCGTTTTAGCCGCCATTTTGGATACATTCACCTTCATTTCAAAAACGTTAATTAAAGTGCCAATCTCAACGACACTATTTCTTTACTTCAAATAAGAATTCTAAAATTATTACAATGTGAAAAAATAATATAAGAAAAAAAAATTTTTTAAATGCATTTTTTCGGGAATAATCGTATATAGGTTTTCACGGTTTTATTTATTGAAAAACCTAATAAAAGATTCTGAAAATTCAGTTAATTTTTCGTTAGATACCTGTTGTTTTTTTTTAAGAAACTTTTTATTGCAGAAAATACAACCGTTGAAAACTGTACTGAAAAAATATGTAGTCAAGAGTTAATGGGTTCTCTTTAAATTCCTTAGAGTGAAAATTTCACTCTTAATAAAAGAATGGCTCATTTTTCACTTGAAGGTATTTAGAGAGTTAATATTTCGGATTCGAAAGTAAACAATAAAGCAACGATATGTAACTTCAAATGAACGATTATTTGCATTTATTCAAATCTTCTTTTTTAATTATATATTTTGAAGAAATTAACATAATTTTATGTTTTTCCATTTTTTTTTTCTTTTGGAAAAAACATTTCATGGGATATTGTGCATTATCAGGACGAATATAATCTGAAGAATAATGGTACGTAAATAAGTTTTACATTGTACCTTCAGTATCACCAATAATGCGTCAAATGGGACTGCTAATATAGGAAAAAGAAGTACACCATTACGGCGAGAAAGAAAGAGGAGTCAGGCGTAACATGACGCCCACCTATCGGCAGAAAGAAGATCTACTTTTTCCAAGAAAATGTGTTAACCGTGATTCAAATGAATAACAATAATAGAAATGATTTCGACTCAAATTATATAAAATATGATTTTTATTAATTCCAAATAGAATTAAAGCAAATTGGAAGTATCATTTCATATCAATGCAAATAGCTGGTATTTCGTAAAAATGTTACTGAAACGGTTTCAATCCAAAAGTGGACGAAAAGAGATTGAAAATAAAAAATTTGCATACCATTAAATTCTTTTTCAGTTGTCCAATTCATTTGGATTGTATTTATTTCCTGTATTTTGATAGCATTTTTATCCTAAATGTCGGTATTTTATTGCTATTAAATTGTACAAGATGTTCTATATTATTATAGTTTTTTTTAAGCATGCCATTTAGCTATGCGACTAGAATTAGATTAGTTTAAGTAGGTCAGTCTATGCAGCAGCTGTGGATCGCCTTTTGATTATTATCAATAAAGATATATTTTTATTATGATAATAATAATTATTATTAAGGTTATTTTCTGCCTCAGTTTAGTAATCCGATAATTAAGTTTAGGATTGACAAGGTTATAATGCATCATGTAAAATTTAATGATAAATAGCGTTCAAAATGAAAATGTAAACAGTAGAAGTTATTAATGTCTTATGATTAATTAAAATGGAACAGTTTATGGTGAGAACAGAAAAATCACTTGATTTTTAAACGCCTTATTTAAGGACATTAAGGGGTAGCTAAATACTAAATACTAATCAAATTCTCTTTTGTAGACGACGTATTTTCATAAAAAAAATATATGTTTGACCGTAAATTTCTATTTTAAAGCTATTTCAGCTATTTTTTATGACTGTACGACAATTTTCAGTGAACTCGGTTCAGAAATGAACGAGAATTCATAAGAATAAATTGTGTAGACAACAACGTTAATACTACAGTGAAATTTATTCTTGTTTATTCTCGCTTGTTGCTAAACCGATTTTGCTGACATTTGGGGTAAATTCATAAAAAATAAGTAAAATAGCTTTAAAATAGACATGAACATGCATATATATCTTGTTTCTATTTAATGTGCATCTTTTAAGTTAGGAGTTGACGTTTTATCCACTCAAATGCTTTAGTTGTCCTTTAAACACTTCAATAATATAATGTCAGAATAAACATCTTATAATATCTTCGATATTATTGATCATTAATAAGACATATTTCTTACACAAAAATTCTTGAAAAGTAGTAATGTTAGTGATTTGTTTATCTTTCTTAAATATAATAATTGATCTGACTTTTAATTCATTACATTAATTCATATCAAATATTTTGCAAAAGATAAAATGATAACTAAATTAAAACATTCCTAAAACATGAATAACATTTTCAATTAGTTCCATTAATAATTTGCTCTAAAACTACCAGTAATCAATCAATCAATTTTTTTATGAGGCATCGGAAACGAGATATAATATATCAAATTTCCCCAGTTAAGTCATCATCATTTATCAAGTAGTAGACAAATACCACACTGAAATAAATTCTTTTCAATGTAATAAATAATTGTAATCACAAAAGTCAATTATTGTATTTAAAATTCCTTAAAAATAATTTTTCTGAATGGATATAAATAATTCTAAATGTTGCTAATATATTCAAGCAAAAATATGTTATGTATGAAAATACATTTGGTTTAATTAATTCTGGTAGTGACACACGAAAACTTTCTGACTCGTCATAAATCCCTAGAAGCAGTTCCCGATTAATCATGACAACTTTGTATTCCTATAAGAGAATAATGTATAATCGCGAATGACGTTAATACATGGATATAAATCTCTTAAAACATATACATTTTATTTTTATGGTATTCATTATTTTATCCGAATAATCATGTATGTATTAATACTAGAGTTAGGTCTTAATCTGGATCAAATTTACCATTCTTTGAAATTTATAATTTTGAAAAATGATGTTATCAACAACTAAAAATAATTTGAGATCTTATATCTTACTGCAATACTATTCAATATTTATTGTTTCTATAGGGGAAAAAATAATACATCAGCATTTTCATTCAGCTACGACAAGGTTTCAATACAGTTTCTGATTACGTTGCACTTTCGTCATATATGAAAGATATGATGACATAATTCTATTCTTATTATCCTGTTTTAAAATAAATGTAAACATAATACTAAAAAAGTTAATTTAGTTAACACTGTGAAAATCAGAAGTTTTAATTTGATGCTGATTGGATGTTTTATTGAAATGTTTGATGTCAGAAAAACCATGTGCTTAGATAATAAATAGTTAACATAATATTGTCATTGTTAACAGGCTCAAACTAAAAAACAAAAAAATTTTCAACTTCAACGCATGAAAATAATTCGAAAATATTTGTTATTTTTGGTGCCTCCCTTTCGAATAACGTTCAAAAAATGTAAAAATTTAAATTTGATTTCAAAACAATTATGAAAGTTGTGTATTTGATTTCGAGCTTGAAATGACCTAGAATGTATTTCAATAGTGCACTCGATAGTTCTACCGAAAAGTTACAGTTATTCCAATAGTTTTTCAGATCACTGATCAAGAGTTCAAACTTATTTTGTCATTTTGAACTGAAAACAATAAATGTTATAATATTATTTAACAACCCTAAAAACCGCAATTTTTAATCGCCATGTTGTTTTCGCCATTTTGAATCTTTAAATTCCATATTTAGATTTATGATCGTTGACCTGAAAGGCTAAAGTAAACGTATTTAACTTTTCCAGTACACGGTTTGCTAAAATGGTATTTAAATCAAAGTTGAAAAGCACATAGATTTTTTTAATTTGGTTCCAGGACACTTATAGACCATCTCTATATAAAAATTAAAAGTTTTTTGTTACATTGTCCGGTTTCCTTATATATTTCACATAAAAAACAAATGTTATGTACTACCATGTATCATCATCCCGCACTAATACAGCAAAAGTAAAAACAGGGCTTAAAAACGAACTTTACTCATTAGTATATAATATATATATATATAATACTATCGAGCGTAAAAGTACCATCTCACGCACTAGTGGTATAATGTGCTATTATGCAATTCCTACGCAGAAATATGTCGTAACTCTCGTAATGTTGACGCAGTGGAACTTTAACTTACATTAAGAGTTTTAATTAACAACTTTAAACACGAATGGCAAAATCGTATTTTTTAATACAAGGGCGAACAAATTTTGTTTCGTATTTGAGGGTTTTGAGCCATGCTATCTGACAAAGAATACAGCAACTGTATTTTCATTCGCTCAAAAACACTTCTTTACATGTTTGTTTGTACTATAATGCGTAACGTTCAATTTTACGTATTGTTGCCGTGCGTAAAGTGGCACATTATCACACGCTGTGTAAACAGTGTTTAAAAGTAATGAAAAAGTAAGTATTATATCTGATACACGAATGCCAGAATGACCATTGTCAAAAAATAATTTATTTTTACATTTATACTCTTGAGAATATCACAAATGTGAAATATATTTATGAAAAACATATAAATGACATTTTGTTGTCTATTTAGAATCTTTCTCTAACTGTTCTGCCTGGACATCCTTAAACAAACTTTACGAATTCGCGTACAAAAGATGTTATTCGTATCACTTTACACACTAGTATCAAAATGTCCTTTTTTGCGTAGACTCCAAATAAAGGAGCTCAAGATTGATACTCATGATTTATAAACAAACATTTTTAAAAAGCAAAATCAGAAATCAAATATTTTGTTTTGTAAAGTTATTTTTTATGTATTTTGTTTCATTGGATTAAATTGATGAGTTGATTTGTTTTAAATAATTTCAAAGCTTTAATTCATAAAGCCCTTCAAACAGCGATTAAATGTATGTTAAATTTATGAATTCGGAATATTCGAAAATTTAATCGTATAACATTTTCACAAATTACATACATAAAATTAGATTTTATTTCAAGAATATGCGAGTATTATGCATATCGAGCTGTATGTCGGATCTTTTCAAGGGTTTCTTAACCCTATGCTTGCAGACTGGGTCATACATGTTCCTATACTTCATCTAACAGTCCGGAAATTCAATATTTATCCAATTATAAAATATGCGTTTGAATACACTGCAAATTTCTTGTTTTTTTTTTTAATATACCCAAGGTGTATTCATTTCATCCCATTTTTTTAAAATCCTATATTAATTTTTATAATTTATATTAATATTGCATTCGTTATGAATTTTGTATGTTAGTTTCGTACGAATAAATCTACATTAAGTAACGTATAATTATTCCGTTAGTATTGATTACACATAAATAATTATTCTCAATTGGTTTTCGTTTGATATTATAAATCAGCATGATGAGGTCATTATGTTAATTTTCACACAAATGATGTTTACTGTTATAATCTGTAAATTTAATTATACTTTAATTAGTACAGTAGTGAAATTATTGTTGAAGTTTCATTTAGAGAAAAGAAAATTTCAATATATATTTTACATAAAATAGGGGTATTAAAAAATACTAAAAAAAATATTTATGTATAAGAAAACGAATCAGAATATTTATAAAAATGACCAAATAAATAATAATGATTATATTTAACAAATTAAATAAACTACAAATCTAGCAATTTTTTCATTTCAAAACACGTAAAAAAATTGTGTAATGAAGATAAATAAAATAAAAAGAAAAATTTACATTTTATTCGTCATTTTATTAAATAATACTTTATGCATGTAAAATTGGCGCTAATAACATAGTGCAGCAGCAGATGGCGTGTTTCGGCGGATTTCTCAAGCAAGAAATGGGTTCTAAATTCCATGTACGAAGAAATACTTTTATAAAATCGTACTTATCTTGTAAATATATTCGTTCTAAGTAAATTACATCTCCTAAATTAGTTTATTCCATACATAAAACTATTTAAATAAAAATATTAAATATAAATTGTTTTAATATACATAAGTATTGAAAATGTCAACAATAATTGTAACAATATCGATTAAAAAACGCGGTACAATAAATATATATTTTTAAAATGGATATTTTATTTCGTAAGAATATTGTAAAAGTAATTTGTCTAGTATAAGTGAACTTTCGTGTTTCATTAATTTTTTACAAACGAGCTACCACCAAAGTAACTAAGATAATTTACCAGAAAACTTTGCAACTATGAATATATTTCAACTGGGATTTGTATTTGTAGGATTAAAATTTAATTTACTTAATTAGTAATAACATTTACGATAACAGTAAATATTGTTTTATCGAAACAGGTAAATTAAAAAATCCATTTTATACGCCGAGTTGCAGACTAATGTACACAGTTTTCTTCCAGTTTGAGCTTTACTTCTAATTATAAATTGGGATTAACCTTAATTTCTTTTTATTTTCAAATTGCCCGTTTTTGAGGTTATAAAGCTTGGAATAATAACATCTAATTGGTGCATGTTAAAAAAGGTCATACTTTATATATATTTTGGTCGAAAGTGTCGAACCGACATGCGTCAGAGCGTGTTTCCTTTGCCTAACTGGTAACGTTCCAAATTTAACCTTATCGTGTAATTTTAAAAGACATGAAAATGTATACAGTGCAAGGACTTTTACATTAACTTTCACGAAGGTTCAAACGATATTCGCATAGATTTACTTGTGTGATGAAACAATACCGTTTCTACTTGTCGTCATCGAACTTTTGAAGTTCTTTAATTAGCAACTGTTGCGCTCCTATTTTGCAATTAGTAAATGGTAAGATAGCATATGACATTAATCATTGTAGTTGTTATTTTTAAACTATGTCATATTTAAGACAACATATTTTTTTAAATAATAAATACTTTAATAAGTATATGACGAATTCATAAACATAAATTAAGTATCCTATTCTTCAAAGAATAACTTCATTTAAAACGTTTTTTGTTCATAGCATGCGAAAAATTCGACTACGCACCTGGAAAAGACGCACGAATTTTACACATATTATAAAAATACAGTGTTGCCAACCGGTCCTATCTAATCACATCTTAAAATGTGTTGCGTAAAGTCGAACTTTACACCCTAATATCGAAAACTACTATTATTTAAAAGTTACACTTCAAAAAACTATTTGACAGCATTAAATCAGCATCATAAAGGTCCTGTTTTTTAGATCATATGTTAATTTATTTTTCGAGCATTTTTCGAACACTTCTGAATTATAAAAACAAGTTTCTGACTTGTCTGAAAACCGTAGGAAATATAAAGAAATAAGAAAATTTTATATAACCCCATTTACAAATTTGAAAAGTACTCTTTCTAAAATAAAAAGTTGCGTTCCATTCTATCTTCATCAGCCTTAAATAACGGATGAACTTTTCAATAAACTTTTTGATAATATTTCGTCTAACTGTTAGAACGTAAAATTACACTTCAAAAAAGAATGGAA
Source organism: Trichopria drosophilae (assembly GCA_030407085.1). Lineage (NCBI taxonomy): Eukaryota > Metazoa > Arthropoda > Insecta > Hymenoptera > Diapriidae > Trichopria > Trichopria drosophilae. The sequence goes on along the minus strand of CM059585.1, from coordinate 106,598,983 downwards.
ATATTATACCCTAACGTTCAGAATGAATGCGGACTTTGCCATTTCGCTGAATTATATTACGATTATTCCATTTCAAAGGAAGAAAAAAGAACTTAAGGATCATTCTCAAAAGAAAATTTGAATAAAATGCCATACAAGACTATAGTTTCTTTACTCCAAAATACTAAGTGAAAATATCATTGAACTTTCGTGTAACTACCCTTCCTCGGAGTGAACATTTATACCTGTGGTCTTTTAAGACGCCTAAACAGAGAAAATATGTAATTTTTGTTCAAGAATATGATCGTTAAATGTCTGGAACTGAGAATTCATTCTTATATGCTGAATTTTTAGATTATACAGTGAATTCTCACTCTGAAAGATATAGCTTTAGATTTAGATATAGCTATAGCTCGTAATGGAGTGAAAATTGTTTCTGAACGAAAGTGATAATTCACCTCTGTTTTTGCATTACAAGAAGTGAATTTTAAATTCATTAAAAGACAAATATCCATGTACAAAAAGTGCAAATAATGAATAACTAAGTATATAAAACTTTTTTCTGACAATCTGCGTCACCACACAAGACAGGAACTACATGTCCAATCATCTAAAATATTGTTCACAACGTTTGCACATTACAATATTTACTCTGCTGTATTGAGTTGTGTAATTGCTTTGTACATATACTACATTCAATTGCACTGGATTGTACTGGATGTATTAAAGTGCCTTAGAGTATAGTGTAGTATATTGACTTCTATTGTACGGGTTTGTACTGTATTTGACTGAACTATACTGAATTGCATTTAGCTGTATTATATTGTACTGTACTGTAGTTTATTGTAGTGTATTTTGTGTAACTGGATTCTACTATCGTATAGTACTTTGTATTGCATTGCATTCTGTTGTATTTGTATTACACTACAGTGTATTGCATTGACGTATGGTATGTTAATAAATAAAATGTAATATTCTGAAGTGTATTGTAGTGATATGCATTAAAGAGCATTCTAGTATAGTGTAGTAAATTGCATTATATTGTACGCGTGTACTATATTTTTCTCAACTGAACTGTATTGCATTTTATCATATTGTATTGTACAGCATTGTATGTTACTATACTGTGACCTTCTGCACTATACTATACTGCATTGTATTGCGTTATAATGAATGGTGCTGTTTTGTACTAAATTGTATTGTACTATAGTACATTATAGTGTACTTTTTGTATAGAAGTATAATGTGCTGTATCGTTCTGCGGTGTTTGTACTGATATGTATTATAGTGCATTATAGTATAGTGTAGTACATTGCCTTGCATTATACGGATTTGTACTATATTTTTCTCAACTGAACTGTATTGCATTTTGTCGTAGTGTATTGTACTATACTGCATTGTATAGCATTATATGTCTATAATGTACTGTAATCTTCTGCACTATACCATACTGCATTGTATTGCGTTATAATGAATGGAACTGTTTTGTACTGTATTGTACTATACTGCAGTACTAAACTTATAGTGTGCATATTGTATGGAAATGTAGTATGCTGTATCGTCCTGCGGTGTATTGTACTGATGTGAATTATAGTGTATTATAGTAATATATTGTATTATATTGTAAAGGAATATACAATATCGTATTGTAGTGTATTGTTCGGAATTCAATTGTACGTTACTACACTGTATTATACTGTATTCGTCTGCACTGTACTGTACTGCATTGTATTGTAATGCAATGTACTGCGTATCCTACTGTTTTGTACAGTACTGTATTTTATTATACTATACTGTACTGTACTGCAGTGTATTGTACGGGATTCTTTTGTATTTCCCTGGGCTATACTGTACTGTATTTTTCTGCACTGAACTGTATTGCATTATACTACATGTTACTGTTTTGTATTGTATTGTACAGCACTGTAGAATATCGTAATTTATTTTTTTTTAATGTACTGTATTCTATTCTTCTGCATTGCTTTTTATTGTATTTCGTTGCATTTTATTGCAACTGTATTGTGCTATACTGTATTGAATTATAACGTTGTGTATACTGTATTGTACTGCAGTATATTGTATGGGATTCTACCGTATTTTATTGTACTGTACTGTACTGTATTCTTCTGCACTGTAGGGTATTGTAGTGCGGTGTCTTGCACTGCATTCCGCTATCTAGTGTTTTATTTCATTCTATTATATTTTACTGTATTTTACTGGGGTGTATCACAAATTTTTTCCGAGTTCGCGACACATTACAATATTGTCCTTATATACCGCACGGGTAAAGTACCACTTTACACCTTTATGTGTCTATTCATCAGCGCTTTTACTCATGGCTTAGTAACGTCCAGTTAATATCAGTTTGTATATATGTAATCGACATTATATAACACTCAAACCGAAATTGACCAAGCAACCTTCTGTATGCAGATTTTTAAATAAAATTTAAGCCTTGCAAAATTCTTTAATAGCTGGATATTTCAAATTGATAAAAGTGATGCATTATAAAAGGTTGCGAAAGGAGATTCTCTTAAACCGATTTGCTAAAGTAATTTTCTGACAATAAGATTTCGTCTTTCATCTTCATTTTTATTCGTATTTTAATATAAAACGGATGTAACCATAAACGAATTTGAATAGTAATTTTATTGTATTTCATTGAATTTTTTGAAAAAGGTCGACTTTTAGGTTGATTCTCAGTGGTCACGATCAAAGTACAAATTTTATTATTTGTTTATGCAATGATTCTCTTCAACAAAAAGTTGTTTGTTTTGTTTTGTTTTGTTTTGTTTTGTTTTGTTTTGTTTTGTTTTGTTTTGTTTTGTTTTGTTTTGTTTTGTTTTGTTTTGTTTTGTTTTGTTTTGTTTTGTTTTGTTTTGTTTTGTTTTGTTTTGTTTTGTTTTGTTTTGTTTTGTTTTGTTTTGTTTTGTTTTGTTTTGTTTTGTTTTGTTTTGTTTTGTTTTGTTTTGTTTTGTTTTGTTTTGTTTTGTTTTGTTTTGTTTTGTTTTGTTTTGTTTTGTTTTGTTTTGTTTTGTTTTTGTTTTTGTTTTGCTTTGTTTTGTTTTGTTTTGTTTTGTTTTGTTTTGTTTTGTTTTGTTTTGTTGTGTTGTGTTGTGTTTTGTTTTGTTTTGTTTTTGTTTTTGTTTTGCTTTGCTTTGCTTTGTTTTGTTTTGTTTTGTTTTGTTTTGTTTTGTTTTGTTTTGTTTTGTTTTGTTTTGTTTTGTTTTGTTTTGTTTTGTTTTTGTATTGTTTTGTTTTGTTTTGTTTTGTTTTGTTTTGTTTTTGTGCATTGCATTGCATTGCATTGCATTGCATTGCATTGCATTGTATTGTATTGTATTGCATTGCATTGCATTGCATTGCATTGCATTGCATTGCATTGCATTGCATTGTATTGTATTGTATTGCATTGTATTGTATTGTATTGTATTGTATTGTATTGTATTGTATTGTATTGTATTGTATTGTATTGTATTGTATTGTATTGTATTGTATTGTATTGTATTGTATTGTATTGTATTGTATTGTATTGTATTGTATTGTATTGTATTGTATTGTATTGTATTGTATTGTATTGTATTGTATTGTATTGTATTGTATTGTATTGTATTGTATTGTATTGTATTGTATTGTATTGTATTGTATTGTATTGTATTGTATTGCATCTTATTGCATTGTATTGCATTGTACTGCAGCACATTCCGGCTCATTCTGAACTCTTTTTTAGCAAATCAAATATGAAAGAATTTTGCGTGGCATACATTTTATTTAAAAATCTACATATAGAAGGGTGCTCTGATCAATTTCGGTTTGAGTGTTATATGATATTAACTGAACGTTCTTAAGCCACGAGTAAAAGCGCTGATAAATCGAAACATAACGGTGTAAAGTGGTACTTTACCCGTGCCGTATATAAGGACAATATTGTAATGTGTCGCGAACTCGACAAAAATTTGTTATACACTCCAGTAAAATACAGTAAAATGTAATAGAATGAAATAAAACACACCATAGCGGAATGCAGTACAAGTACGGCATTGTAATGTATTGTATTGAATTGTATTGTATCCTACACATGTATCATTGCAGTGCATTCTTTGTATTTCACTGCATTCTGCTGTACTGTATGGCATTCTGTTGCCTAATATATTGTATTGTATTTATTGTATTGTATTGAATTGTACTATCCCAGGCAGCAAAATAGGAAAGAATGCAGAATGATTTCGAAATGTGCTCTAAAAGAAGCCAGATGTCCCACTTTCTGAAGGTTTTCTGACCATGCGCTCATAAAGATCACATAATGACATCATGTTCCGAAAATCCTCAGAAAGTGAGATATCTGACTTCTTTTAGAGCACATTCCGACTCATTCTCAACTCTTTTTTATGTTACTATCTGGGATATAATATTGTGTTGACGTATGTTGTATTTTACTGTAGGGTATTGTTTTTTTCTCCAATGTATTGTACTGTACCTCGCTGTATTGCGCTATACTGTGCTGTAGTATACTGCACTGCACAATGTTTACAGCACTCTACTATCCTTACTGTCCTGTGCTGTAATAGACTCTACTTCAGTGTAATATGCTGCACTACATTGCATCGTAGTACACTGTAATGACTTGCGCTACACCGTATTGTATTATAGTGCACCGTACATTATACTCCACTGTACTGTACAGTACTGCAGCTAGTGTATTGTATTGTATTGTAATGAGCTTTTTGTGTACATTTTGTTCTCAAAGAAACACACGAATTCTAAGCTTCTAATTTCTCCTATTCCTAATTGGGAACCAATACCGAAAATTACACCGTTAAAACGAAATGTTTAGATGAAATATGAAAATATAAAAATGAAAAATGCCATCTAAACATAAACTAAAATTATCTGTATATTCAAATGTACAACGCCAGCAAAATACACAGAATATCGCTCAGATATTCCGTTCTATCTGAATTTTCTCGTGTAGCGTATATCGAAAAATAAAGGTAAAAGATCTTTGAATCTCTGATTGCCTGCATTATTCTCCTGAATGTACCATGTCTCAGTTATTTACGCAAATCTCACACTGTTTATATATCTGAAATCGTATACTTTTCACAATACTATCAGTGATAAAAACTGCAGTTAATGAAACTATACTCCGGTTGTTGTCATCGGAAAGTAGCAACAGTGGTGTACTTTTATCATCTAGGTGACCTATTTAAGTTTTTGATACACTTCACACTAAACCGTGTAGGTGTTGCAACTTCTTTTTGTGTGTTCTCAAACAAAGTAATACTTTCTCACTAGGAGAAATTATTGTCGTTATCGCTTGATTTAAATTACATTATTTGATAGCAGTATCCATTTCATAACTGTAAATATTTATACTAGAATTTGATAGAATTATATTAATTTAGTTAAATAGTAAGAATCAATGCAGACATAAATATGATGCATGATTTCGTAACTCGGAAAAATGTTTGTTTTTAAAGATAAAGTTATATTGTAGTTGAAAAGTTTTTCTTTTACAAAATTTTATCGTATTTAGGAAATTATAGAGATAAATCATGGCACTAGGTCAAATAGAGTTTTCTGAATTAAACAACAATATTAACTAAATAATGATAATTACGTTCATCGCACTTAACAAATAATTATTAGCAATAACGCTTTATACTGTACTACAGATGTAAATTGTAAATGTTAGCAAAAAATTGAAATTTTCATTTTTAGTTCAGTACAATGATTTATTATTAATAATTAAATATTAATTAAATGTATTCTCTTCTGATCAACGACTATTTTTTTGTCTTTTTTAAGTGAAACTCATGTGCACTATACAAAGTTATTTGAAAATTTGTTGAACACGAATTTTTAGTTGCCACCCCGGTGATATGGAAAATTGTTTACGATATTATTGTATTATATTGTTTAGGTTTCATCCGGACCAATTCAAGCTATCGATTTCGGTTTTCGCTTTTGTTTTAAAAATAAAATAAATTATTATTAAAAATCGTATACAATATTTCTTTTTATTTAACACAGTAAATAAACTTTTTTAAACCAAAGTTTTAAATGTTTTTTTTTAGTAATATTAATTACTAGAAGAAGTATTTCGGTAATTTTTTCTAGAAAATTCTTAACTTTCAGAATGGAATAATTTTGTCTGTCTAAAAATTGCATTAATTCTAATAAAAATGTGGACGGCTGGATATTTTTCGGGATGTAATCCTAAATTTTCACTCCGTAAAGTGTTTTCACTCTAGGAAAATTAGAGAATCTCGAGCATCTCTCGAAGTTTATTTTTTCAGAAAATATCTCCTTCATTACGTTGTATTGTTTATAATACAACTAATTCATTTTTAAAATTCTATTAATCTAAAAATGAGAATTGATTACCTTAAAAATATGTTTTGAAATATACTTAAATTTACTAATCAATTAGTAGTTTTTTTCGGTTTACTGGTGTTATTATGTAATGTACTAGTGACCCACTTTTTTGTAGTCTTTAACTAATTCAACTTTAGTGTGCAATTTTTAGCAAGTATTTACGTGGCTAGATGTATCTTATATTAATTGTACAAGAGAAAAAATACTTTATGTAAAATGAAATGTGAGCGATTCTTCTGAATGATGTTTTTCAAGAAATTTAATGATAAAATCAACATGATTAAACCACATGATTCATTGGTAAAGCATGATATTCAAAAACAGTAAAGTCTATGCCGAATGAAAATTGAGAGCTACCCTAGTGCAACAGTGAATTTTCAGTCTAATAAATTCGGAGAAGATGTATCAGACAAGACAGATAGTAATTCCAAAACTCTGTGATAAATACATTTCCTCTCGCGTATCTCTGTCGACGAAGATAATACAGTAAACAACTAAAGAAAAATAGACCAATCCCCCATTATTTATTTTTCAAAAAATACCACCTTGTTTCTCCTTTGCATAACACCACATGATAGAAAGCAGATGTTCAATAACTCGTGCCCGACGAAAATATGGCGCATAACAGAAAAGTGGATTCTGTAAATTTCGGTTTTCGAAAAATCCCGTTACGACCAAATTTGGGTCAATATTCGCGGACAATAGATTTGCACGTTGACGACGAGGACGACAATAACATTACCGGCCTTAGAATGGAAATTCCAAGGTTTCCTAGATCAGAATCGCATGGATGCACCTAAGCTGCACCGAGGGCGAGAGCCCAATCAATCCCCCAGAGCGATTGGTGCACTCGCTCCAAAAAAGTGGTGGAGATGGAGCGGTCACGGATTCTACGACGTTTTCGTCCGATAAACGAATATGTCGTTTACTCACAGCGAACAGCATCTCGTGCTCAACATCGACGTTTCTTCACCGATGGCTCCATCCGTCGGCGAAGGAGCACTTCCGATAAAGGCGTGGTTCTTTATGGATGACCAGGATGTTGGACCTCCAAATCCAAACCGACGACGGGGGATTTCCCGAGGACCACGTGACGGGACTGCGGGCACCAGGTTCAATCCGTCAAAACGGCAAAGTGCCGCACGTGACGACGCGGATGTTCCCGACCGCGGACAGTCGGCGACAACGACATCATTGGTTCTGCTTACTGCCGCTTACTGGGCTGGCTCTGCGAATCTCCCGGTGTTGCGGCTTCATCCGTTTTATATATAACTGCATCTGTATGCAATCCACACATACAGGAAACTGGGATGTGTGCAAAAGGCGCCTGCGCTCGACCCGACTCTCGTCTTCGCCGCGAAACTCCTCGACCCTTTCGATCTTCCGTCGGCAGGATTTCGACCCGAGGGCATTGCTGCGAAAATCCTACATATAGATGTAGGCATCCATTTTTTTGCCCTAAATCTCGAATTTGACAGTACCAGTAGGTCAATGCACGAACAATTTCTTGAAAATTTGGAACGTTACCACATTTCAGACAGCCTGTACACAATTTTTCTGAACCAAACAATTTAAATTCATTAGAAATTGTCACCATTTTGAATTACATTAACCAAACATTGGTTCTCAGTTATGCGAATAAAACCCTGCTTAACCCTTATTGACCCAATTTGTCCGTTTTTGTCCGTCAACTTTAAGCTCCGACAACTTTTTGTTATTTATGCTTTGTAGGCGGGTATTTTCGAGGGTGCTCTTTCAGAATCCGGATCGACAATTTTGAAAAAAACCACCCCTTCCTACCCTAATTTTCAATTTAAAAAAAACACGATTTTTTAAGATATTTTTTTTTTAAATCGCATTTTCGGTGCGAGAGAGGTCTTGGCGATAGCTGAAACCAGAAAAACTCCTGCTCAAAATGTCGAAATAATAAAGTTATGCATATACAAAATTTATTTTTCATCATGAAGGGGTTGTGTGACCACCCCTAAAATAAAATATTTACAAAAAATCGCTATTTTACGGATTTTTCTGAAAAATAATTGTTTCGTCTTTTGAAAACAGGTAAAAATAGGGAAAACATATCACAGTATGGTTATATAAACGATAGTTTCGATAAACGATATATACAGTAGTCCCCATCCTAAGTTATACTGTCGGTTCTTTCAAAATCGCGGACGATTCTCCAAAGTTATAGCCCCTCACTATCCCCACTCCCGTATCTTTGTTTATATCCATGCAATGGGTGCTTCTGTGTGCGAGTGTCGCGAAGCGAGTGTGGCTCAGCAAAACAATGTGGTGAGGGAAGAAGAGGAAGAAACTGGTATAACTTTGGAGCAGGCAAATCTATAACTTAGGATAGACGTGTAACTTTGGATGGTATAACTTAGGGTGGGGACTACTGTAGTTATATAGAACGATATATGATGCCATGCGCCTTCCGGCATTGTCTTTTTTTATGTAAGAGTATAAAAGCTGCTCTTATTTATGGCTAGAACTAAATTTATTTGCATTTTTTTCATATCGAAAATAGTATGTTTGAAAAACTGCCGATTTTCACCCATTTGGGCTATATTATGGGGTGGTAACGAAATGTAACCTTACATAACAAAAAAAAGATGTTTTCTACTATCTGCGATGTTTTCCCCCATTTTTACCTGTTTTCAAAAGATGAAACAATTTTTTTTTCAGAAAAATCCGTGAAATAGCGATTTTTTGTAAATATTTTATTTTAGGGGTGGTCACACAACCCCTTCATGATGAAAAATTAATTTTTTATGTGCATAACTTTATTATTTCGACATTTTGAGCCGGAGTATTTGTGGTTTCAGCTATCGCATCGAAAATACGATTTAAACAAAAAAATACCTTAAAAAATCGTGTTTTTTTTTTAAATTGAAAATTAGGGTAGGAAGGGGTGGTTTTTTCAAAATTGTCGAAACGGACAAACAGGGTCAATAAGATTAAAATTAGGTTAAAATTGTCTAAATACTGGTCAGTTTCAGGACATAATTTATTTACATATTTTATAAAACCACGTACAAAAAGTAATTAGTTAGTGCCGATACCCTTAGTGCAAAAAACTTTTTCTGCCGAGTTAATAGAAATTGACGATTTTTAATTCATCTTGTATATTTTTCCGAAATTTCATTAAATTTTTTGTTATACTCTCTCAATTTGAAACGATGAAAATTCTCTGCTTTTCATTGTTTCGACTCTAGTACTATAAAGAAATTATTAAAAACGAATAAAAAATAGACAAAAATTGCTGCCACTTTTGCTTCCAAAACTGTATTTAAAAAGAGAAGGATAAGGGGATAAAAGAACAATTTTATCTAAATATGATATGAAATTCATAATTTGCAAATCTCAAACCATTATTTTTTTCAAACTCAAACTCAAAACTCAAACTCAGGAAGGAAATCGGTTTGATTTTAGTAAAAGTTGCCCAAGGTTTTATATCCGTCATACGGAATTGTTAAAAACTGATCTTAAACTCCTTAGTAAAAAGTTTCGTAAGAAATAGATTCATGTTTAAAAAACTGGTCCACCATTTTGTACACGCCGTATGCGATTTTTAACAAATGATCTTTGATTTGTGACCAGTGGTCTTAGGAACCCCCTAGAAACAAGTTCCAAAGGAATCGGAACTTTTAGTAATTTTGGATAATTTTTAGATTTAAAATTCATCGGCCATTTTGTATACGACATATTGAACAGTTGAAAACTAATGTTTCATTCAATTGTAATTAAAAAATTACAACTTTCGTGGGAATCGAATTCTTTTTGAAAAACATTGTCTAACATTTTGTACCCGCCATGTTTAATGCTTGATCTGCCATTCCAGGAATCTTTTAATAAGTTTCATATAAATCTGATTGATATTGAATAAATCGACCATATTCTGTACCCACTGAATCAAAATGTTGAAAATTTATGTTTGAATTTTGTCGTGATCAGAGATCCTATGAATCACCTATAAAAAAGTTTTTTAAAGTTGTCCGCCATTTTATATCCGCCATATTGAAGTTTTCAAAAATTATGTTTAATTCATGATCAACGACCCCATAAGGAACTGGATTCATTTAAAGAAAAATAGTCAAAAATTTTGTACCCGCCATATTTAACTTTTGAAAATTGATATAGAATTAGTCGACCATCATTCTGTACACACTAAATAAAACTATTGACAATTGATGATCCTTAGAATCCACTAGAAAAAAACAATAGGATTGAATAATTGAATTATGTGTAATTCTCGATCACCTTTCAAGCCGACCGCCATTTTGGATCTGCCGTATTTATATAAAGTTGTTAGTCAATTCAAAAACCCTCGGATATAACGTATCATCTAATTTCAGTTTAACCAGTTTACTTGAATCCGTCATTTTGATTTCAACACTTTTTTCGGATTCGTAATCATCAACCCCGAAAATTCTCAAATACATAGTTTTGTCAAATTCGATGTAGATTTAAAGATTTTGATCAGCCATTTTGAATTTCAACATTCTGACTTTATATCCTTTATCTCTGATTGTTGTGCTCATATGTAATATTTAACAAAATAAAGAATTTCCTATTACCGTATTCGGTGCAGTTTAAAAAAAAATAAGTTTTCTCGTTTCGTTGTAAATGCCAACTTTCGTACGAAATCTCTTTGAGTCAGACATTAGCATGACAATGAGGATGACTTGGCGTTTGCGTTTATACGTTCATTCCGCGGCACTTATATTATTGACAAATTATTTTTGAAAATTTGTACGAATATATTATGTCACACATTCACGTAACATTATCCAATGCAACGATATCTTTTTTGTTTTCATGATAATTTAATTTTCTAGCATATTTGCAGTAGTTCTGAATTAGTCAAAGCAGTTTCTGATTTTAGAAGAGAAACAATTCTGAAAAATTGAAATAAATCCATTCAATGTGTTCATTAAAGGCACTTTCAATATCATATTTATACGCGTAAAATAAGTGCTGAATATAAATCGCGACTTGCTGATTATATCGTCACTGATCATTTAATGAATGAATTTTCTACATCACACGGTTACTGGCACTGCCTATGTTTTACAATGGTAACCTGTGTCTAAGTTCTTGAAGCAGAAAGGGGCGGTGCTTAACGAGCGCTGCTATCGGCGGGTGCCCCCTTCTTTTTCCTTCAGCATTAAATTGTTTAGGGAGGGGGAGTCTACTAGCGTACTTCTCGGTTAGTAGTGGGAGGCCCGAGTTATGTTGGCGCAGCTTTGCGGATTAGTTTCGATAAGTGGACACATGCCATATGGTGGTATGTTCCGTGTTGATGGCATTGATATATAGACGGAAAGCAAAATTTGGCCATCTTATAGAATATTTGTGTATTTCAGCAAAGTATTTATACTAATATGCAAACAGCGAATATTTGTCTAGTTTCGTGCAATGTCATTGCGGGGCTTGTCATTATGAGTCAGGACAAACAACACTTGCGAAACCCGGCCTTTCCAAAAAAAAAATGCTGCCTGAAAACGAAATCGAAAATATGTTTTTGTTTTGAATTTATCTCAAATGTCCCCCACTCACAACTGGTGTTGCATGTAACAAGTTACATACATTTATTAACAATTAAGCTAAAAGTTGGTAGATTTATAAATTTTTGTGTAGCATGTGTAAATAGATACTGTTATTCACATTATTTTCAAACGAGACCGCAAAATTGAATCACTATGCAACTTCATAAAATTGCAAAAAAAAAAGTAATTATTTTTAATACACAGGCTGTAGTAGAATTTGTCAAATGGAAGTCGTTTCAGTAAAGTTTCAACTTTGTATTACGTTATTAATAAATCATTGAAATGAAGCGAAGTCTAATAATAAAAAATCAAGATTCGAGTTTACCTATATTGCATCTTTTTCTCTTTCATGAAAACTGAAGCTAGATTTTGCATTCAGGTCTGACGTTATATATTGATGGATGGGATAAGACAAAAACATCTGTTTCGAGGGTTCGTGTGGAAAAAATGCAAATAGGTATCAAATGGCATAGATCCCTATCTGACGGCTACTACGGACATCTCGTCAAGTGTGATTTTTATGAAATAATATAGTTGGGTATCCATTAGACAGCATGGTGTGGAGTTGAGGGCGTCAGAGATTCAATCATAAGTTTTTGGAGTAGATTAGCTTAATGGATGTACACGTATGAAGAGCAGGAGAGAATTACAGGGGCGGTATATATTTATTTAACAATCATAGTTTAGTTTTTTAAACATTTGTCGGAAATAACAATTATTTACTAAAAAGTACATGTTTTATTGAAAACATCAAAATTTGGAATGAAAATGGTTAAAAAATGTTAAAAGAGATATTTGTGTACTGTTATAATGTCGTGTTGACAACAAAGTTAATTTTGTTTACTACTGAGATAGTCATAGTCCTGAAAATGGAAATGTAAACAAAACTGACCTTAAGTATTTTGACTGTAGAATAATCGAAAAATACGTCATAAGTACCGACACAATCATGAAAAAAAATAAGTGAGAAACTAACTCAGTGATCATTTTTAATATTTACTGAACTTTAGTATCTTAATGCTTGGCCTACTTCGTAGGTATAGAAAATTCTTTGTAACAGTGTGTTAAGAGCTCAAGAAGATGATTTGTATGATTGCTGTAAGATTATATCTCTAATATTTAAAAAATGCATCAATTCTCATAGTTTTCAGAGTTCGTTACACAAAATTAAAAAGAACACATTATGCATTCATTTGGGTTGTTTCTAATTTTAATTATTATTCTATTTTCATGGATGATGTTAATCGATTTGCTAATGAATATCTGGACAACAAACACGAAAAAAACTTTTTATGTCATAAATTATAATATTTTTCAATAAATATAAAGATTTAATTATCTTATGCGCTGTTAATTATGATGTTCACCAAAGAAAAAATGTAATATGTGAAGTGCTAGCAAAGTGAACTAGGCTTTTACATTTATTACACCTAATTTGTTCTATTTTAAACATTTCTAGACCAAAACTTCCACGCTAAAAGTTAGTGAATGAAAGCTTCTCGGCAAATTTTTAAAACTTGATTAAATTTGAAAGGATTACACTCAACAAACAGCTGTTTGGAAGCAAATTTAAAAGTGCTTTAAAATATTGATATTAAAACAAGCTTTAAAAAAATATCAAATTATATCACCAGACGTCAAATTTAATTAAAAAAAGTAAAAAATAGATGTTGAAATGCAAATAATTATCTTCTAACTTTCTTTGTTTTGTCGGTGCTTTAAATTTGAAAAAAAGTATTAACAAATCATTTATAATAAAATTTAAAACAAAAATTAAAAAAATCATTAAAAAATGCATCAAGCAAAAAAAACTCTAAACCGTCATGTCGGTTCGTCAAAGTGTTTTTTTTTCATTTGTGTGTTTGTGTGTTTGTTTATTTTTCTTTTAAATTATATTAACTTTATTTACAATTATTATTATTATATTAAATATTATTAAAAAATTTTATTTACTATTTCCTTTTCAAATTTCATTGTCAAACACACCGACTAAACGAATAAAGTTTATTATTTTTAGTACGGCTATGGAAATAATTATATTGCAATTACAGATTTTGAAACATATTTCAAATTATTGAAGAAAATGAAAATGGAATAAAGAATGACGCAGAAATTGAATTAGAATATGATTACTCTGTAAAAAGGAATTCTTAAATTTTTAAGGTTCAACATTTTTCAGCTTCAAAATGGAAGCTGACACATTTCAAAGTTTCAAAATGGCACTCAAAGCTTATTTTGTACATTATTTCTGTTAGCCAACCGATAGAAGTTTCTAAATCGGCAAATGCTCTATAACTCTAAATTTATGTTTTTGGGTCGGTGATTACAAATATGAGGTCACATTTTTTTTAATTCAAAATGACGGATCAAATATGACGGACGACATTTCTAAAATATTATCGAATTTTCTTCAAAATGATCACTAAACCGTTTTTGGGCCTGCTGATTACAAATATGAGCTAAGATAAATGATCGATAATTTAAAATGGTGGATTATTTTGGTCTGCTTTGGTTGTTGAATGTTTTTAGCCGCCAAAAATATGGACGTTGCTATAAATGATATTGTCATTACTATAAAACAAATGCAATAATTACAAGAATGACGAAAATCCTCTTATCCTTGTATATTATTTATCGTACGAAAAATTTAAAAACGTTAAATACCTCCTGTTACCGTATAACAAAATATTTGTACTAATATATTTATGTGCAAAATGTTTATTATAAAAATGTACAAGTTTTATATAAATATAAAATAAAAACATCGATGTCAGTTGATTTATACCGATGAAAATCCATTAATATTTTAGAAATGTCCGTCGTTTTAATTTGGAAAGTGTTGCCTCATCTTTATAATCAGCAACCCTAAAACCATAAATTTAAAGTTATGGAACAATTGCCGATTTAGAAACTTCTATCGGTTTGCTAACCAAGAAACAATATATAAAACCAGCTTTTTGAGCGCTGTTTATCACTTTGTTACCAAGGTGCCATTTTGAAATTTTGCGTTTCTATGTATTCGGCGTTGCTCTTTTCTGATGTAAATTACAAATTTAAGAAAAATACATATTAAATTTTTTAGAAAAACACGATTTTTTACATTCATTTTTTATTAAAAAATCACTTTCACCTTGGTGAATGGCATCAGGGTACATTCTCTAAGGCGGAAATTTTAATCTTGAGGTGCCATTTCAAGGTGAAAGTGAGGTTTGAATTTTTTTCCAATTTTATTACAAGACTCTAAAAGAATACACAATTTCGCTTCAGACATAGTTGTAATAAAATTTTTGGATAGGCGTTTGTATACAAATTATCGATGTCCAAACTGAACCTGAAAATGCGTCCATTCCGACATTAGTGGATTAATATATTCCTTTTTTCGTGAAATTGATAATTAAACTATTTATTTATTTATTTTTTAAAAGGTTCAGTTAATCAAAGGCTGACATTTTCTAAGTGGTATCATATTTAAGTAACATGTTAATTTTATTTAAATAGTCATCTTTAGATTAGATGGTAATTGTTAGAATCTATTTTTCTCCGTAAAGATCGGAGAGAAGAAAATATTTTTTTTTTAATTCACGGATAGGTACAAAACGTACTTTTTTTATCCTTGCGAAAACGTATCAAACCATAATACAGGCTTATTAAGTTCAGTATTCTGGATTAAATATAATAAATGTTACGTAATAAAAAAAACATCTACGTAATTTTAACAATTTATTTTATGTAAACAAACTAGGGCTCATAAAAAACCTATATACAATAACAATACACTCTTTAAACGGTCCTCGTGAGTCTTTTTGCCGCAAGGGAAATCCGCTTGCGGCAAGCGGAAATTCGCTTACCGCAAGTGGAATAATTCCCTTAACCATATAACAAGAGGATTTACACTTGCTGAAAGAGGATTTCGCTTGCGTCAGAAGGACATTTTAAGAGTGTAACAAGTACTAAATACACGGAGAAAAATGACTCCGCTGGATTAGCTGATTCATATCAGCTAAAATTTTCGGCTGGAATTGCCGAAAATATATGCAATTTTAGCTGTTTTGATTCCGCTAATGTAGCCTTAACCCTATTCAATTCGCGCTTAGCTCTAAATTTCCGCTACATTAGCAGATTTGTTCCGTTAAATTTGCGGACTTTTTCAGTAAATTTAGCTGAAATTATCGGCTATCCCTAACGGAATTCCAACAGCTGTCCCTATAGGATAAAATTGGTAGAATCTGCGGATTTTTCGGCTGATTTTGCTGATTATTTTTCTCCGTGTATGAGAAATGTTAAAACCAGAAAGGAAAAAACCTTCGTTCATGTCTTAGAAATAGTTGAAACAAATAGATAACAATAGATAACCTTATGATATTTTTAAGAAATTAGATTACATCAAAAATGCAAAAATGTATATTACAAAGTGAAAATATGGACGTACCTAGTTTGGCGGTTTCGTTAGCTCCGTAACTCGAAAGTAAACAATATTAACACATGGGTCTAAGTTATATACTAAATTTGGTGCTTGTGCTACAATAGAAATATTCTTAATTTACCCTAAAGAAAAACTAACATACTTTCTAAGAAAGCTGAAAGTCAACAGCATCATCGAAAAAACGTTCGTAGCTAAATCTAAATAAACGTTCGGCACAAAGTTTAATTCTTCAACAAGTTTTAATCTTTGCATACGTTTTGAAACTGAAACTTTGACAAAGAAAACGAACCAAGCGTGTAGTTATTTTCCGAGTCCCCGCTTTGAAAATCTCAATTTTAGTCACGCAATTTCCTTACAATTCTTATTCTACGGTTTCCTTGAAATTTTGTAACAGGTGCATGTTTGAAAGCGTTTAACTATTGAACAAGGTTCTGAATGGTATGTGTACCATTTTTAAAAGAAGATCGTTCCTTATTTGAAACGAATTCAAAAGTGGTACTTTTTTTATTAAACCCATTCTCATTGTGTACAATCCATTTTATTCGGTTTTATTTCTTAAAGCTATTTCTTTAAATGGATAGTCCAATGTTCAAAATATAAACGATTGTATCTTACAATTTTTCAAATTGTTGACTCTGTATTACGTACTTTAGAATTAGGATTAGAATTATTAGATATTGTATCAATTAAAGAATATAATGTTAATATTATTAATTCCCTTTTACACCAAAATTAGGGTGCGACACAAAATCCCGACAAATCACATAACAGACACTTCAAAATACAAACATTAAAAAACCAGACATTTTAAAATACAGACATTGCAAAATACAGACAAATTATCTGGGTCGCCGTCCTTGAAGTCTCACTGGAAGGTCATTTCAAGGTAAAAAATGTTTTACTAAAAGGTAAACTTTGTAGGCCACTTGAAGGTCAATTCAGTTTGACCCCCGGATTATTTATTATAAGCACATTTCTAAGTCAATAATTTGGCGCTCCTCAAAACCCCAATAAATCACAATGCAGCCATTCAAAAAACTATACATTTCAAAATGTCCATATTCTGAAAATGTAGTTAATAATGGACTTCTAAATGTGCTTTAAATAAATAATCCGTGAGTCAAACTGATATGACCTTCAAGTGGCCTACGCAGTTAACCTTTTGGTCATACATTTTTGACATTGAAATGACCTTTCAGTGAGACGTCAAGGGCGGCGTCCCGGATAAATTGTCTGTATTTTGAAATGTCGGGTTTTTGAGTGTCTGTATTTTGAAATGTCTGGGTTTTGAATGTCTGTTTTTTAAATTGTCTGCTTTTTGAATGTCGGATTTTTGAGCTGCATCCCAAAAATATTTAGTGTACTATCACAAATATTATAGCGGCTAAAATCGGAGTACAATGGTTCGCGTTATGATGTACGACGTTCAGTCAGATGCTCGAATGCTTTGAATAATTCTACTGTTTAGGTTCAAAGGGAAAAATTTCGTCAACTGCGCGAAAACAAAATAGGACATCGCGCCACACGGTGGACAAAGGAGACACTGCATCTCATGTTAATCTTGTAATTTATGCAATCTTAGTTAGTAGTGATGAATATTATTACTAAACAAAACATATTAGCACATATGTTTAATTCAAATCCGATTACTTGATAATACTTGTAATATTTATTTATATCACAGCCCTTAAATTATAAATAAGTACATAACTTTACTTATTTTACTTTTTATTATGTATGCTCACATAAAACAAATATTTTTTAAATAAATCTACATTGTCAACAAAAAGTTCCCCTACGAGTGATGAAGTTATCGTCAGTTACACTTTGCAAGTAGAAGACCCTTAAAGCATATGTGTCTGTGTGAAATTCAGGGGCCTTCTTTTTTGACATCTCTGTTTAAAGCCATTTTTAAAAACGATTTTTCACCAAGATGTCAACGTATAATTATAAATAAATATTTCCACGAGAAAGCCAGTGGAAATATCTACAAAATCTATATGTGAACGAATTGTTTTCCAACTATCCGTGTTATCGAAAAATTAACAAAAAATGACAACATTTGAAAATTCGAAAAAGTGAAAAAATACTCTAAAAATTTGTTATGAAGGAATACAATTTGTCGTATGGGTTAAAAGTCAATATTTATATACCTGAATGATCCATTATTTGCGAGATCAAGTTCTTATTGCATGATTTTAAAAGGTTTCATTTAAAAATAAGAGATGCTACAAAGTAGAAAAAACATTTGAAAAAAATCGAAAAATTCATTGGGTTTTTGAGATTTTTCAGGATTTTAACTCATATCAATCGAAAGAGCATACTCAAAAATAATTCGTTATAAACCACATTTTTGGTCGATTAGTACCGCATTCCAATTATAGTGTTCTGTCACATCATGATTTTTGTTAAACATTTTCGAAAATTTCGTGATTAGTATTCATTTCCAAAAACAACGCGTCCGCAATTTCGCACCTATAGATTCAACTATCTCAGATTCCGCATGCGCGATGCGACATTGATGCTGAGCATCTTGTCATGGTCAAGGATCGATTGCCTACGTATGTGTGAATGCCAATTGAATAGCTCCAGTTCTTTCATACAAAATATAACATTAAAAGTGAATTTTTGTTTCAATACATAAAAAACTTGTCTTTTTTATATTCATATATAACGTTCATATAATTAATCTAAAATACCTACCTAATATAAGTATCTAAATACATGAAAAACACTACATACATAAAGTCAAAAAGTTTGGAGTCACTCGTTTAATCTTAGAATAGATATGATATTTTAATCCTTTGGTAGATACATTATACCCTATGGAATATATCATTAAGTTCATCTCGAATTAGGAGTAGATTGTTTACTCTGAAAGACTCAAAATTGACGTTCACATTGGAAATTTAAGCCTTTAGATTGGTAGTTACTCTGGGTTCATCCTATCGATTTTGACACCTTATAGGAATGGAATTACACTCAAACAATTTTAGTGTACATTACGTCATAGAAATGTATATATTTATGATATCTTAAAAGTGTCTAAAAATGCAAATGACAATAATTTTATACTAAATTTTTTTCGTGTTATTTTGATATTTTTCGTTCATCTAGTATGTCTCTACTACAATGATGAATTTTAAAAATGCGTGCAAAAAAGCAATCATAGAAATAGCAGGAAAGCCATACTAAATCCTATTTAGATTTTATGTTCGCGGAGGATAATTGCTCGTTCAATATATGTGCATCGAGCTTGGGTATTGTGCACGGCGCATATACAATAGGTGCATGGCTGATAAGATGTTAAAAAATGTATGCGTACGGTCTTATCGATGATAATGGCGTAGCTGCCGGCATCTCGCGGTTAAAACTCGCATTTATATATTTCTATGCGGGTTCTTACAGGAAATAAAATGATGATAACAATTAGAACCCATGCGATACTTTATTAATGAAATTATTCCTGTTTTAATTTAAAATAAATGTTACGTACGTATTGATCTACAGTCGTGTATAAAATAAAGTTCTTGTTACGAAGAGACGTTTTGTATCTTTCTTTCCTTCTAAATTCCTGGGAACCTTGGTTAAGGTCATGTCAAGGTGAAAGTTTCAATAGTCCGAATATGGAAAAATATTTTAAAAAAGTATTGCCTAATTAACTAAACTTCGTATCTTTCTGATATTAGGTTTAAAAACAAAATTTTTGGTCCAGATGCTATCAAGGTCAATTTCAATGGTGTTAATAAATAGCTAGGAAAAAATCCTTTTTTCGTATGAAGACAATGCAACCGAGATATGTTCTGTATTCAGACTATTGACCCTTTCACCTTGACATGACCTAGATCATTAATATCCAGGTCTCGGTCATGATATTCGGTCTTAAAATGTTGTGTTCTTTTCGAGTACATGAAAAAAAAGGTATTCTTATTTTAAGAAATAGCCTTTAATTTTGAATAACCTTGAAGGTCATATTCAGGGCCAAATTAAACGATATCATTAAATAAGTTTATTCAACTTTGAAGACATAATTTTGGTCATAGATTTGGTAATTTTAACGTAATGAACGATTTATACCTTTTGTAGACCTCGAAAACGAGGCGTAAAATGGACATTTTACGCCTACTGAATCATAAAGTACTTTTTTCGTAGTAAACTAATTATCCGAGAACATTTTTCTTCATAATAGTCGGCGTTTCGACAATTTTGACGTCATTTTCAAACCTATTTGAGGAAATTTTTGTTACAAATTTTACATTATCTCAGTTTATATCAAGATATTGAAGTTTACTAAATGTAAAGTTAAATTGGTAGTAATGAAATGTCGTCTGCCGGTATCACAACAGTCGCTTTACAACTCATAAAATGCCGATACTCTAGTAAAGTATTTCTCGATACACATTTTGATTTTACAATATAAATGATTCAATTTTTAAAAACGTAAACAAAATTAAACGTTTTCTACTATATAGAAAATTGCTATACCTAAATTGTTTGTCGAAATCGATATTAAAATGAAAAAAAAAACACCCCTAATATCACGTTTTCATAATTTTTCATAAATGTCTTTTTTCATAAGTCAATTTTTTTAAGAAACTGAAATTTA
Organism: Trichopria drosophilae; assembly: GCA_030407085.1. Lineage (NCBI taxonomy): Eukaryota > Metazoa > Arthropoda > Insecta > Hymenoptera > Diapriidae > Trichopria > Trichopria drosophilae. The sequence continues at coordinate 106,578,045 of CM059585.1, read as the reverse complement.
CCATCTTACGTGTCACAAACTCGAAAAAGATTACTTTAAAGTTACATATGAGTTAAAAATAATGAATTCCTTATTCATTGGCTTAAATTTTTGTTTAAAACAGGATTTAGAGTAATATTAATTAGCACGCTTTGCAGACTTGATGATGTAATAATTTTCAGATTTATCTTCTTCTGCGTACTGGCAATGTCAGTAATATCAATTTTAAGAACAAATATAGTTTAGTAAATGGTAAAAGTTTATAGTATCATACTGTCCATTTATCTAAAAAAGATCCATAATTCACAAAAAAATTGACACTTATTTCCTTAGTTTAAGACTAGGGAAATAGAAAATTCAAATTCGAATCTGAAAAGTATTTTAGATCAAAATCAAAGATCAAAGTTAGAAATTAGTGGTTAGAAAAGAAAACAAAAATAAATGTGTAAAAACAAAGTGTACATTTATACATAACAAATATTAGATTGTCTCATGTGTTCTAAATGACTAAATTATGAATACAATATACTTCTATGCATAAACAAATGATAATGAAGTAGAAAAAATAATCATAAGAAAGAAACGATTAATATAGACAAACATTTTGGAATTATTGATAATAGTTTAAAATATGACTAAAATATTCAATATTTGATATACTATTCTTGAAAACGTATTTACATTTTAATATTGCATGAAATATTAACTTCCATAAGTAGAAAATTAAACCACTAAATGTTTTATAACGAATAAATGAAGTTAAATGAAACTAAACGAATAACACAAATATCTGATGTGAATGAAAGACATCAAAATTAATAACAAGAATTCATAAATAATATGTGAAATAATGTAAATAACAAAAACAAAAATATCGAATGGAAGAAATAATTGACCGGCAATTGCTTAAAAAAAAGTGGAAAAATGAGGACAACAAAAAATGTTTGCCTATTATAATATTTAAACGAAACTACTTTTGATAACGATCAAAAATATTGGAAAGAATAAAGAGTTATTACTGAAAATTACAACACAGATTAATTTTTTGTAATGTATAACGAGAAATAATTTAAATAGTTAAATTGAAATTGATTACGTTGGAAATATTGAGAATGTATTTAAATGATTGATTCACTAATTGATACATTGATTGACAGAAAGCAATCGTCGAAGACCTCTAATCGACATTGAAGATATGCTTAACACATGGAATATAAATATCGGAGTTTTATATCGCAAATTAATTACTTAAAAATAGTTAAACTATGTCTCGTAGTTTCAAAACAAAAGATAAAATTATTGATCAATTTTGCTGTGAATAAAGTAAATGGAAGATATACCAGCTGGTCATAAAATCAATTATAAATGGGTCAAGTTTTGAAAAAAATCATTCAACAAAACTCATAACATAAATAAAAAAATTACTGTGCGTTCGAGTGGCAACCTAATGGTCCTGGGTTCAAACCCCAGCGCATCGAATCTCTGGTGTTTTATTCGCCCTTTTTTTAAAGTTGAAAAATCATTTTAAAAAATTATATAAAATGACAAATTTTGATTGAATTTTTAAAAAATGATTTATGGAGCAAATCCGAAAAAAGTGATAACCATAAATAATGAAAATATTTGATAATTTTGCATTAAACCAAGTTCAAGAATTTGATTCAAACTTTCGTATTAATTATTTCCGCGATTCGAATGTTTGGCACAGCAATAGTAACAAGTTAGTATTACGGATTTAGAGCTGCTATTTGAAACATCTTTAAGTAAGCAATCGGACACGTGATTCAGATATGTACAACGTTTCAGAGGTTACTTTTGTTGAACGCAGACCTATATGAATCTTTCCTGAAGTAGAGTGTTTAGGTGAATAGTTGCGAACTAACTAAACGCAACATTAAAAGCATCTGCTTTAATAATTTTTCATAAAAATTCTGATTTTCCTTATTTTCTATGTTGAATAGAAAATTACTATTAAAATACGGCATTTTTATTGTTGTTAAACGTTGTGTCAAATTCTCCCCATTCTCCCTACTATAATCATTTATGTAATTCAAAATAGTAAAATTAACTACACCAACATAATTAATACGTAACTATGAAAGTGTTTTTTTTTTGTTACTTTCAGGTCTATAGCTCACATTGAATTTGACATAAACAGAGTTACAATAACATCGCAAGGTTCTTTAAAATAGCAAATAAAAAAGAAAATTGAACAATTGCTTTGCATAATTAGACCTTTTATTTATCATGAACACAAAAAATTGTTTACTAGCACTTTCGTCTGCATTCAATGAAACAAAACACAATTTGACTTTTTTCTATTGAAATATAAAAATAAAAATTAGTCATATTCTGAAACAAACATAGAAAATATATGTGGGTTATCTTAGTTCTGCATCAGAATCACAATGGTCGAATATTTTTAACTTGATTCATTAATTTTTATGACAAAATATTTTTCCGTTGCGGCTAACGTGTATTTTTTAACTGAAGGGGTAGTGATATTTCTACAAACTTATAAGACATAGTATTTCAAATTCAATTAATCGTAAGTGATTCCAAATGGAATTAGAAAAGTGGACTTTATGAGAAATTGTGTACAATGATATTAGACTAGCCGGAAACTATGTGACTAGAATAAAAAAAACGCCAAAGAAAAATAACAAACGAAAAAGAAACATTTTAGATAGGCTTAACAATTCGCAGAATCGATATAAACCACATTTTTGACTATATCAAAACGTCAAAACATCAAAATATTAGCTATAAAAACGAATAATAAAAAACACAAAGAATTAGATTAGACCATAAATATTAGAGTTGCCAAATCTAACTTCAGAAATTTATATTTTATTACTCATAAGTAGATATAAATAATTTGAGTATGTTTGAGTTACAACAATAGATGTCGTCTTCTTCTCGATACAAAAAATGGATTCTTATCCCCTTACATAATTCCATTGTTATAATGCTGGTCCCTAGAAGTCGTCTTATATACAATCATCCTGGTTAGTTGAAGTGGATAAGTTTGGAGTTCTCTGGCCATGTATATGTTGGAGGTTAAATATTTCTCATTGTGAAATATAATAATTGTATTTGAGGAGTGTGAAGAAATAAGGACGTATCTCGAAAAACAGCGAAACGAGATATTCCTGTTTAAAGTTTTATTTTATTGATAAAACGACCGAAGCAGTTAATCGGTTTTGAATACAGATTTTCGTCATACTTTTGGTATCATAAAATAAAACTACATTATTTAAACATTTAAACCAGAATACAAAATTTTACACGTCCTTTTTACTGAAAACAAGGTTACTTGACAAAAAATTCAAATATTAACAAATATAGACTTGTAAAATTATATTTCAAACTTTATTATAATATCTTTACAGAATATTTTATCAATCTATATGGTTTTCATATTAAAAATAATCAACACAAATAATGAGGAAAGTCCCGAACTTCTCAGTTATTTACAGTTGCGACACAAGGAATATCTCTCTTTCTTTTTTTTGTTCCGAGTATTCGACATCTTCTCAATACCATAAATACTTCGTAAAAAAACGAAATATGTTGTTGAGTAAATAACCTGCAAGGGCTGTTGACATTCGTATCTTATTCTTCAGAATTAGAATGTACACAAAGTTTCTGGCTTGTTTACATTGTTAATACAAGAATCACGTATTGTGAGTACCCTTAAATATATGATTCGATCAATGGACAGTCAAAATTAAACGACCTCAAATTAAATATTATGAAATGTAAAATATCTTAATCTCGTTATACGGACATATTTAAATTCAATTGTAATATGTTTGGTATGATACTAGTATATTTAGATAGTAATTTTATTACATTAGTCATATTGAAGTGTTTGTACTTAGGTTTATGTGTGTAATTATCTAAATTTCTTTAATTTATTTGTGAGGCACTTTTAGTCCATATATTATAAAACATACAATATAATGACAATAATAATAATAATAATAATAATATTAATATTATATAACCTTAAAAAGTAAAGAATATGATTTGTTCTCAGGCTTAGACCACACTATTGTTAGTATTTTGACCCTCTGAATATCAAAAGTTGGAGTTCACGCTCTCATTTCCTGGCCAGCCAGGTCATCACTCATCCCCGGTTTGCGCACTATCGTTAAGTGTCTTCTTGTAGATCCTGACAAAATTCTTCTACCTCTTCTGCATATAAAACTTTGAATGATCAAACAATTTGTTAAAGCTCTCGATAAAGGAGGATTCTACTTTAAATTCTTGAATAACGCCCTTTGAAATATAACCCTAGTTAAATTAAGGGAAGGTACACTCTAACATTTTTAAGAGGGTTCTAGAGCGGACCGACGATAAAGTAGGAATTTTCACTTTATTCAATTTTGAATTTGTTCAATTTTACTCCAGATTCATGTTTAACGTCCTCAGACACATAAGAACCGATTGTTTTAGCCAGTTTTAATTACAAAACGTAATAAATGTTTGAAGAAAGGAGGTCGTAATGTAGTGTTACATATGTTGCTGTAATGTCTACTATTTGCTTTTTCATATGAAAATTTGTAGTATTCATGAAAATAATCGCAAACAGCGACCCCAAAAACTTTCATGAGCTTATCACAACTTTTCGAATTTTAGTCAACCATCTTGGATCCGCCATTTTGAATTTTGTAAGAATTAACATCAGATTCATTATCAGCGACCGGAGGTTCCCGAATTTACCAATGCCGAGATTATACGTGTTATCAAACACAGCTCCGCGAGGGTTGTAAAACCAAAGTGTAATACGTATAACACAGGTCTGCAAAATTCACTTTTTTTTTTTTTATATCAGAGTGATTTCCGACGTATTTTTGTATGCTGAACACGAATCTGAAGACGAAAAATGTCTATCACGTCATCATTTTGAGAAAAGTGGGGACAAAAACACCAAAAAACGTGTTTTTGGGTGTCTTTACCCCTAATTTTCTAAGAAGCCTGACGTGCAACAGATCTGAATTTGTGCTCAAATTAAAGCTTGATTCTTCCCCTACAAAAATCATACACGATAGTTTTAAAAAAAATTTCATAGTTTTGAAAAAAAAATGGTTTTAACCTTGCTATTCCTAGTGACTATGATGAAAATGCAAATTATTTAAATACATTGAGCAGAGCTCATACAAACCACTACTTGGGTTGGTGTTTAAGAATCCAGTGTCGCTTTTATAAAATTCAAAATGGCGGATCCAAGATGGCGAACGTAAAAATAAAAAATTTAAATTAACCTCATGAAAATCAGTACTCAGGGTTTTTTGGGTCGCTGATGACGAATCCAATGTTAGTTTGACAAAATTTAAAATAGCGAATCCAAAATGGCGGCCGCAAAATAAAAAAATATACTTAGGATCTTAAAATCACCACTTCATGGTTTTTTTTTTGTTCGCCATTAGTAATGCCAGCGGTTATTCGATTTTGTTTGCATTTTCATCATAATCATTAGAAATAGCAAGGTTAAAACCATTTTTTTTTTTCAAAACTATGAAATTTTTTTTAAAACTATCTTATGATTTTTGTAGGGGAAGAACCAAGCTTTAATTTAAGCACAAATTCAAGCTTGTAGCACGTCAGGTTTCAGAGAAAATTAGGAGTAAAAACACCCAAAAACGCGTTTTTGGTGTCTTTACCCCCACTTTTCTCTAAATCATGACGTGATAGGCATTTTTCGACTTCAGATTCGTGTTCAGCACACAAAAATACGTCGAAAATCACTCTCATATTAAAAAAAAAATCCGTGCAGACCTGTGTAATTAATACAAGTTATATACTATTTGTGACTATTAATGAGATAAATCTGGGTAGTGTACTATATACATTTTGACAAAAAAGGATCTTGCCTCCACCAAGAGGGCTTGATAGGTGTTATAAATAAGAAATTATTTAGAAGCAAGAAGATATAAAAATAGTACATTACGATACATACGTTAGTGATAGTTATCACTAATCTGCACGACTATCATATACTATTTTTTAAAAAACTGCGCGGAAAATTACCTATATCCGTTGTAATAAACTGTGCGGTAATATCAGAGATGAGTTGGCTTATACTCCCTTAAAATATTACCAACTCACTGCACGAACTTTCCACACAATAAATAAAATTCTGTATACATTTAAATAAGAAAATTTAAATGCAACATTAAAGGATTGCTTCTTGACCGCTTGTATATAAATTAATAAATTTGCGAATTGCTTGGTGAGATGGTCCATCTAATAAATGTAGGAAAACAAAAACAAATCAAAAATATCAGACGAATTGCGTTTGCAATCTGCGTCTTGCGCTTTAAAATTAGATTTTTATATACAGGGGATCCTTTGTCTATGCCAACCGGCTAATAGTGGATTCATGAGTTGATTCTAAGTAACTTTCTCCTGTAACAAAATTGGATCTGAGGCTCAGAATTTAAGTGAAGAGCCATTGAAATTTAGAAAAAAAAATTACATTTTTTGCAATAACTCGGCTTCTTTTCAAGTTATTGCAATGAATGAGGGCTCATTTTCAAGCCCTACAATTCATTCCTGAGAACATTTGCGGTGAATATTTCTGAAGTTACGGCCTCGAAAATGATAAAAAGGCTAATTTTTGCGGTTTTTTGCATCTAACTCATTTCACAAAATATCTAGCGGAATGTCAAACTAGAAAAAGTTGTAGAGCTTGAAAAGACGAAGAATTTTCCCCCTCATAAGTTCGTTTTTAATGAAAATTGAGTTCGCGGGAACACTTTTAATGTCGCAGAATTGACGAAAAACGCGTTTGGTACTGACGATGTGGGCTTGTCGCCAATATTCACCGCAGGACAAATGTTCTTAGGAATGAATTGTTGGGCTTAAAAAAAGCTTGAAAATGAGCCCTCATTCATTGTAATAACTTGAAAAGAAGCCGAGTTATTGCAAAAATATAATTTTTTTTTTAAATTACAATGGCTCTTCACTTAAATTCTGAGCCTCAGATCCAATTTTGGTACAGGAAAAAGTTACTTAGAATCAACTCAGGAATCCACTATTAGCTAGTTGGCATAGACAAAAGGATCACCATGTACATGAAATTTTAGAATCACCTACTATTGGGTTTGTAACATAATATAATATCTCTTGCGCTCAAAAATCAAACTATTGAAAAAATGCGTTTCGCACCAAGATGCCGTATTGTGCTTATCAGCAGGGTTTACGACATCCTTACCCTGGACGCAATAATAATTGTTTAGTATGAAAAATCTAATAAATTCAAAACTCCTACTTATACAGCACGGGATTATGCCGCAAAGTAACGAGAAATGACTAAATAAACGAACTAAACTTTACTAGTTTATAACGTTATATGTAACCATGATCTAAATAAAATTCTGTATACATTTAAAATTTTAATAAAAGTTTTCCTACATTTATTAGATGGACCGTCTCACCAAGCAATTCGCAAATTTATGAATCTTTCCACACAATGTTTGAAAAATGTTATTATATGTCGAAAGTTACCGATACTTACGTATAAAATTTGATAAATTGTTTCCTTTATTAAGTGGTGATTTTAACCCTAAAATGTTATTACTAATGAGACTGGTGACCAGAAAATCGTGTTCTGTAAATTATAATCTTTAAATCATCGTCAGGCTGAATATAAAAAGATTATGGTGATGATGAAAAAGCTTCAATGTTTATATCTTTATCACAAAAAATGTTCTACTTAAAAAAACTATTGGCATTTAAGAAAACAAGAATTATGTAACGGATCATATTTAATTCTGAACCAATTTCATCTAACAAATTTTATATGGTAACAGTTTTTATACATCGACATCAATACATTTGTTAGTAATAATGTCTGCCATTCTGGTAACTCTAAAACACTTGGAAACTAACGACAACCACATTCAAGAACCACCATGTCATCATATCCATACTGATAAGTCAATGTTCCACTGCCATCCAAATACAACAAACTCGTAGGAGCTAATCTGGTTGGTACACAACATGCTCTGCCTATTAATTTCCCACCATCTCGACCTTGGAGTGCGGAATGCACCAGGGTTTGTACAATAGCATGTTTGGTTGGACTTAAGTGTTCACCAAGAGGATACAGACACTTTCCCACACACTGATACGCTTCATAACCTGCAGGTGCAACTATCCATTCGTCATATGAAATTGTCGCAAAGTCGACATATAGTGGACGTCGTCGACATGCATTTCGTCGTTTCCTCCGATGACCACCATCATCATCCCACACTACACGTTCTTCGGGTTCATCTTGATCCGAGATTGAACGAGTTTTTCGTCTTTTTGGCTTGTTATATTTCAATATCAAAATTGGAGCATTGTCGCGATACACGTTTCCAACACGTCCACGCACAAAAAATTGAACAAATGTGGTCGTCGTTTCTTCAACAATGTTGGTGACATTGTACGCTTGCCAGTTGCGATAATTCCGGTACGTTTTAATATCATCTTGTAACTGACCTTTGTCCATTGCTCTAACGCGTAATATCATTCCTAACATTCCAAGTAATTCGGCTGTTTCTAAAAGTTCTCCAAATTTTGGAGGTGGAATTGGGAATTCTACCACCTTTCCTCCTTCGAACACTGGACCGGAAATGTGCCTCGGAAGAACCGCTCTTACGACGTCAGCGTCAGATTGTCGTTGGTACAACTGCATCATAAATCTAGACGCAGGGCTTTTATACCTTCTTCTGCCTCTCTGATTGTAGTTTAGTGAAGTATTATTGAATATTTTCTGAGAAACTAATGATGCTGGTGGAGGTAATGAGACGTCTAGTTGAATGGAAGCTTTGGTGATGACGCTCACAGACAGTGCATGAAGATGAAAAACTGCAGTGATCCAAAGATATCCGAAACTAAAGCTTCCCAATATTAAAAGTAGCCAGTACCTCGATTGTCTCCACATTTTGCATTCCTTCACGATGTTCTCTATAAATTTTTAATCTATTGACCACATTTTAAACGAATTATTCAAACAGCGACTTTTCATTCATTGTTCCATGAAAGAACTTTTTTTCAAATACTCGTTTGCCGGCAAAAGGTGAACTAAAACTCTCTCGTTTCGATCGACAAGAGCATTTCATTCTGATCTCCAAATAACAACCAATGAAATTTCAAGTTTAAAGTTGTAATGCCTTATCAGCCGCAGGCCTCCACTTGACCGAACATCTACCGTCCATTCAATCATCCACGAATGATCTGCGATTTTCTCGTCATTGCTACATTCGGCCAATTCTAGGGTATTTTTATATTACATTTGCATTGTTGCTTAGAAAATAATAGTTTGTGATTAATGCCCCAGTTAACAAAAAATGTCGTCGCAAATATTATTGTCGTTTATGACGTCATAGGCAACGTAGAAGTAATTGCTCTTTTCAAAATTACATATAAGAAAGGTTCAATCTTAAATATTCTCAAAAATATAGGCTTAATAAATAAAAGCAGTAGATAATGTTGGAATAAAGGTTTAATTTCTGACGGTTCAAAAATTATATCGAAATATAGTGATTTGGACAAGTGGGGAGCAAAATAGGTATTTGCCCACGTCTGCGGGTTTCACGTCCTGACGAAACGATGGCGACAATTCAAATGAGTCTGCAAAATCTATTCCCCATTGTTGCACATACTTTTTTCAAATACGAGAGCCTGCTATTTAAAGAGGGTTGTATCTCACGATATAGGAAGCAACATAGTTCTTTGCACTCAGAATGTGAGAAAATTATTTTGCGCCCTAGGCAAAGAAAGTTCTATTTTGCTGCCGCGATGTCGAGACGCTTTCGAAACGGTTAATGAATTAATCAATTTTTATCCTTTTTTATACATATCCGATTACACATTAAATTATTTCAGTGTAAGAATTCTTTTTCATCGATGTTTATGCATATTTATATCTGTCTTGGCTTGGAGCCAATGTTGTCATAAACTACTTCAACGTTTGGATAGAAATGCATTAAACATATTAATAATAACATTCGTTTAATACATTTTAACCGATTCAAAGTGCGAATAGGAATGAATTGCAATTTTTACTCCATTTTAATTTACTCCGATTCCGATTACTGCGATGAAAAGTCAAATAATAAAATTCTGTTTAATTCACTTGGGAAAAGTATTTAAAACTAAAAAACAACATTGTCATCAACTTTACTTAGAGTATGTACTTAAATAGGGTGAATATCCGAATTTATGGACCACTAAAACTGAATAGACGATCATTGTTATTTATTATTAGTATGCGTTGCACAAATTCAGAACAATGTTTACAATATTATTGATCTTCCAGTGTTTATTATTTTGTAGAAACAACGCCGATTTTTAATTAAATTGTTAAAAGGGCACGCATTAAATTTAATGAACATGTGTAGGAAGCAAATTTCAATTCCGACATTAAACGTTTTTTAATGTCAGACCTTAAATTTAATGTACACAAAAAATGCCATGTGTGTACTATAAATTTATTATCATTGAGCATAGAGTTTTATGTATGTACCCACGAAAAATGGATTCATGCCACCGAATAGAAAATTCGCTGTAAAAATTCATTCAATCTACTGCAGTCTTGGTAGAAATTCAACCTAAATATTAGCCCGTTTTTGGCAAATAAACTTGTGTGCTGGCCAGGTTTCCATACACAATTTAACAAAATCATTGATTATTGTTTTTCAATACCTTCTTTAGATAAAATGTTGACAGTTTTTGTTCTCTTTCTACAAAAAAGTACTGAGAATACTTAACACGAGCCACCCAAATTCTTTTTTATCTAGTTTCTAGAAGATAATTTAGGTAATGTTATGTAGATATTTTTTTCTTTACGATAACTTAAAAAATGTCTGGACACTTTTTATGTCGTTTCTGCTCGGTTTTCATACATTTGTTGTAGTTTTGGAATAGAAGTTTTAAGTGTGATTAGAAAAAAGATTGAGCTTCGTTCAGCAGCTTTAATACGAGTATAATTCTCATTATCATTCGTCATCCTCATCATCATCCTCATCGTCATTATCATCATTATCTTCACTACTATTGTTATTCTTTTCGTTAACATTTTCATCAGTTACGTCGCAGAGAGTAGGATATCTCTACTAGGTATCAGAGAGTAGATATATACCTTAGCACAGGCACATAGGTTTTCGTCATAACTTTCCTGAAATGCTTAATATAATTTAACCGATTCTATGCGGCCACTAGCGGCAGAAAACAATATGATTATAACCACACGTGAAAGATTTTACCAAACTTACACAATACAGACTTCTAATTTAATACCAAGGTACACTTTTTCCAAGAACCGCGGGAAATGAAAAGAATAACAACCGTGAAACGTCCAAGTAGAATTTGTACCCTGGTTGTATCTTGGATCCGACCGGGATTGTCACGCTTCTGCGACTACAGACCAGTCAGATTTGATTTTACCGGGCCCAGGTAGCAATTGACCACCGGCGGGCTACTGATTAGGTACTGACTGCGGGAGTTCAGTACTGACCGTCAGTACTGAGTCAGTAATGGCCCACCTCCGGCTGGTAACTCGGAGTAGAGCAGTACTGGACCAGTACTGATTTCCGGTATAATTCTTGAGAATAAAAAAAATAATTTATTATTGTTGTTTCTCGCATTATGTATTTCACATTTTATACTCTATTTTCTTATAATTCTAAATAACTTGAAAATATAAATATGAAAAAGATTTTGTATCCACCGGGATTCGAACCTACGACCTTTAGATCCTAAAGCACCCACGCTAACCTTTACGCCACACGCTATGTTGCAAAACATAATTTCGGAACTGATACATTAAGATACATCCAAACTTTGCAAAGTTGGATTAAAAAAAAATTATATATATTAATTATATATATATAAAGATTTTGTTCGAAACAAAAATAGTCGATATTTCTCAAATGAAACCCTGTGTACTATTATTTTTAATTTTCTATGTGAGGAGGGTACTAGCAATGGGGGTAAAAATAAAAAAAGTCGTAAAAACCTCGCATAAACTTTTATTTGTTGAATAGAAATTATTACACAAAAGAATCTCTAATTTGTCTCTAATCTGTCTAATTATTTTTTAATAATAAACATTTCCCTATATATTAATTAAGTTTCGGACATTGTTACCGACTACCAGTATAGAGTCGGCACTGATGTGGTACGGAAGTCGGTACTCACTCAACTCCGTATGTCAGTACTGACGGTCAGTACTGGTTCAGTACTTTACCGGTGGTGTAGCCAGTACTTATTCCGCCCCATAAATCAGTACTGCGTTTCATTACTGGGTCAGTACCCAGCAGACCTCCGAAATTGCTACCTGGGGGCTATGACCGGAATCCGACCCGGGTACCCTCGTTGTGTTCAGAAAACGATTGGATTGGGTTGGGCCTGCTAGATTCCACCAATAACCCGACCCAATTTTTTAATCTGGTTAACCAGGACAAATCCCGGCTGGGGTTTATTATATATATATTTACATATAGGATTTAATTTTGTGCGTAGAATCCGAAGTCAGAAGTGGCCTGACTTAATAATTTCTCTTGATAATTGCTTGATAAATGTTTTTCCGCAAGTAATCGTCTAAGGAGGACATGGAATGCGCTCCCAAAGCAATTCTTAACAATTGATACCATATCTTTGTTTATCAACGCCTGCAGGAGTGAATTCCTTGTCGCGCACTCCCCTTAAATCTGTGTCATACAAAGTTTTATTATGTTCTATAGTTAACATGTGGCGTGTCATTTTTATTTGTAAACATTATTATTACCGCTGCGGTTCTCCCCTCACTTTTATCGATTTTAACTAATTATGTATACTAAATGTGTGCGTCTAATTTTAATTTCTAAATATTTTAATTGCGTTATTTATATAATTTGTTTTTATGATCTGCGTACTTCATATGTATTTTGAGGGCGAATACGCCCGTAAATAAATATATAATAATAATAATACTCTTGGTAAGATGGCGGACGAGTGACAAGTGGTCTTTTTGCCGGTTGTAAATATTCAAAAGTTTTAACGAAAATACTGTGTAGATAAATCATTGAGTAGGCTAACGTCTCGGGTAGACTTGTATGTGCCTATTTTTTAGGTGTGATCCGAGGAGTCGATCCGTCACATACTGAAACGGAAAAGTGGCAATGTTTTGAGGTTAGGTTACCACGTGCTTGTAAGTTTTTATTTCAACTTTAAACTCCATAATACATAGTGTAATTTGGAGTAATCATGCCAACCGACTCAGATGGACGAAAACAAGACGAAGAAAGTTCTTCAATATACGCTTGTTGTGGTAAGAGAAGAAATGCTACTTATGTATGTGTTAACTATGGTGCACTGAAAAAAGTGGGAAGTAAAATTACATTTCAGTAATGTAATTATTTACAACGATTTTCGTGGTCAAATTACACATTTGTTGTAAGTTCTCCAACGATTTCTGAAGGTGTTTTACCATAAATAAAGTAATATTACAATAAAACTGTAATTTTACAACAAGAATCATAGGACACAAAAATAACAGTGATAATTATGGTAATTTTCCATCAGAAACTGTAAAAAATTTTACATTGTTTGTGTAATTTTCCTTAGAAAATCACTGTACATTTACAAGCTCCACGGAAATTTTACACCGCTTTTCAAGGAAATTTTACATTGAACAGGCTATACTTTACCAGGTATCGGTAACTTTCCTGCGATTATCAGTGGTATTTTTGTGTCCTACGATTTTCGTGGTAAATTTACATCAACACTTTTTACAGTGTGGTCAACACCATAAATGTTGCAGCGAACGGGACTTGAGTGACAAGATTATCGACAAAGGATGGATAAATTGTTGTGTAGATGAATACGGGGAAAAAAATCCTGTATTAGAAGCATATTTCAATGAAGAAGTAACCAAACTAAAAGATAAAGTGTCTACATTGCAAGAAGAAATAAAAATTAAAGACTATGAAGTTGAGTTACTAAAAAAAGGACACAGTAAGTTGAAAAAAGCATACAGGATCTTGGAAAACAAAAAAGCAAATGATAATATGCCTCAAGAAACTTCTACTGATCATAAAAACATTTCAATGCTGCAGGAAGAAAATAACCTATTAAAAGAGAAAATAGAAGCACTAAATGATAATATTAAACAGTTAAATAAAAATAACGAAACTAAGAAGTCCCAGGAAGGCGACAATACGATCACCCATTTGCGAGAAAAAAACTTACTATTAGAGGAACTTAACCTGGATATTAAGGATAAGAACCTATTGTTAATAGAAAAAAATGAGTGGTTAACTAAATCCATAACTGAACTAGAAATACAAATGAGCCTAAACAATACCTATGCAAACATAGCCGCCCTGTCCAAAAAACGGAGCAAACACGATAATTAAAAACGCTATATCGGAGATACTATAATTAAGCTAAAAAACAGAAATCAAGACTCAAAAACGACTAGTGTAGAGGTTCAAAATGCGGTTAACCCGGCCAACTTGAAAATACAAATTAAAAAAATTACTGAACGCAAAGATGGTTCTGTAAGCATAAAATGCTTTAAACAACACGATAAGAAAATATTGCAAGATGAAATTGTGAAAACTTTAAAGGACACATACGAAGTACACGAAACAAAGCTATAAAACCCTAAAATTAAAATCACAGGAGTAATTAGTAATAAAACTTTAAGCGAATTCCAAACCGAAATTAAAAAGCAAAATTTTGAAAACATGAGTGAGTCATTCTTTAACGTAACTTATATAAAAAAGCAAAGGAACTCAAATGCAAACATAACATAAAGATAGCTGGAAAAAACTTTAAGTTAGCGATAGGGTGGCAAATATGTCCCGTATATAACGACATCAACACAAGGAGATGTTATAAATGTTGCATGTATGGACACAGTGGCTCAAAATGCAATAAAGATACAGTAACCTGCAAATTTTATGCAGGAGAACACGAGTATAATTCATGCACAAAGAAACAAGAAAAAAAATGTATCAACTGTTTAGAAGCAAACCGTAGATTTAAAACAAATCGACCTACGGACCATTATTCTGACGAAGAAGACAAATGTCTAACATACGCCGATAGAAGGAAATTTTCGAGATTTTTAAAATCGTCGACTTTAGGAAGAAAATGTATACAACCTTTTTTGTAGAGAATTTCATGCTCTATCTTTTTTGTTTGAAATATTTTTAAATAAAATTTGTATTTTTCAAAATAAATGCAAAAAACTACGAAGTAACTTAATTGGGGCTAATTTTTTTTAGTAATGGACGGGTGGATCTGCCCCAAAATCTAATCAGATCTAAGTTATGTCAAGACACGTATTTTAAACAAAAATTTATGTCGCGAGTTATCGCGAGACAAAAAAACGGGACGTACGTACGTACAAGATCACGGACACACATATTTTTATTGTTGATTTGGGTTCCTTAGGGTCTGAAACGTCGGCATTTGATGAAAAACTATAGGGTAATTTTTATTCCCGAAGTGACCAAATTCAATACTTCGTCCAGACTTAGTCTGGGTCGAGGTAATAAACTACCCAATAATGGTCAAATAATCTGTTTTATATTCACCCAAACATGGCAAATTTTTTGGATATTATTGATCCCATAGAAATAAACTGTAAAGTAATAGATTCTAGACAAAATCTACAAAATTTTATTGATACGAAAAAGGGTTTCACGATACTACATATAAATATTAGAAGCTTATATAAGATTTTTGAAGACCTTCAAGTCCTTATTCACGAAATGAAATATGTTGACATAGTTATTTGTACTGAGTCATGGAAAATGTATATAAAATGTAATTATTATAATAATAATAATAATTTGTTCTTGAACGTTTCTAAGTTCGCTGAGTGCAAATATGAAATCACAAAATAGACTGTTAAAATAGATTTTTCAAACTGAATTTTTTTTAACAGAAATTTAATTAATCCCAATTTTTATGTAACACGCATATAGTCCACATTTTCATGTTTCCAGTATACTTCACGTTATTGCGTGAAGCCTTAAATACATTCAATTCAATAGTTAATCCGAATTTCGGTTAGTCAGAAATGTCGTGTTCAAGCAATGTTATTTATCCGACTTTTCTTAGTAAATAAATCAGATATATAAAAAAAGATATTGTTGAAAATATATCCGGCCAGAAAATCAAATATGTAAATAAACATTTTTTACGTATATTATTGTAGTTGCTGGTTTTTGCGAAAATATCTACTGCGTTTTGCGTACGCTATTTTAATCTTTTCTTTTATAACGGTGCGAAAATAAAGTACAAAAATCGTGGGCTTCAATTGTAAAATGATTTTTTAATTTTATATTTAACAAAATTGCGTTGCCTCGTGGTCACTTATAAATTGAGAAACATGCGTACTTTATGTCGAAGCGTTGCCTTTTCAAACGGAAACGAGACTGACTATTTTCGTGTATCAATGTGCGCAATAACAATATTTCTTTCTTCGTATAGCACCACTACATTATATCCAAAAATGAAAACACCCAATACATCGTTGCCCGCAGACACGTACATTTTTGAGCGCAAATAGCCGAAATATAAATAAATGATCATAAGTCTAATTTCAGAAAAACAGAAATTATACTACATTAAAGACATGTTTTATTTTAAATGTCTGTAAAGACGAAATAATGCAAAATAATACTTTTATTATTGATTGATTTAGAAACATAATTATTGTATTCAACAAAAACTTTTGATAAAATAAACTTCTAATAAATGAAAATAGTCCAATAAAAAGAATTATTATATAAAATCAAGATCATGTTAAATCTATTACTTTCATTTATTCAGAATTTTTGAATAATATTCTTATACGTGTGTCACTATTAAGAACGTTTATTTCGCTTGAGACTTTAACCCATTAAGTCCTGAATGGACGTTTTTTCACTACAATTTTCAACGGTTGTATTTAGTGTGAAAAAAGGCTCTAAAAAATTTGAAAGAAGACATATCTGACGTAAAATTAACTGAACTTTCAGAATCTGTTATTACATTTTTCAGAAAATGCAACAGTGAAAAACTATATTCGATTTTTTCAAAAAAATCATGCATTTTTCAAATGAATTTTTTTTTTCATTTCGTCTTTTCACATTGAACTTGTTTCAGAATTCCTCTAAACGGTAAAGAAATCGTGTCCTCGAGACTTAAACTTTAAGATGTGCCTATGTCCATTTTGAAAATAAAGGTAAAAGCATCCAAAATGGCGGCCCAAACACAAAAAAATTAGCGAAAAATTCAGGAATTTTTTATTCAAAGACGATCGACTTTAGGAAAAAATGTTACAGAACAAAAAGTTCTTACAATTATTCAAAGAATACGCTGAATTTTTTTCACAATTTTTTAAACACTTTTTTCATTTTTCAAAATCCCAAAATTTTGACAAATCGAAAAAGTCGTCAAAAAATTCTAAAAAAATTTTCGGGCATTCTTTGATTAAATGCAAGAAGTTTTTCTTCCGTAACATTTTCTCCTAAAGTCTCGTCGAGAAAAATTTCGAAAAAAATTCGAAAAAAATTGTCGAGAAGTTCAGGAATTTTTTATTTGAAAATGGTAGACTTTAGGAGAAAATGTTACGGAAGAAAAACTTCTTGCAATTAATCAAAGAATGCCCGATAATTTTTTTAGAATTTTTTGACGACTTTTTCGATTTGTCAAAATTTTGGGATTTTGAAAAATGAAAAAAGTGTTTAAAAAATTGTGAAAAAAATTCAGCGTATTCTTTGAATAATTGTAAGAACTTTTTGTTCTGTAACATTTTTTCCTAAAGTCGATCGTCTTTGAATAAAAAATGCCTGAATTTTTCGCTAATATTTTTGTGTTTGGGCCGCCATTTTGGATGCTTTTACCTTTATTTTCAAATTGGACATAGGCACATCTTAAAGTTTAAGTCTCGAGGACACGATTTCTTTACCGTTTAGAGGAATTCTGAAACAATTTCAATGTGAAAAGACGAAATGAAAAAAAAATTCATTTGAAAAATGCATGATTTTTTTGAAAAAATCGAATATAGTTTTTCACTGTTGCATTTTCTGAAAAATGTAATAACAGATTCTGAAAGTTCAGTTAATTTTACGTCAGATATGTCTTCTTTCAAATTTTTTAGAGCCTTTTTTCACACTAAATACAACCGTTGAAAATTGTAGTGAAAAAACGTCCATTCAGGACTTAATGGGTTAAATATAAAAAAAAATCTCAGAAAACTAAATAATCAAGAAAATTTTATGGAATTAATGCATCGAATCTTACAATTTAAAAAAATTTACTTAAATGTAATTTTAATGTATTTTAATCTTTTAGAAAACATTTCGAGTTCGTTGTGTACTCTTTAATTATTCTACTGGCTGGGAATAAATATTCTTTTTTAACAATATAATATAAATCGTTTCCCAACGGGCACGAAGAACCCAAATGTTTCTAAAGCGTTTTTAGACTGTTCCAGAAACGTTCCTAAAACGTTTTATGTCTGCAACATGGATGAAACGTTTATAAAACGTTCCGTAAAAGTTGCAGACATAAAACGTTTTAGGAACGTTTCTGGAACATTCTAAAAACGTTTTAGAAACATTTGGGTTCTTCGTGCCCGTTGGGTTATTATTCTAATATACACATGAGGTAATTATGACATTTTTATGAACTCATGTTCAGAAAACCCTCAGAAAGTGGGTCATCTGACCTCTTTCAAATAACATTTAGAGTTCATTGTGAACTCTTTGATTATTCTGCGGTCTGGGTTCTTGCATTAGCACAAATCCTAATAATTTATTGATTGCTTTGCCGAAAAAATACTATAAAACACGATTCAGAAAATATATAGAGCATCATACTAATTATATTTATTAAGAAAAAAAAAGTAGCCAAAGTAGGACCTGCGAAATTGACCCCCTCAAAATTGATCAACTTACGAAATTGTCTCGGAGGAAGCCTTCGAAATTGGCTGCCATAGGGGAAACGCTTTTTCCCACTCTTTTCTGAAACAGTTTAATGGATTGTCTATAAAAAGACAAGAATTAAGAAAGATTTTTTCTTAATTAACTAATAAAAATTCGGACAAATCGATGTTAAGAGTATAAGGTTAAGATTACGTAAAGTGGGGATCACCTCCCTTTCGCTCGTTTTCGCAAATTGCAGTCAATTTTAGAGGTAGTCGGAACGGGCGCCAGTCAATTTCGCAGGTCCCAATGTACCTGAATATTTCCGTTACACAAATGTTGAGGGCATACAATTCAAAACTTCCGTCAAAACTTAAAAAAGTAAGAAATATTGTGAATCCTGTGTGAAAGAACCTCGTCCAAAATTTAACTTTGTATGGTGCAAAAATTGTACAATAGTGCAAAAACCGTACAAAGTTAAATTTAGGATGAGGTCTTTTTACACGGGATTCGCAATATTACTTACTCTTTTAACCCAAACAGCAGATTTTTCAGAAAGTCCACAAAATGAGATCCTAATTTTGATGTCTTTGTGGTTTGCTAAGATGATATCATTATGTGGTCTGAATGCGACAAACCACGATCATAAAGGTATCTTAAATATATCATATTTATGACACCACATTTTTATCACAAAGAAGTCATAATTTAGAAATAAATTTTAAAATGAATAATATTTACTAATAACGACTAATTAAGAAAATTTAAATCGATAAATAATGGCTAGAAATGAAATTCTATAGAAATAAACACATAATGCAGTTAAAGTTAGATTAAACGGGGAATCAATATACATATGTACCTGTGTATATGTATAATATCCATACATAGATGGAATGAGAGGTTAATATAAGAAGAAAACTACTACGAATTAATTATTACATAAAATAAAAAGCAATATAAAAATTCTTTTTCTAATAAAATAAATATATATAAATAAACAAATAAAAAATGAAATTGTTTATGTTGCTCTTTTGTTAGTGTAAAAATAAAATGTCTACTGAAATAAAATGGTTTATCTTCAATTAAAAAGATCACATTTGATCTTAATCAGCCTGAGCTAAGCAATACTTGTATAGGGTTATTTTAACTGTTTTTCAACGTAGTTTACATTGCATAAATGAGAATTTAATAGTGCCGTTTAAATTGCAATGCAAACTTTTTTGAAATCCAGTTAAAACGAGCCTACAAGTGTTGATTAGCTCAGGCCGATTGAATTCTCAGAAATTTGATCACTTTAAGGGATTTTTAGACCAATAACAAAATGATATCTTTAAATTAGTCATCTAAACACTTTATGATACAATTATCATATCATTTTGATTAATATCTTAGAAAAATGACTTCTTTAAGAGGTCTTCATGCCATTATCAAAATGACACCTTTAAGTGGGTCATCTGACCACATTATAACATAATTCTGATATCATTTTGAGTTTTCTTAACAAAGTCAGAAATTTTATCTGATATCTTTCTGTGGTCATTGCGAAATCAATTTGCTACCTGGAAAGTTTTGAACGAAGTTTTTAATAAAATTGTAAGCTCTAAACGTTTCTATAACGTTAATATTCAGGTATTTAGCTACTTTTTTTCTTAGTAAATACAATTTATGTGGTGCTCTATATGAGTAATACCACAGATTTTTTTAATTTTGAACTCGGCTAAAGTTGAAAAAAAATGTAAGATATATATGAATCCTTAAAATCAGGACGTGCATAATTTTTTAGCAGACTTATCGAAGGAAATCAAACTTTTTATTTTTTATTTCAACTGCTTAGGAAAATAAGATACATATAAAAATAGTGACTGATAATTTATTTCTTAAATGAGTAAATGTGCTTAATAACAAATATATAATAATATATTTAATATACAAATACATAAAGTTTCATAAATAACTCGGCCAATAAACGTTGATTTTTTGTTTTAGCAATTTAATAGATTTATTTAATATTTTGGGGATTTTTGCCAAACTTCATAATTTTTTAAAGATAATAAATATTTTACAATACTGTAATTCATTGTGTATCATAGAAAAAGATCTTATTACAATTTTTATAAAAACATTCGTGTGCATGTTTCTTTTTACTTAATATTCCTCGATTACGCCCAGTTTGCGTTATTATGCTGAAACTTCAATTGCCTATTGCGACCACAATCAATTTACCTGATTAAAAGAAATTGATAAAATATTTGTTTTGACATTTTTTTTCAAAAGCTTTTTTAGCGACTAAACAAAAACAGTGAGATTAAACCTAACGTTATAGAAATGTTTAGGGCTTACAATTTTATTAAAACTTCCTTCAAAACTTTCCAGGTAGCAAATTCATCTCGCAATGAGCTCAGAAAGATATCAGACAAAATTTCTGACTTTGTTAAGAAAACTCAAAAGAATATCAGAATTATATGATAATGTGGTCAGAATACCTCTTACAGAGGTTATATTTTTAAAACATTATTCAAAATGATATCATAATTGTATCATAAAGTTTTCAAACGACTAACTTAAAGATATCATTTTGTTATTGATCTAAAAATCCTTCAATGAGATCAAATTTCTGAGAATTTAATCGGTCTGAGCTAATCAACACTTGTAGGCTCGTTTTAAATGGATTTCAAAAAAGTGTGCGTTGCAATTTACAGGGCACTATTAAATTCTCATTTATGCAATGTAAACGACGTTGAAAAACAATTCAATAACAGTTGAAAACAAGTCTATAAGTATTGCTTAGCTCAAGCTCATTCTCAGTAAAAATTGCAATTAGTAAATATTATTCATTTCAAAATTTATGACTAAATGATGACTTCTTTATGATAAAACTGAGGTGTCATAAATATGATATATTTAAGATACCTTTATGATCTACCAATATACCTTTTAAGGTTATAATCCTAAATGATCGCATTCTGACCACATTATGATATCATATTAGCAAACCATAAAGACATCAAAATTAGGATCTCATTTTGAGAACTTTCTGAAAAATCTGCTGTCTGGGATGCTTTCTGAATCGTTTTCTGTAGTATTTTTTCGTTAGGGTGAGTTTTGTACACCTGCAAACACGGAAAGTAGCATGTTATGTAATATTTACATCCCAGCAATCGAATTTGGATAGAGTTGTATAGAATTGGATTCAATTATTAAATTCTGAATCGATACTTTGGTCAACGGTGAATCCATTTTAATACGTAAATACAATTCTATTCGTTCATACAAATAAAAAGGTTACTTTCTGAATTCATATTAATCCAAAAAAGTTTTCTTTTTAAAAATTAAATCTTAAATACATCCGTATTCGACATTACGAATTCAAAACTATCTAAGTGTATTCATTTCAATCAAAAAATAGTTTCCTTTTTAAAAACGAAATATTGAATGCATCCGTATTCAACATTACGGATTAAAAACTAGCCAAGTGTATCAATTTCAATCCAAAAAATAGTGTCCTATTTAAAAACGAAACTTGGAATACATCTATATTCAACATTACGGATTCAAAACTACCTAAGCGTATTCATTTCAATGCAAGAAAAGTTATATTTCAAAAACAAAACTTGGAATACATACGTATTCAATATTACGGACTCAAAACTATCCAAGTGTATTTATTTCAATCCAAAAAAAATTTCCTTCTTCAAAACGAAATATTGAATGCCTCCGTATTGAACATTACAGATTCAAAACTATCTAAGCGTATTCATTTCAATGTAAAAAAAGTTTTCTTTCAAAAAATGAACTTTGAATAAATCTGTATTCAATATTACGGATTCAAAACTATCTAGTTGTGTTCGTAAAATTGAATACAGATGGATTATTTTTTCTTAAATTTAATCCGGCAAATTACGCTTCTGATTGTATTCGTAAAATTGAATACAGATGGATTCCGTTCTTCCGAATTCAATCCATTTGAGTACATATTTACGGAATCAAAGTATGAATTCAAAATGAATTGAAATTTTCAATCCAATATTATCCAATCTCGATTGCTGGGATTGTTACATAACTGTTACTTTTAATTTGCATGGTGTACAAGACAGAACAAATTTAACGTTAATAACTAGTGTTGGCGTGGTGCCTCGCTCGCTTTGCTCGCTCAGAAACTTCGACCCAGGGTAGAGTCGGCTATTCCTTATTAATACTCGTTCGTTTACTAACGGCTTTCGATTATATTGTAAAATTATATCGATATTTGTGGGTCCAATCATATTTAGGTCCAAGTGGCTTCGATAGATATGTTACAACAATATAGTGTTTCTTATATGTATGAAAATTGAAAATGAGCATTTTCAAAACTTCGACCCCGACAACAGGCCAGCCGAAGTATTAATAAATAAAAGTTGCAAAACACTTACTTCATACACTTACTTGTATTGTAATAGACTATCCGATGCATATTACATGTTTATTGTGTTTTACTAATTACTGTCTGTATCATTATGATTGTATATATGCAATATATATAGGGGAGAACGGGGTAATTCCGACCTACCTAAGCAAAATTGATTTTTGAGGTAAAGAATGTGATTTAATGAATTTGTACGTTATGCTTTTTTAAAGTGTATTGCATGGGTAAACATTTATCGATATTATTAATACCTTGTTATAGGTCTATTATAGGATTATAACTCCATTAGTAAAAAATTGCAATTCTTCAGATTCTGTCAAAGTATGGGTAATTCCGACCCCTAAAGGTGTAATTCCGACCGCGATTATTTTCAGCACAATTTCGTAGTGATTTATAGGTTTAATTGACATTTATTAATAATAACTAAAGAAGATAATATTTTGCTATCACAATAACTTGTTTATGTACAACACTACGTACATAGATCACATACCTACTCTACATTGTTGGTCAAAAAGTGAAAACGCAAATAGTCACTTCTAATATATCACGAGAAAACAACCGAAGCAAATTCAAATGTTGTGGTCGAAATGTAGAAAGAAAAAAACATCAACACATTTGTGATACATTATATACAATATATACATAATATTGCATAATATGGTTGTGATAAAAAGCAAACGAAAATAAACTCGAAAAAGGACGGTCGCAATTACCCCGTACATTAGGGATCGGAATTACCCTGCACGTTTGTTATTTAAAAAAATACACGCACTTAAAAACACACTCTCATCTCACTAAAACCCAAATTGATTTCATTATATATAAGGTTAATCCTTTCTAAATTACTTGCGTTTGATTCGTTTGCACAATAATTTCAAACTATGTATATTTACTTATTTATAATACTACAATTTCTACATTGGCGTAGTAAGAAACAATAACATCACTGCCACATGGTTCAATGGAAAGTAAATAAACAACTACCGCAATCAAAATAGTTGTACTCATCAGTGTTTTCACAAAATTTCAATAACATTACAGGATGTCATATTGTAAGCGAGATATTACCCGGGGTCGGAATTATCCGACCTGTCGTAATTACCCCGTTTTCCCCTACATATAATTCGTCAAAAATATCTTGAAAGTTTCGAAAAGATCTCTGACGGATATCTTTTAGATATCTATAAGACATCTTTTAGATATATCGAAATAGTTATTTTCGTACCAAGGGCGTAAAAGAACTTATGCACCCGTAGGTGAAGACTACCCCTGAGGGGGTAGGGGGTCGAAACGTCGAAATTTGATGAAAAACTATTGCGTAATTTTTTGCCGAAATTACCAAATTCAATACTTTTTCAGACAATAGTCATAAGCATTTTAAACCAGTTTTTATGGCATTATCATTGACTTTAGGAAGAAAATGCATACAACCTTTTTTGTAGAGAATTTCATGTTCTATCTTTTTTGTTTGAAACATTTTTTAATGAAATTTGTATTTTTACAAAATAAATGCAAAAAACTACGAAGTAACTTAATTGATCTAAGTTATGTCAAGACACGTATTTAAAAAAAAAATGTATGTCGCGAGTTATCGCGAGACAAAAAAACGGGACATACGGACGTACAAGATCACGGACACACATATTTTTATTGTTGATTTGGGTTCCTTAGGGTCTGAAACGTCGACATTTGATGAAAAACTATAGGGTAATTTTTATGCCCGAAGTGACGAAATTCAATACTTCGTCCAGACCTAAAGTCGAAGTAATGTAAATAAAATCAAGTCCTTAGATTACAACAGATCTGTGTCAAATTTTCTTACCTGTCCATTCATACTCACCCTGCGTAAAAGAAAATCTTCCTTTTTCCCATACAAGTTGTATTCTTTCGTCTACCTATACCGGGTGTTCACACAAACCCCATTGTCCCAAAAAACGTAGATAAACTTACGGTTCCGTGACCATGTGGCAAGTAAAATACATTTCGTAAAGGATTTTTGAAGTTTTCAGCTCCGGAAAATTGTATCTGTGAATAAAAATATTTTCAAAATAAGCTATACTTACATACGTCTCACAGTTTTGACCCAAAGTGTTTTTTGAAAATCTACTTTTACTCTTGCTTCGTCGTCAATGTTCGATCGAAGCGTGGTCACCATCTGCACTTTTTTCTCGCACACCCGGTATAACTCCTAGTGGCGGATAGTCGAACCTCTGACAGCAAGTGCATGTAACGTTATTGCGCGTGTGTTAGTGCGACGTTGCCGATGTGTGCGTGCGTTGTTGCACACTCACACTAACAGCCACCTTTCAGGTTGTTGCAGAGACTGGGCGAGCTGCGGACAGTGAAGAACTCGAGGCTGCGTGGGTGTCCCATACTGGCTGGAAATAAAAGACCCATTGTAATATCGAAGCATTATTGTTTAAACTGAGTTACGATTCGACCGGTCTTGAACAATAAAATTTCTATCGTCCTTCTTCCGTCTTCTGGACGTCAGCTTGG
The DNA here is from genome assembly GCA_030407085.1 of Trichopria drosophilae. Taxonomy (NCBI): domain Eukaryota; kingdom Metazoa; phylum Arthropoda; class Insecta; order Hymenoptera; family Diapriidae; genus Trichopria; species Trichopria drosophilae. The sequence goes on along the minus strand of CM059585.1, from coordinate 106,552,254 downwards.
TTCCCTTCGAAAGGTACAGCTTGCGAAGCCGGAGCTTTTCAACCGCGTTTCAAAGAGCTGCAAACGTCAAAATCCAAAAATTTTCAACTATTTTTGAGTGTTTGAAAATAGAATCGACCAAGCCCTGGAGGCTTGGGTATTGGTTTGACTGATCGATTGTCAGGGGTAGATGGGTCGTTCGGTGTTTGATTCGAAAACTTGGTATACCGACCTGGCTCCGTTACTTTGGACCAGGGGTCATGTACTCCAAGGATGCCGAAGGGCGTGATGCTGGAGCTATCATGGATGTTGACTGCTCGCCGACTCTCCAAGTTATTCTCAAAAGGTCCAGTAGCGCCCCTATGATTAATGAAATTAGCACGGCTATGTCTGTGACAACGCCGCCAACTTCCACACCTCCAAGGTAAGTTGTTAATTTAAACTAATTCAATCGGTTTCTTTAAATATCTTTTCTTTTGCAGAGATGGTGCCTCGCCTTTCAATGCCTTTTCTAGTTTACCAAGAGCAAGACGATTCAGTACCAGCGTAAGTATCGTCTCTACTTTCGCCATAAATTACAAAGAAATTGACAGATATTGATTATCGATTTCTTCTTACAGAGTCCAGGAAACGGAGGAAATATTGGCCCAAAATTGACACCAAGAGTCAATCAATTGAGGCAAGAAGAATGCATCGACGCTGTCGCGTGTCGCGAAGTGGCGCACGAGAAAGAAATTCACAGTGCAATGCAGATTTCTCAGTCGTGGGAAGATTTAACCCTCGACGCAGAAGGTTTGTCATTTAAAGATTGCCGGACGGAATCACCTCCGCCGCTTATGGCTACGGACGGTATGACATCTCAAGCAATGAGCAAAATGGGTCAATTCGTCGTAAAGAAGATTTTCGATCCGTTGAGTTTAAATTTATCAAGTCCTGGACCGCCGTTATGCTCCTCGCCGTCACCTACACGATCGGGACTTGGACAACGGCAGTGCTATTCTCCTCTGCAGATGGTCAGTTGGAAAAACGGTTCATCTTCGCCCAGTCCCACACGAAAGGCATTTGCTACCAGGTAAGTTTTTACAAATCTGTGAAAAAATTATTGGGCACAGAATTTAATGACGCTGAAGCTAGCAGATTCGCAGCAGCGGGTTCAAGAAAATTGTGGAATTGGATGATTTCTTATTAAAAATTACTTGCATTTAACCACTTCGATGGTAATGGATCATATATGTAAAAAAAAAATTATTGACAAATGTGGTAACGGATCATATGTGTACATTTTGCAATAACTTTTACAATTCTTAACGAATCTGTCGTCAAAATTGGAAAATTCAAAATGGCGGATCCAATATGGCGGCTGTAAATTTGCTAAATTTATTAAAATGTGCGGCGCACATTTTTCTTTATACGGAAAACAGCTGAAAATTGTTACTCGGGGCTTTTCGGGATCGCCGATTACGAATCTGAAGTTAGATTTTGAACATTCAAAATGGTGGATCCAAGATGGCCGACCGAAAAGCGAAAAATTACCCAAACTTTATGAAACTGGCTTCTCGGGGGTTTTCGGGGCCGCTGATTATGAATCTGAAATCAGATTTTGAAAATTCAAAATGTCGGTTCTAAGATGGCCGACATAAATGTAAAAAATTTACTTGATTTTGATGAAAGTTGGTACTTGGGAATTTTTTGGGTCGCTGATTACGAATTTGAAGTCAGATTTTGTAAATTCAAAATGGTGGATCCAAGATGGCCGACATAAATGTGAAATATTACTTGATTTTTTAAATGATTAATTAAATGTTAAATGATATATTTTAGGAAAAAATGGAACCCGTGTTTCAACGTTTTTCGATGTCTTAAGTACAGGGTTGTACCACTTCTGGCACTTTTTTTAACAGCTACCACTGAAGTGGTTAAACATTTTTAGACAAATAATCTGTTTTTGGTAATTTTAATGGCTGAAAACCATAGTTTTTTCGCTGCTGCGAATCTGCTGCTAGCGTCATAGAATTTTATGAACTTATCGACTTATTGTTTGTCTCGTAAATAGACGCAGCTTGAGTCCAGTTGCAATTCGTCCAAGTTGCTTGAGTGGAACGGGTATTCCATTGAAAAGGAAATTTGAATTGGACAGTAGTACATTATTAATGGATCCCACAAGATGTTCACAACCGCCGGCAAAGCGAAACTTCATAGTCAGTAATTATAACTCTCCAAGGTACATAATTCCGTCTAAATTTAAATCTTTTGTCACAAGGGGACACTACCGAATGGTGCTCTCCGATTTTGTTGAAACTTGGCCATAATGTAATGCTTAGCACTTCTTTACTTCTCATAAAGCAACACGACCCCATACACAGTCATTTTCGAGAAAAACGCATTTTAAGATTTTACGTTGACGTCTTACACAGTCTTATACGCAAAGAACGAAAAGACAATCGAAGTTGCGTTGGCTCAGGTGCTAGCGCGTTCGAATCACGACATTGGTGATTTATTTTTTTTCCTTTTTTTTCCATAATTTATTAAAAACTATTAAAAATTATAAAAATTTTAAATTTTAATTATTTTTATCGTTTTTAAAATATCATTTTGTAGGAAAGATGTATTTTCTTTTATTCCTCCTTAACCCATTAACGCCTGAAATGACAATTTTTATACTTCATTTTCAATCAAGTATTTCGTATCAAAATCAAAGTTGAAAACAATTGAAAGGTGAGTATCCTACTGTTTGCCAAGGTCGCTCTTCAAGATTCCGAGGTCAAAATTGAGTTTCAGCCATCAGAAATTCCAATATGGCGCCAAATATGAAAAAAATTTCCAAAAAATTGGGAATTTTTTATACTTATCAATTTTTTTCGAGCTATTAGAATATTGGGATTCTATTGAAACTCTGAACAAAAGTGAACAAAATACTTCAATTTTAAGGAAAAATTTTACTTTTATACCCTACATCATTCTAACGACCTCAAAATGGCGTCAACAATGAAAATGTCTTTGAGAAATTTCTGGACGCTCTAACTCAAAAACTACGAACTTTAAAAAAAAAAATGCCTAGATTGAAAATTCTTAAAATTCATCAAGCGATATAGTGGATTTTTTTCAAAATTTTTTGATGACATTTTGAGACGTTTTTTTCAACATTTTTTTCAAAATTGTAATTTATTTACAAAAAATTCTGAAAAAAATTTAGTGTGTTCCCTGATGTATTCTAAGAGTTATTTGTTCTTTGCCATTTTGTCGAAAAGTTGATAGTTTTCGAGGAAATGAATTTCAAATATTATAGTTTAGGATTTTTTCCCCCCAAAAACTATTAAATTTTGGAAAAATTACAAAGAATAAAAAAACGGGGAGAATTCATAAGCGAATACACCAAATTTTGTTCAGAATTTTTCATAAATAAATTATGATTTTGAAAATAAATTTTTTTTTTAAATTTCTCAAAATGTCATCACAAAAATCTGAAAAAATTCCACTATATTTCTCGATTAATTCTAAGAACTTTTCATTCTTAGCATTTTTTTATAACAGTATGTAGTTTTTTAGTTAGAACGTTAAGAAATTTTTCACAGAAATTTTCATTGTTGACGCCATTTTGAGGTATACATCATTGTAACGACCTCAAAATGGCGTCAACAATGAAAATTTCTGGACGCTCTAACTCAAAAACTACGAACTTTAAAAAAAAGGGCCCACAATTGAAAGGTCTTAAAATTCATCAAGCGATATAGTGGAATTTTTTCAAAATTTTTTGATGTCATTTTGAGACATTTTTTTTCAACATTTTTTTCAAAATTGTAATTTATTTACAAAAAATTCTGAAAAAAATTTAGTGTGTTCTCTGATGAATTCTAAGAGTTATTTGTTCTTTGCAATTTTTTCGAAAAGTTGATAGTTTTCGAGGAAATGAATTTCAAATATTATAGTTTAGGATTTTTTCCCCAAAAAAAGTATTAAATTTTGGAAAAAATTGCAAAGAACAAAAAACTCGTAGAATTCATAAGTGAATACACCAAATTTTTTTCAGAATTTTTCATAAATAAATTATGATTTTGAAAAAAATTTTGCAAAAAAATTTCTCAAAATGTCATCACAAAAATCTGAAAAATGTCCACTATATTTCTCGATTAATTCTAAGAACTTTTCATTCTTAGCATTTTTTTATAACAGCATGTAGTTTTTGAGTTAGAACGTTCAGAAATTTTTCAAAGAAATTTTCATTGTTGACGCCATTTTGAGGTCGTTAGAATGATGTTGGGTATAAAAGTAAAATTTTTCCTTAAAATTGAAGTATTTTGTTGACCTTTGTTCAGAGTTTCAATAGAATCCCAATATTCTAATAGCTCGAAAAAAATTGATAAGTATAAAAAATTCCCAATTTTTTGGAATTTTTTTAAAAGTTCGGCGCCATATTGGAATTCCTGATGGCTGAAACTCAATTTCGACCTCGGAATCTTGAAGAGCGACCTCGAAAACAGTAGGATACTCACCTTTCAATTGTTTTCAACTTCGATTTTTATATGAAATACTTGATTGATAATGAAGTATAAAAAATGACATTTCAGGCGTTAATGGGTTAAGGAGGAATAAAAGAAAATACATCTTTCCTACAAAATGATATTTTAAAAACCATAAAAATAATTAAAATTTAAAATTTTTATCATTTTTAATAGTTTTTAACAAATTATGGAAAAGAAAAGGGGAAAAAAATAAATCACCAATGTCGTGATTCGAACGCGCAATCTTCGATTTACGAAGCGAACGCGCTAGCACTTGAGCCAACGCGGTCTCGTTCTTTGAGTATAAGACGTCAACGTAAAATCTCAAAACGTGTTTTTCTCGAAAACGACTGCGTATGGGGTCGTGTTGTTTTATGAAAAATAAAGAGGTACAGTAGTCCTTCCCTTATTCTAATTTGTCCAGGCAGGCAAGATGGCGGTCTTCCCTTATTCTAATTTTTCTCTCTTCCCCCACTACAGTAGTCCTCCCTTTAAGTTTTACATTTCAGCTTTCAAGATGGCGGCTTCTTCCCTTAAGTTTAACTTTCCCCTAACCCCCACTACCAGAGTTTTCTCTGCACGCCGCGCGCATGCGCATGTTTACAGGCGGCATATAAATGCCTGGTGGTGGGAGAAGCCATGAGGGGAAAAATAAAACATAACTGAAGAAAGTTGTAAACCTTACGGGGAGTATAAACCTTAAGGGAAGTAAACTTAAGTGGAGGACTACTTTACTTAGATTTGTAGTCTCACTTTTGTCTCTTTTTCTTTTGTTGCGCATGCGCCGTTATTTGTATTTAGAAGGGGAAATATTAGAATAGGAGAAGAGAAAAGATTAGAATAAGGGAAGACATTAGAATAAGAGAAATTAGAATAAGGGAAGGAGTACTGTACTAAGTACCACATTATGGCCAAGTTTCAACCATTCCGTAGCGTCCCCTTGTCAGAGTAAAATTACTAAATGTCACTTTTTTAAACAGGCCAGAATTGCTATCGAGTCCATCAATGAGTTCCAGCGGTTACGGCGGATCTGCCGGAACACCCGAATCGCTTTCTAGCGCAGACTCTCCGAGTTTTTCTTTCCAAGCTTCAGATGACAGCCCATCTACCTCGCGCACTTCGAACCATATAGAGTTCACGAGCATGTCGGAAAATAGCAACGAACAAGTTATTCAATCAGATTGCCAATCGGAAACCAGCCAAAGTACCGAGTTGAACGACGACAGATGAATGACAGATTTTGCGCGGGACTTTTGGTAACGAGAGCATGCAAAGTCACTAGTAGAAAGGATAATAGTGAAAAGTGTGTTAGGGAGTGGAACAAACGCGTTCCACACGTATTTAACTTTTATTTATATCCACAAACTAGTCGTAACTGATAATTTCGCGTAGCACATTTTATTACGACTGAAGTTCGCTTGGAATTCGACAGTCGGTTAGAAACTCTCGGACATTAGTCAGGTATGTATGTCCGAGGGCATATGTGAATTTGTATGCGAGTGAATGAGTGCATGAAAACATTTTAAGTGAAATTGCAGCATCGGATCTCGAGTAGAAGAGAAAGCTTCGTTCCTGTAAGTCTCCGCTATTGAGAAACACCAAAGTACCTAAATATATATGTATATATACCGATATATATACATATACAGAAAAGTACACGAAACGCCATAAAGTACTGTCTTATTTCATATACTCGCTTAAATGTAGCGAAAGTAGTAACCCGAAAGTGCAAAAGAAGTAACCGAAATAATTGTATATGTGCATTCAGCGACCAAGGAACGTAACGTTGCTCTTGGGATCGCTACAAAACTAATTGTACATTTTTCTGGATTTGATCGATTTAACGACACATCCTAGACTAGTAACCAAAACGAAGGACAATCGATTTGTAAAAAAAGATATTGAATTGCTTGCTAGAAAACAATTCGCGTATACAATTTTTTTAAGAAGACAAAATGTTTAATTATGCAGTGCTTAGTGCGATTTTTAGAGAAATGTGCATGGAATAATTGAATTTTTCATTGAAGGAAATGAAGATATGTATTATTAGAGATACAATTTCAAGAACTGTTTTAAATCCAGAAATATGTATGTAACGAATAAAAGAAATTGTAGGTACATAGAAAAATTTAGTATCAATTATGTACTTTGACAAAAAATTATAAAAATTCCCTTGTGTTTTCATCAATTTCTAGTAATATTTCTGATAACATAAATTTTCCGCTTAATAAAATTTATCAAACATTAATTACCTGCTTATAGATTACGTTTCAAAAAATAAACAAATGATATATCTTGAAAAACATCTGGTTTTAATTTCCACTCGTCTTCCAATTGATCCTATTCTCCTTCACCCGTATTAACCACATGTATAATCTACGGATTATCATTTTTTATTATTTTTTTATATTATTATTTATATATTTATATTTATTATCATATCCATTTTTCACCGATTACAAATTACACCCTAGATGCCCTAGATTTATAAAATTCAAAATGTCGGTTTCAATATGGCGGATCGATATTTATTTAATCGGATTCGCTTGAAAAACGTTCGTTTATTTTCTCATTTTGATTTAACATTTTGCATCCAACCATTTCGAAATTTCAAGGTTAGATTTTTTTATTAGCGATCTCAAAGATTCCAAATAATTCAAATATTTAAATTTTTTTCAATGTTAGTCTGAAAAAGAACAAAAATTTGTATCAATAATTGTCACACATATTTTGATATATTTACCAATAATGCATTATAATTCGAAAAAAAATTTGTCGTTAAAAAATTAAATGAAAAGGAAATCTAATTTTTTAACCCGTAAAGTCCCAAAACGGCATAAATTCCACCCGTTTTTCAAGATACGACTACAGATCCAATTCGCAGGTGAATCTTAATTAAATTATATTTCCTGAAGTATTTTTTCGTGCTCTTTTCAAAGCCGTCATTATTTTTGCTCTATCTCTCTTAGATTTTCCAATATAGCGGCGTTTTCCTGGAAAAACGTGTTAATTTACAATTTATATTTTTATCTATCGCGATTTACATCATTTACATTCAGTTAAACAGCACAGTTTTGCTCCAAATTCTGTATCGGGTGGAATTTTTTGTTCTTTAAGGTTTTATTGGTATTTTTAAAAAATTCAAGATGCCGATTGATTGACATGTCGAGTTGTAACGAAATTTATTATTATTTTCTCAAAAATGATTGGCTTACAACAGAAATTGGTATACTACAGGATTTGAGGACGCTGAATCCGAATCTAAAATCAGATTTTCGAAATTCAAAATGGTGGATCCAATATGGCGGACCAAACTTCGCAAAAATGTTTGGATTGCAACAAAAATCGAGATATTACCGTTCTAGAGGTCGCTAAATCCGAAACTGAAATCTGATTTTCGAAATGGGTCAAGACCAAAAGACAATTTTTCGAAAGACATCTCCCTCTTTTTTAAAGAAAAGCGTAAATCGAAAATTGTTTGTTTGTATTATTCATAGAAGTCAGCGACCTCAAAAACAGTGATATACCAATTTTTATTGCAATCTCAGCCTTTTACCGAAATTTGGTCCGCCATTTTGAATTTCGAAAATTTGATTTCATTCTGGGATTTAGCGACCTCCAGAAGGGTAATATTTTTGTTGCAATCCAAACATTTTTGCGAAGTTTGGTCCGCCAAAATAAAATTTGGAGCTAAACTAAGCTGTTTAACCCTTTTCGTCCCAAAAGCCCGGAATTTGGACACAACTTTCAACGATGTAACTTTTGTTCCAAATAGGTTTAAAAAAATTGAAATAAGTCAAAATCGATAGATTTGGACCTCTTCTTTCAAATGCCGTGGCCAGAATCAGCCGGAAATTACAGAGAAAAAAGTTATGATCATTTTTTTGAAAAAAATACTGATTTTTTCGACGTTTTCTCCCAATAATTGCGTTTTTTGACATTGAAAAGGGCAGTGCTGATCGTTGCAAAACGTACTAATCGCGTCTTTTTGCTCAGACCATTCTTCTCCCGTCGGATTTTTTTCTAAAAACAAAATGGCGGCTTCAAGATGGCGTCTCCAAGTTGTAATTTTACATTTTCTCCCACAAATATTGATTATTTGACCGCGTAACGGTTCAAATCACGGAGAACTGGGATGAAAAAGTCATTATTATCATTTGTGAATACTTAGTCCTATCATGATTCATTCATAACCTCAAATTAGTCGTGTACAATGGGTTACTACCGATATTTTGTCTGATTTTCACTCAATTTGCAGGTCGCAGGTCAATCTACATCTTATAGTGCACATAACTTTCAATATCTGCAATATTGATTTACAAAATACAAAACAAAACACAAAAATAAAAAACAAATATTTCCTCATTGCCTCCACGTGTTTTACAATACAAAAAAAATGAAAGTAATAAAATTAAAATAAAAAAAAAGGAAGAAAAGTATTTTAAAAATAAAAAAAAGTCGAACTGTACTAAATTTTTAGGTTATAACCCGATAATTAATAGGTCATAAGGATATATGGTCATTTTTAATTTCACACATAAGTAATGTTACGGAAACGTCGAAAATTGTGTGAAAATTAGACAAATAATCTGTATAAACCCATTGTGTCTAATTAATTTGAAGTTATGAGGTTATGAATAAATCATGATGAGACTAGGTATTCACAAATGATAATAATTACTTTTTCATTGCAATTCTCCATGATTTGAGCCGTTACACGTTCAAATAATCGATATTTGTGCGAGAAAATTCAAACTTACAACTTCCACACGCCATCTTGAAATCGCCATTTTGTTTTTTGAAAAAAATCCGACGGGAGAAGAATGGTCTAAGCAAAAAGACGCGATTAGTATGTTTTGCAACGATCAGCACTGCCCTTTTCAATGTCAAAAAACGCAATTATTGGGAAAAAATGTCGAAAAAAACAGTATTTTTTCAAAAAAATGATCATAACTTTTTTCTCTGTAATTTCCGGCTGTTTCTGACCGCGACATTTGAAAGAGGAGGTCCAAATCTATCGATTTTGACTTATTTCAATTTTTGTTAACTCTGTTTGGAACAAAAGTTAACATCGTTGAAAGTTGTGTCCAAATTCTGGACTTTTGGGACGAAAAGGGTTAACCCGTTTCCGCCCAAAATGCCGTAAATTTCACTACATTTTAATCCTCACTTTTCTTATAGAAACTAACGATGAATAATTCTGAATATTTAGATTCTATAGTTTTCAACCCTCCTCTTTCCGATTCCGAAGTCCGTTTTTCTCTAGGAGCAGCCATTTTTTAAATATGGCGGCGAAAAAATACAGAAAATTTCGATTTTTCATGTTTTTCAATAGGTTAGCGCTGACCCATCATTTCAAAGACCTGGATCTGGTGGCCTAATGAGTTTGACTAAAAGTTGACATGATCAGATATGCAAAATATAAGATGGCGGATTTTTCGGAGAATTTTGTGTTTTTATAGCATTTCCGACATTATTAGCTATTTATAAATATTGTGGTACACTTATTATTGATTTATGCAATCATTTGTAACAGTATCTTCTATTCAATACTCGAAATTCAAAATGGCGGACGAAAATACAAAACGTTGCATGTCCGAAATGAAAATGGTTTTACTCGGTGGTTTTATATTATGTAGTTCGCAATTATAGAAGTCTTAATTGTAAATTATATTACTGCAAAAACTGTTTTGCAATATAACATACATATTAATAATTTATGGTAGATAAAAAAATTAATAAAACAGAAAAAATAAAAATGCAAAAAGAAAACAAATAAAATACAAAAAAAATATATAAGATACAATCATTGACCTCCACGTGGTGAGAGTTGGAAACATGAAAAACCATGGCTAACAAATAATAAAAACACAATAAAATTAATTTTATAAGACTTCTATAATTGTGAACTATATAATATAATAAAACCCGCGAGTAACCATTTTCATTTCGGACATGCAACGTTTTGTATTTTCCTCCGCCATTTTGAATGATGAAAATCAAATGTCATAATCGTAATCTGCGACCTCGATAACTCCCGTGTAGTCAGTTTCATCTGGATCAAGAAATTTGTTTGCATTTCAGTCGGCCATCTTGGAACCGCCATTTTGAATTTCGAGTATTGGATAGAAGATACTGTTACAAATGATTGCATAAATCAATAATAAGTGTACCACAATATTTATAAATCCAATAGTGTCGGAAATGCTATAAAAACACAAAATTCGGCGAGAAATCCGCCATTTTGGATCCGCCATCTTATATTTTGTACTTCTGATCATGTCAACTTTTAGTCAAACTCATTATGCCACCAGATCCAGGTCATTGGAATGATGGGTCAGCGCAAACCTATTGAAAAACATGAAAAACCGATCCAAAAATCGAAATTTTCTCTATTTTTTTGCCTTTTCGCCGCCATATTCAAAAAATGGCTGCTCCTAGCGAAAAAGGGACTTCGGATTCGGAAAGAGGAGAGTTGAAAACTTTAGAATCTAAATATTCAGAATTATTCATCGTTAGTTTCTATAAGAAAAGTGAAGATTAAATGTAGTGAAATTTACGGCATTTTGGGTGGAAACGGGTTAAACAGCTCAGTGTTGCTCCAAATTTTATTTTGGCGGACCAAACTAGGCAAAAATGTTTGGGTTGCAACAAAAATTGAAATATTACCGTTCTAGAGAATGCTAAATCCGAGAATGAAATCAAATTTTCGAAATTCAAAATGGCGGACCAAATTTCGGTACAACGCTCAGATTGCAATAAAATTTGGTATATCACTGTTTTTGAGGTCGCTGACTTCTATGAATAATACAAACAAACAATTTTCGATTTACGCTTTTCTTTAAAAAAGAGGGAGATGACTTTCGAAAAATTGTCTTTTGGTCTTGACCCATTTCGAAAATCAGATTTCAGTTTCGGATTTAGCGACCTCTAGAACGGTAATATCTCGATTTTTGTTGCAATCCAAACATTTTTGCGAAGTTTGGTCCGCCATATTGGATCCGCCATTTTGAATTTCGAAAATCTGATTTTAAATGCGGATTCAGCGACCTCAAAACCTGTAGTATACCAATTTCTGTTGTAAGCCAATCATTTTTGAGAAAATAATAATAAATTTCGTTACAACTCGACATGTCAATCAATCGGCATCTTGAATTTTTTAAAAATACCAATAAAACCTTAAAGAACAAAAAATTCCACCCGATACAGAATTTGGAGCAAAACTGTGCTGTTTAACTGAATGTAAATGATGTAAATCGCGATAGATAAAAATATAAATTGTAAATTAACACGTTTTTCCAGGAAAACGCCGCTATATTGGAAAATCTAAGAGAGATAGAGCAAAAATAATGACGGCTTTGAAAAGAGCACGAAAAAATACTTCAGGAAATATAATTTAATTAAGATTCACCTGCGAGTTGGATCTGTAATCGTATCTTGAAAAACGGGTGGAATTTATGCCTTTTTGGGACTTTACGGGTTAAAAAATTAGATTTCCTTTTCATTTAATTTTTTAACGACAAATTTTTCTTCGAATTATAATGCATTATTGGTAAATATATCAAAATATGTGTGACAATTATTGAGAACAAATTTTTGTTCTTTTTCAAACTAACATTGAAAAAAATTTAAATATTTGAATTATTTGGAATCTTTGAGATCGCTAATAAAAAAATCTAACCTTGAAATTTCGAAATGGTTGGATGCAAAATGTTAAATCAAAATGAGAAAATAAACGAACGTTTTTCAAGCGAATCCGATTAAATAAATATCAATCCGCCATATTGAAACCGTCATTTTGAATTTTATAAATCTAGGGCATCTAGGGTGTAATTTGTAATCGGCCATAAAGATAATCTCTATGTTATACATATGGGCAAATCTGCGAAACCTTTAAATTTCGTGTCACTGTGTATTTTTGAGCATTTTTATTCTATTTTTCTGCGTTTAAACTGGTCAACATTGTTAATTATACTCCAAATATATCGACCAATATATGTAATGCATCATTTATGAGATAAAAGTACGAAATTCATACCTTTGAAACTGAAAAATATGTCAAAAACGACTAAAATAAAGTGTCCCTACCGACAATTGTTCCCCGACACTTTTTCCTTGTAATATTTTCCTCGTCACTTTTTCCCCAGCACTTTTTCCCTATACTTTTCCGCGACACTTTATCTCTTGTTGATATGTCAATAAATGTGAATAAAAGTACTCCACGCTTTTAGACATTATTAGAGGAAGGTGGAGTTGTAACTGGTTAGGTTAGGTTAGTTTCAGGGCATGTATATGCTTTTAGGCCTTCTTAGTGATAGGCGGAGTCCTGTCCGGTCATACTTTATATAAGAGAAAAGAGCCTTGGTACATTTATCCCCTCTCATTATAAACATCAGTAATGGAAGAGTCCACTAGGAAAATTGTTCGGGAAAAAGGATCGGGGAAAAAGTGACGAGAAAAAGGGTTAAAGGAAAAAATGTTACGAGGAAAATATTATAAGGAAAAAGAGTCGGGGAAGAAAAGACATGGAACCATTTTTTTTCACGTTTGGTCCTGTAGCGATTTCAGCGTTTCTTTAATCTGTCTGGATTTTTTACACGTACTAATAGACAAAAAAACAAAGAATTTGCACCCTTATAGAGCTACGGTAGTGCTCCCCTTAAGTCATCATCCGTTAAGTCATATGCTCCCCGTAAGTCATATCTTTTGCTATAATTTTATAGGTTATAAATCCTGATGCGTTCCCCAATCACGCGTTCTGTTTAACGGTAGCTCGCGTAATGTTTTGTATAAATATGTAACTAACAAATGTACCAAAAGTACCAGAACATTACATTGTAAAACCATTGAAATTGAATGTTATGAAATATGACTTAATGGGAGATATCGCCATCTTGCTTACCCGACTGTATGACTTAAGGGGAGGGGAGCACTACTGTGCCTTTTTCAGCAAGACTAAAAAGAGTGCCTTCAAAATGTGTCCCTCGTTTTTTCAAAAAAACAATTTTAGTTCATTTTTCACCGATTGTACATGCAGCATATCTTTAATCGTTACGAGTCGAAAGTAATAATTTTGTACACAGAAAAAGGAGGAAATCCAGACGTCATTTAAGAATGTGTTCACAAGAGAAGTCAAAAAAAATATATGATTGAAGTTAAAAAGCACTTGCGTAACTGGTTAAAATAATGGTCATTTTTCAATGGCACACCGTCAATTGAAAAAGAACATTATTTGCAATATGTGTGATTGTTTGAAAAGCGCACAATAGAGATAACATAAAAACGCCACCATCTAATAATGTTTTTAAACTTTTGTATCACGATGGTAAATAACGTTTTCTTTGATTTTTCATTATTAAAATTCCAGTTAACGCAATCATGTCAATTTTTTACGATTTACTATAAGTTTAGTGATAAAATAACATATATAAATGGCTAAGAAGACAGTATTTACTGTTTAGGTAGTATAAATAAAAAAATATGAAAAAATTCGGGTTTTTTCGAAGAAATTCATTATTGGCAATGTGTTTCGTGATAATTGCTTAAAATTTTTAACTCGTGGGTTTTAGGGGTCTCTGATTACCAGAAGATGCAAAAAGTTTACACGTGTCATGTAATCACTTTTCCTTAGAACCACACAGCTGGTCTGTTGATAAGGATACTCACAAAAATAACAATAAAGAAAAAGTCTAAACCGACCAGTAATAAAAAAAAACTCCTATAATTGTTAAAACTCGACCAGCCCGGAAATGTACTAAAATGTAATTATGTAATAAATTTCTGTCTAAAAACATGATATTTGTTGTATTTTATTCAACGTATATAATTCTCAAACCAACATGTATCTGAATGCATACCAATGCAAAAATTGTATCATTTCAGTACTTTTTAATTATAAATTTTACATTCAAATTGATAATCGCACAAGATCACTAACATAAAAATTCTCAGATGATAATTTTCACTCTTCAGCGTTGCTTAAAAAATGAAGCACACTGCGTCATTTGTTACCTATTAATTCTATATGACAACATATAAAAACTCCAATAATGTGCTTAACACATAAAACTTTTTTGATTTTATGACTCAAAATTAAAAAGTTTCGCGGATTTGCACATATATGTGCAGAAATCCTTCTCTTAAGTTGTTTTCCCTTATGTTGTAGGTTTTGCTCATGGTGTAATAAGTAAGGTCGAAGCATTAGGCATAATGATGCCCCATGATATAGTAAGTACCAACTTCCTATGTTGTGTTTTCCCCTAGTCAATGTTGTGATTTGTTATTTATAAGTGAGGTTAATCCATTAACGCGCACACGGACGAATTTTCAGCATTAGTTTGAACATCGATAATATGTATATAAATGCCTTTAGAAAAATTTGAGCTCCACTGTTTCTAATGCAAAATTGAATGCTCTTTCAGAATCTTTTAATAAAATTCCGATAAAATGAACCGCAAAAAAGTTATACATGTTTTTCTGTTAAAAAATATGGTTTTTTACATTTTATTTTTCATAAAAACATCACTTTTACCTCGAAATAGCGTTAGGAACATATCTAAGTTGAAAATATCGCGCCCATGGACTCCCAGGATTAAAATGTACCATATCTGAATTCATAATTCGAAATGGCAGTTTTCAAAATGGTACCTAGAAACTCAAAATTCTTTTTAAAACTTAACCATTTTTTTCTTAAAAACTATACACTTCAGAGAAAATGTTCTAAGAACAACAATGCTTTGGAATGAGTCAAAGAATACTCTCAAATTTTATCAGCATGCAATAATACACATGCTTAATACACCCACATCTAAACTGTGATTATTAGTGTCGACTTTTCAATATAGAGAAAATCTACGTAATTTGTTTCCTGCATACATTATGTGTTCTAATCTAATCTTAAGGCAAAGTCAGTTCTTGAATCCGAAAAATCGAAATTTTGTAAAAAGATAGTTCAAAAATTTGAGTAAGTTCTGTAAATATTTTTAAGATATTTTTATTCTAAGAACATTTTCTCTAAAGACTACAGTTTCCAAGAAAATAAGTTATTGGTGAAATATAGAAAAGTTTAATAATTTATTTTCATGAAAACTATAGACTACAGAAAATTTCCTTAGAACAAAAATATTTTAGAACTATTTAAAGAAGCTACTCACATTTTTTCAAATTTTTTCAGATTTTTTGTCAAAATTTCGATTTTTTGAATTTTGCATACTGGTAAAATTTGAGAGAATTTTTTGACTCATTCCCCTAAGCATTGTTGTTCTTGAAACATTTTCTCTAGAGTCTATAAAGAAAAAAAAAGGTTAAGTTTTAAAAAGAATTTTGAGCTTCTGGGTGCCATTTTCAAAAGTGCCATTTTGAATTATGAGTTCTGGTATGGTAAGTTTTAATCCTGGGGGTCCATGGACGCGATATTTTCAACTTAGATATGTTTCCCAACGTAATTTCGAGGTGAAAGTGATGTTTTAATGAAAAACAAATCGTAAAAAACCATGTTTTTTTAAAAGAGAAACGTGTATAACTTTTTTGCGGTTCATTTTATCGAAATTTTATTAAAAGATTCTGAAAGAGCATACAATGTTACGTTAGAAACAGTGGAGCTCAAATTTTTCTAAAGGCTATTGTATATTTATATAGAAATTAGCGATGTTCAAACTGATACTGAAAATCCTTCCGTCTGAACGTTATTGGGTTTGATAATTTAATATTGCCAAAGAGGCACGCCTATACTTTCTTTGTGTTGAAAACACCGTGAGAATTCAAATTTCATTTTTGAAAAAGTAAATAATATTGTTAGTAATTAATGAAAGTACATAATTCATGTTATTAATCAAATAATATAATAAATAAACATTATTTAATTTGGTATTTAAACTCAAGTTGTTGTTTTCTAATGCAATGATGGGGGAAATACGAAACGGTGGGAAAAATTCCTCGTTGGCAATATCTGAAACTTCCGGTTTCAGGTCCAACCCAACTATTGGCAATATAAGAGGTTGTACTGTACTTCTCTTATGTTGTAGGTTTTCCTTCCTCTAATTGTATTTTCCCCTAGTCAATGTTGTCATGTGTTATTTATAAGTGAGGTTAAGTTTCGAATTTGCTCGCGTTTGATGAACCTATAGGACCAGGTACTTCTATCGTTTATTGTTCTTTGTTAGTAATCAGTTTTCTATGATATTTAATTATATATTCGTTTAAAATGGATTATTCATTGCAGTGAAAAAATACAACTTAAGGAAACAACCGGCCACCTTGCCTGTCTCGATTGTACAACATAAGGGAAGGGCTACTGTACTGTACGATACTACATACTGATTTCCCAGCAAACGAAAATTCATTAAAGATCCATTGAAAGTCACTCACTGCATCACTTCTGAATTCGTTTTCTTAGCTTCTGCAATGAATTTCAATGAGAAAATGTGTTTCAATGATTTTGAATGGTTAATAGCTCAAACAAAGTTGTTCGATTTAATAATTTTGAATCGGAAAATAGTGGAATAAAGAAATGATTTCGTAAATGCGAATAGAACAATTGCAAGTTGAATGAATTTCAATGAAAAAACAGTTATATTTGCTGCGAATGAATTTGAATGGATAGTTAATTATTACAGGAATACAAATTTAATGATTTTGAATAAAAAAAATTAGATGAAAATGCAACTGATATGAATGAAATCGAATCGGTTATTACCAATAGCAAGGTTTGGAGGTAAATGATTTTGAATGGAAATAATATATTTAAATGAAAAAATCGTTCAAAAAATACTAAAAAGTTAGTTCTTTAGTAATTTTTGACGAGGAATTTAAAGATAGGATAATAAAAATTGTAAAAAAAATTTTTCCTCGAAATGAAATGGAATTTTTAAAAATCCATGCGTAATTATTTCGGAAATACGTTTTTCTGTTCACCAAACTTTTTTTGAATGTTTAAATTAATTTAACGAATTTTAATGGGTCAAAAAAATTCGTTCTTGAGTAACTTTTGACGAGAAAGTCAGTGGTGTTGGAATAAGAATTTACAAAATATATTTTTTTTACGTTTAATTTCTTTAAATCCATCCATAATTTTAAAAAATGTATTTTCATGTTCACCCCAATTTTTGAAATTTTTTTAAATCAATTTAGAAGAAAGTAGCAATGAAAAATCGAAATTAAAAATTACTGAATCGAATTTTCAAAATTTGAGTTTCATAAAGACAATTCTAACAATTTTGTATGCTCTCTTTAAAAAATGAAAGAAATTTGTCGAAAATTGTCTCCAATATCGAAAAATCATGATTTGCAGAAAATTCTCGGCCAATTCTCTTTAATTGTTTTTGATTCTTTTTAGAAAATAGTAAACAATGGTTAGAATTGCCTTTATGAAGCCCGAATTGAAAAAAAAGTTCAGAACTTTTTAATTTAAATTTTGTTAGCTTTGATTACTATTTAATGGTGCCCCCGATAGTCTAATCGACTCTAAAAGATTTTAATTAATAAATACAAATTATTACAACTTTTTCAGGTATTCTGCCAGATTTACATCTTGACAAACACCATGGTACTAAAAAATTACTACAATTTAAGTGTTAGCAATAATATTTCCTTCCTATGTGACAAGTTGTACCATAATGTAATAATAAATAATTAGAAAAATTGATATATAAAATGTACAACCTTTCATTAATACAAAATCATTAAAAATTCGAAAGCAAATGAAATTGAATGCACTTCAATAATGTAACAAGCACGTACTGAAATCAATGATTTTAAAACAATAGAAAATTGTTGGTTACAGCTCTGTTGAATAGATTTCTATTGATATTTAGTGATTAAAAAAACCACTTCAAATCTATTAAGATTCATTGAAAAACCACTCAATGAATTTCAATTAATTTTCGTTTGCCGGGTAGTTTTTAGAACATTTGAAAAAGGCGAATCACTGCTGCATTTAATTTTTAAAAAGACAAAATCTTTATTCGAATTGTAACGAATTATTGTTAAATATATCAAAATATGTGACAATAATTATCGAGAACAAATTTTTGTTCTTTTTCAGACTAACATTGAAAAAAAGTTTCTTTCATTTGTATCGGCATATTTTGTACAAGCAGTGCCTTCTTTATGACTACAGGCTGCAAAGGAATTTAAAAAGAAACATTTAATTTTTCATTGCAAAATAAAAATATTGATAACGAATCACTCACAGCAACAAACTAAAATAAAATTGTAGATAAGTGAACAAATAAATACGAAACCTGTTATAGTATTTTTCACAATTTTAAAGTCTGTTTTAACAAATATATTTTTTATGTTTTATTATGAAATCGATCAATATAAACAAATTTGTAATAATTTGATCTAACAAGATGAAATTAAAAAACTTAATAGTACATAAATAACTTAAACGAAATATAGTCTATTATTTAAAAAGTAAAATAAATTATTGTAAACAATGGAACATAAATTTGGCAAAATTTCTTAAGTGGTCCTAACCAAAAAAATCAACGTCGTACAATCGAGTTGTAAATTGACTAAATTAATTCGTAATTCACCGAGATGGACGGGCGCAATTCGTGTATTTAGTCTTGGATAACTTTTTATACTCAGCTCCAAACAAAATTTTACTTACGACCTTTTTGCTTCATTTTTTGATATCCTTCCATCTGATTATATTCATTTTTTTTCAACATCAAAATTTAATCTTTATTTTTGCATATTAAAATTCCCCTTTTCACCATGAAGAGACACTTTTATCGTTCTCAAAAGTGTCTGAATTGAAAGCTGAGTTTTTTTTCTATAAGTATACCAAGTTTCAAGAGAGCTTTCCTTTTTGTTTTGGAGTTGAAAACAAAAGCGTTCCGGCCAACAAACAATCATATCTGATTTGACCATATATTGCGAAAAAAAGATCGGAGCAACAAACGGTCAAAAAAAGTATTTTTGAAAACTGTAACTTGACCGTTTGTTGCCCTGAAAATTAAAAAAATTTATTTTCGTCAAATTCAAATGAAAAATGAGTTGACCGTTTGTTGCCCTGAGCTCTTTGATTGTGCTACTCTCTAAATCTGAATTAGTAAAAAGTGAGTTACTATTTGAAATTAGTAATGAAATGTACTAAATATTGGTCAATATCTACTAAGTGAATGTGTAACATAAATTGATTAACTCATTCATGTAGTTAAAATTGACTAATAATTAGTCAATTTTGTTACTAATTTCAAATAGTAACCCACTTTTCACTAAATCAAATTTAGAGAGTACATTGATTTTTTTTTGCTAGGATCACTTGAGAAACTTTGCCCCAAATGTACTGTCACTTGTTTTTAAAATTAATATAAGTAAACCAAATTATCGTTGGATTACTTCACAATTTTTAATACTTTCAGATGGTGTTGAATATTCTAAAGATCTTTTTCTAAAATAAGTCGTCTTACTATTCATATTTGATCTTTGTTTTAAGAATTCTTTCATCCAATACTAATTTTTGTATAAAATACTCGTGCAAAGGCTAACATTATATGTAATTTATTTCTCGAACAAAACATTTAAAATACAGCTGTTGAAACTTGAATACGACACTAAAACTGATATCACAGAACAGTTGTAAATATTCGTTAATAGATTAGTGACCTCTAATAAGTTACCTGCGAAGGTGTAGTAAAACTGAACATAATAAGTATCCCTATAGGCCCGAGTGGACCAAAATTCGACGGTCAATTTGTGCAAAGAATTGACTCAAAATTGACCGAAAATTGACCTAGGGCCGGAGACATTTTCGGTTAACTTTCGTTCGACTTTTTCGATTGTCGATCGAAAATTGACCGAAAAGTATTTTTTTATTGAGTCTATAAACGGTCGATTTGGTAAACGTCCGTGAGTCAATCGAAAATGTCATTGATTGATTTTCATCTGACTTAAGAACGTTGATCGAAAATTAACCGAAAGATTTTTTTTATTGAGTGGATAATCGGTCGATGTGGTAAAAGTCGACCGTGAGTCGATGCCAAATTGATCGATTTTAAAAAATTGACCGACAATTAACCAATTGGCTTTGTAAAGGTCATGTCGGCTTTAATTCGACTGAATGTTGACCGATTTAGGTCGAGTTGACTCTAAATCGACTTAAAAAATGGGCCAACTAGGGCCGATAGGAAAACAAATTTAGTATAATTAAGAGAATAAATTTGAATTTGTATAAAATATATAATGGGATAGGAAATGGACAAATTAAAAATGAAGAATTTAACTGTTAAAAATTGAATTTAATATTCGTAATTAAATATCAAGTTTTTTTACAGTCAGCAGTTCGATTATATTTAAAAGCATAATCGTTATTTAAATAATTTCAGTTACGTATTACGAATAGTAACTAAGTTACGATTAAAATCAAGCTGTTTACAATATTTATTATTATTGCATTATTTTCCCTAACATCACAATGGCATTATTTAACAATCATTACATTAATGATTATATATCGCCCGTTATATATACATCGAATAATTTAATTACAGCTATATCATCGAGGTAGTGATACTAAAGTATTTACTAATTTCTACAAGGTATTGTCATGAATTTCAAAAATCGTCATGAATCCTTTGTTTGGAACACTTAACAAGTTTAACATTTATAAAAACGTTGGTAATAATCAAAAATCCTGAACTTTTTAGTATAACGTTTTCAGCTATAATTTAGTATTATTATTGTCGTTTTACAACTTACATTTAACTATTGTCATTACTTTTGCACTTGACTTTCTTTGAATTACATACCTAATTCTGGTTCACCATTATTTCGAATTTTTAGGCCATATTGTTTTCAAAATTTATCATAAATAAATTCACTTGTATACCATAGAAGCCTATATCCCAACAAACTAGAGAGTACCACAAAGTTGTGTACAATTTTATAAGAAATAATTTCGTTTCTAGCAATGCATATAAATACACATAACCTAAAAGATATTGTAAATTAATCAGGCGATTGGAACTTAAAATTTAAAAAAGAAATTCTCTTATAATATGAAATCTCGAAAAAAATATAATTCTTTGATAAAAAACCATGCGACTCGCACCAAATCATTTTTTTGCTTATCAAAGGAAAAAAAAGTATTCAAAATTTCGACTGAATACGTCATTGTTTGTTGGGATATTTAACCCTTCGCATACAATTTTGTTTATAAGTTGTTTGTTTAAATTTTGTTATTTGGAATATTAATAATAATGAGAGAAACTGAACGAGTATTCAACCGGTAATCAAAAGGTGCCCAGTTCGATTCCCGGCGCATCTAATCTCTCCAGTTCACCCCTCATTTTTCTCATTTTTCGGAAAATAATTTAAAAATTCCAACCTTTCCATCCGAATGTAATTTTTTGCAACATATCTGCAAATACTTTTAATTGGACGGCATATCTGAGGGCAAAAATATTCTAAATATTGTATGCAGCAGAGTATCGATATATTTATCAACTAGGTTCCTCGCCTTCCCCTCCCGTCTCGTTATATTTACCAAAAAAGGAAAGAGCCGCTTCTCCCACTTCCCTCAGTCGCGTTATGTTCAAGGTGGGGGAAAAGAGAGTGAGAACAGGTAAATACGTATATCGAGACAGAACCAGGAAAATATCCTGGAATGTAAATATAGCGAGACACAATTATATCGAGACTCTACTGTATGCCAATCGAGCATTACATATTAAATTTATATATTTGAAATATTTGGAATCTTTGAGATCGCTAATAACAAATCTGACCCTTTGAAATTCTGAAATTGTTGGATTCAAAATGGTAGATCAAAATTAGAAAACGAAGTAACGATTTTCAAGCGAATCCGATTAAATAAAATACATAAACCAATCTGCCATATTGAATCCGCCATTTTGAATCTTTCAATCTAGGGCATCTAGGGTGTAATTTGTAATCGGCCATTGGTTAAATTGATTTAAAACGCCTAGGGGTTTTCTAGTAGTTTTTAGAACATTTGAAGAAGATGAATTATTCTTATTTACAAAAAGGTAAGTTAAATGTCGTCTTTTTGTGTAATAAAGTTATATTATTTCGTCTCATTATTATCATTGTCTTTCTGGATGGATCTATGTAACAACAAACGTCATTGTAACGATTTCTCTTTGAGAAGAAAGTTTCGAACACAAAATGCGACTTTTTTACTTTCATCTGAGCTTTTGTCAAGTCAAACCCCTCGTTATAATTACTAGAAAATGTTTAAGACTTTCTATGTATTGTATTTGGAAAGTGAAGTCAAGTACAATTGTTATAAACACAAATAACAAAATTGCCATCTCACTTTTTATTTCTGATCTTTCCTTCAGAGCGGATAGTCCTAGATACTAAATTGACACAAGCACCGACCCTATTTACGTCGAATTTTTCCGTTGACGACGATTCATCGAGGATCACACCAAGGGTCATTATGTACCTACACGCAATTCTTAACACTGACAGTTTCGACAATTTTTGATTATAGGAATATGCAGGTATTGTCCGTCGAAGGGTGTCGAAAGCTGCGCTAATTGTATGCACTCGCGTCCGTTCCCTTGCGTTTGCTTCAATTCGCCTTTCCCTGGTCATGATTTTATAATGGCGTTGATTTCGATGATCTTGCATCGACTCTTTGACCCTTGGCCTAGGATCAGGTTCAGTCTTGGTCCAATTCCTGTGATGAAAGGAATTGGATTGAAGGTCCGGTAATGACGAACGATCTGAATCCAAGGAAGGTACCCTGGGAGGGACGTCGATAGGGACAAAAGTTGGAGTGTCAATCTTATGCCCAATTCGAAAATCCAAAGCCGTTGGACTTTCTATTGGAAGGGGAGTTGATAGACGGGATGACTTTTGATGTTTCGAGTCCTGATCGTCTTCGATGCTGCCATTCCAAGGCCTGAAGGGACTTCGAGGCTCTTCCCTTTCCTGATTCGTAGATTTTTCTTCATCCGTCAAAACAACAAACACCATACCTTTCTCATCAGAGTTATTGGTGTTAGCCTTCTTCACTTTCGAGTGCTGAAACGTTAGTCTTCGTTTTCTTTTTTCGTGAGATACTGATGAAGATCGGTCAAACTTTTTGGATGCTACTTGCGTCACTCGGACATCCACGCTGTCTTCAGACACACTATGAGATCCCAGTCCAGATGAATCTGATTCTTCTGCATCAGGGTAGCTGAATCTTCTGGAGCCTCGATCCAGACTAGCTAGACTCATGTCGGATGCCATCATTCTGATTTCTTGTAACTGAAATAGAAAAGACGTCGTTAATATTGTTTCAAGTTTTCATAAAACACGGTTAAACAATTAAATATTTTCTTATTATTTAGTGTTCGTGGATTTATCATAGCGGCATATGTCTGGTTACGCCTTGCTAGGTTATTAATCGATAGTCGAATTGAATCAGCAAATATAATTTAAGATACAATTAGATGGATATCATTTAGGAAGGTGCATTGAAAAGAGTTCATGTTTGTTTATTGTTCCAGTCCACGCCGACTTCAAAGCCTTTTTCTAAAACTTTTATTAGTCCGTCTACATAACTCAAAATCTATTGGACCAATCGTTTTGAAATGTTGCACTGTGCTTCTTCACATAATTCACCAGGTACCCCTAGAAGCCCTGTTTTAAAATAATTATTCATTATACCCGAGCTACCTTTCGAAACATCTCCCTTAGACCGTTTTTTATATTTATAATATTATTAAAAGTTCTTTAACGCAGCTTTATATTGTAAACTCAGTTGGATGTTTAATCTTCTTTCAGATCCGATTAAAGAATCATGTATAGGCTGAAAAGCAAATCATAAGCTTCGTCTTAGGGTCAATATTTGAAATACGTGATAAACATCACTTATTGTAAATATTAACCATTCGATTTTTTCTGTAGAACGGAATTTTGTGTGATGTCACTTTTCGCCCATATGGAGATACAAAGAAAAGGTTTGAGGTTTTTTAAATTACTCCAACAGACATTGACATTTTCATTGTATACACTTAATGATAAAACGTGAATATCGCCGACCATAATCCAAAATGGGGGATTAAATATGGCAGACCAAATTATTAAAAGCATATAATCCGATTTGCATGGAACATAGAACTTGGAGGTTGATGAGATCATTGTTCATAAATCCAACGTCAATATTTATAATTTCAAAATGGAGGACTCAATATGGTGAACAAAAAATATTACAAGTTATTTAATTAACACAATATTTGAAAATTTCTCAAATCGCTCATCAATAAACTAACATAATTTATCATTTCGAAATGGAGGATCTAATACGGCATATAAACAAACTAGCATGTGGTTGGCTTTTAAATATTTCTGCGTCCTGTAATTCCTGAATACGGAAAACAAAGCTTCGTCATTGTTCTTTAGAAACAGAAGAGTAGATAATTTGAATTTTGGTAAACATACAACATAAAGAAAGTCAGATTAAATTTTGACATTCTCATGATAGATTCGTAAATGCAGCGACTCCTAAAACTCAATGTTGTTGCAATGTCTAGAATAGTGCTTTGAAATTTTCGAAACACATTAAATTGTAAAATTCTTCTTTATCCGTCTATATTTGAAATAGGTGTGTTAAAATGACTTCTTGGTGTAGCGGACAAGTGGATAAAAATACGAATTTTGAATTTACGTTTCGGTCAAGAGTTTATGACCCTCTTCAGAAAAATTTAATTCTGTAATTCAATATACAATTTTGAGTAAGTAGTAAAAGTTTACATTTTCATTTTATCGATTATATGGATGAATTACATCGAGATTTTTGTTTGATGTGTGTGAATTGTGTTAATTGAGCACTGGTAAGTTTTTTGAAAAATATATTGATTGAGCACTGGTAAGTATTGGAGAGTTTAGAATAGTATAAATTTGTGTTCTTACCTATAAGTCCTTGATAAGAGTACGAAAAAAAAACACTCCCGAATGGGATGACCGGTTTTTGTTTTTTTAGTGAATTTTGTTTTTTAAAAAATGAATGTGGACCCACTAAAAGTTGTAAAATACCTAAAAATATAAGAATAAAATAAGTTTCGAAAAGAAACTTAGTAAGAATACAAAGACAAAATTGAAAATACGTGCGAGTCGCGTGATGGTAACGAACTGACTGACAAAAATGTAAACATTGCCAGTGCTCAACCCTGGACAATAATAATGCGAAGATGTGTGGAATGCTTGAATTCAAAGTTAACGAAATTTTAACGAGATGTTTTTGAAAAAAATATATCTTATATTGTGAACTGTAAATGACGTAAAAATAGTGCTTTGATCTGTAATTTTGGAAATATGCAAAAATAGCGGATTTAAAATTTTTAATGTTGGAAATTTTTAGAGACGTCCGTAGCCAGCAACCGTGGAAAAAATAAAGAGAAAATCGACAATAGAGGGTCGAGAATGCAATATTTTTTGAAGACGTAAGTTACAGAAAAAGTTATCCAAAAATATATTTGACATTCATACACATGATAAAAATAAGTTTAAGTACAGTCACAAATAAAAATCGACACATTTCCCAATATAATTCGTGTACCACAAAGGTTAAAATTATCGCGGATTTGCTCTTATACAATGAAAAAACGATATCTGACAAATGCAACAATCGATGTTTATAGTAGACTGGAAAGTAGTAAGTAAGAATTATGTTGAATGTTTATTTTGTTTGGCTTATTTGTTTCCGACCTTATTATTTATGTTTTTGACACGATATATGTTTAAAAAATGTTAGTTGGGTGGTGTAAACTTCAGTACATTCGGAGCTGTATTTTGTAAGAAATTGCAATGCTACCTTTTTACCAGTAGTTATTATGTATCTGCTCTCCAATTAATAAACATTAAAATAGTTCAGAATTACACGCAGTGTGCTCTACAAGAGGACAGAGGCGTCACATTATGAGGTTTTTCTTAACTTGATATCATTATGAGAACTTTATGAGCTGAAGCTCAGAAAAATCTCAGAAAGTGGCGCATCTGTTTTTTTTTAGTGTACATTTGGAGATCATTCTGATCTAATTTTTATTTTGCTTGTTAGATCATTAGAACTCAAAGAAACTGTAAAATGTGATAAGAGTTATAACATATCCCGGTAGAAAATTCTCCAGTTTTTTGTTATACTGCCTACACTAAGAGAAATGTTTGTTTACAGTTAATATAATAACTTCATAGCAAAGCTAACAGAATTTAGATTTTGATCTTAAGGTAGAGGTACTTTACCCTGAAGTTACCGTAATATCAGATTCGGTTAAATTTGTTGTGTTAATAGTTAATACAAAAATGTTTAACATTAATATTGGGATCATTACGTGACATGTAGTATATTTATGCGGTTACAGTTTCGCCAAAACAGAAATAAACAAACATACACACGCGCAGTCATTAGATTTTCTGCGAATTTTTCGACGCTCGGAAATATATATCATAAAGAAAACAAGCGCGGGAACTATAGGAAACGTTGCGCATTACCGATATGCACAGTTCAAACTATTCGCCACGTTAAGTTACTCTGGTGGCCAGATTTGAACTGCTGAAATAGGTTTCACAATGATGAAAACCTCATTTGTGTACTATACGTGAAACCCATCTCAGTAGTTCCATTTTTCGGCACCTGAGTAACTTAACATGGCGAATAGGATAACTTACAGTAGCCCACATCCTAAGTTATACGTCAGTTCTTTCAAAATGGCGGATATTTGTCCACAGTTAGATGTCTATATATTGTTTATGTACGTGCAATGGGTGCGTCTGTCGCGAAGCGAGTTTTCTGGAAACAAGAGACTAATATAACTTTGGACAAGGGGCGTATAGCTTAGGACGGTCGGGTAACTATGGACGATATAGCTTAGGGCGGAGATTATTGTAATAGTTAACAAATATATTGAATGTTAAAATATACGAGATCTACATTAATATTGCAGGACAGTGCTGGTGTTTTCATCTTACAGTTATCGGTTTCAGTTGTAACTTTACAATTAATGTGAAAGCCTCGAAATTAGCTTACATTACGTATTAGTAAATAGTTTCTATCAGTGCAATTTCCCTATATACAGGATAGAAATTAGGCCCATTTTTTTATCTTTATGAAATATATCTGAAATATGTAAACGTTAACTTCTCAGATGTTATGTTACGTATATCATGTCTATCTCCCTAAATAATACTAACCAATTTCAATTACGAATTATATATCATGTTTACGAATTATATTTCACCATGCAATCTATATTAGAGATTATCTTTCATTTATGCTATTTAATGTTGATGCTGATGAATTTGGACTAGACCAATTATGGGTAAATATTTCTTTTTCGTTTTTTTCTTCCATTTTTCTTCATGGAATTAAATTTTCAATTGGTCTTCTTTACAGATCTGACAAAATCTCATTGATCTGTTTAAATATTATTTACTTAACACTAAACAACTTCTGTGGACCAAATAATTATTGTTCTAGGTGATTTAAATATGGATCTATTTGATGACAGTTTCTTGCGCCTCAACAATATATACGGTCAACTACAACTTCCACATTGTTCGGTATTCTAGTTGTTTCTCCATTAGTTAAAGATATTGATGTCTTTTCAACTGATGACTACGAGATATTTGACTATCATTTGGTCGGTTCTCGCCAATATAATGGTTTTTATGCAGATGTCAGTTCTTTTTCTTGGAGTGCACTAGTAAAAGGCAACAAGTAAAGTAGCGTTATTTACAAATAAAATTAATGGGGTTTTGATACCTTTGCTCTTTCGCATAAAAGCATATCGGGTTTCTTGGGTAACTGACACTGACAAGAAAGCAGCCTCTGATTCTTTATGCTACAAGACCCATCTTACCTTATCTTTCGAAGTGTGATATACTTTTCCGATCGAAAGTTTCGGTCCGGGAATTTTTTGGGAGCCAAAGAACCTTTAGCTCCTGAGATCTTTCCATCTTGTCGGGCGTTAACCAGCTCAATAACCATTTTGTAAATGTACCTAGCATTCATCCGAACCCGGAAACCACTAAATTTTATCTATCTTACCAATTTTCAAAGATTCTTGAATGTCGTTTATTTTCAGCTCAAGAATTGCTAGAAATATAGTAAAATTATCCAATATTATCCCTAGGGTTAGGAGTATATGAAACATCGTAAATCTTGTCAATTACTTCTGGGGAATTCTCTGAGTATGGAAATATGCTATTGTCCATTAAATTCGGACACTTCCGAAACCCAGTGTTTTCTCTGACTGAAGACCTATAAGCCTTCTTCCATTGTTTTCCAAGTTAGTTGAAAGTCGCTTCATGATCCGACGTTTGTGTATTGTAATCGGTAATGGACTTTTTCCCAAATATCAATCTGGATTCAGAAAATCCTTCAGTTGTGAAACATCTCCTTTAGATGTTTCTGATGAGATTCTTTCGGGCATTGACTAACGACTATTTCATCATAGTCGTAGTAGATAGTGGCATTCGACACTATTAACCATGAATATGCTGTTGCCAAACTAGTTCATTATGGATTCTCAATTGATGGCTGTGAACTGATTCAATCTTATTTCCATTTACGTACACATCTCTGTCGCTCTCAGTGGCAACAATGAGTCATCTGAGTCTGAACTTATCATGCGTGGATGGACCCGAGGGGCAAAATTCAGCTCTCTGATTTTTATTATATACGTAACGGATATTTATAATACCTCTTCGAAAGTTTGCTTATGATACGTCCAAGATATGTACATTTTGTTACCGTTATCCACCGAACGATCGGCAGAGGGATTATCAACGTTTCAGGAAGAGCTGAATTCTATCTGTAAGTGGGTAAACGATAAGGCGTTGTTAATTAACCCTTCTGCATTGAAATTTCGGATGTGCCTCGCTTTTTGTACTATTATTTGGTATATTACTTGACATCACATGATAATTTATCGCACATCGTATGATATTATCATATATCCTGTCATACGTCACTTGACGTATCACATGACTCTTTATGCGATCTCATATGCTGTTTAAACAGCAGGTGTGGAATATTCCTTGACATATCACATGACAATTTATCGCATGTCATGCGATATACCATACGATGTTTCACTTGACAAATCGCGTTGGAATTTGTCACATGACATATCACTCGTCAGATGGCAGAATATGTCACATGTTATATACTACATGACATCACATGATACCTATATTATATGATGTTTGACATATTATATGACAATTTATCGCATGTTATACGATATACCATATATCATATGATATATCACTTGAAATATCAGATTGTGATTTGTCACATGATATATCGTATGTAAAGTGATATATTTCTTGACGTATTACATAACGATTTATCGCTCGTCGTGTGATATATCATATATCCTGTCATATATCAATTGACATATCAGATGACATTTTATCAGTTCTTATATGTTGCATAAGATAATTGGGGTATATTTCTTGACATATCACGTGACAATTTATCACATGTCATGCGGTATACCGTATATCATATGATGCTTCACTTGACATATTGGGTTGTCATTTATCACATGACATATCACGTGTCATTATGATAGATCATATCACAAGTTGTATACGGCATGACATCAGGTGATATGTTATACGACGCTTGACACATCACATGACAATTTATCGCATCTCATACGATATGCCATGCATCATATTATGTATCACATTATATATCACTTGAAATATCAGTTTGTAATTTGTCACATGATATATCACAAGTATGTTGTTTATTTCTTGATATGTATGTAGTAACATTACATGACATCACATGATATATTATATAACACTTGACATGTATCATTTGACAAAGTATGGCGTGTCATACGTACCATATCATATGATATATCACTTTAAATATCAGATTGTAATTTGTTACATGATATATAATATGTAAATTGATATCTTTTTTGACGTCATAACAGGTTATCGCATCATATATTTCATAGCATACAATAGATGATTTATCAAGTGATACATCACATGATTTAGTGCTATGTTCCTCAAATTCTTTTTCAATTTGGAACAAAGCAATTGAATTGGAGAAATTAGGATTTGAATTCCTTTTAATTCTTTTTCGAATGTAGCGAACCATGAAAAATTATTATTTTCTTTTAGTTCTCAAGATGGTAAAAAAAAAAACATATTTCCAGTTACTGGCAATATTTCAGTAAAGTCTTGAAGCAAGTAGATCACGTTTATTCAAAATATAAAAAGTGTTTTGAAAGTGGACTAAAGGTATTTTAACTTTGCTCAGGTATATATGCGACACGTGCGAGGTTAGCGCCGAGGGTCCGGTGTCCGGGATCGAGGTGCAGGCACCATAGGCAGGGCATATCAGCATCACAATACGTATATATAGTTATGTATATACATCGGCATGACCAAACACCGATGTCTGCGTGATCTGCAAGGCGACACGACGGCGGGCGACCTACGCCGACTGGCGCCCGCCCGTCCGACGTGCCTGCGCCGTTCCCCGACTTCTTCCCCGGCCAGTACCAACCTCCCCATGGTACAGACGTTTTTTACAATTACTATATATATATATATATATATATATATATATATATATATATATATATATATATATATATATATATATATATGTATATATAAGCTCGAGCACATATACCAGTACGAGATTGGAATTACGCAAGCGCGATTCGTTGGACACGAAAGTCAACGAAAGTTGCACATGGTCCGGCACCGGCTTCGTTCCACGTGACATGTTCAAACAAAGAACTACCGCAGCTACCAGGACAAAGAACCAGAAAAGTGTTGCAATTGTTGCTACAATTATGTGAGAAAGATTGCCGCAATTAAGAGTCGATAATGTTAAACGAGTCTTAAGCGCGAACACCGATTCTGTGGAGACACATTATTTACTTTGTCACATTGTTGGGTATTTTTGCCAATATTTAACGTGTTTGAACCAGCAAAAGATTTCGCACCATTCGAAAACAACTTGGGTGGCTTTTATCTACCGGTAATCTATTTTTTTTATGTCCAAATCTCGTTTTTCGAACTGCACCCACGATATCTCTGTATGTATTTGCTCACGTTCCAAACACGTGTTTACCATCGATGGAATTTTTTTGCGGTCACCACGAATAAACGTATTAACACAAATACACCAAAGGGTACCTAACCATTCAGTGGTATGGGGAATTGCGTCTTACAAATCTTCCTACAATGCAAATGAATGAAAACATTACTAACTGTAAAGCATGTTTTTTATAATACATAGGGGAAGATAGGGCGAAGCGGCGAGGATTTTTTCCGTGTATCATATATCTCTCCTTGAATTTCGTATTTATGATGATGCAAAGTATCATTTGATAGGTAATTTCATAGTCAATATTTACATGCATGTTACTTACGGTATATGTTTTACAAATGGCCAGCTATGGCCAATTTAAAAAACTTAAAAAACACGGCGCGAATCGGCGATACCGGGGTGAAGTGGCGAATTCTTATTTTTAGAGGTTTCTCAGACGAGTGTCATAAAATTAAAAACAAGTCATAATCTTTTAAGTTATTATTGTTTGTTTTAATAAAAATAAAATTTCCACTTTGGTGGAATGAACCTCTTCAGATATATCAAAGTTGCCACCAATAGTAAAAAAAGAAATTGCATCTTCAGAAGCTTTGAATACTCGTATTATATCAGGACCACATATTTTAACTTTGTCTTTAGTTACTCAGTGTATTCACCAAAAGGGAATTCTAAATTAAAAAATAATCACGGAATAGAGACATCCGGGAAAAAATTTCGCCACTTCACCCCAAAGTATCATTTGGACTTCCAGGTACTATATCTCATTGTAAACTCGCAAAAAAGGAACAATTCATGTTTGATAATTAAGTCCAAAAAATATACTTTTAGAATAAATATATAAATAGTGATTATTAAACTGCCAAATGAAAATATTGACCAATCTGAGAACAAAGTACAGGAAAATTACTTGAAATTTTTGTTTAAAAATTACATTTCTCGCTCCCAAAGGTAGGTAAGAGAACAAAAAATGAAATATCATGCCTCAAAATGTGAAAAATGGTGTAAACAAAGAAACCTATATATGATATTTTATAATCAGTATGATCATATTGGAAATATTTGAGATTCGTCACTTCGCCCCGTTCGCCGCTTCGTGATTTTTTAACGGAGCAACTTTACTTAACGGTCGTTAGTGTAAGTACAACTTTACGATGAAATGGATTAGACTAATTCGGAAATGGTGTGGACTAATTTGAAAATCTGAATCTTTTGCAATGGACATTCTTCAAATAAAATGTAAATGAAACAGTTCAGATATATTTACACACTTATCAAAGAATACAAGTATAATCCTGCTGAAAATACATAACCTCAAAATAATTTGCATCGCAGTGAGTAAGCCACGTAATAGATTAATTGTACATTGTAATATAACTGAAATTAATTTATATATTATATAGTGTGCTTGTAACTGTAAGGATTTATTACTCATAACGAATTGCTCGCACCATCAGCTCACCGTGTGCGCACCCCTCACTGCAAGCTCATAGAACGCGCACGCCCACGTTAAATCGCCATAAGAGCCCTCACGCGAGAACATATTGTTATTCGAGTTGTGATCAATAGAATTTTTGAAGAGAACAGAATTTTATTGAAAAGTGTCGGTACATAGCTTTACTTTTTGACACTTTTCATAAGGGATAGGTCGCTTATGTCTTAATCAAATTCGTTTTTACCGACGACGTATTTTTATTTAAAAAAATATGTCCAGAGAGTTTTGGTAATAAATTACTATTTTAAAGCTATTTTACTTATGTTTTATAAATGTACAACACATTTCAGAGAACTTCGGACAGAAACAAGCGAGAGTTCACACTAATAAATTTTATAGGTAACAACGTGAACTGTATGAGTACTAAGAATTTATTCTTGTTTCTTTTCGCTCGTTTCTGAACCGATTTTGTTGAGATTTCGAATATACATTCAAAAAATGTGTAAAATAGCTTTAAAATATATCTGGACTTGAAACGATCTCCAGTTTCTATTTAATTTGGATGTATTATATTGACTTTATCAATTGAGATGCTTTAGTTGTCCCTGAATATGGGTCGTCAATTGATAACAACAATACCAGTTTTTTGTCCAAAATTTAGACAAAATTTCACGTTTTTATACTACTGATAAATTCAATGTTACAAAATTTGGAGCTAACCAATAATCGCTGAGTAAAGTGTAAATTAATTAAAAATTTGTTTGTATTTGAGATATTTATGTCATATTACTTAATTGATGATATTTATATGTTAAAACTAACAAAAGAAAATAATTGCTTATTTAAAAAGTTTTTAAACATTTTTTGTATTTTTGTGTAAGTTCTGTTCTTATTAATCGATAATTTTATATATTATTTTACGTTATCTTTACACGGCATCCAGCGCATATAAGTAATTATATTTTAATTAACAATAAATTTTGTAATCAGCAATTTAACAATACAGATTAGACAATTCGATTAAATTATTACTTCAACAACATTTTTAGAATTGTGATAGTCAACTCTCGAAATATCTATTCTAAGAACTATTAGCCTTTATTTATAAGTTAGTTATAATTAAATCTTGTGTTTCAGAGATCTAATGCATAAAAAGGACCGATGTAAGATGACTAAAGATTTTTAATTTCATCTCGATTACTTTATTTGATTGTAACTTAATAAATTATGAACTATCTTCAAAAATTATTTGAGATAATATTAAGACCTGTGAACACATTTTGTAAAATAGAAGTCATGAAACTAGCAAGTTAATTGTAACCTAATTTATCTTGATTTATTAGCTACTACCCCCTGATTCTGAATTAGTTAAAAAATAGTGAAGAAAAAGCGAAAATTAGATTACTAATTTAATAAATATAGTTATTTTTATTAATAAATAATAAAAAACGACTAATTTGTTACTAATTCTAATAACTAAAGTATTCAATTTTTATTTATATCAAATTATATTAATAAATTGGTATTTTATTAGTATTTTCGAGTAAAAAATAATATTTACCAGTACTGAATTCAAATGGTTTTACTACAACTAAGTTTTGTACAAATATCGATAAATGGTGTTCCTATTTATCCCTTATCGCTTTTTGTTTTTAGTGTTTATCTTTTCCTTTTTTCTTGTTAGTTTTTTTTACCCATTTTAATACTCTTATCTTTAAATGGTGGAACCTCATTCATATTTACTTTCATTTAATTTTCCACTGTTTTATAGTGAAGTATGAATGTTTGAAATCGATTTTATTCACCTTTGGTTTTTTGATAATTCAAAATGGTGCCAATAAAATATTACAGTTTGTTTCCTCTTTCATTCCAAACAGGAATTGAAAAAAGTTTTATTGTTTCGTTAATGTTTAAAAGGATATGGAAGTATTCAAAATAAGTCGAATTATTTATATTCTGTTTAAATTTAATAGCTCTGCACTAAATTAAAAGTTTTCCTTCTTGAAACGTCTATTTACATGCGACTAAAGACAACACATCTTTTGGCCTGATGTTTTCAAGATTTTTCTAAATAAATAACCTACATTAAAATAAAAAAAAATCATTTTTGTACGATAAATATGGACGAAGTTACGAGTTGTTAAATTTTCTTAATAGTAGTCCCCTGATGTGTATTTATCTACGTTAAAAGAGCCTACTTTTTCGAAAGCTTGTTTACATCAATTTTCATAAACATTAACTCTTTTCATCTCATATTTGTTCAATATCATCAGTTTCTCTATAAATTATGATAATTTCCTAGGATGTTTTAGACTTCCGGTTGATTGCATATTAAAATAAAAATTGAAACCGTAAAAAAGAATTTTCACGAAGATAGGCAGCGAAAATTGAAAATTAATATTTTCTGGAGAAAGTGCGTGAAAAAATCTATAAAATCCATATTTTCAAAAAAAAATTCCTTAATTATCGTGATAATGGGAAATTAACACAGGCAATACTGAAAATCCACAAAAAAATTCAAAATGATATTTCAGAAAATCATCGATACTAATTTATCTTGTTTTATACACGAATCATTCTATACTTGTATTTCTTTGCAGTTTCTGGTTCCAGAAAGGAATTCTAGATGGCGCTGAAATCTACAAACAGGATAAAGGTACGTACTGTGTCGATTCGTTTAATAAAAAGAGCTATCTAATTATCTAATTTAAGATATAATTTTTAGTGCAACAAATGTTAGTTACCTAAGGGAAATCCTTATTTCTTTTACTGCTGTTAGTGCGAAAAATTCTATTTTTTTTAAACAATGCAATGTGGATTTGAAGTAACCGGCATTAAAAATTTCTCGAATGCAGTTGGGAACATCACGATAAAAGTTTCATCTGTTGACCATGATCCAATTATGTACAATGGTCTTTTAAAATAAAAATTTAATTCTTTGAAAGACATAATGATTATCTCACATACAAAATTTCCCCATGGAAGCAAAAGGAGTCATTACATCAGCAAGTTGTAAATGAAATTTTCATGCAAAAATGAGAAGAAAGCGACAGGTCCAGAGTACAATATTCGTCCGCTTTCTAAACCAATAAAAGACAGAAGGTAAAAAAAAATGAGTGTCACTCAAACGTAACAAAACTATTAATTACCTCGTGTGAATATGTGAAGAAAATAGGCTCGTCAGTGGAGATATCCGGGATTTATTAGTTTAAGTCGTCGAGCAGGTGGTTTGTCAGCTCAGATAGACTAACCGCATCTGCGAAACGATTGACAAGAGATTGGTAGTAATCAAGTTCCGTCATCTCTCATCACTAGAATATTCACTCGTGTCTCCTTTCCAGCGGTCGTAAACGGTTAATAAAAAATGAGCAGTCGGTAATTTTCTTCGTTGGGCAACCGATCTTAATATCCTACACATTCCCTTCCATAATACGATTTCGCACGATCCAAGGTAAATTTCACATTGTTTTATCTGGTTCTTGGACACTTGACTTGGGATAGTCTAGTTAATTGACCAAGTCAGATAATCAACTTCTTCGAGTGGTTAATTTAGATGAATATTCAAGAGCGAGGATACACCTGGATTTCGAGATCTGTCAACTGGTTAAACATCTCGCGCACCTTTCGATCCCACGAGATCACACCTGCTCTTCTAAAGTACATTCACGAACGTTGATCGACCGATGGTCGAATCTTTCCCACGGTCCTGTTTCCACAGGTTTTGCTCCATTAAAAAATTGGGCAATTTTCGTTTTTATCACGTCAGTTCTTTGTTATCTAATTGAGGTTTTCACTATTGCTGACCAGATTTTAGGTGTCACGAAATCCTATTACATGGTAATTTTGAGCAGTCGAATTCTTTACTTTGGACTACTTATTAGATCTTGTCAACAGAAAGTCCAGCTCAATTCGATCACTGGTGATCTGACAATAAGACACCTACGATGTCACGATCAACTTAGTTCACGAGGATCACGTGTAGCTACTGAACTTGGCTATTGTCATTTATCACCACACTGAAACACTTCCAAAACAATCAATTTCATTGATGATCAAGGTTCTTTTCTTCAGAACTAGCGACAAAATCGTTTGCACTTTCACTGATCACAACTTAACAATCCTAGGTAAATCAATCATCCAATCTTCCAGTAGAATGATGAAGCTCTATTCCACATTCAAAGTGGTGACTGATATGGTGCTCTTCAAGAACACCTGTGTCCGAAATACCAAGGGAGTGAACCGGCTCAATGACTATGTGTTCCTCAAGAGTGGCTTTTTAATCACTGAAACACGTCTGACCATTTCGAGAGAAGAATCGGTAGTGCTGAGAAGAAAGTCCTTGGGCCGAACACCCACACGTTAAATTTTCGTAGCAGCACTTTGGAACACCTGCAGTCTCACGGTCCTGTTCGAGGAAGAATCGGACGCTGCAGATCCTGCGATAAGACACCCACGCCTCGGATTTTCGCGATCTTTTTAGCCAGGTTTCTTTTTTTCTTGCAGATGATGATCATCCCCTGGAGCAATCTTCCTTGATCCTATAAATATTTATATGTGGGGGAGCGATGGTGGTGGTGCTGCTCCGGCACCAGTGATGGTACTGTGCTCTGGGAACAGTGGGAACGGCTTGTCGTCAACAGCGGCAAGTGAAAAGACGGAGTGCGAGATAAACCGACAGTCTGGCGCCAGCAGCCGACCCCTCCAACGGGTACAAGGAGATTCCTTGGCGGCTGCTGCGGTGGCGGCGGCGCGACGGCTGACTTACATACTTATAGCTGTAGCTCACCGTCCACCCAAGAGGTGTTTGTATGTGGATGAACTTAAGGAATACCGTAATGCCCTTTCATTTCCGAGTGTCTGATTATGTCGTGGGCGTGTTTCCGATATTTTTTCACTATTTTCCTGGATGCTTGATTTTAACTGAACCCCTGTTTTAAATACTTTTTAATTGTGAGTAGTCCAAATGTTACTCTGTAAGAAATATTTAGTTTAAATTTTGTTTAAATGCTACCCGAATAAAACATATCATTAACCTTTAGACTGCCGGGGTGGCCACTATACTGGCCACTAAAAACTAATTAAAAAGAAATCAAAACTTATAAGTCGGGGGTTTCAGGGTAAAAATGTAAATAAAATGTAAATGGATATGTATGTCCAAAGAGTGAAATAATAAATAAACAAAATATCCCATAAAACACTTTAGAATTTTAGACGTTCAACCATTTCGGTGTTCATTGCTATGCGCAAAATCGCAATAACGCTTCAGAAAGTATTCTGCCATATTGAATTCGAAATTTTGATTTTTTGTCTCCATATTTGAATTCAGATACCCCAAAAATCCCCGAGTAACAGGTTTCAAACGATTTCGATCGATTTTTCCAAATGTCGTCCGCCATATTGGATCCGCCATTTTGAATTTTGAATTTCATATTCGTTTTCAGAGACCCCACAAACCCCCGAGTAACAGGTTTCAAACGATTTGGATCGATTTTTCCAAATGTCGTCCGCCATATTGGAGCATCCATTTTGAATTTCATATTAATATTCAGAGACCACAAAAAACTCTGAGTAAGGAGTTTTAAGCGATTTGGATGAATTTTGCAAAATGTCATTTGTTGTGCCATGGCCTGCCATTTACAGCCCTTCGCATTTTCCGAATTTTTTGTGTAGAGTAGGGAAGAGTAATTTTCACAAAAAAAAAGTTAATTTGTGGGAAAAATTGCCGGCAGTCTAAAGGTTAAGAAGTCTCTGAGAAGTCTTATAAACTGTAAGATGTCCTAATATATGGGCATATCCCTAGAACTTTTAACTTTCGTGAGGGTAAGTGGTTCAAGACCTTTTCCACGATATATTTTATATAGTAATAGCATAAAATATAAGAAAGTCTGTTTAATTAGAGGAATACCATTCTTTAAAGTCGGTTTTATATCATTTAAACATACAAAAAGTTCAAAATCCGTCAAATATTACTGATACAGTAGTGCAGATATTAAATTTGTTTTCAATTAAAATGCTATAACTTTTTTAAGCCATTGAATAATGACCTGAACACTTTTTTTCAGTTTCCCTACTACCTAAATTATACAGGATCACTCAGTATTAATGCGTGCCGATAAATAAGAAAGAGTCAGAATGAAATAAACTATGAAAAGTGATTTTTTCGAAAATCCAAACTTTATGACTATTTGTGCTATAATTTTTTTAAGTTTTGCTTTAGCTAAAATGTGAAAGGCTGGTCTTATTATACACGTAAAAATCTAAAAAATGGCGCTCAGTGATTGAGCGTGCCCCTTCAGGAAAAGTTTTTATAACACTTTAAATTTTGAAATTTAAAGCGCCACTCGTTTAAAAAAATGACCTTTCAATCTGGCACACTTTACTATGTGCTTAAAATGTTTCGCTAACCATTGATTCTGGTAATTTACATCTCAAACATTATGCAAGCAATTTCTTCCATGCTGATATTTATATTTAAGGTTTTAAACAGTGATGTTGACTGTTAAGTTGTCAATAGTGATTTTAATTCTTATAGGTTTATAATAGAAATATATTCATATTAAATCGCCTTCGCGCAATTTAAACTCACTCATTACCCGAAATGTTGTATATTAAAGGTATGTGTGGAAATAACAGTAAATATAAATATAAATATCAATATAAATATAAACTGGAAATACAATCAATAAAAATTTTCATTCTTAATGATTCATAGTTCAATGAGCTTTCATCTTCTGTATATTATACACACCTGTGCTGTCAATTGTGCGCACGAGTCTCGCGATCTGATATAAAGGTTTTGTTGAATTATAAATTTATTAATAAGTCTTTTTATTAAACATTAATTTTGACCTTCATTAAAAATTATACAGTAGAATCCCGGTATAATTGCGTCTCGCTAAATTAACGATCAGCATATCTCAGTTCCGTCTCATTATATTTACCTGTAGCCGCTCCCTTTTTCCTCCACCTTGCGGGCTGGGGCCTCAGGAAGTGTCTGCTGTGACGTCACAAACATAACGCGACTGAGGAATCGAGCAGGTAAATAT
Organism: Trichopria drosophilae; assembly: GCA_030407085.1. Lineage (NCBI taxonomy): Eukaryota > Metazoa > Arthropoda > Insecta > Hymenoptera > Diapriidae > Trichopria > Trichopria drosophilae. The sequence continues at coordinate 106,512,249 of CM059585.1, read as the reverse complement.
ACCGGGACTCTACCGTACGCTTACACTAATAAGGGTTATGGATAATTGGCTGAAAATTTTTTTATGGATTCTAAGATAAAAATAAAAAACACTTGCCTGAGCGTTTAATATAATATATCAAATAATATATTATAAAGCATGTTTTAACTGTATATTGAAAAGTCAGATGCTAACCTTTTCAACAACTTTTTTGGCTGGTCTTTTTTGTCTGTAGAAGAGTCTGATTTTGAAGATAAATTTTCAAATAACAAAATTCCTGTTTCCCTATTTTTTGAAAAGTTCAGAAATTTTTTATTTGAAAACGAAAGAGACTTTCGCAAAAAATGTGACGGAACAAAAAATTCTTAGAATTGATAAAAAAAAACCTCGAAATTTTTTCAGAATTTTTCTACGATTTTTCATATTTTTCAAAATTTTGCGATTTTGAAAATGAAGAAAAGTGTTTTAAAAATTCAGAAAAAATTTGACGTATTCTTTGACCAATTCTAAGAACTTTTTGTTCAGCGACATTTTTTCCAAAAGCCTATCATTTTCGAATAAAAAATTCAGGAGCTTTTCGCCGATCTTTTCGTGTTTGAGACGCCATTTTGACAGTTTCCAACTTTATTTTCAAAATCCTATCATGCACATTTCAAAGTTAAAGGTTCGAGGACACGATATTTTCACCCATCAGTGATCTCCCTAACAGTTTCCAATGCAAAAATGCCGATTAAAAAATATTTGTCAGTTAAAAAATCAGATTTTTTTGTGAAAAACTAATCATAACTTTTTCGGAATGAACTCGATTGATTTTTTAACGGCAGATTCGGAAAGATCGATCAATTTTACGTCGAAAATTTTTTTAATTGAATTTTAATGTCAAGAAATATTACGAAAATCTTGATGAAATTTGTGTCCTTTTGGGCTTTAATGGGTTAATTATTAATTTATATAATTTTTGCCTGATTTCGTTACATTTTGTACACCCATACGGCAAAATAGAAAAGAATTCGAAATGTGGTCTAAAAGAAGTCAGATGTCCTACTTTTTGTGAGTTTTCAGAACATGAGTTCATAATGACATCATGTTCAGAAAACCCTCAGAAATTGGCATCTGACTTCTTTTAGAGCACATTTCGAAATCATTCTGAACTCGTTTCTATTTTGCTGGCTGAAATGTCAATAGAATGAAGACCATACAATAATAACACAAAATTGATATTACTTGCTAAATATCGTAAGAGCACTTATTTTTTTTCATTGTAGCTTATAATCCATCGGTCATATGAAGTAAAGATTTCATTTTTGGATTCAATTCCACCTCTAGTGTCTCTGGAAGGAACACAGACCTCAACTCTTAAGAATGAGGTTTAAGACCTCATAACATAACACCTCTTCTATATTGCTATTTTAAGAAGTCAGAAATAAGACTTTAAGAGGTTCTTTTTTATATTATCATGATTAAGACCTCTTTAGAAGGTCTTTTTGGAGATTTCTTTGGAGTGAGCTCTGCATAACCTCTTTAAGAATTTATATAGATATCTGCACATGCGAAGCATTCAACTTGCAGCGAACAGAACTTATTAAAAAACTGCAAAATTGTAGATTCTACTTACCGCTAAACATTTCAGGTTTATTACATAAACCCGACACTCAAGTGTTCAAACATGTTATCACCTTTTTAGAAAATTGTAACATACAGATTTAGGCTTAATTGAAACTGTAAGCAACAAATAGTACAGTACAATGTATACGACAATGTACAGCTGTTAATTCTCCATAAGAGAATTGGGTAAGCTTAATAAAGAAAAAAAAACTCTTTAAGAGGGTATTGTACGATATCTAGATTAATTTGTGTCCTGACTTTCCGTTTTCATACCCCTGGCAGTATACTTTGTGTATACAAATACGCACAATAAACAGTTGATATATACAATGTTTCATAGAAACGTTTGATAGGAAGTTATAAAACAATCGTGATTTGTTGACAAATCTGCCCTGGTAGAAATTTGTCCAGCTTTTTGTTACACTGCCCAGTTTTCTCTATACCTTCATCATGTAAAATAAGTAAAATGACCAGAAACTGACCAGAAACTAGATTCATTTTCTACCAGGGTGTCATTAGGTTTTTAGTAAGTTTTGTGCTTTATGTGATGTGCGATTGTCAATACGAGTAAAAAACTAATTAGATCAAATTCGGACGAAACAGAACGGGCCAAAAAGGGTCCAAAATAAAATAATTTTTTGGAACCTTTCAGGATCCGTAATTTTTTCACGAGTAATAGAAAATACATAAAAATTGGATAAAAATTAAATTTCGTTTGTGTAACCAGTTTTGATCTGCTTCGCACATAAGAAATCGCGGTTAGGCCATTCCAAGTGGATTGGAGTTACATCTGATTTTAGTAAAAATTGGATCTGATTTCTGTATCAATCTCGGCATTTTCCCGATTACAGAATTTCAGCAGCCGCAGTTTATTCAAACAGGACGAAATGAGACATTTAGCAGATCTAAATTTATCAGTTTTTGATTAGATTTAACACATTAACGCCTAAAGCGGTCAACAAACTATCATCAACGACTGGATCGATGCTAACCTTGTACACTTATCTTTTTATAAGCCATGATTTTATTCTTAATCGAGAAAAAGGATTCGATTCCGATTGGATTTTGATGCAGAAAGTTTTTATGGATCTATTTGAAAAATCGAAATAAATCAAAATCTGATAAATTTAGGTGTGCAATATGATTTTGATGCTGTTTTAATAAAATGTCACTATTCAAATTTTCTAATGAACATGAAACAGTGGAATTTTGTTGGATATTAAAAAAAAAAGTTTACTAAAATCAGATTTCATTGCTATCCACTTGGTGTTACCGCAATTGACTGTGTACAAAGAAGATCAACATAGGTCACATTTGTATCCAAGTGAAATGTAATTTTTATTTAATTTCCATTACTTCTTGAAAAATTATACTTATATCTTGAAATGTTTGAAAAAAAATATTTAATTTTCATCACTTTTTAGCTCATTCTGTTTCGGCAAAATTTGGGTTAAAGTGCACATTGCCTTTTTCACTTTCAAACTCGATAAAGATTGTAACAAAAGTGAAATGTTAAGGTCTTTTTTCCATGGGCACTAAAATTAAGATGTCTGAATATTGTCTGTGAGAAGAATAGGTTATTTAATTTCTACCGACAATGGGTCAATAATTACGTCTAACCAATTTTATTACCAAGTTGACCATTACAATGTTTCAGTAAAATCGACATTTTTAAAGATTTTTTAACAATTCTGAATAAAAAATATATCTGGCAAAGTTTTTACTAACCTAATTTTAGATCATAAATTCGCTGCAAACAGATTATTCAAAATTTCATGATAATTTTCCGATTACTCAATAACAATCGGACATTTACCTGAACTTTTCATCACAATATTATCTTTATTCATCGCTACTGTTACGTATTTGTGATGCAATCGTTACTTGATTGTATAATTGCATCCTCTTTATTTCGAATTGCACACTTAACCATGTCATGCAATATTAACAGCAGAAGTACGGTATTATTTTTTTTTAGTATTATGTTATTGAATTAATATGGAGAGTAATTATACAGGAACAAAAATAGTAATTAAAATGTATACTAATTTCTGTTTTTTTTTTGCAATTTTTTTTTTAGATTTTTAAAAACTTTTCAGCATGCAAAGTTAATAAAAATAAAAAAGTTTTTTAATTATTAAAAATCGGAGGATAGGGATGAAAACCTGCATTTATATATTTTTTTGGTCATAAATATGTTAAAAATTTGGCGTCATAACATTCGGTTTTATTCGGCTAGATTCTTTCTTAACAATATAGGTTTTTTCTTCTCCATAGACTTTAACACAGTGATTAAAAATGCATTGAATAAAAATGTAATGTTCTGTGATAATAATCTGTAAGTTAAAAGAACAATTTTCGTTTATATGCATTAAAATGCACCAATATTGTTTAATAATTCATTGATTTGGTTAACCATATAATTTAATAGAAACTTAAGGGAGGATATACATGCAATTCGAAATTTTTTCGGCCTACATTTTTTCGTTTTAAAAAATAATTTATCATTTGGAGAATATTCTGTGAAAATGTTCAACTGTAAGTACCTCAAATTGAGAATGTAAGTTAGCAACAACAAAAAATTCGAGCGTAGAGCGAAAACTTTAAACCATTTTTTGTATACTTTTAATTTTTGCGCTTTTTTTTTTGCTTATCCACAATATTTAAAAAAAATATACAACATATCGGAATTATTCAAATTGCATTCTCTTCAGTATTAAATTCTCTTCAATGTGAACCTACATGTTTGCAAAAAAAACATACAGGTCTTTTTTACTATTTTTAAAGGGGGGGGGGGGGATAAATTCTTTTTCCTTTTTACTTCACAATTTCTTCCCGATTTATTTTGTTCACATAGTAGATACACTTATAATAATGACAAAAAATTTGGGTTTTTTTATTTCAGACACGAATTACGAGCTTCGTCTTGTCTGTAACAGAGACACTTGAAGATCGAAGCTCTTCGGTAAATACTCCACAAGTCGGCCATTATATAAAATTTTTGCATGAAATAATTTGTGTAACGTTTTCGATGCCACCTTTAAATATACCCACAACACCACGATGATTGTTTTCCTAACAGAAAACATCGTAGTAAAAATTGGGGACAAGGTTATCTTCAAGGTCAAAACTAGAAAAATCGTGTTATTTTATAGTTTTTGTATTTACCTTGAAACCCGTTCCTCACATTTTTTTTAATTACCCACGTATTTTGATGCCCTGATTGTGAACATTATAGTCCAAATTGGCTACAAGGCCATCTTCAAGGTCAAAAGTAAAAAATCGTAATATTTTGTGCTCCTTTGCGTTTATCTTGAAAATGATGAATCTTACGAAACATTTTTCAACAATAATACTATAAAAGTAGGATGATCATGAGGATAATAGACTCTGGGGTTCGGTACATTGACTTACATTGGTGTGATTAAAAAAAGTAAATCTGGGCGCAAAATACCAAAGACGCAGGCGCTTCCTTACGTTAACAAAATTTGAGGTACGGGCTTCAAAATAAATGCTGAAACCACAAAATAACACGATTTTTCTAATTTTGACCTTGAAAATGACCTTGTCGCCAATTTATACTGTGATATTCATAATCAACAAAAAATTCATAAAAATGATCAAAATTGCCGTCATTTGTTAATTTAACCTAGTCTTACACAAATTCCTGATGTAATGGGCCATTTTGGATGGCAGATTCGAACTCTGCATAAAAAAATCATCTCCCTCTTTTTTGTAACAGACTTGATTGAAATTTTATTTCGAAGTTAAATTTATAAACCAATTAAATACAGTTTTCAAATTCAAAATGGCGCATCTAATACCGCAGACCAAGAGTGGAGGATATTTTAAAAAATGATCCGATTCGCTTGAAATTTGGTATTTGGTTTTTTTTTGGTCACTGAATGAATCTGGTGTCAGTTTTTTAAAATGTTGCTCCAGAGGTTGTCAATTTTCCAGGAACTTTCGAACGGTTGTTTTTCTTATTGTGTTTACAAATAAAAATATCAGACAAACGATATCCTACGTAGAATTTCATGTTTTTTCAGAATATCGCCCTAGAATTTGTGTAAAACGGATGCTTAAAAATGTATATACAAGTAAGAAAAAAACTGCTTCGAATTTTCAAATTAATATTTCAAATTAATCTAAATAAAGACTTTATCATTTCTCTAATGATGCTCATAGCTTTTTAGTTAGAGCGTCTTAACATTTTTTTAAAAATTGCTGTTTGAGACGCAATTTTGAAGATCGTTCTGCTGCATTTTATTTGATTATTTTTTATTCCAGACAATGTATTTCTTAAAATTTAGAACTCGAAAACACTTTTCTAGGCGGAAAAGTATTTCACGAGATTCACACAAAAGTTTCAGATTTAAAATTATTTTTAATAGAGAAAAATCGTATTTTTTGCAATAAATTGTACAGCGATATTCTGAAAGCACCAAATTTCAAAATTTTTGTTTGGTAACTGCAGAAAATATATCGTTTGAATGTTCATCGAAAATTGACAACATTAAAGAAATATTATATCTGATAAAAGAAAAAATGCATACAAATATATTAATTTATATTATAGACCGGTTAAGTAATTCATTTCATCGTTACAAAATTCATAAATGAAAATTAAATTTGACTTGGCAAAATCTCAGTAAGTCCTAGAAAGCATTTATAATCATTCAAGAATTCATCAAATAAAATACTCACAAGAATAAATTATAACGATAAAGAAACATTTCATTACAATGTCTTTTAATCCTCTGATCTCGTTTTTAAATGTTTAAGGAAATTTAAACTCCAAAGCAGTGATTCTTAAAAAATGATAATTATAATTAACCTTCAAAATTTTTTCAGAATGTTTTAATTCCTCAATACATCATAAAATCATAATTCTTTTTAAAAAGTCATTTTATCAAATGTTACTTATCAAAGCAATTAATACCAACGCTTAACTTCATTTTTTAAAACCTCTATTAAATTTAAAACCAATTCTTAAAATGAAGCAATAAATGTAGTAATATTGTAGGAATAAATTAAATTTTATACCAGAATAAAATAACCATCAAAAGGTAGCAATTGGTCGTAAGGACCGTTTCCCAGATTCGCTAGTTTTAAGGTTGCTCGCAACCGGTTAATTTGCAACCATTTATGACGCCCATCGCATACCCAAAATTACACAAAAATGTTTTTGCAGATTCCGATTCCCAGGGGTCGAAAATATGGAGATTTGATGAAAAAAAAAAGAATGGAGGTCAGGTTTTGATCCCCTACTACTAAATTGAGGATTTCGCCCACCCACGATATGGGGCGATGTAATTATATAGGATACTGTATTCGTCTGTTCGTGCATTCGTTCCGTCGTGGCTTCAACATTATAATAAAATTCTTGGACCACTTTCCTAAAATTAAATATCAATTTATTCGTTCTCCATGTTGCACAAAGATTTGGCAATAGCATCTGGTTTTAAAGGGAAACAAATGGAAATTTACACTATAGCATATACTGTCATTTATTCACTTTTTTAGAATTATGCTGCATGGAAAAAATGAAATATTTGAAAATACTAACTAGATAGTAAGATGAGACACAGCCATCATTTTTTAGTTAATTTTACGTAGTAATAAAACGTAGTTTTTCTAGATCCTACTATTTGAACAGTAAAACCAACTATTTCCTTTTTGGTGATTATATCTTAAATAACTATTTAGTTAGTTAAAATTTGTTGTACCCTACGTTTGTTACGAAGATATTAAACGAACAAACACGACCTATCGAATAAAAAATTTCTCGTATTATCTGTTTATTAATGAACTTTCTTTATCACACTCATAAAATGTTCATTAATTTCGTCATCATTGTTAATGTAGGTTAATTTGACATTTTCACACCTTGAAAAGAATTTTACAATCAAATTTAAACCAGACAACAATTAAATTTTAGTCAGACAACATATTTAGATAGTATTGTCTAGTTGAGTTACATTTAATGTAATAGAAATGAAAATAATTCTTTACTGAATATTTCTGTGTACATGATATGAATATTTTAATTCAAATTAGACTGTAATGACAACATCAAAAATATTTTTTAAACTTTCTAAATATTCTAATTACCTACTCAGTAGAAATAAGCTGTTACTGCCCAAACAAACATATTGTTTAATATACGTTTATTATAAGTAAATTTATTTTAAACTGGTTTAGGTATAAACGGTTATTAAACTCTCGTTAAATACGTTTATAAAATATTAATATTATACAAAATGTATTTTAATTGTCCAAAATCTTATACAGGGTGCCCATTAAGTCACGAGCCGGGTTAATAACTTGAACAAAATTTGTTTGTTTCGATTTTGAAACGATTTTTCTAAAAATCCGGAAATAGTGATCGCAACGCCATCTGTGTCTAGTACCTTGAATTCGTCTCGAAAAGACTTTTCAAATGAGCCCCCACTCGACCTATGTTGTCATTTAAGATCTTCGACCTACGCATGCCCCACATGCCCCCTTAGAGGTGGGGGGGGGGGGTCACAACCCCTCAAAGAAGATAGATTTTTTGGAAAATCGTTACACGTGTTTCGGCGTTTTACAAAAAAAAAATGTTGTTCAAGCTATTAGTCCGGTCCGCGACTTAATGGACACCCTGTATGTATAGCATAAGTCGTATATCATATTAAGTCTAAAATATATTTATTAAAGGTGTAATATTTAATATAAATTGATGTGCATGAAAGCCGTTTAAATTTGTCCGAAGTAACTTCGGTTATAAAACATGTCCAAAATTCTGTTTAATATTCGTTTAAGGCATACGTTAATAAACCGTTGTAAAACTTAAAGTTAATAAAAGCAATAATGTTTTAAACGTTTATTACCCATTTACTAAACAAAACAGCAATGTTAGCCGTTTAATTAATCCGTATAAAATACGTTTCTGATATAAGTTTAAAATATGTCTATGTAACACGATACATTTTAAGCATTAAAAAATCGTTTTCAAAATACGATAAAATCACGTATAAAATACGTACAATAAATGTGTAATATCTTTCATAACTAAACGTATATATACGTTTTATATATAAAAAAGGTGTAAAATTTGCTAAAAAATAGGCTGTTTGTAAAACGTATTTTGAAATAGTTTAAATATTCGTTTACCGAAAACACCTTGATAATACGTAATTAAAGTATTTATTGCGTTAACGCTAAATTAAACGTTTATTAAACATTATGTTTACTGAAATAATCGTTCAAAACGCGTGTAAGAAAAGGTATAATAAAACTTCTCTTTAGGCAGACATCGACACGATAATTGCACCTGCCCTCTAATCGTTAAATACTAAATGTGGTATATGTTTGAATCAAATTTTAACGTTTATTAAACCATTGGGGTTTTATTGGGTAGTTATAACCCTATTAACCGCCGAATGAACTAGAATTTTTCCTCGAGTTCAACATTTATTTCTCGCATGAAACATGTAAGGAAAAAAATCGAAAGTACATGACTTTTATTGTTTCAAGCTCGCTCTTTCGAATGGTGATGAGAAAATTTTCAAAAAATTATAATTTCAAATATTTTTTCCAAAAATATGTCAAAAATCATGATTTTTAGCCTCATTCTTTTTCGTTTCTCCTAAAATTTTTTGTCAAACGCATTTGTATTGACTTGAAATAAGTCATAAACGTTCACCCAATGTGTCCACTAAAGGAATTTATCGCACTTGATTTTTCTTTTTATTGTCTTATTAACAAAATGGCGGTTGATACGACGAAATATTTATGCTTTTTTTCAAAATGGACAATATTGCATACAATAAGAAGAAATGTTTTTCATTTGAGCATTTTAAAATTTTAGAGATAATGTCCGCCATTTTTGAAGCCGCCATTTTGAATTTTGAAAATCTGACTACAAATACGTTATCAGCGACCCAACAAAAACAAGCTGATATTGGAAATCACAAAAATCGATTAATATTTAATATTCTCTGCCCGCCATCTTGAATTTCAAAAATCTAATCATGAATTCGAGATGAACGACTTAAAAAACATAAAGATACTGAAAGCCACAAACATCGATGAATATTTAGAACTTTGGGTGCGCCATATTGGATCCGCCATTTTGAATTTAATAAAGCCAACGACAGATTCGTAATTAGCAACCCCAAAAATCCCCGAGTAATGAATTTTGTTTAACTAGAATTACTTTCGCCTACAATGGTGGATAATTTTGAAAAAACGTACAAATATTTCGTCGTATCGACCGCCATTTTGTTAATAAGGCAATAAAAGGAAAAATCAAGTAGGATAGATTCATTTAGTGGACACATCGAGTGAACGTTTATGACTTATTTTAAGTCAATACAAATAGTTTTGAGAAAAAAATGTTAGGAGACACGAAAAAAAAAGGAGTCTGAAAATCATGATTTTTTACATATTTTTCGAAAATTTTCTCATCACCATTCGAAAGAGCGAGCTTAAAACAATAAAATTCATGTACTTTCGATTTTTTATGTTTCCTTATATATTCCAGTGTATTTGGCGGTTATTGAGGTTAATAATTTTATGTGATTAGTAGTCAGAATTTAAACAGTTAGACCATAAAGTCAAAATTTAAAAATGTATTTTTATGGTATAATAATTTATAACACACTTTCATTAGTTCTTCATATTTTTCTATTAACTTTGTAATTTTTTTAATACAAACAAGTCGCTGTAACCTTGCTCAAGAGATATTTAATAACATGATATCTTAATTCCGACACTATTTTCAGTTTATCTTCAAATCACGCGATCAGAACAGTGACATTGAATTTAATTAAACTATTAAAGACAGTGGAATTTGCTAAAAATGGAATTGAAAGTCATTAAAATAGTACATATAGATACTAATAAATATATTTATTAAATTGTGAATATTTAAATTGAACCGTGCAATAATAAATTAAAAATAAAGAAAAAAAGATTAGCCGTTAAATAATTTTTTATATACCATAAAAATAAACATACCCTACAAAAAATTAGTCCCATTCAAAACTCGTTAAAATTATTCGAATTTACACGGTACTATGTAAAGTATATAACAGTTTAATCGAAGCACGATATTGAAAGAAGGTTTTAAAATGCCGGAAGTATAACGTCAAAATTCGACGTAATTTCGACGTCTTTTATAAACTGCTTATAATTTTAGCTATTAAGGAGTTTTACCAAAACGCTTTAGAAACGTGTTAGGTAGTCAATTAGACGACTGCCTGGCAAACGTTTATCCAGCGTCTTAAAAACGTTACATATACCGTCAAATCGACGGACATATAATACGATTTTACAACGAAATGCAAATATGTCATTATAACTATTCGAGACGACTTTTCAACGCCATGGCGAAACGTTTCAAAACGTTTATTCTACCATTTGACGTTGATTGGACATCAAGTAATTCAAGATAGATTTGAAAAGATTCAACATTTCAAATTTTAGCTGCTAATCTCTATTGACTAATACTCCAATTTAAATTTAACTTTAGTCAGTGCACAGAGAAACTATTTTAATTGTATTAAAGATGAGAGACTATATTGTAAGCAGGCCAAAGTTGGGATCTGCTTCTCATCAGAATATTTCACTGCGAACGTTCTTACAAATCGTGGTTAATAACACTGTCATTCCTTTTATGCGTGTAACTGATGCATAAGGTGTGATAAATTATATATCAATACGAAACATGCGAGTGGGTGAAAGGAATAGATAAACTTGTGTAACATTGCCTTACCTGAATAATTTTAAAACTTTTTATCCACTGAGATTTGGATGGACCTCATGTCATCGTAGGAATTATAATAATAGTCATAGTTTCCATGATATTAGTGTCTGTAACTAATACAAATCATATTTTTACATATAACAGTAGATTATTAAGATTATAAATGATTATAAATGCTTTATACGGTCTATGAACTTCAAGTGAAAATATGAACAAATTTATAAAGCAATACAGTTTAAATTTTCAACGTAATTTTTTTATCACGATTTATTTTTATTATGAAATCACCTTTTGAATGTCAACTTTAACTCGAAATGTCTTTGGAATTACGATTTTTATTTTAACCCGCAGACTGAAGTATTTTGTGCTAATTTAATGAGTCCACGTTCACGTATTATTTGGTAGGTAAAATATCCAAAATATTATATACCAAAATATGAAAAAATCAACACGACAAAATCAATACAACACGACATATAATAAATATTTCAAAACAAAATAACCCGGGATCAATTTTACTTACCTGGAACCTCACAATGTCCAAAAGTCGTATGCGTCGTGGTGGGGGGAGAAGGAGCGCTCCAATCTAAATTAGCCAGTACATAACCTAACCTGGAACCTCAAAATGCTTAAAAAAGGCTAAAATCAAAATGTCCGCAAAATTACCAATACACATTATAATATTTTGTCCCATATTTTGTTAAGTAATATTTAAGAGTTGTACCAATTTAACGTTGTTTGACCCAAAATAAATACGGGTAAACAAAAAATCAATATTTCGTTTTTTATTTACTACATTAATAACAATAATTATTAACGAAAAAATATATAATTTTTTAAACCCAAGAAGTCTACGCGTCTACTCAAGTTTTTTAAATGTATTTTGGCCCCTTGAATCCGGATCCGATGTCCGTTTTGCGATTTTGATGGGACAAGTTATATTTATAAATAAATTCACATTTTTGATATTTTCGCATTAATTTCTTTTATACCACAACAGTATTCATAGGTTTTGGGTCACTGATTACAATTGAGGTTTTGAACATTCAAAATGGCGAATCTATAATTGACGAGTTTTGAAAAATTAATCAAATTGCTCGAAAATCGTTACTCGGATTATTTTTACATCAGGTTTTGAAACTTCAAAATGGGGCGTATTAATGTATTAAAACCAAGCTCTGTTGCACAAATCAATTCTATTGGATCATTAATTGCTCAATTGTATTTATTTTGAGAAAAATTAGACATTTTACATTAATTATTTGAAAACAACAGTTTGTCACCTCTGACCACTTCTGTCAAACTTCAACTATTTTATTTTTCACTCTCGATGTATCGAAACATTCATTCGCGATATACAGATAATTCAGAACAGGGCGAACAATATGGAGGTACGATTTTTAAAAAATTGTTACTTAAGGTATTTTTTAGGACGCTAATATAATTGTGTTGAAAAATAAATAAACGATACAATTTACAGATACATTATTGATCACTTCCAATCTTTGTCAATTTTAGCACACTAAGCAAGAAACCAGGGTTCGATCCCGTCTTGCGAATTTTTTTCACATAGGTTTATGAAAGTTATTTACTTATTTTTGAGCATGTAAATGACGTAAAATACCGTAAGTATTATAAATTCCCATGTAAACTTATAATGCAATATATAATAAAAAAGTTAAAATTATTTAAAAATAAACTGAGTTAATATAATTATCCACATTCTTTACGTTTTTTAATCTACTGATAAATTTACTTCTAAAATATATCTTTGAAGGATTGAAAATATCTGTTTAGACATCTTCTAGTCATCTTTTTGCTTATTGAATTTCTTAAGAAACACAATAATGACGACTTACTATACAAACAAGTGAAATGTACATGCTAAATATTATATTATCTAATTTGAAAAGAAATATTCCAAAGAGGATTCCATAAAATACTCCAAAGCAATTTTATTTAAACACTTTTTATTTAATTCATTTTCAAATTATATAATTTTATTTTTTTATAAAAAACCAATGATAATTCTCATTAAACTTCACAATAACCATACATACCGGTTCATCACTGTAGAATCCTGCAGTGTACCACCATAAGAGAATTACCTGCGGTTGTGTGAAGTTGGTTGAATTTTTCCAGAATTTGTGAGTGTATTCAATTTTTATCGTTCGTTTCAGAAGAACAATTCGTGCTTTATCAGAATAAGTCCACATCAAATTTTAATAAAGAGCATTTTTCAAATTCTCAGAAATTGTTGTTTGCCGTAATCGAAAACATATTATTTAGCTCCTAGTGATACACTTGATAAATTTTGAAAAAATATTATGTACTGTATTTGTACTTGTAATTAACATTGTTCTTCTAGCTTCGCAATATTTCTTCGCAATAGTGTGCTCTAAACTAAATAAAACTACATGCAGAGAATTATAGAGTGTTTATACAATGGGTCACCTTCATCGGAAAAGACGCCCGGCTTTATTCATATTATTTTTCTAACAAATTTCGTCTGCTTATAACATAGATTCGGTTCATAATATTTTTGTTCAACGCTGCATTGTTTGTTTATTTGAGATCCTTGTTTCTTTATAAGACACCCATCGTATTGCCCGGTGGGTTTCTCTGAAAAAGTCGGCGTGTATCATAAACGAATACTATGAAATATACTCATGGTATATTTTCTTGGAATTTCGTTCCGTGTACAAAAACTAAATTTAATATACATAATAACTTTGATTTACTCAAAAAGGTAAATAATATAACAATACCGCAGGATCATATTCTCATATCTCTCGATCATGTTTACTAAAATTCCTATAGAGTTGGTAATGCAGGGTATTAACCTTTTTCGTCCCAAAAGTCCAGAATTTGGACACAACTTTCAACCATGTAACTTTTGTTCCAAACAGCGTTAACAAAAATTGAAATAAGACAAAGTCGATAGATTTGGACCTCCTCTTTCAAATGCCGTGGTCAGAAACCGCCGGAAATTACAGAGAAAAAAGTTATGATCATTTTTTCGAAAAAAATACTGTTTTTTTGTTTCAAGATGGCGTGTGGAAGTTGTAAGTTTGAATTTTCTCGCACAAATATCGATTATTTGAACGTGTAACGGCTCAAATCATGGAGAATTGCAATGAAAAAGTAATTATTATCATTTGTGAATACCTAGTCTCATCATGATTTATTCATAACCTCATAACTTCAAATTAATTAGACACAATGGGTTTATACAGATTATTTGTCTAATTTTCACACAATTTTCGACGTTTCCGTAACATTACCTATGTGTGAAATTAAAAATGACCTTTTACCCTTATGACCTATTAATTATCGGGTTATAACCTAAAAATTTAGTACAGTTCGACTTTTTTTTATTTTTAAAATACTTTTCTTCATTTTTTTTTATTTTAATTTTATTACTTTCATTTTTTTTGTATTCAAAACACGTGGAGGCAATGAGGAAATATTTGTTTTTTATTTTTGTGTTTTGTTTTGTATTTTGTAAATCAATATTGCAGTTATTGAAAGTTATGTTGCACTATAAGATGTGGATTGACCTGCGTCCTGCAAATTGAGTGAAAATCAGGCAAAATATCGGTAGTAACCCATTGTACACGACTAATTTGAGGTTATGAATGAATCATGATAGGACTAAGTATTCACAAATGATAATAATTACTTTTTCATCCCAGTTCTCCGTGATTTGAACCGTTACGCGGTCAAATAATCAATATTTGTGGGAGAAAATGTAAAATTACAACTTGGAGACGCTATCTTGAAGCCGCCATTTTGTTTTTTGAAAAAAATCCGACGGGAGAAGAATGGTCTGAGCAAAAAGACGCGATTAGTACGTTTTGAATTGATCAGCACTACCCTTTTCAATGTCAAAAATCGCAATTATTGGGAAAAAACGTCGAAAAAATCAGTATTTTTTCAAAAAAATGATCATAACTTTTTTCTCTGTAATTTCCGGCTGATTCTGTCCACGGCATTTGAAAGCAGTGGTCTAAATCTATCAATTTTGACTTATTTCAATTTTTGTTAACGTTGTTTGGAACAAAAGTTACATCGTTGAAAGTTGTGTCCAAATTCCGGACGTTTGGGACGAAAAGGGTTAACCCTTTGCGGCATACATTTTTCTTTACACGGAAAACAGCTGAAAATTGTTACTCGGGGGTTTTCGGGGTCGCTGATTTCGAATCTGAAGTCAGATTTTGAAAATTCAAAATGGCGGATCCAAGATGGCGGACCGAAATATAAAAAGTTGCTTGATCTAAGCGAAATTTGTTACTCGGGGGTTTTCGGGGTCGCTGATTTCGAATCTGAAGTCAGATTTTGAAAATTCAAAATGGCGGACCGAAATATAAAAAGTGGCTCGATCTCAGCGAAATTTGTTACTTGGGGGTTTTCGGGGTCGCTGATTTCGAATCTGACTTCAGATTTGCAAAATTCAAATTGGCGGATCTAGGATGGCGAACGAACGTAAAAATCGAGTGTTGGATTTTCTTGAAAATTGGTACGTTTTCTCGATCACCGATGACAAATCCAGTGTCAGATTTCAACAATTAAATGTGGATGAAATTAAAACAAATTTTGGTCAGCCATCTTGGATCCGCCATTTTGAATTTTCAAAATCTGACTTCAGATTCGTAATCAGCGATCCCGAAAACCCCGGAGTAACAAATTTCGTATAGATCGAGCAACTTTTCATATTTCGGTCCGCCATCTTGGATCCGCCATTTTAATTTTTACAAATCTGACGTCAGATTCGAAATCAGCGACCCAAAAAACATAAAATGCTATAGTTTCATGCAAATATATATAATTGTTCAATCAAAAATGAATTTTTTCTGAAATTATTGATATTTTTCCGTGGTTATTTATTTATAATAATTAAAAATTAACGATAATTGATAATATGTAACTTTTTTTATGATTATATACATCTTATTAACATAATTAACTCAAAAACCCGATTGCTTAGATGAAAACAGCCGAATAATTAATTAAAAACTGAGAGAAAATAGGTGGGATGCTGAGCATCCCACTATGCCGCAAAGGGTTAACAGAAGAGCATATGTTATCCCTTTTAACGAAAATACCTATAGATGAGATGGGGTTTCTCATATCACATATTCTTGCTGATATAGTAATGGAAGACTTGAAAACTGAATGTTTGCGTGAACTTAATTTTACTCCACTACTATTTTATACGTACGTGCTTGACATAATATATGGTGTTCCTAAAAACAGTATACAAGAAATGTTAACTACTTTCAACTAGGGCCACAGTCGATTAGACTTTAACGATACACCTATCACGGATTGGTACAAAAAAGGGACCTTTTCACCCTGTATCTTAAAAGACTGCTACGGTGTTCAATTTAGTACATAAAGCTATTTTACTCTCACATAAGAAAGTTCATGGCAGGAATATCAGTTTGGTAAAAAAATATAACATAACAACATGATTATCCTTTAAAATTCATCACAATCAGCCACTGAACCAAATACAAGTACAATCAGTAATAAGATCCTTACGATTGACAATATTAATTTTTACGTTAATAATAATTGTTCCTTCGGTCCATACTTTGATCCCTTTAACTTAAAAACGACACCAGGCCGTTTCAATGGATCAACACCGACTGTTATTAAAGATATCGTCAAGGCTTTCCTTTTAGATGCTACAAGTCAAAGGAAAATGCTGAGTTTATTCAAACGAAGAGAAGGAGAAATCATTATTTTAATGATAGAGGCAAACTCAACAACTGTAGTTCTTCCATTTTTTATGGAAGATGAGGACTTATTTATCTAATAGATAAGATAATCAGGAAAATCTAAGCAACCACTGGTACAGACGTGTATATCCAACATCACAAAATGTACCTGAATCTCCTCCTGTAGTATGAAACAACCTAGTAAATCACTTCCTGAATTTGAAGCTGCTACATCTACTACCTAATATGAAACTCCAATAAACCGAGTTGCATCGTCTTAATCAACAGAATGAACAATTACAGATGTAATACAGTACATTGGCATGAATGGCCATGCGTTAGAACAACACGCTTCCATCGCAAACATGAAATTGATTGAAAAGCTTTATTACTTCCAAATTCTGATATGATGTTGAAGTATATAGGTTAAAACTTGGGCCAATATTCAATATTTACAATTTGGTGAATCGCATCAACAAATGCAGAAGACATGAGTTATCGTGATCTTCTTCATTCATGAAGGAAAAAAAGTTAACAGCTATCGGTTAAATAATTGTACGCACGTTTTTAGTTCTGATGAGGACAGCGTTGGTCTGTCGAACCGACAAATAAAAATAATATTAATGACTCGGAGAATTGATTAATTCTACCATCTATAAATTCCTTGACGAGTGACAAATTCTCTTACTAATTAATATAAAATAATGTTCGATGCACGTGGAAAAATGTGTTTAATGGGAATGCCCCCCTCGATTTCAGCTCGAACAGCTGCCTTCGCATTCACATAAAAAACTTTTAAGCACTTGAATTGAAAATTACTATTAAACCATTATGAAAGTTTCGAAACATCGTAATATAATATTCGTAAATACAAACAAAAACCAATGAATACAAAAACACGTTTAGTCATATTAAATGATATTATTAGAAATTTTGGAATTGTTATTAACCCAGTAAACGGGAATGTTTTTCAATGTATTGAAAATTTCACTGCATTTTTATTAATTTATATTCTGATTTTGAAACTTCAAAAATGTATGAAAATAGATTCAGATTTATGAAAATGAGTTTATTTGTATTCAATATTCTGAATATGAATGAAAATGTACTATTATTTATATAAAAAAAATAAATGCACTTTTATACCGAATTTAGTGCTGACAACTTTTGTGCGAATGAAAATTCGCAGTAAATTCGTAGTAAAAAGTTTTTATAATTTCCGTATACTAAAAATTTGGCACTTTAATTTCTTTTTCGTTTCATATAGGCAGGCGTAAGATTTTATTCGTATTCGATCATCGAATCCGCTGGTGACCTTTCGAATGACCGTCAAGGTCAGTTGAAGGATAAATCTATTTTTTTTCAAAGGAATTCCGATATTTTTGACACCGGAAACGAAAAGGCTGGACAATTTTACGAGCAAATTAACTTGACCTTGACCGTCATTCGCAAGGTCAAATGTAAAATAACTGTCAGATTGCCTAATAAAACCCTCCAACTTTGGTTGTGTTCATTCTCCAGGAGCCATTTGTCAAATTTGCAAGTGACAAATATATTGGCCTTTTACGCCCTTTACTATTTAATCCGTCATATTCGATCATAAATCTGTCCGACCTTTTATTTTAATAATCAAATGTATGGGGACCCATTTGCATGAACATACTTGAAATAATTTTGTTGGTCATTCGAAAGGTCAAATTTAAAGTCACCATCGTATTCCTTCGTCAAATACGAATAAAATCTTACAGCTTTGTTTAACCCTTAATCCCGACGCATGGGATTCGACCCACAGAAAATTCAAATTGTACTTTGCAAATTGCACAACTGTAAACATGTTCATACGGGAGGACATATTAATGGGTTAACTCAGGTAATGGGAGGAAAAGGCATTAAAATAACCGTCGTAACTAAGGGTTAAAATCGCATTACTCATATAAAACATCAATGGTTGATTTTATAATTGAAAATATAACATTTTATTTTCATCATTGTCAGGTTCCATGAAATTATATGTACACATTACATGTTGGTATCTAACGATGGTATATTTCTGTTGGAGAGTGTAGGCAATGTTTAATTCGTCGTCAGAATGCAGGTCAGATTCTCCCATCTAGGAAGCTTCGAGTTTCGAAATAATCCTTAGCAATTTGATAGAAATTCTGGCTAAAATAAATCAACGTAAGATTAGTATTAGAATGATATATTCTTGTACTCATAGGGGCCGTCCATAAACCACGTACAGTAGTCCTTCCCTTATTCTAATTTGTCCAGTCAGACAAGATGGCGGCCTTCTTCCCTTATTCTAATTTCCCCTCTCCCCCACTACTTAGATTTGTAGTCTTTCTATTTAGAAAATCCACACGTCAACACCCGTAAGTGGGGAGAACGCGTGAGGGGAAATATTAAAATAGAAGAGAAAAAATTAGAATAAGGGAAGGAGTACTGTAGATAGTTGAGGGAGGGGGGGCGCCAAATGTCCACAGCAATGATCTTATAGTACATGTATCAGTGGTCCACGGTTGTCCACGGAGGAGGGGGCAGGAGGTCGACTATTGGTGACAAATTGTCCACATGGTTTATGGACGGACCCATATAGATTATTTATTTTATTTTATATTACTTATTAGCCACATATAATTAATGTTAACACTTTCAGTCACAAACAGAACATTTCAGAGCCCATATGCACCGTAAGTGCTCATAATTTTCTAACGGTTGTGAAAAACATGCCATCTATTAATTGGTCAGCACAATAAATTGTGGGAATATAAAAGTACACAGAAAAAATAAGTCTTCCAACCAGGATTAATTTCTTTTAAAAACTGGCTTAAATTTAGTCATTAAGTCAGAATATGATGTCAAAACAAGTTCTTGTTGTCTTGAAACTTACAAGAAGACGTTATCGTTTCTCATTAAAAATAACGGCGAATAGGGCAATAAGTAATTAAAAGGAACAATAGAATCGATCAAATATGCAGCTGCTAGATAAATAGCTTATGGTGAAGGTCGAATGCCTTCGATCCTAATCCAAAGGTTCTGGGTTCAAGCTCCGACGCAGCGCCATTACTCAAGTTCGCTCCTTAGTTTTTTTTTCAAAAATCAAAAAATTATTTTAAAACATCGTAAAAAATTGTTGTAGTTATACTCAATGCATATTTCAAAAAAGTGTACCTTAAACTTATTTATATTTGTATCTTATTTAATAAAAACACTTTACAGCTGGCTAGGAAAGAAAAAAAATATTTTAAAAAATAAGTATCATGGAATTACATATATATTTATTCTATGATTATCAGATTGAATATATACAATTAATTCAAACCGGAACGCACAAAATTTAATTCCTTGCCATTTACTCGAAGAGTATTTTATCGCAACTGTTTTATTTTAAAATACACTTGACCTATTTTATTACTAAAAGATATTTCGCTATTCATCAAATACTGTCTGTAATACAATATAATAGCTTGAAAATAAATATATTCTTGTAATTGTAATACGTACGAACTAGTGCTTAATAAAATTAATATTAATTTGCTTTAAAAGAAAAGAAACACATTAAAAATTGTGTCACAGATGTACATTTGATCTGATAATCGATTTCCTTATCCAATTAGTACTAGTAAATCCAATAAGAACGTCTGACGCAGAACATAGATTGAGTGCCAGTACTTATTGTACTTAATGTCTGTCTGCGTGCATGCAGTTAATGCCTGTTGACACATATAGCACCCAAAGGGACTCGGCTGCTGGATTATTCAACATTCTAGATATTTTTAATACATTTTGTTACTGAAACTGTATTCAATAAAAATATTGATTATATATACACCAGTAAAGGCATTTCTGACTTAAATAATACGTCTAAACTGTCATGAAATATGTGAACACTCATATGAAAAATTACACTTCGACATTTTTATTGAACAATTTAAATTTAATAAATACATTATATAAAAGATATAAAGTTTAATGAACCAATGCTGGCACATAACTTTTCAGCATATAAGAAAATATTATTCATATATTATGTACTCAAACGCATCAACGTCACAATGATTTTATGCTATTCGGATATGGTATACTTTTTGCACCACTGGAGCAAGAGGGTGAAATTCCTTATGACAAAATTAAAATCCAGCTGTAATGTCGCGTCTGCCTCTGGCGTCGATAACCCAAACTAACTTTGGCTCGCTGATTCACATTCATATTCCTGCTCCAAGTTTCGTAATTTTCTGATACTGTTGCATAATTTGTATGAGTGTTGTTGGATTTAGTAAAACTCTGTTGATCAGGTACAAAACGTATCAGAAATTCGTCAGAAACATTTCTAACAGTGGCCGTACAGTTACATGCACGTAAAACATACATCATTCTAATATACGTAATTTATATACCCACAGAAACTTCGTATTAAATTAGAATCATTTAATTATTTTTATATCATATTGACGATACCTTTGTAATGCCTGGTCAGATATGAAAAACAAATAAAAACGTCAGTTTATTAAAGAAATTTGTTATAGATTTACTTCCTATATCGAAGTTGATAATTAATTTCATCCGACAGTTTAGCAATCCACGAGATGAGAGTATACAAAAAAAAATGTTTGCGAAATCGACAGATATATCAAAGTTTATCAGTGCTTCGATAGTTGTCCAACTGTTATGAACACGTGTATCAAAAGTATTAATCGTCCTAAAAATCTATTGGATTTGTTTTTAATTCATGTAATTGATACACTGAGAAATATATATTGATTATAGCGATTTACTAAGATTATGCATTTGGTACATACTAAACTTTATTCAAACCTTTTACTTGCGTCTTTCCACTAAATATTCACCAGAACCTTTTTCTAATATTCAGACCGTTTTAAACAAAAACCGAAATATCTATGTCAAATAATAAATTGCATACAGCTCTAAAATATTGAATGATTGAATATCATATTCTAGAGGTACACTCGACCTTTAACAAAAGAAATTTGATAATTAAAGTCGATGTTATCGAAAAGTAATCAATGATTAATTATTTGCCTTGTGATTGGATTTCTATGAAATCGGCTAATGATTGAATAGCATCGAGGTGTTATAAAAAGTAATAAAAAATCTCGCCTGTCCTCGTTTTACTATTATTAGAATTGCTTGAATTCAAACTACTTTAGTATATTTAAATTGCAGATCCGATTTTAAAAAATAATCAAATTCGCTAAAAATGTTATTATGGAAATGACACGAACTATTTTTACATTTTTAGTTTACATGTTGTAACTCTCCTCATGTATATCATAAAATGAACTAGACAAACTAACAATAGACTCAAATATGAATAAATGTAAATAAACCATTGAAATTAAAAACATGACTGAAGGGCATTCGATTATGAAAAATAACTTCGTCGAAAAGAACGAAATAATTACTTCAGCCTATTTAAAATATAAGAAAATAATCAAAAAATTCCGTCACCATTGTAACATCTAGAAAACGAAAATGAATTTAAGAATCCGAATTCAGAACTGTAATTCTCGCCTTTGTTAAGGAATTGAAACGAATTCGTATTTATAATTCTCAATTCAGAGTCTTAACGTCTCAATTCATGTTCGTTTGCTGTGAATTTGGAGGTATTTTTATAAAAAAAAAATTACGTCAAATAACCCTTACTTGTGCAGACGAATTTACCTCAGATATAACCTTAGATTAGTCAATTCTTACTTATCAAGAGCATATTATTAGTGCAAACATCGAAGAAGCCATTTGAAGCATGTCATGTGAAGCATCTTCTTCTCCCTCAAAGCTTTCTCAACAAACAAAAAGGAATTGAAACGTACGTGTAATTCCACAGATTGTTTGATATAGCGGGTATTGGCCATTTCAGACTTATCCTCACCGTTTCGAGTATTAATTCATGAAGATTTTTGGACAAAATACAGTTAGATGTGGCATTTCATCAATTTTCTAATAATCAACAAATAAACGAGTAGCACATTTAGAAAATTATTTTTTCATACTCTCTAACCAGTGTTCACATTAGTTTCGGATGTGTTTTAACTGAAAATCACATTGCTATTTCAGTATTTTTGTTTAGTCGCAACAATATAAAACAAATATTTTATCAATTTCCTTTAATCAGGTAAATTGATTGTGGTCGTAATAGGTAATTGAAGTTTTAGCATAATAACGCAATACCGTAGGTATGCCATCATTTATTTTTTCAATTTTTACCAAGTTCGAAAGTTCAAAAATCTGTGGAATAACTCATACACCAATTCCAAAATTGTCAAAAAATGAATTTAAAAGAACTGAAAGGCATGAAAATTTGCCATCCGTATCCCTTTGAATTCCTTTTTTGACAATTGAATCCCTTTTTCTTTACTGGGTAATAATTGTCCCATTTATTTCACACAATTTTTAATTTTGCTCAATTCCAAGAAAAAAAATATTCTAATTATCCCAGTAAACGAAAATTGATTGAAAAGTATTCATAATAATTTTATACTCGATGTCTGAATCCACTTTCTGAACCTTTTCCAAATTTTCTATATTCCCAATTATTTTCTATCTTTGCAAGATGTATTGAAAATGTTTTCCGTGAATAATTCTGTGAATAATAACACCCTCTACATGCTTCAAATTTTTGTATTCATATGAATGACAAAGAAAGGTTATGTATGCACGTGTCAATGTCTAGGCGCTAGATACAGTTTGGCGATTTCAAGAACTGACCAGTAATATTTCAGGAGGAGACTCTTCTTGATATTTCAAACAAAATAGTCCTGTACCAAAATTGTATGGAGGCTCAGAATTTGAGTGACGAACCATTAAAGTTTGGGGGAAAAATTACTTTTTTAACTCGGCGTTTCTTACGTTATTTCAATGAATGAGGGCCCGTCTTTAAGCACTACAATTCGTCTCTGAGGACATTAGATCTGCGATGAATTTCCGAAGTTATGGCCTAAAAAATGGTAAAAAAAGGCAACTTTCTGCGGTTTTTCGCATCTAACTCACTTTGCTAAATAGCTAACAAAAAATCGAACTGAAAGAATTTATAGGTTTGATTTGGAATGCACTTCTATCCCAATGTACTAAGTACGAAACATCACCTTCAATACTTTCGAATTAAAATAATAAACCTCGACAATGCATGCAGTGACAAATACATTTAATTCCATGAAAAGTGATGCCAATAAAAATTCCAATTATTTCATATAAATTGACTATGTCATGTCTCTTCTTCAATTCCTTTCCAAATATTATCGATCGGAGGGTGAATGACAGATGTATTTTTTTCTTGAATGCACCCAAAATACCAGCGAAAGAAAATCGATGATGTATTCCTGAATTCCATTTCTGCCACCATGCCGGAAAGGGTTAAAATAATAAAAAAACAGCCCGTTTCTAACCTATAAACACCTGGTTCATAACTTCTGTCATCATCTGATAACTTTTCGTAATTGTAAAATTATTGAAATTATTTCGGTAGATGCGGTGTCCATTACATAATATTCTATACATTTGCAAGATTATAACCTATAAGAAACTATTATTTTTAAAATGCTAAAATACGTATTCTTTTATACATAATAAAATATTCTTTTGAAACATGACAATTTGATAGAATATCTTTTACTCGATAATAAGTGCGAAGATTCTTCTGGATAAAATATGAGGAATTCCGCGACACTTTCAATATTTGACCTATAAAAAAAATAAATATTTTTTTTATTGACACGCAGTTGCAATGTTGTTTTTATTATTGTAGATGGTGTAAATATCAATATTTATATCGCGCCACTCATTTTTTAAAGAACTTTTTTTTTTTAGGCAATATTCAGAATTTTATTCAAAAGTGATGTTTTTTGTGCAGTTTCTGAATAAGTCCTTATAGAATCTATTCCATAATTCTTAATCGATTTTACTGATTCAATGACAAAGTTTGGACACAAAAAAAAAATTAAATGAAAATGTTACACACAAAAAAATAACTACAATGCTGCACAATTGTTTATCCGTGCAAAAATCGCTTTTCGTGGTTTTTATGTCCGTAAAACACGTTCACGGTTCAACGTGCTATTTTCTCTCTCTCTCTTACACCATTCCTGAAATATACGTAGGAAAACCTCCCTAATAGAATTATTAAAATGTACACAATTTTTAAATTAATACATAGGTTTACATAAAAAATAGTAACATTCTTCGTTTAATTAATTAATATAATAAAATTCTAATTCGTAATAATAGAAAAGAATATGTAACAAAAAATAGTATTCTTCGTTTAATTAGTTAATATAATATTTTTGTTATCTTTATTTCAGGTCGGTACAAGTATAATCACTTGAAAATAGTGACATACACTTGAAAATATAGCAAACAAAAAAGAGCAATGCATATTGTGGTTTTTCAAATTGTAGTAATAGCGTGCCGTTCAAAAGTAAGAGATTTCGAAACGGGGGGCGCGCAGAGTATCGATTTTTAAAGTCCTGTAATTTTTTTTTGTTACAAGGCACGTCAATTTTAAAAATTTACTTTAAATGATTATTATGAATACAAACACACATGCATTGTTTTTTTTTTCGAAAAATCGAAACGTACATTTAAAAAAAAATGGTATGTAAAAATAATTCATTTTTATGAAAATTTAGTTTGTTCCATTTTTGATGTTATATTTTATTTCATAAGATGGGGACGCTCTGGTAAATTACATGTTTTAAAAGTATAATATCAAGAGATGATAGAAAAAAATTTTTGCGGTCCTATTTAAAAACGTACATTTTTTTCCCATCTGGAAGACAAAAAATACAGGACTGTTTCCTACGCAAATCTTTAAAAATAACATAGTTTAATTTTTTTTCATGCGAAAATTATTATTCTCCATCAACAAAAACCATTGTGTGATATTTTTCTACATCCACTTTATACAAAAAAAAATGTTTGTTCATCAATAATACTAAATTTATCATTTTTATGTAAAGTTTCTTAAATACAGTGGTCCCTATCCTAAGTTATCCCATCCAAAGTTATACTATTCATTTCCCCTCTTCCCCCAACATAACGTGTCGATGTTGCTTCACGGCGGCACTCAAACACAAGCACACATAAGCATCTATGTGAAGTTCAGGTATAAATATTCGGATAAAGGATTGCAGGTTATGTATGTAACATTATCCAGTTACATATGTACATCATACATTATTTACGTAAATTTTACTTATAAGCATAATAAGTAATTTATTAATCAGTATCGAACTTCAATTCATTAGTACGAACAATAGCAAGGTAATGTTTTAAATTCACTATCATAAAGAAGACTTGCATATTTTCCAATCTCGTTTATTCTTTACTCATATATGTTCTGGCGTCTCCTTCATTCTGCATTCACAATCATTCTCCCTCTCGCTTTCATTTAATTTAATTTTTTTCTTGGTTATTTTTCTTTGCCTAAAATCATTCTGTCACATTCTATTTGTATTCTGTCATTTGCATTACTCATACTGTCAATTCGACCTCATTCTTTTCTCGCTGACTTTCTCACCCTTGCTCTCAATTACCTATTCATCTTTAATTTGATAAAATGAATGAATTTGATTTGACATTTCGGTAATCGGTTGTTTTATGGGTTTGGTTAAGTTAGTCCCACACATTCGCAAGTCGCAACGAACATAAACGAAAATACGGCGGTGGGGGTAGTGAGAGGATATAACTTTGGACAGTCGGCCGCCATATTGGAAAACCCGACCGCATAACTTAGGATGGGGACTACTCACGGTGCCTTTGAAAGAAATTAAACCAGAAGTCAAAATACTTCAAATTTTCTTGTGGATTTTGAAAGTGTTTTGTTTGTAGATAAAAAAAATCGCAGATTCAAAATCATCGATGGAGGGCTTTTCGAGAAACCTAACTTCGAAATTTTTTTTCGACTTGAACATTTTTAAATATCAATCTAGTGTATTTAGAGTTAGTATGTAAATTTATAATCAAGTGTGACGCGCTTTCGTTTACGTGACCCAGTGCAAGATTGGCTGTAAAAAACTTGACTTTGTCAATGCCAAGGAAAAACAAGTTTCTGATGCCTCCACTTATATATGTAATTTTGAAAATTTATCAAACCATAACTAAGCGCCTGAAACGTTTAGCGCACGCGCACGTTACATTTAGACTAAAAACTAGAATAAAAATATAATGCACGCAAAGCATAAATATGACTAAAAAACATGTTCTTAATAACTATTAGACTTTCAGAACATTCTTATTGTGAATAAATGGATGAAAACTTATCATCAAGTTTGGTTTCTTGGATTTTTGGTGGATTCTTCATGGAATCACTATGTACTATCTCATAAACCTTACATTCGCATTATCATTTGCTCTAGTTATTACTTTCAACCAAGGAAATATTGACAAATCTGAAGATTTCAACTTTTTCTTTTTAGCTTTAGCGTCATATCTTCTATACACGTATTTCACAAATCAACATGCAAATTATCCTCCTCAACGTAGTTGTCAATAATATTCACCATGTTTATTTTTAATTTATGTTTTATAACAAACATTTTTTCTTCTTATAAAAACACACCAAATTCACTTTATATCGAGTTTGTTCGTGGTTTAATGATACTAACTCTAAATACACTAGATGAATATATATTTTAATCCAAATTTGTATTATCAATTATCTACAGCCGAGAAACTGCCGTCTTTAATTTTTGTTGTATTTTCTTTTTGTAAAGAAAGCCCCATAACGTTTTGCCCTTCATATTGTCTGTTTATTTTATCTATAGTCAATATTTCATAATAAAGCTATCGTTTGTTTTGTTGTTGTATATAGAGTAAGAAATGCGAAAAATGTTCAAGTCGAAACAAAATTTCGAAGTTAGGTTTCTCGAAAAGCCCTCCATCGATGATTTTGAATCGGCGATTTTTTTTAATCTACAAACCCAACATTTTCATAATCCGAAAGAAAATTTGAAGTGTTTTGACTTTTGGTTTAATTTAAGGCACCGTGTACTGTATTAAAAGTTTCGTGGAATATCTCATATGGGATTTCAGTAATTACAATATTTATTTTACGGGGTATAAGAAATGGTTTTAAAAGACACGGGATTGTAACTGATAAAAGACACTTTTCTCAGTGATATTACGAAATACGTGCTCGCCGATAAGAGTAAATTCCTCCAAAGTCCAAAATTTTCTTTCGTAACGTCGATTGATTTCGTGTTCATCAATATTGCAGATAGCGTGCGCGTCTTGTTATGTAAAGATTTATTAAGTTATATACCTCCTCTTCTAGGGGAGCATTATTGGTATACACGGCGCAATAATGCACGTTTAGGCCATGCGTATGTGTAATACACACGTAAAACTTGTATGTAAAGAAGCCGACTGCAATAACAGCCACGGATGTCGGCGGGAGCCGTCGAGATCGAGCAACCCCTCAGTCCTCAGGGCCCTGACCCTGTCGTGAGAAAAGCCAATATTTTTAATCGATTGCTGTTCCCTACATACACACACTTACACGCATTATATATATATATGCGACTTCCCCCCGTATATATGCGCTACGTGTCGGGTTCCTCTCTCGTTGAACAATACACCACGAGCGTAAGGCCGCAGTCAATTCGGTCAGTCGATCACGCCGAATAGCTACGAGCACATCGTTTTTTTCGTCGCCGCGCCTTTTCCCTCCCACGCAACAATATAACCAACACAAACACAAAAGACGAGTGCGCAGTGCGCGCACCCGTGGAATCGTATACACCCGCACGTGCCGCCGCCAACTGTCAGACAACCTCGGCGTCGATGCCGCGCGAAACCGTCCGAATATCAAAATTCTCGAAAATCCCGTTGAAAATGTCGTGCGGGAAGTAGTGATTTCGAAACGAATCGAACGTCGTCTTCCATATTATTTTCGAAAAGTCCGTGGCGGGCGCAAAAGCTGGGTTTTCGACACAGCCTTGAGGTGGAGAGCCCCGGCCGAGCTTTCGGCGTAGGCGTACGTGCTTGCTACGTTGTATACTCTCGTTAAGGGCGAGATATGGCTCCGTCTTACGTCGAGGTCATCCTCATCGCCTTCGTCTTGGTGCTACCTTTCCTCTACGAAACCAGCCGGACATTTCGATATTACTTTAAGTTCCTTATGTATTATGCCATCGTCATGGGAAACGCCGTGCTTCTCATACCCATCATGCTGTTTCGACCTGGGAACGTCAAAAATCTCGTGTTAGTATCTTTCGCCAACCTTTTCTTCATCACCCTTACATCTATGCTTGAATTTTTACCGACGTCGATATACGCAACGTGTCGCTTACAAAAGAATAATTAATCCTCGTTATCAGTTGTCGCAATAACGCATCAATTTATTTTTATAACCGAATGTCGAACAAATATTTACCCAATAATCATACCTGCCTTCCTTACCAAGTCATTTCAATTTTTTTTTTTGTAAATTCCTTATCTGTTTTTATTTTTAACAATAAATTACGAAATTTCAAGACCTCTGCTGTCATGTATACATATTCAAATACTTCGTGTTTTAACAACAAACCGGTCAGGTGTGTTCTAAAGTCTGCTCCGTCGGTAATCTAGTTATCTACTTAACGAAATCTAACAAAATTATCTTTCAACAAAGAGGTAATTTACGTTGTATTTCAAGTAGTTTTATGGGGAACTTTTGGAGTAAATTACGTTCTACATCACCGACCGAGCATCGCACATGCCTGTTTTGCCGGGATAATAAAAAAACTGCCATTAAATAACACAATAGAATAAAATAATATTTAATAAAGGACCAAATAACATTTTTCTAAGAACTTTTGATATTTTATTTTTTACATTTTTCATTTTTTAAGTAGAAATGTTTCAATAGTACTCAAAAAACTTACGTTTCAAAGACCCTTACATACAAATTCATTTTTTGATACAGTAGACGAAAATGGTCAATTTTTTATAGTTCGTGTTTTATTTTCGAGGCGTAAAACTCCATTTTCCACCCTTGATACAAAAATAACTATTTTTGTAAATAATTTTGTTTAACTTATCGATATGTAAAATGCAGGAATATCCATGATTCCATGACAATTAAGCTTTCTGAATATACCATTGTTATTTTTTTGTAATAAAAATTGAAGATCACACTATGAATGCAATTTAAGAAATTTTAAAAAACAAATGCCCCAACTGTAGTGTTTACTTTTTCCCTATTTTATATGTCCAAGTAAAAATAGAGCATAGACCCATTAAACGAAAATCGATTGAAAAATATTAAGATTTTGAATTCTATCAGATACTTGAATTCCATTTCTGAATCCAAGAATGATTATTTCTTAATTATTTCTAATCGTAAGAAGTAACAAAGATTAAATCGTGTCGAATACTTGAATACTTTGAGAAATATTCAATTCGTCTATGGAGATTCAAAATAATTCGGAATATTGAAAGATTGGAGAAGTTGCATAAATGAAATTCAAATATTGATCACCCAATAAACGAAAACGAATAGAAAGTTAAAAATACGAATTGAAATGTATTCAAGTGAATTAAAATGAATCAAAAAGTGGATTCAATTAATCATTTTCATGCGTTTTAATTCATTTTAATTCACTTGAATTCATTTCAATTCGTATTTTTAACTTTCTATTCGTTTTCGTTTACTGGGATTTATTTACGTATATATTTAACGATACAAATTAATATACGTTTACAGTATTCTGATGTACGAATAAAAATATAAAGATAACACATGTTTATTTTCATAGTAATTGGAAAGTCGTAAAGTGTAATCAAATCTATTCTATATTAATGAAAAGAATGAAATAAAATTTAGTTGTTAATCAACATTAAGAAAACCTTAAAATAAAAATCATTCTTAAAAAAGAAAAGAGAAAAGAGAATAGAACATTTATGTTTACTTTGCTCCAGTTTTTATTCTACTAGTATATTGAGTTAACGAATATAACAAATATTTAGAATCATTAATGTATTCAAATCTATTTTATGAAGTTAAACATCTACAGCAAATACACGAAAATTCTTATCTACACACGCCATCAAATAAGCAAAATATGAGAATTAGTAGTAAACAGTAAAGATCAAAGGTTCTATTGATAAAATACAAACAAAGAGATCTAGTCTCGTCTGCATAAATATAACAACATTTAAATCATTTCAATTATCGGCTTATCAAGATGAAATCCATCAAACAAAATGTCAATAGGACGTCTGCTGCGAACTATTTCATTTATCGATGGAACTAAGATTTATTTTAACGATAGAAAAACTGAGAACACAATACCTTAAAAAAGATAATTTTTTAAAAAATAACTTTGTTTATACTTTACGATATTCAGAAAACTTTAAGAATGAAAATAATTCGTCAATGCTCTACCCAGCAATGAAAATTCATTCACTGCATCATTTCTGAATATGTTTTTTTCATCGTTTCCCTGCCCACACAAAAAGTAACAGTTACGTAACATTTACGTAATGCCAAGTAAACGAAAACGAATAGAAAGTTAAAAATACGAATTGAAATGAATTCAAGTGAATTAAAATGAATTAAAATGTGGATTCAATTAATCATTTTCATGCGTTTTAATTGATTTTAATTCACTTGAATTCATTTCACTTCGTATTTTTAACTTTCTATTCGTTTTCGTTTACTGGGTGGTTACATTGTTACATAAATGTTACGTAGTTGTTACATAACTTACTTTTGTGTTTGTAGGGTTGGAATGAATTTCAATGAGAAAATACTTCATATATGTTTTATGTTTTACTTTTTTGTAATTCAAATTTATTGAAATTAATTAATTTAAAGCGAAGATAACTATTTTTCCATTGGAATTAATTCAATCTCCGACTATTCTATTTGCAATTTTCTATTGAAATTCATTAACGATAACACTTTCCATTCCACTTTTTTCCCATTCAAAATCATTGAAGCGAACAACTTTCTACAAACCATTAAAAATAATTGAAATTCATTTTTTTATTGAAATTCATTCAAGAAGTTAAGAAAGCTGGATGTGTGACGCGTTATTAATTAATCGTAATATTATTTTTAAAAAATATCACGTTCCAAAAATATTACTGGACAAAATATTACTGTAAAAAATATTACCAGAAAAACTATTACGGTTAAAAAGATTCATTAATACACTATACACCCAGTAAACATAAAAGTAACAGTTATGTAACAACTATGTAACATTTATGTAACAAAGTAACCATTACGTAAATATTACATAATTGTTACTTTCTGTGTTTGCAGGGTATTAGCACATGAAAAAATTAATAAATTAACAAACATAAATAACAATTTATATAGTTCATAAACCCACTGCTAAAAAATAGCAAGATACTGCATACAAGAAAGCATAGATAACAATTAAATATATTTTCAAAAAATGATAAAAATATCAAGATAAAAATTAGTTGCAAAATAAATAAAAATATTTGGATAAATAATAATCATTCCAAAAATAATAAATCATATACATTTTCAAACAAAAATAAATAAAGAAAGGATATTTTCACTTACGAAAACGTATCAGAAAAGAAACTCTTAACTTAATATTGAATACTTTAAGTTGTCATATTTTGAAAAAATAAATAATGTATAAATGCCTATATAAATAATTTAAAAATGATTATCACATTATTCAATCATCGAAAACAATACACAATAATTACACGTAATATATCCCAAGTTTCTCTTAATTTGAAAAGAAATATCAGTATAATTTGAGGACTCGGCAATAGATCGTGTCAGAAATGCCTTTGCGACGTACTAAGCCAAAAAGGTTCAAAACTTTTAAAACAATATGGTTATTAAAATTTCATAATTATTATTTAATACGGTTAAGAATAAAATTAGATTATTTATTTATTTATTTATTTATATACAGGCATTTCTATCCTTTAAACATATAAACAAGTATACAATTATACCTTTTTACGGCAAAAAAGAAGAAATACAATAAAACAACATATTTCCTATACTAGTAACTTTGCGTTGACTGAAGCTTAATTAGTTTACACATTCATTCATAATATCTAAGTAAATTATCTGCTGACAATATTTTGAATTTCGCATACGAACTAACTTCGCGAATATTATTATTTAATGCATTCCACGCTCGCTTAAGTCATGGAACCGGAGAAAAGAATAAGTAATTACTTTTGAGAGTAGATTCCAAGATGGTACGAGGATTACGAATAGAGTATGGATTGGTTCTGTATGGAAATAATGTGGATAAGTTGGTATCCGATAAAGATGTTAAAATACGATACACAATATATCATGATATGAATGTAGTGATTTTATAGTAGGGAACTTAAACTGAGTGGCAATGGCATTATAGCTGTGGTCGAGATGCAACATAGGAAGTCCTTACTTAACAGTAAGGAATTAATGTCTAATTGGGTATATGGAGACCAAATCGGAGACGCATAAGTTAAATGCGGTAATACTAGTTAGCGTATCAGATACGAAATAGTATGAGGGTCTTTAATGTCCGAAGTTGTCATATAACTCCGTATAAACCCCAGCATCCTAAGGGCTTTTGTACGGCAATAAGATAAATGATCGGTGAAAGAAAAGTCTTCATGGACTACTATACCAAGATCAGTGTGTTTGGTGACTCTAGTTAATTGCTTATCATTCATCTTATATTCGCATTCGAATTTTTGCGATCCTCGACCAAAGCTTAAGCATTTACACTTCTCTATGTTTAATTTAAGGGAATTCCGCTCAGTCCATTCTCTAATCGAATTCAGATCTTTTTGTAACTTTGATGCATCCATCGGGGATAAAATTTGAGAGAAATTAGAAGATTATAACAATTTCATTTAATGAAAATTAAATAACTATTTTTGAAATCAGTTAAGCATAAAATTTAATTTTAACAATTTTCTAGAAATATACAAAATAAAATTAATTTTATTTAAATAATATTTTTGATAATATTTTTTAATCATAATATTTTCTAGAATAATATTTTTGGCTGTAATATTTTGGACTGAAAAATTTTTTTCGTAATATATTGTCCCAAGAAAGCTAATTCGGACGTAATGTCATGAATAAATTTCAACTAACCTTCAATGAATTTTTGTTTACTAGGTACTTTGTTGTTTTAAAAATATTACTTGAAAGTTTTAATCATTCATAAAAATTGAATGAAAATAAAAATTGTAAAAATATTGCTCGATGCTTAAAAATAGACATTGCTCATCGAACGTAAATTGTCTTATAAATAACTCATCTGTAAAAGCGATAATAAAAGGACACCATGGGAAAACAGCGTAGTGAATAAATTTATGTATAAACTTTCATAATTAGTAGAAAATTAATCAGGAATTTCAACATACACGCAATCACCTTAAAAATATTTTCTCAGATATGCGTGTATTTAAATAAATTTATTGATCCAGAATTTAAAAATAGACTTTCTTTGTTCATACGCTGGTAATTAAATTAATATTTTATTTGTATTCATTTTTATATCCAATGTTTATAATTGTTTAGGTAAATTAATTACTTTAAATAAATATGTAACTACGGAGTATTTGTAGAACAAATTTCAAATGTATCAAATTACTTCATGTGTTACATAAAAAAGTTAAGAGATCGTGTTCTCTTTCTTAGTTTGCAACTTATGATTGTACATTAAATCCAATAACTTCTTATCCTTGGTTATTTCCTTTCATGCGAATAAATATCTTTTAAAGTTTTCAGTCACTTATTGTTATAAATTATCAAAAATGTAATAAGCCCATTAATTATTTTGCTCTTATTTAATATAAAACTTTATTTTGGTAGTTTTTCTGTTGTCGAACAATAATAAAATAAGTTACAAAACGTAGAATTAACAATTCATTGATCATTAACTTTCTGAAGAGGGAACGGTAGATCCGAAATGTTGAGGTCAATTGTAGAATCTTGATCCTGTAACTTCTTGAAGTTTTCTTGTTTGTTGGCGAAGGGGATTTTTTATTTCTTCATTTTTCCTTTTTCACTCTTGTATTGGAAAATGTTTTTCTTTCTTTTGTATTGGGATAGAAGGAAATAACATCCTCTGCAAACACAAAAGTACAAGTTATGTAACAACTATGTAACATGTAGGTAACAATGTAACCATTACGTAAATATTACATAACTGTTACTTTCCGTGTTTGCAGGGTCATAGTGCGTTTTTAACATATTTCATTTTGGAATATTTTATAATTATTTTAACTGAATCTTTGAATCTGTAATAAAAGTTTACATGTCAATCATAACATATTTTAATACATAATACACTTAAAGTATGTCATAAATTATTATAAAGTACGTCAATTCATCTCATATTTAATCAAAGCTTACTTTTATCGTGTATTGTATTATTACTATTTACATTATCTTCAGTAAAGTATTTTAAGTGTTATCATTAAAATATGCCACTTTGATAACGATAATAACATAATATCAGCATCGATCTAAAGACCTTAGCAGATATTAGTTCCTGATTCCCTTTGTTTCTACTTTTTTATACCGGTTCATTTTTCTGTTTGTCAACAATATCCATTCTAATGATTTATTATTGATAAATAACAAAACCAATTTTAATGTTCAGTTCGTTCTTCGAGCTGCCCAGCCCTGACATTTAGAAGGTGCTTAACCATTTTTTGCCCAAAATAAGAGAAGCATGTACGTCAACATCAGCTCAGTTTCTACAGTTCAAAGAATTTTTAAAATTTTTGAAAAATAAATTTCCGACTATTCTGAAGTGTGCTTTATCGATTCCCATCGAGAAAATGGACAAAAAACGACTATTTATGCAAACATTTTTCAAACAAAAAAAATGCCATGTTTTTTAGTTAATTTTTTGTATTTTTCATGATTTTCTACAGCAAAACGGATTTTAAATAATGAAATGCATTTATAAAAAGTGATCCCGATTGTTAACCCTTTCAGTCATGCATTTCTTTTTTCACTGCATTTGGTTGAAACTCGTTACTTGGGGGTTTTCGAGGTCGAAGGAATATGAACAGTTTTTAAAAATTCAAAATGGCGGATCCAATATGGCGGACAAAAAATTGAAAATCGACTGAATTCGCGTGAAAAAAGTTACTCAGGGGTTTTCGAGGTCACTGAATACGAATCTGATGTCAGATTTCATAAATTCAAAATGGCGGACCCAATATGGCGGACAAAAAATTGAAAGTCTACAATATTCGCTTGAAAAATGTTACTCGAGGGATTTCGAATCCTCATAAACTCCCGAGTAGCTTTTTTTCCAAGGTTATTTAGTCGATTTTCAAGTTTTTGTCCACTATATTGGATCCGCCATTTTGAATTCTTGAAAACCGACATCAAATTCGTATTCGGCGACCTCAAAAACGTATAAATAATAAGTTTCCTGTATATATTTGCACGGAATTATTTGTCACAAACTATTTATAAAAGAAAAATGGTCATTTTTTGGTATATTTTTGTTTATAATTAATTAAACTATAGTATTTTAATATCTGTGATATCTTACATTCAATCAATAAATGCATTAGCTATGTAGAAGATCAATCACAACGTAAAAACATGAGAAACTGTTTTTTAAATATAAAAAACATAGCGTGACGATAAGGGTTAAACATAAATAATATACTACAATAGAATTTGTTTTAGAAGCAATGGCCGCGAAACGAAGCACGTTTTTTCAAAATTATTAATTCCTTGAAATAGAGATCATAGAGTTTTTTTTAGTTTTATAATGATGATATAAATATTGACTGGTTGTGGATGAAAATTCTTATAAATTTGAATTGATAAATCCAAAATGGCGGATCCATAATGGCCACCTTCAGTAAATTGTACCTCTTATATGAATCGTTCCATAAATGTGTTTCAAAGTTTCTATACGGTGGCCATTACGGTTCCGGCATTTTGGATTTATCAACTCAAAATTATTATAATTTTCATCCATAACCAGTCAATATTTTTATCATCAATATAAAACGTAATAAAAAACTTTCTATGATCCCCATTTAACGGAATTAATAATTTTGAAATAATTTGCTTCGTTCCGCGGCCATTTTGAATCGGCCATTGCTTCTAAAAAATATTCTATAAACATATTATGTTAAAAAATCGGGAATACTTTTTACATATGCATTTCACTGATTATAATCCGTTTCTTGCAAACACAAAAGTAACAGTTATGTGACAACTATATAACAGTTATGTAACAATGTAACCGTTACGTAAATATTACATAACTGTTACTTTCCGCGTTTGCAGGGTTTCGATGGAGCAAATCGTAAAAACTAAAAAAAAACAACCTAAAAACATGGCTTTTTTTTTATTTTGGGAAATTTTGGCAGAAGTAGTTTTTTGGTCATTTTCTCGACGGAAATTGATAGAGCACACTTGAAAATAGCCGGAAATGTATTTTCCAAAATTAAAAAAATTATTCTTTCTACTGCAGAAACTGAGCTGATGTTGAGGTACCTTCTGATATCATTTCAGCAATGTTTGATGGTTATTTTAAAAATATCCTAAATTTTCTTTTTATATTTTCCTCACTAAAAATCAGAAAACAAATGTATATAAGTATTAGGGTGGTCGTTAAAATCAAAATTTAAAAAAAATGATCGTGCCGCCCCTCAGATCGACTCCAAATAATTCAAAACTAATTCCTGAATTTTTTCAGATTTTTATCTTGACTTCTTCACGTGCCCCAAGAGCCTTGAAAATTAACATTGTTTTTACATAAGAAAATTCTTTTTTTCAGTATTTCCACTCGCATTTGCAATGCAGTCGTTCTAAAAATCTAATAAGTGAGATATCTTTTCTTTAATGTTTTCCGAAGGCAATGACCTTAGTCTGGTCAAAAAATATTAATTTTCGGCCGAGTTATTGCGTTTTGAATATTGAGAATTTTTCGTACAAAAAATACTAAGAGCCAAAAATATCCCAATTAAATTGCAATAACTTTGTTCGAATGCATTCTAAAATTATGTACCATGTAATTTCGAATTTCTTACCGTTTTCCGATGAAAATGAGCCTCGGTTGAGTAAAAAACGATAATTTTTAGCCGAGATATAGAATTTTTTGTGAATAATTTTTTTTCAGCTAAAATTAGGTAAAGGAAATAAATTTTTAATTTATTCACTACAACTCGAAAGAAAAAAATCTGACGATATTACACGATGGATGATCGTTTTCTCTACATTTTTCCGCTATGAAATGCCTACTTATAGACCTTGAAAAAAAATTCCTTACGTAGTATATGTCACTTCAATTTCGCTACTCTTGGAATGCACGAAATCTGGAAACAGTCGTTTTATTTTGAATTATTTTTATTTACTACGGTTCCACTTTGGGACTTTTTTCACAATACTCCGTAAAACGCGAGGGCGTTTCCACTAGTATATCCACCGGAGTTTATCTAAAAATCCGCCAAGTAATATACCTTTTCTTGAACATATTCCACATGGAATGAGCCTAATTAGATTAAAAAAATAAGTGGTGGAAATAGGTTATTGTACAAAATTCATTGGAATACCTTTATTTTCTTAATTTTTTTATTAATTTCTAAACAAATTTCAACATTTGGTAAGAAAAGTTGACAAATATTCTAAAAATTTGTCGCGTTTTGTAGGGATATTTATACATTTTTTCATATTTTTCGGGCATTTTTTACAATTGCAAGGTTATTAAAAAAAAAATCACGAAAAATTTGTGTAAGCTTTTCTTCGATGGAGAAATCATATAAACTATTTGCATCAAAGTCGGCAATTGTTCACGGATTGCGGTCAAATTGACTTGGAATGCCCCACATATATTTTTTTAAATATACATTGTAAATGATGCACGTAATGAAGAATAAAATGAACAATATACAGAAGGGAACCGTAGGTAACTGAAAGGAATGCTTTTTTTATTTATATCACTTATGTCATACAAAATATCTTTATTGGAATAATAACAAAATTTTAAATTAGTTGATACATTTTGCAGTAGTTGCTTTGCTCAAAGAACCTATGAATAGATGATGTCTTACATTCATTAAAATACATGGTCTGTAAATGTCATTACAACTGATGACATTGAAATCATTTGTTTCCACTATTTTACAATATTTTAAATGTTTAACAGATACATCCGCATTTTTGAAAATATAAGTATTACGAACATCCAATTTTTTATAAAATATAAATACCTTATTTCTGTTACTACACTCTACTTTATAAATTTTTTGTATTATACCAAAATCTCCATGTCTGGTTTGAAATACCGAATCATTCGTTTTTTTACATGGATTATATGTGCAAGATGTATAACGACATCCATTGTAAATAATTTTGGAATACATTAAACATTTACTTAACAACATATACGTAACTGACGATTTTGCACGTAACGTTGAATCCAATGCCTGGAGCCCGTAGTTTATTGTAAGGCAGTATGTACCTGAGCCGTCCAGCGACTTGTGGGCAGCGACACGTCAACACAACGGACACTACTGTTAGCGAAATCTACCCCTTGCACCAGTGTTGCACTTTTGCATCAAAAGCGTGTAAATAAACACCGTCCGGGTGCAAGTCTCTCGGCTAGAGACGGAGGTTAGGTTTCGTTTGTTTAGTTATTTTCATTTAAAAACCGATATTTTTGAAGATATCATTTTTATATAAGAACATTTTATATATCTAGCGAAATTGTCAAGGTCACAGGTGTCTCATATAGATAGGCAGAAAAAATTTAACGGGGATTTTAATGTAGAGACTATATGCGTTTTGAAGCCAGCGCTTTTTGGGTGGAACACGTGCACCGTTACACCGGTGCAGTGGTGTAGAAACGGTGCAGGGGGTAGATTTCGCTATGTATTGTTGATGGTTAAACGAACTTACCTGTAAGTGAAGTTCGACCATAATTATATGAGTAGCTTGTTCGAAGATATTAACTATGTATGTAGTACGGTGACTCGCCGCACGATGACGCCTCATTTTAGAGTCCATTTGGAATTAATAATTAATAATATTAATATCTTCGAACAAGCTTAACGAAATATAATAAATGGATTTGATAATGTTTTAAAACTAATTGGATTCTATGAATTATTTTCGGAGCTTACATGTGCTCCTCTATAGCATAATTCACGATGATGCACATTTGCCATACGTTCGCGTACGTTTACGTACGTTTACGTACGTTTACATCTGTTTCGAAATATTCTGTTATGCATTTTTTCTCGTATGTGTACATTTTTGTAGGATTCTGGACGATACTGCATCTTTGCATAATTTTGCGTACGTTAACGTACCTTCGCGTACGTTCGCGTACGTTTCTGTATAATGCTGTAAAAATGTTCGAATCGTAACCAAAACGTACCTAAATGTACCAAATCGTACGTAATCGTACGGAATCATGCTTAAATGTAACGAAAACATACCATTTTTATTTCCATAGGGGCATTTATGGAACGATTCATATAAGAGGTATAACTTACTGGAGGTGGCCATTATGGATCCGCCATTTTGGATTTATCAATTCAAATTTATAAGAATTTTCATCCACAACCAGTCAATATTTAAAGTTTGTAAAAATTACCCATTTTTGGCTATTTTCAAAATTTTACTAAATTTATCCTACAAAAATCTACCAGGATTAGTTTCCTCACACCAAATTTCGAATTAAAATGAAAAAAATATCTGAAAAAAGTTTAGAAATAAAAAATGAGCCTAATACACTTTAAAAAAAAATTGATAATTTACATAAAATAACCATAAAACATTGCTGAAATGATATCAGAAAGAAACCAGGAGGTGGGAGGATTTTTGGGTTGAACTCAATTGTAGCTGAACGTGCCATTTTAAT
This sequence comes from Trichopria drosophilae, assembly GCA_030407085.1. NCBI lineage: Eukaryota > Metazoa > Arthropoda > Insecta > Hymenoptera > Diapriidae > Trichopria > Trichopria drosophilae. The sequence goes on along the minus strand of CM059585.1, from coordinate 106,471,342 downwards.
CAGCGTTACTTTAATAAAGTGGCGTAATTAACTAGAATATAAAATATTTTTACGCAAGTCGAGTTGGTCGATTTTCGCTCGAGCCACCTTAAGTGTAATTTTATCATGTTTATTATACAATAGATGTAAAGGAATTTTTAAAGATTACACTTACCTAAATCTCAGCGTGCTATCTTTAGATACAATTGAATTCTTTTTATCTTTAAAAAAAATGTACTAAAATACTTTTGAATTGATAGTGATCAATTTGTTGTTTCTATGTCTTCTTACATTTTTACCATGATGATTAACTCCGATTTTAGTTAGAAATAGTTTAATACATATAAAAATAAAGAATTTATCCCTCGGCGAAAAATATTAATCACTAATATAATCCGTTATAACGCTCTACCTACAAATATTAAGAGAACCACCAAAGAAAGAAATTTTACAACTTTACTTAAGAAATGGTTTGGAAACAAAAACAGTTCCGAAATACGTTTAGTATAAGTTACATGAAAAATTTTACTTTGCTTTAAGAATGTAGCATTTTTGTCCTGTGATATCGTTTGGTAATTTTTATATTTAATGCGATTAAACATGCGCTGTTAGTAGTTTTAAGTTTAGCTTTTCTTTTTTTTAATTATTATAAAAATTATTATATTATATAAATTTATTCAGTTTATAATGTATATATAATTTATATATATTTACAGAGACTAGGTAAAATATTTTGCATTTGGTAATAAGTCACGAAAAAATGTTTTTTTTTTCTTAGTTTGATGATACATTATACGATAAGTCGCAGAAGCACTTGAGTGCTTGCTCGTGACACTGAATTTAACAATTCTAATTAAAAAAAAAAGAAAAACTAAACTTAAAACTACTTACATCACATTAAAAATGTGAATTTAAAAATTAAAAATAACCAACTGAAATCACAGCAAGAAAATGCTACATTCTTAAAGAAAAGTAAATTTTTTCATGTAACTTATAGTAAACGTATTTGCAATTTCCAAGAACCCAAGTTCTCATGTCGAATGCAAACCGGAAGAGAAACAATCGATGCTCTTGGATGAACAGATCTAGTTCAGTCACTCGTCATTCCACATATTGATTACGCTTGCTTAGTGTACATGGATTTAACAGATCAACTTAACATCATGTTGCAGCGAACAGTCAATAACTGCATTCGTTTTATCTTTAATTTGCGGCGAGGTGAACGAATATTACTATATTGTGTGAAATTGGGGTGGTTGACGGTTCGTAGTCTCAGGCGAGACTACTTTCTAGGTATTTTTATGTTCAAAGTAATTCATAGACAAGCACCATCATATTTACTTGATCGATTTCGTTATATATCTGCTAATACGGATTTACGAAGATCCGCAAGGAATTCCGCAGCGTTAAAAAATTCATTCTTAGTTTCTGAGTCTCACTTCTGGAACAACTTGCCATCGTCTGTATCTACAGCGTCCAGATTAGATGCGTTTAAGGTTTCTTTACGTGCGTACATACTTACGAATGACATTATCGCAACTACGTTAACACCCAGACCTAGGGTGTAAGAACCGCAATTACGATTCATTATAATTAATATTAAGTTAACAATATAACAGTAGTTTTACTAGAAGTAAGTAAAGTAGCAAGTAGTAAGTCCTTTCCCAGTCAACGAAAACGAATAGAAAGTTAAAAATACGAATTGAAATGAATTCAAGTGAATTAAAATGAATTAAAAAGTGGATTCAATTAATCATTTTCATGCGTTTTAATTCATTTCAATTCGTATTTTTAACTTTCTATTCGTTCTCGTTTACTGGGTTGTAAACAATTATGTAAGTCACCCTTTGGGTTTGTCCCAGGGTTTTTTTTAAAAATAAAGCTAAATCTAAATCTTACTAAAGCTGTAAAAATTTTTTCTTCTGTGGTCATCTTAATATTTGTAGGTAGAGCATTACAACATATTATATTACTGATTAATATTTTTCGCATAGGGATAAATTCTTTATTAATGCATTAAACTTTTTCTAACTAAAATCTGAGTTAATAATCATAATAAAAATCATTATAAATAAAGAATTTATTTTTATATGTATTAAACTATTTCTAACTAAAATTGGAGCTAATCATCATGGCAAAAATGTAAGAAAACATGAGTAGTTACTACCCAACAACTGAAAAAGAATTGAATCCGGAATCTGTCCATTTTCGTATTGAATACGTTTCAATTCTTTGTAATCCTATAGTAAATATATAAAAAAAAAACTGTTCCAACCGAGAATCGAAAACCCAGGTCCCGCGCGCAGCACTTCCGAGCTATAACCACTCAACTACAGCTATTGTTGTGAAATAAAGTAAAAATAACGAATAGTTGAAACAGGGAATATTTTCTAGATATAATATATACATAGTTTAGTTTATAAAAAGTGCATCGAAGTTTTATTCCATTGTTTGATTTAAAAAAAAAAATAGATATGTAGATACATTATTGTGTTGTCACATTTAAAATTATCTACAAATTGCATGGTCCAAGTAAATTAATTATTTATCAGACTGATCAATTTATTGACAATTTTAGTAATAATATTATTAATAATCATGTAGATCGCAAATTCATAAATATTAGTGTAAATTTAAAAAATAAAGTAATTACTTAAAAACGAATACTATTTATCAACTACATCTTCAAAATTTAATTCACTCGTCTAACACTAATTGGCGAATGCAGTTATAAATAATATGGAAATGCATTTTTGGGAAATGGATATAGATTCTATCCTGTACTGACTTCCACATATATTATTAACTAATATCATTGTAACATTATGATTTCAAGTGTACCGAGGCTTCATTATAATGTTCATTTTTAGATTCAGTTTTCATTTCTGTTTGAAATCTGCATTATATTTACGACAATAATACTACATTAAACTAAGATAGTTAAATTAATATACTGCTGTAGTGTTACAAATCAATAAAAAAATAATAGAATTAGAACCCCGTCCTTTAGATAATAGATTTTACTCTAGGATAGAACTCTTTCTAGTACTTTCGAGCCCAATGGAATTCGACCGAATGTATACGTCAAAATTTTGACGAAGTATTGAAAAGAATTATTATGGCTTTAGGTAAATTCGACCGGCCGTATTGGATCAAATTGAACCATGTTAAAATTTTGACGTGGTATTAAAATTAATTATCATGGCTTTAGTGAAATTTATTCGGACGTTGTGTATTGTATTAATGGAATTAAAACGAATTATATAGAATTAAAATAAAACAATTTCAATTCGAAAATGGACAGATTCCAGATTGAAAATTTGTTTGTTCTATTCTTTTACAGTTGTTGGGTATCGACTTGATTAGAGGCTTAGTCACATAAATTTTTTATACTTATATTTCCCCTCGATAATGACCACTGAGTTGGTCGAAACGTTGGGACAGATTTCAAAGATTTCTACGTTTTATCAAAATATTAATTATTGAGAACTCTATTTCCCTGATGATACTTCTATTATATCGTTTGAAAGTTTTTACTACACATCAAACATAAGTTTATACTGAAAACATTCAATAAAAATTAATAATGAAATATATATTTTAGACTCGCTTCATCGATATGTCATCACGTAAGCACACTTCTCGGTTTGCAATGGGAATTACGAGGCCGAGAACACTTGGAAAAAGAAAGAGCGTGCGTAATAGTAGCGAACCACCAGAGTTCGTTAGACATTCTCGGCATGTTTGACATTTGGCCAGTAATGGATAAGTGTACGGTCGTCGCCAAAAAAGAGATCTTTTACGCTTGGCCGTTTGGCCTCGCTGCTTGGCTTTGCGGGCTTATATTTATCGACAGAATGAACTCGGAAAAAGCGAGAAATGTCATCAGTGAAGCTACTCGATACATTAAAGATAAAAAGGTATAAAATTGAAACGAAACGTCAAAACTATTTATTTATTACGTATTTTCTTTGTTAGATCAAATTGTGGATATTCCCGGAGGGTACAAGAAGAAATACGGGGGAGATACATGCTTTTAAAAAAGGTGCCTTTCATGTTGCCATTGATTCACAACTGCCAATTCTGCCCGTTGTGTTTTCGTCATACCACTTCATGAATAACGAAGAGAAACGATTAGATTCAGGTACGATTTTTGGCAATTCACGATAAATTTAATACTTTTATTTATTTAACACAGGCGTTAACGCCCAATAGAAAAATACAAAATTAACAATTAAGCAATAGGTTCAGTCGAGTATAGTAATAAAGAAAAGTACGTAAAATAAATGAAATAAAATATGTTATCGTTAAATATGCTAGCAAATACGCTATCGTTAAAAACTAGCAAAACTGTTTGTTTAACTTTTGGTAATTATATTGACAGCATTCCCAAAGAATTTAAAATAAAAATTGAAAACGAAACCATTGAACGGGTGGAAAAAACAAAATATTTAGGAATAATCATAGATTGTCATCTGAAATGGGAGTATCATATTACATATCTAGTCAAGAAGAGCAAGTACTATATATATATATTATCAAAGTTAAGCAAATTGCTTAATTCTAACAACCTAAGATCTGTTATGTATAGTCTATACGACAGTGTTGTCACATATGGAATCATTGCTTGGGGTTCAGCTAAAAAAACAATTTTTAATTTATTACTCAATGTTCACAAGAAAGTTATTAAAATATTGGTAAAACATAATAACAATTGCAAAAAACCTATGTTAATTCATAACAAGTATGTATTAGAATGCATTTCATATCATTACGAAGATTTGAAAAATGATTATCTTAATAGTATATCGACTAATCGTTTTAAATCAATATCTCTACCAAAAGTGAAGTTAGAAATCGGAAGGCAGAATCATAAATTTATTGCTATATTATACTACAATAAACTACCTAACAAGTACAAAATTCTGAGTAATAAAAATTATAAGCAGGTCATAGCGAAATTTATGGATAGCATACTCGTGGAAATTTGTTAATTGAATTTGATTGTAAACATATAAATGCCGATCACGTTTGTTAATACATTTTTTTTTTTATATTTAATTTAATTTAATTTTATTCTATTTTATTATATTTATTATTATCATTCTCTTATAGTTTTGTTTTTCCGTACCCGGTTGCATACAGATATATCGATATATCTCTGCAACATACTGTTGATGCGTTTCGTTTTTGTTCGTGCTCTTCAGTTTTGCTACTCTGTAATTATTTTTATGTACTACATTGTGGCCTGGTTGATTAATAAATTCAAATTCAAATTCAAATGTATATGATGCCGCAAAAAAGAAAACTAGTTAACAATAAAAATAAATCTAAGATAATGCGGGGTCAAACACCGACCAAAAAATGTACAGGTATTCCCAAAAGTGGGAATATTTGTAGTTGCATTCCTAGTATTCCCAGCTCATAATTTTACCACATTAATTAGTTACTTATTAGATTCAGCTGTTCTACTACATGGTTCAACATGTCAATGTTCTTAAATGAACAAATTTAACTTAAATAGGTATAGATTTCAATTAATTTATTTACATGGTAATTTACATTGTTTTTAAACACAAAGATAACATTTAACAAATTATTAATTTAGGAGGAATATTTAAACTTTTTATAGAGTTTTTGAATTTTAATATGGTCTGCACTTTTTATGGTGAAAGGATTGGACCCAATCATACCATTTATTAGTACTTGGAAACTTTGTTTTAAGTTGACTTCATTTATAAAACTATTATATTTCAACAAATGAAAGTAAATCAATCGCTGGTAGTTCCAAATATTTCAAAATATTGCCAGATAATCCCAGATATTTCCGAGTATTTCCAGATATTCTTGAGTATTTCCAAATATTCCCAAGTATTTCCAAATATTCCCGAATATTCCCAAATATTCCCGTGTATTCCCAAATATTCCATAGTATTTCCAAATATTCCCAAGTATTTCCAAATATTCCCAAATATTTCCAAATATTCCCAAGTATTCCCAAATATTCCCAAGTATTTTCAAATATTCCCGAGTATTCCCAAATATTCCTGAGTATTCCCAAGTATTTCCAAATATTCCCAAGCATTTCCAAATATTCCCGATTATTCCCGAGTATTCCCAAATATTCCCAAGCATTTCCAAATATTCCCGAGTATTCCCAAGCATTCCCAAATATTCCAGAGTATTTCCAAATATTCCCGAGTATTCCCAAATATTCCCGAGTATTTCCAGATATTCCCGTGTATTCCCAAATATTCCATAGTATTCCCAAATATTCCCAAGTATTTTAAAATATTCCCGAGTATTTCCAGATATTCCCGAGTATTCCCAAATATTCCCGAGTATTTCCAAATATTCCCAAATATTTCCAAATATTCCCGAGTATTTCCAGATATTCCCAAGTATTCCCAAATATTCCCGAGTATTCCCAAATATTCCCGAGTATTTCCAAATATTCTCAAGTATTTCCAAATATTCTCGAGTATTCCCAAGTATTTCCAAATATACCCGAGTATTTCCAGATATTCCCAAGTATTCCCAAATATTCCCGAGTATTCCCAAATATTCCCGAGTATTTCCAAATATCCCCTAGTATTCCCAAATATTCCTGAGTATTCCCAAGTATTTCCAAATATTCCCAAGTATTTCCAAATATTCCCAAATATTCCCGAGTATTTCCAAATATTCCCGAGTATTCCCAAATATTCCAGAATATTCCCAAGTATTTCCAAATATTCCTGAGTATTCCCAAGTATTCCCGAGTATTCCCAAATATTCCCAAGTATTTCCAAATATTCCCAAGTATTTCCAAATATTCCTGAGTATTTCCAAATATTCCCAAATATTCCCGAGTATTCCCAAGTATTTCCAAATATTCCTGAGTATTCCCAAGTATTTCCAAATATTCCCAAATATTTCTAAATATTCCCGAGTATTCCCAAATATTCCCGAGTATTCCCAAATATTCCCGAGTATTTCCAAATATTCCCGAGTATTCCCAAATATTCCTGAGTATTCCCAAGTATTTCCAAATATTCCCAAGTATTTCCAAATATTCCCGAGTATTCCCAAATATTCCCGAGTATTTCCAAATATTCCCGAGTATTCCCAAGTATTTCCAAATATTCCCGAGTATTTCCAAATATTCCCGAGTATTCCCAAATATTCCCGAGTATTTCCAGATATTCCCGTGTATTCCCAAATATTCCCTAGTATTTCCAAATATTCCCAAGTATTTCCAAATATTCCCAAATATTTCCAAATATTCCCAAGTATTCCCAAATATTTTCAAATATTCCCGAGTATTTCCAGATATTCCCGAGTATTCCCTAGTATTCCCAAATATTTCCAAATATTCCAGAATATTCCCAAGTATTTCCAAATATTCCTGAGTATTCCCAAGTATTCCCGAGTATTCCCAAATATTCCCAAGTATTTCCAAATATTCCCGAGTATTTCCAAATATTCTCAAGTATTTCCAAATATTCTCGAGTATTCCCAAGTATTTCCAAATATACCCGAGTATTTCCAGATATTCCCGACTATTCCCAAGTATTCCCAAATATTCCCGAGTATTCCCAAATATTCCCGAGTATTTCCAAATATCCCCTAGTATTCCCAAATATTCCTGAGTATTCCCAAGTATTTCCAAATATTCCCAAGTATTCCCAAATATTCCCAAGTATTTCCAAATATTCCCAAGTATTTCCAAATATTCCTGAGTATTCCCAAGTATTTCCAAATATTCCCAAGTATTTCCAAATATTCCCGAGTATTCCCAAATATTCCCAAGTATTTCCAAATATTCCCAAGTATTTCCAAATATTCCCAATTATTTCCAAATATTCCTGAGTATTCCCAAGTATTTCCAAATATTCCTGAGTATTTCCAAATATTCCCGAGTATTCCCAAGTATTCCCAAATATTCCCAAGTATTTTCAAATATTCCCGAGTATTCCCAAATATTTCCAAATATTCCCGAGTATTCCCAAGCATTCCCAAATATTCCAGAGTATTTCCAAATATTCCCGAGTATTCCCAAATATTCCCGAGTATTTCCAGATATTCCCGTGTATTCCCAAATATTCCATAGTATTCCCAAATATTCCCAAGTATTTTCAAATATTCCCGAGTATTTCCAGATATTCCCGAGTATTCCCAAATATTCCCGAGTATTTCCAGATATTCCCAAGTATTCCCAAATATTCCCGAGTATTCCCAAATATTTCCAAATATTCCCGAGTATTTCCAGATATTCCCAAGTATTCCCAAATATTCCCGAGTATTCCCAAATATTCCCGAGTATTCCCAAGTATTTCCAAATATACCCGAGTATTTCCAGATATTCCCGACTATTCCCAAATATTCCCGAGTATTTCCAAATATTCCCAAGTATTTCCAAATATTCCTGAGTATTTCCAAATATTCCCAAATATTCCCGAGTATTCCCAAGTATTTCCAAATGTTCCTGAGTATTCCCAAGTATTCCCAAATATTTCCAAATATTCCAGAATATTCCCAAGTATTTCCAAATATTCCCGAGTATTTCCAAATATTCCCAAATATTCCCGAGTATTCCCGAGTATTTCCAAATATTCCCAAGTATTTCCAAATATTTCCAAATATTTCCAAATATTCTCGAGTATTCCCAAGTATTTCCAAATATTTCCAAATATACCCGAGTATTTACAGATATTCCCAAGTATTCCCAAATATTCCCGAGTATTCCCGAGTATTTCCAAATATTCCCGAGTATTCCCAAATATTCCTGAGTATTCCCAAGTATTTCCAAATATTCCCAAGTATTTCCAAATATTCCCGAGTATTCCCAAATATTCCCAAGCATTTCCAAATATTCCCGAGTATTCCCAAATATTCCAGAGTATTTCCAAATATTCCCGAGTATTCCCAAATATTCCCGAGTATTTCCAGATATTCCCGTGTATTCCCAAATATTCCATAGTATTTCCAAATATTCCCAAGTATTTCCAAATATTCCCAAATATTTCCAAATATTCCCAAGTATTCCCAAATATTCCCAAGTATTTTCAAATATTCCCGAGTATTTCCAGATATTCCCGAGTATTCCCTAGTATTCCCAAATATTCCCGAGTATTTCCAGATATTCCCGTGTATTCCCAAATATTCCATAGTATTTCCAAATATTCCCAAGTATTTCCAAATATTCCCAAATATTCCCGAGTATTTCCAAATATTCCCAAATATTTCCAAATATTCCCGAGTATTTCCAAATATTCCTGAGTATTCCCAAGTATTTCCAAATATTCCTGAGTATTTCCAAATATTCCCGAGTATTCCCAAATATTCCCAAGTATTTCCAAATATTCCCAAGTATTTCCAAATATTCCCAATTATTTCCAAATATTCCTGAGTATTCCCAAGTATTTCCAAATATTCCTGAGTATTTCCAAATATTCCCGAGTATTCCCAAGTATTCCCAAATATTCCCAAGTATTTTCAAATATTCCCGAGTATTCCCAAATATTCCCAAGCATTTCCAAATATTCCCGAGTATTCCCAAGCATTCCCAAATATTCCAGAGTATTTCCAAATATTCCCGAGTATTCCCAAATATTCCCGAGTATTTCCAGATATTCCCGTGTATTCCCAAATATTCCATAGTATTCCCAAATATTCCCAAGTATTTTCAAATATTCCCGAGTATTTCCAGATATTCCCGAGTATTCCCAAATATTCCCGAGTATTTCCAGATATTCCCAAGTATTCCCAAATATTCCCGAGTATTCCCAAATATTTCCAAATATTCCCGAGTATTTCCAGATATTCCCAAGTATTCCCAAATATTCCCGAGTATTCCCAAATATTCCCGAGTATTCCCAAGTATTTCCAAATATACCCGAGTATTTCCAGATATTCCCGACTATTCCCAAATATTCCCGAGTATTCCCAAATATTCCCGAGAATTTCCAAATATCCCCTAGTATTTCCAAATATTCCCAAGTATTTCCAAATATTCCTGAGTATTTCCAAATATTTCCAAATATTCCTGAGTATTCCCAAGTATTCCCGAGTATTCCCAAGTATTTCCAAATATTCCCAAGTATTTCCAAATATTCCTGAGTATTTCCAAATATTCCCAAATATTCCCGAGTATTCCCAAGTATTTCCAAATGTTCCTGAGTATTCCCAAGTATTCCCAAATATTTCCAAATATTCCAGAATATTCCCAAGTATTTCCAAATATTCCTGAGTATTTCCAAATATTCCCAAATATTCCCGAGTATTCCCAAGTATTTCCAAATATTCCTGAGTATTCCCAAGTATTTCCAAATATTCCCGAGTATTCCCAAATATTCCCAAGTATTTCCAAATATTTCCAAATATACCCGAGTATTTCCAGATATTCCCGAGTATTCCCAAATATTCCCGAGTATTCCCGAGTATTTCCAAATATTCCCGAGTATTCCCAAATATTCCTGAGTATTCCCAAGTATTTCCAAATATTCCCAAGCATTTCCAAATATTCCCGAGTATTCCCAAATATTCCCAAGCATTTCCAAATATTCCCGAGTATTCCCAAGTATTCCCAAATATTCCAGAGTATTTCCAAATATTCCCGAGTATTCCCAAATATTCCCGAGTATTTCCAGATATTCCCGTGTATTCCCAAATATTCCCTAGTATTTCCAAATATTCCCAAGTATTTCCAAATATTCCCAAATATTTCCAAATATTCCCAAGTATTCCCAAATATTCCCAAATATTTTCAAATATTCCCGAGTATTTCCAGATATTCCCGAGTATTCCCTAGTATTCCCAAATATTCCCAAGTATTTCCAAATATTCCTGAGTATTCCCAAGTATTTCCAAATATTCCCAAGTATTTCCAAATATTCCCGAGTATTCCCAAATATTCCCAAGTATTTCCAAATATTCCCAAGTATTTCCAAATATTCCCAATTATTTCCAAATATTCCTGAGTATTCCCAAGTATTTCCAAATATTCCTGAGTATTTCCAAATATTCCCGAGTATTCCCAAGTATTTCCAAATATTCCTGAGTATTCCCAAATATTCCTGAGTATTCCCAAGTATTTCCAAATATTCCCGAGTATTCCCAAATATTCCCAAGTATTTCCAAATATTCCCAAGTATTTCCAAATATTCCCGAGTATTCCCAATTATTTCCAAATATTCCTGAGTATTCCCAAGTATTTCCAAATATTCCTGAGTATTCCCAAGTATTTCCAAATATTCCCGAGTATTCCCAAATATTCCCAAGTATTTCCAAATATTCCCGAGTATTCCCAAATATTCCCAAGTATTTCCAAATATTCCCGAGTATTCCCAAGTATTTCCAAATATTCCCGAGTATTCCCAAATATTCCCAAGTATTTCCAAATATTCCCGAGTATTTCCAAATATTCCCGAGTATTCCCAAGTATTCCCAAATATTCCCGAGTATTCCCAAGTATTTCCAAATATTCCCAAGTATTCCCAAATATTCCCGAGTATTCCCAAATATTTCTGAGTATTCCCAAGTATTTCCAAATATTCCCGAGTATTCCCAAATATTCCCAAGTATTTCCAAATATTCCCGAGTATTTCCAGATATTCCCGAGTATTCCCAAGTATTCCCAAATATTCCCGAGTATTCCCAAATATTCCCGAGTATTCCCAAGTATTTCCAAATATTCCCAAGTATTCCCAAATATTCCCGAGTATTTCCAGATATTCCCGAGTATTCCCGAGTATTCCCAAATATTCCCGAGTATTCCCAAGTATTTCCAAATATTCCTGAGCATTCCCAAGTATTTCCAAATATTCCCGAGTATTTCCAGATATTCCCAAATATTCCCGAGTATTCCCAAATATTCCCAAGTATTTCCAAATATTCCTGAGTATTCCCAAGTATTTCCAAATATTCCTGAGTATTCCCAAGTATTTCCAAATATTCCTGAGTATTCCCAAGTATTTCCAAATATTCCCGAGTATTCCCAAATATTCCCAAGTATTTCCAAATATTCCTGAGCATTCCCAAGTATTTCCAAATATTCCCGAGTATTCCCAAATATTCCCAAGTATTTCCAAATATTCCCGAGTATTCCCAACTATTTCCAAATATTTCCAAATATTCTCGAGTATTCCCAAGTATTTCCAAATATACCCGAGTATTTCCAGATATTCCCGACTATTCCCAAGTATTCCCGAGTATTTCCAATTATTCCCGAGTATTCCCAAATATTTCTGAGTATTCCCAAGTATTTCCAAATATTCCCGAGTATTCCCAAATATTCCCAAGTATTTCCAAATATTCCCAAATATTCCCGAGTATTCCCAAGTATTTCCAAATATTCCCGAGTATTCCCAAATATTCCCAAGTATTTCCAAATATTCCCGAGTATTCCCAAATATTTCTGAGTATTCCCAAGTATTTCCAAATATTCCCGAGTATTCCCAAATATTCCCAAGTATTTCCAAATATTCCTGAGTATTCCCAAGTATTTCCAAATATTCCTGAGTATTCCCAAGTATTTCCAAATATTCCCGAGTATTCCCAAATATTCCCAATTATTTCCAAATATTCCTGAGCATTCCCAAGTATTTCCAAATATTCCCGAGTATTTCCAGATATTCCCAAATATTCCCGAGTATTCCCAAATATTCCCAAGTATTTCCAAATATTCCTGAGTATTCCCAAGTATTTCCAAATATTCCCGAATATTCCCAAATATTTCCCAAGTATTTCCAAATATTCCCGAGTATTTCCAAATATTCCCGAGTATTCCCAAATATTCCCGAGTATTTCCAGATATTCCCAAGTATTTCCAAATATTTCCAAATATTCTCGAGTATTCCCAAGTATTTCCAAATATTTCCAAATATACCCGAGTATTTCCAAATATTCCAGAGTATTCCCAAGTATTTCCAAATATTCCTGAGTATTCCCAAATATTCCCGAGTATTTCCAGATATACCCGAGTATTCCCAAGTATTTCCAAATATTTCTAAATATTCCCGAGTATTCCTAAATATTCTCAAGTATTTCCAAATATTCCCGAGTATTCCCAAATATTCCCAAGTATTTCCAAATATTCCTGAGTATTCCCAAGTATTTCCAAATATTCCTGAGTATTCCCAAGTATTTCCAAATATTCCCGAGTATTCCCAAATATTCCCAAGTATTTCCAAATATTCCTGAGTATTCCCAAGTATTTCCAAATATTCCTGAGTATTCCCAAGTATTTCCAAATATTCCTGAGTATTCCCAAGTATTTCCAATTATTTCCAAATATTCCTGAGCATTCCCAAGTATTTCCAAATATTCCCGAGTATTTCCAGATATTCCCAAATATTCCCGAGTATTCCCAAATATTCCCGAGTATTCCCAAATATTCCCAAGTATTTCCAAATATTCCCGAGTATTTCCAGATATTCCCGAGTATTCCCAAGTATTTCCAAATATTCCTGAGTATTCCCAAGTATTTCCAAATATTCCTGATTATTTCCAAATATTCCCGAGTATTCCCAAATATTCCCGAGTATTTCCAGATATTCCCGAGTATTTCCAGATATTCCCGAGTATTCCCAAATATTCCCAAGTATTTCTAAATATTCCCGAGTATTCCCAAATATTCCCGAGTATTTCCAAATATTCCTGAGTATTCCCAAGTATTTCCAAATATTCCCGAGTATTTCCAAATATTCCCAAGTACTCCTTCATACATATTCTCAAGTATTTCCAAATATTCTCGAGTATTCCCGCTGAAGTGTACAGGTATTCCCACCAGTGGTTGACCCCACGGATAATAACACAATTAGCAGTTATAATAGAAGGGATAAACTAAGTTTTTACAGTTTACTTTAAAAGTAGATAGTATCGACTCGTCTCACAAATTTGAGGGCAGAGCATTCCATGCCCTGCATAATCTATTCGAAGTTGCCTTACAATGAGGTTCTTGCAATGGTCGAACATTTCTCACGTTGCGCAGTATTTGTCTATTAGTAAATATAAAATATTGTTGCAGGAAGAATTATCATTACAACGTTACCACCCATATCGACGCAAGGATTAACAGTGGCCGACGTTCAAGCCCTCATGGAAAGTACGAGGAAACTCATGTCGGACGTCTTTATAGCGACGAATCGAGAAGTGCAACTCTCATTAGCAGCGAACAAAACTCCTGTACAATAATTGCAACTTTGATACTTGCTTTAAAAAGGACTGAGAAAAGAACCATCAACGACACAAGTCAATCGGTTACCTTTTATATCTTCATCAGCGTTTCATCGATAAAATGATCGACGAACTCGCCGCATGAACAAATCTATATTCGGTACTAGTTTTTGTAAAGGCAAAACTCTGCCAATTTTTTTCAAGACGGGAACATCGAGAAAAACGTTCCTGCGCATTAATGATACGATTGAAACCGTATCGTCAACTTCCAAAGAGCTCGAAGCATAATTCACTATGTCCATTCCACACGGAATTCGTTCTATGCTTTCCATGTGATAGTCGCTACAATTTACCGTTCTTTGTATACTATATTGTAATCGTTAATTTTACAATAGCAATAGGATTAATTTTAAGTTTCGAAAGTCGTTTTCCATTATTATTATTACACATACATTATTACGTCGACCAAATTCGCTTTTATTTCGAATCATATGTATATATTACCGTTTACTCTCTACGAGTGTAAACTTCATTTATGTATACCAAAGTCAGCGATGTCGATATTCATTTTTCTGTGAGGAAGCGCATATTTTTGGTCAAATTGCAGAATTGACGAAACTATAGTATAACGAATATTAGTTACTGTTAAATAAGGGTGAGGTTTTTATAGTTTTATTTATTTATTACGATTACGATATGAAATTAAATATATAGATATATTTACGTGAAGAAATTATTGATTAGTTAAAGGATAAAAGTCAAGTCCGTGATGGAATTTGAAAAGTCGATTCTGATTAGTATTACCAGATCTTCACTGGTCGAGAGATAAGAAGAGACTGAGGTGGCACTAGTTTGCGGATTTGTCACAAAACTACTCGAAAGAAACATTTAAGTTTTTATCTTCCTGTATTTGCGTGCTGTATAAAATGTTCGTTTTAATTTTAGTTAACCACTTCAATGGTAATGGATCATATATGTACAAAAAAAATTATTGACAAACGTGCTAATGCATCATATGTGTACATTTTGCAATAACTTTTACAATTCTTAATGAATTTGCACGAAACTTCGAATCTGTCGTCAAAATGGCGGATCCAATAGGGCGGCTGTAAATTTGCTAAATTTATTAAAATGTGCCGCGCACATTTTTCTTTATACGGAAAACAGCTGAAAATTGTTGCTCGGGGGTTTTCCGGCTCGCTGATTACGAATTTGAAAATTCAAAATGGCGGATCCAAGATGGCCGACCGAAATGCGAAAAATTACCCAAACTTTATGAAACTGGGTTCTCGGGGCGGCTGATTATAAATCTGAAATCAGATTTTGAAAATTCAAAATGTCGGTTCCAAGATGGCCGACATAAATGTAAAAAATTTACTTGATTTTGATGAAAGTTGGTACTCGGGAATTTGTTGGGTCGCTGATTACGAATTTGAAGTCAGTCTTTGAAGTCAAATATTACTTGATTTTTTAAATGTTACATGATATATTTTAGGAAAAAATGGAACCCGTGTTTCAACGTTTTTCGATATCTTAAGTACAGAGTTTTTTTAAACAGCTACCACTGAAGCGGTTAAAAAATATTCAATCAACGAATTAGAATTTTTAAGTAAGTCTAAGCAAGTTTCGAGTCGAAACTGAGCTTGTGCCATCGAACATCCCATAAATAATAAAATTGTACAAAAGTAGCGCAGAATTTAGTGCATGTCGATGAAATTTGTATGAATCATAACGTCACATACGAAATTTACTGCGAGTTGTGACTGCCAAGAGGTTTATGAATGTATACCAAAAATGTTGGTTAAAGGTGAGAAAAATAAAATCAGTTTGCGTTAAAAAAAAGACTATTTTAATTTCCACAATGCATTAAATTATATAACAACTATCATAATAATGAGCGTACAACATTTCTTAAAATTAGGTTATATTCTAAGAGATACATTTCGAATGCAAATCTTACGTAAAATCTAGAGAGGAGGAGTATTCAGACCTGCGGCTCGCTTCCCCACACTTTCCGTCCATGCTTTGGCTATTGTCTGTTTTAGGTTGTCGTCGCCGCTATCGTACATTTTCTTCATGAGATTCATAAGACTCGCTCCAGGATCGGTGGAGTCTTCCATGTTGTCTGGGAGTGCGTCTTTCGCATTCTTTATTTGTTTCTCAACTCCGGTAATACAGGACCAATTCTTGCCGCTCTTCTCCTTAGCGAGATAGACAATTAGCATGTCTGTTTTCTGCTTGAAATAACTCTTAGACGTATTGATATCTTCAGAGAGGTTATTAATTAACAAATGGTAGTTTTTATTGTCTAAGCCCAACACTTGCAAGTCGAACGCACGCTCGGAAAACTTGCAGACTATGGATTCTTCAGGAAGATTTTGGATTTGATGTAATGTAATGTAGAGTTTAATAAAATTATCACTTTGATCCCATGCATAATTAGTAAGTTTCACATTGTAAGGTTGGGTACTAGAAACTGGTCTTGGAGTTGCGGATGCAACTTCCATTTCTTGGTTTCTAATATCGGAGAGTTGAGTTTCGAGTCTTCGAATTTCTAAACTTATAACATCTTTCGATTTTTGACGATTGGCTAAGGCCAGTAAACTATTTAAATCATCGATATCAAGTTTAATCTGAAATTATTGAAAATAGTATATAAAGCATGCTAACGGGTCTGGCTAGGTAAATGTACTTTATGAAAGTTTCATATTTCTTACCTCATCTGCGCGATTCGAAGACATTATTTACTTTAGAAATATAAATACGACGGAATTCACGTGTAACAAAGTGGGTACTCTTGTAACAAAGGGTTATAAAAGACGGGTATGGATTCCAAATCTGAATTCGCAACTCCTTCAACCTTCCACGCTGTTCGAGATTTAAATTCTGTATAATTTCTAGAACGTTCTACATGAAACTAGTTTCTTTGCAGTTCTAGAGCTTTCCATGGAAACATTTCTAGTAATATCTAGTGTTCTGTGGTGTGCAGATGTTAACATGTACACTGTAAAAAATCCCTTTGTAAAATTACTATGGAGTTGTAAAATTAAACCACAGTTTTACTAGAGAAAGTTGAAAATCACAACTCTGAAAAATGTAAAATTCCTATTTGGCTAGGTATTGTACCACTGCAATAGTAATATAACAACAAAATTGTAAAATTGCTATTCTCAGAGTGGGTCCTAATACAGTAACCCTTCTCTTATTCTAATTTGTCCAGACAGGCAAGATGGCGTCTCCTTCTCGTATTCTAATTTGCCGACAAAAACGTTTGCACTTTTCTAGGATCTTGTGAGGGGTTTTTACATCAATGTTAATTTACACAATATTATTTATTAGACAGATAACCGAACTGACTTATTGTTAAATGTTTTTCTTTTTAAAAAGAATTTTGTTAGGTTATGTTTGTATGCATGAAATTAGATTAGAGGAAGTGAAAAAATTAGAATAAGAGAAGAAGTTAGAATAAGAGGAATTAGAATAAGAAAAGGACTACTGTAATTACCTATTCTGAGAGTAGTAATTTTACTACCCCGAAAGTTGTCCTTTTACTACTTTAGAAGCAGTAAATTTACAAGATTAATTTAATTTTACTATTCTGTAAGCTGTAAATTTACAAACTCGATGTTAATTTTACAATTTTCCTAGGGATTTTACTACTCTCAGAGTGGGTCATAGAAGTTACCTACTCTCAGAGTAGTAATTTTACAAAAGGATTTTTTACAGTGTATCCAGTGTATACACGGAAACATTTTAACACGTCAGATTTGTAATTTTCAAAATAAGTTTTCAAACATTTTTTTTGTTTAAAATGGCGATTTTTGTAACCACGAGATAGGTGCACGGTAAAAAATGGTTTCGTAAAATCACAACACAAGTGTGAAATTACACACCCGAGTTACCACTCAATGGTGTAAAAGTACAAAATCACTAGTATTTTTACACCAAAAACTGTAATAACACTACAAATATTGTGAAATTGTCACTCTGAGAGTAGGTTATATAAATTACCACTTCTGAGAGCGGTAATTTTACACTTTTTGAAATTACTGTTTGAATGTGAAATTACATCTGACAAAGTTAAAAATACAATTTCTCTAGTAATATTTTCCATTCCGCGCGTGATCCGGGCAGCCATCATTGATGTTTATATACTTGTTTGAATTTCTCGTAAAGATTTCGGTTATTTGTTATGTGCAAACGCGTGCAGAGGTATATATATCATATGCGACATATTTATTTGATCAAATAAAATGAAGTTTCTTTACAAGTATATTGAGGTTAAGTTTGATGGATTTATTTGTAAAAGTGTACACGTTACTTCGTAAACTACAAACTGTTAAAGCGAGTGAAGTTTTATGAACCAAATTTATTGTAAAGTGACTATTTACATGTATTGTTTATTGTCGGTTAATGCAAAACTATATACGAATCGTTGTTTGTCAGGTTGAATTTTATATTACAAATGCTATTGTATGATAAATAATAAATATTAAAACATTCCTAAAAACTATTTAATTAATTCTTAAACAAATTGCAATATTTTTTACATTCACAAAAAAAAACATTGCAATGCATATATTATATTATATAATACAATTCAGTATTTAATACATATATACTGCACGCACCAAATGTGTATTTAACCTAAAACATGTGAAAAATTCACCGATATTGTAATTTTATTACTGCACTGTGATTTCACTATAATGGTGTGATTTTACTATAAACAGAGTAATTTTACTACATTAATTATAAATTCTAACCTGCAATTTCAAGTCTGTTGACAATTGCTGTAAATTTACATCTTTGCTGTAATATTTACAACTTTCTAGGGATTTTACTACTCTCAGACTAGGTTATACAGATTACCTACTCTCAGTGTAGTAATTTCACACCATCTTTTTTTACAGTGTATACACGGAAACATTTTAACACGTCAGATTTGTAATTTTCAAAATAAATTTTCAAACATTTTTTTTGTTTAAAATGGCGATTTTTGTAACCACGAGAGAGGTGTAGTGGGCTCCCGAGGTTGCGCAATAGTGAAACGAAACAGCCAATCAGTGTTGGAGTTATTCTGCATATGTAAGATTACACAATACCCTCCGCTATGTTAACTTTCCGGCACACATTTCTGATGAACCATTTTTCATGAAACTGGGTACTCGGGGGTTTTTGGGGTCGCTGATTAGGAATCTGAGTTCATATTTGTAATCAGCGATCCCGAAAACCCCCTAGAGCCAAGTTTCATCTCGATCAGGTGATTTTTAAATTTTTTGTCGGCCACATTGAATCCGACATTTTGAATGTTCAAATGGCACATTTGCCAGCGACTGCAGAAAAGAATTCTTTATGAACACTTAGTTATAGGTTTGTGAAGAACATTTTTACAAAATGAGTTTAAAAAAGCATTCGTATCTAACTCTTAATTTAATAACTATGGCGGACATTCGTTATTTTTTAAAGCATTCACAAAGAATTCTTCTAGAATTCTTATTTCATAAAAGCATTCAAGAAGTATTCTTTTTGAATATATCAAAATTTCTTTTTGCTTATTGGGTAGTCAAGAAAATAACTAATCTTAAAGATTAATATAATATAAGAAGTGTATCTAGAATTTCAATAAATTAGGTAGTAAAATTAAAATCTACTGATTGTTTTATTCACCTTCCTCCTTGATAAAAGTATTAAAACGCGCATGCCAAGGCAATCATTTTTGTTAGCACAAGCAAGTTGACACTTCATTTTCAGAAAAATGCGAATCTTTACAGGTCCGGTGTACTACTGCGTCATCATATTACTAATTTCCGGATTTTCAAGCTCATTAGGAATAACTGTCCTCCAAACAAACCAAAAAGTATACGAAAAATCTGTGTACGATTTAGTACGAAATAAGTCGGTTTCATAAACGCACATAACCTTAACGAAACCGATTACTTTCGATTATCAAATGATTTGAACTCAAAATTCTAAAACAAAACATTTCTTCGAGAATTATGAAATACAGAAAACGATATAATTAATTCTTCGATTAAATTTCCAGAATTTAAAGCTATTCTAAGTAAGTCGCAACAACCCAGACAGCCAGATCTGCTTCATATTTCCGCATATAAAGGAAAAATCAGGCGGCGAATATGTCGGCAGAAATACGGATTATGCGTCGTCACACAGACAGCAAATTTGCTGGAAATTCTCCCCTGCCGGCTAGCTGCGGCGGTTCTGACGCGTTTCTGTCGAAGAGATTATTTAGAGGCCAAATAAGCGACGGTCTACTGCGTTATGTATGTAATTCCTAACCTAAATTTTAAAAATACACTGTAAAAAATGGTAATGAATTTTACAACTGATTGTAATTTTCATGGGTGCAAATTTGGCAACATTTCCCACATGTAGCGTAGGGTTTTTACCACTTGAGGTTTGGGATTTTACAACGTTTTTGTGAATTTACCAGACACGGTTGTGAATGTACTACGCTGAAAGCAAGAAAATTACAACGCGCTGTAAAAGTACTACACTGTACGTTGGTCATAACTGTAGACTTACCACGTGGGGTAATTTTACCACTCGAGGGAAAAATACAGGATTTTGTAAAAATACACATAGTCATTGTAAAAATTCTAAGTTAATTGTAAATTTACATTTAAAAATTGTAATATTACCGATTACATGTTAAATGTACATTCTGATAGGAAAAATACAGGTTTAAAGTGCGAAATTCATTGATCGGCCCGTCTAGTGTATATAAGATCTTCGAGCTGGATAACCTACAAATTTTAATATTTTGTTGTAAATTTACAACGTACATGGGTCAATTTAATACACTCTGCGTGACAATATTACCGCATTTTTTTAATTTTAATACGGTGTTGTAAATTTACAACTTTACTTAGAAATTTTACAAAGACGAAAAGGAACTTTACATAAGGTGGTAAATTTACAATAAAAACTGTGTAAAATCGCTACGCTTAGCGTTGGTCATATAATTGCCTACGCTTAAGGTGGTAAAATTCATTACTATTTTTTTACAGTGTACACACATAACAAAATGAAAATTTAACAGTTTGCACAATTTGTATACAATGTAAATTATAACTTTAATCGTTATGTTATTTTCCATAGGTTCAAATTTTTTTTATTTTGAACGATAAATACGCGTAAATACACTTATCAAAGACCAAATGCGTGTACATAACAAACATGGTATCGTATCACCGAGACGTTCGAGCGGTGGTGGGGGAAGGTATGAGGGGGGAAACATTTCAAATAAGAGGGGTTGGGCAATTGAAATAAGAGGGGTTCTACTGTAATTATTGAAAATGGATGAAAATTGCGTGCTTGTGATTTTCATTAATTAATATACAGTAGGACCTTTCTTATTCTAATTGTCCAGCCTCACTTATTCTAATCGTTCTCCCACTATCACACGAAAAGTCAACGAAAAATATTGTCCACGAATCACAAGCTCGCAAGCAAAGTAAGTGGGGGTAAGGGGAAAATTAGAATAAGAGAGGTCGGCGCCATCTTGAAAAACTTTGCTAATTAGAATAAGAGCGGTCCTACTGTAAACATATCTTCATCTTTCTTATTATGTACACCATGGTTAAAATAATTTTATCTAGGGAAAAATGACTGAATATGGCGCCATCGTAAGTCCAAATGCGGTACTGCCTAGTAATATCTTCAAACAAACAAATTTCGATGAAACATAAATAAACATTAATGATTGTCGAAAATTTAAAATGGACGATACAGAAACGAATAATTTAAACGACAAACGAAAAAAAAATGTCATCAAACGAAGATCAGTGATTTTACAAAGACGATCTATTGGTCGCTCGAAAGGTTTCGTAGCAAAATGAGGTTATGTTTACACAAATATTTGAAACAAAATCATCGATATTTTTTTTTTCATAGGAAATGAGACTATTGCTCCAAATACTGATGATCAGGAATCAACAAGTAGTTCTCATAAACCGTTTGATTTAGAAAAACACATAGAAAATTTAGAAAATGAGAATCGAATGTGGAGAGAGCTCCTGAAAGAGCGTAAATTGCGATGCTCCGAACTCCGAAAAGAACAAGAAACTCAAAATGGTCAAGAATTTGATCCAACTCTATTAACCGATTCCCAACAATCTTGGCTGGCCGAACAAACGGACTATAAAAAATTTATGCAAAATGCAGAAAAACTAAGAGAAATGGCAGTGAAATCTGTGACGTTACGTGCACATCTCGACAAACTCAACGATAGTTTAATGTCGAATTTAAATAATGAAATTGCAAAGACTAGTAAACGTATTATAAATTTTGTAGATTAACTTTAAGTGAAAGTAACTTTATTTATATATTTATTGTTGTACTATTACATGTTGGAATATAAAATAATAGGTATATTAGCACAGCCAATTGTTGAGTTGAGGCATTTACAACCCTTTTGTCTTTTATCTTTTTCGATAAGAACTGATAAAACTGTCATCTATGAAGATGAAAGCTTTTGCGACGTGCCGCTTTGCGTTCTTTCTGTCTTACGTACTCCTTCCTCGCTGTGCTACTGCGTATTACTAAAATATGATTTATTTTACAAACAATTTCTTCCGCCACTGCAGTATCCGCTTCGAATTCGTTATTTTTGAAAGACGTCGAATGGTGAAGACTGTGTGCATGACTGGAGAAAACTGAAATAAATATTTCGTAAGAAAAATAGTAAAGATAATATCTATTTAAAACATACCGTTTAAATTGTCAGTAGTTGCAGAATGCGGAGCATAAACCAAAGTAAACGTAGCTTTAGATCCTTTATTTTCAATAATTTCGCACCAAGCGATGTTATCGATATGATAAGTGGCAGCACGTTGTTTATTCCAGAAACGACCGGCACCTTTTCCGGTTAATACTGGATCGATTTCTATTTTCTCTCCCGAAATTCCCAAATGTATTTCAGTCTTGACTCGTACTTTATTAATTATATTAACCCTACGAACGAAACTTAATAAACCATCTTTTTCTATCAGTTGCGTAGGTTTAAATAAGATTGATATAAACCTGTATAATTGATAGAGCGGAGCTTCCATCGCAGTGGTGTGACCTTGCATCTTCGCTAAATTTAGAGCGACTTCTTCTTGTTCGGTATCCTCCGAGTCCTCTTCTTCCTTTCTCACCGGTACTGTGCTAATAGTATTGTGTTTAATTCGATCGCTCGGTTTCATTTCGACGAGACCAAGAGTTGAGAATTCAAATTTGGAAATTGTTTCGGCAGGATCTATGCAAGGGAAGTCCCAATCGATTTCGCCGTCATCTTCGGTTATGTACAAACCATACTTAGTAATATCCTCCCTGCAAAAAAGAGTTCAAAATAAATCGTATGAATTCTATAAATGTTACTATACGTACTGTAAACGATGATCGGGATGTTCGCACGCATATTTGTAACAAATCAATCCTATAAATTCTTGAACTCGAGCTGTTGTAACGACAACGACTTGCATCGGATACGATCTCTGTTCTTTCGGTAACATACACATAAATATCCTATATTTTCTCGTCATAACTCCAACTTGAGCCTGAAAATTTTCTACTTTGTAACCCAACGAAATAACCGTTTATTTATAGTAAATTTTGAAAATATACCGTTCCATCGAATCTCAAGTATTCCATAAAAGGATTTATCGGAAGATTCGGACACTTTTCTAATTGCTCCGAAAGCAAGGAGTGATTCTTGACGATCTTAGCAGTTTTATTCCTGAAATCTTTTCGTGGAAATAATTCTAGCTGTTCTTCGCTTGTTACAGCATTTGGATTTTCCCATTTCACGTGCTTTATTTTTGATGCTTTGTTTCCTTCTCGAACCATTTTTTCCAATCTTTGGGAAGTGTTTGTGTGTTGTCTGTGACTGAATTCCATATCTACAATGTTTTGATGAGAAATAATTTTACTCGATTACATTTAACATAACGTCCAGAATGCGTTTCCCATGTACAACTTCCACTGTATATTTCAAACTGAAAATAATATGCAGTACGTTATGTACTTTATTTACTATTTTCGAGGGTGCTCTTTCGAATGGTGACTTCAAAATTGGAAAAAATTCAGTTTCCTTTGATTTTGGCAAAAGTATGTGAAAAAAAATACATTTTTTGGGGTCTTTTTTTTATAAATTTCATTTTTCATGTCGATAGCTCGATTTCTTTGACCGGAAAAGGGCATAAAAAGAAAAATGCATAAAATATTTGATAATGCATAATAAAACCTTTTAAAAATGTTTACACCTATTTAATGATCTAAATCGACAGGGGAAACTCAATTTGAGAGAGCTACGAGAACTTCAACCATCGACAGCGAAACTAAAATTAAAATATGTAGTGCGAGAATACTAGTATACTGTAATTCTTACTATTTACCATAAATTATTTTTTTCTTTTTTATGTTCTTTAATTGTACGTTGTGAAATACTTTTTTAAATTATAATTATGCAGTTACATATGTTATATATATTTTTATTGTTATATCATGGAAATTATGGGCAAATACCCGTTTATAAAATAAAAAAAAATTTGGCAGTATAGAAATATAGCAATTTAAACAAATATCTATCTTATTAGATGTTTTTTGATATGCTGATCACGAATCTGAAGTCAAAATTTCGAAATTTAAAATGGCTGACCCAATTCGGCGACCATAGATGAGAAACTTTGGAAGTTATTTCTCGACATGCGGAAAAATCTGTATCTGTACTTTTTCGAGGTTGCTGATTATGTATGTGAGGTCAAAATTTATAAATTCAAAATGGCTGACAAAAGATGCAGGCAAGAACAAGTAAATTAAATAGAATAGAAACGTTTTTATTCTAACGAATCTCGTTTGTGTTCGATGACATTTGAATTCTAAAGTGTGTCTTAAAATGAAATAGAAGGAATTAAAATAAAATCTTTTGAAATTATAGATATTTACTTAGCTTTTTATTAATATTTATGTGAATGTTAGATATTTTATTGCTGAATGTAGTTTTACAATTTCTATCGTAAATAAATCTATGAACTTGAAAATAATTTACTCTGACCGAGGATCGAATCCGGGTCTTTCGTTTACTACGCTGACGCCTTGATCACTACGCTATGCTCGCATATGGGTGATTCTCCGGAAACAGGGCATTTTCGTGTCTTTACGTTATATCTTACAAAAACTTTGACAATAAATTATTAAATTTCGATAGAAATGTTAAATGAATATCCCTGGCCCATGTTAATTTGAAAAAATAATACTTTTGTTACAAAAAACTGGTATAAAATGACATTTAAAGACTAAAAGTAGCATTTTTGATATTTACAAACCTCTAAGTTCAAAACTTTAAAATATTAGCGCTATTAAGAAACCGAATTATTTTAATTTATTCAAATAATATTTCTATAGTACAGCTCAAACTGTACAATTTCTCTCTGTATAATATTTAATTAAATCAATATATATACTTATAATTATTGAAATATTAATGTCTTAAGAAATTTCTATGAGATAACGACAATGCGTAAACTGGTATAAATGAACTGGAAATAATTAACTTTTTTACTAAAACTTATGAGAAAATCAAAGAAAAAACACTACACTTTACTAATCCTCCATAGAAAATTGAAAAGAGAACATATTTACTTCATGAACAAGTAAAAACTGTATAAAAATACTACGTATTTTTATTAAATTAATTGTCGTCACCCGTCCTAATTTTGGTATTTTGATACAAACAGCAATTAAAAAACGATGAAAACTTAAAGATTAAAGGAATAAACATGACTGGCAATTTGTTTTTTAATTTATTATTGTTTAAAATATGTAAAATTGGATTTTTTTACAAATTTCCATTGTTGTCACCTTCATTGTCGTTACCAAACATTTGGCGTATCAGGTACGAAACAAGAACAAAGTGTAACCCGTAGCAGAAAATATTTTTCAAATCATAAATAACATTTATATTTCTCTTCCTCTTAGACATTTATTTAAATATAATTTAAAAAACCACAAAATTACACTTTATATTTGTTACAACGTTATGAATCAAGTTTATTATGAAATAATATTATTTATTAAAATTATGACTATAATATTATCATTGTAGTTACTAACCAACGACACATTAACTTTAATAAATTTATTTTGTCTAAAACTTCTTCAAAAATTCATGTGTTTTTCTTAATTTTTTAATTATTACTTAATAAATAATTTTCAATTATTCACAAAAATGCACTAAATCAGATATGTACATTATGTTTCTAACTCTTTAGAGTTATTTTTTTCAAGTTTTTAACAAGCAATTGTTGGTTTATATAGCCGTATGAAAATGCGTCATAGTAAAAGTCTTCCCCTTTCCTTTAAAATAATTTTGTAGTGTGACTACTTTAACAATAACTTAACTTGGTGCTAATAAGCAAGAATCTATTAAAAAAAAACGAATTTACAGTAACTTAAAAAAAAAAAATTTTCATTCTTGAAAATGCCCTGTTTTTGGAGAATCACCCATATATATCACTACACAACCAAGAGTAACTTATACACAAGTGCAGAAGACGTATTGATAAATGCGGGTTTAGTTCAGACAAATACTTTTTTTATATAAATTTCATTTTTCATGTCAGCACCGCAGATTATGCCAAGATATTTTTAAAAAATGTTGGCAGAATAGAAATATAGCATTTTATACAAACTTAGCAACACCATGCACATCATCCCGGTAAGAAGAGGAGAATTCATTAGAATTGGAATGTGTTAAAATATTGATCAATTATTTATGTTTCTAATCTTTTTGAACGTCGTTTCTGTCCTTTGACATTCTAATTTGATTCCAAACCATTCAATTGCTGTCATTTCAATCATACGTCATTCTACGCCCATATACACGCAAAGAAATTTTAAGTAAATGCCACTGCTCAGGGAAGTAATAGCTACCGCACGATTTCTGACTAATTTCAAATGGCGGTTAAAATTCGAAATCGTTAAAAAGAAAATTTGTATGAACAGATACAATTTTATTACACCTTTTTGAATAGTTATTCATAATTTTCCGACTATGTAGTTATTAATAATTAATTTTAATGATCTATAAATGTCGTTGAAACAGAAAAACTTGGTACTTTTTTCATTCTAAAGCTTCCGTATCGAAAACATTGCAAGATACACTAAAAATGCACTGAAACTTTTTTGTAGAGCACAAAATTTCCTGCAAATAAGTCAGCGAGGGCCCTAGACTAAAGTCAATAGCTTAGCCACGAGCAACGATGGAATATGCCTCATATTTTACAAAAATATATATTTATTGCAGTGATGTTATTATTATATTTATATATTTATATTTAAAATTTTTATTTTCAATATGTGTGGCAATTTGCACTACCTATATTATTTTTATTCTTAATTTGTAAAAGGCCTTTCGGCCTTAAAAAATAAAAAAAAAAAAAAAACTTTAAACAGAAAATTCAACATGGCGACTTGAATTTAAAAAAAAATGTCGGTCATATTGGATCCGCCATTTTGAATGTTTGAAAACTGGCTCCAAATTCGTAATTAGCGTCTTCAAAAACATAAAGATGAATAATAGTATTTTTCGATACATGTATATATGTTTTCTTTGAATCAGTGAAACGAAGTGAATGAACAGTTCTGAAAATGTGATTGAGTCTTTTAATATAAGTCCTGAAAATAAGAAATGGGTAATTTAGAATATTTGGAATGATATAAGGGTAATTTGTAAATAATTGTTATTTTTTTAATATAAAATATCTGCTCATTACAAATTTACCCAGATTTTGTTTTTAGTACACATTTTAGTTATTTTTATTATTAAACTATATGTACAAAGAGAAAATATAATAGCTTAAAAAAGCACAACCGTACTGCAAAAATCCAGGTGGGTTTTTCCACGTGGTCTCGATCTGATAGTTTTGGCCCATTTGACCAGGTTGAGACAATGTGAGATTCTCGCGTTTCTACCCTACTAAAATATTTTTTCCGACAAAAATAACTGCACAAAATGTTTGCGTTTACTATTTTGTTAGTAACTATTAACGTCTGCAAAGAATTATTTGTTTGAACTAAACCCCCATTTATCAATATGCCTTCTGCATTTGTGTATAAGTTACTCTTGTTCTCGTAGTGATATATATGCGAGCATAGCATAATGGTTAAGACATCAGCGTAGTAAACGGAAGACCCAGGTTCGATCCTCGGTCAGGGTAAATTATTTTCAAGTTCATAGATTTATTTACGATAGAAATTGTAAAATTACATTCCGCAATAACATATCTAACATTCACATAAATATTAATAAAAAGCTAAGTAAATATCTATAATTTGAAAACGTTTTCATTTAAATTCCTTCTATTTCATTTTAAGACACAATTTAGAATTCAAATGTCACCGAACAGAAACGAGATTCGTTAGAATAGAAACGTTTCTATTCTATTTAATTCACTTGTTCTTGCCCGCATCTTTTGTCAGCCATTTTGAATTTAGAAATTTTGACCTCACATACATAATCAGCAACCTCGAAAACGTACAGATACTCACTTCAGATTTGTGATCAGCATAGAAAAAAATATCTTGTAAGATAGATAGTTCAGTTGGAAATTTGTTTAAAAAGCTTTATTTCTATATTGCCAAAGTTTTTTTAAAATTTCTTGGAATAAGCCGCCATTTTGGATATTTCAAGGTGAAATAAAAAATGCCTACCTGCATCCAGTTCAAATATTTTATGCACTTTTTATGCACTTTTCCGGTAAAAGAAATCGAGCTATCGACATGAAAAATAAAATTTCTAAAAGAAAAGACCCCCAAAAATGTTTTTTTTTTTCACATACTTTTGCCAAAGGAAAATACTAAATTTTGTAAAATTTTGAAGTCACCATTCGAAAGCGCACCCTTGAAAGTAGTAAACAAGGTATATTCTAAACTGCCTGTGCATTATTTTCAGTTTGAAATATGCGGTGGAAGTTGTACATCGGAAACGTGCATTCTGGACGTTAAAGGGTTAATGCGGTGAAACTCATTTCCATGTTTTATAAATTTTGTTTTGTTAAGTTTTGTTAAATTCTTAATAAGATAAATAGTGAAGAATAATACGATATGTTTGATGATAGATCGACTATTTAAACAGGGTTTGGAAGTAACATGTTACTTGTACCGCAGTTACTCGATTCGTTACTTTTTTATATCGAATTGAGTAACAGTGTTACTTTTCTTCATTAGTAACGACTAAAGAATTTTGCCTAAATTAGATTGGCTAGAAGATGGCAATCAAATAGAAAAAGCTCTACAAATCTTGCGAAATGTGTTAAATAACTAAAAAAGTATATATTTATGTTATTATATTAAAGTATATAGTTAATGTAAATATATAGATTTTTAGTTTGAATGTATAAGAACTGATTAGAACGTGCACGATAACTGAATCACACAAATATTACGTTAAAAAATATAAAAATAGCTTGTTTAACACTGTTTTCAACACGACTGTCAAAACTCTTGGACAGAATTAAAATCAAATTATAGCGAATTTAACAAACATCAGTTGTTTTAAAATTATATTAGCGTGAATCATAGATACACATATTTAAAGTTACATTTTCCAGTTTTCTAAAAAAATGAATGAATCATACTACAAATTTTGGTTAATGTTCAAATACAGTGCTGGGGACACATGACGGAGTTTATATTTTCTCTATCTTGAGTATGAAAATGATATCAAGCGGTCACTTATAACTTATAAATATTCATTGATATACGAGATTATACCCCGGTTTAATGTTTTGTTCCTTAATTTGTTAAAAATTTAATACCAATTTACCATTTATGTACTCGGGACACAAAGGTATCACATTTTTTAATTCACCCATATAAGTATTGTACTTTTTATATTGTATTCTATCTCTGTAATTTTTTTTTTAAGTAGCCACAAGGTAACGCTACATTCGCAACCAAGGCTTAATCAATAAATACAAATACAAATACAAATACAAATGGATGCCCCTTAGGAAATAAGAAAGTATACAAAAATGTACAGAAACGTACAAAAATGTGTTTTTTTTTTTGCAAATTCGGACATTTTGTACACTTTTGTATGTTTCCATACGATTTGGTACGTGTATGTACATTTATGTACGGTTTCTTACATTTTTGTACATTTTCGTACTTTTACTATCTCTCATTTTATTTTATTTAATTTTTTTGTACGTATGAGTACACTTACGTACGTTTAGGTACGCTTTCATACATTTTTGTACGTTTTCTCACATTTCTGTATTTGTATTTGTATTGTATTGTATTTATTTCAACAAATGGGCATTATAATGCCCAATAGTTACAAACATAATAATCTGTTCGGTACATGGAGCCTCTGTATAAAATAATATTGATATTTATAAAAAAGATAAAGAGAATAAAAGTAAAACAAAGTATTACAAAATTATTGCGATAAAATAAGATTAATAAACCTGTTTAACAAAAATCGCGTAAATAGTTATTTTCGGCTAACGTTTTAAAGCGAGAAAAATAGATTCCGTGTAAAGGCGGACAATTTCCACTATTTCCGATCCTTATTAATCTATTAATACTGGAATGAAGCCCGTATTCCGTTCGATATAAACGAGATTGAAATATATTTGTATTTCTCAGACCGTGTATGTCTGTTCTATAAACAAAATTCGATTTCAGTTCGTCACAGCGAGTCCATTTGTGATTTTAAATAATAAACACGCGTCGGCGTAGGATTGGTGTGACTGTAGTGAACTTATCTCAGATTTATTCGCAATATCACTGTAATCGTGTGTTCGAGCCGGATTTTCCAATTTTAGCTTGTACGCTAAGAATGCTAAAAATTTATGCTGAACTCTCTCAATTTTTACTTGTAGGAAAAGTAAATTATGCAATATTTTAGTGATAGAAAGCTCACTTTTCAATGTTGTGAAGGTCAAAGAGGCAAAATTAAAATGCAGGAATCTCAAATAGTTAAAAAAATTCCTCTCGAGTATAATTTGAGATAATTAGAAAATATTATATCCGGGAAATAACAGAAAGTAACAGTCGTTACAAAAAAAGGTAACGACCATTACTTTTCGTTACATTTAAAATTAAGTAAAGATTTATAGTAAGGCGTTACAAAATTTCCACAGTAACAAGTAACGAAAATCATTATTTTTAAAAAATAACGTTCCGAACCCAGTATTTAAATGTTTTATCGAATAAAATGAATGATATTGGTATCAAAGAAATTGTGCAACAAATACATACCCATTTGTATATCATACGATTCTGCCATGGCGTCTAAATCTTCATCATCGCTTTCATCTGTTCCAGGATAACATCGAAGAGTTCCATTAGTTTTCAGTTTTCGAGATAAATCCTCTCCAACCGTAACAACTTCGCACATCCCTGCACAATAAATTTCCATAATAAACTGAATAAAATAAATAATAATAATAAAAGTGCATACCTGTGCCGTCAGTTGTTATGAAACTATCTCTAATATGCGAGAGAAGCCAATGTGTATTATCGTATAAAGCCATTTTTAAATTTTTACATATGATTTGTGATTTGTATTAGATTCATTTAATAATTTCAGGCGGATATTTGATATTCTTGAAATGTAATGCATCGATTATGCATTACCAAAAAAATTTTGCCAATTAAATAAAAATCACAATTTGTTCACATTTTGTATATTAATGAAATAATAATATATAATGTATTATCACAATTTTTTAAGAATACAGTTTACTATTGCCATGTTTATGTTTAATCGTTGACAATGGTATGTGATCACCGACATTGTTAGAAGTCACGGAGTAAGAAGGACAACTTATATCCATAGATTTTATTCAAGTATTGATAGTTTGTCATATTATAAACCATAATATTCCAATAATACATGATAATACAATAAAAGAATCGTGGTACGTGCACGCACGTGCGCATACATGCGTACATACATGTGTGCTTCACAACAGGGTGTGCAATTCCACTAGGGTTTTTATCGCAAATAAAACACTTTTATACTGTTGGCATCATTTAAATTTACTGTTAGGTGGGATGGGGATTAGAACTTACAGTAAAACCCCTCTTACTTGAACAAAATAATCTCGTTTATTTGACGATTTCTACTTCCCCTTACCCCCACTACTCGCTCTTACGCGGATACAAATTCCAATGCGCCTGCGCATACTCACGACGGACGGGTATATATTGCGCGAGGAGTGGGGACAACTGTAAGCGTTCAAATAAACGGGGTCGGAGGGGAAATGCTGGCTTGACCCTGTTCAAGTAAGAGGGGTTTTACTGTAGTTCTTTAAGAACGTAACAAACGAAAAAGTATTAAAAAGAAATTGAATATGTTTTATTTCGGTTTCTTAACCATTTTCTTTGAAATTTTTGTACATTCTAGATATCGTGTACGTAAATAGAACATAAACATAACCTACAAAAACATTGGCTACCAGTTTTAACTTGAACTCACGAACTAAAATGTACATTAACCACTGTCCTAAGTTATACCATAACATTAGATGCCTATCCTAAGTTATGCATTTGGCTTGTCGAAAGTTATAATATAAATTAAATAAAAGAGGTCCAAGTATAGTTCCCTGGGGAACACCATAATCTACATTTTGTGAATTACTCTCATCAGAACCAATTTTGACCCTTTGTTTTCTGCCTGTCAGATAGTTTCTCATTAGATTTAACACAATTCCTTTAAATCCCAAAGCTTCTAGTTTTCCCAACAGAACATTATGATTTAGTGTATCGAAGGCCAGATCAATAATTACAATAATTAAATACAATATTAATTACAATTTCTCTAATAATACGAACAAAATACAAGAATTGCGGCCCACATAATTTCTGTTAATAAATTATCGATTGATAGAATCACAGACATCAAGAAACATTATAAACTTAGAGATGTATTCCACGATAATGTGACATTTTTTATGGTATTATATGAACATATGAAAAAATGTTCAGTAATCCCTGTCCTAACGTATATCGCAAATTTATATGCCTATCCTAAGTTATACATTTGGCTTATCCAAAGTTATGGGGGGTTGGGGGTGTACGCTCACCTAAGGAAAGTACTGCTGTTAATAAAGGCATAAATAATTTCAGATTTGTTTAACGATTGAAATCGATTCTATAAAGCCCCAACAGTAATATATAAAAAGATTTGAATTTTTACTAACGTTAAACGTATTGAATTGCAGAATTTAATAAATATCAACGATCCAACAGGATCTCCTGTCAATGTGGGTAATACCGCTCACTAAATTTAAGTTATTAAACTTATTCTTATTCACTTAGAAACAATGTAATGAAGATGTAATGAAGAAATGTGGATATAGGCAATGAAAATTGTAAAGAAGAATGTATTCAAATTAATTATTCATAAATAATGAGTGTACCTAACCTATGAAATTCGATGATATTATAAATCAATTTGTTGTTAACTCACTTGTGTACATTCAATGTATATGATTAATTACAAGAAGTTCCATTTCAGATATCCATTATTTTAGTACTTTCTGTACATTTATTTGATCAACAATATGTAAAATATGTCATATAAACTTTCTGAGCGGTGTTACCCACTAACGCGCCACGTTGAAAAGTAATGAATAATTATAAATCAATGTTGTTTTTAGTAATTTATCAAATACCATTTGATAATTAATAGTACTACGAGCCTATTTTTTCATATTTTTTCCCATTGGGTTCTAGTAAAAAGATGGAAAACCGTATATTGTAAAGACCAATTCTTATCGTATTTGTGTCAACTACGTTACTGTCCAATTTTTTTTAATCAACTTTTAGCAATAAACAATGTAAATTTTTTGTTGAAATTAGATTTTGACATAACGTTCTTTTGTAAATAAATATAAAAAATCATTTTAACTTAACGGAAGGTTGCGAAATATTAGTGAGCGGAATTAGCCACTCACTGAGCGGTACAATTCCCGCCTCCCCTACCACTCTCTCCCTCTCCTCACACGACGCGCACACATCGAATCACTAATTGCACGGATATAAACAGAATTACGAAAGTTGGGATAATGAGGGGCTATAACTTTGGAAAAACGTCCTCCATTTTGAAAGAACCGATGGTATAACTTAGGATGGGGACTACTGTATTTTGTTTA
This sequence comes from Trichopria drosophilae, assembly GCA_030407085.1. Classification (NCBI taxonomy): domain Eukaryota; kingdom Metazoa; phylum Arthropoda; class Insecta; order Hymenoptera; family Diapriidae; genus Trichopria; species Trichopria drosophilae. Next base: position 106,437,035 of record CM059585.1, on the reverse strand, counting down.
AATTGATTTAAAACGTCTACGGTTTTTCTAGTAGTTTTTAGAACATTTGAAGAAGGCGAATCACTATTTTATTTAATTTTTTAAAGACAAAATCTTTATTCGAATTATTGTTAAATATATCAAAATAAATATTGTTAAATATATGTGTGACAATTATCGAGAACAAATTTTTGTTCTTTTTCAGACTAACATTGAAAAAAGAGTTTCTTTTATTTGTATCGTTATATTTCGTACAAGCAGTGCCTTCTTTATGATTGCAGGTTGCAAAGGAATTTGAAAAGAAACATTTAATTTTTCATTGCAAAATAAAAATATTAGGAGAGTTTCGGAAGCGGGGATAGTGAGTGTCTATAACTTTGGACAAACGACCGCCATTTTAAAAGAACCTACGGTATAACTTAGGACAGAGGGATGATACTGTAATCAATTTCACTAATAATATACGTGAAAGTAAACAATGTTTACACCGTGAAAAGTAAAATTACATTTCCGGTTTTTACAGTTTTGTTGAAATTTCCTATTGTTTTCATAGAAATTACAATTTTCATGCAAAAATCACCTGAAAATAGAAGGAAATTTACCATAAACATGTAAAATTCACAATGGAAATGGAAATTTCCAATGTCAAAGGTGGAAATAAAAATACCAGTAATGTTCGTGATAATTTTACATCGATTGTGTAATTTAAAAAATGTAATTTATATCGCTTTGTAATATTACAAGCCCACAGTAAACCCAACAAACCAAAAAATATACAAAAAATCTGTGTACGATTTAGTACGAAATAAGTGTATTTCTTTCCCTCTTTTTCAGTTGCGAATGCGAGTGTTCACGTTCAGTGTACCTATTACGATATTATACGCGATACATAAACGCACATAACCTCAACGAAACGATTACTTTGGATTATCGTATGATTCGAACTCAAAACTCTAAGACAGAACGTTTCTTCGATAATAATGAATACGGAATACGATATAAATAATTCTTCGATTAAATTAACAGAATTTAAAGCTATTCTAAGCCGCAACAAATCAATTTTTTGAATGCGGTATCGTATAAGATCGAATGAATTCAATTCTAGAATTACAGGTAGTATAAAATAGTAGGAATTCGAATAAGAATCTCGGATAATCAATACGCCACTAAAAATAAACAGACTGCAAAATATCGATTCCGTATACTTTATGGTTTATTGGGAATTGTGCTATTAGGGGTTTATGATTCTGCTCCTTCCAATAAACAAAAAAGAATAAAACCGAATTCAGAAATTACGTTTCCAATCGGGTTTCTTGACATTTCGAAATAAGTAACAACACAATTCGACGTTCGTCGATTTAATACATTCACGTGGATTTCCGAATATTGGAATTCAGACAAATTCGTTTTAATGCTTTGAATATTATATATTTCCTTTTATTATACAGAAAGAAGAAAAACAAAGGATATACGTCCATGACAGGTATTGTTTACCTTCGCATATATTATTATTACTTAGTACCGCGGTGAAATTGATTACATTTTAGTTTGCGAATTCATATAAAAACTGCTAGTCAATGTTTTTTAGGTTATTTTTATGTTCTATTCACGCATTATATTTGAATAGAATATAAATAATTCAAAAAATGACCAAGACACCGAAGTAAAACATAATCACATCTTTTTAATTCTTTTTCGATTGTTGGGCTCCTTCTAGCGAAGTCAGGTCCCTCTCACCAATAACCGATTAACGTCTTATTTACGGTGCACATGTAACATCACGTTGATAATATAGGAATTTTACCGCAGCGCTCTAAATTTACCATGATTTTCACTGGCATTTTAATTTTCACCATTTCATTGTAAAATTACATGGGAATTTTTCAGTGTATCATAGACGTAACATTTGTTTTACTTCTTTTTTGTAATAAAATATATTCACAATAAAACCTAACGCATTAAAACGAATTTTTCGAATTAAAATATTCGGAAATCCACGTGAATGTATTAAAACGATAAACTTCGTATGTATTAGAGGTTGTGACGTTTCACAATTTGAAATGTCTAGAAATCGGATAGGCAACGTAATTTCTGAATTCGATCTTATTCTGTTCGTTTGTTGGGAAAAAATTAAATAAATAACATATCGTTCACGGATATACCTTAATGTAATATAATATAATATACCTTTAATACCTTTATATTCCTATCAGAAAAAACAAGCGCACACTTATTGTACACGACACATAAGCTCAAACTAGCTGGATCGTATTGTAAACGAAATATATAATCTTACTGATTAACGATAACGCTTTAATATTTTCTATAATTACAGTTACACTTATCATATTTATCAGTTTCTTATAATTAGTTTTACATTCACTTTTCTCTCTCTCTCTCTTCTCTTATTACCCCATTTTTTCTTCGAATGTTGAACATCCTCTCTTTCCTTTCCAATCTGCCTTTTCTTTTTTCTTCCTTCATCCAATACTTATTTCCCCTCCCTTCTAATATACCATCTTTTGCGTACACTGCTAGAAATGTTCAGAAATTTCGGATACTTTTATGTTACCGAAGTAACAAAATTTTACTAAATCCTGTAACAGAAAGAACATTACGTTATATTATCAGAAAATTACGAAACTGTAACAGAAATTTCAGAAGGAATCAGTGAAACACGGTGACATTACTTTGGTTTGTAGTCGCTAGGTGCGGCCGCGCACCCATTACAGAAGTGGAATTTTCATTCAGTTATAAAGGATTCCTCGGTCAACCATCAGTAGTTTATAACAAGTGTCATCCGAATATTGTTGAATTGTATAATCTTGATTCTTATTAGTAGAAAGGCAATCAATAGATATTTATCGTATTTTTTCTGCCCTGATGCACATTTACAAAACAGTGTTGTTTTTATTAAATGTTCTATTTTTAATAACAGGGTAGTCTTCCCCAAACAAAGGACAATAAATCATAGAAAATACACAAAAGTACGATAAAGCAAACAAATTTTACTCCCCTTGTACTAGTCTGTTACTGTAATTGAAAATTCTGAAACTGTAACAAAATTTTCTGAAACATGTAACCGAAGCTTTTTACGGTTACCGTTTCCAAAATTTCTGTTCATGTTTCGTAAAATTCTGAAACGGTAACCGTAAAAAGCTTCAGTTACATGTTTCAGAAAATTGCTAAAGAAATTTCTTACAGTGTATATACTAACCATGGGCGTCCGCAGGATTATTTTCAGGGGGGGGGGGGCAAAATTAAATATGCGACTATATGTTAATGGAAGTTACATAGACTAATAAATATACACTGTCGGGCCAGGGGGGGGGGGCAACTGCCCCTCCCTGTGGACGCCCTTGGTACTAACTTCCCCCCTTCTTTCTTGTACTCTTTTTTACGTTACTCGGGTATTTCCATGATCTTTTCGTAATTCTTACACAATCTTGTTCCTCTCACCATTTGTCCTCTTTGTTGTTCGTCCCTTTCGCTTACTCTTTCCCATTACCTATCACCGTATTCCTCTAAACTTGCCTCTCTACCCCCTGCTCTTCACATATAATCTCTTCTCTCTATACTTTCTCTTGTCCATTCTTTAATTTTCCTTTCTTCTCTCCGGCGTACATAATTTTCCAATCTCCCCCTCTCTCTTTTCTGCATCTTTTCTGCCCACCTTCCCTCTCGCCATCCCGTTTCCACTTTAAGTTTATTTCTCTTTAATTACTCCCTCGCTATATGTATCCTGGAGTTTTCCTGTCCAAACTTAGAACCTACTTCAAGTATTTCTTCCGATTTCTTCTGAATCCTTCTATATCCTTCATCTCCTTATACCCCCAGCTTTACTCCACAATAAAAGATGCTCTTAACAGTGCTGTCGAAGAGCTTTAACCTCCATCTGACGTCTCCGTTAAATTTTCTCTCTTGATAACTCCAAACCCGCCCTCTAATATGTTCATTGTCTCCTCCGCTACTAACAAATGTATCCGAAAAACATATATTTTTTCACCTCTTTCAACCTTTCCAGTCCTCACCACCTAAATCTATTCTTTTCTCTTCCTCCTGTGGTTTTGAATTGCATCAATTTCAGAAACCCGTTAACAATATTGTCATCCAGTCTTGATGTGGCAGTAAGGTGGATAAACAAGACTGGTTTATAAGGAATCCTGAAATGTAAAATGTTTGTCAGCATGTTATCTGGATAATTCAATATGGAACTCCACTCTGGAACATTTAAGTCGTCAAAAACATTCTCATTACTCACAAATGATTGTTCAGCGGATTCTTTCAGTAACTGCATCTTCCTCCGATTTCTTTCTTTCTATTTCCGCTTCTTGTACTGAACGTTCATGTTTCTGTCGATAGATCGATGTCAGTATCCGGATATGAATGTTCTTTTTTAATTTTGTTATTCTTTGCAGTTACGTTATATCATGTAGACTAAAAGTTAGTTTTACTTATTTCTGCCTTTTTGACGTTTTTGGGTAAAACATTCATAGGTGGCTCAATTTTCTTAATTTCTCTGTTTTTTTTTGCAGTCTGGTTGTTAGCGTGCTGTATTCACGCTTTTTCAGCCTGTTCTTTACATTGTTAGCCAGAATTCTTATGACTCTAGGGATAAGCTGTCGCATTTTACCATCAAATACAAATGTTTTTATTATTTTGTTCTAACTCTCCACATTGGCGTTAGAATTTCGACGAATTCCGATTTTTTGTATAACAATAAATGGCCACAGAGGAAAGTATGGCATCAGTTCATCAGTGACGTACTTTAAAAATTGTGGTACATACATTTCATTTTCGTCAGTTTCAGATAATCCCTGGAGGTCATCTTTGATATTACTGTATTCTTTTAGAAACAACCGTTAGAAGATACCTTCATCGTCTTCATAATTTTCATCTTCGACTGCATCATCTACCGGAATGAAATCCATAAATTGTACCTCGCAAATTTCGTTTACGTCGCCGTCATATCCTTCGTATTTATATTTTATTCCAAAAACTTTGACCATTATTTTAAATTTCATTAGCTTGGCATTCCATAGCTTGCTTTTAAATCCGTCGTATGGATTAATACTGCAATGGCTAATCTTAGTATTGATCGAAGCGAATTGTTATTTGTAAGCCTTTTATTCGCTTAATAGCTGCCTTTATTAAATGACTCGAACAGATATGAATTATTGTCAGCGAGTCCAGTTTAGCATTGTCTTGCTTCGTTAATATTCTCCACACGATGCCCAATTACATTGAAATGTACATATTATTAGATGCTTTACAAGCAGCTTGAATTAATGCCTTAGAAAAATCAGTTTCGATCATTTATACCAGTGGTCGTCTTATAGTTGCATTTTTTAAAGCTATTACAAATAATTCTATACATTTACAAATAATATAAATATCGTGTCCGCAGGTAATAAATTCTAATACAGCTACCGGAGGCCCACTTTCATTCCCAGGTAATACCAAGCAGTAGTAAAAAGTTCTTTTACTGGAATCTGGTGGTTGCTGAAAAACTCGTTTTGTAGCATTCAAATTTAAGCATACAAACTTTTTTGTATTCATCTCTTTAAAAACTAATCTAATTTGTTTTTCCATAAATAAAGTAACCGTAAATGCAGGATATACACTGTATTCTTGTATAAAACCCTCAATAATATTCCGGTCAAATTCTAAACTCGCATCAAATTCATGTTTGTGTTTTGTCAGAAATAGATGAAAATCTTTATCTAAATCAAATTTATGCCTTTTCGCTTTTAATTTTATTGAGAATCATAGCAGAAGACGCATCATCACGATTCCCTGCTTTCAAAATTCTGTCCGGACCCTCGGCCATCAATTCACCACCTGCTAAAATACACGGAAACTTTACGTATAGTTTGTCACCATAAAAAGGAATAGGCATGAATACCATCTTCAAAGTTTGTCACCATATTCTTCGCGTCGACTGCTAAAAAAATCGTCTGTGAATTTCTCCACAGCTGTGGTTGTATTCTCCGATTCGATATATTAAAATATCAGGACTATTATCACCAGTTAAAACTTCAACATCCAGTCATATTGCATTCAGCAATGGTTTTAAATGTTATAAATTTTCTTTTTATTTTTCCGTACTGTATTCGATGGTACTTACATTTAAGAACTCACGTATCTTCAATTATTTTAAAAAAGTATTGAATCCATTCGTCCATCCTTTACCAAAGGAGGTCTGTCCGTCAGTGAAAAATTTGACAAAAAGGCATGTGGGAGTTTAAAAGAACCGAGTAAGGTTTCCTTTAGTAAGACAATATTAGAATTGTCTGTTATATTTTCGTCCGGAACTGTGTATGTAGATTCTATAGTCTTGTTAGAATCAGATAAATATTTACATTCTATTTCGGTACACTCTGAATCTGGGGCAATGTCCAAATTTCAACCGATGAAGAAGATTTAAATTCATTCCTGCCATCGATTTCATGAGCTTTGTAACAAATTTATTTAATAATTTGTTATAATTGAATTTTATAAGTCATCTACGTTTCAAATTACCATGAATAAATTACATTGCACAATTATATTTAATGTCAATTTAATCAAAAAAGAGAAAATAAAAATAAAACAATTTTTCAATAAAAAACAAAGAACGCGGTCGGAAGATTTCCCGGTTAAACTGTCTAATTTCAACGGAAATTTTGGTTATTTGAATGTCATGTTTTCGCGAACACGTGGTGCGTCGACGTTAGAATCACGAACACATAAATTTGAAATAAATCGCATTCTCATTGATAATAGAAAAAAAATACACTTTTCACTAGATTCTTCGTAGAACATGGTCGACGCTCATCACAATTTGCCTTGCAAAACTTATTGCCGTTGATTAGCAGGAACGGGGCTCGTTGAGCATTGGTGGTCTCCTCGGAATTCGGTGCGGTAGTCAGCAGTAAGGCCTCGACATAAATGTAGAAGCGAAGATAAAAACAGCGCACTTCATTAATTGTTGTCTCTGGAACTCGTTGTCAATAAAAATGAATCGCGAAGAATACTGCTCACGAAAAAGACGTGACGGCCTCGTGGTCCAACAATTAGCCAAAATTCACAGACGACAACTTCTTGATGAGTAGGTCGCTTCGGTTTCATAGCAAAACGCCAACTGACTCTTACCGATTCCCGAAATCGAAAACCCCCACATGCGTCGTTATCATTTGCCAAATTTCGTCAATTTTCGGCCGAACCACCGCTACAGTCATTCAAAGGTGTCGTCGCCTTGTACACCTGTGTTCGTATTTTTCGATTCACAGTTCGTAATAAATCGCGCAAAACGTTGCGTATTTTGACATTGGAATCTTCGTGGTACAAAGCACTTCACACCTTCGACATTACATATGTCGTTTATTACATTATTTATTTCTAAACTGTCGTCAATGTCTGCAATGCAATCGCAAACGTCAACCTGCATTTCATTTCTCTTCATAAGAATATTCCGGGTTGAGCTCAAATGTTTACTAAATATCACATGCATTTTTGGAACATGCTTTTCAACGGACCGAACGTCTGCAGTTTGATGCTTCATCAAAATTCGGATTGTTACTTTCAGCCACATATCACTTTTGCGTCTACTAACTGCGGAATGTCGATAGTAGTAGTTGAACTGAGATTATCATTTTTTTAAAAGTAGTAAATTTACAGTTGAAAAACTATTGCCTTTAAAAAGAAACACGATTAAAAATAATTAATAGATGTGGATAATATATAAAGTGACCGAAGTAAACTGAATTACAAAGATTGTAGAAAGGAGAAATAAACTGGTAATGAATTATGGGAACACTGGATAAGAATTAACATTTAATTGAGATACTGAACTGTACTCATAAAAATATTGCATTCACAGTAGCTCTTTGTAAACTATCTAAAACTCAATATCATTACGAGATAGATAGAATGAAATCCTAGTCATAAAGGCGGCACCTAGTGGAGGCGTCGAAATAAAAGAAACCCAGGATCTCCCGATAGTATGATGCGGCTACAATCAAAAGACACCTGACGATCACGGCGGTGAAATTTATGGTACTATGTAATTGCAAATTTTATTTTCTTTTTGTTCTCTTTTTTTGGTAAAAATCTGTGTCGTTAACATCAAATGTACATAGAAAATACACTAAACGTTCAAATTATAAGCATTTTTAATATAAATGGCGGCTTTAATAAAAACTAAAAGTGTAGCGCTTAAGCATCTTCGAATGTGATATTTTAACACACTGAAAATTATATTACGGTATTTTCGATGTCGTATGAATCGTACACTAAGAAAAAGGATTGGGAAAAGAGCAAAGAAAGGAGCAAATTGTTGTAAAGAAATATCATTCAGTTGAAAAGTTGAAATTGTTTTTTTAAAGTAAAGATGGCATTGTAATATTAAAGGCAATTTACTTAATATTAGCATTTTATTTCTTACATCAGAATTGACCATTTGTTAATAGCTAAGAAATGTATATTTTGAACTCGGCCGCTGCGCAAATTCACAAATAAGACATCGAACGATGGAACATGAGTCTTATACGATGTATTTGTTTATAAAATGAGCATATTTAAGACAAGGTATAAATAATATCTTTAATTTATTTCTTTTCACAATAACAATCACCGAATTGCAATGACACTCAATCGTTCTTAACAAACCAAACAAAACATCTGTGTTGTCATTTAAAGTTATGTTACGATCGACTCCAACCATTACATTTTGTAACTATGAATTACGAAATCATTACTTTATAGATATAAACGCATAGTATACAAGCGGTTTCTTAACTATTAAGAAATGCTTGGTTGCTTTTAATAGATATTTTTTAAGATATAAAATGCGTTGTTTTTATCAAAGAAATGTTAGCTTTATATGAAATGAATAATTATTTTATACTTAAAAAATTATTCGATTCGCCATATTTAAACATACAATTTCTTGACTATTAAGAAGCTTTCTTTTTAATGAACAATCCTTTCCCTCAGTGTATAGTATAAGACCGGTCGAAGTTGCAAACTAAACAACAAGAATTAAATTATATACTGAGAAAACTATATTTTATACTCTACAAGTAATATTATAAGTGGAATCTACTTCTAATGTTGTAGGGAACGTGTAAAAAGAATTACAGACTTAGACCTTTCTCCGTTTTCTCAGCAGCAGATATTGTTTATATATTATTTAAACAATTCTCTTAGTCGTACGCATTTTTTTTTATTTTGTTCACTAAAGGGAATCGATTTCTAATGACGTATAAATTACGTGGCCAAACTTGTAGACTTGGACTTGCCCCGTTTTCCCCGCCGCAGAAAAAAAGACTAAAAATTAATAAATCGAACGAGGCTCTTAAGCACTCTCTAAACATCAGGGCCCAGTAAACGAAAATAGATAGAAATTTATTGAAATTAATTGAAAATTTTTCTCGCCAATTCGGATTGTTGATTTTAGCAAATCTATTTCAATTCTGAAATCGTTTGTATTCCTGTACATAGATTGACCTGCTTCGATTTGTATTCAGTGAAATCAATTACAAGATGTTAGTTGTAGTCTATTGATTTCAATTCCAATAAATAGAATTCGCCAATGTTATTTGAGATTCAATTGAATCCTTCGTAAAATGAGAGGTTATGTCAATTTATTTGAATTCAGGACGTAGAATTGGAAAGACAATCTTTCAATAATTGTGTATTTCTTTCAAAATCAGATTACTTTTTATTCTTTCAAACAGAATAGACGTCCTTCTCCTGTATACAATCCAATTATTAGCAGAAATATTGTAGAGGAATTCATTTCAGTTTAGTGTGCGGGAATTGCCGATTTTTGTATGTATTGAAACCAATGCCGAATGAAATAAATGTGTGGAAGGGAATTCCTCGATACGAGAATCTATTCACGACAATTCTTTTAATATTTAATAAATGTGAGCTTGGTCATTTTAATTATTCTTTGTTATTATATAACCGCGCTTTTCTAGGTCGGGTTATTAAAATAAATATTTAAAATCAATTAATAAAACAACCAATATATTTACAATTTAACAGAAACGAAATAAACAATTAACAATAAAAATAAATGGACACGCAAAGGGAAAAATGTAATTGGGGTTCGGGAATTCGACGCGAAGGTGAAATTACTTTAAGATATGACCGAAGTAACATTAATATAAAAATGGAAAGGAAAAGGAAATTACGGGGACGCAACTTAAATCTACTTACTTAATTAATCAATTCTTAATTCTCAATAATCCACAGTACGCACAAACTACACTAAAATTAAATACGCAAATATTCTAAACACTAAATGAAACGCAAATTTAAAAACCAAACTAAAAAGGGGAAACTCAAAATTAAACTTAAAGGAATCGCAAAATAGAAGCGCAAATGAAGGGACGCAAAATTGGAGTGTGTCAAAAGTTCGTTGACGTCCGTACTTCGGATCCAAATTACCCCTTCTCTAATGTAATTGCATTATGTAACATTTGCGTTGGTATCGATAAGTCGGGGAAGGCGGGGGGGGGGGGCTGATGGAGAGGAAAGGTATTTACAAAAGGGACATCGCAATAGGAGAAACAAGAACAGACAAACTTATTTATGAAACGGTTGTGCGGCAGAGGGAGGGACAGAGACGCCGACCGGCAACCCACACAAGTGCGACGAGTGTCGCCTTCCCCAACAAGGACATGAGTCCCTTGTGCGGGAAGAGGGGCATTCCTCTCCCACTGCGACGCACACCACTACACCTTACGTATGCGGCCCCTGTACGCTAAATGTATGCGCCTCGAAACGTCAACAACGAGTGCGACAGGGACCAACATATTCAAGGGACGAGGACAACACGACAACACGCATTGTCACAGTCTTCAATCACAAATAAAAATTACACAATACTTAATATAATTAAGGGACAAGGACAACGCTATAGGAAAGAAAGGGACAAACGAAATATGTTTACGTATCGATACCAAAAGAATAAATTAATGAAAACTGGACGTATTGACGCGAAATGAAATGCAATTTTTTATGATGTTCAGGTCAGGGGGTAGATTGACGATATTTCGTCACAATTAAATAATGGATATAACTTTTTTCTAAGTAGGCGATTATCACTTTAATACGCATAACACATAAAATATGATAAATAACCAATTATTTAAAAATATTAATATTATGAGAAAATGTTTTTTCCGGTTTTCGTTAGAAAGTTAAGTTTAATTGTATCATAATTTTTCAATTATTTATGACCCACTTTGCTTTATTTTAAATTAAAACCCTGCTTTTTAAATTTATTTTAAGGGGGTTTTCAAATCGTCAGTTGATAAGATAGTAATCTACTCTTAAATCTACTCTTAAGATCTCTTAAAAAACATAGCAAAGAAATTAATTGAGAATTGACCGAGTACTTTCGGAAATAAGTAAAAATCATTTATATCCGAAAATGCTCGGACAATTCTCAATTAATTTCTTTGGTACTTTTTGGTATAGTGATTATAATTACTTGTACGGAACCCAAATTTTTAAAAATCGATTCAGTCATTTTTAATATAGATTTTTGAGCGTAGATTACTACCTTATCAACTGACGACTTTCCCCAACTCTTTTATGAAAGAATGGAAAATCAGAATTCGAAAGAATTCAAGATTTCAATGTATTCCAATCCATATTCGTTTGCTGCCATTTTAAGGGTATGTTCACTTCATTGACAGAGATTAATTGATATTTTTAACCTTTTTCAATGCAAAATGATTATACGATTCAATTACCCAGAATGAATAGAAAATTATTTAACCCTGAACATTCTAATTTATTTAAATTCTTTACACGAAATTAAGAATCCGGATTCAAAAAAATTCAAATTTTCAGTTTATTTTAATCCATTTTCGTTTGCTGCGGGCCGGGTCGCTTTAGCCACCTTAACATAAACATTGTTGTCCTCTTTCTAGAAGTAACAAATATTCGTGACTTGTAAAAGTGGCCCTGCCAAAAATGAAGCGTACAAAGTATATAATAAGTAAACGTATCGAAGATATGTTCTTATCTTACTACTTATTTCTTATTTATAAGTGTATGGATTTACCCATCATCGGTATTTTGTTATGAAAAATAAAAAAAGAATCTTTTACATCCCTGGAAAAAAAATGAAGCGTTAATGATGCGTTACGCGAGCATAAAAATGTCCAAATTTACGCTTATGATACGCTTAACACACTCCTTAGCTCTCTGGCAAAAAATCGAAAAGTCGTTAAACATACGTTAAGCGTTTTTTTGTCCAAATTCACTCTTTGTTAACTCTTTTGGCAAGCTTTTCTAACGTTTTTCACACTCCTTTGACACTGTTACAGTCACTCTTAAGTAACGCCCCATTTTTACCAGGGATAACTTGATCTTTTATTTTTGAAGGTTTAAAAAGATTAGGTTGCATCGTTATGTTCATGGTATAATCAGAAAGGTATAGTAATTTGGAGAATGCGCAGTGAACAGCCAATCACAACACAATAAGTTTTCTCGATTCCGAGAATTCACAAACAATACAGTAGCCTGAAAAATCTTACAAAATTGTGGTTGGTCGCTCGATTTTCTTCCCTTCTCTAGCATGCGCCTTGCTATACCTTTCTTATTATACCACGGTTATGTTTAGCAACTCCACCATTGTTACCTCCATTTTAGATACGCCCATGCACGCAATAAGATGGCGCTCCGGCACTTTCACCTATGTACGTCAAAACCCCGCCTTCAATTCTGAACGTGCTCCGAGTTGAAAGTTGCACCCACGGTTACATCCTGTAGTTACAACACCAAGAAAGTCAATTTTAAATCCGTGTAAATGCCAAGAAATGTATTTTAAATATAAAAAATTCCTTTATATCCTACTCCCTAAATTTCTTAGGATTATTTCAATCACAGTGGCTTAATTTTCACTCCATAAAAAGTGAATTCTCACTCTAAGAAATTTAGAGAATACATTTATTTTGTGTATGGTATTTTGTTAATTCTAAGATTAAAATAATTTTCTTTCACATAATTATTTTATAGAATAAATTAGAGAATGATTAGGGAAGGCGAAATTAGAGATGATGGCTTTTAGATAAGTTGTTTTGATAATGTATTCTTGTCACAATTTTGTCACAATTTTCTAATGTCTTCTCAAATATGCCAAAAATTGAAACATTTCTTGTATTTCTTTCATATTAATTAACATCAATATGTGTTATGAAATCCTCAAATATGAAAAATACTTTGACCAAGAAGGTTCCTTTTTTCAAGAAAGTTTGTGAAGACACTTAACTCTTTTCATGCCAAAAGGCCGCAATTATTTTGTGATTTTCAAGTGAATATTTATTTGTGTAATGATAAGCAAAAAAATTTCAAAACCATATTTTCTGACGTACTTTTGTCCGTACTTTTCAAATCTGTTATTACTTTTTTTCTATGACATTTGATTTTTTCAAAATGGCGGCTAATTTACAAAAAAAGAATGATTTTTTAAAATAAATAATGTTCCCATTGTCGGATCGGTACAAGTGTCTGGATCTTGTGGAATAACCACAATTAAAATTAAAGCGACGCAGGATGTCAAAATTCAAAATGGCCGATCGAATATGACGGCTTTTACGCGTATTTTTTACGTTTTTTTTTTCATTTTATTTTATGTTTTTAGTTCCTGGCGTTTACTTCTTGAATAGTTTTGTTTGATATCGATTATGAAAGAAAATTAGAATATTTTCCATTATTTTAATTCCATATCATCTTGTATTGCTATTTTCTAGCATAATCGGTATCAGACTGAGATAAATATAACAAAAATATTCAAAAAATAAGCGCCAGGGACTAAAAACGTACAAAAAAATGAAAAAACATTGAAAATTCGTGTAAAAGCCGCCATATTGGATCGGCCATTTTGAATTTTGACATTCTGCGTCGCTTAAATTTTAGTTATGGTGATTATTCCACAGGATCTAGTCACTTGGTTCGATCCGATAGTGGGAACATTATTAGCCAGTATGTTAAACATTTTGAAAATCACGTTTTTTTGTAAATTAGCCGCCATTTTGAAAAAATCAAACGTCATAGAACAAAACTAATGGAAAGGGTTAACTAAAAAAATTCACTAGTAATGATATTTAAAAGGATAAAATTTATTACCATTTTCTAGCAATAATAATACATTTACATCTCATTTCATAAACAGATACAAATACAATATTTCGAAAATTATTTACTATCAAGTTATACAAATTTTGTATTTTCAAAAATAGCTAATTTTAGCTAACAATTTACATTTAATATAAACTAACACTCAACAAAAATAAATTAACTAATCATAAGTTTCCTTCTTTTAATTCAAAGTATATTATTAAGGGGGTTCTAAAGTTCTCTGCAGATAAGGTAGGAATTTTTACAAAAAATTGTAAATAAAAAATGTTTCAACCAATTTTTCAAAATTCAGGCTCTGTAAAGGCAATTCTAATTATTATTGACGGTATCCTAGAAAATGCCAAAGAAATTAATGGAGAACTGACTGAGAGTTTTCAGAAATAAATGATTTTTATTCATTTCCGAAAATTCTCGGTACGTTCTCCATTAATGTCTTTGGTATTTTTCTAGGAAACCGTCTAAAGTAATGAGAATTGCCTTTACAGAGCCTCAATTTTGAAAATGTTATTCCATTATCTTTAAATTACAGTAGGACCTCTTGCTAACGACTGGTTTGGTTCCTAGCCCTCCCCTCACCTCCTACGAACGACTACTCGATAGAGAAAGACTCTTCCACCACTATCATGATTCTGACCAATAAGATGTGCTCTGCGGGCGGGGCGTCGTATTTACATAGACAGACACCCGGTAGAAGGGATAAGGAGAGGTGTCTCGTAGTCATTTGTGAGAGTGATTTTCTGTCGTTAGTGGGAGTGTCGTTAATGAGGGGTTCTACAGTATGTTTTTTAGTGAAATTTCCTACCTTACCGGCGGACCACTTTAGAACACCCCTAATTATATTTTCGTGATTGTAGTTATAAAATGTGTTACTGAAATACATATGTCAAGCCTAAAACTTATAAAAAAAATATTTACAGCCCTTATAAAGTACATGTCACGTTCTAATAAAAGTTAATGTTTTAAAATTTGTATGACAATATAAAAAATAAAAAAGAATAAAAAGTGAAATTCCTTATAGGAAATACAATTTATTTTTTTCGTCCACCTCTTTCCTTAGGCTGAAGAGTGACGACGGTTCCTGATACTAAATTGTAAAACGCAACAGTATTATTATCTTTAAAAAATATTCCTTCATATTGTAACTTTTGCTTAGCTGGAGGCATTCCAATTTGCTCACTAATTCTAGCTTTCATAGTTGAAATTGTATCAGTTGGTTGAAGTATAACGCTTATAATTTGGCCATTTAATTTCCATTCATTCTTATCAGAATTAGGAAGAGCAATACTCAGTTGCACAGGATTTCTGTTAATAGTCAAGAACTGTTGCTCCGGAATTAAAGAATCCTCGGTACGCAATTTTTTTGACCCAAGTGTATCTAACATCGACGTCATCGAACGTTTTATATTAAGGATATGAGTTATTTCTGGTGTAACATGTGGGATAAATGGTGACATTGCAGGAGTTAAAATAGGTCTAATAGGAAGCATTGGAGGCCGAATCATGATCGGTGGTGGTGGTGGAATACTCATCGGAGGAACATTTATTATTGGTGGAAGAAGAAATTGGGACGGAATAAAAGGTTTGGGATTTGCAGTAATTATAGCTTGTGAATTTGCTGTGGTTTGATTTGTATATTCCAATTTTGCCGGCTTTGGTCCAATTTTTTCTTTTTCTTGATCGGGTAACAGTCCTTTAATTTTATGAATTTGACGTATCTGTTCTTCCAAAGTGATATGAGTCAGAGCTGCACGAGTTGCAGTTTGTACACTGGAGTTGTATCCATCCCAAGTTACTTTATTACTGGATTTTTCTATTTCTTCACCAATTTTTTTTCCAATGCCGGTTTCTGTGCAACCGATACCAAAAATATCTGTTCTTCGTTCAGCAAGTTGTTTCAAACTTGTTTCAATGGCTGTTCCGGTTGCAAGAATGTTATCTTGAGAAAGTTTATCCATTTGTTTGTCTCTCTGTTCGACCCAACGAGAGTCTAATAAATTGATTCGCACATGTTCTTGAACTTTATTAGATGGAATAAATTCTCCTGTAATTGGAGAAATAAGATATTCATCCGTCTTTGTAGCAGCTTTGATAATTTTCTGTTTAGGATCATATCCTTTTTTTATAACAATATTTCCTGGTATTGGTGGCAAAGAGGATTCTATTTTATTTGAATCATCTGGTGGAATCATTTCTTCATCTTCACTGGAGTCTTGTACCATGTCTTCAACTTGATTATTATCTTTATCGAAATTTTCATCATTTATCTCAGAGTTTGAAATTTCAACATTACTTTCATTTTCAGTTAGCTGAATATCATCGATACATTTTCGCATTGTTTGCACTGCATCAATTTGATCAGGTGTAGTAGGTGCTGGGAAATTACCAGTTTCTGATGGCTGATAGTCAATAGTCTCAACGACGACAAAATCATGCCAATCAATTTGGGAATATTCCCTTCGATCTTTTTCTAGTTCTTGCTGATTCAGACGTTGCAAAGACTCTTGATGTTCGAACCATTCTGCACGATACTTTACATCTTTTGGAACTTGATCTGGATTTTCAATTTCGTTACGAAGTTTGGAAAGAACATCTCTACTAGGTATCAACACTTTGGTGTATTGATTCAATAATTTTGTAAAATAACCGAACAAACAATGTTGAGGTCTCAAAAAATCGAATTGAGAATTTCGCTGCTCCTTATTCATAAGATTGGTCAAGAATGGACGACCATTCCTGGCAACAAACTGGGCTGTGAGTTTAATAATATCCAGATCCATAGCAGAAATTGTTGGATGATCTATGATAAACTCATTGCGCGGTGGAGGACCCTTATCAACAAACGATGGTTCAACTTTTTTCAATATATTTTGCTGGTTTTTGTAAGTTTCCAGACCAATTCCAAATCCAGAGCCAAGTGATGGATTAAGTAGATCTTTTTTCTTAAACTCTTGTACTTTATGCTGGTAATATGCGTTATATGGATCACCAAATTTTAAAAAGTTGAACTTTCGATTTTCTATTTCGTTTTGACGAATCCTGTTTTCGAATTCGGGGCCATTTCTGGCTACAAAATCAGCAGTTTTATCAACGATGTTCCTTACCTCTGGTGGTGGAAAAATTATGCCGATTGTAGATGCCGATGATGGGGCGGTACTCTTCAACTCCTCGTGTTCAACTTCACCGAGGGATGGTGATGGTGTTTCTTTCCAATCTTGCATCTTTTATTGATTTTTAACACTTTTTATTTTTCACTAAATATTGCTAATGTTAATGATAGTCATAAACTGAAATAGCATTGATTTTGAGAAGTATGTAACACCAGACAATTTACAGAAGAGAAACGAAGTAATAGAACATTCGAGATTGGTCATCGACGTCATTGGTGTTGGTCATCACCAATCACACAAAGTTGAGACAAGGCCCAAATAGGCTTTTTTGCGACCATAGTTAGTGGAAAAATGGACCAATCAGTTTACACAATTACAGTCGACTTAAGTCGATGGAGGACAGCATGGCGCATGGCGGCATGTAGAGATAAAATTTATCTATTCTAGCGGTTTTTCGTGACTGATCTTACACAGATTACACATGATATTCTCCGTATGTTTGAAATGCATACGAAAATATCCGTAATATTCTCATAATATACTCAGAATATCATAAACAGAATATAAAAGTTCATATATCCTATTTATGAGACAATTTAAGATTTGTCACCTATTATGAGACAAGTTTATTAAAAGTTACATTCTAATTTAAATATCAAAAGAATAAACCAAACAATTTTTCCATTACTAAAATAGATATTTCAATTTACTGAAATATTTCTGTAATGGTAATAACAATAGCGCTACAACTAAGTTGAACTTGGTTGAAACTTCATCTTTCAAGAGAAGAAACAAACAAAAATTAAAAGAAGAAAAGGCTGCAACAAAGAAGAAATTACAACAAGAAAACAACATTTTAGTTGCAGAAAAACCTGCCTTTAGTCCTTAAATACCAGATGGGCACACGTAATAATATTTTCATATTGATATTTCCACCGCAAAACCCCGACTTTTCGTGCGATGACAGAATAACACGGGCGCCGAGCGCTTCTCTGTTAATCATCATAGATTAAAAAATTATAGACCGATTAAGTTGACATTTTCCAGAAAACTTCTTCAATCCTACACGAACAAGTTTGTCACTGGAAGTTTTCTCAAACGTAAACTTTGTAACACACTTTTTCCCGTCAAAGATGCAAACTAAGATTTCTCGCGACCTTAAGTTTGTTATTGAATAACAATAACAAATTTTTATTTTTAATTACGGATAATAGCTCGTAGTCTTCATACATATATCACAAGTTTACTGTGCAAATTTCAACTCATTTTGTTGATATTTGACCGAGATACGACGATTTATGTTGAAAATTGAGTCGTGAGTTCGATCCCCGCCTGGTGAACAATTTTTCGATTTCGTTTTCAAGCAGCAGCTCGCTGTTGGTAAGACGAGCCACGTTGTTTGTGTTTACGTTTCGAAAGTATTTTTTTATCTGGAGGAAATCGACTCATGACCGCTGCTGTACTTGGTGTAGGTTTCTGCAGTCCTACATTTCATACGCCTATGTGATGTATGGCGCTATCTTTCTAAGTCGATCTGCAGCTCTCGCAAAATTTTTATGATATTATAATACAGCAACAATTCAGTAAAAATGGCGATTCCGCCCGTTAATTAATAAAAAAAAATTGTATTGATTTCGAAACTATGAAATTTAAGACTTTATGTTGCAAGAAACTTCGAAGTGAATAAATTAACTAAGCCCAATCTGAACGTGCACGTTTTGTATAAACCTCATACTCTCAAGGGATGAAATGTTTTTTATATTTTGTTAAGGATACATCGATTTCTTAACTGCAATCTTGTGGTTATAAAAATATATTTAAAAAAATATATATTACAAATATATTCGAAGAGAAGCACAGGATATTTTATATTTGATTATCGAAAATATGAATTATATACTATGTATTTTCTCAGAATATCGTGAATAATATTCTGAGGACATTGTGAGAACATATTTTGGGCGGACATAGGAATATTCTGAGTACATTCTCAGAATATCGCAACATTTATTTCGAATATCCTCAGTATATATACTTAGAATATTCTGCGAATATCATGTGTTATGTGGGTGCATACTTGCAGTTGCAAATAGCAACTTGCTAATAATATTTGTTTAATTATATACAAAGAGGATCTGGTCTTTAAAAATAAAGAGTAACTTATGAATAAGAATTAATATAGTTAACGGCTTATACCTACAAATTGAATTAGATGTTAAAATGCTATAGTTCGAAAATTTCTAAACCCCTTGCGTCGTAATCGCTCGGATTCTCAAAACGCTGGGCCTTTTCGAAACATTTATAATCTCAACTTGTAATGATATTAACAACGAAAAAAGATAAACAGATAAAAATATAAAAAGAAAAAGTAGGGTAAGTGAGGGTAATGTCGGCCGGCCCCAATAGTCGGCCACACATTTTGTTTTTTGATATAAATTTTAAATTACGTCAGTAATTTTTACGAAACGCGTATGGTGCTCACAAACGTAATTGGTATTATATCACAGGTAAAAGTTGACCATGTCCAATAAAAAATGTACATCAATTTCACATTTATACTCGAATAATAATGTTAAAAAAAATCAGACGATATGGTTCTTTACAGATTTTTGGCTGCTGATTACGAATCTGAAATCATATTTTAAAAATTTGAAACACGTTATTCTGAAGTTTTCGGGGTCGTTCATTACGAATCGGCAGTTAGTTTTTCAAAATTCAAAATGGCAGGTCCAATATAACGGGTGACTTTTGAAAAATTTAATGCAATTCGCTTGAAACTCGTCAGCTTAAGGTTTTTGTAGACGATGAAGTTGAATCTAATGTTGAATTGATATTGAAATGGCACTAAGCTTTCCTTGTCGCTGCATTAAATCAGTTTTGACTCTGCATAGGAAACAAAAGACTATCTAAAAACAATCAAAGTTTTGAAGCATCGTTTAAGACATCTTATTTGAATCGTGGGCTTGCGAAAGTGATCATATAAATCTATCTTTAGTGTTGAAAATCTCCAATTTATAAAAGGTTTCAGCCTATATTCAAAAACCCTAAAAACAAAAAACTATCAGCATTTCATTGATTTTCATTCCATTGTACATCTTATTTAAATCGTTTGCTTGTGAATGTCATAAAATAAATGTATCTTGCCTTGGTTGGAGTACTGCATCTTGCCTTTGTTGGTTGGATTTTTACAACTTGCCATTGTTGGTTGGATTATACTATCTTACCTTTGCCGGTCGGATTATTACATCTTGCCTTTTTTGGTTGGATTTTACGATCTTACCTTTGCCGGTTGGATTATTACATCTTGCCTTTGTTGGTTGGATTTTACGATCTTACCTTTGTCGGTTCGATTATTACATCTTGCTTTTGTTGGTTGGATTTGACGATCTTGCCTTTGTTGGTTGGATTATACGATCTTACCTTTGCCGGTTGGATTATTACATCTTGCCTTGGTTGGAGTATTGCATCTTGCCTTTGTTAAACTTTAACGTGTTTCAAGCGAATTTCATTTGATTTTTTAAAAGTCGTCCGCCATTTTGGATTTTCCATTTTGAATTTTTAAAATATGATCGTAATCAGCAGCCAAAAATCTGTAAAGAACCATATCGTCTGATTTTTTTAACATTATTATTCGAGTATAAATGTGAAATTGATGTACATTTTTTATTGGACATGGTCAACTTTCACCTCTCATATTTCCGAAACGGGGATATGCTCACTTTGAAATTTTGACCGTAACCAATTGGCATAAAAAAAGTTTCAATATTCGAGGTACGAAAAAGGGGCATTTTTGGCATGGGGCTTTTTGACGAATACAGTGGTCCCCGTCCTAACGCATACCGTCCTAAAGCATATTTCTTTCCCGTCTAAATGCATAGATTCCCCTTTGTTCCTCTCCCCACAACACACGATTCTTAGTTGCTAGCGTTGCTGGTGAGACATCTACGCGCATGCTCAGTATGATAAATGCAAAGAGACTTTTTCCGCAGTGGGGGTTGAGGGGGGATATGCGTTTGGACGGGGGGGGGGGGGCATTTTTGATGGAATGAAACATATGCGTTAGGACGGGGACCACTGTACCTGTTTTTCGGCGGCCGATGCGCTCTCTCGTCTATACGCTATACCCCATAAAATAAATTAGATATGGAAATATCCTTTTGCCTACACGTTTTTAAGACCTTAAAGATGAAAATAAAGCAATTAAAAAAATTTTGACTAGAACCTCCCCTTAATTTCTGGGGGATTTGGTATTTTCTACGATACCGTGTATAATAATTAGAATTGCCCTTACAGAGTGCGAATTTTGAAAAATCGATTCAGTCTTATTTGATTTACAGTAAAACCCCTCTTACTTGAACACTCGCTTTCTTGAACACCCCGTCTATTTGAACAAAATAACCTCGTTTATTTGAACGATTTCTACTTCCCCTTACTCCCACAACTCGCCCTTACGCGGGTGCAAATTCCAATGCGCGTGCGCTACTCACGCCGGACGGGTATATTGAGCGAGGAGTGGGGACAACTGTAAGCGTTCAAATAAACAGGGTTGGAGGGGAAATGCTGGCTCGACCCTGTTCAAGTAAGAAGGGTTTTACTGTATGTTTTTTAGTGAAAATTCCTAGCTTATCGGCCGAGCACTTTAGAACCTCCTTAAATTGCTAATTTATACAATAAAATGTTAACAAAACCTTTTTTTAAATTAAACCCTTATTTAATATATATATATATATAAAAATTGTAAGCAATTTCAATATTTAATTTTGGCGTTTCATAAAATCTAGTTAAATTCTGATTTAGACAATGAATGCGTTCCGTTTTGCGGTATTACGGTTCGCTGCATATGAACGCAGCCTCGATTCAAATTTCTTTAGGGTGTAAAAACATGGTGTTAAAAAAATTTGACAACGTTGCGGAATTTCGGTTTTAGGGGAAAAACTAGGGAAACGACTTGACTTCATGGTTCTTTGTTGTTCGAGTCTATATTCTCGAAGAGTGGTTTCTTATCTGTGGTTGTTTTATCTATGGATGATTAAAGTCGGTTAGATTTTGAATCATTAATTCGAATTTAACAGCCATTTCGATTTGAAAAACTGCAGTACGAGATGAAAAGTTTAAAATGTGATCTTATTCAAGAAATACTCTACATTTACATCCGAAGAAAACGGAGCAGTTTACTAAAATTAACCACCATCACAGTTGAAATTCAGATGATGATCACATCGTTCAAAATGATCAAGCATCTTGATTGGGTCGTATCTAATTAGTGTAAGATTTTGTAAATCAAATGTACATAAAATGGTTTGTATCATTGACTCTACCGATATCAGTATCATCGTAGGTAACCGATAAAGCCGTAAGTATTATTCCAAGTTTTCACTTCTCAAATGTTTGTACAAGACTTTTCTCATCAAACTTTTTTCTACGAGAATTCAGTTCATTACAAAGAATTTAAATGGAATGGGGTTTAGGAGCGACACAATAGATGCTTTCAATTTATGCTCTTTTATCTTTCGTTTGGAATAAGTTTGATACAGTGTAACTGTATGATATATTGAACGATAAAAGAGCTCAATCAAACTAACCTAAAATTATTAGCTCTAGTAGATTGTCGTTCTAAAATAAACTTATTTAAATATTTACTAAGGTTCATTAAATCACTTTCTTTCTAATTTCAATTGTTAATAAGATTGGAAAGCAAGAATCAGTTCCAATTCAACTTTCTACCAATTTTCTTAAATCATTTTGATCATGGTCTTTAGCTCTTTAGTACTCTTGTTTAAAAATGTTCTCTATCGTTGACCCTCTCATGATCCCCAATGCTGCTAGAGTGGTCATGTTCTTTCGATGCTGATAATCCTTTTTGGCATGCAATGTGAAAGATGGGCTCTCACAATCATTTTGATTATGGTTAACTAACTTGAATATCGTTTATATCACACAGTACAAATGTACGACTTGATTGGACAAACACAATGCTAAATAATTATGTACAAAATCCTTTTTCCAATCTGGAATTGTCTTCCATGGAAAATGTTTTCCCAATGAGATACAAAAACGATTATCCAACCGAGTATCCAACCTCAATTATATACGAAAAATAATTAAGGAATTTGATTATATCATATAGTTTGTCCTTGCTAAAGTACAAATTTCTTGTATATTGTAAGGAACTTGTATTTTTATACTCTAATTAATATTTATATTCATATGTTCATGTTCCTTCATTCTCTTGACTACACGTACGTATGTCTTTTGTCGGATTTTGAAGCTGCCAAGTTAGTCTATGCATAACCATAGAAAAGTAAACACGTCCAATAAAAATCAAATTAATTTAGTTAATTAGTTCAATTGGTGTCGGAAGTATATATTTTAAACTTTCTAACATAAACTTTAACATTTTTATCGTATACAGTGGTCCTTCCCTTATTTTAACTCCTATTATTTTAACTGCGTCCTTTATTTCAACTTTCTTTCGTCCCTTATGTTAACTTCTTCCCCTCGTGAGTTCCCCCACCATTCGCCATTTCAAAGTGTTCAAGAGTGCAGATTGCCAGTGGTGAGGATGAGGGGAAGCGGTAAAATAAGAGAAGAAGTCGCCATTTTCTCTTGACTCGAAAAGTTAAAATAAGGGGAGGGCCACTGTAGATTTAAATTCGTAAAGAAAATTACTTGAGCGTATTTGGTAAAAATATGCACTCCTAAAAGAGAAATAATTACTTATGTTGCACATTTCAAAATATACTTTTACATGCAACAAAAGTTTGAAATTTCTATAATTCAATTTCTTTAATCGTCCATTTATGAAAAGTAACAGATTTCGTTCATATTAATGCGAATCAGTTGTAACAACGTTTTATATGAATACGTTATTTCATATTGCAGACTCTCTTAAAATTTTTTCTGAAAGCATTAATTCACAGATTTGATGACATGCTTTATATTACTTTCTTGAGTGTTTTGATATCTTCATTGACTTTATTCTGATTGATGCTTAGTCACACTTGTAACATAAGTATCGTTTCACAAAAGATTAAATTCCAAGGATATTCTTGGTTTAATTTTGAATAATTGCATTTTTTAATAATTGCAATTAAAATCTTCTTGTACCTCAGGACCAGATGGAATACCATCGATCTTTATAAAAGACTGTATGTCACCGCTCTTAAGACCTATGCTTTATTTATTTAAGGAATCGTTGGATCGTGGCTTTTTTCCTAAACAATGGAAAGAAACTTTTATAACTCCAATATGGAAGAGTGGCGATAAATCCGATATATGTAATTATCGTCCGGTTGTAGTTATTAATTGCATTCCAAAACTTTTTGATGCTTTAATGGCCAACAAAGTTGGTGACGTTTTACAAGATTTCATTATCGAAAACCAACATGGTTTTTGTAAAAGTAAGTCGACGGTCACGAATTTACTTTTGTTCTCAAATTATGTATCCGACGCAATCGGGTTACAAAACCAGACAGATTCGATTTATTTAGACTTCTCTAAAGCGTTTGACAGCGTAAATCATGACCTACTTTAGAGTAACTTAAATCAGTTCGGTTTTTCTGGTCCATTTACAAGATGGATTAAGCCTTATCTGTCTGGTCGAGTCCAAAGAGTGAGAATAAAAAATACAGTATCTGATCCTTGTGTTGCTTCCTCGGGAGTACCTCAGGGCTCTCATCTAGGGCCACTTTTATTTAACATTTTTATTAATGACATTGGGAACAATATTTTATTTTCAAACTTTTTAATCTGTGCAAATGATGTTAAATTATTTAACACGATTCGCTCACCTTTGGACTCGACTCGATTACAGAGAGACTTGAACTCGATTGAGGGATGGTCTAATCGTAATGGTTTAGGGTTAAATATTGCAAAGTGCAAAGTTCGATTATCGTTTGCTGGATGAACCATTAATCAGAGTGCGCAATCATACCGATCTTGGTGTAGCCATGTCCGATACGTTTTCTTTCCAGGATCACTTATTATATGTCCGTTCTAAAGCCTCTAAAATGGTAGGCTTTATTCAAAGGATTTTAAAGATCCAACTTCAATTGCATATTTAATACGTACTCTGGTTTTGCCATATTTTATTTATGCGACTTCTATTTGGTCTCCGTACACATTATCGGATATTGGGCTGTTGGAGGGAGTATAGAGAAGAGCTCTCCAATATCTGGCATTTAAATCTGGTCATCCTATGTCGCGTTTGGACCACAGTTATCGTGAGATTTCTGCAAGATTTGAATTTCCAACCATCAGCTCACTCCACCGATACCATGATGCATTAATGGTCTTTCGGATTTTAAACGTGCCTGCACTTTCGAATTTATCGTCTCTATTTCCTTTCCATGCTATTCCTTACTCTATTCGTAACCTGAGATCTGTTCAAGAATCTTCGTGCAGAACAAATTATAACTTAAATTTCTGAAGCATCAGAGTTATTGTATATTTATTTTTGTATAGTTAAGGACTTTTAGTCCGTGTATTAATAAATAATAATAATAATTGCAAGCGACGTTGTCAACAGCGAAATTGTTAATTTTACAATTACGTCATACTGCAGACTCTCTTAAAATTTTTTCTGAAAGCATTAATTCACAAAATATGCTTAACGTTACTGCGTAAAGTAACCTGATATCTTCTGTGGTTTTCATTTGAAACAAACATGAAATCAAAATATTCTTCTAAACAATATTAAATTAGAAGGATTTGTTTAAAGTTATTTCAGTATCGACTCTCTCAAAACTTCTTCTGAAAGTGTTGGTTTGCAAATTAAAATTAAAAAAAATCATTTAAATTCTATTGAGTTTAATTGTAATTGGTTTTGTTTCAGCTACGAGAAGCTCAGGACCAATGGCGTCCATAGGGAGGGGCAAGAGGGACAGTTGCCCCCCCCCCCCCCTCCCCACCTGGCCCAGCAGTGTATATTTATTAGTCTATGTAACTTCCATTAACATATAGTCGCATATTTAATGATGAAATATTAATAGAATCGTTATGATTTCATAACATTGTTATTTATATTTTCTCGTGGTTGTTCATGAAAATTAAATTAAAACTTGAAATTTTCATTAATTACAACTGTTTTGAGCATGGTGCTGCCAACTTCGATCATCCTTGGAATTGAACTACAACGATTTTAAACATATTAGAACAATTTTAATCAATGTATTCTGTAAAATGTTAGAATAAAAGTTGTATTATTTCTTTTTATAACATGCTTTTACATGATTTGTTATGTCATTGAAGACACAAGTTGAATATAATATTTTGAAGTGAAGAATGATGCTAATACACTTGTTTATAACACATGTTCTAGTTTCTTTTCTTTGTTTGTACAAATCAATTACAAAATAACAATATTATCTACACAATGATTGATTCACACTGTCAGTTTCTAACCCACGCTCGGCCTCAATTACAGGAGACACCTCTGGTCTAGAGTATCATGGGTTTAATTGTCTCCGATTCAAGAGTAAAATCAGTCTCAAGAATTGCTTTCTACGCATTTCTACGATTTGCTCCTGATCACGAAAAAATAAACTTGACAGTTCAAAATCTTGTCAGATATTCGTTAATTCATGATTTTGTAATATTTCAAAGAAAGACTATTTTTACAAATATTGAACTGCAATTTATTAAAAACTTGGGAATTAGCATTCGTTTATCATTTACATAAAATTAGATAATTAAGAATTTGAAAAAGAAATAGTAAAATTTTAACGATGTCTTTTTGATGCGTAATTTTTATCGTTAATAGATTTCAAAAGTGCTAAGAAAAACTACATCTTGTAAAATTTCTGAATAAAAGAAACTATTATATTTATTATGTATGTTGTGTACTTTTATTTAAACAATGCCAAATTTTTAAATAGTTAATCCGAAAACGAACAAAATATAAAATATATAAAATTTACAACAATCTTATATTATAACTATATTAAAAAAAAATTAAAAATTGTTAAATTACTTCAAGTAAGGCTCATAAAAATGACTACTCAGGGGTTTTTGGGGTCGCTGATTACGAATCTGATGTTAGTTTTTCAAAATTCAAATTGAAGTTAATCCGATGAAATTTTAAAAAAGTCGTCGGCTATACTGGATCCGCCATTTTGAATTTTGACCTCAAAAACCCTTAAGTACAGAGTATGATGAAAATCGCATCACTTTAAAAAAGTCGGGCCTTAAAAGGTTAATAGGCATAAAATGTTTTTCATAATTTCTTAACACTGAGGTATCCAAATGACTCAAAATTTTCAGTCAATTCATTTATATTCATATTAACGTTTAGTAATTTTTTTCTTCAGAATCTGTTTGATAATTCTTAACCATACCATTGAAACGTGAACAAACGTGAAACAGACACCGAATTTGTAATCGGTTACATTTTTTTCAAAATAAAATGTTTGATATTAAAACGTATGACGTGCGACTAAAACATTACGAAAATGTGAAAACAAAAAAGTGTTAAAAGTATTTCACACTATGTCGTAATAAAATAGTGTATTCTTACAAAAATGTATTTATAAAATAATCTTATAATCTTGAGAAACGTCCAAACATTTCATTGCATTGAAAAATTTTACAAACATTTTTTTTGTAATCGTTTAGATTTTGTCTAATTGTACCTATGTCAATTTTACGTAAACGTCAGCGTGTCGATACTGAAAACCTTATGTAATAAATATGCCGTCTGTCTTTTCATGATCCGACCGCTTAATTAACTTCACTCTTAATATAACAGTTGGTATTTCTTCGGTACGGTCTTCTGTACTTTGCATATTAAGTATTATTAGACTCTGAATATGATATTCATTTCTCAATTCGTTACAAATAAATTGAATTCATTTTTTTTTTAATTATATAGCACCTGAATAAAATTTAAAATATAAATTTATTTGATGTTTAAAATAATTCAATAGTTTAGTATCTTAATCAATATAATTATTCATAAAATGAAAAAACTAATAATCTGTTGTTTAGTAAATAGAGATGTTTCATTTTAGCGTTAGATATTTGTAAAAGTTATTCGGTGAAGTTGTAGAGGATCTTTTTCTTTTAACTTTTTGATAAGCCAACAAGAATAACTTCAGCCATCAACAAAAGTTGTTTAACAAATTATTTTTCCACATTTAATTTTGTTCCTACAACAATTTAAAAAGATGATCCACAATAAAAACTAAATTTTTAGAAATGTTACAAAATATTTTCCCCTTTATCCTTAATATGTAATATCCCGGGGAACAACTATCTTAAGAAACTTTTTGGATGGGTTTTCACCTTTTTTTCGATCGTGGTGGTCCAGACGTAGATAAGTATATGCCATTTACTAACAAATCGAAATTTAATTTTATCACCCTTCCAAAATTAATGCCCAACAAAACAAAGATAGTTTAATTGAAGATAATTACACAAACACCTATACTCGTTTCCCTCATAAATCCTAACATTATGACAAGGTTACAACCTTAACATTTAAACAAAACATTTCAATAAGCAAAGTAAGGTTTCTTGCAATCTATCTTAAAGTGTAATGGATAATTTTATACAGAACTGAAATTTTAATGTTACAAACTTCACTAACATTATGTTACTCTTAATATAAAGTTGCCGTTTGAAAAAACTGACCGACTTAGTTAGAATTATCGCCACCAGGTGTTACAGCAACTTTTGGAGCTCTGTTCGGTTCCCAGAATGGATATGGGTTTAGAATTATATATATGTGGGCATTGTTCTAGAACTTTTAAACTTTATGTTGTCGCTCATTATGATACCATAAAAATTTTAAATATAACTTTGTAACACTACAGATCAACAAATTTTTGTTCGATTTACATGTAATAAGTGTTTATTACTAATTACAGATATGTAGAAAACAATGAGAGTAAATAAAAGTAGTGAATTTGCCTGCTTTTGGTGCGCGACACTCACTACATTTTTTCAGTTTTAACACTGAAACTTTTTGCACCTTTTTTTTTATGGTCTGTGGTTTTTTTGTGGAAGTATTTGGGGATGTAAACAAATGAAAAATCCTTAACTTAATGATGTGCCTCACTGAGGAATAAAATTATATACCTTCAAACTTGCGAGATAACTTTTTTCACATTGGTTTTTAAGAAACCACACAACAGGGGTACATTACCTGTATGATAAGAAGTAATTTGAGCCTTTGCCCGAATGTGTGCCACCTATACATAAAAAATGCGACCACGTCAAACTTGAAATTTTCAAGCGAAACTCACTTTGAAAAATCAAATTATTTAACGGCACATCTACAATTTAGCTTCTAAGTACTTTGGAATCATTGTGATCTTTTCTCCTATGTTATTAAAGTATTTATAAATTTTGTGTTTTTTTAATACAACAAAAAACACAATTTTTGACAATAATAAAATGATTATTCTTTACAAATCGTTTTAATTTTTTGGTATCCTTAATGTTAAATCATGTATTTGGATTTCAAATTTTAATGAAAACTGACTTTGGATTTGT
Source organism: Trichopria drosophilae (assembly GCA_030407085.1). Taxonomy (NCBI): domain Eukaryota; kingdom Metazoa; phylum Arthropoda; class Insecta; order Hymenoptera; family Diapriidae; genus Trichopria; species Trichopria drosophilae. The sequence continues at coordinate 106,407,315 of CM059585.1, read as the reverse complement.
AATCAGTGGCCTCAAAAACCCTAACATATCAAATTTTATAAAAATCAAAGAAATTTTGTAAAAATAGTCCGCCATATTTAATCCATTATTTTAAATTTGAACTATTAACTAGACGTTTAATTTTATATACTAGCTTCTAAAAATTAGGCCATAGGCAAAAGAACTGAATTTTTTATGTATATTAAACGTTACAAAACTAAAAACTAATTTTACGAGTAACGTAACATATGTTACATTAAAAAAAAATACATTGTGTATAAATGAGTCACGCAAGGTTTTTCATGTCATTTGATCAATTCTAAAGCCAATAAAATTAATGTCGTGAATGTGCCTAAAAAAAAATGCAATTTTCTTCAACCTCAAAGTTTAAAAGTTCTAGAACAATGCCCATATACCATTATGTATGGACAAAGTAATTTTTTTCTATTGTAACATAAGGTACACTAAGTTAGTGTACGTAACCTTAAAATACTCTTACAGTAGAACCTACGATATCGCAAACTCGGATATCGCCAAACCCATGATATCGCAAATGAAGAACCTCTTATATCGCCAAAAGAGGGAAAGTTTTTTCCCCCACCATCGTCTGCGCATTACATACGTACACACATACATATAGAGAAGCACATGCGCGTCTCCGAAATAGGGGCGCGAGGTATATAGAGAAGGGGTACAAGGAGAAGGGGTTTCTTTTGGTGATATCGTAGGTAGGCTGGAACCGACCGTTTGCGATATCGTAGGTTCTACTGTACTCGAAATTGATGTGAGAGTTTACGATTCTACATGTGAATCCCGTTAATATATTTGAAATACAATAATTAACAATAAGTAACATTAATTTAACATTATTTTGTAACCTCCATGTAATAAGTTCGGTTGATGTGAAGGTTTCTCAACCTCCATAAAATGTTACAACCTTACACATGAAAGTCACATAAACATTCAAATGAAAAAAAATCGTTTTCAAGTAGCACCTCGCTGTTGGTGAGACAAGTCACGTTGTTTGTTTACGTTTCGAAAATATTGTTTGTCTGGCGGAAATCAATTCACAATCGATACTGTATTTTAATGATGTATTTAAAATTCGCATGCAACGAAAAGCAACATTTTTTTTCATGATCGTGTGTTACTACTAGAAAAATACATCGTTTGTTAAAAAATATGTAATTTGTTGTTTTCTGTGGATTATTTCTAATGTAAACCACACGAATTGATAAAATATACTGTAAAGTTTTATAATAAAAATAGAAATGCAATTTTATAAGTCTATATTTGTTATTTTCTGATTTTTACGACTTGTAACTCGTTTTAACCCCTTCGCTGCGGCGAGAATTTCACAAAAAGTGCCCCAAATGAGGGAACAAAAATTTGGTTAGATTTTAGTGTAACTTGGTGTATAGGGGGTTTTTGGGACGCCTATTATAAATTTGAAGTCAGATTTCGAAAATTTAAAATGGCGGGATGGTGGAAATTGAAAATTCGCCATTTTGAATTTTTAAAATATATCATCAGATTTGTAATCTGCGACCTTGAAAACCCCTGAGTAGCAAGTTTCAAACGATTTCATTAATTTTTAATGCAGAAATTGACCTAATACGGCGACAGCTCACGACAAAGATTTTTACAAAATCGTAAATACAACATATTTTAAGAACTTGTATCTTTTTTTTGACAACATGTTTTTGAAAAAGGACAACGGCATGTTGTTCGGTATACCTTAGGCCGGCTAGAAATGGTCAAGTTTTTAAATTGGATATTATATTGACTTCATTAGACTAATTTATGTCGTGACAAAGATTTGCGTTTTTGCCGCAGTCAGAGAAAAGTCCTAAATGACAAAGATCTTTGTCATCCGCAACGAAGGAGTTAAGTAAAAAGATCGTATGAAATTGATTTTTTATTCGGCTTCTATGTTTTATGGGATTGCAAAAAGCACGTCAGACAAGTGATATTAAATACATCTAAAATACCTGACTTACTATATCTCAATCGTGGTTTTACGAGATGCGCCCTTATTCCTTAAAATGCTTCAATCATTTAAAATAAAATTCTAATATGTCAACAATACTTTAAAGGCAATATCTACCATTTAGTTTCAATATCTTAATAGAATTTTAAAGATAATATAATCTTACTTATAAAGTAATAAAAATTTAGATAATTTGGTTAGTCACGTGATTTTTGGTTCCTTGATCGCCGCTTGAATAGAAAATAAGAAGATTTTATAATATTATTTAAACATATGCGGCTTGGGTCTCCAAAAGAGGAGAATCTCATTTGTATTTGAGGCACTAAAGGTATCCGAGTATGATAATTGCAAGGTTGTAATAAAAATCGAGCGACATCACGAACCATTTGTTACTTATGTTCTATTGTATTCAAAAATCTCGACAGAGACATGTCATTGTTATGATGACTACAAATCTGATGTTTAAAGATATTGACAATCCGCTCTATATAATCTACGCGTGTTTCGCATAAGTATTTGCTACTATCGTTACTAAATTTTAATAACAAATTTCAAGTAAAAGATAATGATGTCGTGAAAAGATAAATGAATTAGTTAGTTAGTTAGTTCGTTTATTACAGAGAAAGAGTAACATTTTGCACGTTTTAACAAACCATTTCGTAACAAAATCAGAATTTAAAGGTCCTACTAATATAGAAGTCGCTCTTTTCAATGTTATAGTTCAACATTGTTTATAATTTCAATTTATATATAAAACACATTTCTTTTAGAGGGGTTTTCTTCCGGATATCCGATATAAATTGATCTGAAATGTATCAGAATTGTGGTTGCTCAAACAAGATGGCGGCCTAATCGAGAATATATTTTTTTCTCTCACATTTACTACATATGTACTTAATAAAAAGACTTTCATCAATTGTCAAGATACACCGAACATCTATTTTTTCTAAATATCCTTAAATAAAATAGAATACTACAGAAAATAAATCTTTAAAAATAGTTTGCGTCATATTTTTTTTTATAATTTGTGTAGTATTATTACTGTATTAATATGAGCCTTCAGACTTCGTTTAACCCTTTGCGGCAACCCAGATTACCACCTTTTTAATTCACATCTTTTCTGTCTAGTTTCAAGGCTTTCGAAACAATATTCAAAAAATCTTTTTGCAGTGGTAGAGGGGGCTTTTTAGTACGTAAAGAAAAGGATAATAAATGCAATTACGCAAAATTATTAACAAGTATAAATAAATAAATTTAAAAAATCGTCGATTTTTGAGAAAGAAATCGGTTTTGAATGAACTAAAAGGTAAATTAGACCCAAATTTGGTACTCGGGGGTTTCTGGGGTAGCTGATTACGAGTTTTAAGTCGGTTTCGAAAAATACAAAATGGCGGATGAATTTTTAAAATTCTGATTTACTTGAAACTCGTTACTCGGGGGTTACTGGGGTCGCCGATTACGAATCTGGCCTCGGATTTTGAATATTCAAAATGGAGGATCCAAGATGTCCGATCGAAATATGAAAATGTACCCGATATTGATGAAGCTGTGTACTCGGGGGTTTTTGGGGCGCTTATTACGAATCTGATCTCTGAAATTTATATTTAAAAGTTTTATTTCTATCAAGTAAATTTTTACATTTATGTAGGCCATCTTGGATCCACCATTTTGAATTTACAAAATTGGACTTCATATTCGCAATCAGCGATCCCAAAAACCCCCGAGTACCAATTTTCGTCAAAATCAAGTAAATTTTTTACATTTATGTCAGCCATCTTCGAGTCGCCATTTTGAATTTACAAAATCTGACTTCAGATTCGTAATCAACGACCCCGAAAACCCCCGTGTAACAATTTTCAGTTGTTTTCTGTATAAAGAAAAATGTGCGCTGCAAAGGGATAAAACGTTTTTTAAACATTTTTTTCAGACGTATTAAGCAAAATTATTATGTTTGTAAACCGGCTCTATGTTTGTAATCTTTTTCTAACCTAGAATACTGCAATATTTTTCAAAATGACGTTAAATAAAATGTACGTTTTTTTCGATGTTCTTTTTTATTTCTAGAATCTTAATATGACAATATGCAGTAAAGGCTACACTGATGAAATACCATTTTTGAAATACAATAAAGAAAACGATTTGAAAGAAAGTTTTATAATAATTATAAAAGCATTTCAATCAGTTTTCAATTTTTAGTAAACATATTTACCTTTTATTTTAATCTCAAACTTATAAATCTACATATTAATGTCTCTTTCTTGGCTAATTAACGACGATGTTTTTTATTTACGCTAATTTCATTCCTTGAAAATTGATCCATATTTAATCATAAATCGTAGAGAATAATATTTGGTTGCTTATAGTGTTATCGCATAATAGAAGAAATAAGTGCAATATTCTTACTCCCTAATCTACAATACTAATTATATCCTTTTTTTCAACGACGAATGTTATCATATGCCAATATTTCATTTTTATCAAACTTATGACATAAATAGAAGATAAGTTTGGTAATTTGACGTCAGTAGTGATTCTTGCAGAACAGGAACAGTACTATCGATTTTTCAAAATCTGGTCGCAACGAGAAAATTCTCTTGGACGAGTCCATCTAATTTCGCAAGCACTATTTAAACAAAATTATATTTTAATTATTCAGGACATCAATCACTTCGGATCTTCATAAGAGACGTGTTTAACGATAAATATAAAAGAAAGGTCTTTTCTCAAATTTTGAAAAAGAATTACACTTCCTGTATATAGTTTTGTTGTAACCAAGTTTATAAATAAATTTGTAATAGGTAATAAAACGGATAAATGACGTAATGAGAAAGAAAGTATTTGAAACCAAAAAAGCACAAGTGCACCTAGATGCTAATAAATTAGCACTTTTCAGCTTTTACTCTATAGTAAATTATTTACTGGATGTTTATTACCGTATTTTCTGTTGTGCTTCGCCGAATAACGAATTTTGAACAAAATACAACCTAATTAGATATTCAACCATTCCATTTCCGTTTAAATGCGGTCTATATTTTAATAACACAATGTAGCGATTGTCTGGCTTCCGGCACGAATTTGGACGATATAGATTACGAAATTGAATAATGACAGACCATTTCCCTAATTTCAAAAGAAACGGTTAATACGAAATCCACTCAGAAAAAAGAAAATATCCAACAATTGAGAACGATTTTAGACTTTTCTTTAAAATTGTGAAGGAAATAATTTGAAATATTTCACGGAAATTTGCGACAAAACACCAACAGGAGAAGCAAAATACGATGCATTTTATAGAATTACTGAAATATCGAATAATCGAATGTTTTTGTTTCAAAGTATTTGTACTTTCGTGTAATTATTATAAAACTTTCTTTGTATGCATTTTCACTATACGGAATATCGATCTCTCCTACTTCTGGAGCTTTGTCAACTTCGGTAGATCTTTCTCGATCTTTCGCGATCTCTTTCGATCTTTATCAACCATTCTCACACAATAATGAAAGAAAATAAACTACAGGGGTCAAAAGAGTTCAACAAAGACCTCTCCCGATTTCCATAAAGTATTTTCGATCCCTTTTGAAAGCTACCGATTGGGAATCCAGTTCTGTTCGTTTAAAAAAATATCGTAGCTAATAATCACGTTTTCTTCATACTTATGCAGAAAACAAGGCATTAAGCCTACGCCATTTGAAAGAGCGACCTCCAGATTAGTCGATTATGGAGGTGTTCACTTTTAAAAACAGTATTAAATTAAAAAAGCGAGGCTGAAGTAAATGTGCAAATTCGGCACATCAAAAAGTAAACGTTTAAAAACCTTTTAACAATGAAGAATATGAAAAGGAAAAAATAGAAAATAATCATTTAGACTGTAGTCTTCTTCTGACTGTGAAGAATTTTATTCCAGATATCAACATCAAACACAAATACAGTACAGTCCTCCCTCCGTAATTGTTGTCTTCCTAATTCCATCCATAATTGTAGTCCCAAAATATTCCGTAATTGTAGTCCAGGTTCCCGCTTCCAGGTGCACCGTAAGAAAAAGACACATCCGCGCATGCGCACGTACGTTCTATTAACTTTTCGTACATGGAGAAGGGAAAGTAGGGGTGGAAACGGCGGGCAAGTAATTATGGGGTCATGAGGGGAAATTCGGACGCAACCAGACATTTACGGAGGGAGGACTGTAATGTTGATTACGGAAACTATTTTTTCAAATAAATTTAATGATTAGAAAAATCACTAATTATATTTAAATACTTTAAAGAAATGCATTATTCAAATTTCTACAGTTTAATATTCTTTTTAAATAAAATATCTTTAATTGTAATTTTTGGAGGATTTTCGTAAGAAATTGAATCGAATGCTGGTCGCTTGGCAGTTTGTTATTTTTTTATTATCACATTAATTCAGGCTAGTAATATACATTTTACATTATTCAAATTAAAACATCAGAAACGATTGTTTTGAACTGTTATTTGATAACGTGTTTTTCACAATAATTGATAACCTGTGAAATAATAAAAACAAACAAAGAAATATGATTCGGAACAGGAGAAAATCAAGATGCAACATTTTGTCAGAATAGTGTTTTGAGGACATTCCTTATGAAAATCAATTCATAATGATAAGAAAACGACTGAGCTTTGTTGACATTAATCACTTCCGATATTATTTATATGCGACTTTCCAGACATTGTTTTGTGATTTTGTATTTTCATTCGATAATACACTGTGATGAAGGGTGAATTTGTTTTGAAAATATTATTGTTGGTTTTTATATGTTCATATTATATTTTTTGAGCATAATAAATTAATTTGTATGCAAATGTTTGTTATACAAAATTGTTGAATTGTTTTTAAGCAAAATGAATTAAATAATATCTTCGCCCATGGACTCGTTCCAGTTCAGTTTGAGATATTTTAGTTAATCCAAGGTGAAAACTAAACTTTAATTTGTATAATAAAGTTGTCTTCCATACCTTTTTCCAAAGACATCTGCCAAATGACTCCGCTTAAATAAGTGTTAATTATAATATTCTGGACCGAGCTCTTAAAGAAGTCTTTCTTATTAAAATATTAATCTGAAACCGATTTTATACTTGAGAACTTAAATTCTTCTCGTTTCTGCTCATCTTCGTTTTCTACAAAACGATCCGTGGTTTTGAAATCTGAGTTTCGTCTAGAGATACTAGGTGGCGTTGGAATCCAATAACGAAGTCGCGTAGGATTGACTACATATGACGTCCGACGAACGATACCTACAATGAAAAAATAACTTATTTTAAGGTATTTTAACGATCAATTTAACCGGACTTGCAAGATCTAGAGTAAATCGACCCTGAATTCTTGTTAAAAAGCAATTTAAAGAGATCTTAATGAGGTCCTTTTCGAGTTTGAGTCTTGGATAATTCTCAGAATAATTAACAGAAGAAATTATAACAAAATTATTTGTATAATTAACAGATTTTCTGTACTTCTGCATCAGTTTCTTTTTTTGAATTGATAAACGTTTGAAATTTCGTTTAAATCTAAACAATTGTTTTTAACTTTAGCTTACACTGTTTATTAATTTCGGCGAAACAATTTATTCTGTTAGTGAAAAATGGAACATACCGAGAAAAGAACAAAAATAAACGGCGTTAAATAAGTATAACTCTTTATTCTTAGAAAAATAGGTCAACGTAATCGTAGTATATTTTTATTGGTTTGTGATTAAATAAAGCTTTTTCTTTCTTTGTATGTTTTATCTCTGGTAGCATTGATTTGAAATCTGATACGTACTCCGCATGTTTGTTTAATGTTAATTTAACACCCGTCTGTTAAAAAATAGTTGTCATTTATTATTTTGATTTTATTAGGAAGATAATCGCTGTTTAAACCTTATAATGACAATTGTAATTTTAAGCAACGCTTTACGATCATTTTCGTTAATACAAAGTTTAGTTTAATCTATGACAATAAACAGATTCTTGTCGAGTTTGTATTATAATTTTCGTTATGTCTTAAGGCACTATTTTGGTATTTTTGAACGTGTTATTGAGCACGTTACTAATTTATCATTGCTTCATATACTGACATCTTTTACGTATAAGACAAATTGAATGACGCGAATCGCTATCATCGAAAATGATACCGAGTTCTATTAATATATTTTGAACACATGAGGCTTTTAATTTCTTAATTAAAATCTGTAATTTACATTTTTTCGATACCAGAGTACGGTTATACAATTCGATTTTTATGGATTTGTTAGTAAAGCCCTGGTATCTAAAATAATATTTACTAACTAATTAAAAATGACAGTCACAAATTTATTTCAACCTTGACTATAAAACTCAGTACAGACATAGTGAACAGCATTCGACCGGCAATCAAAAGGTTACGGGTTCAAGTCCCGGCGCGTCGAATCTCTTGAGATCGCTTTTTTTTCTTTTTTAATAGAAAACGGCCAACAAATGTAAAAATATGTAATTTGTTTCTACGTAATGTCACAAAGAATACACTAACATGTATAAATTTTATATTCAATTTTTAAAAATTATTACTAAAACGGTTTCGTGACGTGCCTTTGGAAATTCAGTTTTATTAATTACCTATATGTTTTCATAATCAAGAAATTATTAGTTCTGGTCTTCACCCAACAAGCAGAAGCTTTAAATAGCCGAGTTGCGCATAACTTCAAAAGTCGTCAATAATGATCGCAGCTTCAATTATAAGTTCATTTGAAAATTGTTGTCCTACATTCCGAGTTAAATTAAAAACCCCGTTTTATTGGCATTGAGGATACATGCATAAATTCATGCGCGTTCACAATGTAGATGGCGTCTTTCATTTGTATTGCATTGCAATGCCAAACGAATTTAAACGCGATCCACACGTCAGTACCGTAACCGGAACAAATCGATATTAAAGAGCGATATACCATTGTTATATGTAGGTACAGTGAACTATGACCTATTCCTGGAACATCCGAGAACATATTAATCTCACACTTCCTAGAATCCGTCATCAAAATTGACTTTGCTCAAGCGGGAAATCCAATATGGTAGCGGAGTTTCAAAAAAACTGCCGAAATATTTATTTTTCCATTTCTTTATCAAAATTGGCTATTACCGATTAAAAATGGTGGACAACAAATCTTAAAAACCTCAGTATTTTCGCAAAATTCGATATTCGGAGGTTTTCATACAGTCGCTTATTTAATAGGTTAATTAAATAATTAAAAATATAGAATTGGGCGATAACATTTTCATGATAAAGTTCTTTTACACAATGTATGATTCATAACTTTATTCTTCACCAATTTAGTATGATGTTCTAATGGATTCGTCCTAAAACAAATAAGAAGTTATCTTTTAATATTTACCAATTTAATTTCCCGGTGTCGGATTTTTTACTTCAAACGATTTTTTATCAGTATGAGAAAACGTAGTTAGGTGTATCGTGACATTTTGTTATTAATCTGCATGTACAAGATTAGCGAAATATCATAAATATTGGGATTGAATGGGTAGAAACTCTTACAACAAAAATCCAATAAATTTGTAATTTGACACTCTTCCTTATAATATTTACCATGCTTTACATTGCTACTGTTTTTTATTTATTTGAAAAGACATTCACAAAGTGTTGGAAATGTTACGTATTCAAATCGCGATAACCCTCAAATATGAACAACTAAGCGATTCGACAACTGAGCAAAATATTTATGTAACTGAATGCATCCATATATTACATATTCCGGAATGCAATAAATAAAATGATTCCTAAGAATCGACAAACATTTTAAAACTTTTGCGCCGTTTTATTTAGAGTTTATTATCTAAATATTGATTACTCGGTAGAAGACTAACGAGATTCTAAAAAATAAAACAATATAAATCAAAACAATCGCCACGGACAAAGATGCGGAATCATATATTTTTAAGATGAAAAATTGTGTTTCCTTTTTGCAGTTTTAATCGGTCTCTATTATACTTAAAGAATAACAAAGGATCAAAAATATACGTCTGTACGTTTTGCGCCTTCTTTGTGCTAACTCAGAGACTCACAAAGCATCTGAGCAAGATTTAGCATGTGAATAAAACACTTCAACTTTGAAAATTTGCTTTGTTTACTATTTATACTAACTACAATAAAGACTAGCATTTATAATAAATACAACACTTTAAGTGATTTAGTACTAACTTACCTTTTATTGTATGGAAAAAAACGTTGTTATTGTAACGAATGCAATGTATTGTCATAATACCAATAAACTGATAAAAATAGCTCTTTGTCAAGTAATAGTCATTTTAACGGGTATCATGTTATTGTTAGCAATATAGATGACACGTGCCGTAACACGAGATATTTTATGCAGTCTGATAATGTTATTTTAACTTTTATATATTACTAACGTTAAAAAATGAATATTCTTCATTATTATTAATTTTCTAGATTTTTGAACTTTTTAGGTTATTTATGGGCCCATTAACACCTTCAACGTGCATACTTTTGCCTAATTTTTCAAACGACATATAACGCCATTTTTAAATCCATTAAAACATGGAACAGCTCCTGATGCAACATTTTCGACAGACATAAAAATAGAAACATTCTGTGTCGTCAAATATAAACATGAAATTCATTTTTTTTTTATATAACAAATTACCATGAATAATTTTTCTATAATTTTCAGAATTTATTAATTCTTTTACCGTTGTGTTTTGCGACATTGGGTAAAAAGAAATTAAATCCAATTTTCCTTAAGCCCTTTTACATTCGACGGGAACATATAACGATTCAAAACGGAGATTTTCAAAAATAATGCAAATGTTTGTTCCATAAAATTCTTTGGTTTTCCTTGGAGAACTGAGTTACCGTTGATCAAATAGTTTTTGACGTACTCTCTAAATTTATTAGAGTGAAAGTTCCCTTTTTATAGTTTGAAAATTAACCATTCTAGCTAAAGAGTGAATTCTCACCTTTTAGGAGTGAATTTTCAGTCTGGACAGAGGGAGTTTTCGTTCCATGAATAAATCTTCCAAGTTAAGATCGAGAATTCACTTATTCAATAGAGTGGCTCAATTTTTACTCTATCAAGAATGAATTCCCAATCCAAAGGAATCTAGAGTGTATTAAAATAAAGATGCATCTATAGTATTGATGTTATGTAAGTACATTTACCATCTCCCAACAAAATGAACATTAACTAACAATAAGTCATATCTATATCGATGTTACAGAGCTATTATTACTATTTTTTTATGCGGACTAGGTACAAAGTAATGGATCAATCAATATTTTTCGTTATAAGTCTTAGTTCCCAAGCGTTGCTGATACCTTCTAAAAAATGACGAAGTCCTACAAAATGTAATATTTTCCGATAATAATTTCCTCGGGATTTTTGGCGTTTTGAATGCGAATCTGACCTTTAAAAGTCCCGAGGACGTCAGGTTTTAGAGATATTCTAAAGTACAACTGGAAACAATACGCTTCTTTGTATATTTAAGGTCATATATTACCAGAAGATAATTTTATATTCAGAAAGGAGGTTTCTTTTGAAATCAAACCCATGTCAAAAATATTTGGGAATGTATTGTATGTTTCTTCCTTATGATTGTGTTCAATCAAACGTTAAACTTCCATAAAAAAAAGTTATTGGTAAAGGTGTCATAACACGTTTAATTTTTAAGCTTGATTCTTCCCCTACAAAAATCATACACGATAGTTTTAAAAAAAATTTCATAGTTTTGAAAAAAAAAATGGTTTTAACCTTGCTATTCCTAGAGAATATGATGAAAATGAAAATTATTTAACTACATTGAGCAGAGCTCATACAAACCACTACTTGACTGTTTTCGGGGTTGGCGTTTAAGAATCCAGTGTCGCTTTTATAAAATTCAAAATGGCGGATCCAAGATGGCGGACGTAAAAATAAAAAATTTAAATTAACCTTATGAAAATCAGTACTCGGGATTTTTTGAGTCGCTGATGACGAATCCAATGTTAGTTTGACAAAATTTAAAATAGAGAATCCAAAACGGCGGCCGCAAAATAAAAAAATATACTTAGGATCTTAAAATCACCACTTCATGGTTTTTTTTTGTTCGACATTAGTAATACCAGCGGTTATTCGATTTTGTTTGCATTTTCATCATAATCATTAGAAATAGCAAGGTTAAAACCATTTTTTTTCAAAACTATGAAATTTGTTTAAAAACTATCTTATGATTTTTGTAGGGGAAGAACCAAGCTTTAATTTAAGCACAAATTCAAGCCTGTAGCACGTCAGGTTTCAGAGAAAATTAGGGGTAAAGACACCCAAAAACGCGTTTTTTGGTGTCTTTACCCCCACTTTTCTCTAAATCATGACGTGATAGGCATTTTTCGACTTCAGATTCGTGTCCAGCACACAAAAATACGCCGAAAATCACTCTGATATTTAAAAAAAAAAAATCCGTGCAGACCTGTGTAATATACCTAGCACAATTCATTAAACAATATTGCATTTTACTTGTCAAAAATATATTTCACTGGTGCGAATAGATAAAGTACATATTTATGATAGTTAATATCCTGGATCCTAAATGGTTATTAACTTCTTTTGCACCAAATGCCGTTTTATGTCCATGTGACAGTCGCACAGATCATGTAAATCAAATATTAATTAGGTCGCTCATTGATGAATTGTTCGTTTAACCTGCTTCAAGAAGTACTTGACGTTCTTTATAAGTTGATTTCTCTCATTAGGAAAACCCTTTATGACTTGAATCAATATCCACTTTAGGAGTACATCTTCTTTCTCACGTAGTACAGTTAGTGGGTCTGATATGCAGCTTATGAAGCGAGAACCAACTTCGAAATCATACTCAATGCCAGACCTTGCATAACTTTTAACAGAAAGTTATTATGTCAAATGTACCAAATGTCATTTTTAAAAATGTCACAAATTAAGTGTATCACTCGAGAGTTCCACCATATCACAGCCAAAATGATTATCATGCTATTTCAAATGGTTGTCAAGTTCGCTTGTGGCCAGCACTCTTTTGTTGACAAATCGTAGAATATCATTGTTGATGTCTACATGATTAATCATATCAAATAGATAAGGAAACCTCTTCAGTCAAACGCGTACCAAAAATCCTCCAGCTAAAACATCCACTAAGAACCGGAGTCACCGCCATCTGATATCGTAAGCAGACTTTGCAAAATGGCGGAAAAAGTACCATATGTTAATATGCTAAAGGATCTTGTAATAAATGTATTTTCATTTCTTCCCATATCTATAATGTTTTTACTTCATTTTTTCTTCCATACAAAAGAGATTCTTCATAGATGACTACAACCGACCCCACATTTTATTCGAACATGGTTTATTGAGTAAATTGTTACCAAAATTTTTCTAATGACGAAATTTTGCGGCAAAAGTGTGTTAAACATTCTTATTAAACTCATTTAGTATAATTGAACGCTTCGACGATTACGCGTATGAATTAACAACAATTATTTGATTGTACAGTTCATTAACTATTTTTTCAACACTAATGTCAATTATTTTTTATTACCACTGGTTGTTGACTGAGTACATTGTGCTAATGACAGCCATATTTGTACTATGTGAGTAATATCAAACACCGTGTCACCGACTACTGATTTTGCCTCGTAATATAGTAACAGCCAGTGGTTGTAAAGATTAAACTAAAAGTCAAAACTAATCAATAGTATGACAGACCACATGTCATTGTTTACTTTATGAAGTATTTCCGAAAATATTTAGATTACAGATAAAAATGGAAACAATCTAATCGCTTTTTCAGGAATTAGCCAATATACTCAGATTTTCAAAACGGCATCAGTTTTTAAGATTAGAAATGTAATGCAAACATTATGTGCGAATTTTAATTAACTGTTTGTTTTAATCTTTCTCTTTCCGTGTAAAAGTTAATATTTATTTGTTTTTATAATTTTAACGATTAGTACTAATGCGGTCACTCAATAATATTATTTATAATAATTGTCATTTCTTTCATCTGTAACTTGAGTAAAGACAAAACCTGCCGAAATAATGGAAATGATCATATCAAAACATCCTAAAAATATATATCAGATAAAGAATTAATACACTAATGCGCGTGAAAATGACAAAATGCAAAACGATTGCGTTGGCCGAAGTGGAAATCGATAGAAGACCGAAAAATAAACCTTCTTTCCCTTTTAATAAAAATCGGTAAAAGTTCATTTAGATCTGGCGCAAATCAGTTGGTTAAAAATTTTTCGGCATTTTTTAAAGTTGAATAACTAATATTGGATTAGTAATCAGCGTCTCTGAAAACCTCTAACTAATCCGCGTAGTTCTTTAAACATTTGTGCGCCATATCGAATCCTACGGAATTTTTAATTAATGACGACGAATTCGCCATCAGAGATCCTAAAACCTCTGAATAATAAGTTTCAAAATGAATCCCTTCAGTTCATTCAAAATTCATCCGTCTTATTAGATCCGCAGTTTTGAAATTAGATACGTTTTCTTCATTATCTTCCTACGTTTCTAAAACTACCCGAATGTAAAATTTAACCTCTTCGCGATACTTTTAAATGACCTTTAAAGGAATTTAATATATATTACTTTACTAAATTAAAAAAAAATAAGGCAATTAACTACATGAGTAGGATCTAAATGAATAGTTAATTTTACTACTTTGTGGTCACTTATAAAAAATAGTTAATTTCACAAAACAAGTTAAATTTGGCTGATACATGTTTATCTATGTACTAAAAAAATACACTTGTTTGGCCCTGATGAACCTTATATAATTATTGAATAACGCGGCCCTGATTCGCGACGGACCAGCCATCTGACGGTGTCTCGCGTGATCATGATTATAGTAACAGAGACAATTAGCATTTTACTTCTCACGTTCATAAGATTTGATAAATTATTTTAACTCAGCATTCTGTATTCTGTATTTATGGATGGAATTGTGGTAAAATAAGCTTTTAGAATATATTCTTGAGATTTTACTACGATAAAAATGAAAAACGTGAAAAGGTATATAAGAAACATATCCGGTCTGACCATTGGCCAATGAAAAAAGCAGATCAGCTTTTAGTAATAATAGAATTGGGTATGATAATCACCTCCCATGTACTGTTCTTTCTCACGATAGAAGGCAGAATACCCTCGCTAATTTTCATGACTTTAATACAAATTTATTGACTTTTAATGTACGAAAAGCACTACGTACAAGTACCTCATGTAATTGAACGTTTAGGGGGATAATGTTATTTATCATAAATCAAAACAATCATCTCATGTCTGATTGACTTTAACTGAAGTGTCGGTTAGGAGAATTTAAAGAATAAAACAAAAATGTCGGCTACAGGGGAAAATCGCTAGATCGCGCCCATTGCGTCTGAGTTCAATCCGCACTACTATGTAGTTGCTATCGGAGTGCTATATACAAGTGCTTCTATACAGAAATATATGTAAATATTACAGACATTTATGTAATAGATTAATTACAGTTTGTATTAATTACAGCTAAAAGCAGAGTTATACACATACTGCAAATAATAAAATTTAATGCTAGTCTAGAAAAGGTGCTATTAATCAAGGTCCATCTAATTTAGGATTAGTTTTCTTGTTCGTTATAATCTCATTTCTTCATATTACATTTATTACAGATCATCGACGGTTGGAGCAACCGACCGTAGACTGTTGAGATTTTTACAATAATTCCATTTTCGTTTTGATTTCAAATCATTTGTGAGATTGAAAATTATCAAACGAACGCATTTATTTTTTTTCCATGGAATTTTTGCGATTTCCCGTGACATGGAGTTTAAATATACGCAGAAAACTTCAAATTAACTGTGTATACATAATCTATTGTCAATTTTGATATGAGGCAATCGACTAGAAATGTTCAAAACAACTTTTTAACAATTAGTTTCATTCGCTGGTCCATTTAAATTTAATTTTATTAACATAATGACTTCGAAAAGCGGGAGATAAGGCATCATTTGTTAGAAAAACTGCTAATTAAGTATCTATGTCTTAAAATAAAGCCTGAGAATTATCTTCAGAGGAACTGTAAATTTCCAAAAAACTGAGGAAATTGAGGAGAGGACTCGATTATTTACCGGAAAAAGTTTCATAGTTGTTTTTAACTATTTGAAGTTCAACGCCTTTATAATCACTAAGAAACATGGATTGTTCTATACGGAATGCATCTAATATATGCGCAAATATTGTATTTGCATCATTAATGAAGATGAGTGGACATATTTCAGAAGTAAATAAACTTGATAGTTACATAATATTTCCGTAGCGTTTATTAATAATCATTACGAAGTTATAGATAATGTTTGCATGAAGCACATATTGAAGCGTAATGCATCTTTAAGAACTTTTAAAATTCACTAAGAATAAAAAGTACTGTTTCCTTATAAAATTGAAGATTAAAGGTTTTGTAGAAATATACGATGCAGAAAAAAGTTAATATACAAATAGTGCATAATATACGAGTAAATTTATGTATTAAAATAATAACATTTTATAACAAATTCGAAATTGGAATATAAAATGAACAGACTTAAAAAACCATCGTAAAAATACATATTACCGATAACTTTCCTTTTGAAACCGCTGTATTAGGTGTTAACGGTCTTAAAGTCGATATATTAGTAAATTTGGTTGATGAGTAATGGCGGCAAAACGTTGATCTCAATTATGTATAACTATTTTGAAAAGTACTACGATGCATTTGCATTTATTGAAAAAAAACCTATTCGATTTCCTTTTATTGTTGGCAGCTTTACTATAAGCAACTGGCTGTTGATATTGTAACTAATTATTCGTGATTATTCGCACATACGAGTTGTAAGTTTATAGCAATAAGTGTTCTCTGTTGTTCTAAAGATAGACGCAAAAATAATTAGTCGCGACATAACTTTTCCGTGTTCCAATTTTATCGTTTGCCAAGAGTGAGTACGCGATAAACGGCACACTTCTAATTTACGAAGATGTGTCGTTTAGAAGAAAGTCACAACAATAGATGCTCTCTATTACATTCATACGGGTCTAAGTAACATTATCATCATCAAATTCTGAAACTATGAAAAAGTATTAGCAATTTATTTACTACGAAGTAGTGAAATGAAACATAAATTCAGTTTAACTCGTTTAGATTTATTGATAAAATATATGTACATTTTCTTGCCAATTACATATGATTTGTGTTATATAAAATGATTATAGCTATTTAGTTAAAACATTAGTTTAATTCGTGTAAAATAATTTCCACAAATATTAATTTTTTAAGTCACAGGAAGTAAGTAGGTCAATTGTTAAGCGGATCAATAAACGCGTTTGGGTCTGAGCTACCGTTTGTTATAAATAATTATTTTTATTAGTTAATTCTCTTTATTAGAGGTGAAAGGAAAGAAACTACGTGAAATTATCTAGAATAACATTTAAAAGTAATAAGCATTTACTAATATGAGCAATATAACGAAGGAAAAATATCCGTGTTTTTAAGCCTACGTGAATTCTCGTCTATTTTCCCAAGGTTTCGAGTTATCGCCGCATTTAGAATTGTTTATTTGAACAACAATTACCTACATTCTTAAGGAACTTGAAAAAATTTACTGGAATATAAAAGTGTTTATATTTTTTAAATTGGACTATAAATAAACGTTGTCTTTTGCACTGTTAAATATTGATATACCAAAAAAGTATATTTTTTTCATTTATGTATGGTGTACAGACAACATAAATCATCATTAATTTCAAAATTATCGATATTTCACACGAACTTTCTTTCAACGTAGTTTCTGCTACTTTATGAGTTTTCTTAATCTAGGGTCTTAATCTACTACTCTTATCATATACTTTTTATTTTGTCCCGGCTAGATCAGTCAGTAGAACATGATACTTTTAACGGCCCCAAGTCTTGCTTGGGGTTCGTTAAATATTTAACTAGTTTTACGTCGATCTTCTATATTTTTCTATATAATCTTTTTGATGTGCGTCTTCGGAGAGAAACGAAAGCATGGCCATGTTATGATCCGTCCCGTTGTTTTCATCCTGCATGCCGTATTTTGGGGCGGGGTTTGCCTTTCGCCTGAAGTGGAATAGCTATCAGCTGTATTGTGGTTGTATTAAATATCTCGATAACCCAGCATCTGAAAAAGTAAATAATAACATTGATGTAAAATCGGATTCTTTAATCTACAAATTCCACCATGAATGTTGTTATGGGAGAATAAGGAAGTAGTGATAATTACTACGACGAAACCCGATCGTATTTAGATATTAATATCACGGACTTAATATTTTGATTAAAATCAGTCACTAGCCATTGATAATTAATATATTAATATGATTTAAATTCGAATTAATTATAATAAAGTAGTTATGTATGTTAAAATATAAATTGCATTAAAGTACAAATTGCATCTTAGTTTTTATCATCAATAAAACAATGTGTTTATTATTATAAAGTGAAAAAAGTACAATTAATTGTGCTGCATAAAAACTATGTAAGAAATAGTATAATCAATAATGTAAAAAACTGTATGATTAAGGAAGAAGATTTAATTAAATGTTATCAAGAGTTAATTAAAGTGTCATTTAAAACTAGTATTTACGTCTTTAATAAGTTATCAGGACAATCTGCATGCATATTTCTAATAGTAACTTAAGTGATTAGTTTGTTGACATTTATAATTAGTAATGTACATTGAACTGAAAATATTTACATTTTTTTGTATATTTATATGATTAAAATGACTTATTATTTGTGTTTACTCTCATTTTTTGTTAATACTTTTATATAAGTTCATGACCATCAATAGTGCATTATTAATTGTTGTTTATATTGCTTATTATAAATTAGTGCGCTTAATTATTGTAAACAAAGGAAATTCTTTAAGTTATAAACAAACAGTCAAAAATATGCATCATGAGAAAGCTATTAAACCAATGTAGCAATGCACGTGTGTACTACACTTATTTGAATGGAATGTTGTGTATTATGAAATGCTTCACACTTTTCTTATTTAATATTCCACTCATAACTTCAATAGTAATTATAGCCAGAAATTTTTAATAATGCTGTCTTTTTTGCAATTAAATACAGTTTGCTCACGCATTAACAATTTCCATTATTTACAATCATTACTAAAACATTTGGAAAGTTGTGACCATTTTATATTTTTCGATTTTCGACCTTTTTTTTACCAAACTTTTCATGTTTTTCAATCATCTTACGCGAGCCCGCATCATTTTAAATCATTTAAAAACAAATTTGACCTCTGTATGCTTTGTTCTTTGTTTTGTACACAAAATAAACAGCTTTTATAGCAACATAAGCGTCAACTTGTAAAGAAATTAGCAGATTTTAAAGAATTAATGTTATGAAGTGACAAAACTGATAATTACAAATGTTTACATCGATTATCTCGAAAATTACAGACTTGATGATAATCCGAAAGTTTTATCGCTACACGTGACACACATAATGCGATTTTCGCGACCTAACCTCCAAACTTTGATTTAAGCTTCGTTCTAAACATTATATTGTTAAAAATACAACAATTGAACCATAAAACAATACAAATAGTTGAAAACACGACCCGGCATTATTTGCATAATCTAGGAATAAAAAACTTGTACATAATCACTAGTTTAATTACTTCCTGATGAATTATGCGACTTTTTGCACTATCAAGCTGCATTTTTCACACATTAGAGTTGTTTTAAGTGTGCATTACCCGTAACCGAGCTACGTGCTTAAAGTACGGTTTCGACGCGTCGTCGGCGCAGATTCTGGGGCGTTCTCTATCTCATCTACGGGGCCGTCACGTAGGCCACCGTGGCCTACGTGTCTGCCTTCACGATTTCGCTACTTTACCATACGGGTGCCCAAAAAGGCCTAAACTTTCGAAAAATATACGTGAAAACACGATGAAACTTTCGTAAGAATGTACAAAAAACAATTGTTGTTGAAATTTCGGAAAAATTCAAATTTTCGAGTCGATCACGTTGGACGTCGGGATGAGCCGAGAACGGCCGAAGTCTCTCGCGCGGGTGCAATATAGCTCCTATAACCCGCGGTCGATGCTTCTCGAACTTTCTCAAATTCTCGTCGAACTTTTCGAAAAACTCGCACAATCCCCTGGCACTAGGCTTTCAAAAAAATTGCGAAAATTCTAATAAAAATCTGGGATCAGATCGAAAATCAAAAAACGCGATAGAATTCGCGGAGCGTTCGTAAGAGTTCGATTCGCGAGACTGACCTCGTAAAATGAACCGTTCCACGCGTCTCCGAGCGGCCACCATGTCTCTGCGTCGACCAATCAGAGCTCGGTGCGATAACCTGACTTGCCGCAGTGGGGGTCGCACGTAAACACTACCGTTTCTACAAAAGCAGCCCGCGCCCTGTGTTTGCATTCAGTTTTGAACTGGCATCTCTACAGAGTAGACGAAGCAATCCAACGTATCCTAAGCGTTTTTTGAAAAAAAATTGTGTTTTTTAACGAGTTTTACCTATTGAAGTGAAATATAAACATTGACTATAAAAAAAAACATTACAAATTTCGAATTTTTTCGATTTACGAGAGAAGAGGAATTTCGAAGAATTACAAAATCTTCAGGATTTTGCAAAAATGGCTACGACATTGTTGAGAACGGGTGTCCGTTCCCTACTCTCCAAAAGGCTTTTGGAAAAAAAAGCACTGCCAGCTATTTGCGACGCTTTAGCATCTTCCACTTTGGAGCCTGAAGCACCTCGCGTCTGCCAGCAACAACCTGCTACCAACAACTTTAAGGTAAAACCGGTTTTATATCATTTTTTTCATTTACTTTCCAGTCGGGTTTCTTTCCATTCCAGTTCAATTCAATCTAGAAATTTCTATCTCCTACTTTTGCATCCAGTAATTTCGCAAGTAGAATGTTCATGATTTATTCCATCTTTGGTCTCATATTTCATTTATATCTTTATAGAGATTTATGATTGTTTTCTGTGATTGACCTTTTTTGAACCTGTTACCAAGTTCTTTGTCTAAACAGTTTTATATATAAAGTTATTTCAACTAAAAGTTTTATTTATGACACAAATTAGGTCATTCATATTTATTATTATGTCATATTGATATAAGAATATTATATAACAGTTATGTAATGATTTTGGGTCAAGCTGTCTCTCCCCCATTGAGCCTATTGCTTTTGGTCCAATAAAGACAAAATTATTATTATTTTTAATATTATGCCCAATTCATGTTATTTGTGTGGAATTAAGAAATATTTATTTGGACATTTCTGGATTTGTTGTGTCTTTACCATCAAGTATTCAACTGCTTTTATAGAAGATGATCTAGAATAAAAATATATCATCAGGACCATCCTTGTCCATACTCTGGTTTTAAAAAACACAAAAAGGAAATTTTCACTTATGAAAGTAATGGAAAAGAATTAAAGAATTTTTATTTCTTGATTTATTTAAAAAATTCTTGCAATTTAATTGAATTATATTGAAATTAACATTAGATGGTCATTTAATAACAACCAAAAACATTTAATGCATTAAATAATATAATATAGCATTATTATTATTTTAAAATGATACTCATACACTGTAAAAAAACTTCCAAAATGCTTCTGTTACATGTACATTAATTCATCATATTCTATATCTACCTTTAGATATTAATTATAAATACCTCCATTTAGTACTAGTTAGGTCTTAAACCAACTTTTACTGAGTTCTATTCCAGGCATTAAGAATGAGAACCAGTGAAATATTTGCCTTCTGGTCATTGCACTTCACTTCAGTGAAGTAATAATGATCAGAAGGCGTGACCAGCTTCAAAGTATTTATTTGTATAGTATAATGTAAATGAACTTTAAAAATGAATCATGATAGTGTAAATAACATTAATACACTATTCTAACAATTTGAAATGTAAATGTAGCTTATGTCTACTTTCAACTAGACCATTTGCAATGAGATCAAACAAATATCTATGTCAGGAACAATGAAGTCAGACACATAATTCATAATGGTTACTTAACATGTTTGCATTGGATTGAATTTTTTTATATTAAAAGCTTGTTTTTAGTTTTATGTAATACATTACATAAACCAAGTCACATATATAAAGAAGCAAAATATTTCATCTAGAAACGATAGGTGTGTATGCCAGATGTTGCCCTAGATTTGAAAATTGATTCGAGTGCCTCAGTCCTATTACATTTCCTTGATAATCTTATCTCAGACAATTGCATATTGACTTTTATGTACTAGTTTACAAATAGCTTTTTTAGAAAAAGAAATTTCACTTGAACATTCGTCTTAAATTTCATCTAATATGCCAGATGCCCCAGTTTTAAAAATTACTTTGAGTGTCACACGAACTCTCAGTATTTTTGTTATTTATCTGAAATGTCTACATGCTTGCGTAAAACCGGTTCAATTTAGGAGAGATATTTGATATGAAATTTAAACTTTATGGTCCCACTATGAAAATATGCTTTTTTAAAACATGATAAGGAATGTCAATATAATTAGGACAATAATAAAGTCTCGTGCGTCATTTTAATTCAGATATGAAATTTCATGTTTGATTCGTTTATCTCAATCGTTAGATTACCTGGGATCTTGATCTATAAATTCTCAATCCTCTCTAAATGACAAACACATTTCCGTATCGTTTTTCTTTTTTTTTTAAGAAACAAAACATAAACCGAATTAAGATGCACATTTTCCCTTTGTAACATGATAAGATTTAATTTAGTCAAAATAAATTTGTCTCTTGTCGAAATCAGTGTTTAATAATAATCATTATTGCTTAATATTGTCATCATTTTTCATTTAAGAAAGTACATAAACACATTATTAAAGCTGACTACTGAATGATACCCTCGATACGATTATTTTAAAATAAAAAGTAATATTTGCACAAACGTTACATTTTCAATAAAAATTAAAAGAGTAAACGAAAATGTTTTATCGTACGTACAAACACACGTATCAATAAATAAATTTCTTATCACTTTAAAAAGATTACAAATGTGCAGTAAAGCAAATATTAAAAATTTAAAAATAAATTCTCAAACGAAGAAAAATAAACATTTAATTTTCAAAATGAATTTAAATGTTTTTTTTCTGAATAAAATAGGTCATTTTTTAAAGCAACACGTGAATGTTTTGATTCGAATCAACGGTCGAAGTGTTTGTGATACATATGCGAGTCCTTGTTGCTTGCTTTATAAAGAAAAAGAGAGAAAAAAAAAACGAAAAAAAAAGAAAAAAGATAGGGAACGGGGCGTTGTAACCGGCATGGCGACGGCTGTCTGGTTTCCCGCTATTTCTGGTTCCTGAACAAAGACTAGTCTTATTCTACGAAGTCCCCTTTCAATTTAAAGGGGCTGATCTGTCCTTTGTGCTCGAAATTTCTTTAGATTAAAAGCGATCACGATGTTTACATCGAAAAATAATATAATTTTATAAATTTATTGGTAGACAGCAACTCCAAATAATAAAATTAAAAATATTTTGGAAATTTCAAACAATGGAGAGATTATTTTTTGTTAAAATGTTTTCTAAAAAAAGAAAAATTTTACTCCGATTTTTTGGAATTACTTTTAAACTCCAAAAATCTATTATTATTGAATTACAGTAGTCCTTCTCTTATTCTAATTCCTCTTATTCTAACTTCTTCTCTTATTCTAATTTTTTCACTTCCTCTAATCTAATTTCATGCATACAACATAACCTAAAAAAACTCTTTTTAAAAACAAAAACATTTAACAATAAGTCGGTTCGGTTATCTGTCTAATAAATAATATTGTGTAAATTAACATTGATGTAAAAACCTCTCACAAGATCATAGAAAAGTGCAAACGTTTTTGGCGGCAAATTAGAATACGAGAAGGAGACGCCATCTTGCCTGTCTGGACAAATTAGAATAATAGAAGGGCTACTGTATGTTGGATTAGTTTATAAATAATTCGGAGCAAAATCTTTTACTTTTATTTTATTATGACCTTTGTTGAAATCAGAAAGTCTAAAAATTTTTTACTGAATTTTCATAACAAATTATTGAACTTTTATCAACAAATTACAGAAATTTTTATGAAATGGAGTATTTCTGTTATATTTTCGTCCCGGTATAGTTTCCTGCTGGTTCCTCGCTTCTCCCACTCCTCAGTCGCGTTATGTTCGTGACGTCACAGCAGGTCGTGAGGCCCCAGCCCGCAAGGTGAGGGAAAAAGAGAGCGACAGGAAAATATAACGAGACGGGACACGGCAAATATGTTAGGACGTAAATATAGCGAGCGGCAATTGTACCCGAACTCTAGTGAATTTGGAGAAAATTTACATTTTTATAAAAGTTCACTAAAAAAACAGAAAATTGTCTGATATTCCGATTTCGAAAAAGTTTTTAAGAGTTCAAAAGAAAAAACTGAAAAAGTCGAACGATATTTAAATTTGCGTTTTAAATGTATGGTTACATAAAGTCGCAGAGGATCTTATTTTTAACTTAATCAGTCGCAATTAAAAAAAGTGTGGAATTTAAATATTGACTAAATTACAAATAAATCTACAGTAAAAATAGGTCAGGACACAATGTGAAACGAATTTCACAGTAATTTCTGTTTTAATCAACGACAACTAAAAATATTTATTCGCACAGGAAGAAGAGTAGTTAACTGAACTATAAAATATTGCTTAAATGTTTATATTACTATTTTTATTACTTCGTAATTACTGACCAGTTTTACGATTTAAGATTTGTTTGTAACATAGTAACTTAAGTCTTGAATTACGTCTTATTACGTTAATGCAAAATTAATTCTGGATCAGGGTTAGTGAAATCGACGTAAATATTGCTTATTTCCTGATAAATACTAATTTTCAAATCACTAGGAAGCCTAGAAAACTGTGCAGTTTCTACTTTAAGTATTTATAACTCTGCTAATATTCTAGCTGGTGCCCACTTGTGCGTAACGGTGTCGGTAATTATAGTTTTCATGAAAATGTCCGCATTTAGCAGACGCTAAAAATTGTATGCAATAATAAACATTGGTGATTAATCCCTCATAAACCGTTATATACTTTGTTTTTAGTCTTAATTTCGGACAAAATTCGAAAAATATAAAACATTATTAAACGAATAAAAAATGTACCTGAGCCTAATATTTTAATACAGTTTAATCGTTAGTTTAAATATGAATTACATTTGACTTAAAAAAGACAAACATTAGCTGACAAATGCGTAAAAACAAGCGTCACAGAATCAACAAAGGAGATTTTGGTATTAGTCGGGCCTTAGTAGTCTTTTGTATTTCGAAATATGAAAAAATAAATCTTTGATCAAAACAGTTCCAGGTAATATTTCCAAATCTCGTAGGAAAGGAAATCTTAAAAAATATGTGATTTCGTAAGATATAAACAGGAAGCAGTAGATTATGTTGAATACAGGACATTGATAATATTTAATTATTTCGAAAATTGTTGAGCTGGTAACATTGAATTTCCAAAATTTTGATTTGGTTTTTGTTCCTTACATTGTTTATTTAAATTTATGAATGTGTGGTTTTTGAGGATTGTATTTCGAATTTCTTATGACTTTTTTTAGTTCTTTAGTTTTTTTCGTTAATAGAATCTTAGAAGGAACGATACAGCAATTTTTTGTCATGTAGGAACAAAGAAACTATAGGAATAGCGCATCTCTTGAGCCTGGGGAAAATCGATCCGATGCTAAAGGGGGGTTTGCAATTTCGACGGTCTGCGACCCCATTTATTACATAAGCGTATACCTGGGAATGTGTTGCAAAAATTCTACACGAATGTTTTTACGTAACACCTTAAACATATCGTATACGCTATTTATTTACTGTACAATGCCCTTTTCAGTTAATTAAACAATTTATAACCCGTAATTAAACGAAAAACAAAGCTTGTATTCTCATAATTTAATTAATTGCAACGGCACGTGTTTTTATCAATTTTTTCTCAGAATAGATTATATTTCATTCATTTTTATCTATTCTGATACGAAATATAAAAAATTATATGATAACTAAAATGACAAAAAGCAATTGCATAAGGTACTTAACGCGTTTTTAATTTAGTTCGACGCCCCCATTAAGGAATGTCTTATGTAAACAACTTTCCAACTCTTTAATGCGTGAACTAGTTGACTTAATTAATTCAATTTTGTTTTGTTTCATATTTTTCTATAAATTATAGCATTTTTGTTCGTTCCTTGTTACGTGAAGTAGTAACATTCTTTCCGGTATAAACAGTTTGCCATATTTGAAAATGTCTTGTATTTCACCAGTCTGCAATGACGAACAAAACAGTTTCAAGTGACTCCATTATCACGTTACCGATTACCTCATTTACCACATGGAAAATTTTTATAACATTCGACACGAAGATACTAAAAGAAAATAACGAATTTTTTGAAAATATTTATATTTGGTTATATTACAATAACGATTCTTTTCATACATTATACGAGACTAATTTATGGGATTTCGAAACCTTAATTTGTAGTTGAGACCATATTTTTGAAGCCCCGCAAAGACATCGGCTTCCTTTAATATAATTAAATTTATGGGTGTCATTTATACCGTAAACTGAAACAAGTGGCGTTTAAAATAAAAAAATAGTTTATTTCAAGAATTAAGTAATAATAGCGATAACTATATTAATTATTATTTGTATAATTTTTGCACCATGTTTGTTATTAGACGTTTATATACACGGAAAAAAATAATCCAGTGAAAATCTTTGAAATCGTTCGGATGTTGATGATTTGAGAAAAAGTAAAACTTGTCAAGAATCATTCCGGAGCTCTACAAGAATATTAACTGCAGAAGTTCAAGCAAAATTTGAAACAATTAAAAAGAATTAAAAAAAAAATTATAACTCCGACGGAGATTCGAACCCGGGTCTGCTGCACGATAATCATACACTTTAGCACGCTCGACCACTGGCGCATTCGCATTAACAATTATAAATTTTAGAATTACTGTTCCAGGATCATTCAGAAACGTTTCGCATATTTATATTTTATTGTCCGTTTAATTCTCCGTATTTTTTTAGAAATTAAAAAAAAAGGAATTCAAATAACTTTTAGCCGAAATAACTGTTATTATACGTTTACTAAAATACAATATTTCTTGTAAATATTACAATACGATTTGTAAACCCTAGCAGATATTTATCTCCGTGATGTTTAACGTAACAATTGTAACGTATATTCAAATTGAATTAACAAATTTGTTATTTTTGTATTTTGCAGATTTTGTCAGCTGTCCGTCGAATGAGCAGCACTGCCAAGCGAAATGTTCACCAGACGAGGGCATCGACCGTACAAATAGAGGAAGAAAGCGATGCTGACAGCGACAGCGACAGCGACAGCGACAGCGATAGCGAGACCACCGAAGTAAGTTGAAAGTTCAAATTATTAACACACCAGACGTAACAAAGCATTGTTGTTCGCATAAAAAATTTGAAAGTTGCATTCAAATGTTTCAATTAAGCAATATGTCCTCGAAAAGAGACGGATTGAAATTTCGTCCCACGAGAACGATTCTTGTCAATATTTGCATACCAATGCACAATCTCTTCTCATGAATGGAAATTTTCTCTCGTTTTATATTTTCCAAGGCTGTTTGACATTAGTTTTTGATAAAAAAATATTTTTACACGAAATATTTGACGTTGATGCACAAAAACTTGGGGATTTTATATTAAATTTTTTTCTATCTGTCTGGGCGACTGAAAAAGACACTTAATGTCAACTGATAACTTGTAGAAAAACTGGATTTTGTATGTAAAAAATGTATTTTTGCGTGAAATATTTAATTCCGTTAAATGTATATTTATACTTTTTTATAAGCGTGTATTAAAAAGAATTCTGGAATTTTGCAGTCGGATATCATAATAACGAATGAAAAAATGTTCTCGAAACTTCGACAATTCTTGCGGAGGCGAAAAGCTAGAATCGACGATTCGCCTCCTAGCGGATTGATTTGAAACTAACCTTTTTAACCGATCTTTAAGGAATCGTGTAAACATTTATACACTGTGAATAACATTTTCAAGTTATTATACATTTGTTATTTTATGATTAAATTTGAAATGATTCGAGAGAATTACGAATGTATTTACATAGATTCGTATCAATACATGCAGAATTGATGTACACAACAGTTGCTACAAAACGTTGAATTTTATTTGCATATAGACTGCATTTATGAATGAATTTTGTTTTATTCACGAGCAATTACAATCTTGTTCTTCCTGTTGCATCGGCCATATTTGCATCTGAACGCATTTGTATTTTTAATACATTTACTGATGGATTTTTTAGTTTATTGTGTCATATAAATAGCTTCATACCTGGAAAAGTTGTTTTTATAGATAAATCAAAAATTGAGGAGCAAACAGGTTTCGATTGATTTGATCGTAGATAAATATGAATATAATAAAAGTCGCCTTGGCTTTAACAAAATAAACTACGACATTTATCATAAGAAGTTCTTAAGAAAATTATCGAGCCATTTGAAACGCATAAGTTGTTTACTTCCTTTTCCCGACACGGGCATATAACGAAGAGCCTTGTGCAACGTGTGTGAATATGGGAGAGACCTTCGTTTAAAAAAAAAAAAAGAAAAAACAGTTTCTCGAATCCCTTTCTCTTTTCCGGTGGTT
Source organism: Trichopria drosophilae (assembly GCA_030407085.1). NCBI lineage: Eukaryota > Metazoa > Arthropoda > Insecta > Hymenoptera > Diapriidae > Trichopria > Trichopria drosophilae. Next base: position 106,378,629 of record CM059585.1, on the reverse strand, counting down.
GATGTTGTATCAGACTTTTACACACGACTCCAATAAAGCGGCATACGCGCAGACGTAATGCAGCTACGCATTGCTACAGAAATAATAAGCGTGAACTTAATTTTTTTTAAGCGGCAGGGATGAGGATGAGCATAATACAAGAGGGTCATCTGAATGTATAATAAATGTCGCCCGCATCCCACGCACTTTTTTTTTTTTCTCCATCATACGACATTTTACCATTATCGAAGGTTATCGCACGCGAGCGACTGCTTGCTTTCAGGCCTTAACCCAAATCGAACGTTACAGCGACGACGGCGTTTTATTTTTCCATGCATAAATTTTAAATTATAATGACAATTGAACTTTTCCGTAAATAACCCGACGGTGAGTTGTGTAACGAATTTTTTAGATATTTGACCAAGCTGTAATAAAATGAATGATCGCTCATTTTTTGTTTATTTTAAAAGAGTAACAATTTTTATTATTACTTCTTCATTTGACAAGAAAATTAAATTTGAAAAGTTCCTTCATTTCGATTGATTTTTTAGTACTGAAAAATAATTAGTCGACCGCAAAAAGCAATCAGAAAGAATTTCTTTACTCGTTTTTTAAAAATCACTCGATTTATTCTTTAAGAAAAATATTGCAAAAGCGTCATTAAAAAAAAGAACTGTAAACAATTTAGGGGAGAATTGGTGCTGCAGGTTTTAATTATTGTATGCAATTTTTCATCGGATCATCAAATTTTGATGATCAAGCTACCATTGTAGAGATAATATCTATACCTAACTTTTTGATCTTTCAAGTAAAACACAGGTCAACATGGTTTTGTTGTTGGGAAGCTGTGGGTCATTTTCGACGTAATTTTATGCGTAGAATCCGAATCCGAAGTCAGAAGTGGCCCATCGCGTCAGGATTTTGAGATATTTGAGGTTATGTACTCGAAAAAAACGCGTTTTTTTGCTATTTTTGAGGTTACAGATGATACAACATTTTTAGGAGCTTTTCCTTTCGTTGGATCATATGGTACTCTCTTTTTCTTTAATATGTGAGGCGCAGAATTCCATTACGACTTTTCTTCGTCAAGATACGCCATTTTGAAATTATGATAAACAATGCCTTTGGAGAACATCCCAATAAACCAAAAAGTATACGGAATCGATATTTTGCATTCTGTTTTTTTCTAGTGGCGTGTTGATTATCCGAGATTCTTATTCGAATTCGTACTATTTTATACGACTTGTAATTCCAGAATTTAATTCATTCGATCTTCTACTATTTAACGCATTACAAAAATTGATTTGTAGCGACTTATAATAGCTTTAAATTCTGTCAATTTAATCGAAGAATTGATTATATCGTTTTTCGTATTTCATATTTCTCAAAGAAATGTTCTGTTTTAGAGTTTTGAGTTCAAATCGTTCGATAAACCAAGGTAATCGTTTCTTTGAGGTTATGTGCGTTTGCGTGTCGCGTATAATTCGTCCTGTTAAGTCCGCTACGCGCGACTCCACCGGCGAAAAAAGAAACTACTGAGATGGGGATATGTGACACTATTTATATGGGGAAACGGGCTTATTTTGCGAATAGCTTTTCCAAATGCCTTTTTCAGCAAACTGATATTTCCAAATTACTTTTAGTCTTTGAAATGCCGTATGATGAAACAGTAATATCAACCGAAAAATGTCTGTTTGTAAAGCTATTCGCAAAATAAGCCCGTTTTCCCATATGATTAGTGTCACATACCCCCATCTCAGTAGTTAATTTTGTCGCCGGTGGGGTCGCCACCCACAGAACTTAACATGGCGAATATCGCGTATACACTCGCATTCGTAACTGATGGAAAGAGCGGGAAAGAAACAGACTTATTACGTACTAAATCGTACACAGATTTTTCGTATACTTTTTGGTTTGTTGGGATACAAGGTCAAATTCAATGTCATGAAATCTATATAAATATAAACAACTATATAAAATACGGATATTTATAACTAAAAACACGTTTCAATATTGTTACTGTATTTTTTTATAACTTTTTTTATACTTTATTGTTTAATTTAGCCATTTTTAATCCGCCTTTTTTAATTACAAAATTTTAATATCTTGATTTCAAATTCGTATTTAGCAACACCAAATATCACCAGTTCAAAATTTCAAATGAAGATACCAGTAAAAAATATTTTTCTCAAAGTATTAATTAAATTACTTACATTTTACATTTAATTAAATGCATATGCTGTAAATGATCGAATAAAGTCTCATTTTGAAGGGTAAAGGTAGTACTAAAAGATGCAAATAGTGCAGAAGATAAACAAAAATTGTTGCGTTCTGTACGTAACCTCAAACATAGCAAAATAACGCGTTTTTCGAGTACATAACCTCAAATATCTCAAAATCCTGCCCTGATGGACCAATTCTGACTTCTGGTCGGATTCTATACGCACAAAATTACGTCGGAAACGACCCACAGCTTCCCAACAACATTTAAGACTTTCTTTTTTGAAGATCTGTGCAATTATTCCATGCAAAAGAGAAGCGCAGTCGATTTTTTAAAGAAGGCGAATTAAAAAATTGTCTCCTGTTATGCAGTATTTAAAAAAATCCACTAAAACTGTAAAAATATTGAGTGAAATCACTTACCAGTAATGAAGAAATATATAACAAACAAAAAGTAATTATACTTTGGTAAATAATGAAAAGTATTACGTTATCAAAACCACATATTTAGCCTATTTTGTATTTGAAATTTATTTATCTCTTTACTTCACATAGTTCAGTGATTTTGTTTAATTTGACCTATGAATTGCTTCGCTGCAACAATAATAAACAGGTTCATTTTGAAAAAAAAGCTTTTCAAAGCAATACAAATTCAGTGATTTTTGTAAGAAACAATCGCAAAAGAATGTTGAATAATGTAATATGAGAAGCGAAACTGATATTTTATGAGATTCTGTTCTCTCAGCAAAAAATTCACTTACTCATTGAAATACAAACTTGAATGTTGTAACGAAGGAAATATCCCAGAAAAATACTTAAAAAAATCTTTTAGTATTTTCATTTCAATTAACTTCATTGAAACAAGTAATTTACTGTCAAAATAATAACAAAGTAAATATTAAATTATATAAAATCGTGTGTTTGAATAACTCGTGTATTACATTTAGTTTGCGACATAGTATGCGAACATCAAAGATAAGATAAGTTTTTATTTTTGTCGCCTTGAATCTTAAAATACTTTACTGCTGTAGTAAAATGTATTTATTTAATTGTTTCGATGGCTATAAGTCTATACATGAAAATGTTATACTAAACATATGTGCAAATCCATGAAAGTTTTGACTTTTGCTACTAACATTTGTTTTTTAAATTCGAAACGCATCGTTGTTCTTAAGCATACGTAGTTAAGTATCCTTTTGGAGTAATAATTCGGACTCGTTACTCAGTTTCACAAAATGCCCTTAAGATGAGGTCTTAATATTGTCTCTTTTGCCTTTCTGGCTGTAAAATGAGTGTCAGTAATTTGATTTTGATGAAACATGGTACTTGAGGGTTTTTGAGGTCAGTGATCATAAATTCAACGTCAAAATTTATAATTTCAAAAATATTCTGACATGTCCAAGTGAAAAAAAAAATTATATATAGAAATAGGGATCTATATATATGGAAAAAGATAGAGAAAGATCGAAAAAGATTGAGAAAGAATAAAAATCTAATGTCACTCAAGAGATTACATTTTTTTTTAACATTGTTAACATAATGACATTTTTTAGAATGAAAATATTTATACAGCATGTGTTCGTTGTGATAATTCAAGTTAAAATATAGTGACACCATTGAAATTAAGGTGGAATCATAGATGTGTCATACCAAAAAGTTCAATTTTTAAAACAGTTACGGTTTTGGAGTACAGGTGCTCCTCTGTTAATATTAGAGGTACATTGATGAATAATAGCTGAAATTATTTGTTAATGAATTAAGTATCTATTGTGTAGTTCATACTCATGATAGCCCTTGTGAAAAAATATTGCTGAAAAAATAATGAAATATGCTGAAACGATGAATTAAGCGAAATTTTGCTGAAATTCAATCTGAATTAATATCGAAATTGGGACTCCATTTCAGCATGTAAGTTTAGATATTTTTAGACTAATTCAGAATAAGTTTCAGTAAAATGTTATTGAAAATTGCTGAAATTACATTGACTTGTTAAAACCATACTGAAAAGTTAATGAAAGAACCTACATTTTACTGAGATAGATAGAAGCTACAATACAAATTTAGAGCCTCTTTTTTTTGTAACTTTCAGGTATTTTCAGAAAATTTTAACAAATCGTTTTACGCACAAATACTGAAAGTTACTGAATTTTTCTAAATGTCTCTAAAAATATTCTATAACAATTAATAATTTGTTATTACATTTTTTCAGATAATTTCATGTATTTTTAGCATTGTTCAGAAACTTTGTATAATGTTGTTAGGAAATGATTAATAATTACAAATTTATCCCTCATATGTTTCCAAAAAACTGTTAATAATACAGTTTTCATATTCGAAATTGGAACTTGTATAAAATAATACTCAGGTATTTATACAGAATAAAATAATACAGCAATACGTACCTTGCTGAAATGAACTCGATATTTATCGAAATTTAACTAAATAACAATGTGAAGTATTTCTTTAGAAAATATTAAGATTGTATTAAATTTCGTGAATGCCCTTAAATTAATATGAAAATTGGTGTTGTAGAAGGTTTTTAGTCTCAGTCAATTTTAACCAAATTTATTAACTTTATTGAAAGACATTCGTAATTCTTTGTATGAAAATTGTATGAAGAATTCGGATGAATTTCTTAATAATTGTTCCAGATAACATTTTATTAGAATTTACAGAAATATTAGTAAAATTTAAGAAATGTACAAAATTATATTAAAATCAACTAAGTTCCTGAATATTCTAAAATACAATTTCGATATTAATTTAGCGAAATTCAGACAAATTCAGTACAATTTCAGAATTTTTAAATGAAATAACTCAGAATAATACTTAGTAAAATTTAGATAAATATTGAGTTTATTTCAGCAATGTCACTACATTTTGTCAAATGACATTATCCTGAAAATAATAGTTCCAATGTCAACACTAAATCAGTATTATTAAGAGATTTTCAGTATTTTTCAATAAAAGATACATTAAAATTTTCAGTAGAATTCAGGAAAATATCAGCTTATTTCAGAAAACTTACTACATTTTGATAAAATACGCTGAAATTTCTTAACGTTTCTAGTGCAGTGATTTTGATAGTAATTGAGTGTAATTCAGGAAAATACAGAAAAATTTTAGTGTTTTTCAGAGAAATATTTTAGTAACATTTAGATAAATATTTCAGTAGAATTCAGATAAATATTCCGTATATTTCAGCAATATTACTACAATTTGCTGAAAGTCTCTGAAATATCCTGAATATACTAGTCCCAATTTCGATATTAAACCAGTATTTTTTAGAGATTTTCGGGAACACATTTTCAGTACTTTTCAGCAATATTTTTCCACAAGGGAGCTCTTCCACTACCCTTTTTTATATTGTTAAGAATGCCATAAACTGCAATTTTCGAAAAACTAACTTTTTTTTTCCGTAACTTTCTGACACACCTCTAGCATGTGGATATTTTACTAAATAAACTTATCAGCAAGAAATGATACATAAAATTTAATCAATACTTTGCACTACACAAATGTGATACTGATAAGAATACAAAAATTCATGAGATTATCAACTGCGATTTTGGCGGTTTTTCACTTTTAAATGTGTAATGCAAAAATGTGCATTATATGAACTAATACTGGCATTCAGAACTTCATCTTAAAGAACTAGTATGATAAAAATAAACTTAAAAGCAAAATAATGTAAATGAATTTTATATACACAAATACAATTTTCATTTTAATTAAACGCGGATCAAATTTTATGTTTCAAGTTCGAAAAATTAGTATCGTGTTTGTAAAATTTATTTAAGAATTTGATCTTTTATATAAAAATTAGATCCAAAGTATTTATGAGCAACATAAAGCAATCATAATGTAAATGAAAATCGAAACTAATCGAAGTATAACAAACTTTGTTTTTTCTTCTTATCTCACTCTTTCTTACGTGAAAAACTTTCCTAATTTGATTTTTCTTCTAAATAATGCCAGTCCTTGTGGGAAAATATTGCTGAAAAGTACTGAAAATGTGTTCCTGAAAAATCTCTAAAAAATACTGATTTAATATCGAAATTGGGACTGGTATATTCAGGATATTTCAGAGACTTTCAGCAAATTGTAGTAACATTGTTGAAATATACTGAATATTTATCTGAATTTTACTGAAATATTTCTCAGAAAAATACTAAAATTCTTCTGAATTTTCCTTAATTACACTCAATTACTATAAAAATCACTGCATTACAAACGTTAGGAAATTTCAGCGTATTTTATCAAAATGTAGTATTCTGATATAAGCTGATATTTTCCTGAATTCTACTGAAAATTCTAATGTATCTTTTATTGAAAAATACTGAAAATCTCTTAATAATAGTGATTTAGTATTGACATTGGAACTATTATTTTCAGGATAATGTCATTCGATAAAATGTAGTGACACTGCCGAATAAACTCAATATTTATCTAAATTTTACTAAGTATTATTCTGAGTTATTTCATTTAAAAATTCTGGAATTGTACTGAATTTGTCTGAATTCCGCTAAATTAATATCGAAATTGGTATTTTAGAACATTCAGGAACTTAGTCGATTTTAATATAATATTTTGTACATTTCTTAAATTTTACTAATATTTCTGTAAATTCTAATGAAATGTTATCTGGAACAATTATTAAGAAATTGATCAGAATTCTTCATACAAAGAATTATGAATGTCTTTCAATAAAGTTAATAAATTTGGTTAAAATTGACTGAGACTTTAAAAACCTTCTATAAAACTAATTTTCATATTGATTCAATGGCATTCAGGAAACTTAATACAATCTTTATATTTTCTAGAGAAATACTTCACATTGTTATTCAGTTAAATTTCGATAAATATCGAGTTCATTTCAGCAAGGTACATATTGCTGTATTATTTTACTCTGTATAAATACCAGAATATTATTTTATACAAGTTCCAATTTCGAACATGAAATCTGTATTATTAACAGTTTTTTGGAAACATATGAGGGATAAATTTGTAATTATTAATCATTTCCTAACAACATTATACAAAGTTTCTGAACAATGCTAAAAATACATGAAATTATCTGAAAAAATGTAATAACAAATTATTAATTGTTATAGAATATTTTTAGAGACATTTAGAAAAATTCAGTAACTTTCAGTATTTGTGCGTAAAACGATTTGTTAAAATTTTCTAAAAATACCTGAAAGTTACAAAAAAAAGAGGCTCTAAATTTGTATTGTAGCTTCTATCTATTTCAGTGAAATGTAGGTTCTTTCATTAACTTTTCAGTATGTTTCTAACATGTCAATGTAATTTCAGCAATTTTCAATAACATTTTACTGAAACTTATTCTGAATTGATCTAAAAATATCTAAACTTACATGTTGAAATGGAGTCCCAATTTCGATATTAATTCAGATTGAATTTCAGCAAAATTTCGCTTAATTGATCGTTTCATCAAATTTCATTATTTTTTCAGCAATATTTTTCCACAAGGGAGATTGACTAGTTATTAAATAAAACAATTAATAGATGTTTCGGCTACGAGTTTTAGTCCTCATCAGAACTTTTAATTTCTAAAAAAATCATGTATTTTTTCTATCAACTTTTCAGTTTTTTTTTACTAAAATAATAAAAATCCAAGAAAAACATGTTTGTTTTAGCTTACCTTTATCTTTACAGAGCTCCTGAATTTAAGCATAACTTTTGTACCACAAGAGTTGAAAGTTTCATGGATTTGCCCATATAAGATGCAAATAAAATATAAAAATAATAAAACAGTCATAAATGACAGTTAATATTATTCTTGTTAATTAATATTACTTAATATATCATCAGTGTACATCTTTGTACAACACGTTTAAGTCTTAGGACCGTTTTGAATCTAAATTTTAATTTATTGTGTTCTTCGAAACGATTCTTGAGTTATAGTCATCTGCCATGTTTGAAATAAGCAAAGTTTCTATATTTAATTTGATTAATAACTAATCTGTGTATTAAAATCATGAAAAGCCTTGTGAAACACTAACATAGTTTTTGTTGTCATTTTGAAGAATTTTTAAAATTTAACCCAAACTTATAAAAATTGTTTGATTATTGTTTCAGCAATCGCAGTTTTGGAGGAGGAAAATGCGTACATTGCATAGCCATCTTGACATCAATAAAGACGGCGTAATAAGTCACGACGATTTTATGCTGATGGGCGAGCGTTTCGCGAATCTGGGACACTTGTCACCAGCCGAGAAAGTCGAATTCCAAAAAGTACTTAATGTAAGTCTACCGCATACACAATTTTCATTTTAATTAACCTTTAGACTGCCATATCAGTGATTGATCATATACACAAAGTGTAGATCATGAGGTGCGTCAATATATTGATTCTCCGGCAGGGAACGAAACTGCTAAAAATTTCAAATTTTTAAAAAATGTATTTTTAATAGTAGAAAACGCTTCTTTCTTTATGAGAACATTATATAAGTTAAATTTGTAGATTTAATTAAATATTTAAAGCATTTTGAAGGGTTGATAGTCAAATTTTAAGGGTTGTTTTAAAGACATTTCATCCCTTTAGACATAAGATTCAAATTTTATTTATTTTATAGTGCAGATACACTTTTCCGGAGTATTTTTCGACGTTGAATCCAAATCTAATGACGAAAATACAATAAATTCAAAAACAACCCCTGAAATAATTACAAATAAAGAACCACCCCATCAAATATGGTATTCAAGTTTTATTTATTTTGTAGTGTAAGTACACATTTTCGGGGTACTTTTCGGCGCTGAATTTAAATTTAATGTCAAAATTACAATAAAACCTAAAACAACCCTTATAATGCGATAAAAAAAAAAAAACCCCTTTAGATACGGTATTCAATTTTTATTGATTTTGGAGTTCAAATACACATTTCAGGGGTATTTTTTGGCGCTGAATCCAAATTTTTTTATCTCAATTACAATAAATCCTACGACAACCCTTATAATGGGGTAAACATAAAATTTAATTATAGTCTGAAGGAAAGAAAATAATGACCACTTGCACAATGTAGAAAATACAGATTTAATGGATTTGTGGTAGGTAAAAAGGGGTGTGGAGGGGTAAATTTATCTTAAATGACTTTAATAAGTAAAAATAATAAATTCATATATATTTTAGTCTAAAAATAAACATTAAACAAGTTTTTATGATGCGTCAAAATATTGAGATTTTCCGGCAGTCTAAAGATCAAACATGGATTAAATTTAAAGTTTTAAGTTCGATAAATTAGTATCGTGTTTGTAAAATTTATTTAATTTGATCATTTATATAAAAATTAGATTCAAAGTATTTATGAGCAACATTTTTAATGTTTCAGGAAATGTGGGAGGAGCAGTGGGGTGATAACAGCCCTTACAATCTCATTGGCGTGGAGCAATATCTCGAAGAAATGTCACACGTTCTCGACGACGACTCGCTGAAACGAAAGTGCCACAATTTCTTGCCATACTTATTCAAAGTAAGTTGAGCAACATTTATTTCCTTACATATTAAAAGCTCATTCGTTACAAATAATTGAAGACAGTGGTTCTCCCCATATTTTAACCATTCGAGTCGAGAAAGATGACTGCTTCTTCCCTTAATTTAACGGTTCTCCTCATCCCCACGACTGGCAGTATCAGAGAATATAAACAGAGCGATGACATATACAGTAGTCCTTCCCTTATTTTAACTTTTTTCCGTCTACTATTTTAATTTTTTCTCCTCGTGAGTTCCCCCACCATTCGTCATGCGCTTGTAGCGGCAGTCCACATTTGTATACATACAGTAGGACCTCTCTTATTCTAATTAGTAAAGTTTTTTCAAGATGGCGCCGACCTCTCTTATTCTAATTTTCCCCTTATCCCCATTTACTTTGCTTGCGAGCTTGTGATTCGTGGACAATATTTTTCGTTGACTTTTCGTGTGATAGTGGGAGAAGGCTGGTGGGGGAACGGTTAAAATAAGAGAGGTCCTACTGTACATGTGTTCAAAAGAGTGCGGACTGCTGTTTGCGCTTACAGGTAATATTCTCTCATACTGCCAGTCGTGGGGATGAGGGGAAACGTTAAATTAACGGAAGAAGCCGCCATTTTCCTTGACTCGAAAAGTTAAAATATAGGGAGGACCACTGTAGTGGCGTCCTTCTTCACCTGTAAGCGCAAGCGCAAACAGCAGTCCGCACATTTAAAAGAGTGCGCATGACGAATGGTGGGGGAACTCACGAGGGGAAAGAGTTAAAATAAGGGGAGGACTACTGTACAGTGGCCCTCCCATTATTTTAACTTTTCGAGTCAAGGAAGATGGCGGCTTCTTCGTTTTGAACACTTTGAAATGGCGAATGGTGGGGGAACTCACGAGGGGAAGAAGTTAAAATAATGGACGCCGTTAAAATAAGGGGAGGGCCACTTTATATCGTTTTGAAATTTTTATTTCTGAATCTAACGAAAACTTAAAAATTTGTAATTCTTTGTAATTTTTTCTAAATTTTCTTTTGTATGTAACACAAAATTATTAAAATAAAAAAATACTCAAAATTTTCATTATTCTAATTTCAGGCTGTTGACCGAGATCGCAGTGGAGAAATTTCCGTAGAGGAATTCAAAATCTTCTTCCAGTGTCTGGGTCTCCACAATGATGTAAGTGTAAAATTTTGTTGAATAATGTTGAAATAATTTGACAAATGGTGAACGATTACTAATAAAATTGGGTTATTTTTGTGCAGCACGCAGTGGTGACATTCAGCAACATCGATATAAACGAAGATGGCAAGATAAGCTTAACCGAATTCGTAGAGCTTGGACGTGACTTCTTCCTGTCCAACGACCACAAACGACCAAGCAAGCACTTCTGGGGTCCACTAGTCGATTAAATACAAAGTGAACCGTTCACTTTACTTTGTAAATTATGTGATACACATCAATCATCATCATGCGTTTTTTATACTCATTACCTCATCCTATTTCAATAAGTTTAAAAATTCTTAGCGATTAAGAAAAAGTAGTAGTTAAGTTCCTCGATTTAATGTAGAGATTTTTTTATATTTGGGAACGTATTATAAAACACAAAATACTTGAAAAATTTTACAGTTTATTTTCTCCCTCATTCACTGTTCATCAACACTTTTAACATTCGGCCAATTAAGCTGTAAAAAAGACGACGTAAAATAAAAAAAAGAACAGTCTTTCACCGATGCTAGCATCAAATGTAGAAAATTTGTTACAACTTCGTTATCGGCTAATTGCACATCCACTCGACGACTAATAATCGAATTATTACAGTTCTCGAGTGCCGATCTGTATATTTACAACATACGTCAGGCTGCAAGAAAGTCACAAACATGAAAATCTTGTACCATACACTTCATGCAGCTTTTATCGATTCACAAATAAAGTGTTCACTTTACAATAAGAATTTTGGTTTCTTTTTTTTCGTCTTCCCATGATGGCGGAGAGTTTCCAATTTCACTTCGAAGTGAATTTCGTCTTGCGCAGAGAAAATCCTTCGCCTTTGAATGCTTGAAATTCTTCACGATCCTTCTTCTGTGGAAATGAATTAGGTTAGTTTTTACGATTAAGTAAAAAATAGAAATTTTATTTATTATTTATTTACCTCTTTATTATTTACTGGTTTCATATTCCTCAAGAATCTGAGGGTTCCGACCTTATAATCGTAATCTGGAATCCCTCGAACGTAAGTTGGTTTATCGATCGGTTCTTCGGATATCAACGAATCTTTCTTCTTTTTGCCATCCAAGCGATTACCTTGACCTTTGAAAGCGATGAAACCAGCGGGCATCGGCATCAATTCAACGGGATCTACAGCAGTTTCTTCCTTTTCTGCAGGTTTCTGCGGTTCTTTGTACCCGACCGGCGGGGCAAATTCAACATTCATGTCGCATTCGATTATTGTGACAGCGTTACCAGGTTTCGTCTCTAGTACGCACATTTCATATATTCTTTCGTTATACTTAATAGCTATCATATCACCGGTTGTTAAACAAGCGAAACTTCTTAATCCATTTTCGAGAACGGCTTTAGGATTAGTGATATCGAGAAAGTCTTCCGTCTGCGGTTGAAAACGTGCGTATGTGGCTATAGGAAGGGACACGCATTCGATATTTAAAAGTTCACCTTCTTCTAGGAGTAAATTGTGCATCATCTGTGAAAAATTATAAATTTGTATTAATGTATGTTCGGTTTCTTTGACCGTAGATTAAAATATTGTAATTTATGTCAGTCAGTTTAACCCATTAACGTCAAGTAGGACATTTTTTTCGCTTAAATTTCACTAAAGAATTTTATAAAGTTCAAATAAATTGAAAGGTACATGTCTTATTATTTTCGAGGTTGCTCTTTTCAGTGCTGTTGTAAAAATTGAGCTATCTTAATTAGAAAATTAAATATGGCGATTTAAATGTCAAAATAACGCGAAAAATCGATTCGCAACAAATGCATCAGCCCCGCAGTGAGATCACGAATAATTGATCATATGAGGAATTTGTATTTTCACCGAAATTCATTCTTTGCTTAAATTTCAACCTTCTCGAATGGCTTTATAAGCGTGAAATAAAAATTCCCACTCTGATGAACTATTGAAAAGTTTGTCGGATCACGGTAAAAATATATTTATTTATTTATTTATTTATTTATAAATTCACCATAGGCATTTATATGCCTATTACATAAAATTTTACATGAAAAATTTGTATACATAGATGAACAATACTGTTGCTAATAATAATTGACCATGGCGGTAACACAAAAAGCGGAAGTTTTAAGAAATTCTTAAAAAATATATGTTAGCTCATTAATGTAAACCTTAAAAGAATGGAATGGATGAATCGATTGCGATTCAGTAGAAAGTCCATTCCACTCCCTTCGAAGTCTTGTTGTTACAGCAAAGAATCCATAGTTAGATCGATTTGTGGTTTCAAGGAGAGGGTGGTGGAATCTGAGTTGGTGTTGAAGAGATCGATAAGTAAATAAATTTAATAGTTCAGGAGAAGAGAATAGTCTATGAATTACTTTGTAAACAGTGTAAATATCGATTGCGTGATGAATGGATTTAATGGTTGGAAGGTTGTCTAATATAAACAATTTTTTATAAACAATAGACCATGCCTTTGTTTAAAATAAAAACTTCTCGAATGGCTTTAAAAGTGTGATATAAAAATTCCTACTCTGATGAACTATTGAAAAGTTTGTCGGATCATGGTAAAAATATAAACAAAAAAAACGACTTTAAGTCGACTCAAACTTCAGGCACATCAAACCTATGAGTAGATTTAATCATGACTTTGGTGAATGTTCGAGATATTTTGGGTTACCTACAATAAAATCTCTCCATACCATTAATGATTTAACGTTTATATTTAGCATTTTACTGAGCCGTATTAAATTATCGTCCATTGCTTGAAAGAAGTTATAAGAATAATGCGCATTTTCATTCAACTCTACCTTCGTCTTATTAGATTATGGAATACTATTAGTTGTGATCTGAACACTTCTGATTCGTTTGCTGGGTTTGTTATCAGTTGTAGACAATCCAAACTTCGATTCTATGATCCTTGATCTTTTGAATCTTAAATCTAGTCTTTACCAATGATTAGTATTATAATATTATTGTGTAAGTTCTTTAACACAACGTTTCTTTACATTATTTAGTTTTGTAAGTTTATTCATTAAGTTTTTCTATTAAAATTCTTCGATTCCTTTATGCGACAATATTTTGTTTTCATTGTATAACGGCAATAATGCCCGTGTAAAATAAATAAATAAATAAATAAATACCGACATAAATTACATTATAAATTTGTATTAATCCTATTCGTCCCAAAAGTCTGGAATTTGGACAGAACTTTCAACGCTGTATCTTTTCACGGTGAGTCTGAACCACTTTGTGTCATGCATATGGAATTTCTAGCTAGAATTGATAATATGCAATCATACAAATGTAACATGACTAAAATTAAAATATTTTAACGGGCCCTTTCCAAAAAAATCGTAATAAAAAAATATAGAATGTTGAAATTTTATTATTAAATATTCCAGACTTTTGGGACGAAAAGGGTTAAGTTGCGAATATGCGACTGATATGTGATGTATTTCTATTTACTTACCCAATATGGAAGATAAACTTTCCCTTCGTCTGCTACAAACTCGAGAACACCACTGTGTGTGATTCTGTTAGTCTTTTTGTTCGTTAATTTGAATAGCATAGGATAAACTATATTCAGTCTTGTGAGAGTGTCAAGTGCTGACGGTGGCATTATAACTGGAAAAAAGGAAACAATTTATTATTGTTATTCTTTCGTCAACAATTTCAATGTTGAGAAAAGTAGCGTTATAAACATAATTCTCAACATATAGAGGAGAATAAGACAATCAAATTTTCTTTGCCGCTTTTAAAATAATTTAATGTTTCTCGGTGTGACGGCACACTCTTTAATGAAATAGATTTTGTTGATTATTTAATGTGGGGTTTTCTATTTACCTTTTCTCAATAATATAATACATTTTTCTGGCCATATATGCTCTGTTATTATTTATTTTTATTTATTATAAAACAAACGGGCAAAATTGCCCTTAGAAGAAATTACATAGCATGTGGAGGATCACTTCACCATATAACATAAATAAACAAGTTACAATTAATTAACATATTTCAGAAATAATTCACGACATTTAGTATAAAATAAAGAGAAGTTATTAGTTTCGATAGCATAATGAGAAATTCCGTTCCATTGTCTAGTCAGTCTAGGAATCAGCGAATTGAAATAAAAATTTGATTTCGAGGTTTTTTATAAAAGAGGTCTATAAAGTCTATAAAATCGATGTGCATAAAATGCGCCACGAAATACAAAGGAATTTTTCAATTCTGTAATCGAAAATCTATCGTGCAGTATATTTCTAATAAGCGAAATATCATTGAGTTCGTGAGTTGATTTTATGGTGTATATATTAAATAGCACCGAGTGAGACAGATAACTACGCGAATAAAATGACATTGGATTATTAGTTTTAGATGACAAATATCTGATTAATTTCCGTTGTGTTCGTTCCAGTAAGTTGATGTTACAGAGAGTAGATGGAGTCCAGACAGAGGATGCATAAGTTAATTGTGATAAGACAAGAGACTTATAGAGTGTAATAATTGCTTTAGTGTCTTTGAATGACTTAGTGGAACGAATTAGAAATCCCAGTGTTCTATAAGACTTATTAGCAACATATTTGACATGTTCGTTAAAGGACAGATGTGGGTCAAAGAATACCCCCAGATCTTTCATAATAAATGTTTGTTCTAAATCTGAATTAAGCAATGAATACTGGAAATTCAAACAACCTTCGTGTTTAGAAAAACGCATAATTTTAGTTTTATAAGGATTAATGAATAAATTATTGTCTGTACACCACACAGAAATACTATTATGATCAGCCTGTAAACACAAAGCATCGAGTGGAGTTTTCACTACACGATAGATCTTCATATCTGCATACAATAAAACTTTTGAATTTGAAATGCAATTTACAATATCATTAATAAAAATATTAAATAATAGAGGACCTAAATGAGATCCCTAAGGAACTCCTGACATCACTGAGAATGGAAGCGAATAATTTCCCTTAATACAGACAATTTGTGACCGCTTACGTAGGTAGGAGTCAAACCAACGAAGAAGGGAGCCACCTATACCAACATTACGTAACTTTGCAACTAAAATGTCATAGTTTACTGAATCAAAGGCTTTTGAAAAGCTTTCGAAATTATAGAACATAAACGCGTTCGTTCGCATTTGAACAATGCAATGTTTACATATTAATGTTTACGTTCTTTTTCTACATTTAATAAATGTGCCGTCACACCAAGAAACATTAAATTATATTAAAGTAGCGTTAGTTACAGCCTAGAAGCTAATGGAATTTTAAGCGACTGATTTTCTTACGCCTGAAACAGTCTGTCCGCAAGACATAGAACAGAATTTTTGTAACTTAAAAAATATCATTGATATATAATAAGAAAAATGTATAAAAGACGAGATATCATTAATAATCAAATTTATTAACTCTTTCCTTATACTGCCGTACTGAATGGAAAAGCTACAACTGCATTTTTTTTCGAATTTGAGATTTTCTACCTGCATACTAAATAAACTTAGTTCTTTAATTTTGTACGATTAAATTTTAACAATGCTACATGAGTTGTGTCTTTACCATTGAATATTCAACCGCTTATATAGAAAATGTTAGTTCGTAAAAACTATAACATATATCTAGAATAAAAATATTTTCTGATGAGGACTGCATCAAAACAGTCGAAACGTAAATAAGGAATTTTCAATACCATCCTTGTCCATACTCTGGTTTTAAAAAACACAAAAAAGGAAATTTTCACTTATGAAAGTAACGGAGAAGAATTAAAGAATTTTTATTCATTGATTAATGCTATATATATACATCATAAAATGCAATTACATATTTCATGATCTGTCAAAAATAATATTCAAACTAAGACAAACATGGTAACTACATAGGCCATACTTTTTATTGTTGATAAAAATCGTTATTTGGAGGTACTTTTACACGTAACACTTCTTTATTAACATTTTGTGACTGCATAATGTTTTAAAAGTAAATTGGGAAAGTGCGGGGTCCCGCGTGCGCCCAACCGCTATTCGTCCCTGGCTCGCGGACTTTACTCTGCTAGATTAGACTGGTAGCTTCAGCGTCATGAACATAGTCGTACAAATTATTAGAAGTTACGCCTTTTTAAATCGTTTTTATCTGCATTTTCAAATGACTTACGGTTTTTGAAAGACACTACCAGTTTCATCTACAAACGATTTAATAACATCCAATGATGATTGATAATACCAATTTTGAATGCATTTTATTGTTTGTTCGTGCAGTTTCATTGTACGTATTTTGTAATAGAACTGAATAAATATTAGATATTTTGTAAATTATTAATTTCAAGAACTGTAATTATTTATTAAAAGGAGAACTCTGCCACATTTACGAAACAATTTCGTAACATTACACCAATTGATGCCTTCAAATCCCATTTATTTCGTCATCTTTTTTCCTGTGATTTCCTACCACAAGCCAAAAATCAATAGTATATTTCTCAACGAGGGAGGTAAAATAAAGAATGTCTCAGACTGCGTGTAATTTTTACCCAAGGTGAAGCCGAGGGTGAAAAACATGTAGTCTGAGGCATTCTTTATTACTTCCCGAGGGAAGTATACGATTTTTCTTCATGACAGGGAGGAAAAGAAGTAACTTTCCTCCCGCAAGCGGGAAGAAAGTTGCTGCTGTCGTCCCAGTGTGATGAAAATTGATTTTTCTGCCCTCCGGCCAGAAACCGCAACTTCCTGGCCGCTGCGGGAAACGAAGTTGCAGTTTTCTGGCTATCGTCGAGCAGAAAAATAGTATACGGCCCTTGGCCAATAAAAAAGAAAGCCTCAGATCACATGTTTGTCAGACTCGGCTTCGCCTCGGCCAACAATTTCATGTGATCTGAAGCACTTTCTTTTTTACTGGCCTAGGATCGTAATACACTATATAATTACGAAGTATATAAGTTATAGCTCTTGTATTTTATGCTTGTTATATGGGCGTTTGTCTTATAACAAATCTAGGTCCATTAGTATTTATATTGTATTTATATTAGGCGTAAACCACACTGGTGCAGTTAAGTTGTATTATGTAATTTTTCATTGACTCATATCACTATGATTATTATTTTAATGTAACTTTTACTAATATTATATAGAGTCAACCGTAATATATATTTATTCTGTATTATTTTATTTTATATTGGTGAAACATGGCAAAATAAATATTACTTCGTTACAGTAGGACCTCTCTTATTCTAATTTTCCCCTTACCCCCACTTACTTTGCTTGCCAGCTTGTGATTCGTGGACAATATTTTTCTTTTACTTTTCGTGTGATAGTGGGAGAAGACTTGTGGGGGAATGATTAGAATAAGAGAGGCTGGACAATTAGAATAAGAAAGGCAATTAGAATAAGAGAGGTCCTACTCTACTTACAATAACTACGTTTCATTAAGGTAGCTAGACCCCAAGATATCATATGTTAGCGAAAATAATTTAATAACACTTCCAGGAATTGAAGTTTTATTATACATGATATTGTTACAGAGTTCAAGCATTATTATTCTTGAAAAAAAAATTGAAACTTGCAAAAACAATTTGTTAACCAACTTCTCTTAGCGACTCAAATTTTCTTCTTATTTTCATTCAAAACTTTTCTAAAAATGAATGGATTTCAATGAATGACGGCTTATTTTTTCGAGAAAAAGATTCTCTACAACTTCACCGAATAAATTTCTCAAATTCTTTGCCTGATCACTAAAATTATTCAGAAAAGTTAAAAAATATTATATATTTTTTTTTAATAATTCGAGATATTTGACCCTAGTTTTAGAAATTCAAGAAATTCATTCGGTGAAGTTGTAGAGAATCTTTTTCTTGAAAAAATAAGCCGTCATTCATTGAAATCCATTCATTTTTAGAAAAGTTTTGAATGAAAATAAGAAGAAAATTTGAGTCGCTAAGAAAAGTTGGTTATCAAATTATTTTTGCAAGTTTCAATTTTTTTTCAAGAAAAATAACGCTCGAACTCTGTCACAATATCATGCATAATAAAAATTTTTTTCCTGGAAATGTTATTAAAATATTTTTGCTAACATATTATATCCTGGGGTCTAACTACCTTAAGGGGAGGCTTTACTGAAATTTTGACAAAAATGCCAACAATATAGTAGATTTTTTTTCAAACTATAGCATCGATTGACAAACCGATGTGTAAAATTCAATAGTGAAATATCTGAAACAATCCATACAAGGAAATAGTAGATACAAGCGTGGGTGTGTAATAATAGTTTTCGATACAAGGGCGTAAAAGTTATTTCTGCAAATGTGAAGGTTGTGGGCCAAGCCAAAGACGAGATCTGCATTCACATTCGTATAAAAAACGTTTTCGCACATGTGCCGAACAATATTTTTTTATTCGAGTGTGAGTAAAATGGGATTGAAAAATGTGAAAAGTAGAACTTTACGCATACTGAATCGAAAAAAGATATTCCTCTGAAAACTGTTACGCAAGAGACAGATTGAAAATTTTATATACCTCGATAAATAATCGATTAAAAATGCTCAAATTTGTCAACTATAATATTACAAGATACTTACGGTATAAAAGTGGGCTAAAATATTATTTTAAATTGTTTAGTTTTTCATTTTTAGTAAAACATCACTTTAAATTATTCTGTAGATGTATGAATTTTATGTGTTTTAAAAAAGTGTAATTTATTTCTAATTTTTCCAAAGTTTCTTCTAATATTCAGCATTACCAAAATAGTAAAAATTACTTGGTTTTATATTATATCATGAAAATAAATAAAGAATTATTAATTAATTTATTAAAAATGATTTACTTTAGTTTTTTTTTATTCATTTGACATAAATTTTTTATTTATTTATTTATTTATTTATTGAGATCAACGGCACAGATGTGCCTTGTGGTGCTAAATCTGTACAATTTATAAAGATAACAAAAAATAACGAAAATATGAATTACAAAAGCCAACGACTAATTTTAAGACTAAAGCTAATTAAACAGAAAAAAAAAATTTTAAACGAAAGCTAAAGTAAGTCTTCTTATTGTCGATTTGAACGGAAGTAAACCTAAGCTGCGTACATTGTGCGGTAACATATTCCATTCTCTTTTAACGTGTGGAATAGTCGAGAAAAAGCCGTAATTAGTTTTATGGAGACCCTCGCAGACGGGTCTAAAAGAGCGTAGGCTATGTGATACTACTCGATGTTCGAATAAATTAAATATACGTTTAATTGCAAAAATAACTCTGAAATTCTATAAGAAATATTTGGCGTTCTTAACGGCTTTGATATATCATGGTGAGCTTCCATCAAGTTTAAATAAAAGTATCGTGCACATTGCAGATTTCTTCTGGGGTCTTTTTGGGATTGCCTAACGATTGTTTTAAGCCGTGAATGAAAATTTATAGAAATTACATAAAAATCTCATTACAATCAGGATAATTTTCATACAAATCGCAAATATTGTCGAATAGTGTTACCGTAACATAGTGCGAGTACTATACGACATTTATATGAAATTTACAAGGTACTTGTTTCAAATTCTTATGTGATTCTCATCAGAATCTTACCTAAAATTTTTCGCATGGTCGTAACGATATTTTTGCAAAAGAATGCGAGAAAGATTGAAGATAACTTTGGAAAGTAAGGATTAATAAGTGTGACATTAATAATTAAAAATAAATTCAAATAAAATATTTTCATTAATAACATTTTTACTTATGTATTTTTAATTTATTACGCTTTTAAATATAAATCCTATAGTTATGAATTTTAAAGAAATGTTTTAAAAATAATTAGATTTAATCTTGTTGCTACGTAGCATCATTATTCCTGTTATTTCATTTATCGACATAATTTTGAAGCTAAAAAATATTATCAAGGGGAATTTCTTTGTTATATATGTATGTTTACAACAAATTTTTTAAATGTATTCAAGATCGAAACTGACAATGTAATGATACGTTTTGATGAATCTCATAAAAATGAATATTGTACATTAATTTAATTCACGAATGTGCTTATCCGAATTATTATTTATTTCTGACGTTGAAAAACATTTTAAATTTAATAAATGCTATTCTGACTTGGAAAAGATGCATGATTTTGTTGACAATGCACAAAGTGAATTGAAGAGAACGTAGTGTGACAAAATGTCAAGATGCAATTAGAAAATATAAAAGACTTACTTTTTCCACCTCGTTCTACATCTTGACGATCGTTGCCCGGTATCATCAAAGCTGAGAAACATTTGTATTGTGTTTGGAAAGATCGAGGAATATCCGGAAAAACGTTAAAGCCAAACTGAAAGTTAAAAGTCATGTTTATATTTAATAAAACTAACCTCAAAATATTGTTTCTTATGTGTATACACTAGTGATAACAATTAGAGAATGTTTAGTTGTTTACCATTTTGGAGACTTTAGTTACGTCAGCGTCAGCGTATACAGAAGCGGATCATAAACAATCCTGATGGCAGATGGCAGTTGACAGAAGGACAGAATTTACGAACGAATTTTAGTTGTCATATTTTGCCAGTGTTGCCAGATGTCGTTTCTAAATTCCCCTGGCCTGGGAGCAGTGTTGGGTTGGTAGTTTACTGGAGGTAAACTACTTCAGTTTTCTACGTGTCGAATATGGCGTAGACTGCATCTCCTGTTTTCTACACAAATGGAGGTAGTCTACATCAAACTTTTAAATTTATTTCGTGCAATTATATGTGAATTTTTTTAGTTAAAAATCAAACTGAAGATTGAACAATTTAAAAAGATACAAGGTATCCGTAAAATATTAGTTACAAATGATGTAAATATTATCAAAACTACTTTTAAAACCTCGCTAATGTCACCATTAAGGAGGATATCTTGTTTTTCAAAAATGCTTTTGTGATTTTAGAAATTAATAAAATTTCTTTCACATATATTATAAATTATTTTTTACCACAGGAATATAAAATTACATATTAGAATTTAATTTTCATCATTAATGATATTGTTGAAAAGTGAAACCATTATTCTTCTTGAAAAAAAAAAATTAAAATGTGCAAAAATAATTTGTTATTTTTTCAAATTTTTTTCTTCTCCCCTGTTAAGAATTTTTAAAAAATGAACGGATTTACGAATGACGGCTTATTTTTTCGAGAAAAAGATTCTCTACAATTTTTCTTCAACATATGATATTCTGGGGTCTAACCACCTTAACCGATTAAGGACGGGAGACGCACATATTTACGTTGATTTTCGACCTCCATTCTCAACAGGAAATAAAATTAATATTGACTTAAAAGTGACCAACCCTACGATTTTCGAGTATGCTCTTTCAATTGGCGTAGTCAAAATTGCATTTAAATTGATTTAAAAACCAATATAGCGCATTTTAAATAAAAAAATGAACAAAATTTCGTGTGTTTCGTTTTTGTGAATTTTTTTTCCTATCAATAACGTTACCAGATCGATGCCTTTCTGCAACCAAAAGTGCACAAAATATATGAACTTCAACTAGGAATTTTCTTGTTTTGCCCTGAATCAACATAACCTCTTCAAACGTCAATGCGTCGAAAAAATTGATGAATTGTTTTTGACAAATTTTTGTCTTGAATACTATAGACTTTAGAGAAAATTTGCCAGGAACAAAAATGCTTTGAAATGAGTCAAACAATACTTTCAAATTTTATCAGAATGCGTTTGAAGCATTTTTTGATTTTTCAAAAATTTGAAAAATCGTAATTTTGAAAAAAGCCATATATAAATCTGAAAAAATTTGAGAAGGTTCTTTAATCAATTCTAAGATATTTTTGTTTTTGGAAATTTCCATTAAAATCTATAGTTTCAGAGAAAATAAATTATTAAACTTTCCTAGATTTCAAGTGACATTTCTTTTTCAGAAAATTCCCGTATAAACATTATCGCATGATCTTGAATTATTTCATGAAAAAAAATTCGGTCGGCCATATCGGATCCACCATCTTGAATTTTAAAAAATCTAGCCTCAAATTCGTGATGAACAACCCCAAAAAATTCCCGTATACGCATTTTATCGCGATTTTTAAAGCATTTTATTGAATTTCAGTCTCGCCATATTGGATCCGCCTTCTTGAATTTAAAAAATCTAACCTCAAATTGCTGATCAGCAACTTCGAAAACCCCTGGAGCTCCGTTTTAGGGGAAATAATACCACTAAAGATGCGAATTTTCATAAAAATCAATAATGTTCATAATTGATAGAATAAGGTTTATTTTTTCGAGATATTGACGTTTTGAAGAGGTTATGTTGATTCAGGGCAAAACAAGAAAATTCCTAGTTGAAGTTCATATATTTTGTGCACTTTTGGTTGCAGAAAGGCATCGATCTGGTAACGTTATTGATAGGAAAAAAAATTCACAAAAACGAAACACACGAAATTTCGTTCATTTTTTTATTTAAAATGCGCCATATTGGTTTTTGAATCAATTTAAATGCAATCTTGACTACGCCAATCGAAAGAGCATACTCGAAAATGGTAGGGTTGGTCACTTTTAAGTCAATATTAATTTTATTTCCTGTTGAGAATGGAGGTCGAAAATCAACGTAAATATGTGCGTCTCCCGTCCTTAATGGGTTAATCTTTTCTTTTAAGATTTCAAATACTTTGGCATCTTGAATTCAGGAAAAATTCTTTTTCGTTTATAATGGATAAAAAAAAGTATTTAACGAAACACATAAAACATAAACATTTGAATAGGTTATGTTTTCGAGCATGTTTCAGTATTTTACCATTTTCATGTAGACTACATGTTTTCTACGTTTTCGACGTAAACTACCGGTTATTTACATACATTTGTAGAAAACCTGTTTTTCTTTCCTTTTACCCAATAATGCGGAGACATTTGTAAATCTTGGTTACTAAAACTGCCTAGGTTTTCCCCAAAAGTGTTCGAATCTTTAAACCTTCATGATTGGTCTGCGCTAGTCACATGGCTCGTAGACTAAAAACTCTCTAGATAGTCTAGCGCTGACCAATCACGATGCCGCATTCCTGTAACATCGGCTGCCCTAAGGTTCGGGTTATTAAATATTCTTCAGAAAAGCGTACTAAAATATATGAAAAAGTATACGGAATCGATATTTTGCATTCTGTTTCTTTCTAGTGGCGTATTGATTATTCGACTCTTATTTCAACCTCTCTTATTTCAATTGCCCCTCTTATTTGAATTGTCCAACCCCTCTTATTTGAATCGTTTCCCCTCAGGCCTTCCTCCACCTCCGCTCGAACATTTCGATACTGTTTACAGTGTTTACACCATCAAAGTTATACAGTGTAAATACCGTTTTAACCTAAATTTGCAAACATGTATAGTCTGTAGACTAATATGCAATGAAGTTTCAAATTAATTTAAAATTTTGCATCAAATTCATGATTTACATCATACAAATTATTCGAGAAGCTGCTAATTTCGTAAAATAAAAGTGCACATTTGAAGGTTAGGATGTTGTCAATTAATGATGTGTATTTCAAGACCTAATTGAAAAGTCTTTCATTTGCAAAATAACAAACAGTACTGAATTTGAAGTCATGTGAAGCTTTCATTAATCATATTTGCAAATTTGGGTTAAATATTGTCCCCTATATTCATTTCGGTCTTAATCACAGTGTATTTGTTTGTGAAACCAAAAATTATTGATACATAATTATATGTAATAAAGTGCATAATGTAAATTTAAAATGTTTCTTTCCACACTCGAATGCAGATATAAATGACCATAAATAAATGCGAAATGTTGCAGTCTTTATTTATCACATAAAGGCACGAATTGTGATCTCGTTACATTTTTATCCAAATTTAAAATTCTCTACACATTTTTCAGATAAATTATATATATATTTTACATAATTCAACTCTAAAATATATACGATGTCTAACAAAAATAAAAAGATATCAGATATTATCATCCACTATTAAAGCGTTAAATAGAGTAAGGGGGTAAGGGGATATTTCAAATAAGAGGGGTCGGCGCCATCTTGAAAACCATGATCAGTTGAAATAAGAGGGGTTCTACTGTACTATTTTATTCGACCTGTAAAACCAGAATTGGTTCGGCTCGGCTCTATTGCTCGCATCAGCTTTTTTAAAAAAACGAAATTGTTCGGAATTTTCCCAACTACAATTTTCGTGTCTTTCTTTTTTTCGTTTAAAGATATATTTTTCGAGTTATTTAAGAAAAACCGATTTTTTAATACATTTACAAGATAAGCTTGTTTCCAAATTTTCAGCCCGCTACTGTAATCCAAATCGAAAAATATTCGTCCAATTTACCGACTTAGCGCAGCAAATTTACAAGTATTCAAAAGTCTTCATGTCAAAGATATTTAATACTAATGCCAGAATTTAAAAGCATTTAGGAGTGATGTACATATTGAGCATTCAGAAGTATTGAAATGATAAAGATTCATGCTTGAAGAAGAATGAAGAAGTATTAAAAACACAACCATGCGAAAAATTTTAGGAATCATCATATGAGAAATATTCTCATGAGAAATTGAAACAGGATTCGTGTATGAGATCGACATGATAATCAATTTAGATTCTCAATTGAACATTTCATTTAATATTTATAATAATTTAATTGTATTTCTAGTTTTTAAAATTTAATAAATTCGTAAAATCTCGAAATTCCTACGACATTCTCATTAGAATCTTGCTAGATTCTCACAAGTCTCACTTGATTCTCATACAAATCCTGTTTCAATTTCTTATTAGAAAAGTTCTCATATGAAATTTTTCGCAGGGAATCTACATCCCAATAAACGAAAAAGTATACGGAATCGATATTTTGCATTCTGTTTCTTTCTAGTGGCGTATTGATTATTCGAGATTCTTATTCGAATTTATACTATTTTATACGACCTGTAATACCAGAATTGAATTCAGTCGATCTTATACAATACCGTATTTAACGCATTACAAAAATTGATTTGTTGCGGCTTAGAATAGCTTTAAATTTTGTTAATTTAATCGAAGAATTGATTATATCGTTTTCCGTATTTCATAATTTTCGAAGAAATGTTCTGTTTTCTAGTGTTGAGTTTAAATCATTCGATAATCCAAAGTAATCGTTTCTTTGAGGTTATGTGATTTTGATTTGATTTGAAACCATTTATTTCGTCCTGGACAAAAGGGTCCGTGCACAAGTAACCTTTACAATATAAAAATACAAAAAATAGAGAACCTTAATACTAGTCTTAATTTTTAAGTGGTCCCGCTCGTCGGTGGACCGAGATTAAGCTTAACAGCTATACTCTAATGTAATACCCCGCAATAGTAATAAGAAAAAAAAACAAAGTAGAATAAGATAGAATAAAATACAATATCTTCAATTAGCGTGGATGTTAGGTCGCAAATGTTGTAAGAGTGCCATTTTAAATGCTACTAACGATGGAGAGTTACGAGTGGCTACAGGTAGTGAGTTCCACGACTTAATGGCGCATATCCAATAGGAATTTTGGAAATAATTGGTATGACAGATCGGCAAATGAAAAGGAGAAGCATTCAGACGTGCAGACTGCCGAAGTGTTATGGAAGAGTCGATGGAATTGTCAGCAATATATTTAGGCTGAGATATGCTGAGAACTTGGAATGTGAGCGTGTCGCGATAATATTTTATCCGATCTTCTATAGATAGCCACTGTTTTCCGTCGATAATGGTCAAGTGATTCATCTCGTCTTAAATTGTATATAAAGCGAATTGCGGTGTTCATGAGACGACGAAGTTTGTTGATGAGGTAGCCTGAAGCATCAGCAAAGACAAGGCAGGCGAAATCAAAGTGGGGCAAAACAAGTGCATTGACCAACATCAGTTTAACCCTTTTCGTCCCAAATGTCCAGAATTTGGACAGAATATTCAACGCTGTCATTTTTGTTCCAAACGTCGTCGTTAGAAAACATTGAAATAAGTCAAAATCGATAGATTTGGACCTCCTCTTTCAAATGCCGTGATCATAATCAGCCGGTAATTTAAAAGAAAAAAGTTATGATCATTTTTCGAAAAAAATCCTGATTTTTTCGACGTTTCTTCGCAGGAATCGCGTTTTTTATCATGGAAAAGGGCAATGCTGACCATTTCAAAACATATTAATCGCGTCTTTTTGCTCAACCCTTTCTTCTCCCGTGGAATTTTTTTCAAAAAACAAAATGGCGGCTTTAAGATGGCGTCTGCAAGTTATCATTTTGCATTTTCTTGCACAATTAACGATTATTTGACCCCGTAACGGTTCAGATCATGGAGAATCGGGATGCAAAAGTAATTATTATGATTTGCGAATACCTAATCTCATTATTATTCATACATAACCTCAATTAGTCATAAACAATGGACTTTTACTTTTTTTTCTAATTTTCACTCAATTTTCGACGTTTCCGCATTACTTACGTGTGAAATTGAAAATTACCAGACATGATTGTGACTTCTCAATAATCGGTTTATAGCCTAACAATTGAGTACAGGACAACCTGGTACTATGACGTTTGTATCATATCAGAGTAAATTTCGCTGTAAGTGATGCCACAGATTTATACGAAGAAAGTCTAGAAAATCTTTGGAGATCCACATTATAAAACACGAAAAGTCAAAACGATATTGTTCTCATGACAAGTGTGAAAAACGAACATTTTATTGTTCAGAATGTAGTAACAATTTTTGCAAGGTACGCTCCAAATCATTTCATAAAGTTACATAGATTTACCATATTACTATTGACTTGATTCACCGTTGTCATTTCTTGGAAAAATCCAATATAAAAAATGTTATCAAAATGAAAGAATTACAGACGCCATATTGAAGCCGCCATTTTGTTTTTTGAAAAAAAATGCAACGGGAGAAGAAAGGGCTGAGTAAAAAGACGCAATCAATATCTTTTAAAATGATCAGCATTGCCCTTTTCCATGTCAAAAAACGCGATTCCTGCGAAGAAACGTCAAAAAATCAGGATTTTTTTCGAAAAAATGATCATAACTTTTTTCTTTGAAATTGCCGGCTGATTCTGATCATGGCATTTGAAAGAGAAGGTCCAAATCTACCGATTTTGACTTATTTCAATGTTTTCTAACGACGACGTTTGGAACAAAAATTACAGTGTTGAAAGTTGTGTCCAAATTCCGGACATTTGGGACGAAAAGGGTTAACCGCAGTAGGCAAAGCAGAGACCCTGAATCGTAGTCTGTACAAAGTATAGTGTACTTTAGAGCTGACGGAAGAGACATGACGATTCCACGAAAGATCGGATCCAAGGTAGACGCCTAGATCCCGGACTTAGTTGACATATGGTGCAATATGGTTATTTACAATAATTGGCGGTATAATTCGGAGATTAAGGGAGGCAAGATTGCTTCTTGATCCAAAGATAATGGCTTTGGTCTTCTTCTCACTAATTACGAACCCAGAATGCCGTGTCCAACTAACAAATCTCTCGATTTCTCCATTTAGGATGTCTATTGTTTCTGAAAGTCGACTGATCGGAGTGGATAGATAAAATTGCGTATCATCCGCGAAAATGATTGTCGTGTCACGACAGTATAGTAGACGAGAAAATAAAGTATTCATCACTATCGAAAAGAGTATCGGTCCAAGACTTTATCCTTGTGGGACACCAGTGGTGGTCGAACGCTGCTGCGAAAAAGTGTCATCTATTCCTTTAATAATTTGTGACCTGGCAGTAAGATAGGAATGCATCCACTGCAAAGAGATGTCATTGAAACCCAGTGACCGCAGGCAATTGAGAATAAGAGGATGATTGAGTGTGTCAAAAGCTTTCGTGATGTCAAAAAGAACTAGGATAGTGATGAAACCTTTTTCAATTCCGCGACGGATGTCATCAGTTTTAAAATCGCAGTCTGAATACTGTGATTCTGTCTGAAACCAAACTGACCAGGATGTAAGAACGCATTTTTCTCAAGGAAAGTCACAATTCTCCTAGTTACCAACACATCTAGAATTTTAGCTAAATGCGGTGGATTAGCTATGGGACGGATGTCACTAGGTGCGATTGGGATTGCTATTTTATTGAGGGGAATGATGTAGGATAGTTTCCATAAAGATGGTTACTCCCTGGTATGAAGTGAGGAATTGTAGATGGCTTTCAATGGGCTTATAATAGCAGACGTGATTCCCTGCATATAAATGAGTTGAGGTCCGTCAGGACTGAGTCCTTTCGATTTAGAGAAGGATGACGTAAGAACACTAAGAACTTCTTCAGGCTGTATAGGAAGAAAAGAAAATTGTGGAGAGTGCGGGTTCGGATGTATCGCGTATTGGCCCTGTTAAGTCTGCTACGCGCGACTCCATCGGCGAAAAAATAAACTACTGAGAGGGGGATATGTGACACTAATGATATGGGGAAACGGGCTTATTTTGCGAATAGCTTTTCCAAATGTCATTTTTCAGCAAACTGATATTTCCAAATGACTTTTAGCCTTTGAAATGGCGTACGATGAAACAGTAATATCAACTGAAATTGCAAATTTCCGAATTTGCAAAAAAAAAAAAACATTTTTGTACGATATCTTACATTTCTGTATGTTTCTTTACATTTTCCTACCTTTCTTATTTCCACTGGGGAAGATCTCCATAGATTTTCAAATCAAGAAAATACGTATTCAACGTCGAAAAATATTTTGAAAATATAGAACACTAAGGCAAAAATATGTCAGGGAATATGAAATAAAAATGTCACCTTTCACTCAAAAGCGCCCAACATTCAATATACCTTTATTGTCTCAATAGTTTACACGTACGTTGATATAAATATATAACGCAGTAAAACTTCCATCGAAGTTAATTGTTGTTGCAGAATAGACGACCGATTTTTTACACTACCAGTCGGTTGCGATGATACAACGTATGAATTGTGAAAATTAGTGTAATGCGTATTACGAAAACAGTACGTACATACTAGTTTATACAAGATCTCGATCTCGAGTATAGTGGACTCACAAATAAATACCTACACTGAAAAGTCGCGTAATTAAACGTAAAAGAACTAACCGCTATGGCGCTTGTAAAAAAAGAAGAAAAGTAGAATCAAGCTCGAAGCTGTTGGCACATGTACATACCCAAGTACATCTGTATATATACGTGGGTATATAGATATGCCAACGTATACATATATCGTAATCCTAACTTGCTAGTCGTTCGAATTTAAACACGCCTCAACTAGCGAATTATATTTGCGAGCAGATTCGAATAAGTTTCGCGATTAAACATACAGTTCGTATATGTTTTGTACACTTAATGGACGTTCGCGTAGTCTCTCACCAGCCTTGATATTTGCTCGCTCTATCCACGAAGACCAATTTGTCGTGTTAAATGTTTCGACGCATTATCGAGCGGTATCTACGTAACATTTTAGTAAAAACGAAAAAATCCTAATCAATACATCCGATTGATAATAAAACAAAATTTGTTGAAAAAATTACCTGATAGGAACAAGTTTGTAACAAATCATCTTTTTTTCTTTTGTGCTTCATTTATTTTTATTACTTTTATGTCTATTATACGCCACAAAGACGTCGGAGCACTCAACATGATGAATTGTGAATATGACGATAAGAATGTTTTACCCGATACCTTCGTTACTTACTATAGGATACTTCGTCAACATGCAGCCTGGATGATTTGGGAATGGCCGGATTCGTTGTACCTTATCCTATTTGAAAACTTCTCTATGTTTTTATTGAACATTTATAAAAGTTACTTACTTTACGTGCCTTCTATTTCTATTGTTTTTGATTGTAAATTAGCTGATCTATTCGTGAAAATTGAGTAGACTACTTAGTATCTTCACCGCTGAAGCAAATCTGAACATTCCCAAAACCAGGAACACGTAAAAAATGTAAATTACAAACACTATTTTTCGAAAAAATTGTCCAAGAATGTGGGAACGAAAAGCAAAAAATGTTAAGTAACGTTAGGTATTCTCTCGCAGTTTGTCTCTCTCTCTCTCTCTCTCTCGCTTTCAGTCGCTACCTTTCACATACACTCTCGCATTCTCTCACGTGCGCGCGCGCGCATACAAACGATAAACGCGTCGACTGATTACAAATACACTATTCCATTTGATACAATTAGCTTTTATACAATGTGTAATTCTAGTTGCGTAAAAAGTTGCTACGACCTCTAACGACTGCTCGCCGCTAACAATGACGTCGATGGCTTGCGCAAGGCTCCGTTCATTCGTCGGGATCTTCAAATCCGGTCGAGGAATTCTCTAGTACAGATCTAGTATGTTACACGTACGTAAAATCTACGCTACAAAAATTGGAAGAGCGTGGTGATAATTAAGCCACAACTTCGGTAAAGATGCCTCCCGGTCCTGGTAAATGGGTTTGATTAGTTAGGGCCACGTCCACCTGGCGAGCTGCTTGTCTTCCCTCCGTTATCGCCCACACTACCAAGGATTGGCCTCGTCGACAATCTGCAGAATGACCGATTATGTTTATATAACAAACAATACGGAGTAGTCACTTACAAGTACAAAGTAAAGAAATTAAAAAATTCCTATCTAATAAACAAAAAAAAACGAATCAAATTCGAGCTGATGTCAACGACCAAATACATAACCTGCAAATTACCGAAAAAGATGAAAGAAACATCATAAATTTTCATGGTATTACAAAAAATATTTATAACACAGATCGGCAAATAATAGGGTCATGTCAGTTGAAAAGTGGAGGGTCAATACGGAAGGAACCACGTAGGGATTTTGAGATATTTGAGGTTATGCACCCAACAAAATTCAATTTTTTGCTACTTTTGTGGTCAACTGCAAAAGACACACAATTTTTGGGATTATTTATGGGGTCATATAGCTATTCATTCTCTTTCATTTGATAGTCGCAGAGACAACGAAAATTTTGTGGGGTACATAACATAAAATATTTGTTGTTTAAATCTGCTTGTAGCTTTTGTTTTGTATCTTTTGCTTGTAGTTTATTTATACATCCAATACTCCGACAAAAAGATTAGTAAAATATTTTTATCATTTGTCCTCATTTTCACTTTCGTATCGCCATAATAGAAAAACAGCGCGATTTTGTTATTGTTACTGTTGTATATTTTTATTATATTATTGCATATATTGTGTCTTTTTATGCTCCTTAACTTTAGTTTATACATTATTTAAAAATTATTATTTAATAATATTGAAGTAATCATATTTTAACAAACAATTGAAGTGTACAACATGAAACGTGAAATAAGCGTTAATGTTAATATTTTAAAAAATAGCATTTATAATCCGAACGACAAAGACCTTTCTTTATCCGACGTTATGAATACAATCGAACATAAGTAACAGAAGATTCTTTATGTCGCTCGGCCTTTATTTTGACCTCGTGATTGTCGTTCTTGGAATTCTTTAGTATCGCCAACACAAATTATGTTATTCCTTTCTTAATATGGTCTAAATATTTCATAAAAAAAGCCCATAAAAAATCTTTTATATAAGTAGGTATTAAGTCCTAAATGCATTTTATTAGATACCTGGGGATATCAAATATTTTTACTTAGAAATTAAATATTTTGTTACTCATAATCTAATCATTTAATTAATTAATATGTAAATAATAATATACTTGTTAAATAACTTGTATAAGAAAGGTACCGATTGAATGGATAAAGTTGTAATTTGTAAAAAAAATATCTAAAGTATAATTATTAAGTAGTTTCAATAATGTGAAATTCCAAATAAAAGTCACTTTCTGAAAGTTAGTGCGCTCACATTTAATTGTATAATGTGATCCCTAGATAAACTAAGTAAATGTACGTATCGTAAAAACTGATATTTGCTCAGAATCCCGCAAAATCGAGATAATCAAAAAAACTATAATTTGGAAAATGTTTTATTAATGAGGTTAATTCTGTCTAATAAAAAATCTCGAATCTTACACTAAAGAGGTAATAAACTACCAAATTACACCATGATCATATTATTGAAGAAATCCACGTGGATTTGCGCGAATTTTCTATGTGAATTTCGTCGCACGATTTCAATGTGGATTGATCTATTATGTGTGGATTTTCTACATAGATTTGTCTAAATTTTCCACGTAGATTTATGTGAATTTCTTTGCTGAATTACGGAGATTTTATACGTGGATTCCAATTCCATTATTACGTGAATTTTCTACGTAGATTTGTGTGGATTTTCTACGTGGGTATGTGTTGAATGTCTATGATGAATTGTATGGATTATATATGCGGATTCCAATTCCATTTTTGCGTGGATTTTCTACGTAGATATGTGCGCAATTTCCATGATGAATTGTATAGAATATATACGTGGATTTCGAACGAATTTTCGCGTGGATTTTCTACGTAGATTTGAGTGATTTTTCTACATGAATACTTGGAATTTTTATGATAAATTGTGGAGATTTTATACGTGGATTCCAATTAGATATTTGTATGGATTTTCTATGCAGATTCATGAGGATTTTGTACGTACATAGGTGTGGAATTTCGGTGCTGCTTTGTGTATATTATATACGTGGATTCCAATTGCATTTTTGCATGGATTTTCTACGTAAAGAGTGACCCCAAAAAGACCTTAAAAAGTGCCCGTTTAGCAATCGAAATTCGGATTAATTATACTACCAAAAGTTAAGTTATGGTGAGATAAAATCAAGAAAAAAATTGCAATTTGAGATGGCACTTCCTTCTCGAGTAAATAAGGGGTCATATATGTTAAAGTATAGCGTCTTCTAGTATCACCTGTATCGAGTATGTTGAACGACGATCCGTCTCAAGAATACCATAGTTTTAAAATAAATGCTGAAATTGTGTGTGCGAGTGTGTGTGCATGTGTGTTTATGTGTGTCTGCCTGAGTGAGTGTGCCAAGGTAATCGTGTATTTGTGTGTAATATGGACGCGATATACGGTCGTAGTAAATCGACGGTTGGAACCTCATGTCGTATTGACACTTACTTCAGATTCTTTCTATTCATTGTGTGTGAGTGTGACAGTGTGTGTACGGTCCGTGGGACACACACACACCCACACAATTTCACAATTTATTTTAAAAATATGATATTCTCGAGACGGCTTGTCATTATATCAGAATACTCGATACAGGTGATATTAAAAATAAGCGCAATAATTTAACATATTTGACCCCTTATTTACTCGAGAAGGAAGTATCGTTTCAACTTGAAATTTTTTTCTTGTTTTTATCTCACCATAACTTAACTTTTGGCACTACTATCAATCCGAATTTCGATTGTTAAAAATCGGGCACATTTTGGGGTCACTTTTTGGGTGGAGTTTCTATGCAGATGCGTGAGGAATTTCTATGCTAAATTGTATAGATTTTATACGTGGATTCCACTTGGATTTTTGTGGGGATTTTCTGTGTACATTTGTGTCAATTTTCTACGTGTATAGGTGTGGAATTTGTATGCTGAATCGTGTAGATTTTATACGTGAGTTCCAATTGGATTTTTGCGTGAATTTTCTGCATAAATGTGTATGGATATTATACAGTGAATTTATGTAGATTTTATACGCGGATACTTGCATTTTTGGGAGTACATTGTACGTGGATTGTGCGTAGAATTTTCGTATTAATTTCCGAACGCGATAAGTCGTTTTTTGTATTTATATATTATGCACAGTAAATAATGTTTCTGAATAATGACATGTGAGTGCCACGTGAGTTTTTGACGACTGGTTGACCGAATCAAAATTCAATGCTATCACGAGAATTGCAGGTGCAAAGCATAGAACAGTGTGCTTTGCGAAGGCATCTGGTTGTTAAAGGCTTAACTTTATTGTCAGTAACGCAAAACGAACAACTAAGTATAGTTAGGCGTTTCGCCGCCAGATGATGTGCAAAGAATAGTTTTGTATAGAAAACACTTACCTCCAGCAGCATATACTCCAGTAGTGTTCGTTGCAAATCCATCCATGGGAGTCTTGTAGTTTCCACGAGCGTCCAACTCGGTAGACAGTTGTTCTGCAACGTATTTTTCCGGCCCTAAGAATCCCATTGCCAACAACACCAAGTCGCACTTGTACACCTATTTTTTATAAATAAAAAGAGATTAGTGATCCGTTTAAAAATGTTTGTTTCAAATTATAGAATAAATTCAAAATTGAGTGATTCAAGTTTTTCTTTAATTGTACACAGTATTAAGATATTGTATAGATGAAACGAAATGTTAATAAAGAGGGGAAAATTGTAGATGGAATTAAAGTATATACCTTTTCAGAACCAGGAACTTCTGTCATTACCCAACGACCATTAGCGTCCTTAGTCCAGTCAACGGTGACAGTTCTAATTCCGCTTACGTTGCCATTACCGTCATCCAAAAATTCCTATATAAAAATCGTCACATTTAACACAATAGCGAAATATATTATACTCACAAGTCATAAAAATGATTAAAAATATTAACTTCAAACATTTTTGAACATTATTATAAAATATTAGAGAACAAATGGTTAAAAGCATATTTTAAGATAACGTACCTTGCTCAATGTACTAAATTGCCTGGGATCTGCTCCGAACTTGAGGCTCACTTCCTCATGCCCGTAATCGACTTTGAATACTCGCGGGAACTGTGGCCATGGGTTATCGTTGGCTCTTCCCTTTGGCGGCTCGGGCAAAATTTCAAATGTGGTTATAGATTTGGCACCCTGCAATCCAAAATATTGGGTTTATTTATTATTGTCGCTAAATACTGACATAAACAACAAGCCCACTGGTGCCAAATTTTGTATCAGAGCCCTATCACAACTATAAGAATGATAACAGCTACTTCGCTGGCCATTACTAAGGAAAAGTACTAAATCCCCCCACTAAAATTATATTTATCTCGCCACTGAGTATTAAAACAATTATAAGTTACCTGTCTCAAAGAAGTGGCAATGCAATCACAACCCGTGTCTCCTCCTCCGATAATAATCACGTCTTTATCCTCTGCCAGCAGGCGCATATCGGGAGGTGCGGTATTGCCCATTTGTTTCTTTTGCCAGTTCTCCAAGAAGCTCACTGCGAAGTGAATGCCTTCCAATTGACGGCCAGGAATCGGGAGATCTCGAGGCCACGTGGCTCCGGTACAAAGTAACACAGCATCAAATTGACTTTGGAGTTCCTGAAAACAAATCATAATATTGTTAAATAATTTATGGAAATCAAGAGATGTTATCCAAGTTTTCGTCTAACATGTTAAAAACACTTACCAAGGCAGAAATGGTTTTTCCCACATCGACACCAGTCTTGAATGTGATACCCTCAGCAGCAAGGAGAGAAACTCGCCTCCGTACGACTTTCTTGGACAATTTCATTGTGGGGATCCCGTACTGCAACAATCCGCCGACGCGATCGTTTCTTTCGAAGACCGTCACCGAGTGACCGGCTTTGTTCAGTTGGTGTGCAGCAGCGAGGCCAGCTGGTCCAGATCCAACTACAGCTACCGTTTTCCCGGTACGTTTAGCTGGTGGATGAGGAACGATCCAACCTTGCTCAAAAGCATGATCGATTATCGCGCATTCGATGTTCTTTATGGTAACAGCAGGCTCCGAAATACCCAAAACGCAAGCACCTTCGCATGGTGCTGGACATACTCTTCCCGTGAATTCTGTAACAAAATATCCTCGTGTGTAGTCCGCAGCAATATTAAAACCGACCATGAATTGATTTTATTCAGAAATATGATCTGGATAGCTTACCAGGGAAGTTGTTTGTTTGCAACAGTTGATTTAAGGCTTCCTTCCAATTCGACTGGAACACGAGGTCATTCCACTTAGGAATGATGTTTCCGAGCGGACATCCATGACTACTTTGGCAGAATGGCACACCACAATCCATACATCTCGCGGCTTGTACCTTCAATCCCTTTCTGATGTTTTTGCTATCATAAATTTCTTCCCAATCGTTGATTCGTTTCGCTGCAGGTCTCCACGAACCCGCTTGTCGTTTGTACTTCATGAATCCCCTAATGGAACCAAAAAACAATCAGAAACTGGTTGCGAAAACTATATTTTGAATCAAAACAGTGGAATTTTACCGAATTTTATCAAGTTTCTTCTGGCCCATCTCAGCGTCTTCGATGACGTCCTCGATATCGTTGACGGAATCTTTAGCGTTTCCATTAGGCAAAGCAGCTTTTTCGGTGGCTTCGACTGCCGCAACTGCCTTTTCTTCTTCCATTTGTTTCAAAGCTCTCTGGTATTCGTAAGGGAAGACTTTAACGAATCTCGTGGTTGGTTCCGGCCAAGTTTTCAATAATTCTTGGGCGATAAGAGATCCAGTCTTTTCCACGAATTCATCCAACAATTCCTTCACGTAGGCAATGTCCTTTTTATCGTTCAGTGGCAAAATTTCCACCATTTCCGGATTGCATTTACTGTTGACGACATTTTTAAGAGGTGTTGAAACCGCTTGTAATATAAACGGTTTATTAGAAAATCTGAAAAATTGAACTTACCTTTTAAATGATCCATCAACATCGAGAACATACGCCAAACCTCCGGACATGCCAGCGGCGAAGTTCCTGCCAACAAGACCAAGGATCACGGCGCATCCTCCAGTCATGTACTCGCAGCCGTGGTCACCGACGCCCTCTACAACCACTACAGCACCGCTGTTACGGACGCTGAATCTTTCAGCGGCGATACCACGGAAATATGCGCGACCGGATGTGGCTCCGTAGAGGCAAACGTTGCCCACGATGACATTTTGTTCAGACATGAATTCTGAATCTTTTGGTGGGTAAATGACGATTTCACCACCGCAAAGGCCCTAAAAATTATTCGAGTTAAATGGTTTATAGTCTCAATTATATGTTTAAACGTTTTAAGTCTTTAACGCGTAGAATTTAAAAAAAAACTCGATTTTCAATCTGGTCGAAGCATGTCTAAAATAAAGTTGGAAAAATAAGTCAACTGGACATAACCTCAAAGAAGTATGAGCATGATTCTTTTGTACACTCGCGAGTTCGTTTTTGATAATGAACTTTTCGGAATGTACTCCGTACGGTTGAAACCGTGTCAAACTTTAGGACAAATTTTATAAAAATAATTACTTTTCCAACGTAATCGTTTGAATCGCCTTCCAATGTAACATGGACGCCTTTCGTCATGAAGGCACAGAAGCTCTGACCAGCAGATCCAGTGAGTTTGATGTTAATACTGCCATCTGGAAGACCTTTTTCTCCGTATCTCCTGCAGAATCGCGTCAAACAGAATAATACATGTAAACGGAAGAATAATGATGGTGTCATACGTTATAATCTTATAGCTAAAGTTCTATTAGTGAAAGTCACAGAATAAGAAGTTAAAAATTAGGGACGAGATTAGTAATTCAGATAAACATTGCGAAAATGTGCTCATACGAAGTTAATTTTCGCGGCAACTTTAAGGAGCCTTGAAAAATAGAATTTCCTCCTTTCGACCTTTCCTCAAGACGAAAGATTTTCTCGACCACATCTTATTTACTTAAAATTGAAGTTGTATTACGACCGTAAAATAGTTATTAAAATAATATAGGGAATTTCTTCTTATAGGCCACATTCCGAATTTGGAAAATCGATGCATTAGCGAAAATTGGTAATATTTAGGCATTTTATACCCTTGTTCGATTTAATTCTGACCAAATTCACTCGTAAAAATAAAGCGAATATTAAAGCGTCCGGTATAAGAAACATTTTTGCGAAATTATACGCTTAATCAAGCGAATCGCACGCTTAAAATAACTTTAAATGACGCTTAATTGAGAAGAGTTCTGAAGTAAATAAGATTTTAAAAATGTTTGTAAGGCAAGTATTTTTTTTCTTATACATTAATCAGGAACTCTTCCTGTACACTTTCTAAAGCCGTTCACAAATGCAAAACGTTGAACTGTTGAAAGGTGCATATACACGTTTTAAGAACTTCTGTCGAAATATCGTGGAGACGGAATGTACGTTTCTTGCGCGTTTTCCAAACTACAATTTTACGCTTTGTGAACGCTTAATGGACGTTCATATTTTTTGCAAGAAACGCTTAGAAGTGAAAATAACGGGGAAAAGAGACAAAATAGATGAAAAAGACGGCCACGTGTAAAGATACAAGACAAAAACATCTAAAGCGGCTATTTGGCGTTCTTATTTCATATTATAAACAAACAAGAAAGCCGAAAGCGCGCCTATCGGTAGAAGATAGAACTACGATTCGGTTTTCTTCATTTCAGACGTTTTTGTTACCATGTAAAAGGTGTTTTTAGCGGATAAGAGATAACGACGCGCCGTCTTGTGGTCATTTGGAGAAAACCCATGGTCGGGGTTGAGTGTGAGCAGTAAAGCGGTCGAATTATTTTTAAAATAACTTCGCAAAAAGACGGTTAAGGAATTGAATACTTTGCATTTTTTGAAAACGTTTAAAGAAATAATATTGACATAAACAAAATTTGTTACCTATTGTTGATTTAAGACGATACTTAATACGATAGACGAAAATAACACTAAAGATACAATAAAAAATTACTTACTTGGAAATGTAGTAACTCAGTGTGGAACAGAAAGCTCGGCACTCGTTGTTTATGGTTAGTTCGATGTTTACATTCTTCTTTTCTCCCTTTATAACCGGGGCCGCCTGTCGGATGAGTTCGTTATCCAGTCTTTGTTCCAGTTGGAAATCTTGTTTAACCGAGCCACCGACAATGTTGACGCCGGCTCTCATTTCTGAAGCATTTCGCAAAATTCTGGACATGTCTAGAGTTTTGGCTTT
Organism: Trichopria drosophilae; assembly: GCA_030407085.1. NCBI lineage: Eukaryota > Metazoa > Arthropoda > Insecta > Hymenoptera > Diapriidae > Trichopria > Trichopria drosophilae. Next base: position 106,339,036 of record CM059585.1, on the reverse strand, counting down.
TATTAAAGCATTGTTTTCGCGTACTTTTAGGAAATCTGTACGTCCAATAAGTTCTTGGAACTTTCGTATTCCAAGAGATGCCATCAGAGAACGCACCTGAAAGTAATTTTTGGATGGTAGGGTTCAATTCGGACTCGGAACAATTTTTTTAAATAATCATAAACATTTTAAACTAAATTAACAACAAATTTACCTCTTCGGCGATAGCAAAGAAGAAATTGATAACGTGCTCTGGCTTTCCTTCGAACTTTTTCCTAAGTTCTGGATCCTGTGTAGCAATACCCACAGGGCAAGTATTCAAATGACATTTCCTCATCATTGTACATCCCATGGCTATGAGCGGTGCGGTACTCATACCGAATTCGTCTGCACCCAACAACGCAGCCACGATGATGTCGAACCCAGTCCTCATCTGTCCATCCGCTTGAACGACCATTCTGGACCTCAGGTTATTCAAGGTGAGGATCTGGTGAGTTTCGGCGACTCCCAATTCCCAGGGTAAACCTGCGGCTTTTATACCTGTCCAGCTACTGGCGCCAGTTCCTCCATCGTGACCGGAAATGACGACGTGTTCCGCTTTGCCCTTGGCAACGCCGGAAGCGACTACACCCACACCGACTTCCGATACCAACTTTACGGAAATCCTGGCCTGAGGATTAGCGCATTTTAGATCGTAGATCAGTTGGGCCAAGTCTTCGATGGAGTAGATGTCGTGATGTGGAGGAGGCGAGATTAAACCTACTCCTGGAACGCTGTTTCTTGTTGCAGCAATATTTGCAGTTACCTAAATATACATTTCAAGTTATTACAGCAAATGTTTCTGATGGATTAATAAAATAAAATATTACCTTATAACCAGGTAATTCTCCACCTTCTCCAGGTTTGGCACCTTGGGCCATCTTAATCTGCAGGTCATCAGCGTTAGCAAGATAGCTGGAAGTGACACCAAATCTGCCACTAGCCACCTGCTTAATAGCCGATCTTTTATTAAATTCTGGATCCTGATTGAGGTATCTGTCCGCATTCTCACCGCCCTCGCCAGTATTTGATTTGCCACCAATTCGGTTCATGGCTATAGCTAAAGTGCTATGAGCTTCAAGCGATATGCTGCCAAAACTCATCGCTCCGGTGGCGAAGCGTTTCACTATGTCGGAAGCTGCTTCAACTTCGTTTACATCGATTGGATTGCTACTTTTAACCAGTTCCAGTTGGCCTCTTAGTGTACATGCTTGTACAGCTTCCATTGATGTTTTTCGATAATTTTCGTAGGCACTGACATTTTTGGACTCGACGTATTCCTAACAACCAAGTTTTTACATTGACACCCAACAAATAACTAACCAGAAATCGAATATCGCACACAAAAAATTAAACCGTTTGTCCCTACAATTATTACGTAACTTTAAGTGTTCAAAAATCTTTTCAATAGTGCAAACCAGTTTCCCGGCTGCAACAATTTCGTATTTAATGTTTTACTATTATCTTACGAATTTACAGTCATGGGATTCTATAAAAAGTATTTCTAACCTGCAAACTGGCGATACTTCTCGGGTCATTTATGTGTTTTTCTCCTCCTGCTCTCCAGTGGTAAATTCCAGGGTTACGAATAACCAGCGTATCTACAGCGGTCTCGAAATACGTCATTTGGTGTCTGCCGAAAGCTTCTTGGGCCAAAATATCGAAAGTCACTCCGCCGATTCTCGAATTGGAGTCCTTTGTATTAAACATTATTTACTTAACAACATTTTCCATACCAACATCATGAAATACGTAATATTTCGAATGTATATTTATTCAGAGTAATTCGTTTCGGAAATTATTGCCTACAAAATATAACCTCATATCATCAATAGTATATTACGATCCAAGGCCAGTAAAAAAGAAAGTGCTTCAGATCACGTGAAGTTATTCGCAGAAAATATATTTTTTTAAAATAGATTCAATCGATATATCAAGAATCCTGCGTTACACTTTCACGAATTCACTTTTGAGAAGTTCACTTTTCGGGGGTTTCTTCAATCAATTCTAAGAAATGATACATTTACGAAAAAATATTGCTGAACAAAAAGTTTTTAGAATTGATCGTGACATTTTGTTCAGTTTTTAGCAATGTAACCATTTAATTAATCCGAATGAAAACAGTGTAATATATGTTTAATACACGTAAATTTGGGTATAAGTATATGGAGTATAAAAGTTTATAATACATTTTATACGAAGCATATTTTAAACATAAAAAATTTGTTTATGAAGTACCATAAATAGCATACGTTTAAAGCAGGTATAACAAATGTGTATTATGTATAAATGTTCAGTTTAATATTCGTGTATGGCATACGTTTATACAACGTTGAACCTATACCATCTTTAAACCGAAAATATTTTAAACGTTCATTATTCGTTTACTACATGCAACAGCAATGTGACCTTTTAATTCGTCCCAATGAAAACAGTATAGTCTAATATACGTTTATTACACGTAAGTTTGGTTCACAAAAGGTTTGGTTATACGGAATATAAACGTCTATAATCCGTGTATATTATACCAAAATTATTTTCAACATAAACATTTGTTATTTAGTACCATAAATAGCATACGTATAAAATACGTTTAATAAAGGTGTAATATTGTATATAAATTGATTTATATGAAAGACGTTTAAATTTGAGCAAAGATACTCCGGTTATTTAACTCGTATATAAATTATACGGTGTAATATTCGTGTCATACGTTAATAAAACGTTGAACCTATACCATCTTTAAACCGAAAATATTTTAAACCTTCATTATCCCCAAACTATCGTCTACTATACAATTTTTACACGTAAGTTTCGTTTAAAAAATAGTATATGTGTATAATGTGAACGTATAATGTTGTTTAATAGTTTAAGTTATAATAATCCCATTTAAAAATGTACTACTAAAATATGGTATATCAAAATTTGACAATCTAAACGTCAAATTATCCCATAGATTTCATTTAAATTTAAACGTTTATTATCCGACCGAGTTTCTATTGGGGTTTGGTATATTTACTCAACAATTATTATGCTAACATGATTAATAACTAATATCATAATTTAGTAATATTAAATTAATATTTTCAATAACCACACGAAATTTATATACATATTTTAATAACAGTATGTGAATACTAATTAAATCGCTTCAACATAAATCAAAATGTTAAATATATCATATAAATAAAGATTGCGTTCCTACCTTGAAGCATCTATCGACGACTTCATCCGCCAACCCAACAATTTCGAAAATCTGAGCTCCTTTGTACGACTGCAAAGTTGATATCCCCATTTTTGCCATGACCTTAGCGATACCACGTTCCATAGCTTGTGCATAGTTCTGTAATTAGAAAAGAGTTCGTTAATTCGTTTTTTAATTAGGACTGTATTTGTTTATATATGGATTAAATAATATATCAAATTACCAAGAAAATAACTTCATCCGTGAAGGAGGAGTCCAAAACGTGATCAGCCCTCAAATCCCTGGCCATTTCGAAAACGAGATAAGGACATATAGCATCAGCTCCATATCCCAAGAGGACACAGATATGATGAACTTCACGAGCTTCTCCAGTTTCCAAGATTAGGCCAACTTTCATACGTTGTCTCTCTTCAATCAAGTGATGATGTACAGCACCAAGGACCATTACAGAACTAACGGGGATCCTAAAAAAACAAATATTTATCATTTTTAGGTTAATTACTTAATTAAAGAGAATATTTTTTACAGTTTTTTTTTAAAAATTCTTATCGCTTACCTTTCAGGACCAGCTTTTCTGTCGCTTAAGATAATAAATTGGTATCCAGCTCTTGCAGCGTCATTGGCTTCTTTGCAGACTCGATTCAAAGTCTTCACAAGCCCGGGTGGACCATCTTCCAGGGGATAAGTGGCATCAATCACTCGGGTCTTCCAGCCACGGTATTTAGTATGCATGATCACTTGAAGATCGTTCAATGAAACAATTGGGTGCCTCAAGAATAAACGATGAACGAACATTTCGTTCGGTTCCAAAATATTACTTTCAGGACCAATCGGGCACAATAGTGACATGACGATCTTTTCTCTGAATGGGTCGATGGGTGGATTAGTTACCTGTAACGTTAATTTTTAACATTTAAGTAAGACTGATCGTCGATTATTTTGGAAAGGAAATCCAAAATGTACCTGTGCGAATAATTGCTTGAAGTAGTCGTACAGGAGTGGTTGGAATTCAGAAATGCACGCCAAAGGTGCATCGTTACCCATGGAACCAAGGGCTTCTTTTCTGAAAAACGAATGTAGAAAATCCATTTTTCTTATCGAATAGTTGGTCATCAAAAAATCTGTTCATGGCATTTCTTATATTATACACCGTGGTCAGTAAATTGCATACCCAGACTCACCACATACACTTGTGCCCTATCAATCATCGGAATATCTCGCAATTTGCACAATGATGTTTTTGGGCAATAAAGACGTTATTATTATAAGTATTTTTATGCAAATAGTGGAGGAAACGTCTGATAGTACATGCAACTTTCAGTGCCTCGATAACTATTGAATCCAATATCATGAAATCTATTCGTTTATTCTTTGAATGTTAGTACTATCGGGAAAGAAAAGCGACATATAATTAACAGCGCCATCTAGGTTTCACTCCTGGGACTTAATGGCCTGTGTGTACATTTCCACCGTATCTCTACGTACAGTTACCTTTTTCTGGGAAATACATTCATTGTTTAAACCCAATTCTTTCCTATAAAGTACACAATTACTACGGTAGGGTAATTCAAGAAAAGAACATTTAAGTTTAACAGAATACAATCTGTCTAAAACAGGACAATGTTTGCTCTATATTTTTATATACTGAATATTATTATTAATACAATACTAGTTTAAGAAAATGGCGTAAATTTATAAAAAATAAACTTACTTTGTTTGGAGCATGGGTAATAAGAGCATATTGATGGTCTCCAGGGTGTACCCATACAGTGCTAGTCGTTTGTCGCCGCCCCAAACACGATTTACTGCTGATATCCCATCTTCCGGGTCATCCAGATCTTTCTTGTCATCATGGCCGCGGCCATTTTGTATCTCGCTGCCATTGCTGGCAACGTGAGCAGCACGCAAATGGTCCATGGTTATCTGGATTTGTAGAACCCGATTTAATAGCGACATAATAATAGCTCGTGCAAGGACGTTAATGCCAACTTATTAACTACTTTTTTCCTTTCCTTGGCCTAAGTATACAAAATTATCACATTTACGCGAGTTTTTACGATGTTTTACTCGACACACTTTGTAAAGAAATGAATAAGAGGAACTATTTAAAAATATTGTAAAAAAACGTGATATGAAGTATTCAACAGATCTCGATAAAAATGTCAGGGTTCGATTCCTGGTGAAGGTAGATTTTTTTTAATTTACTCAAGTTTTAAAATCATTTTTTTGGACTTAATCGCGTTCAGCTTGGATAATGAATCGTCAACACACTATTAGATATTCCATTAGTTTTTATTCAAAATTGATTTTTTAGTGAGGGAAAATTAATATTGCTACTAATCTTTATTATTCTTGTATATATTTTTAAGTTCTTTATTTATTTTAAAGTCCATAAGCACAGCGCATTTTTAAAATACCAATTACAGAAGAGGGTAAAGACTGTTTCAATAAGATACGAAATTTCGTTGGCATTAACGTCACACAATTTCTAATTCCACAACATTTAAGAAATGTGGGAAACGACATTGATTAAATCAAACTCGTGCTAATTTGACATAAATGTTACATAAATTACATAAGAATTCACTGAAAATTCCAAAACCTATAGTTTACCCCCAAGACCATTTGCAAATGCGTTCGTTTGAAGAGATAGAATCAACACACATGTAAAAATCATATTTGCTGTGAAGAACACATAAAATAAAGGGTAATTCGGGAATATAAATAATTACGATCGAGGGTACTACAAGAATACGTTAAATCGGCGAAATTAACTAGGGTGTTAGTAAATCATGATAGGATATTATGGATTAAAAGGATATGATGAACAAACATAAGATATTTGTTTATATGAAACATGTGTATTTTTTATAAAGAGTTATAAGAAATAAAACACAAATTATCAAAACAAAAACGTAAAAAAGTTTGGCAATCAAAATAGTACATTCAAAATGTTATTTTTCATTTGTGTAAAAAGTATTATAGTTTACGTTCATCTGTTTTCAGTTTTCTGAAATGTAAAATGGCGGATATTGTACGAAAAAATGCACCGTAACTTATAACATATAGAAACCATAGTTTTTTTTTTGGACTCTGTTTACGAATCTGTTGTCAGTTTTAGTAAATTCAAATGGCGGATCCAAAATGGCATATACAATGGGACCACCATTTTGAATACCAAAAAAACTCAGATAAAATTCGAAAATTCCCTTAAATATACGAACTATTGCCGCCATATTAGATTCGCCAATGCGTAAACTACTTTCCGCCATCTTGAAATCCAAATAGACTGAAAAAATGGTGTTTTGATTGGTACTAGTATCACTTGGGACTCAAACTAAAATATAAAAATGAATAGAAAAGTACAATAAAGCCGAGTAGATAAAAAATGGAAAATATTTCTGTTCGAATAAATTAAAAAAAAAACCTCCTTAAAACCCCCCTTTCGACTAGTTTTTGTATTTTGGGTGCGGGTCGAAACACAGATTGGTCAAAAAGCCGACATTATAATTATCGGTTTTTTAACCTGTCGGCTTTTTGATTTGTCGATTTTTCGACCAACACCCACAAAATTGAATTATGTCTCTTGAGAAATTAAATATGACTGACGAAATTTTCGAAAATATTCGAAACTTATGAAATGTTTCTTATGCAGGTTTCGTAGGGATCCAAATTTGCCCCCATTTTCGATATTCAAAATGGCGGACCAAACCTCTACAAACAAGATGAAATCATACATTATAATGTGTCTGGAATAAAATATGTATGTTTTTATTAAATCAACTTTACCGCTCGATAACCAACTTTATTCTTGTTAGGAAATGTTCAGTCCGCCATTTTAAATTTCTAACATTTTATAGGAAATCTGAATTCAGCGTCCATGAAAACCAATATAAAGACTATTCCTTCCATCGATGATTGACGAAAGTGTGAAGTTTTCTTTCGATTTATTGCGCAAAAAAGAAATATTTGCAAAATTCAGTTTAAAGATGGTGGCTTCAAAATAATGTCATAACAGTTTTTTTCACAGAATATAAGGATAATTTGTTATTGGTAATAATTTTGTTAATGCTACAATTTTATAGGATTTGATATAATTTATGATTATTGAACGATGAAAAGTTTTGTTTTCAAAATGGAGGTCTAAAATATTCTCTATTTTTACAATAATTCTTTCTTTTACGTTCTGAAAAATAATTATTCTATTGTGAATAAAATATCACAGTAACTCAGAGTATTGAATGGATATTAGATGTTCGTTTTTTAAAATGGCGGATCCAATATGGCGAATAATATGTAAATAAATGGAAGAATTTATAATTTAAAATATATTATCATATTGTACAAGTGATTTCTAGTAGAAAGTGTTCTAATCAACCTTTTGAGTGCAATATGTCAATTTTCAGAAAAATCAGCCGCCATCTTGAAACTGAATATTCTTAATATTGAATGCTTAAAATAGAAAAAAAGTGGCTTCCCTTTTTATGCATTAGGGAAACATAAAAAACTGTTTTCGTTCTGAAAACGCAAGAAAAAGAAAAAACTGTCTGTTGTTTCAACTGTTTTGTATAAAAACCGCCATATTTAATTTCCAAGGGGTCATACCAAAATTCTGACTTCGGGATCTTAAAGAGTGACCTCGAAAACATGTACATGGTTGACATCCATCAAGTCTTGAATTTTTATATTTTTTTGACCTTTGATTGTACGTTATTAAATTAAATTACATACATTTCAGAAAATACAGTGCTCCCTCCCAATATTAGCATATTTCGTCTTACAAATCATTTTCTAACGTCTCAATGTTAGCTAAATGGGGGAACGAAATCTGTCGAAGGGAAAGGATAATATTGAGAGGGGCTACTGTATATTTATAAAATGGAGCTGAAAAGAATTGGAACTACAAACCCATCACCACTATTATTTTATACATTAAATGTTTTCAACTTCAGTTGATCACCATATCAAAGGATACATTCAGGGGAAATGAGGAAATCAAATCTACGTAAAACCGATGCATAACCAAAAATCGTTGCGAGTAAATGTTGATTTTTCGAACAGATTTAATTGGGTGACAAAAAATGATGTTTCTACGTGGTCTGGAATAAACCATAAAAATTAAATGTTGCTTTCAACATTTACCCGCACCACGTTTACCTTTACCAAATCCTAATTATCCCATATCCAGATACAAAAGAGTCGTCTTCCACGTTCAGAAAAGTCAACCACATATTGATGGATACACAAATATTAATGATTACATAAATATTATTGGAGAAACAAGTGAGATCTAATAAAACGAAAGGAGATCACACGCATGCTTTCAGAACATCTGTCTGGACTCACCATCTTGTTACAACACCGATCAGAGTGGTCACCATATGGAGCGATTGAAAAAAAATAGTTAGTTATATTAACAGGTTGTCGATAAATTAGTATCATTATTAATCCAATTTTTTTATGTCGTTCAATATTTACAATGATTTGGTCGTTATACATCACTTAAATTAATAAACGGCATTGCGTTCCGTCGAATCATACCCGACGTTAATATCAAAATGAATTTGCTGGTTACCAGATGCTTCTAGTTAGAACGCTTCGCTTTAGCGATTGTTAAGTGAATTATTTCGATTAGTCAACTCTTGAAAATGAGTTTAGTGCGCATGATATGACAGGCGACAAATGTTTCTGGATTTTTCGAGTAAAAAAAAAACACACGACGCTTTCCAATCACTGAAATATATCGAGTATAAAAAGAAAAACATTTGTACTAAGTAAACGAACGTTATTCTTCCTTTACTTACGTACAAAAGTTTGATAAACAACCAGCAATTGTCGCTTACCTGCTCCTTCAGCCATTCGGAATGAGGGCGGCTTTTGGCGATGTGTTGTTTCAGTTCGACATCTTGAATGATGTGTTTCTCTTCGGTGTCGACCAGTAGCATTCTCCCTGGCTTCAAGCGGCTCTGTAATTAAAAAAGAGACACGAAATGAGCCTCTCCGACTAGCTGCTACGACGTGGTGCGACATTAAATACCACAGCACTGAGCGAAGGTCCTAACTCCACTATACAAACCAAGGTCCCTAAACAATTAAAATGATAAAAAACACATTGAGTCGTCGCGAAGGAGCGTTCTTCTGTTTCTGGGGACCTGCTTGAAACGAGATTTTTTTTTTTTTACAATTGGACCCCTTGACTGCCTTCCGCTGTCCATTCTTTTTATTTGACCTTGGAAAATGTCAACAGTCGCGAAAAGTTATAACACGTCATGGTTGGATGGGACTGTGTTATAACTTCTGGCGACGTTTTAATAAACGAAAATATCTTGCGTATCGAATAATTACACCTGAAAAAACAGTAACATATTCGTTTTAATAAAATTGATCACAGCGCCGCTGGTTTACGAAACATCAACATATCCGCGCAACACTTCTTACATCCGCTTTTATTCCCGAGCAAACTTCACTTTGGCGTCACTCGTAGTCCAGTAAAAACGCTCCTTCCTAGATGATGTCGCTACGTTATGGCATGAAAAACATGATGAAGAAAGACCCTACCCTGAACTAATCATTTTATATCCAAATTAAAAAAGTGACAAAACTAAAAAATGGCATAACATTTTTCGCTTTCTGAAATAATATAAATATTCTTGATGAGAGAAGAATTCTCCTGACACTTCGAAACGCTTGAAAATCAAGAAATCACGAGGTCTCGCGGTTTCGAATTTCCTGTACCTGTGCCGTCCTCCTGGATCTTCCGGTAACCTGCGTCGCTGCTTTCATAATTACCCATTTTTCTGAAGAAACGATCGAAACCGAAAGACATTCGTGACTTTTCGATTTTTGCGGTTCTGAAAAGTGGCAAGACAACAATGCGTGAACGCCGTCAATTCGGCAAAATAATAACGAAACAAGCAAAAAGCAACTGTTTATCGTAAATATCTAAATAACAAAGAGGATGTGCCTAACGAAATTCCCTGGCAAATCTAAGAATGGATTGAAATCTGACACTTTATTTGTTCGTTAAGGACGAGAGCAAAATGTTTAAATAGAATAATTGATTCGCGAATTTTTATGTCAGATTTCAATGATGGAATATAACATGAAGTGTCTTTTCCACTCTGCATGGTCACCGCCGTCCCATTCTTCAACCTATATAGCTGAAAAATTTGGATACGAAAAAAAATGTTTTGGGATTTTGGGTCGGACGTTGAACCTAAGGGCTAAGACGGAACAGATAAGAAAGCAAGAAAGAAAAACAGAAATGAAGAGAAAAAGACAGAAATGAAAGAAGATAATTACAGCAAGAAAGAAAAGTTAGCAAGGAAGAACAGGAAAAATAAAATAGAAAAAGTGAAAAAAAGTTTGAAGAGAGGATAGGTGAAAATCACAGGTGACAGCATCCAAATCTTCCCACATATGGTCCCAGCTCGTGGTGGCTCTTAACTTCCTTGTTTACCTTCAGGATTACATTGCTGGGTGGAGTGTCATAAACGCCCACTTCGGACGCCATCACCATCACGTTATCCTTAGTGACGTAGAAACGCGACGGGCGCAGGCCATTTCTGCCAAACAAAAATTTAAAAAAGTCTTTTGTATTACTACCCACGATGGATGACGCTTTAAATCGGCTGAATAATTCTTGTTCGTTCGTTCGCTTTCCTGTCTCGGGCAATTTGTTTAGTAATAATCTCCGCGTTCACAACTGGTACGGAGTGTCTCTTACTCTTTCCCCGTCGGGAATCGCAATCCAACGACAATGGCTGTACTTTCTAAGTCCGACTTCGGTTCGAGGAAACTCGAAGCGGCTGTCATTTTCCATCGAGTGACAACAACAAATTTACCCGTGTTTTTTTTTTCCAGTTTACAATCCACTGTCGTTCGTTTATAATCTTTTTTTTTTTTACATATCTTTTTGGCTTTTGTGATGTTTGGAAGAAATGCGACGAATCGTTATTCATCCATACATGCTTTTCCTCTACTTTTTATCGAGCCGAAAAAAATCTTGCGAGTCTTTCCCATACAAGGTACGGAGACATAATGCGGTAGGATTAGTCACTTGGTGCTCGAGCAATCCTACGCCTCGCAAAATCCTGACGGTTCTGGTCTAACATTCTGGCCACAATATTTCCGTTGCCATTGCGCAGTGTCTACAAAACTCGCCAATCTGTTGCCGATGTAGTCTTTTATTTAAATATGGTGATTTTTATTTTACCTGTCGAGGATAGCACCGACGTAGCGGCCGTCGGTGAAGGTCAGCAGCGCTGGACCATCCCAAGGCTCCATGGTGCACGCCGCCCAATGGTAGAAGTCCCGCTTTTCCGTGGCCATCGTCAAGTCGTTCTGCCAAGCTTCCGGAACCATTGTCATCACCGCCTATGTACAACACAAACATTAAATTGAAATTAAACTTTATGAACAATTGTAAGTTTCCTTTCCCCATAGGATGTAAAACCACCCTGCAGTATCCAACATTTCCATCAATAATATTCATCAAGATTGTGTTCAAGCGATCGTATCTCATTAAAGTACAAACTAATAATTATGTGCATTAAACCATGTTTTTAAATTTATAATATAGCAGCTAGCATTACAGACATCAACGGGATGATTTCAAAACAAGAAAAATCAAGTTTTATTGATTCTTCCACCTCTAAACAAGAGAAGTATAAAGCTCTTGGTCTCTCGAAAATACTCAACAACAATATTCCTGCATAAACTGTCAAAGTATTACGTATTAACAATAAAAAACCACGTCTACAATAACGAGACCTGAATTTAAAATCGTCTTTCCAGTTAAAAAAGGACTTCGTAAATAATGTCCCAAATGACTTATAAAAATATTTTTTTTTATTGATATATAAACGTAAAGGGCTTCTAGTTATTTTTCAACAATTTGGTCAACTTTTATTTGAAACCTTACGTCTGCTGGATTAAAAACAATTTTTAAAAAATGCTGCCCGGCCAGGGATCGAACCTCCTACAGCTTCACAGTCACTAATAAAAACCGTTGCGAATAGTCTTTTTAATATAGAATTCCTTGTACAAAAACATAAGATGGACATTGACCACAGGTCATGATCAGCTTCAGATTTTTTTACGTGGTCACAAATGGTAGTTCGTGTGAGCGTGATGATTGTATGTGACCTAGACTGTGAATCCGTAGGTCGTGAGTTCGATCCTCGGTCGGGCAACAATTTTTTCAAATTATTTGTCACACATAAGACGTACATTTTGAAATAAAAATCAACCAAAATGCAGATACAACTAGAAGTCTTTTAAATTCATACATTAATAAACAAATTTTGTTGAAAATTACATATTCAAATAATTTCAACATTTTTGTTTGTATAAGTAATTTTATATACTGTTCAAGGTGTTATAATTTATGTTATCTAACTATTTACTAGAGATTAAAATGAAACTGTAACATTTCAAATTTCCAAAGCGTTTTTGAAGCACATTTTTTGTTTTTAATTACCCAATGACAATCGAAAATTGGTCTTGATGAAATGCTGATAGAGCAGGTTGTTTAATCCTCCTCCTAGTTCTTAATTGTAGTGTAAAGGATTTCGCAATGATTTTATAAATTAGTTTTTATGTTAAGAAATACAGTCGAACCCCCGTTAACAAATTTCTTGGTTTTGAAAATTTCTGTTATCGAATATGGAGACATAATTTTCTCCTCAAATATTCATTAACAGAAATTTAAATACCCGCGTTGTCCCGACCATATTCGTTAACGAGAGTTCGACTGTATACAACGTTTGAAACGATATTTGACTAAGTTATTTGTATATAATGAGAGTAAAGTCCTTGTGAATAAAAATGAAAAATTATCTTTCTAATATCGAACTTCTTCTTTGACAGGAATTTATTATGTCACATATACTTTCATTTATGAAACATTGAAGAAGAAAAGAGTAAAGTTACTAATAAAATAAAATCTTTGTGAAATTCTTTAAACGGTATTAGAAAACAGTATAAACGTCAGTCAAATAATTAAACATTCACTTTCATTACATAATCATACATGGAGAGTTAAAAAACTACATGTTTTCGCGTGCGCTTTCAATAACTAAATAGACTTCCGGTACCGATAAAATTGAGGTATTTACTTTTTCATTGTTCCGTAAAAGAACATTTGCTGTTGATGTCGCCTGTGGGCATTCTGTTATTATGTTAGCATTCCAGCAGTCAAATGTTATGCCAAATGTAAAAAATTAATTTACAATCTTAGGTTGCGGCAAATCGTCCGTTGTCCACAGATAAATTTTTGACAGGAATCATAACCTACAAATAATTCATGCAAATCGACGAATATTCCATTGATCATGGTTTACTAGAGGGTCTCCAATCATGGTTGATACTAGCTGCCATCTTTTTTTCTTTTGGACGTACATAGAGTTTAATGGGAATATATTTTTGGATGAGTGAAGCTGGAGCTGACCTCCAGTTTAGAGCTAAAATTGATCATTCTAAAGAGTGCTGAGAAATGTTATTAAATCTGAAATGCGATCCAATTTTGAAGAATTAAACAAATTCCCAGCAACAACTCTCTGATCAATGTTTAACGTTAGAAGATTACGACTCTTAAAGTCTTAACGAGTTAACAAGAATCTTAGCTACATAAACTTGAGATGTCGGAAGCGCATATGGCAATTATTTCGGTATTAATATGGGCAAGATATTAACCCTTATTGACCCAATTTATCCGTTTTTATCCGTCAACTTTAAGCTCGGACAACTTTGTTGTTTATGCTTAAAAAAATCGGAACCATTCTAGGCGGGTATTTTCGAGGGTGCTCTTTCAGAATCCGCATCGAAAATTTTGAAAAAACCACCCTTTCCTACCCTAATTTTCAATATAAAAAAAAAACACGATTTTTTAAGGTAAAACATTCTAGGCGGGTATTTTCGAGGGTGCTCTTTCAGAATCCGGATTGAAAATTTTGAAAAAACCACCCCTTCCTATCCTAATTTTCAATATAAAAAAAAAACACGGTTTCGTCTTTTGAAAACAGGTAAAAATGGGGGAAAACATATCACAGACAGTAGAAAACATCTTTTCTTTTGTTATGTAAAGTTAAATTTCGTTACCACCCCATAAAATAGCCCAAAGGGGTGAAAATCGGCAGTTTTTCAAAAATACTATTTTCGATACGAAAAAAAATGCAAATAAATTTAGTTCTAGAAATAAATAAGAGCAGCTTTTATACTCTTACACACTAAAGACAATGCCTATGATAAAGTTATAAAATAATGTCTACCCATTAATGATAGTTTTACGGATAAAGACCGGAAGTCGCATGGCATTCATCATATATCGTTCTATACAACTATATATCGTTTATCTAAACTATCGTTTATATAACCATACTGTGATATGCTTTCCCCCATTTTTAACTGTTTTCAAAAGCCGAAACAATTTTTTTTTTCAGAAAAATCCGTAAAATAGCGATTTTTTGTAAATATTTTATTTTAAGGGTGGTCACACAACCCCTTCATGATGAAAAATGAATTTTTTATGTGCATAACTTTATTATTTCACATTTTGATCCGAAGTTTTTGTGGTTTCAGCTATCGCCAAGACCCCTCTCGCATCGAAAATACGATTTAAACAAAAAAATACCTTAAAAAATCGTGTTTTTTTTTTAAATTGAAAATTAGGGTAGGTTTTTTCAAAATTTTCGATGCGGATTCTGAAAGAGCACCCTCGAAAATACCCGCCTACAAAGGTTCCGATTTTTTTAAAGCATAAATAACAAAGTTGTCCCAGCTTAAAGTTGACGGACAAAAACGGACAAATTGGGTCAATAAGGGTTAAAGACATAATCGATTTGGTTTTCCTACTCAATATTTCTCGTGATCCACTGCAACTTCAAGCATGAAAAATAATAACTCGAAACTTGTTAACAAACCAAAATCACTCTTAGTCTCGTTGACTCATAAAAATACACGCAAATAGTTTCTTAAATTTGAGAAATCGAAACGGGATTTAAATCTCTCAACGATTCCAGATTTGCCATTATCCACAGTCTTTGTAAATGATTGGCTACCTGTTCTAATCTACGAAACACTACATACGGCTAAAGCTAATGCTCGCACCAGTTCTTTTAAATATGTACGACCAAAAGATATTATTATTACGAAGAAAGATGATTTCTCGAACGGAAAGATTGTTGGCATTTTCGATATCACTGACCTTCGCTGCAGTCATGACTATTCATCACTGACGTTACGATCATGGACAGATGGATCTTTTGCCGCCCTCCATTTTATAATCCCGACCATTACGACCATCTTAAAATATGTCATGTTAATACGTAATCGTTGCGAACAAAAGAACGCATGAATTGATTTCAATATTATTTCGATAAACACTGCGCATCCGAATCATGGGTCTCTAATTTAACCTCGTTGGCCTTATTGAATATCCAACCTGGCGCTGGCGGTCTGATCGTCTTTGCAGACAAAGAAAAGCGGTTTATGTACATAATTCCATTAAATTTTTATAACGTTCCCTTTGATTGTACTCATTTAAGAGATAACTCTTCTTCCTGGAACGGCCACTGTCTGGTTGATGATTGCAATAAAATTGTGTCTCGTGATCAATCAATACGCCCAGCTCTATCCGAAAATGAACTTATATGGGCATTGTTCTAGAACTTTTAAACTTTGAGGTTGAAGAAAATTGCATTTTTTTTTTAGGCACATTCATGAAATTAATTTTATTGGCTTTAAAATTGATCAAATGACAGGAAAAACCTTGCGTGACTCATTTATACACAATGTATTTTTTTTAAATGAAAAATATGTTACGTTACTCGTAAAATTAATTTTTAGTTTTGTAACGTTTAATATACATAAAAAATTCAGTTCTTTTGCTTATGCGGACTATTTTTACAAAATTTCTTTGATTTTTATAAAATTTGGTATGTTAGGGTTTTTGAGGCCACTGATTACAAATCCAACGTCAGTTTTCATTAAAATTTGAAATCCAAATACATGATTTAACATTAAGGATACCAAAAAATTAAAACGATTTGTAAAGAATAATCATTTTATTATTGTCAAAAATTGTGTTTTTTGTTGTATTAAAAAAACACAAAATTTATAAATACTTTAATAACATAGGAGAAAAGATCACAATGATTCCAAAGTACTTAGAAGCTAAATTGTAGATGTGCCATTAAATAATTTGATTTTTCAAAGTGAGTTTCGCTTGGAAATTTAAAGTTTGACGTGGTCGCATTTTTTATGTATAGGTGGCACACATTCGGGCAAAGGCTCAAATTACTTCTTATCATATAGGTAATGTACCCCTGTTGTGTGCTTTCTTAAAAACCAATGTGAAAAAAATTATCTAAGGTTGATTGCTAAATTGTCAACTATAAAAAAAAGTTATCTCGCAAGTTTGAAGGTATATAATTTTATTCCTCAGTGAGGCACATCATTAAGTTAAGGATTTTTCATTTGTTTACATCCCCAAATACTTCCACAAAAAACCACAGACCATAAAAAAAAAGGTGCAAAAAGTTTCAGTGTTAAAACTGAAAAAATGTAGTGAGTGTCGCGCACCAAAAACGGGCAAATTCACTACTTTTATTTACTCTCATTGTTTTCTACATATCTGTAATTAGTAATAAACACTTATTACATGTAAATCGAACAAAAATTTGTTGATCTGTAGTGTTACAAAATTATATTTAAAATTTTTATGGTATCATAATGAGCGACAACATAAAGTTTAAAAGTTCTAGAACAATGCCCATATATCTCAAGCACAGACTGCGCCAAAATGTTAAAATGGAAAAAGAGAAGCAGGGAAAAATCACCTGCAGTAACTACTATTATTTTTCGGCTCAAAACTATCTTTTGGACCTCCTGGAAATAAATTGGGAAAACAACTCTGTATCTGAATCGGTTAATGCCAAACTGTTCGCTCTATCAGAACTCACATATATGGGCAAATCCGCGAAACTTTTGAATTTTGAGTCATAAAATCAAAAAAGTTTTATGTGTTAAGCACATTATTGGAATTTTTATATGTTGTCGTATAGATTAACAGGTAAAAAATGACGCAGTGTGCTTCATTTTTTAAGCAACTCTGAAGAGTGAAAATTATCACCTGAGAATTTTTCTGTTAGTGATCTCAACTCTTAAAATTTAGAGGGGTTTAAAGCCGCCATATTGAATTTCGAAAATCTGAACAGCACATCAAGAAAGTGCGTTCATTTGAGAAATGCTCATGCGATTATCAATTTGAATGTAAAATTTATAATTAAAAAGTACTGAAATGATACAATTTTTGCATTGGTATGAAAAATTCAGATATATGTTGATTTGAGAATTATATACGTTGAATAAAATACAACAAATCTCATGTTTTTAGATAGAAATTTATTACATAATTACATTTTAGTACATTTCCGGGCTGGTTGAGTTTTAACAATTATAGGAGTTTTTTTATTACTGGTGGGTTTAGACTTTTTCTTTATTGTTTTAGAGTTTTTTTGTTTTTCTATTTTTGTAAGTATCCTTATCAACAGACCAGCTGTGCGGTTATAAGGAAAAGTGATTACATAACGCGTGCAAACTTTTTGCATCTTCTGGTAATCAGAGACCCCGAAAACCCTCGAGTTAAAAATTTTAAGCAATTATCACGAAAAATATTGCCAATAATGAATTTCTTCGAAAAAACCCGAATTTTTTCATATTTTTTTATTTATACTATCTAAACAATAAACAATAATGTCTTCTTAGCCATTTATATATGTTATTTTATCACTAAACTTATAGAAAATAGTAAAAAATTGACACGAATGCGTTAACTAGAATTTTAATAATGAAAAATCAAAGAAAATGTTATCTACAATCGCGATACAAAGGTTTAAAAACATTATTGAATGTTAGCGTTTTGATATTACCTCTATTTTGCGTTTTTCAAACGATCACACATGTTGCAAATAATGTTCTTTTTCAATTGACGGTGTGCCATTATTAATTATTTTAACCAGTTACGCTAGTGCTTTTTAACTTCAAGCATATATTTTTTTTTACTTCTCTTGTGAGCACATTCTTAAATGACGTCTGGATTTCCTTCTTTTTCTGTGTACAAAATTATTACTTTTGACTCGTAACGATTAAAGATGTGCTGCACGTGCAATCGGTGAAAAATGAACTAAAATTGTTTTTTTGAAAAAACGAGGGACAAATTTTAAAAGCACTCTTTTCAGCCTTTCTGAAATGGGCACATAGCTATATAAGGGTGCAAATTCTTTGTTTTTTGTCTATTAGTACGTGTAAAAAATCCAGACAGATTAAAGAAACGCTGAAATCGCTACAAGACCAAACGTGAAAAAAAATGACAGTAGGGACACTTTATTTTAGGCGTTTTTGACATATTTTTCAGTTTCAAAGGTATGAATTTCGTACTTTTATCTCATCAATGATGCATTACATATATTGGTTGATATATTTGGAGTATACTTAACAATGTTGACCAGTTTAAACGCAGAAAAATAAAATAAAAGTGCTCAGAAATACACAGTGACACGAAATTTAAAGGTTTCGCAGATTTGCCCATATAACACGCATGCACCTGAGATCTTTTGATAGGAACATAGAAACTTGAGATTAGCTAACGAAGATAAAAAACAATTATCAGTCACCTGCGACATGGAAAGTTTAAACATCTACTTCACGGATCTCTACACAAGTCGCGAAATGAATGCATTGAAATTCCAGCCGACCTCTTTGATCTACCAACCGACTTTTTCAACTTACTGACAATTTAGAAGTCATGAAACTTATTAGAAATGTCAAATCTCATTTATCTGGAGACTTTAACCCGTTTCGTCCCAAAAGGACAAAATTTGTCACCGGTTTTCATCCTCCGTAAATTGATAGATATCATTGAAATATTGTTATGAAAAGTAGGTTTCCTATAGTTTTTGGGTGTGCTCTTTTCGAATCTTGAGTCAGTTTTTCGACATCACTTTCCAATTTTTAAATATGACGACTTAAATGAAAGAAAACATGGAAAATAGCGAAAACAATTTCAGTAAACTGCAATTTTTATTGCGAAGGAGTTCCGGGATCATGTCAGGCTTTAGAATCCTGTGGCATAATGAGTTATGCTAAACTTTGGTCAATATTAAGCTTTAAATTACAAAATGGCGTCCTCAGAACGGCGTTATTGGATGGGATTTTTCTTGTTACCGGCGTCTTATTAAAATATTTCTGGTATCTTGTCGTGTATTTTGATGAATATGATTTTCTAGCTTATTCTTGAGCTTGCTGAATACAAATCCGTAACTAAAGTTTGGAAATTGAAAATGGCGAATCCAATATGGATAATCGAAATTCAAACAAAAATTGTCTAGTATTTAGTATATAGATGTTTTCAAAGTCATATTAAATCGGCCATTTTTAATTCCCAAAATTTAATAGCAGTTTTGTATTGAGCCACCTCAAAAACAATCTACACATTCCACAAAATACATATATAAAAAAATACATATACAAAAAATATTTTAATAAAACGCAAATAAAAAAAATCCGTATAAATAGCGCCATTTTGAGGGCGCCATTTTATAATTTATATCGTAATATTTACAACTTTTAGTAAAACTCATTATGCCAGAGGATTTTGAAAACTGACACGATCTCGGAACTCCTTCACAATAAAAATTTCAGTTTACTGAAAAAGTTTTTGCTTTTTTCCACATTTTTTTTCGTTTAAGTAGCCATATTTAAAAAATGGGAAGTGATGTCGAAAACGAACTTCAGATTCGAAAAGAGCGTAGCCAATAACTATAGGAAACCTTTATTTCATAACAATGTCTCAAAGATATCCATAAACTTTCGGAGGACGAAAACCGGCGACAAATTTTGTCGTTTTGGGACGAAACGGGTTAATCTTCATTGTCTCACCCGTCCTGTGCCTGCGATAATCCATCTTTTTGTTGACATCTTTAATACGAGTCTTGCTACTGCTATTTTACCAGATACAAAAAGAGCTTTCAGACTAATAAAGTACAATTTCTGTCATAACCAGCAGATTATTGCTCCATATGACTATGTCGCCTTGCCAAACTCTTGGAGAAAGTTATTTTTTACTAGCTAATAGATTTCATAAGTATCAACTAATAGAAACAATCTGAAGGAGCATACAGACATCGCTAATTTCTGTGTTGGACTGCGTTAGATTAGGTTTCGATAATCGCAAACTAACGATATAAAAAAACCGACAATAGAAAAGCCGGTAATACAAAAACAGACACTTTAAAAAATTACTGTCCACTTGTAAATGTGTCTATTTTTTATGTGTCGGCTTTTTTACTATCGGCTGTATGTCTATTGGTTCCTAATGTAAAGTCGACAGGCTGTTAGAAGTAATTTATTGTTAAACCGTTTAGACTATGAAACACATTGCCAGCCGAAATTCGCAATGCCGAGTCCATCTCTGTTTTAAAGAAACGTTTCCAACACTATTTACTCTGGGTGCGGGTCAAAAAACCAACAAATCAAAAAGCCGACAGGTTAAAAAACCGAAAAAAAATAGACACATCAACAAGCGGACTATCATTTTTTGAAGTGGCGGGTTTTGATCTGTCGGCGTTTTAATTCGTCGGTTTTTCGACCCCCACCCTTTCCTCTCCTTCGAAAATACCTTCCCAGTTCGCATTTTTCTTAGATAACAATGTAATAATCTTTTACTTTTGATTTAATCCCCTATTATTCTTCTCCATACAATAATTTTCCTTCTTGACAACACAATCTCATTCACACTACGTGTACCGGAAGTCATATTTGTTTACTATTGAAATAGTAAAATATGATTGTAAACTACTCATATTTTACATAAGTTAATGTAGCTGCCACCAGGGCTGAATAAATATTTTTCATTCATTCATAACTAACGAAATAATTAGCGATTGCGAGATTACATGCCATCTAGTGGCAGTTAAAGAAAGCTTTCTAAATTAAATTCATACAGTTATAGTATATTAAAATGATGTTATCTTACCTCAGGCAGAGATCGCTGACCAGCCATCACGAGGAATTCCAGTACGCAGTCAGCTGATCCAGAATCGGAAAGATTCGGTTCTACTACTGGATATAAGTCTTTCAGTTGAGAACCAAAAACTTTGCTGCTCATCACGCCTTCGCGGGCTTTCATGTAATTAACATTGCCTCGAAGGGTATTTATTTCTCCGTTGTGAGCCAACAATCTACAAATATTAGTCGAGCAATGAATTTTTTTGTTTAATTTCAAGTATCAAAAACATTTTCGTTTTACTTACCGGAGAGGATGAGCCCTTTCCCAGCTCGGGAATGTATTGGTGGAAAAACGCGTGTGTACCAAAGCTAGGTACGTCTCGAATTTTGGACTCTGGTAAGAAATTAAGACACGAATTGTTAATATTTTTTATTGTAGTAGATCATTTTCTTTCTTCGTGTATAGAAAGGAACTGATTCATTTCAGATGCCCTTTTTAAAACATAGGTGATTGTTCTGTACATAAATTCGAACCGCATATACCTCATAAAGAGGTCTTTTAGAGCTCTTCCCAAAGGTATCTTCAAAAGGACTTCTTGAAGAAGTCTCAGCGAGTCATTAAAGGGGTCTTATGATATTAATCTAGAAGAATATTTATTCTTGAATTCTTAAATTTATCTGATTTATCTGTCAAAGCGATTCTCCGTTTCAAAATTTTAGTTTCTTCTAGAGACACTAGATGGCGTACGAATAAAAAAAATAATTTATTTTATGAGCTGAATGGAAAACGACATTGTTTTGTATATAAAATCGACGTATAGATCGTCTTAGAAGTCACTTAAGAGCTCTTTCTGAGCATAATTTAAGATTTTTTAACAATTCTTAAGTTATAAAAAATTTGTTTGAGCTGTTTGGAGGCCCATATTTATTTTGTAGGTTATATTCCGACGACATTTGTATCATCTAAGTAACTGGGAATGATTCCGAAATAAAACCAATTCTAATGTATAAAATATTCGATATAATTTTAGAAATAATAGAAACATTTCAACTTTTAATGCAATTCAACGTGTTACATATTTAGTAAATATTACTGAAATAAGAATAATTAAATAATTGTTAACGTTACTAATTTAAATTTATGTGCCAGAGGATTTTTCTGTAATCTTAAGAATAGCTTATTCAAATCTTTGAACGTAACGTTTATAACACATATAAAAAAGTAATTTATTCTGACTTTAACGGACATGAATTCCATTTAAACTTTTCAAAATAAGTATCCCTTCAGACTTTATTTAAATTCAACACGACCTAAAAACCGATTTTGTTAAATTAGAAGTTTTTCTATAGGAAAATGTGATACTAACGACATTCACTTCCGTCTTCCATATTGAATCTACCATTTTTAATTTGATGAGAAATTTAATTGACAATGTCAATTTTAACGAATACGTTAATAAAACGTTAAACGTATACATTTCGCGAGTTCTTTACGAATTAAATTAATATTGGTTCATTAGAAATGTATTGATATATTTTATAGAGTAATATTTCTGATGCATATAAACTCATGCTTATCCATTGGAGTAAACGTTTAAAACACGTATGAATATGGCATATAATATTTTTTTCAACTGCCTCATAACCGTTGAATATACCAGGTGTATTAACCGACTACCTATTGGAATAAACCTTTAAAACACGTATAAAAATAGGACATTAATTTCTTGGAAAATTTCATCAACACGTTTTTTGCCAAATGACTAATAAACATTGAAGCGACCTCGTTTATTTTGTTAGTTTATTAAACGATTACAAATTTATTGGAATAAACGTTTAAAACACGTGTAAAAAGTGTTTATCAAAAAGTTTTTAGCCTGACGTCGACACAATTTTTCCAATGGTCTCATAAACGTTAAAGATATTAGTTTATCCCGCAAATGTGTTAAACGATTATATAGTTGTTGGAATACACGTTTAAAACGCGTATAAAAAGCGTATATCAAAAAGTGTTTAGCCCGACGTCGACACAATTTTTCCAATGGTCTCATAAACGTTAAATATATTAGTTTATTCCGCAAATGTTTTAAACGATTTCATAGCTGTTGGAATAAACGTTTAAAATACGTATAAAAATTTTTGGAAAAGATCATTGACACTTTTTTGTCAACTGACTTGTAAACATTGAATATACCACGTTTATCTTGTTGGTTTATTAAGTGCTTGCATGACTACTAGAATAGACGTTTATTAAACGTATAAAAATAGGATAACGATTTTTGGAAAAGGTCATTGACACGTTTTTATCGACTGACCTGTAAACATTGAATATACCACGTTCATATCGTTAGTTTATTAAACGATAGCATTACTACTGAAATAAACGTTTAAAACACGTATAAAAGTGGGATATCAATTTTTTGAAAAATATTAATACGTTTCTGCTAACTTACTTTTATACAATGAAGCTACCACGTTTATCCCGTGGGTGTTTTAAACGATATTAAGTCTATTAGAATAAACGTGTAAAATACGTATAAAAAGGGTATATTAAACCGTTTTATAATATGGCGTCGACAATATATTTCCAACACCCTCATAAATATTAAATGTTTCAGTTTATCCCACCGGTTTTTTATACCATAGCGTAACTATTGAAATAAACGTTTAAAACGCGTATAAAAATTGTACATGAAATCGTTTTGTAGCCTGCAGTTGACCCGTTTTGTCCAACGGTCTCATAAACGTTAAATATATCTGTTTTTCCCACAGGTTTATAAATGATAGCATTACCATTGAAATAAACGTTTAAAACACGTATAAAAATGGGATATCAATTTTTTGAAAAATATTAATACGTTTTTGCTAACTTACTTTTATACAATGAAGCTGCCACGTTTATCCCGTGGGTGTCTTAAACGATAGCAAGTCTATTGGAATAAACGTGTAAAATACGTATAAAAAGGGTATATTAAACCGTTTTGTAATCTGACGTCGACAAGATATTTCCAAAGGCCTCATAAATGTTAAATGTGTCAGTTTATCCTACGGGTGTTTCAAACGATAGGATAACTATTGAAATAAACGTTTAAAATGCGTATAAAAATTGTGTATCAAATCATTTTGTAGTCTGTAGTTGAACCGATTTGTCCAACGGTCTCATAAACGTTAAATATATCAGTTTTTCCACAGGTTTGTAAAAGATAACATTACTTCTGAAGTAAACGTTTAAAACACGTATAAAAGTGGGATATCAATTTTTTGAAAAATATTAATACGTTTTTGCTAACTTACTTTTATACAATGAAGCTGCCACGTTTATCCCGTGGGTGTCTTAAACGATAGCAAGTCTATTGGAATAAACGTGTAAAATACGTATAAAAAGGGTATATTAAACCGTTTAATAATATGGCGTCGACAAGATATTTCCAAAGGCCTCATAAATGTTAAATGTGTTAGTTTATCCTACGGGTGTTTCAAACGATAGCATAACTATTGAAATAAACGTTTAAAATGCGTATAAAAATTGTATATCAAATCGTTTTGTAGCCTGTAGTTGACCCGATTTGTCCAACGGTCTTATAAACGTTAAATATATCTGTTTTCCCACAGGTTTATAAATGATAGCATTACCATTGAAATAAACGTTTAAAATACGTATAAAACTGGGATTTTTACACATTTTATAGCCGCAGATCGATACTTTATTCGACCTTCCTCGTAGTTTACTCTATAAATGTTTTGTTTAGTATTCAGTTCCTTTCTAAACACGGAAAAACCTAAAAAAACCATGTACATACCATTAGATCGGTGAAGTAAAGCCATAACTGATCTGCTGTCAGCTGGCCTTTGTAGACCACAGTCTTCAGTGACAGGGAGCAAATGTAGTACCTCAGACCAGGCTTCGGTATGGTGTGCGATGATCTCTTTCGCAGTATAAATACCTGTAATCGAAAAATATTGATTTCGAAGGCGTTTTTAGGAATATCGTTTTTTAACGTAAATAAAAAAATCGCGAAAAAGCCGGAAACGTGCTGTTTTCGGTTTAAAGCGATTTCTGGCAGTAGCCCAATGTCGGGATCCACGAGGCATTGCCAAGATTAGAATAGTCACATGTGCATACATTTCAAGACCAACTGGACACGTTCTTTGCGCCTGTGTGTATTATTTTTAAGTAAAATAGGATTAAAAAAAAAGAAACTGACCACCGATTAAAATTGGTCTTACCTGTCGGTTCAAGGACTCGAACTCGGGCTGGTCGCCTGTCACGAATACTTGACGCATGTAGGGCTCGCATCGTCGGGCTACTTGGCCGATCTGGGAATTGTCTGTGGGCACGTCGCGCCAACAAATGACCTTGAAAATTGTCCAGACGTTAATTCATAAATTATCAGCCATTAATAGACGTTTTATTTCTATCGCTTTTCCTTTTAAATTTGACCAAAAAATTCGAGGTATGTAGTTTTCCTTGAGAAGCATTTCTACAGATCGGTACGTGTGTGGAAATGAATTATTTTTCATTTATGGAAACATTTTTCATATGGTTGACTGATGTCAATTATTGTTTAATTTGGTACTAATTTTGATGGGTCAGATTTTTGCAAAAGATCAATAATTGTCAATTAAATTTACTTTAATACACCAGAATTTCACGAAAACTCATGAACAAATTTGTTTGCTGTTATTGAAGAAATGTACGAGATAAAATTAAATAAATATATAAAATAAAAAGTGAAAGAAATTGACACAAATAAATACATAGATAAATAAATTAATACAGTCTTTATATCTGAAAAAAGTGTACGTTTCCATCCAACGATCAATCCATCCTCAATTTTGAATAAAGTAAAATAATAAAATGGTCAAATAAATTATTATGAGTAAATAAATAAAAATATTTGATGAAAGAATAAATAATTTACTTATTTATTTGTCCTTTTTGTTATTTTATTCCGTCAATGTTATTGACTACAGTAGAACCTCACACTAGTGAAGTACTCGCACTAGTCAACACTTTTACTTCATGTGAACGTCACACTAGTGAACCATCAGTTTACTTATTTTGTATGTGTATGTAGGTAGACTAAAGTTCTAGGTGTGTTTATATATTTGCACCAAAAAAAATAGCAATCAATTTTCAAATCTGTGAGAAATCGTTAAAATTAGTCAGTTCTCTAGTGTGATGTTCCACTGTATTTAATTACATATTTATTTTTACGAAAATCTGACCGATTGAATCGATCATTAATTTACTTTTATTATTGGAATATTATTTTCTAACGCCAATTAAAATACAAATTTAATTTTGACAATTGAAAACATATGTTTCTAAATCAGCCAAGAAATTATTTCAGATTGAATATAATAGTATAAAAACGACTCAATAAAATTAACAAGAATAGTTTACAATTAATGACGAAATTATTTTAATGTCAATCAATAAATAAAACAATTTAAATAGCTTTATGATAAATTCAGATGGAAAGTACTCGAATATTTTAGTTTTTTTCAATGTTTCCTTTCTGGAGTCGGCACTCGGCAACGCAGTTTGAAAATTTGTTGGAAAACGGTTCAATTATCACCATGATTAGTGATGAAATTTTGTTACAATTTTTTTGTCGTGTTTTAATTTAAAAAAAAAAGTTTGGGAGTGTAGACGCGATGGGACTCGAACCCGCGACCTTTCCATTGTTGGTCGAATGCTCCAGACAGTTTGAAAAAGTAGAATATCAGAGAATATTCCATAGTTTTTTATTAGTTATGTTATACCACAATCAGTTATTGAAATGGAAGTATAAAAAGTGTAAAACAAAAATAAACGAAATTCAATAAAATTTTCCAATAAAATTCAGATAAGTTATTAATAATTCTTTGATATCGTTGTAATAATCGTAATAAACAAAAAAATTAAATAAAAAATTAGCAAACATTTATTAACCATGAAAAATTTTGCATAATTTTTCATAAAATTACTCGCAATTTAAATCCTTTTTATAATTTGATATAGAAATTATTACGCTTTAAAAAATACAAAATTAAAGAATTTTGTCTTTATTTTATTATTGCTCAGTATTGTACAATGTCCTGGGATCATATAATTTGAAAAAAAAAATAAATACGAGACGGTCTTATGAATATTATCGTGAGATCCATTTTTTTACATACCTGCAAGTTGCATTCTCGTGCCAACTTCTCGAACGCAGCTTCCGTTTCTTTATGCGTACTCTTGTCTAGAAAAAGGATGCCAGTGGCATAACGTCCGAACTCTGGCAGCTTGATTCCTTGTTTTTCACTAAAAAACAAAAAATAAACAATTTTTACATTTTATAAATTATAAGATTCGTAAAAAACTCGTCGTATAAATATTTAAATTATATTAATTTATTATATTATAAATAAATTTATGTCAATTTTTAAAAATAATATATTTTTGGTCTGCAATTGTTAAAAGTAGATATGTTAAATATTTGATTTTTAAATATCGAATTGAATATTCACCAAAATGAAAACGCTTAGCGAGATGTAAATAATTTATGTGCTCTTAAACTTAAAGTTTGTTCACGTTGCGAAATCTTTACACCACATTTAAAATTTTGGTTTCAAATTTAAAAGTAGGTCGATCGAAGTGTAGAAGTTTCAAGAAATTTATACGAGCGACCAAGATTTATCTCGACCTCTGTACGACAAAAAGAATTCAAAATCAGTCTCTCTACTCCCTCTGTATTTCACGAAGAAGTTGGAAATAGTAAATTTTTATTTCATATTTTTACGTTTATTTAATAATTGTATTGTTTACAGAATTTGTTATAATAAAAAATGGCTATTGAGTACACATTAATTAGCCTCTTTATCTGAATTAGTGTTACTTTTTACTAACAAATAGTATAACACCTATAATACATACATTAGTAAAATTAACTAATCGATGTGTTGAGGAAACTAATCTAAGAGTAAACAATAATATTTAACTAATGAAATAGTTGTCTTTCACATTTTATTAACAATATTTAGTATTAATCGAATAAGTAACCCAGTTTTCGTTTTTGATTTAATTTTAATTAATTAAAATTCGGAGAGAAAAAATCGTAAACTAATGACGCTAATAATTTGCCTCTTTTCTGAAATTAAATACACTCTTTTTATTTTAAATTAATTCTGTAAAGAATTGTAGTTCTTTAAAAATGACTCTTCATCCTACATTTTAAAGACACGTTACAATAAAAATGTTCCAATTATACCGTAATCTCCATAAATTAATTTAACAGTTCCGTAAATTATGTCAAGTTGTAAGTGTAAGGTCGTAAGATGTTAATATTACTAGTTGGAATAGTTACGGCTCTATTTCAAGGCTAATCATAGGTTTGTAGATAATTACTTAGCTGTTGACTTAATATGAAGTTAGCAGCATATTGAAATAAACTGTTGGAATAAATAGTGAAATAAGCATTAAAAAACTGAAAGCAAAAATGGTAAGCAAGTAAACATATATTGTAAAAGATTTACTTGCCATAAAAAATATGTTTTAATTTTTAGCAAATTATCTTCTTTTCAGTAAATCTGATTCATTTAAAGAAAATATTTCTTTCTTTAATTACATATTCACTATTAAAATGAAATATGAATAAAATTAAAATGTGACGTATTGCAATGATTATCTGAACGTTGAATTGTAAAATAAAAACTTTAAAATTTTGAAAATACATTTTGTTCAAACATCATGATTCTCTTAAAGATGTTTTCCAATACTCTTTCCACGCATTAAAAAAAAATACTCCTTGAAAAGGGTTTAGCTGTGATCGCTTGAAAAAGTTCTTAAAATATTACTTAGGACGTTTGAAAATAAGAAAATCAGAGGTCCTATGAATTCGATCTGAAATTGATCTTTTTTCGGAAAAACGTTAGACGGTTTCCTTCTCTAGAGACACTAGATGGCGTTGGAATCCAATAATGAACTCGTAAGACATTTAATTTATATCCAACCCATGGACTATGCCTGTACGGAAAAAGACAATACGGCCTTGTAGAACTCTTAGATGTCGTTTCAAGAGTTCTTTGTGAGCAGTTAAAGATCTATTAAAAACGTTTGCATGCTGTTAGGGTATTTATACTCTGAATTCAGGTTTATATTTTGCGACTAATTTTTGTTTGTTAAGCTTTGTTTTAATAAAGTATATTTATTTCTTCATCCACAAGTGGATTATAATTGCAATGATTACTTCGTCGAACTTACCGAAGTTCATTTGCGTAATATTCATGAGGTATGGCGCAGAGGACACCGGCACCGTCTCCTGTATCATTATCACAAGCGCAAGCGCCTCTATGGTTCATACGCGCTGAAAGAGTCTCGGCATCTCGAACAATCTGAAACATGCAATACGTAAGTTATTTTTAATATTGCAGAAATTTAACATTAACTTAAAAATATTCTTCAAAAATTATATAAATGGTTTAACCCTACAAAAAATATAAAATACAAAATGCCTGTGTTCCCGTGTTACACATCCCAACGGGCACGAAGGACCCAAATGTTGCTAAAACGTTTTTAGAATGTTCCAGAAACGTTCCTAAAACGTTAAATGTCTGCAACATGGATGAAACGTTTATAAAACGTTCCGTAAAAGTTGCAGACATTTAACGTTTTAGGAACGTTTCTGGAACGTTCTAAAAACGTTTTAGAAACATTCGGGACTTTCGTGCTCGTTGGGATATTATTTTCTTATACTGGAGAGTGCGATTCTACTCCTGCGATATAGGGAGCAAAATATTATTTTGTGCTCAGAGTATGAAATACTGATTTTGCTCCCTAGGGAGGTAAAGTGCTATTTTTATTTAGGGAATATAATAATATTTTACTCTTAGAGTGTGAGAAAATCTGTTTCCATGGTTTTTAAATATAACATCTTGACAGCATCTATTAGACAGAGGATGAATTGCAGACAAATTTCAAACATTGAACTAAACATATAGGATAAAGAATATCAAACAATGTAATGACCTTAACGTCAATATTAGTCGAATAGAAAAGTTGTTCTTGATACTCAACTATTGTTTTGAGTAGTAAAATATTGTTGATTTATAAGGATGCTATTGTTTTATGTAATTTTTGTGCAGGGTGGAAAATTTTCTTGGAAATGTTCCCATTCCATGTCGTTATTTTGGGACAGACTTGGAGAATGGGAAAAAGTGCCATTATTTTGGTAAAAATTGCTAGATTTTCGTTATGTTTACTCTCTGAACAGTGACAATTCTAAGAACTTATAGTCATTTTTATCAGAAAGAATGACAAATTTCTTCATTCTGCAAGTCTGTTCCAAAATAAGCATTCGGAATATTGTGAAATATCCAAGAAAATTTTTCTCCATTTCTTAATATTATTTATAATTTTAGTGCAGATTACGCAAGTCCACAAAAAATCGATGAAAGTTTCTGCCTAACAGACCTGGTGTATTATATATTTTTAGGGTTACTGAACTTGTTTCCTAACCTTTGTTGGTATTTAGAGGTCTCTGGACTAGCTGATTATGAATTTGAAGTTGGTTTTTCAAAATTTAAAAGAGAGAATGCATTATTATGGAGTTATAATATTATGCAGTTGGAATTTTTAAAAAATTAATGATTTATATTAACGCTTTTTGAGGACCCTGATTAAAAATATAAAATCAGATTTTCAGATTCAATACTACCTAATTAATTTCTATTTAAATACTGTAGAGTCTCGGTATATTTACCAAATCGGTTCCTCGTGTCCCCTCCCGTCTCGATATATTTACCAAAAGAAGGGGAGCGTCGCTTCTCCCACTCACAAGAATCACCTGACGACCTATTCAGTTTTGTTTTAAGTTACTAGTTTGAACTAAGTTATCTTAATAAAAAAGCTAAGTAAACCAATATCTTATTAAAAAAGTATTTAGATTTATGATATGCATTTGCTATTACACGACAGACGCTAGTTTTATAAAATGAAAATCATAAAGATCTAACAAACGGGTTTACCAAATTAAGACATAAAATAACATGTAAAGGGTACCAAATGTATATTATACAAAAAATAAGGCACCCTCGTGTTAAACAATTTTAGTTGTTTTTGACACCGAATTTCAAGGCGTTTTAGTGTTTTTTTTTTTAAATTTTCGTAATGATATGAATATTTAGAATTCATTTGCACTTTGCTTTATATTCATTGTAAAGATAATTTAATTCAATTAACAAATTGCACATTTGTTTTATGAAAGTTCACTCTTTTGATAATTTACAATTCCATGGAATTTATCACTAGTCTTAATGACTAGACTAAACCAATATCTTATTAGGTAAACCTTCGGAAAGACTACGTCTACCTTACAAAGATAAGAGGTTACACTTTGTCTTTATTGGTATTTAGGCGTCTGTGGACTTGCTGACTATGAATTTCAAGTCAACTTTTCAAAATTCAAAAGGGGGAATACATTATGGAGATGGAATCTGATTAAAAATTTAAAATCAGATTTTCAGATTCAATATCCAGTATAAGTCAAGGTGTTCTTTATTCTACTATTGCCTACATTCATTCGTAACAAGAAACAATGATGTACACGTAATAAGCTTTTGTTCCTTTTGGAGTGGTTAATTAGTGAGTCCTCGTTATTCTTAAATAAGGTTTGAACATTTATAAAGCAAAATGTTGTAGGCGTTGACGTTTACAGAGATAACGAGTTTTTCTTCACAATGCTTTCCTTTTTGTCAGATCTTTTTTTAGTAATGAACACTTGCATGATATGTGATATTTTACACATCCTGACTTCTCTTTGTAATCCATTGGATTATGAGTATATTATTCTAGAAATATGGATTTTGATTTGAAGTGAGCAACCACACAAATTGTTGTAGATAAGAAGTTTGATAAAAATTAAAGAACTTCTTAGAAATTCAACCACCATATTGGATCGTCCATTTTTTATTTTTAAATCTTACTTTGAATTGGTAATCAATGACTCAAAAACGTCTGGGTTCCAAAATAGATTTGTAAAGGGTTGTCTGTCACCTAAAATCTGTCAGAAAAAAGGATTGGTGTTCAACGTCCCCAAAATCATTTAGTACATCAAATCTGGAGTCAAAAGAACGAACTTTTAAAAAAAAAGAGGTCGCTGAACAACTGATGTTTGATTTTGCAGTTTTTGTTGAATAACGCAGTAATGTTTGTAATACAATTACTAAAAAAACAAACTTATAAATTGTCTCGACATTACATTAGCGTTACTAATAATTCAAAACTAAATTATAATCGAAATAACAAAGAGAGTATCGTTAAGAAAAACAATAACCTGGCCTTTCATGAAATAATAGTACAATTGTTTTTATTAATTAATAAAAACAATAGACCTTGGTGCAACTTGGGTAGTAAATATTGCTTTTGAAATTTGATATGACGAAAAATGATTTACAATCCAAAGGCTTAAATTTTCTAACGTTTGGAATAAGTTAGTCTAGTCATTAAGACTAGTGATAAATTCCATGGAATTGTAAATTATCAAAAGAGTGAACTTTCATAAATTAAATGTGCAATTTGTTAATTGAATTAAATTATCTTTACAATGAATATAAAGCAAAGTGCAAATGAATTCTAAATATTCATATCATTACGAAAATTTAAAAAAAAAAAACACTAAAACGCCTTGAAATTTGGTGTCAAAAAGAACTAAAATTGTTTAACACGAGAGTGCCTTATTTTTTGTATAATATACATTTGGTATACTTTACATGTTATTTTATGTCTTAATTTGGTAAAACCGTTTGTTAGATCTTTATGATTTTCATTTTACAAAAGTAGCGTCTGTCGTGTAATAGCAAATGCATATCATAAATCTAAATACTTTTTTAATAAGATATTGGTTTACTTAGCTTTTTTATTAAGATAACTTAGTTCAAATTAGTAACTTAAAACAAATCTGAATAGGTCGTCAGGTGATTCTTGTGAGTGGGAGAAGCGACGCTCCCCTTCTTTTGGTAAATATATCGAGACAGGGAGGGGAGACGAGGAACCGACTTGGTAAATATACCGAGACTCTACAGTATTTAAATAGAAATTAATTAGGTAGTATTGAATCTGAAAATCTGATTTTATATTTTTAATCAGGGTCCTCAAAAACCATTAATATAAATC
The DNA here is from genome assembly GCA_030407085.1 of Trichopria drosophilae. NCBI lineage: Eukaryota > Metazoa > Arthropoda > Insecta > Hymenoptera > Diapriidae > Trichopria > Trichopria drosophilae. The sequence continues at coordinate 106,305,668 of CM059585.1, read as the reverse complement.
ATTAATTTTTTAAAAATTCCAACTGCATAATATTATAACTCCATAATAATGCATTCTCTCTTTTAAATTTTGAAAAACTGACTTCAAATCCATCATCAGCTAGTCCAGAGACATCTAAATACCAACAAAGGTTAGGAAACAAGACCAGTAACCCTGATAATATATAATACACCAGGTCTGTTAGGCAGAAAATTTGATCGATTTTTTTGTGGACCTGCACTGAAATTATGAATAAAATTGAAAAAAATTTTCTTGGAAATTCACAATATTCCGGATGCTTATTTTGGAACAGACTTGCAGAATGAGGAAAATTGTCATTCTTTCTGATAAAAATGACTAAGATCTTAGAATTGTCACTATTCAGAGAGTAAAAATAACAAAAATCTAGTAATTTTCACCAGAATAATGGCACTTTTTCCCATTCTCCAAGTCTGTCCCAAAATAACCTCATGGAATGGGAACATTTTCAAGAAAATTTCCCACCCTGCACAAAAATTACAGAAAACAATAGTATCCTTATAAATCAAGTATATTTTGACTACTCAAAATAATAGTTGAGCATCAAGAACAACTGTTCTATTCGACTACTACAATTGATGTTGAGTTCATTACATTGCTTGATATTCTTTATCCTAAATGTTTAGTTCACTGTTTGAAATTTGTTTGCAATTCATCCTCTGACCAATAGATGCTGTCAAGATGTTATATTTAAAAACCATGGAAACAGATTTTCTCACACTCTAAGAGTAAAATGTTATACTCCCTAAATCGCGAAAGCAAAATAGCACTTTCTCTCCCTAGGGAGCAAAATTCGTTTTTGATAATCTGAGTACTAAATATTTTGTTCCCTACATCACGGAAGTAGTATGAGAAAATAATATGTGTAATAAGGGAGAACTGGCGTTTTCGAAGAGTGCGAGTGTAACGTCGTTATGTTTCTATCACGTTGCTCAGTTTAAACTGTTTTGGCTCATAAAATTTCGTTTTTCGTTAGAGTTTTCAAAATGGTACGTTATTTTATATGTATATAATAAAAAATTACCTTATGAGATCGTTTCCCGTCGATAGCAACTATAAAGCCAACACCACAAGCTTCTTTTTCGAGGGATGGGTCATAGAGACCCTGCTTCACCGGCAAAGACCACGGGTCACCAGAGCTCATATTCGGTACCTAAAATCAAACAAAATAAATTGTTAATAATCCAATTACGCATTGTTAAATATACAATTCATAAATATAGATATCATTAAAAATAACAATTCGAGATCAGTTGAATTCATCATTGAAGACATTCTTATTAGGACAACAGTAGACCATAGGGTTTCCTAATGTATTTAATATCTATTGTCAACTAAATGGTTAAATCTATAAATAGAATTTTAGCGGACATTTTTACTTTACATAAGTATAAGTAAGATATTCATAACAAAGTAGATGACATTTTTGCGCCACACTTTTTTCCAAACGTTCTTTGGAAATTAGAGTAAAAAACGACTAACTAGGGAGTGAAAAGTCCGAGATTAATCAGTAATGATCTTTTACTAATAACAAAGAGTGACCACTAATTAATCACTCCAGTTCTGCTTATTTTAATTTAGTCATTATCTTCTTTAGTCTCTCAAAACAAAATAAAGAATTACTTAATTTTTTAGTAATCAATTTTACGTATGTTACTCTCTATTAGTAAAAGCGATTGTTAATTTAACTACTGCCTACATTCTACTGCTTCGTTAGTACATTTTGTCTAATTCAAATATAGAGAGTACAAAATAGTCGTTGAATTTTTCTCTCTCTAAATTTGAATTAGTTACAAATAGTAATTAAAAAACTAAAAATGGGTTACTAATTCAATCAGTATTTGTTTTTACTAATAATCAATGAAAAACAACTACTTTATACTAATTTTAAAAAGTACTAAACTAAAATATTTAATTTGTACATTTAGATTTGTAGATTGCTTTAATAAATTATTAGTTTTTAGCTAATTCAGATTTATTGATTTTTGATCATATATTTACCATTCAAATTCAAAATTCTTACGTATTAAACTACAATAACAGTTTTTATTTTGAAAATATTGATTGTTCTGGTACGTAAAACTGTAATATCAACGAGAATAAAATATGCATTAATTAATCACTGGAATACATCCGTTAGTGCTGTTTCATTCATGTTTCGCGTTATTAAAATGGAATTTCTCATCAATTGCATCATAAGCATGGAAAGATATACGATTTAGTATTTGACCTGCACAAAGTATAAGCACTTTTCAGATAATGATTTGTTTGTAAACATTTCACACGCAATAAATCGTTTTACTAAATATATCACTTTTATCGAAGTAACCTGCATTTTACGAGTTAAACATCATTTATATTCCACGATAACTTTCTTAACAAGGAGGGAAAAATGATAATTTAGAAAATTAATATGTTATATGCAGTATTTATAAATACAGAAGTAAAATGTACATTTCATGTTATTTAATTAAAATTTAATATCTTTAAATTCAGGAGAATTAAAGGAACTTAATGGTTTCTTAATTTTATTTGATTACTTTTTTAAATTTTGAACTAGAAATCTGCGTTATATTCTGTGAAATATTTTGCAATTTATGGGCCAAAATATTCTTCAATTTATTCTAAATTTTATATTCCAAAAATATAATATATTCCAAAGCATAAAGAAATCTTGAAAAAATATATACAGACTTATTGAATTTTTGCATTAAATTTATGTTTTCATTTCAAATAATAGAATCAAATTGAAAGACAATTATCTAAAATCTTGTTTTTGTGTATTAAAATCAGAAATTGGGAAACTTGCATCGATATTATTTAATAGTTTTGAAAGCTAAAAGAAGCGATGGAAAACATTTTCTAAGACAACAAAACTGTATGGAATTTATGAGATAAATTTGACCAAATTGTACGTGGACTAAAATGGTGTTTAAAAAAAACACAGGATGGATGTTAACTCTTTTTATGACCAAATGTATATCAATTTAAAGTATGACAGTACTTTCTAGTAGTAAAACGCATCGAATAAACGTTTTTTATTGCCCAAAACCTGCTCTTTCGAATGTAGTATCGAAAAAGCCGCAATTTTAAAAGTAAAAAATTTCGGGCATTTATTTAACAAAAATAAGGAATTTTTTTTACTTATCGTATTTTTTTTATCATTTCCCACATTAGAATATCTGAGATATTTATAAATATGACGTAAAAAATGTTTGGGCTAGAAAAACGAACTATTGTAGAAAATTAAATTTCAAGATGGCGGCTCAAAAATGCCTACTATAGTTGATTTTTTCAAAATTATAGTCGTATGTATTCAGTCGATTAGCCCGAATGAAATGACTTGGTATCCGGCGATTTTGGGTGTCGTTGAGTCCAAACCTGATGTTAGTTGATCCATCATTTTGAATTTTTGAAATTTAACCTCAAAAAATCTCGGGAACCAAGTTTGAAGTCGGTCGACTGAGTACACGCGACTATGGTTTTGAAAAATAATCCAATTTAGGAGCCATTTTTTAGCAGTAAGTATAATTGTAATTTTTTTTTTTTACGAATGAAATTTTATTTTAATCCTCGTCATAGACAAATCCAATTGATGCAAAAAAAATGTTTCTAACCCCCAAGGGGACGGGTGGGGGAGGGGTAGAAAGTGAAAAACACATATAACGCTTCATAAAAGTTGCAATCACAGTTAGGCCACTCGTTTTTTTCATCGAATAGTTAATAATAATGGTAATGAATAATTTGATTCATTTTCAAAAAATTCAGATAACAGTAAGGCACCCTTGGAGGGGGAAAATGTCGAAAAAACGATGAAAATGACAAACAACGGTTCATAAAAGTTGCAATTACAGTTAGGCCACACTTTTTTTCAGCGAATAGTTTTTGGTTGGTAACTAAATAAATATTTTCTTTTTAATAATCATTCTAACTAAATTTAATTACGGAGCATTTTTCTCTTTTGAAGACGGATCGAGATTCTTATTAATTACATTTAGAAGTTCTTTGGGAATACTTTCTAGAATTATTTATTTAAAACTATATAATCGATTTTTTTCAGTAAATTACTATTATAATTATTAATAAATAAATAACACAGATTTTGTTGCTGGGAAACTGTGAGTCGGAAATCGCTCGTCACGACAGGACTTTTGAGGTTATGTACTCGAAAAACGCGTTTTTGGCTATTTTTGAGGTTACATACAAGATGTACAATATTTTTTGGCCTTCTGCACTACTCTAACGCGTTTTTTCGAGTACATAACCTCAAATATCTCAAAGTCCTGACACGATGGACCAATTCTAACGTCGTATTTGGATTAAGTATAAATAATTACGTCGGAAATGACCTACATCTTCTTAATAAAATCGACGACCCCCTTTTTGTATATTTGTGTAATTAATTAATAGATTTAGTATTGCCGTATGATATCAACTAACAATATTGCAGAAAAACTCCACCATTAACACATAAGATAAAAAAATTATACTTTAAACGAATTGATAAAAACTTAAAAATTACATTTCGCAAATAAGACCTCGCTTAAGACGAGATTAAACGATAAGCCACGAGATTTGAATATTATCGAGAGATCAAGATAATTATGTGCAAAATATCTAAACTTTTTTAAGTAAAAGTAATAAATTGACACTAATTGAGAACAATTTTATTATATCTACCACACATAAATAAGGTAAACTTAATATCGTTGTATTTGGATTATCAAAACATGATAAAACTGAAGTGCGGATTAACATAATTATTTTGATAACAGTGCAATTATTGAAGTACATAGTTAAATTTATCTTTCTTATCTATAGTTTTGCCTTGATTCGTTGATGTTTTAGACTAGCAAATATAATCACACGAAATTATGGTTTATCACAAACCTCTCATCAAAACTCGATATACGTGTAACTTATACTTCAAAGGGTAGATTTTATGTCTAAAATATTGGCAATTTTTTAAACTTTCTTTTAATTTGTGTTTTTTAGTCTTGTAATACATTTTTATCAATTTTAATCATAAATTAATTAACTATAAATCCAATATAATGTGTGTGTTTATTTCTTTTTTGAAAACGTTAATTTTGTACATTTTTGTAGTAAATTTGTTTTATCATTTTATTAATATTCATTGATTTGTGTCAAATGTGATGATTAGTTGTCATTTCTTATTTTGTTTTACCAAATAGTATCATATTTTAATGCCAGTGTTATCAGCTACCATTAACGTTATACTAATTTAGTAAATTTTTAAGAATTTTGTAACCTTTCTTCTATATTTGGCCTTATTAATCTTTTTTTATCTTATTATTCAACTATTTTAGTCTGCTGATATTCGTAATATTTTTAAGTATCAAAAGAGTTCATTTAAATTATTATTATATTTCTATTTAGTTCGAAATCTGTATTAATGTTTGTATTTTTAATTTGTAACTTTAATACTTAAATGTAACTTTTCTCGGAAATTGTCGAAAACTTGAATATTATCAATGAAAACTTTCCAAGTTATAACGCTTCAGATAATTTTAACATTTAATCATAACCTCGTTTTCTTCAGAATTTAATTATATAATTCCTAATCAAGTTTTTCTGTTACTTTTTCTGCAAGTTTCTTGATGTTACTTAATTATGGAATGTTTTTGAGTAAACTTTAGTTTAATTTTCTCTAATATTTTCTGTTTGAGCCCGATGGAAAATCTCGAGGAAAATCAATATTATAGAATGACAATTAAATTCCTCTGACGTACTATGTTTCCTTACAATAGTCATCTTGTTCGTGATAATTAAATCAAATAGTCTTGCGCATTTATCCGAACCTTACCTTAATCTCGGTCACATTACACGTAATACTAGTTGTTCCCATTACTTCATCGATCGACAAAGAGCAAAAACCCTCAACAGTATGCACTTATGAAAATTATTTGCTGGTTTTACGACTTGATACGTTTTATTAACTGCTGACTAATACAGTAGGAAAAAAATTTAAACAATGAACATTTTCCAGAGAGTCGTAACACACCGATTAAACATGACGAGCAAAAAACACTCACAATATACGTGTCGAGAGAAATTAATGTTTTCAAAATGAATCACATTTTAAAGGTTTTTAAGTGATATGGTTTATAACTAATTTTATAATGAATTAGGACGAGGACAATGGAAAATTGAAATAAATTGAAGGGCAGCTATTCTTGAAATCTGGTTATTATTTTTTAATGCTATTTTTATCTTCTATCTTTCTTATTAATGATTTTTTTACAACTAAAAAGATACTAAAATCAGAAAAAAAATTAGCAGCATTAGCTAAATTTTAGCAGCTAAGGCGTAACAAAAACTGCATGTTCTAACTGTACCTTTTCAGCTTAAATTATTAGCATCCTTTATGTAAAAAAAAATTTAGCTGCCGCTGCTAACTCGAGTTAGCTGCAATTACTTCATTGACACACCTAATACTATTATACTATTGCTAATTTAGCACTTTAAAATTAAAAACAATTAGACAATTTTTGTTTTTTTAGCTATGTAAATGTCTTATCAACGATTGCTGGCGTTGTTAATTTCTTAGATTTAGTAGTAAACTAGCTAATATCAACTCGAGTTACTACTGACAGCTAAATCATGTTTTCCCTTGTCAATAGTTTGTAATATACATAAATAATAGGTTTTATGCTTATTAAAACGTTATCTCCTAAGCTAAAGCTGCGTAACTAAAAAATTAGCTGCTAGATTTCAGCAGCAACAGCTAAGGATCGATAGTAAGTATATTTAGCTGATTGTGACAACTTTATGAGCAAAATTAATTAGATGCTTTTACTTAAATAATGAATTAGTTGCGACTGCTGACTCGAGTTACCTGCAGCTGCTAAATTTGAGCAACTACGACAAAATAATAATACACATTGTTTAGCTACATTTCATAACATTTTTGAGCTGAATGTGGCAGTATTTATAAAATATTAATTATCGCTGCTAACTTTGCAATTTGCAACTAACTCGAGTTCGCATTGGTAGCTAAATAATCTTTTAACGTAAGAAATGTAGCTGAATAGTCAACGTCAAGCTAAACATAGCTCTGGCCAATTACCTGTTATTCCTTAACAGTTTCTGCTAAAATTTGTCACGGCAGCTAACTCCAGGTTGCAGTGGTAAACAAATAATTTTGTGTATAAAAGTTGTTAAGAAATTTCACTGAAGAAGGAAAATTTAGTAGAAGGAGCTAGTCAATGCTTAGCTGAGATTGCTAAAATTTAATACCTGCCGCTAACTAGAGTTATTGGTATCTAAATCAGCAGAAATGCTGTTAAGAAATTAGCTGAAAACTATCATAAATATATTTGCTTTCGGTATTTAGCTGTTATTCCTTAATAATGCTATTTAGCAGATGTAGCTAACTCGAGTTCGTATTGGTAGCTACGTAATTTTTGTAGATAGAACATTTAACACACGTACACGTAAAAAAATGAATTGGTTACCACTGCTAACTCGAGTTAGCTTACAACTAGTTTCTTGTCATAGCTGAAAAGTTAGATGTGGCAACGAATAGTTTGCAAGGAATGCTAACAAATTTAACAGGAATAAAAAAAGTTAGATATGACAGCTTACTTTTTAGCTGTCAGTTCTTAGTTTCCAGTATTGGCTGCTAACATTTAGCGGATATGGCTAACTCGAGTCAGTAGTGGTAGTTAAATTATTATAATAAGTAAATGCTGCAAAAAGAAAACTTAGGGTAGGTTATAAAACGTGTTTGCAGATAGTCCTTAGATGTAGCTGCTTATAATTAGTATCTGCATCTAACTCGAGTTGGTATTTGTAGCTAAATCATATTTTTTTCGAAACGGCTGCAAAAAAATTTGCCTGAAAAATACAGAATTAGTTAGCACATGTTGCTAAATATATTTTCTTTTAGTTTTCAGTTGTAATTCCTTAGCAGTGACTGCTGAAAGGGAGTAGATGCACCTAATCCCAGTTAGCAGTAGTAGCTAAATAACTTTTTGTTATAAAGACTATCAAGAAACAATTCCATGTCTGTTCTTAGCTGTCATTCCTTAGCAGTGACTACTATTTAGCAGATGTAGCTGACTTGAGTCAGTAATGGAAGCTAAATAATTTTTGTACGTAGAAACTACTAAGCAATTTATATGGAAAAGTATAACAATTTGTATGAAACATTTTTGCTAAAAATTTTTGCTACTGCTAAAATTTAGTAGATGTAGCTAGAAGTAGCTAACTAACTCGATTTAATAGTAGCAGGTAAATCTTTTTATGCGTAATGACCGCTAAGAAAGAGCAAACTTAGGACACGCAGCTAAACATTTATTTGTATAGTCCTGAGCTGTGCTGCTAAAAATCATCTCTACAGCTAACTCGAATTAACATTGGCAGCTAAATCACTTTTTATGTATAGAAATGTACCTGAAAAAGGCAAAATTAAAATATGTTGCTGTGCTTATCTGTAAATGCTAATTTAGTTATGTAATGCTATAATTATAAAATGTTAGGAGCTGCAGCTAATTGTCATTTCGGCGTTTAAGAATTTATTCGAATATCGAGTAAAAAAAACCCCATTCATGTTTTTAGACCAAATTTATAAGTGTGTCATAAAAGAGTGGAAGAATACTAAAACATAATATTAAAAATGTCAGTTAATCAATGCCATCCACGTGTAGTGATAGACGTTTGGTATCAGAAGAAATTATAACCGAGAAAAATATATACCCATGCCATTATTTATAAGCCGATTGTATATCTAGTGGGAAAGTATCGAGTTTACGTGTCAAATGAGGATCAATAACAGCTACGTCGTGATTATGAGACGCTCATGTGACGTCGCATTTTCGAGATATATCGCAAAGCTTAAGTGTATAAAAGCTTGGAATATTCTTAATATCGAATTTCCACACATGCCTGTTTGAAGCCTGACAAAAATGCTCACTTGCTATAATTAAATCTTACCTAGCATTCATATGCCGAGATAATAATAGTGAACGTGTAAAATAGAAAAATACGAAAACTAGGATTTGCGCAATTAAAAAATGAAATTTATCATATTATATAATATTTCTATTTTTTCTCCAAAACTCGACGTTACAAATTATTTATTACTGTAAATTGAGTACTTACCAAAAAATAATAAAATTCACAAGTTTAACTAAAATTTGATTTATTTTGATGTAAAACCAATTAATTATTATCTTAATTCAGCACAAGAATAATTAACACTGAAATTTCACAATAAACAATCTTATTGCACGATTTTCTTGTTTCTGCACTGCAAGATGAAAACAATGGAACTAACTCGTAGTGAAATTGCCATACGACTGTTTAGACAAAATTTCTATCGTTTCAACTATCAAGAAATATTCGTAAGCTAAGCGATAATGAATAATTCTTCGAAACTTTCTTAAACGATCTATACTAGGAAATATTAAGTAATATAAAAAGAATGTTTGCACATATTATTATTGTACGACTTTATTGTCGTGACATAAGATTAACGCGACTAACGCAAGCATGATAAACGATTTTTTTTAATCTGCAATAAGCCAAAGAATAAGCTTTGGAAATTAGTCAAGTCTGTAAAAAATTTAGCTAAACAACGAACCTAAAGGGTTTTTAAGGGGGGGAGGGTATTAGTTAAACTTTTAGAAATTACATAACTTTGATCAACGATTTCATTGTATAATTCATTATCATTCAAGATCATTAAGAACTTTTTAAGATGTCTTACAATGTTTAATATGTATTAAATACTGTTTTTTTTTAACCAAGATGACTTTTAAGTTCACTAGAAAATTAATATTTGATTAAATATTAAATTCGTTGGGACGTAAATCTGCTTTTATTTTGTTCCCTTGGTCGGCATATCTATAAACTATCTTTTGTACATTTCATTTTTGGATTCGAACGCCATCTAGTGTCTTTAGGAGAAACTTGAATCTGAAAAGTGTTGAGTAAAAAAAGAATGATTTACAATTAGATGAATTTAAGATCTTTCAGGTTTCCCTGACTATTATAAACAAGACCTCTTGAAGAGTTGTCTATAGAATGAATTCTGAAAGAATTCTTTACGAAGTATATTTTTCACATTTGAAATTTGTTTATTATTTCTGGTAAACATTTCAAGATTTTGGTAAATTTTACTATAATTACTAACATTTTTGTAATTTTTATCATAAATACTGACGAAAGACGTTTTATTAATTTTTTATTTTTGAAAAATTGTAGAAAAACTCGCAATAATTTTTAATTATAGGTTCAAATTCTTGTTGTTTTTCCAAAAAATAATGGAATTTTTACTATCTGGAATGATAATTTTTGATGCGATTTACTTCACATTCAATTTGTAGTAGAAGATACACATTTAAAAATTGTATAGTAATGTTTACCAGAAAGAATAGCAGATTTTTAGATAATTATTCGTTTCATATCGAAATTAATGTATCAAACTTATAAAAAACTATAAACACAATAACAAAATTTAACGGAAGTATGCGACGTGACCAACTATATCATTCTAGAAATTCTCGATTACAATTTCTTCCCGTTAATTCCTAATAGTAGAACAACTTCTAATCTTGTATTTTAGAGTTATAATATAAAGATTAAAGACTTTTATCTGTAAGGTTTATAAAAATATTTCTCCCGTTAATAAGTATTAACAAAATTAAAAATCACTTTTAATTATGGCTTTAAGTTTCTTTACAAGATGAAATAATATAAGACATAAATCTAAATTAATGACAAGTAGCAAATATTATAAAATTTTAATGCCGTTTCACGACAATAGGTGGCTTTAGCGTGGGGCTTTCTCGTAAGTGCATGAGAACGATCGTGAATATAGCAAATATTACTATGTTCATTGGTATTTAAATTAATTTTCTAGAATTCTGTAATATATTCCATGCTGCAATAGAAAGTTAATATTAAAATTGGAAAATGAATAAACCTTTTAAGGTAGTTAGACCCTGGGATATAATATGTTTAAGAAAAATATTTAATACCGTTTCCAAGAAATTAATTTTCATTATTAATGATATTGTTGACGAGAGAAAGCATTACTGTTCTTAAAAAAAATTGAATCCTCCAAAAAATAATTTGTTTAACAACTTTTCTTAATGACGCAAATTTTCTTCTTTTGGCCAGTTAAGAATTTTTAAAAAATGAATGGATTTTATCGAATGGCAGCTTATTTTGCCTAGAAAACCATTCTTCATAACTTTACCGTATGATTTTTGAAAATTTCTGAAGCTAACGTCAAACATCTCTATTTATTTTAGTAATCAGGTAAAAAATTTGGAAAAATTCATTAAGAAGAAAGTTTGAGAATCATTAACGAAAGTTGTTTATCAAATTATTTTTTCAGGTTACAATATTTTTTCTAAAACAATAATACTATCTCCCTTCAACAATGTCATGATTAGTGAAAAATAAATTCTTGTAAACGTTATTAAATATTTTTCCCAAACATACCATATCGTGTGCTCCAACTACCTTAATTGCCCTGAAACTATTAATAACACGATAAATTAATTTACCCGACGTCGTTCTTAAAATACACTTTAAAAATGTTGCCATTTTACGCCGATAGGTGGCTCTGGTGTGGTGCTTTCTCGAAAGTGCATGCAGAAATATTGTCAATACAACTTTTGCCCCAGACAAATTTATTTTTAACTTCACTTAACGTTGTTACTTTACCTTTCTGCGAAAATTTCAACGTATAATCCAAACTTTCAACAGGAATCAATATCCATTTTTCAGACTTAACAAGTATACGTTAATATATCAAAGACCGATCTATAATAAATCATTTTCAGAGTGCGCACTTCAGAATCTTATCGACAGAGATTTCGCAAAACGGAGGCAGCTGCGTCAGTTATTTCGAGACGATTCGCGTGGGGTCGTTTTTCAGTACTACGCCGATTGAATATCGGTATGAGTCAATCTAGCGATTAGGAATGATTAGCGACGTCTTCCATACAGATTGTATTCGAGGTCATCGAGTGCGAGACTGGAGGCGTCACAATGTAAATACTTCGTCTTATCTCCCTGAATTAAATGGCAATGCTAATCGAAAGTCTGGCCCGATGATTGTCGTTCTTTTGTTTCCCAAACAACCATACGCGTTTCCTGGTATTCCCCCATTTTTATGCATTCGTCGATTATCAAAGTTTACACGATTTTTTGCGACTCACTGAAATACGGCGTTCCCTCTTCCGTTTTCTCATGCTGATATATGCGTCTAGCCTACTAAATTGTCTTTCGTAAAGTCCATTCTTTGTACTTTTTATGCAAAATCATTATGAGCAAACTTTAGAAAGATGTTTGGCATATAACATTCCAGGAAATGCGTACATTTCGAATGGTGTGCATTCGACGGTCGCCAATCAGAATGCACGGAAGTCACATCCACAAGACACGTGACCGTATCACGTGCTCGCGGGTCCAGTAGGACGCGCGGCATTTAATTTGAGCCAGAAACGACATTGGTTTCCTACTAGGGCCGAGAGAAATTGTTAAACCAATTTTATTATTCTAATTAAAACTTCGTGGGCATTTTTATATTATATAGAAATTTATGTAGAACGAATAGACAAATTTACTCAACAAAACTTGTATATCTTTAATTTTGTCGAGTGTATTAAATGTTTTTTACTTTGATTACGACGTCATTGTAAATACAGTACTGAACTTGGAATCCCCTTAATGCAGCGAGCCTTCAAGATAATAAATTAATCTGTAATATCACATTTCGAACTTGCCATTTTAAGTTCTTAAATGATAAGGAATGACAATTACGATCTGATTAAAGATAACGGCAATTATAGATATAAATCCTCTATTACGCGGATAATTATTAACGTTTCTTATTTTTCGATGTAATAATTAATACGATAATACCTTATATATTAATTGTTAGTCTATTTTTGTTAACGTAGAAGTTACAGTTTTTATATATTTATTTAGGAATAATTTTTTACAAACCTCAGATTTCATGTAATGTTTTTAATTATTATTTTTCATCTACGAATTTAAGTTGTACGTATCACAATAGATTAAACATTATCCTATAAAATTCTGGTACTTTAATTGAAATTTTTTGCAATGACGTGCATCGAAGTCTTCTTTATGGCACACTCGCGTTGTTATGAAACTTCACCTTGCACGAAATATAGCAATGAGTCTACGTGGGGTAAAAGGAAAAACGACGAATTAATTACTTTTTTATGTCATGCATATGATATTGAAACACTCTCATATTTTTTGACTTTACGCTACAAAGGTGGAATGACTTTTGAGACAATATTGAAACGGTTTTGATGAGTTTTTTTTTCAGAAAAATTAGGACTTTTCGGTTTTAATTGATGATTATACTAACGGATAAATTGAAATATTCTAAAAAATATATCAATGACTAGAATCTCTAAAAAAAAGACCCGTCGTTTAATTCTGATTTTCTTTATTCGGGATACTTTGATATATATTTAGTCATGCTACGCCTCTTTGGACCCCCTCTTTCTTGAAAACTAATCTAAGCTACATACAACAGAATCCTTCAAAACTGTATACAATCAAATTATATAATATATTTTTATGAAGAAAACTCAATATCGCAAAGATTACAGCAATATTTTTTATATATAATATACAGATTAAAAAAGGTTCACGACAAAATTTCTTAGATATTTTACGACACTTAGAATTCTTATAATGAACATTTAAATTATGGTTTACAAAAAATATCTTTGTTCGTTGCTCAAGAATATTGCGTGATATGAATCAATTAAAATGTATTTAGAAATCAAACAAGTAGAATCATTTATTGCGACGTAAATATTTAGAAGTTCGTATCGATCCGTGCTACTTTTTAAAACATAAGCAGGGTACTTAGTTATGAAAATAACTAGCACCATATCACGGATAGTTTCCAATAGACTACTTAAATATATTGGATAATAATAAACTATTTTTGTCCAGTAGACAGATGATAATTAGTTTGACATTTTTATGCAAAATGTGTCTTTTTCAACTTTTTTTCTCCAGAAGTATCACATGTGTTCGTGTAATGGGTTGAACTCTTCAGGTTATTTCCCTCATTTAGCAATGACATTTTTACTCCTTTGACGATGCGTATAATTGTTCAAAATAATGGAAAAAATTACAATAATTATTGTTAAAAAATGTGTATACATTTTCTGAAATTTGTTTTCCTTCTTTTAATATTTGTTTCATATTTTCCAAAATTTTTACTACTTTTAAAAACTTTATATCTTTGTACCACTTCTAGATTTATTTGTGTCTAAAACTGCAAAAAATCAATTCTGTAATCTCTCAATTTTTAAACGATAAAACTCAATAGGAATTGGAAAATTGTCTTTAACGAGTGTAAAATTGTTATTTGTTTATAAGATTTCACTGTAGTAGATGAAATTGTACTGATTCTTAATTGTTTGAAAAAACTCTCAGAACCATTGTAACACCAGGTCTAGATCATGACATATAAAACATATTGAACTGTGGCGTAGTGGTTAAGGTGATGGATTTATACGTTGAGGTCCCGGGTTCGAAACTGTCTTGAGGTCAATCTTTTTTTTTTTTTAATATTATATTTTTTATATTAAGAATCCTACCACTTAGTCTTCTTACAGACGGTGTCTAAATGCACATATAAATTAATTTCATATAAGCTTGGATTTTACAGTCAAATCGCCGTTCCCCAGACCCCTGCCACAGCTATCCTAACCTAACCTAACCTAACCTAACCTAACCTAACCTAACCTAACCTAACCTAACCTAACCTAACCTAACCTAACCTAACCTAACCTAACCTAACCTAACCTAACACATAAACGTTTGTTGCATCCGTCTCTCTTCTACTCCTGCATGATATAGGAAACCGTACGTGGGTATAGACACTCCGTTTCATAAAATTGAGAGCTATAGCCATAGTTTATTAATTGTCATTACACCCCAAAATTAATGCTTGAAAATAAATAATCACACACGAATAGGTTCAAGCAATTGTACTACACTGATGATCGTTAAATTATAAAAGTATTTATTACATTTAATTAATCTATGACACAAAATTATTATCAATCAGCCGAAAAATAAAATTATGAAGAATACTTATACAAATACATATATGTAGATTTGGCCGCATAAATCATATTATTTACGTCAAAACATGGCGTTTAGAAACTCGAAACTTTTCAATTAATATTGTCGATATTGCCTTCCCTTACCTCATCAAGACTTGCAAGGTCTGCGTTATCGATAAAACAATGATATTGCTTGTTGCTGCTAGCCATTGTAGACATTCACCAAGTTACTCCGAACCCATTGAAAATAAAACGACACAATGCCGGTTCTTCAGGTCGCCGGGTACTATTCACCGGTTAATTTTCATACGAGTGGAGTAATTTGGTTATTAATTTCCAATCTTCTGAAAACACGCTCATTACGTGATCGAATCGAAATTGGCTCGATTTCGGAATAAATTTCCCTCTGCTCGAAAATTGAGAGCGGATGAAACCGATCTTTCGTTAATTACATCCTGGTGTATTTTCCTCAAGTGCACAAAATGTACTCCAGAGTCATTCCAATAACTTCAAATTAACAAATACAATATCTAATAACAACATTTTGAAAATTTATATTCTATTGTCGTCAAAAAATTAAACATAAAAAATCGCATACATTTTTTCTTCTTGTTTGTAATCCGATAATCACTCGTCTGGCCATTTGTCTCCTTTGTACAATTGCCGCTTAAGTGCTCATTCCGAGCTTATGGTAATTGAGACGCAATACGGCAGATAATGAAATCGCATCCACACGTCTACATTCGGCAAATCGATAAGCCGTGGAATTTTTTGACTGAATGACGTAATATTTGGCGTATAATCGCGAAACGTCACGCAAGATAACCCGTGCGGCATTTCAGTGATGTTTCGATCGCTTTTAATATTAAACTGCATTTGTATTAATGCATGTGTATTCATTATGTTGCAGCTTAGTGCATTATGTGAAAAATTACTACCAAATTAACTGTAATGTAACAATACAAATACAAAATAAACATGTTTTAACCAAGTATAACTACAGTACGGGCTTAGAAAGTACTCGAAATGCTCAACAGATGTGCTACAGTAGCAGATTCTCATAAGTGATATAATATGTTGTGGATTAAGTGTATTATTCGAACTATTATTTGTATGTAAATAGACGAGGTTACTATCGAGAATATACATATCAGTGTATACATTAAGTTTAATCAGAAAAACGAGGTCAGCTATGAATATGTTATTTATTGCAATTTTTTAACACACTCCAAATGATTTGAATAATAAGTACTACTGTATATAGAAATATGTATTATTTGACATAATAATTTTGACAAAATGTATATTTAATTTAGTATGTATATAGAATTATGACTATTACAAAAGTTTTCTTGTATTCCTACTTTCTAACCTCAAAATAGTAACATATAGTCATTTTTCTACAGGAATAAACAAAAGTTGGTCGAGTAATATCCTAACGAATGTTGATTAACTTAATAAATACTACTCAGAAAGAGTTCGTAATGTGCTCATTATGTTGACTTATAGGCTTCGATTTTAAGAAGTTTGTAAAGGGGAACTCGATTAATAACATTATGTTATTTTAATACCCAGAATAATGACAATTTTTTTTTTGTTTTTCAATATTGATAACATTTTTGAGGTACTTTTCTCTACTTGCTCGCATACTTCAAGAAATTAAAATCAATTTTGAAACCAGTTTCTGAACATCATTTCTGTTCTCTGCTACAAGAAATGATAGCCAGAAACGGCATTGGTTTCCTACTCCGACGGAGAGAGGTTAATATAATATTTATGACAAATTTTACCATAGTAGGACCCTGCGAGGACATTTAGTCAGAATGAACTCATTTGCAGTACAGAATTCTGAAACATAAATGCACCGGTTCTAAGCTTTTCTTCTCATCAGCAGTATATACAATTCTAGTCTGAGTTAAAATTCTAACGACTGTGACATAATTAAAGTGGGCTCAATGATAGACTGGAAATTTCCGTTTATGATGATAATGGAAAAATCCCCGAAAGCCTCAGTTCTAGCTGTACGCCAAGAGACAAATCGCATAATCATCGAAAGCATGTTGATCGAAATAAGTGAGAGCTTTGACGTCATCTAATGTTGCGATCTGCTTTTTTTTTTTTTATTGTAAAATCCGATCAACTATAAATGGGTATTAAATAATTTTAATGTGAAAATCAATTTTTTTAGTCTATTCAATGTAATACAGTAATTTTCGATTGTCTCGGCATTCTCGTAAAAGTGACATTTCTAACTTCTTAGTAATAAAATAAAAAATCACGGTTAACAAAGTTTTCGTGCGCTCTACGTAGTTATTGTGGCCGCCGTCAGATGCTCTCACGTACTATCAAGGTTTAGTTCTCTCCCGTTATAGAAATGGTTTTTCTTTTGGTATATGATGATGACCAAAACATAGTGGGGAGCGTTTTGGTCATATCTGACAGCAATATATTCTACGATATTATCTTTATGAGAATACTAAAATGTAATGTTTTTGTTTTAAGTAGTAGAAACATAGAACAGTAGTTTGTGAAGTAACTCTGCAAATTTTTCTTCACTGATAAATCTTTTAGAAGCTACAAAAGAATTCCTTTTTGCATGAATATTGTCTTCAATGTATTTGTACCTAGTAAAACGATAGTAAGCCATGAGTCAACCGTAACTGGAGAATCTGCGCAAATACTAGCAGTTTTTAGATGTACACAAATATTATATGTATAGAAACGACATTGTTATTTAGATCGGTTCTTAGAGGTCATAACTCTACGTGCGTATTAGATGGAAAATAGTTTGAATGAACTATTGCTCAATGCTTCTTTAAATACTTTGTCCAATAAATACGTATTCAACGTTATTTCATTAATGTTGAATGTTAATTATTTCATAAGTTTCTCAGATTCCGTCTTTACATTTCTTATGAATAAAGGACTGGTCAATTTACTTAGAAAATATGTAAGTTAAACTGTAATC
Source organism: Trichopria drosophilae (assembly GCA_030407085.1). NCBI lineage: Eukaryota > Metazoa > Arthropoda > Insecta > Hymenoptera > Diapriidae > Trichopria > Trichopria drosophilae. The sequence continues at coordinate 106,287,578 of CM059585.1, read as the reverse complement.
GATTTACTTCTGTCAATCAGATGATGACTGATGATAAGCGATTGGAATGACAAATGATGTTAAAGAAATATGTAACTTGATGACAGATCATAAATAATACTGCGGAAAAGACACATTTTATAATCCGTGTTTATCATCATCGATCATTGATCCTCTTATAAATAAATTCTGTAATAAAACGTAACATTTTCAGTATTTTTACATTTACGGAAAAGTCGTCTATTTTTGTATATGTTAACTTTCTCTGAATGTATATTTGCTTACTTACATTTGCAGCTTGTGAGATTTGGAAGATATAAAAAGATATTACGAAAATTTTCATTACAACGTAAAAATTATTTTGTTATTACTGATATTCGACAAACAAAGGTATATACGCCGACCGAAAGGTTTCCTTACCATCTTTGGGTTTTCAATAAGTACCAAATGGAAATCCATTTCTATAACGGGAAACAGAGACGCACTACCGGGTGCGCGTCTAACGACGGGCAAGCAAACTACTTTGTGCGCACAGAGACAAAATAATAATTATCTAAATATTTTGGCTCTTTTCTTTAATTGTTCTCTCTATTTCTACTATTTTAATGTAATTTCTTTTGTAAGGTTCTTTTTACATCACAACTCTCTATCCCATATAAGAAATATCTTTAAACTCCAAATGAATATAGCAAAATTATACATTTTGTTGTAATTTTATGTTATTTTTTGTTGAAATATAATATGTTTAAAAATATTTTAGAACTCTCTGAAAAACGGCGATCGACACAATTTTTCCTGATGAATGAAGCTACCTAATTATTTATTTGTACTAGAATGAGTAAATGGCATTTTATGCATTACAGAAAAAAATACAGTGGGTAAAATCGAACTTTACGCACTAGTGTTATAATGTATTATTTTTGTTAATGAAATCAGTTATTATTATTTCAATATTTGTTATAATTTGTCGGCACCTTACACAAAAGAACTTTTTTTCTAGAATATAAGAATTAGATTTTAAATACAATTTTATATTTTTATCTTTAATATTAAATTCTTGTTTAGGTGCTAAAATCATTCAACGGTCGATTTTTATATCAAAACATTTTCGCAATTCTTTTACGACGATTAATATAATTTCTCAGATATAAAAATAAAACTTGACATTTCCTCAATTGCTCCAGAAACCTATTAGAATTAGTTAAATTTTCCGTTAATAAAGATCTACTAATGATCTACTATATTGGCAAAATGGAAATGTCTACAGTAATACAAATGGAAGTAAATATTGTAAAATAGTTCCACGTGTTCTTTTGTTTTGGGGGGGGGGGGGGGGGATATCAAAGTAACTCGAAGATATTTTTATCAAAATTATTTGAAAACACCTTTCTCTTGATTACTATAAATAAACGTATGAAAAATATTGTTACATAAGTGCTTCAAAAGTTAAAAAAAAATACGTTTGGCTACTTCTTCACTTTCGCACTAACAATTTTCAAAACAATATTAAAGAATTCTTAAAATTTCAGTTTTTTTTTAATAATAAAAATACGATGGAGAAACTTGTAAACAAAATCGCAAATTAACAGAAACAATTCGTTTCTATTCTGGTTTATGTAGAAAGAGCGACGGTATAATCAATTATCACATATTTTGCGATATGCTAATTAACTTCGACTAACTTTGAAACATACTGCTAATTTTTGGACTGCAATAAATGGGTAAGCAGAGGCTGAAAGTGGTGTCTAGAGTATATATAAATTACACCAACGACACGATGACATTCTAGGAATGAGTGTTTCTCTGCATATAAATTGCATGCAAAACGTAAATTATTAACATACAAACGCTCGTAATTACTAGGGTTCATATTAGCTTTCAAGAAAATAACACGTCTAATAATTACATTCTAGAGAATGGTGTTGGCATTCCACAAAATATTTTTTTAAAAAGACATGTGATGCAAAAGGAACTGAAATATATTTAAATTTTATTTCAGTACTGGTACTTTTTCCGAAACGATATGCATCGGTTAATATTTCAAAAAACAGTTTAGTAATTCAGTTATTCTAACAGAAAATTTATAATAAAATTAAAAAAAAAGAAATTTTATTTTTTAATTGTAATATTGTGCCGTTGGTGGCAGTTTCTTATAATATTATTCTAAAGTCTCAAATACGTTTTCCGTAATAATATCAGATTTACTGAAGAATTCAAAACACTGACGGGTTGACCTGTTTATAGTCTCGGAGTAACACATTTTACTAGCGAGAAATCGATAAGACGTAGCAGCGCCACAGTACGAAGAGTAATGAACTTCAAAAGATAATACAATGCCGGCGGTAGCCGATTCTCTACGTAGAAATGTGTACAGTTTTTGTAGTTGGACATTGAAATGTTATGAAAAATGCATCTTGTACAGCATTGAATTTCAAAAAAACCTTTCAAATAAAAAAAGTATTTAATTTCGACCAAAATTCAGGGAGATAATCGAGGTTGAATTTTAATAAAATAAGTCCCCTGTGTTATGCACTTTATCCGTTAATCAGAGGACTTTTATTTACAATTTTTCAGGTCGATGTTTTTATTGTAAACCGATCCAGAGCCAAAATTTCAATTATACTGCCATAAAGGGTATGTATTAAATTTTTTTGAATTTTAGAAAAGGTTCTTCGTTCGAAAAAAGTAAATTAAAAACTCTAAAACGATATTTTAAACTCATTCTGTAACAATACATGAAAGCGGATATTTTTACGAGAAAGGGCATACAAAGAATTACGAAAATAACAATAAATTGAACATTGCCAGAACTGAAAATTACATTTTCTTAAATATCCTCAAAACTCTTACTACAGTCAATTTTAAAATGTTTCCTGTGGTCAAGAATACTTCTTTTGCTTGTACTAACAATACACAAATGATACTGAAATTAAAAATTGCGTGAAAAAAAAAGTTGCCGATTTGACGTGGAATATATCGATATTTCCGAAATTATTTGTTTTCAATGTAATCAGTTCTATTTTTTCCGCATAAGTTCATTATTCAATGAAAACAAAAACATATGCGATAAAACATTCTACGCAACATTATGTGTATGCAAAATGATATATTGTAACGGGAAATTATATATGTCAACTCATTCGTACATCGTTAGGTCATATATATAACAATAGCGCCTTTATAGAATTTCATTATGAATACATGAAAATCTACTTTTACATCGGGAGATGAAGTCGCGATGAAAGTCGCCACCGCATCTGGCGTCGGAAAGCCCAACTACATTAGAAAGTGTTATATGCAATCTGCGTTCCAGGTAACAACCCAAGTAAAAATGTTTTATAAAGTTTTTATAAAATCTTTATATAGCTTTTATAAAGAAATGATTATAAAGTTTTCATATATACATACAAATTTTATACAATATTTGTAATAAAAAATTGTATAAAATGACATTTTTACCTGGGAATTTCGTAATTTCAAGGAACATTGCATTGTAAGACATAATATTATAACATAATATTGTCAAAATTTTCCATACATTTGTTGTTTTAGCGTAGATAAATCTTAAGGGTCCAAAAAATATTATTATTATTATTGTGAAACGTTGATTTGAAAGTTAAAAGGATTTCTCATGTTACTGTTCTGAGACATATTTGACATTGACGGTTAATATCTGTTTGTCTACCTGAATAACCATCTCAAAGTTTTCTAAAAACATAAACCAAAACCTAATAACAGTAACAATAATAACACTGTGTAAAAATATATTTTGAATAGTATATAAATCATCCTTACTGTAAATAATAATTAACGTTTTCAAGTAATTTTTTTTATTAATCATCAGTACTTAGTCACTATGTTAGTGTTTTCTTAATGTTTACATTGATATTAAAGTTTTCGAAATAATAACTTTCTCAATATTGTCAAATGTTTATTTCTGGTCAAAAATAATTTACACTGTTATCTCAAAATATCTTTATATTAATATTAAAAAAACATCTTGGAGTCCTCTTATAAAAGTTGACTTTAAAGGCCGTAAAGTCACTCATTAACTAATTTTAGTTATCGTCCATTCAGCGGCATATGAAGTAAACGTCGCGCAAGTTCATTTTTGGATTGGAACGCCACCTAGTGCTCCCCAAAAGAAACTGAGATTTTAAAACTGTGAATCGCTTTGTAAAGAATAAACTAACTCGAAATATATTTAACATTTTAAGCATAAGACATTTTCTACATTATAATATTTAAAGACCACAAAAGTAAAACTTCTTTAAGAGCAACTTTTTAAGAGAGTTAAGAACGGGTTAAGTGATTATCGACTACTTATACTTAACAAGAAATTTCAAATCTTCGAATATGGATTCCCTAATCAGCGATTAATATTCATCAGGTTTATTGAATCGGGAACCACCCGAAGACTGTCTAAATAATTGGATCGGCCTATATTATACCCACATAGTATAATTTGTCTTGATCAATTTTCTTTCAAAATCTGTTTCGAGAATTCTGATTATTTGTCATTGATGTCGATAATTTGATTAGTAGAGCTTTCACCGAAGCTTCTATATTTGTTTCAATTCAATTATCTATAAATAATCACTACCCTGTCTGATGGTTCATTTTTCTTAATAATAATTCTGTTGATATACTTGAGATGATATTTAAATAGATATACGAAGTTTTAAGCATGTTAAAAATTCTGTAAGAAAAAACTCAGAAAATATGTAAATACTAATTTACATGTATAAAATTATCAGCTTCTTGAACTATTTATAAAAATAAACAAAAATTTATAAAAAAAAAATGCTTAGCATAGACTACTTTAACTATTGTGAATAGTTTAATAGGTCCTCAACTGAATTTTACCGTTCGGAACAACTATTCTAAAGTCCTACAAACAAAAATGAAAGTAATTAGCTAATGTAGAAGTTAACTTGACTAGGTCTTCAAAAACTTGGTCAGTTTAAGAAAAGATTTTAGTAAAACTGAAATAAGATGATTAATATTAATGAAAAGATTTGTCTAACTAAAAAAGTAGTTCCTTTACTAGTAGCTATTATCCAGTGATAGTTGCATTTTTTAGGTAGATTTCACTCAGTGTGAAATGTCCTCGTACATTTATAGGAAATAATGATAATAATGTAAGAGGAATCGGATAATTTTTTACTTTCCTATGACATTAATTATATAGCGTAATAACAAAATAAATTAGATACATAAATTATTTCATCCATCGGTAGATGGCGTTCAAATCCAAATGTGATGTTGCGTACATTTTCATTGAAGTTGAAGTGCGTAGCTGGAATGTGGATATTTGTTACGAAGAAATGTCACTGATTGTAGGTATCATACGTCAGTATGAAATTTGAACTAATTCATAATCGACTTCATATTGGGATTTATGCGCCATCTAGTGTACCTCGAAGAAATGTCTCTGTTCGTATACTGTTGTCAAAAAATGCCATACCAATATAAGAACATTTTATATTCATATTTTTCTCATATCTATCTCATTTTTATTTGTTAACAAGTTTTGAAAGTTTAAATCAACCAATTTAATGAAAATAAATCTACTTTCCAAAATAGAACCGCAATATTACATTGAATTTGTAAATAGATAAATGCGCTACTAATAACAGATAATACTAACATCTAAAGTTTTGGAACCAATTACCTTAAATTTTAATTATTGCTATGACTTCTTTTGAAGATACGAAAGAATCTTTTGTTTTTACTGTTTGTAAATCTATTGATGTTGAGTCAACGTTTTTTGTCCATGTAAATAATTGTTATACAATGTAAATTAGCAAACAGATAAACGTTATCCAGGGTAGTCATATATTTTATGACCTAACCTTGCAATCTACACTGAGAAAAATTGCCTTGGAAATTTTAGCGTGCCATTTAGAGAAAGACTATCGTTTTTTTTATAATTTTCAAAAATATTTATAACGACTTATTACAAATTTTGCAATAATAAACTTTCGTTTTTGAAGAAAATTATTAAAAACTTTGACTTCAATTTGATTAATATTATTTTATGGAAATTTTGTTGTCTATGTTACTTTATTACAAAGTTACTTTAAAAATATGAATGTATTAAAAATGACTAATTTAAAATTAAAAATAAGTCACTAGTTCAATCCGTAATGATTTTTACTACTGAAAAGTAAAAAGACTACTAATATGATTATTTAAACTGCTCCTAAAAATGTAATTAGCAACACTCCTAATTAGTAGAATTGTACTAATACATTGGAAATTATTTCCCTTAAGGTAGTTTTTTACTAATTCAGCTTTAGAAAGTATTAAATTAAAGTGGAAGTCATTTTCCGATTGGCATAGAGTATTTTACCGGCAACCGAAAGATCCCGGGTTCGAGTCCCGGCGCGGGCTTGAATAAAAAAAATTAAATAATATATTTAAATTAAAAAAAAAATTTCATTATCATCAAATACACTAAAAAAAATATGACGTAAATTAAACTAAATGATATGTTCAGAAACTCGGATTAAACAAATTTTACTCAGATTAAAGAAATATAAGTTAAATACAACTAAATTTAGTTCCCACTATAAGGTAACTCGCCATTTAGTTTACTAAATATTATTGTTTGTGTGTTTATTTACAGTCTGATCCGATTTATAGTAAAATCTTACTATTTATTCCTATAAACAAATAATTAAAGTTTTTCATTTGCGCTCAATGGAATGTTTTCTTTTAGTCTGGATTTTCACAAATTAAAAATAAAAACTGTACTATACTATTATACTTTTGAACTCTACTGGAGTAGGTTAAATTTTTCTAAAAAAATAACGATTTGTAAATTTTACTAAATCTGATAAAATACTAATAATAAATGTAAAAAATCTGGTAATCTTTAATAGAGATGAGGAACAGTTTTCGCAAAATAAATATAATTTATTTTAATTATTAATAATAACTTTTAAGTGGATTAAAATGTCTTTTTCAGTACTTTACTGTCTTTTTAATATACAAACCAATTTATTGTACGATGCGATTTTATAGACATAGGTGAAAGACGTACGAAGGTAATAAATGCTCTTTCTGATATACGCTCAAATAATTCACACTAAATGTGTTTTTTACGAATACTTTTGAATGTTTGACGTCAATTTCACGATTAAACCTTTTAATATTTTTTTTGACGTCGATAAAACAATTAAACTACACTGTCATATTTTCAGTTATTTAAATTTTCATCGATTTTTTTCTTATTTTTATAAACAATAAACTAATCTAAGTAGGAATTTTATATCCAATTTTTAAATTATTCTTGTGTAGTGACAATTAAACATCTCATAATAGAAGATGTTTGCATGCAATATGTATTTGTAAACAGTAGTTAAGTCATTCAAATAAACAAGCATTTTATTTATATGGACACTTGACGACAATAAAGGTTAATGTCCCTTGACGTCGAAACACGATTCTTAAATTACGCAGTGCATAAGCAATTCAAATTTTAAAGATTAGTGAAATTCCTTCACAATAGAGGTTTACGAAACTGACGAATTCTGGCATTGAATTTCTTCAGAACAGTGCCAAAAGTGCATTCGGTATCTTCGGCACGTGTATAAATACCTCAGAAACAGATGACACAATTTAATTTTTTTTTTAAGATTTAGAAAATTCAACAGAATTAAAATTGCTATTGTCTTAATACTTCATAAGACAATTTATAGCATTTTGTAAATTTTTTTACATCATAAATATGTAAGATTTTTTCCTAAAAAAACGTTAAATACTATGTAAAAACGATCAAAATGAAAAATAAACAAAAACGTGTTATATATTTAGTATTAAAATAGACAGATCATGACATCTTCTTGAGATTTCAAAATTTTTAAGCAAAAATATGTAAAATATTTACGTCAATTCTGTTGATTGAAATTTGCCTCGAAATTTGAATGGGAGAAATAATATTTAATAACAGCGTCAAAGACATTTTTTGAAATTATTATGTTCAAGAAAGGACTCATTTTAATTAAAATGCATTTAAAATTAAATGCAATTATTTGTAAAGTTTCGTAAAAAGTACTAATTCGAAATATAGTGTACCTCATAATTATTTCTCGCAATATTAAGTCTCTGAAGATGTTTTGTTTTGTTTTTAATAAAACGTTCATTTTATCACGTACACGTTTCACACAATACGTATATAATATTTTATGTAAGACATATAATTTCAAACCATCAAACACGGTAACATCATAATTTTTTGTATAAGTTTACAATATTTTTTAACAATTTTGAATTTTTTTTTGTATTTTCCATATATTTTTTACAGTGTATTCTACTAAATGGGTATAGAAATGTTTTAAAATTATTTTTGACGATTTGAAAATTAATAAAATCACTTGACCAGAATCGATTTCGAAAAACACAAAGTAGACTTGTTGACGCCTAGCGGCGAAGCGGTTAACTAGACTCACCTGAACTATCGATGTGTTTTATTTTGGCGAAAATCCGACAATCTTATAAGCCGTCGCATAAAAAAATATACACATCGACAAGCAGAAGCTTATTTTTTATGTAGGTTTTTTTGACTGACAGCTTTTCGATTGTCGATTTTTGACGGTTTTTGATTTGTTGGTTTTTCGAGCGGTCCTTTTTTATTTTACATCTTTCTTAAAGTAAAAGTAAACACAACGGTTGTTATGCTTCTTTCAATGTTTACAATTTCCATTGATCTATTTTCGTCAACAATAACTATATATCAATTACATTTTGTATAGAAATTTTCCATTGTCTGACGTTTTACGTGACGAAATCACCGTTTGCATCTATTACATGATTTGTTACAATAACGATCTGTGCAAAATGAAAAGAGTAGAAAAGATCTCTTTTACTAACGTCATTGAATTATTCAAAATACATTTGACCTTCTCTTTGTTATTAATGATTTTGTATTTATTTATTTACTTGTTGTATTTGTTGTTTTGAAAGATTGGTAGAATGTTAGAACAATTAGAAAATGCAATTGTTTAAATACTTTTAGAGTTGTTTATTAAATCTCGTTTTTGTTTAAATTTTTTTATTATATTTACTTTTCTTAAATAAATATTTTCAAAATTGTCTAAAAAGGTGTTTTAAAAAAATTGTTTTAGTAACGAAAAATGGTAGAAATTACAGAATTCCACAGAGCAGAATATATTTATCTGTAGCAAATTATACGAAAAGTTAAAAATAAACCCTGATCGCACTTCAGACGATAAGAAAACCACAGGAAAAACTGCATTCCGTGCAACCTCATTTTTTTCGAGAAAACGACCTTAACAATGTCCCACGTTCTTCGCGGCGACGTTACGTTCAAATGTGCCAACAAGTTGCTGAGTTTTTAAATATTTTACATTTATCGAACACAAATCGTATTTTTGCAGCGTTATTACAAGACGCACAAATGTAAAGTGTCGGGAAGCACGCGAAATTTCAATTTAAAAAGCAAATCTGAAGAAGGTGGCTCATTATGAGATCATTTTGGGGTAACTTGAATAGGAAACGGCAAAGGGAAAAAATCGAAAGTGAAAAGAACGACGAAGACAGAGAGAATGTCAGAAAAAAAGGGTTAAGAGAGTTTATACCCGTTTTCAAGGTCCTTGGAGGCTCGCAGAATGTCTGCACTTTTTAAAGAAATGAAGAATTCAATCATTGCATACAAATTTTATTATCATTTATTCAAAATTTAATTCATTTCTATAACTTTAAATTGTAATATTATCATGTTTTATCGTGTAATATATTTAACGACTTTTAAATAACAGAAAAAGGATCTCGATATCTTGAATCATTAAAATAATGTTAAAATATAAGAATACAGAAATAGATTTCAAAAGATCTCCAAAAGTAGAACAAATTTTTCTTAAGGGAACTTTCTGAAGATTGCAGTCTTAAAAGGTTCTTTTCAATAAATTATGTTTATGATTAACCAAGGAATATTCGATCGGCAATCAAAAGGTCCCGGGTTCGAGTCCCGACTGTCCTTATTTTTTTCAAAAATAAAAATGTGACACAAAAATGTTAAAAAAAAAATACAATCATTGGAAATATTAAAATATTATTATATACCATCATAACATTTTTTAAAAATTCCGACACAGCTATGAAATTAAATATTATAATATAATGAGCTTTGTTTACACAATCAGTAATTTTAGGTTATATTTCGAACAAGACCTGTGAAATTAGATGCAGGGAATGAACATGCCTATTATTTTAATAGGAGACAAATCAAACATGAAAATAAATTCCTTCTACGGCGGCGTCTCGGTATATTTACCCACTCGGTTTCTTGCCTTCCGCATGTCTCGTTATATTTACCAACAGAAGGAGAGCATCACTTCTCCCACTCTCCTCAATCGCGCAATGCTCGTGACGTCACAGCAGACCCTTCCTGAGGCCCCAACCGGCAAGGTGGGGGAAGAAGTGAGCGGCGACAGGTTAATATAAAACGACGGAACCGGGCAAATATATCGAGACTCTGCTGGGCAAATACCGAACAAAATTTTTAAAAGTATCTGGTATTAAGACACCAATTTTTACAGTGCGTTTATGACAAAAATTGTAATGCTGTCATAACAATGACAGAAAAAACGGAAATGGACATGAAACAAGATTTAAAAAATTAAAAAAAAAAAACAAATAAAAAACCATTTTATGTACAGGTTTTTAGATAATGGATAGATTGCTTTTTTTAAATGAAGCAGTTTTCAAAAAAATGAAAGTCCTTTCAGTCAAGATCGAATAGAATTTCTTGACTTAAAAAAACTTTATGCAATAAAAAGCAATGAAAATGTAATTAGAATGATGCAAGAGCAGCATTGCTTCATTTTTTTTATAGAACTGGAGTTATTAATGGTCAACAGGTCAATGAACATTGGATAGTATATGAACATGGAATAGTAGATGATTATTACGAGCTCGAAGTGATTGAATATTCTTTTATAGGAATTTGAATATTTTTGCGTAATAATTACTACATTCATTCATAAATGAGGAATAAAAATGCATAGTTGGCGAGTCATACAAAGCAATTCAAGGTATGTAAATAGTCAGTAGATGACAGTAAGGTGATTTGAACAAAGAAAAAAATGGCTTATATTTTTTTCAACTGCATTTTTAATATGCCAGGCGTCAGGCTCGATAATTTACGTCCGACGATTTCACAGTAGGGAGCAAAATCGAGTTTTATGCCCGGAGGGTTAAAAAGAAGCATTTATTTTCAATTGTTTTTTTTTTCGACGTTGGTTTCTTCCAATGGCGTACTACAATTTACGATAAAACCATTTTTAAACTCTGTCCTCCCCCACAAAAAAAAATTATCAATCAATAACATATTCATGGAGATAAATTAAGTTGAAAAAATTGGTCCGAAATTGTCGACATTTATTTAATTAAGTGTCTTTTAAAATTTAATTCTATAATAAATTTAAAAGTCAATTTCCTGAAGCGATTCCATTGAACCTGCCCGTTTAATTTTATTTCTGGATATACCGGTTTATAAATATGGGACATTTCGTTCAGACAGGATCAACATTCACCACGACATCGATTTTCGTTTAATTTCAGAAGATGACAGTTTTCTTTTTATAAAAATAAATACTTCTGTAACTTTTTTTTTTTAATTATTCGCACAATTTTTCTAACGTTTCTTTAAATTATGAAATTATTATTTGGCAAATATAATAAGTTTTACTTAAAAGGCAAGTATGCCTCTGAAAAAATAAAAAAACAAAAAAACAAAATCTATACAATACCTTTTTCTTTACAAAATTGTAATTTTTAATGTATGACAAAAAATAAATTGTCATAGACAAACTAATTCTTTGTTAAATTAGATACGTAATTAATCAAATTATTTTGGTAATTCAAATCCTTTATCTTGCATTTTTTATGTCTTTCTGAAGGAATAATTCTGAAATCACGAAAAACAACAGCAAATATTAAATGGCTAGTAACCTACTTTCGTTTGTATGCCTCAAATTATATTAATTTCGTTGTATAAGTAAAAAAACACCATTTTTAGATCCGTTTCACCTCGTTCGGTCGTCTCCGGCAGCGTTCGGAAGTTGATCGCAAATTGTATCTCGGTGCCTGCTCTTACGCTTTAACAAATTCTAATCGGCATAGGCTTATTTCATATAATTTTAAAGAAATGTGGATTTAATATTTATTTAAATGGTCGAAAGTAAAATATTTGTTTAAACTACCCGATGACGAATTTAGATTAAATTTGTACAACAGATTATTAATTAAAAAAATTAATTAACCACTGCATTAATGTTGACTACTTAGACGTGGTTTAATTTATTCACAAATTACTAAATTATAATTGATTTTATTGTAGATAGAATTCTGCGGTTTTCCGTATGTCTGTGTTGATAAATGGACAACAGATTGATTTCATGGACTGACATAATGATGATTAAATTCTCCACAGTATAATACGTATTATATATTAGGTCGTTAATCTAACACTACATTAAAGTTTTTATGACTATTGCATGAAATTTTACAACAACAAAAAATTTAATTACAACAAAATCAAAGTTTTCTTTATTGTCATTTCGTATTAAAAAAGTTAGATTAGGGTAGAAAACATTTTTCCTTTTTTTTTTCATTTATGATATTTCAGAACTGAAATTCGGGAAAAATGTTATTTTCTATCAAAAATGGATATTATGGAATGGAATTATAGTTTAAAAAAATACTATTAATTACTTTGTGTTACTTTGTTGTGCAACATTTGCTGCGCAAATCGAGAAACGAAAATTGACTGTAATGAGTGAAATTAAAAATGTAATTAAATGGCATATTATCGGCAGTTAATAACACTGATGACTAATGCAAGTTTTTACTCACAATTAGTCGAATGCATTTTTCGAATACGAAATTGTAAATAAAATTGCAAAGTTTATATTCAAAACTACTAAAAAATTAGTAAAAAATGTGAATGTATTATTTTTATGCACATTTTTTAGTAATTATCGTTAGTTTTTATGATTAAAGATCAACAAAAAATTACATAAATTACTAATTTCCGTAATAATAACATTGAAATATAATAAATGCAGTAAATAAACTTACTCTTAATATTACACTTTATGTAATAAAGAGGTGACCAAATTCAATTCTTTTTCAGACAATAGTCATAAACATTTTAAACCAGTTTTTATGGCATTATCGTTGACTTTAAGAAGAAAATGCATATAACCTTTTTTGTAGAGAATTTCATGCTCCATCTTTTTTTTTTGAAACATTTTTTAATAAAATTTGTATTTTTCAAAATAAATGCAAAAAACTACGAAGTAACTTAATTGGGGCTAATTTTTTTTAGTAATGGACGTATGGATCTTAGTCTGGGTCGAAGTAAAAGTTGGACCCTATATGGCAGACATATTTTGTTTATATTTTCGCTTGAAATTCAAAACGGGAACTTCACCGAAAACTTTCTCGTGATGCAAACTGTTATATTAACTCTGAAACTACTTCTTTTTAAGTAGAGCTGGGCCATAATAGAAGACGCTAAAAAACGTTGAAATAATCGTAGATATTAATTGCATAAAGTTAGATAATGTTGATATAAAAAGTATTAAGAAAAGTTTTGATCAGCCATATTGGATTTTGGTTTTCGAATTTTCAAAGTTTGACTAGAAATTCGGATGAAGACCTTAAAATACCTTAAATTAATTACTTTATATGGAAATCTCCTTGTTTTTGTCTACAAACAGGTTAGGAGAATAGACAGTCTTTACTTCGATTAAATATTCAAAAATTCAAAATGGCGGATGCAATATAGCTTGTTTTTTTTATAGTATCTACAATATATCGACGCCCTATACGAAAACTAGCACGTTTGTGTGTTATTTTAAATGAAAACGTGCTAGTTTTCGTATGGGGCGTCGATATAAAGTAAACCCTCTTTTTTTTGTTTTCAAAATGGTACTTTAGAGAAGTTAATTCATCAAGGTTTAACAAAGTTATAATTTATTTTAATATATGAGACATTTTGAGGGAAATACGCCGAGTTCGAATCGAACTGTGGAAGATTTTTTTATAAATTTAGTTTAATTTAATTTGAACATAATATAAAAAATTCTCCATTTATATAAGATTTATTGACAATTGTTTGTCCAACTTTATCTACGAATAAATTTAAATACTGTGCTCTTTTAACTCACTTTTAGATTTTATCAATTTTTTTTTGCAAACAAACGAGTATTTTAAAATTTATGATTTTCTGCGTATAATGGTAGTGCACTTCTAAACTAGCCGCAAGAATTTTAATCATAACCAGCTGGATCGATCTGCCAATTCGGACGTCATTGTGTCTTTTTTCAAAGTTGAAAGGGCAGGATTGATTACTGTTTTCGGATCGTAAACAGACGTAAAACCAATATACAACTCGGTATCACCTTTAACATTTCCTCATCGCCTTTAATATTTCCACCCCCAACGATTCTAGTGTGATTTATCGGCGTTAGAAAGTTACGTATAGTATCCGCTGGGATCGATCCACTCTCGACACTGTTCTTCAAACATTGCATGCATCAATGTGGATGTCGTCACATGGTGCATTTTTTTTATTAGAGTTTTTATGATTATTTTTAAAAATGTACTAAAATGGCCTAGAGATAACTCCAACTAATGTCCGTTTTACATTACTCCAATTTAAAAACGGTGTCAATTTTATTTAGTAATTAAATTTTGTTTTTCTCATGGAATAATTAAAAAATAATCAAATAATACTAAACATCATACAGAGGTATTGTTCTAGTATCATTTGCATGTTTAAAATAATATAAATTTCGTTTTACAAGTAAAATACGTCGTTTTTTGCTCTATTTGAGTTCATTCGGCTACCTCCGTCAGCGTTCGTAAGACTTCGCGAATTCTGTTCTGTATATCTCCGCGCTGTTACGTTACTTACACTACAATAAATTCCAATCCACTGTCACTATTTTTGTTTATGATTTATTTTGGGCACCTTATATTTTGTTGATTGTGATCTTTAAATCCCCGCCACTGTTGTTACAGAGGAAACACTGCAAGTAACAATTTCGTGACAATAATTTAACTGTAGCATTTCTTATTATGGTTTATTTTGGGCCACCTTGTATGTTGTGTATTATCTGGTCATGACGTAAGCCCGCGCATTTGTTATTACAGTAGTCCTCCCCTTAAGTTTTATACATCCCGTAAGTTTTGCGAGTTTCTTCCCATATGTTTTGCCGCGCATGCGCACGGCGCGCAGAAGGGTTCAATATATCTATACTACATGAGTTAAACTTAAGGGAAGAAGCCGCCATCTTGAAAGTCCAAATGTAAAACTTAAGGGGAGGACTACTGTACTTGGAAAACACTAAAAGTAACAGTTTCGTCTCGTTTACATAACTGTTACTTTTTCGTTTATGAACTATTTTGGGCAACTTATATGTTATACACTATTCGATCACGACGACGTTACGCCTTCAACACTATTGTTACCCATAAAATACTGGAAGTAACTGTTTATATTTTCGTTTTTGATGTATTTTGGGCAGCTTCGATTTTGCCGACTGTCTGGCTATGATTAAGTCCTCATAATTGTTATTCCACTTATTACTAAAAAATACAGGAAATAACAGTCGCGTAACATTTGCGTAACTGTTGTAACTGTTACTTTTTTGCTTACGATCTATTTTGGGCATCGTAACAGTAACAGTTTCGTAACATTGATATAACAATTATGTTTTTGGTTAATGGTTTATGTTGGACAACTTATATTTTGTCGACTCTCTGTGACAACATTAAGAGTAATACTGCCCAGAAAATACATGAAGTAACAATTTCGTAACATTTGCATACCTGTTACTTTCTTGTTTGCAAAATACAAGTTGTCCAAAATAAAACAAAGCGACGTTTGCACCTTCAAAGTTAATATTTTGAGTCGAAACTTCCTTGCGTCGGATGATGTTTTAGGGTCTGAGACTTGGTCTGTAAACATTTTGGGATCTCCAAAATATGTACATAGCCCAAAATACCCTATGAAAGTCGATATTTTTTTGTTTTCCAACGATTCACCTACTTCGATCCTCAGGACTGGTTAATGCGTCTTCTTTCTTCTTTTTTTTTTTGGAACTGGAAACTACACAACACAAAATATTGGAACCAAAGGTCACTTATGAAAGTTAGTCATTCACGGCCGGTGTCTGGCCGGCCTCTGACTTATACACGAACTTGTACTGTCGAATCCGAAGGTACACGTATATTTATATATATATGTGGATCTTCGTACATGCGCGATACCGACGGCTTACGTGCCGCCGTTACGTGCAGGCATTTGTACCGAGCACGAGGCGAGTCGCAATTCACGTCGAATTCCACGGATAAATTCGCGTCGTGAATAATCGATTTTCGGAATTTTGACCACCTCGAATACGACGATTTTTGGAAAAGCTACGACGAATTTTGGAGCACCTCGTTCGATGTCCAGAGGAAGGATACGTACCTGTGGACACTCGGGCGAAGATCGATCCGCCGTTGATGAGATTCCTGAGGGTTTATTACTTCCTAGGGAGCAAAATAGGCACTTCCCTCGAGGTCCGTCGAAAAATTCCAGAAACCGACGCGCCGGTAACGTCGACGCTCAAAAAATTCGAGGATGGCGACGGAACTCGCGACGAGATTCGCGAATGCACAATCGTCGGACGCGTCAGGAACGTCTTTTGGGTATAATATATTGGTGAAAAAGTGTCGGAGCCACGGATGGTGTGTGAGAGGCGGCGCGATATGCACTGGCGATACCCTGGGCAGGCTGCTGGTTCTTGGGTAGCTGTAGGGAGCGCAAAACCACGAGCATACACGAGCACAAGCACCGGATCGGAGACTCGAAACGCAAGTTTTTACGAGTCGCCGACACAATCGCTTCGCAGTTCGTCGAGACGGGTATATCGGACCGAGTGTCGGCCGCCGCCACGGCCAGGGTGGGGGAGACGGCGGCGACGGCGCAGACCAGCGCCGCGGGCTGCGGCGGCGCATATACGCATTTCTGCGAATCTATATATCCACTTTTCTAAGGCCGCGAATCCCCACGTTTCGATCGATCTTCCTCTTCCTTTTCCCCCCGAATTTCCTCCTTAATATTCAAATTTACCGCCTTTTTTCAGGTTAGGTTGTCGCGTTTTCAAATCCAATATGGCGGATGCGAATTTACACTTGGTGTCAAACTTTTGCTGTAATCGATTTTCAAGGTGTTATTCAGGTTAAGGTGTAGATGACGCTACTTGTGCAGCTCATGAGTTATGAAGTATGTCTTTGTTAATTTATTGTGCTACAATTCATAGAGGGTGAGTTTTTTTCAATGCGGGACTAAGATTTAATACGAAATAAGTGTTTCATTCCTACTCTTTTAGTTACGAATGCGAGTGTATAGGATATTATACGCGATACGCACATAACCTCAAAGAAACGATTACTTTGGATTACCGAATGATTTTAACTCTAAACTAGAAAACAGAACATTTCTTCAAAAATTATGAAATACGGAAAACGATATTAACCCGTTTCGTCCCAAAACGACAAAATTTGTTGCCGGTTTTCATCCTCCGTAAGTTTATGGATATCTTTGAGATATTTTGTAAAATGTAGGTTTTCTATAGTTTTTGGGTATGCCCTTTTCGAATCTGAAGTCTGTTTTACGATATCACATTCTATTTTTTAAATATGACCACTTAAACGGAAAAAATCGTGGAAAAAAGCGAAAACTTTTTCAGAAAACTGCAATTTTTCTTGCGAAGGAGTTCCGGAATCGTGTCAGGCCTCAGAATCCTGTGGCATAATGAGTTTTACTAAAAGTTGGTCAATATTAAGATTTAAGTTACAATATGGCATCCTCAAAATGGCGCTGCTCATACGGAATTTTTTTGTTATTTGGGTTTTAATAAAATATTTCTGCTATTTTTTCGTGTATTTTGATGAATATGTTCTAGTGGATTATGTTTGAGGATGGTGAATACAAATCCATTATTAAATTTTGGAAATTCAAAATAGGGAATCCAATATGGCTGGCCGCAATTTAAAAAAAATTGTCTGGTATTTGGTATATAGAAGGTTCCAAAATCACATTGGATCCGCCATTTTGAATTTGCAAAATTTAATAACGAATTAGTATTCAGTCACTTCAAAAGCAATCTACATATTCATCAAAGTTCACTTCAAGATATCAGAAATATTTTAATAAAACTCAAATAACAAAAAAATTCCGTATGAGCAGCGCCATTGTGTAACTTAAATCTTAATATTGACCAACTTTTAGTAAAACTCATTATGCCACAGGATTCTGAGGTCTGAAACGATTCCGGAACTCCTTCGCAAGAAAAATTGCAGTTTTCTGAAAAAGTCTTCGCTTTTTTCCACGATTTTTTCCGTTTAAGTGGTCATATTTAAAAAATGAAATGTGATATCGTAAAACGGACTTCAGATTCGAAAAGAGCATACCCAAAAACTATACAAAACCTACATTTTACAACAATATCTCAAAGATATCCATAAACTTACGGAAGATGAAAACCGGCGACAAATTTTGTCGCTTTGGGACGAAACAGGTTAACGAATTCTTCGATTAAATTAACAGAATTTAAAGCTATTCTAAGCCGCAACAAATCAATTTTTGTAATGCGTTAAATACGGTATCGTATAAGATCGAATGAATTCAATTCTGGTATTACAGGTCGTATAAAATAGTATAAATTCGAATAAGAATCTCGAATAATCAATACGCTAATAGAAAGAAACAGAATGCAAAATATCGATTCCGTATACTTTTTCGTTTATTGGGATCCCCGATAACACATTATATTCTCCGTATATTTAAAATTCATACGAAAATCTCCTGTGAATATCCGTAACATTCTCATAATATACTCAGAATATCATAAAGAGCGTATAAAAGTTAATATAACCTATATAGATTCTCAGAATATCCAAAACGGAATACAGTGCTCCTCTTAAGTCATCTTTCGTTAAGTCATATGCTCCCCGTAAGTCATATCCTTTGCTCCCCCTAAGTCATAATTTTATAGGTTATAAATCCTGACGCGTTCCCCAATCGCGCATTCAGTTTAACGATAACTCGCGTAACGTTTTGTATAAATATGTAACTAACAAATGTACCAAAAGTACCAGAAAATAACATTGCAAAACCATTGAAATTGAATGTTATGAAATATGACTTAAGGGGAGATGTCGCCATCTTGCTTGCCCCGACTGTATGACTTAAGGGGAGCACTACTGTATTATATTTATTTCGAAATTCGTATATTAGCCGTATATCCCAGTAATCCTGAATTTCCTACACATACACGTTAAGTACGAACGCAACCTATCGTATATCCTGTATATATTTTCAGAATATCGAAAACAGAATATGACATGAAACGCATCAGCACCTTTCTCGCAAGTGGTAACAGCCGAGTCCGGTACGTATATAAGAATCGACTATCCTGAGACAGACAAGTACATCGATGCCTTTCAGAAAGATTTACGGTCTACTACCACGTCAAATATGGATATAAAGAATTAAAATTCGAATAAAGGAAACTGTTGTTAATAAATAAAATTATGGAAGTGTTGCAAGAAACTTCGAAGTGAATAAACTTAACTAGGCCCAATCTGAACGTGTACGTTTTGTATAAACCTCATACTCTCAAGGGGTGAAATGTTTTTTATATTTTGTTAAGGATAAATCGATTCTTTTAACTGTAATCTTGTGGTTAGCCAACAAATATATTACAAATATGTTCGGAGAGAAGCACCGAATATTTTATATTTGATTATCGAAAATGTATGAATTATATACTTTGTATATTCTCAGAATATCGTGAATAATATTCTGGGGACATCGTGAGAACATATTTTGGGCGGACATAGGGAATATTCTGGGTATATTCTCAGAATATCGCAAAATTTATTTCGAATATCCTCGGTATATCGAACATGATATACCGAGTATATACTGAGAATATTCTGTGAATATCATGTGTTATGTGGGATAGGGGAAACTATGTTTAACCTATAAATTGATACTGATACCTGCCAACGAAGAATAATTAAGAAGCAGTGAGACACGAATACTTCTGAATCCTTGCCCAACAAACCAAAAAGTATACGAAAAATCTGTGTACGTTGAGTACGAAATAAGTCTATTTCTTTCCCGCTCTTTCAGTTACGAATGCGAGTGTATATACGCGATACATAAACGCACATAACCTCAAAGAAACGATTAGTTTGGATTATCGAATTATTTGAACAAAAAACAGAACAGTTCTTCGAGAATTATGAAATACGGAAAATTATATAAATAATTCTTCGATTAAATTGACATAATTTAAAGCTATTCTAAGCCGCAATAAATCAATTTTTGGAATGCGTTAAATACGGTATCGTACGCGGAGAACAGTTGTCACAGCTCTGGACGGGTAACGTCAAAAATTTCCCTTAGAAGTAACCTGATTACACTACTATTTTATGTGAATGCATTTTGGTAACCCGAAAAAGACGTTACTCCACCGCGTATTGTTGTTTCGTAATTATACATATGTAGGTATTATAACCGAAAAAGACGATGCTTGCACCAGACAATCATAGTAATTATTCTCTGTTATTCAATGTTATGTGCACCGTATAAATCTATGAAAACTGCTCACAAAATGCACTCAAACTTTTTTTGGAGGTTCTAGTCTAATGTTAATTGATTAGCCACGAGCAAAAATGGAAAATGCAATATATATAATAGAGATTCTAGAATGCTCATCATTAACTTGCAAACACAAAGTTCAAGCATTATTTGTAATTAACCTATTAACGTTAGACTATAGACCCCCTGGACTTTTTTGTAGGAAATTCCATGCCCTACAAAAAAGTTTCAGTATATTTTTTGTGAATTCTGTACCGTTTTCAATACGGAAGCAATAAAATAACAAAAGTACGGATTTTTATTTTTTAAGAACGTTTACAAATCATTTTAATGAATTATCAGCAACTAAATCGCCTAGAAATTATGATTAAATATACTTAAAGGTTTAATAAAAGTGAATCTGTTCATAAAAATGTTATTTTTTAATCGATATTTTAAAATTGTCTGAGCCTGCGCGGTAACTATTATTTCCCGTGTACGACAGCCTTAATCGAAAATTTCTCTCCGTGTATAAAATAGTATGAATTCGAATAAGAATCTCGGATAATCTATACGCGACTAGAAAGAAACAGAATCCAAATTATCGATTCCGTATACTTTCTGGTTTATTGGGTAATCTTACTCCTTGAATGAGAATTGACAAGCACAGGAAGCATTCCAAAGGTTTCAAAGTATTAATGCCAATGCTTCATTCGGAATAGTGAAGTACAGACCCTGTAACTTTTGTCCGAAATTACTGAGAAGCATTCAAGAACAAGCAACTCAATTCTTGTAAGACCATTTAGAACTATTGGCAATAGGGAAGTATTCATGAAGGTCAACAATTATAATTCAAAGTTCATTCAAAAGATGGCGAACCCATGTAAAAACTACTAGTCAATATTTTTTAGGTTACGTTTATGTTCTATTCACGTATTATATCGGATTAGAATGAAAGAATTTCAATGAAAATGATCAATAAACCGAAATAAAACGTATTTAATTCGTTTTAATTCTTATTCGTTTGTTGGGAATCGGAAATGGATTGAAATTTATGAAATTGCATTCACTTTTGCGATTCGGAATAGCGGTCTCCTGGAATTTTGAATGCATTTTTAGAAATTCGATAACACCAATTCCAATACTTTTGTATCCGGAAAAATTTGCGTCATAAATATGGAATATGTGAATGCTTTCATGCGAAATTCGGAATATGAAATGTTTAGTTTGAACTCATTTATATCCCGACAAAAATTTTGTTCGATAATTAAAGCCACAAATGAATTTTTATTCAGAATTAGGAATAGAAAATGTCAGTTTTTAACTAGTTTACAAATTACAATCAGATGTGGTGTACTATATTATTAATGTACAAAGTTTATTACTTTAAGCTATCCGAATCCAGAAAAACTTTTTCAATTTTGTTGAAAAAATCTTTAAAATAAGCCTTTGTTCGTTAAAATAACTTCAGAATTAGCCGAGTTAATCCAGAAATAGTGATTTATTGTCCTCAAATTCAAAGGCTCGTCATTCAAATTCTATTCATCCCATAGAATTTTAGTATTAAACTTTTTTGCTGAGAACGTTATCAAGATCTGCCCCTTGCAATACGGTCCGTGAGATCTGGAACACTCATGGATATATGATTCTATTTGATACTACATTCATATCACTGATATATTTCACTGAAACAATTCATAAAAGGAACATTTTGCCTATAAAGGAAGCAAATTGTAGCGTGTAAATTAAAAAAAAAATTGAGTAAACAATTTTATCAATGTTCAATAATTATAAAACCAATAGGATACTAAATTGAGTATTGTTATGAATGGTCAGTGTACTAAAATTTATAAGTTCGTCAGCTTCTAAAAACTGTTTTTTTTCTTTTTTCGAATCTTGTGTTTTTGGTTAAACTACATGATGTGTAAAAATTCTCTATTAAAATAGTCAATGATATAATAACCAAAAACCACGAAAAATTAAACAACGAATTTTCGAAAAATTAAATCAAATTTTTTTTAAATATTAAGTCACTACTATTACAGTAAAAAAATATTTGTAATTATTGGATACACGTTTTTATTTTCGTATAATTGTGCACGAATAGAAGAATTTAGAATCTCGCCTTTGCGGGAGTGGACTCCATATTTAGAACATAAAATGTGATACTCTGAAAAACAAAAATATATTACAAACCAGTGTGTGGCTGGAAAAAACATATATTCGGAGTATTTTCTGACTGCAGCGCCATTATTTATTTTTTTTTTTATAACTACATACGGGACACTTGAAACAATAACAGTATATGACAAAAAAAGAAGATATATATACGCAATAAAACAAAATACGCCGATTACAGCTACAGATTAAAATATGAAACATAAATATTCAAAGTATTAAAAATGCAGGATCCACAGTGACTGGTGGGGAAATGCGAATGAAAATTCGAAATAAATAATAAACACAAGGCAATTTAAGTTACGAGGGCTTCTGATAGAAGGCTAAAATTTTATTCTTCATTATTGTATGTACTGGAATAGTAAACATGTATATTAAATGTGAACTGTTTAAGTAAGTATAATTATAAATATATGAAGATGATGTGGTTAGAATTTAAATAGACATTATTAAAATAATATGGAACTTAAACAGCAAAATAACTACAATGAATGTATTGTTATTTTAATTTACAATTATGTACGCGAATATAAGTTTTAGTAAAAAGAGAAAAAAGGTTTTAATTTAAATTGTAGTGTGGAAGAATTAAAATACATTGTTATTTCAAATTAACTTTCTAGTTGAATTAGTTACGATGTGTTAGCTACAGTACCAATTTCTGTTGGTTATTAAATAACAATATCGTAAATAGTCAAAGAAACATAGAAGAGAAAAAGTTTCATGGGCGTATCTCACTTTTCTTGTTGAATTTTTCAAATTTTTTAGTTAAACTAACTATTTTGTTTGCAACAATTCTATGACTTACACCGTCTCCGTCCTATGTTATATAAGCAGTTCTTTTAGAATACGCTAAGTGATATCCGTAACTTAAGTCCTCTTCCCCCTCTTCCGCGGTTGTAGGCGTAACCGAAGCTTTCCAATCTTTGCCGATCCCTATCGAATAACGTCGCGAAGCGTAGCGAAACAATGTGGTGGGGGAGGGGGGGGGGTAAGAGGCTAGTATAATTTTGGACAAGACAAATGTATAGCTTAGGACAACGTTATAACTTTCAACGGCATAAGTTAAGAAAAAAAATCCACTTAGAAATTATTTTTTCTATTAAAGCTAATTAGTTATCTTCATTTCATTCTAAAAATTTATTTTATTTACTAACTTTCTGGTTATTGCATAAGGTAATGAAAATGAAGTAAACTCTGTAAAATATCATAGAACTATTCATAACGGCCCTTACGAATGATTTTTAAGTCATGTTGATTCTTTTCTGCGTAATGTGATACGTTGATATAATCTAGAATATAATCACCGGAATTGATAAATGTAATATTAACAAAGTTCTGGCTATCGTTATCCAACACGGAAAAGAATAATTTAAAATCGATAAGGAATAAACCTTTACTGCTAAGCCTTCAAGCCGTTAATAAATCAGTAGGAGCGAAGTAAATGTGTCGAGTGTTAGAAAAAACTTATTTTATGATTGAAGGATATTTATTGGTTTTAAGAGTAATTAGAAAAGTATTTGATAAATAAACATAAAAATTGGATTGGGCTCAACAATGTAGATTCGAAATGAAATTAAAATTATGCACAAAATTTATATTTATTTAATTGTCAAATTATAATCTGTTATGCGTAATCATCTGTTAATCGCTGAATACAACCATTTTTGTAAATTAACTTACTTTGTAATCAATTTTTACGATATAAGTGATATTTAACAACGTGATTTTTAGTTAATTTAACTTTAAAGTCGTAACTGCAACTTTAACATTCCATTGAGGACATATTGAAATCCGATGAATAGTTAAAAAGTTCAAATTTACTGCAGAATTTTTGTAGAATTTTGCCTTAATAATTACTGAAAAAGCCTGTAAGTTTTAAAGTTACAAGAAGTTCCGCTGGAAGAAATAGATAAAGGTAAAGTAATGACGTCATTGGTCTATTAAGGTGTGCGGCTTAAGCTCCAGTGTTCGGATCTCCGCCCGGGTCCAAATTTTTTTTATAATTTATTTCCGAGCGCTCAAAATACGAACAAAATTAAATAACTACGTGTACTTGTATTTATCTATGATGTTGATTGTACTGTAATTTCTTAAGAATTAATTTGTCATAGATTTTTCAAGTTCTTTTGTATCTACATAACTTCACCTTGATTCGGTTAATGCATTATTTTATTGACTAAAAAAAGGTTACTTGGTTCAAGCTCCAATTAATATTAGAAGAATTAATATTCTTTTTAGTATTATTTTTAAAAGAAACTTTGCAAACTGGGAAGACACGAAGGAATATAATAATTACTAATAATCAAAAGACTCTCCCTATTGCCTGACATATATAAAACTAATTTATAACCAAATTTATCAAAGAAAGGTAAACACGCAATAAAACGAGAAAAAAAATTAGATGTAAAAATCGCGTTACTTTCGGTTTAACTTTGATAATTTGTCGCATTGTGGCGCTGTGCACATCTTTTCATTTCCCGCAAGTTATAGAATTTTGTTTTATATGTATGTAAAGGATTATAGGCGTCATGGCAACCGCTTTAAACATTTTTATTTTTATAATACTTGGTAGCAATATTTGTGCTGCAGAATTAATTTCTATGCCAGAATAGTAATTTTTGTTTTTCTTTACACAACTTTCTATACAATTTCTCAATGTTCTCAATGTAATATATGTTTTAGAAGAAAAGGACTGAACCTTTTAAATTATTAGTTAATTTTCACATTACTACGCATAACACCGGAAATAGTATAAAAAAATGACGACAATCTTGCAGAAAAGTTTAGGATGCTTCATTATTCAAATGTCCTACTGTAGTATTACCTGGAATATTTGTAATAACTTGAAACGAATACGATTAAATGACCCCAATAAAATCTAAAAATCTATTTACTTTTATTACATGTATCATTCCTATTTATTATACATTTCCATTCCACGTTACTATTCGTACTTTTATATTGATTTCCATCGTGAAAATTGGCCGGTGTCCAGCAAAAACCTGTAATGACGTACTTGTGACTCCAAGGGCATAATTTTTCTGTTGACGAACGAATAAAACATGGTAAATCTAACTATTTATGAATATTTGGTGTAAAATTTCATGTAATGTTTAATTCCGTATTTTTGTTTACAAAAGTTGTTAGAATGGGGAACAAGTCATATTCATTTATGAATGGGGTGTGACCTAGGTTAACTATTCTAGAATTGACTGACGTACAATTGCAACAAAAATCGATAATATGCTTTGAATGTAAACTGCAATTTTAAGATATGATGTCTATTTAGCGAGTGGTTGATATGTTATTCCAAAAAAAGAAAATTGACTGTGCTTTTTCTCTTTTACATGGAATCATTATACTTCACAGATCAAAAAGTGAGGTGTAGATATTTTCTCTAAAATGATAGCTCGATCATCAAAATTGAATGATCAAAATCCTGCTGCACAACAGGTGCCCCTCCCCTAGTAAATAATATTTAATCTTAAATATGAGTAAAAATTATGAAGTTTAATAAATATAACAATTAATGAAGTAATTGCAATATTCACTACTCTCGAAAAAATAAGTGATACGAAATTTGAGTACTTTTCTAGATTTTGAACCAAAATTATTATTTTTTTAAGCGAGGGAAATCCAAATCTTCAAGATTTTTCGGAATATGACAATATTTTATTGTGAATGACTTCAATGCGTTGGACTGCAACCAAAGTCCCTCCTACAAGTCGATATATATATCAAGCATGTGGACGTGTGTCGTTGGCTCTGACATGCAATCGTCACCTCTGTACCCTTTTGGCATAAAATCCGCAATCCTTCTCTCCACACCAGAATGAATGAAAAGCAGGTGGTTGTCACGAGATTTGTATTTGATTCATAACTCATTCACTGGTCAACAATGCCACGAGTTAAAATAATGTGGACTATTTAAAAAAATGACAGCATTCATTATCTGGCAGGTAATAATTTCACCTTTGACATATCAAATCATGATTGGTAAGAAGATTGAAAACCATTGTTAGTAATTTCCATTTTATTTTGAAAACCATCTTCGACTCAGCTACCCTAAAATCTTCCCCGAAATATGACAATAAAGAAAATTTCTGGACTACAAGGCAAACCGTGTTTACTGGACAGTCCTGGACACTACTGGAATGTATAGTGAATAGTTTTCCACAATATTGGACTGTATTGAAAGTGCTTGAATATACTGAACAATACTGAACTGTACTGGACACTATTATGCAATAAAAGAAGATTGGTTAAATTTTAAAATAAACTTATAGTTCTCAATTTTATCCCAACATTAAATGGCCTTTTTATGACCCATATATTACACAGGAGTTTTGCTCCAGGGCGATGAAAGAAAACGTATTCCGGACCTAATTCAGTGCGACAAAATACATAAAGATACATAAACAAGTCTTGACATCAGACCATCGTATGAGTTAATGTTATCGAGATCATGTAAAAATCTGTAAGTGCTGGAGTTGAATGTGCTTTAAATTCGGTTTCAACGACCTCCAAATATAAAGGAAACATGGTATAACTTCCAGGAGAGGATTTTTCTTTTATTTCAATATTTTGGGGTCGATTTGTAAATTTGTTGAGGTTACATAAAAAACCCGACGTGATGAGGTTAATTGGACTCGGAATCGGATTGACTACTACAATTATATTTAGCACTACGGTATGGCTTTCAGGTTAGAATTTTCCTTTATTTTAACATTTTGGAGTGGATTTTTAGGATATTTTTGAGGTTATGTCAAAAGAGTGACCTGCCAAGATCGAAAGGACTTCGAATTCAATTTCAGCGGTGTCAAAAACATAATGGAAACATGATGTGCCTTCCAGAAGAGAATTTTTCTTTACTTGTAGATTTTTAGATTTCTTTTTGAGGTTATGGCAAGCACTTATCCTGATGGGGCTGAATAGGCTTCGAATATGGTTTTAGCTATCCCAAAAACATAACGGAAACGTGTAATAGTCTTCTATGTCTAATATTAAGTGCAATTTATTCTTCATTTTATGGTCTAATTATAGGATATTTTAGGGTGTTTGAGGTTATGTCAATAACCTGACACGATGGGATTAAATGGACGTCGGATTCGGATTCAACGACCTGACAAACATATTATAGACGTAATCCGACCTCCAGATCCAGACTTTCGTTTTTTTGTGGGGCTGTGTTATTAGTATTCTTTCTGCTTTTGGTAGAAGATGTGACTATATCTGCAATTTTTGGCATTATCGTTTTATTCGCTTTTTTTTTTGTTTGCGTCATTGTTATTGTTTTTGTTGATTATGTACAGACGAATATTTGTCTTTAAACTTTTTTTTTTGTATTATTTTCTGACTGAAGTGAAGAGTTCGAAGGTGATGGTTGTATTAGTTATTAGTTTCGAAAAATGATTTTTAGTTTCTGTATCATTAGTGTTTTATTCAATGATGGGAGTGATTCGAGGTTCTTTGCTTATTCATATTTATGTTGTTTCCTATATTATCATTGTTTAGATTTGATTCTATGAATTCTTGACATTGTTTAGCTAAATGTCCCACTTTGTTTACATACGAAACATGTAACGAGATCTGATGCTAGGAAAATTCTATATAACGTTTTAGCATATGACATAAGATTGAGTGAGGAAGTTTAGGTTTTGTACTCAGTTTTATACCATGAATTAGCATGATTAGATTGTTTTATGACTAAAAGGTAAGAAACCACGCAATTGCAGGACCATGCTGTTAGAAGATAGGAAGGTGGTGAAATAAAAGCTTCACACAAAGCTTAGATTGGTTCAAGCAAGTAAACGATTGGTTATGAGAAGCAAACCTGTTAGGTTATAAGTACCAATTAAGTTTGGTTATCAGCAGAAAACGGGTTGGTTTCGACAACCAATCGATTTGGCAACAACCGAACAACGTAGCCGTTTGGATCCAGTAATGAATATGTGTACACTTACACGGAAAAAACAACTAAGTGAAGAAAAATTTCGGCAACCGAAATCAAACTGTTTGTTTTTAATATTCAAACTCAATTGATACTTATAAATAAACTAGTTTGCTGCTCATAACCAATATTGACTTGTTTAAATCTAACAAGGTACAACCAAACTTTTTGGGGTAGAAAATGCTACTTTCATCTTGGAGTGTATATGTCAATAGTCTCCATAGAAAAATGAACGGATTATATAGTTTATCTACGAGAAATCAATCGAATTAAAAGATCAATGCGATACTTTAATTCAGATCTAAATTTGGTAAAATGTTAAAACTGTGCAATATTATAAAACGTTTCCTTCCAATGTAAATTTTAGGTATATACTGGAACAAATACAACACACCAATAATGGCCAGGCTCAATTCTAAATTTAAATTAAAAAATGTATCAACTCTAAGAGTGGAGGAATTTTATTAATTGTATATCTGTTTTTCGCTAAACAAAACATAAATAAAATATTAATGAATAGAGGCTGATTATGAATTGAAAATGAAAGGAACGTCATTTGTAGCTGAATAACTTTATTGATAATTTAATCACCTTTATGTATCCCTTCATAATGCTTGTGTCACGTGGGATGTACAAAATCCTACGCAATTTCCGTTTGCCGCCCCCGGGAATTTTCAGCAAAGTTTCTGGAATTCAGGAACTAGTAAGCGAGATCCCAGTGGGCGAAGGACATTGTAGCGTGGTCTGGTACATGACGTCATCTGCGTATCGACGTATTCATTCTACAATGTGCCACAAAACGCCTCAAATATGTTCTCCAATTTTTATAACATTCGTAAAATGTAATTTGAAGACAACATTCTAAAAATATTTTTTAATACAAAATGTTAAAAAATGTAATAGAGAGATAAGATTGAGATTACAAATTCGATTTCTTGATAATTACAACTTTAAACGTTTCGGCCTTTCAGATTTAACGTTAAAAAATACTTATAAACACCGTTCCTCAAGGACCAACAATTTCTGTAACATTAAACTCATATGTAACATATATTACATATTTTAATTAAATAATTACATTTTTGTTACTCTCCTTCTGCATTACCCAGAGCTAACGACGTGGACGTAGAGAGCAAAATGCAGTCCCATATTTTTTTTGTTTTTTCTTTTATTTATATATTTTTGATTTTTTATTGCTTTTATATGTTCTTTGTGTTTTATTTAGCATTTAATTTTATGCTTACTCTCTAAATATAAATTAGTAGAATTTTTACTATTTCAATTTGTAGTTCAATATTTGACTAATGACTTAGAAAAATAGTCAGAATTTACTAATTCATTTAGTTATACTTAACTACTATTTCAATTAGTAATTTTCTATTAATTGTTAGTAACTGAGTTTTCCTTATTTCAATTAGTCAAATTTGACTATCATTTAGTCAAATTTCATTATTTCATATTTAGAGAGTAGTCAAAAGGACCGTAAAACCAAGAAATAGAGTCATAATTACATAAAAAACGGTCAAGAAATAAATTCTAATTTTTGGAATCAAAAGGTTATTTATGATATAATTATAAATAATGTTTATCATTTTATGAATACAATTTTATGAAAATGTTTACCATTTTATAAATGTAAAAAGTGATAGAAAATCAAATTTCTCTAGTTTCGTATTAAATTCAACTATTGCATAAATGGCAGAAAATGATTTAAAACTCTTTTTGGATTATTTTGGGAAAACGAGTACGATTTCGATCAAACTTGATTTTGGAAGTACAAAATACGCAGAATAAGATGCCGTCAACAGTTTTCTTTGACATTTTTGTTAATCTTGTTGGTCCTTGAGGAACGGTGTGTATACATATAAATTTCGGAACAAAAAGTTTTTCTTTACAAAGGTGACTTAAACTCTACGACCAATGCTTAATTATTATCCATCAAAATAAACATTAGAAACTCGGCAGTTGTCATTAGTATAGTATGGAAATCATTGGTTAATTGTAGGTTGTTAAAATTCCAAGAAAAGTAAAAAAACCTTATCAAATTTTAGATTTAACTTTTGACACAATTTGTTGCATTCTTTTTTTTTCAAACCTTATGTTTACCCTTAAGCTTCGACATTCGAAAAATAACTCGATAACGACTTTTAGTATTCATTTCATTCACGGTTTGAAACGTTAAAATTAGACATTTTTTCAACAGCATATTAATTTCTGAAACATTTTTTATCATTATTATACCAGTCTAGTAATCAAGATTCGGTTTTCGCTTTTACTTACGCCCTTGAATAAAATCTATTTTACGAAGGTTTATCGCTGCCTCAGCATCTTGGATTATCGCCAGGAAAGTTTGGAATTTTAATTTAAAGTCTTCGTACGGCTACAGAATGTTATGTGTGTAATTTGACCATTGTTTATGTTACTGCTTGATATTGTGTTCGAAGAAATGAGATTGAAGCATTTACTACTATCTAAAACATTCGCTATCAACTTCAATCTAATTATTGTCGCAATATACAACATTAATTTAAAGATTAATTTAATTAAATGTCGAAAAATTATTTTCCACTCAATTTAAAAAAAAAATTAAGTACGAGTTCCGAGTAGATCGAGACTTATACGACCAAAAATTCAGTAACACAAAATATTCCTCGATTGAAATCAGGAAATTTAATAATTGCTCATAATTCATTGAACTTGCCATTTTGAATTTTTGAAAACGGAAAGCACTCAGATACTAATTAGCATGAAAATTCAATAGTCTGGTTCCAAATTTGTCCACTTTTGAAATAATAATTTTGGCTTATTTTTCTCATTTTTACATTCATTAATATTTATTACTTTTCTTTTCAATGATGAAGATAATTCTCACCAAAATTATAATGAAAATGATTTATGCTGTAAACCTCTGGTTTAATTGTTCGTCAACTTTATTTTTGTGTAATATTAGCATTGCAGTACGAATAAAATATCTTTAAAACAGTTAAATTAAACAATTAAATAAAAATAAAACTTTATTTTATAATTGTGACATAATTCTTTTAATCCTAATCTGCCGAAATGTAACAATTTTTGACGCTACCTTTGGTTGTTAACTATGTTAACAATAATTTTTATGAGATTGACACAGGATAATTAAAAAAAATATGATACTTACCCTGTATTTTTCAAAGAAAGTTTTTCTTGCCCTCTTTCCCTTTTTTGGAGGAAAAATATTTCTTTAACATTACGAAATATATCAGAAAAGTGGTCTTGATGCTTCGGGGTCGATGAATATGTACGAATATGCCAATACAATTGCAAATTTCGAAATATTAAATTAGAAGTGCATTGCCTCTTTGCAGTTCATCAGTGAAGTGAAATTTAACTCAGGGGGAATGTTTTCACTCTTTTGTTTAGAACCAATTCTTCCACAGCGTTTCTTATCGGTGAAATGAACCACTAACAAAAATAAAAACATATGGGCATTGTTCTAGAACTTTTAAACTTCATTATGTTGTCGCTCATTATGATACCATAAAAATTTTAAATATAACTTTGTAACACTACAGATCAACAAATTTTTGTTCGATTTACATGTAATAAGTGTTTATTACTAATTACAGATATGTAGAAAACAATGAGAGTAAATAAAAGTAGTGAATTTGCCTGTTTTTGGTGCGCGACACTCACTACATTTTTTCAGTTTTAACACTGAAACTTTTTGCACCTTTTTTTTATGGTCTGTGGTTTTTTGTGGAAGTATTTGGAGATGTAAACAAATGAAAAATCCTTAACTTAATGATGTGCCTCACTGAGGAATAAAATGATATACCTTCAAACTTGCGAGATAACTTTTTTTTATAGTTGACAATTTAGCAATCAACCTTAGATAATTTTTTTCACATTGGTTTTTAAGAAACCACACAACAGGGGTACATTACCTATATGATAAGAAGTAATTTGAGCCTTTGCCCGAATGTGTGCCACCTATACATAAAAAATGCGACCACGTCAAACTTTAAATTTCCAAGCGAAACTCACTTTGAAAAATCAAATTATTTAATGGCACATCTACAATTTAGCTTCTAAGTACTTTGGAATCATTGTGATCTTTTCTCCTATGTTATTAAAGTATTTATAACTTTTGTGTTTTTTTAATACAACAAAAAACACACTTTTTGACAATAATAAAATGATTATTCTTTACAAATCGTTTTAATTTTTTGGTACCCTTAATGTTAAATCATGTATTTGGATTTCAAATTTTAATGAAAACTGACTTTGGATTTGTAATCAGTGGCCTCAAAAACCCTAACATATCAAATTTTATAAAAATCAAAGAAATTTTGTAAAAATAGTCCGCCATATTTAATCCATTATTTTAAATTTGAATAACTATTAACTAGACGTTTAATTTTATATACTAGCTTCTAAAAATTAGGCCATAAGCAAAAGAACTGAATTTTTTATGTATATTAAACGTTACAAAACTAAAAACTAATTTTACGAGTAACGTAACATATGTTACATTAAAAAAAAAATACATTGTGTATAAATGAGTCACGCAAGGTTTTTCCTGTCATTTGATCAATTCTAAAGCCAATAAAATTAATTTCATGAATGTGCCTAAAAAAAATGCAATTTTCTTCAACCTCAAAGTTTAAAAGTTCTAGAACAATGCCCATATACGAAAGTACAAAAAAGAAATACAAAACAGAAAAATAAAATTCACCGTGTTATCTTCCTCCACATGGTGAGAATCTATCCTAATACGCCAATATGAGTACAGGAGGGTTTTTCGCCTACAAATAACGTTCGTTTACTAACAGCTTTCAGTTATATTATAAAATTATACTCATAATTAGAGGGTCCAAACATATTTAGGTCCAAGTGGCTTCAATAGGTGCCGTAAATTGGGTAAACTTGACAGGAAAAGTCGGCCATTCGATAACCTATTTTAAAATATTTAATTATCCATTTTCTAGAGAGAAAAGTCGTGTGTATTAACAAATATTTCATCGAAATTCCATAGGGCTCAAATTGAATTATATTAAAAATCGTTGTAATGTAAATTAATTTTTATTTTCAAATACAAAATGGAAATCTATGTGGTTCGTCAATTACTTTACATTTAACCGGTCAACTGGTGCAGCATTTTCAAATGATCATCCACTAAAATACGTAAAATCTATTTCTATGAGGTTTTTTTGTGCTCCTGATTCCCTTTCCAAGCTAAGTTTCTATTTTGCAACATCCTAAAGGAGTGAAAAATACGGGTTCAGGGTGAAATTTTCAGTTTTTCTAGAAACATAGATCTAGTGGTTTTCGATATTGCTGATTCCGCTTCTAAGCTCAGTTTTCATTTTAAAACATCTTTGGACTGAAATTTGAGTCCAATAATTTTAGAGTGTACCTTTTAATTAAATTACACGAGGGAATGACTTTAAAAAATGTAATATTCAAAAAAGTTGTCGTCAAATTAGTTTCAACAAAACATCTGTTCTTCACCCGTCCGTTATAGTACATGTTATCAAGGCCAATGTTACCAACTAAAAATATGTAGTACGATAGACCTTTAATGAAATCGAATGATCGATTTTTTTACAGACAAACTTTGAATTATATTTAAAAATATTTCCAATCAAACTATTATCAAATGTAGGTACAGTCAATACTATCCTACATGAATAAAAAACAGATACTTTTAAGATTAAAATTAATGATTCCCTTTTTTGTTTATCATATAAAAAATAAATGTTTTCCATAAATTTTTACATTTAGTACAAGAGTTTAATCAATAACAGAATTTTTGTAACGATCCCGGTTTGTAAAAATCATTAAGGACATCAATTTCCATTTTTTTTTAGAATCAGCCATAAAAATTTTAAAAAGATTGGTAAATTTTAAGATATTGAGTCCAGCGACCTTGAAAACGTAGTTTTAAGGAAAATAAATTCTTAAGGACTTGTAAGCGCTCTCACACTTAATTTCCACCATTTACTGCTAAAGATTCCATGTAATGATACCACCACATATCTTAACCCATTAAGGACGGGAGACGCACATATTTACGTTGATTTTCGACCTTCATTCTCAATAGGAAATAAGATTAATATTGATTTGAAAGAGACCAACCCTACCATTTTCGAGTGTGCTCTTTCGATTCTCGTAGTCAAAATTGCATTTAAATTCCTTTAAAAACCAATATGGCGCATTTAAAAAAAAATGAACAAAATTTCGCGTGTTTCGTTTTTTGTGAATTTTTTTTCGTATCAATAATGTTGCTGGATCGATGCCTTTCTGCAACCAAAAGTGCACGAAATATATGAACATCAACTAGGAATTGTTTTGTTTTGCCCCGAATAAACCTAACCTCTTCAAACCGTCAATATCTCGAAAAAATAAACCTTATTCTATCAATTACACAGGACCATAAGAAAATTTTTTCGGTTTGACTTAGAAACGCGACTAGACGATTCTTATAGATTTTGCGCTCCTGAATTCGAATCCGTGGACAGAATTTGTCCTATACGTCAGAGTTTTTTTTAAATTCTCGGTTTTATTTATATAAATATTTGGTCTTTGAATCCTCCTTACGATCGATACGAATGGGACAATCTCATTGTGTTCGGGCCAGACTAATTTGTTTGGACATAAGCTCGCCTATAAATGTCATCATATTTTTTGAATTTTGTGAGATCGCACTTTTTGGTCTTCAAACGACGGGTGCGGGTCGAAAAACCGACAAATCAAAAAGCCGACAGGTCAAAAAACCGACAGTCAAAATACTCACATTCAAAAAGCCGACAGGCAAAAAACCGACACTTCAAAATGCCGACAGTAAAAAAACCCGAATTGTCATAATACCGACAGTCAAAAAACCGACTGGCAAAGAGCCGACAGACAAGCAGCAATACGTAAAAAAGCCGATAGTAGAATAACCGGGTGTAGGTTGAAAAACCGACAAATCAAAAAGTCGACAGGTCAAAAAACCGACAGACAAAATATCGATATTCAAATAGCCGACAGGCAAACAGTCGATACTTCAAATGCCGATAGACAAGCAGCCGACACGTCAAAAAGCCGAAAGACAAAAAACCGACGGTAGAAAAACCGAATTGTCATAATACCAACAGTCACATAACTGACACTTTGAAGAATAGACTGCCAAAATGCCGACACATAAAAAAATAGACACATCGACAAACGGGTAGTCAATTTTTGAAGTGTCAATTTTTTTACTGTCGGCTTTTCGATTGTCGGCTTTTTGGGAGTCAGCTCTTTAAAATGTCAGTTGTTTGAATGTCGGTATCATGACATTTCAGTTTTTCAAATGTCGATTTTTTGCTTGTCGGTTTTTTGAATATCGGTATTATGTCATTCGGTTTTTCTACTATCGGCTTTTTTACGTATCGCTGCTTGTCTGTCGGTTTTTGAAATGTCGGATTTTTCACTGTCGGTTTTTTGACTGTCGGTATTATGACAATTCGAGTTCTTTTACTGTCGGCATTTTGAAGTGTCGGTTTTTTGCCTGTCGGCTTTTTGAATGTCGGTATTTTGACTGTCGGTTTTTTGACCTGTCGGCGTTTTGATTTGTCGATTTTTCGACCCGCACCCCAAACGACCTTCTTATTGATTTTTTCATCCACAAATCATAAACAAATTTTAAATAAAAACCACGCTCGTAAGGAGAATTTGGAGCCCAAATAACGCAATTTTTACAATTATAAACTAAAATCTACAATAATTCTGATGTGGTGAAAAAATTCCATGCGGGGATTTGAAATGGGTGCGCCAAAAATTAAACAAGAATCACCTAGTTAGTTTCATTATGTGATTGGATCGTTGTTTTATTTACTGATTTAGCAAATACGTATAAAAAAGCAATTTTTTACAATTATAACCTACAAAATAAAATAATTCTAATGTGATGAGTGATATCTGTGCTAGGATTTGAATTCAGCGTCAAAAAATAAACAAGAATCACCAAGTCTGGCTTCATTCTGTGGTTGAATCATTGTTTTATACAGTTATTTAGCAAATATGCATAAAAAAGCATTTTTTACATTTAAAACCTAGAATATAAAAAAAAAACCTGACGTATAGGGCAAATTTTGTCCACGGATTCGCATTCAGGAGCCCAAAATCTATAAGAATCGTCTAGTCGCGTTTCAATGTCAAACCGAAACAATTTTGTTGTGGTCCTGTGTTATGAACATTATTGATGAAATTCGCATCTCTAGTGGTATTATTTTCCCTAAAACGGAGGTCCAGGGGTTTTCGAAGTTGCTGATCAGAAAGAACCCCGCACAAACCTTATGGAAAGTGGCTCTCGGTTAAATTGGCTGAAAGTGATGTATGTTATAGTTCTTGATGTTCCGATGAAAAGTCTCCATGGCCACAAGGCCTGAAAATGAATAGTTTTTTCTGTACGGGTAGTCAAAGTACTAATATTTTGATGTAAAAAAATCGCTATTTTGGCTATAGCTCAGTTCCTTTTAAGTATATGCCATCGAGTGAGGGCTCATTTTGACGGTTTTTTCAAGCCCTGCGATTCGTCTTAATGCCATTTTGACATAAGATGAAAATTTCTTTAGTTACAACGGCATAAAGGGGAAAAAATCTCGATTTTTGTGGTTTTCCGCTTTTAGCTCATTTCGAGTAGCATAACGTAAAGTAGGTAACGTA
Source organism: Trichopria drosophilae (assembly GCA_030407085.1). Taxonomy (NCBI): domain Eukaryota; kingdom Metazoa; phylum Arthropoda; class Insecta; order Hymenoptera; family Diapriidae; genus Trichopria; species Trichopria drosophilae. Next base: position 106,250,127 of record CM059585.1, on the reverse strand, counting down.
ATATCACACTGGGAAAAGTTATAGAGATTGAAGACGAAAAAAGGCGTCTTATACATTACGTTTTGATAAAAATTAAGTCCATAAGGAGTCCGTTAATATGAAAGAATTTACGAAAATCGGGTTTGGTAACGATGATGCGCATTTATTGCTAATTCCACGACATTAGGACGCAATTCACGGGCTCAGTTTTATTCGAAACGGAACATATAAAGGGTCAAGTTGTTCATCTTGTTGAGCTCTACAACTTTTGTTGGTGTGATATAACGTTAATTACTTAGCGAAATGAATTAAAAGCGGTAAATCTCAAAAATTAGAATTTTTCCCCATTTATGCCGTTATAACTAAAGAAATCTTCATTGTAGGTCACAATGTCATGAGGATGAATGGCAGGGCTTGAAAAAAAGCTTTAAAATGAACCTTTACACGATGAAATATCTGTAAAACGAACTGAGCTATAGCAAAAATAGTTTTTTTTTTATAGCAAAATACTAGTAATTTGGACGCACGTACAGAAAAAACTATTCATTTTCAGGCCTTGTGGTCCTTTGAGGTTAGATTTTGAAATTCAAGATGGCGGATCCAATATGGTGGACTGAAATTCAATAAAATGCTTCAAAATCACGAAAAAATGCGTATACGGGGGTTTTGGCGTTGTTCATTACGAATTTGAGGCTAGATTTTTTAAATTCAAGATGGTGGATCCGATATGGCCGACCATATTTCATAAAATAATTCAAAATCATGCGATAATGTTTATACGCGCATTTCATCAATATTGTTCATAATTGATAGAATAAGGTTTATTTTTTCGAGATATTGACGTTTTGAAGAGGTTAGGTTGATTCGGGGCAACACAAAAAAATTCCTAGATGAAGTGCATATATTTTGGTTGCAGATAGGCATCGATACGGCAACATTAAGGTAAATGTACCAATAGCGGAACGTTTTTTAACCTCGTTGTCCTTGTTTTCTTAATAGAAAATGTGTTATTACTTTTTGTCAAAAACTGTTTATTTTATATGAAAGCTTATAGTTTTATAAACGAAATGCGCTTAAGAACAGTTAGATTTGATAAAAAATAAAAATATAATAGTAAAAATACGGAGGGGATAATATGCTCCTGAAGCGGAATGGCCTGGAAGTCGTGTGCACCTCTGTTCTGTGACAGTTGCTCCTATTGTGAAACAGTCATAATTTTAAGTTATGATAAAAACTAAACTTTAATTTAATTTAAAGAGGGTCGGTATTCCACAATAAAGTCTTCCATAAACACTGTTTATAATCATAAACATAATATATATCATAAAATAATATTATCATTGACTGGAATCGTAATTATTACAAATGTTAATTATTTTTTAAGAAAATTTAAACAATAAATAATACATATTAAGTAAAAAATTGTTGCCAATTATCAACTTTTTTCAAGAGGGAACAATAATCTCTCTTCTTTTTAATAATATCATCATTAGGAAATTTTTAAATTTTAATTAAATTTAAATCGATCCTCCTTAAACGTAGGCAGTGAAATTATGGAAAACTGTTATTATTTATTAGCTCATTTATATTAAACATCTTACAAACATTTCTTATAATTAACGCTAGTAGTTATCACCATTACGAAGTAATATTAACTTTAAACAGTTTTATTACATATTTTATTCTTTTACTTCTATACATTATAAACTTTGTTAATTGCAGATTTTTTGATATAATTATCAAATTAAACATATCGAAATAAATAATACATTTTTGTATAAAACATCAAATAATTCTTAATAAAACACGTTTTTAAATTGTTCCTTCTTTAATTTTTTGTGTTAGTTGTTTCATTTCCAGAGTTAATTGTTTTTTTTTCTGCTAGTGATTTCTTTTCTTCTTGTAATCTTTTCTTTTTAGCAAGCTTTTTACTTTCTGCTTTGAATTCTTTTTCCTACTACCCTGCATACACAAAAGTAACATTTATGTAACATTGATGTAACAATGTAACCATTACGTAAATATTACATAACTGTTACTTTCCGTGTTTGCAGGATAGATACTTTACCCATCGTTCAAGTAGTATATTCTATTAGAAAAATATAAATCAATTGTATTTCTAGTGAGTTGATATAACTTGTTGTAAATATGTTTTTTGAGGTTAGTTTATTTCTCGTGACAAATATCGAATTTAAACTTACCAGATAACTTGCTAGAAAGACAATTATACTTCAACAATTCGAAAAAATTACTTTCTGAATCAAATATGATTTTCAGAACGCTTATAACACGAAAGATAACATGCTTTCCGCTTCCGGAACATGAAACTGAAACAGCTCCTAATTAGGAACACGTATTTTATAAAACATTAAAACAAATACTTTACAAACAAATGTACTTAATCAAAAACTACACGCAAAATACTTTCAGGAAATCGAAATTCCACTTTGATCCAGAAGATATTTCATTTCAAATATGAATCACATTTTTCGCTCTTACATCGTACCGTTTCGTCTTCTACAGTGGCGCTCAAAAATATAGAGCCACCTCTAAATGTGAAAATGAATATTGTTTTGGATTAAGGTACTTGAGTTCCGCGCAAAGTACATTACTTAGTTGTTTTCAGACAATGGTACAGAACGTTTCAAAGTGTGTTTGCTATCGATAATCCAGTTTTAAAGACTAATACTGTTAAAATAGATTTAAAGGTTAGTAATAATCAGGGTCAAAATAATAGAGCCACTTTAAACTGTAAGCATTTTAAATATTTTTATCAACTCTAATATATTATTTTTACTACTATTTGTAAATAATTAATCACCCACCTTCATTTACTAGCAATGTTGTTGTTGCTTTTATTGTAGATGGGGAGAGCAAAGCATACAAGTGACGATGAACGTAAACAAATATTTCAATTACGCTCTAAGTAAATTCTGTTACTAATTTCAAATAGTAACTCACTTTTCACTAATTCAGATTTAGAGAGTATATAAACATTATTTATCGATGAATTAAAATAGCACAACTTTTGCATGTTTCGCGGAAACGTATTCAAAATGCGATTAAGAAATTAAAAGAAACAAAAATACCAATTGATAATCGAGGATGACCTCGAAAAACTTGTGCACATATGGATCGAAAAATTACACTAGAAGTGAAAAAAGACCCATTTTTGACTGGACCACGCCTTAAAGACATTTTATTCAACGAACAGAATATAAAACTGTCAACATCAACAATAAAAAGAAGATTGTGTGATGCGAAGCTTAACGGTCGCATTTCTAAGAAAAAGCCACACGTATCGAAGCAAAATATTCGAAAAAGATTAGCGTTTGCTATTGTAGTAGCTCTATTTTTTTGAGCGCCACTGTACATCTACAAAATCGAAATGATGAAGCTTAGTTATATTCCAACATTTTTTATAAGTAATTTTTATAAATACTATCATAAAATAATGGCAGATATTCGCTCAAAAATAATTTTGATAAATTATAAAAGTTAATTCAGGATTTTTTTACAATTATTTGAGATTAAATTACACCAGTAACGTAAATTTTCAAAAACTGTTCTTTGGAAAGTGTTCCGCTATGGGAAACATCTATCCATCTAGTTTTGAGGTCGCTCTTTCGATTGGCGCTGAAATTTTCGAAAAATGAAGTTTAACACAGTTTTTTTTACAAAAATACTGAAAAAAACGCGATTTTTTAGCTACAATTTTTTTTTTAATGCATTTTTAAAACTATGATACCGGGGTCAGATCACCTTCTAATCGGTCAGAAACGTGTTCCCGATTGTTTTAGTTCAAAATTATACATTCACATATTTTGATTTATTTTGTTTGTCGTTTCAAAATGGCGTCTGACCGTTGAAAATTTTTGAAAGTGAAGAAAATGCTTCTTTGTAGTAAAATCGTAGAAATAAGTTATTACGAGTTTTGTATGACCTATTTTGATTTACGGAAACAGTAATATCCCATAAAATCCAATTTGAAGATGGCGACTGTCATGTGCTCAGTAGAAATTCGTGTATTCGAGACAACCAAAATTGGTGTGAAATTTGCTAATAACCATCTTATAGGTTTCAGTCATCGCTAAACTCAAATCTTGAGTCAGTTTACCGAAATTCAAAATGGCGGATCCAATATGGCGAACGCGTTATGCAAAATTTCACATTTCTGGAATAGGAAAAATACTATCGTATTCCACTCAGATTTTCAAGTCAATGTTACGATTCCTTACTGTTACGAATTTCCTTCGGTAACTGGAATCGATTTTCTTAAAGGTCCGGGATACCACTTATTACTCTACAGGAATTCGCAAATGAATCGGATTAGGAATATAGGGTAACTATACGCGAATCACTTGTCTAAAACTCACCAGCACTTTCATCAAATTAACCATTGCTTTTTTTATTATCAAAAGTTGTTATATTGCCACGTCGGGACTCACCGTAATATAAAACTTTAATAATTGACAGTTAGAAATAGTTAATATTTACGCTTGAGCGACTTGTTCTCGTCGTAGTCAGAGCTATACTCACTTGACAGTTGACAGTTGAAAACTATCGATGGTTCATACGCTAGCACATACATAATCACGATACACGCACAATACAAAATTCGGAAGGTTTCGGCATCAATCGTACTTACATTCAAATCCTTCTTATATGCACATATACAAACATCACATACACCTATGAATATAAATTATACATTTAACTAATATCAAATATAATTACTTTAAATTACATTGGAATGGAATAAATCCACAATACTGTTTAGTATTAATTATTCCAATGTAATGCATTTCAATGTTTACTTCTATCTTTTATTAAAAATCAAATTATTAAATAAAGTCTTATACAATTATTAAATACAGAAATTGAAATAATATAATTCCGAGAATCCGTAATAGAAATAATCAGCATTTAATAAATCTCAACATATAATAACTTAAATTTTTAGACGGATCATAACATCGACATTATTCTTAAGATTTTTTTGATTATATAAATGGTTTTTGTGACAGTCGCCATCTTGAAATTGGATTTCATGGGATATTACTGCTTCCGTAAATCAAAATGGGTCATACAAAACTCGTAACAACTTATTTCTACGATTTTACTACAAAGAAAAGCAGATCCGAAATAATAGCATTTTCTTCACTTTCAAAAATTTTCAACGTCCATTTTGAAACGAAAAACAAAATAAATCAAAATATGTGAATGTATAATTTTGAAGTAAAACAATCGGGAACACGTTTCTGACAGATTAGAAGGTGATCTGACCCCGGTATCATAGTTAAAAATGCATTTAAAAAAAAAATTGTAGCTAAAAAATCGGGGTTTTTTCAGTATTTTTGTAAAAAAACTGTGTTAAACGTCATTTTTCGAAAATTTTAGTAGCGCCAATCGAAAGAGCGACCTCAAAACTAGTAGGATATAGATGTTTCCCATAGCGGAACACTGTCCAAAGAACAGTTTTTGAAAATTTACGTTACTGGTGTAATTTAATCTCAAATAATTGTAAAAAAATCCTGAATTAACTTTTATAATTTATCAAAATTATTTTTGAGCGAATATCTGCCATTATTTTATGATAGTATTTATAAAAATTACTTATAAAAAATGTTGGAATATAACTAAGCTTCATCATTTCGATTTTGTAGATGTACAGTGGCGCTCAAAAAAATAGAGCTACTACAATAGCAAACGCTAATCTTTTTCGAATATTTTGCATCGATACGTGTGGCTTTTTCTTAGAAATGCGACCGTTAAGCTTCGCATCACACAATCTTCTTTTTATTGTTGATGTTGACAGTTTTATATTGTGTTCGTTGAATAAAATGTCTTTAAGGCGTGGTGCAGTCAAAAATGGGTCTTTTTTCACTTCTAGTGTAATTTTTCGATCCATACGTGCACAAGTTTTTCGAGGTCTTCCTCGATTATCAATTGGTATTTTTGTTTCTTTTGATTTCTTAATCGCATTTTGAATACGTTTCCGCGAAACATGCAAAAGTTGTGCTATTTTATTCATCGATAAATCATGTTTATATAATTTGAAACGAAAAACAAAATAAATAAAAATATGTAAATGTATAATTTTGAAGTAAAACAATCGGGAAAACGTTTCTGACAGATTAGAAGGTGATCTGACCCCGGTATCATAGTTAAAAATGCATTTAAAAAAAAAATTGTAGCTAAAAAATCGCGTTTTTTTCAGTATTTTTGTAAAAAAACTGTGTTAAACGTCATTTTTTGAAAATTGCAGTAGCGCCAATCGAAAGAGCAACCTCAAAACTAGTCGGATATAGATGTTTCCATTTTTTTTTAATTTTTATTTTATACATAAAACGATGCTGAAATCCATGTGCAAATTGTGAAAATTTGGGACTTAAAGGGTTAATGGGTTAAGGAGTCTGTCTAGTAGCTCGCGCCGAAAAAAACGCGATTTTCTTCATTATTTCTTGGGATACTGGATAAAGGTAATGATATAAAAGTTATTAGGCTTAGTAAATACACTCTTGAAATAAATAAAAAAATTTTGTTCTTTTATTTTATACATGTATTATGACCAAAAACGTCAACCAAACGCAACACCTCGAAAAGTAGGTAGGTCCGCCTTGTTGATAAAATCTCGGAGCTGTGTTGTCTGAAACAAAAAAATCAAAGTGCTTTAGGTTTGGTATGACAATGGCAATGTCCCCTGTGAATTTTGTTCAATTATTTTAAAAAATAAAAAAATGGTGAAGAAAAAACAAAAAATTTTCAAAAAACCGGTTTTTTTTCGCCGACTTTTGAAAAAATAATATAGTTAAATTCAAAATTTTTGAAAAAAAATGTATAGGGGACATAGCGATAGGTTTAAAGAATATGTGGTTCAAATTTCATAAGGATCGGTCGAGTAGTTTCGAAAATTTCATCAACAAGGCGAGTAAAAGCGTTATTTCGAGAAAAACGCGTTTAAAGTTTTTTTTACATGAAATTCTTAAAAAAAAAATTACTTACACCTAGTCAGCGATGCCTGGACCGTACAAAATTCCTCATCACACAATATTTCTTAATATATTTACTTTCGAAAAAAGTAAAAAACAAAAAACCGATTTTTCAAAAGTGAGTTACTAGACAGACCCCTTAAGTAGAAAAACGGTTAGAAATTCAAGAGTTCAAGGTACAAAGGATAGAAAAAAATCGACATTTCGATATTCATGTATTTATTTAAATTGTCATCGAGCCACATCAGAATGTAATAGACGATGCCGACAGGATGTTATCGATAATTACAAAATATAGTGTCTTCTAAAAGTATAATCGATAATATGTATAATGTATGTCAAGTATAGTAATAAAATAACCGACATTCTTATACCTAGTGGTATAGACTTCGCTCCGTTCGAGATTTCAACCTAACAAACGTTCGTTGCGATAATATATAATAAGATAATTAAAACAGCATTACAAAATATAGTGCAAATGTTTGTTTGTTTGTTTTTTTTTGCTATACACAACATGGAGGGAATTTCTGCATGATTTCTACTTCTACTTAACTACCAAATTCATAACCTTCTTCCATTTTTATTTCGTTCGCTCGTCGAACTCTTACCTAAAGTGTCGCTACCTAAGAATCTTTTATTGTTATTTATTGTTGTTATTATTATCGGTCGTAGATATCGCGCAGGCATTAGATACGCTCCTTAGTAGCGCTCTTCCCATCTTCTCTGGCCCAAGTCGACTGTTACGGTCTCGCGACTAGGTTACGTTTAATCTCGGATCTTATTTATCGAAAGAAAAGGCCTACCTTGTTATCACATACAATAACGAGAATGTCCCTATGTACAATTTTCGTAGCGATTCGTAAAAAAAACAAAGAGAAGTGTCTGCGTGCTATCTCTAATAAAGTTGGCCAATCTTTATTGCCAAAAGTTACTTACTATGAAAAAGGAGAAAGGATAATTTCAAAAACTATTCGCTAATATTGCTATGCTTCGTTTTTTACTCAGACACGTCTACATAAAATACGTAAAAAATGCACGTGTGGTACATCTTCTACACGTGTCTTATGTAGTCGTGATCTTTTTTTTTTCGCAACTTTCGATCGAGAAACGGAAGATGGGTTTTTATTTTTTTCGCAACTACGACACATCCCGTTTAACTATACATACTTCACCAGAGTTTTGCAAATTTTTGCAATTCGTAAACTTTACGACAATCCTCAGATTACACTACGATAACGGCAACTGTATATAGACATACTTATTTCTCTTTCTATATATAATTATATATATATTTATATATAATTAAAAATCTCTCACGACGCAACATAATCGTCTCAATAGGCGGTAATAAAATTCTGTCCTTGGTTAATAGAAATCTAACGGCCACGATTTCCCAAAAAATTCCTATACAAACGACGAGTGTCCTTAACGTTAAGCAAATTTACAGACAGGTAGAGAACTAGATTAAGATATTCTGTTAATATGATACTCTGTAACTCCGTTACAACTTGATACTTTGTACAGTTGATCCGTATTTTGTTTTACTTTCTTTTCTTCATAAAGAAAAAAACAAACGTCGACGCGCTTCTCCTTTCGTATGTACATTCCGTGAAACACTAGTCCGCGCTTTCCGAGAAACCAAAAAATATTTTCGTAAAATTACCGGTAATCTTCTTTTTATCATTTTTTCTTTATTTTTAATCGTAAAATAATTAGATTTAGTTTATTTACAATGGTTTCATAACCTAAACAAGCGTCTGCCCTAATTATTTTAACATTTCAGATACTTTAACCTAAAAATTAACGTCACATCGAAACTTTACAAAAATAACTTTTGATTCTCGCAAGGCCCATTTTTTTCTTTTTGTAAATTTAAAAAACTTTGTACATCAAGAACGATTTTTAGGTTATGCGTTCACATTCGGCGTATCTAAGCCTGTGTACTCGTTCGACGCGCGTCGCGTTTCAGCTGCGATTGTTGTTGTTGTTCGTGGGGCTTAGGGGGCCGCCGATGTTGTCGATGTCCCTCTGGGCCCTGGAGATTTTGACCTTGTCCCGAGGTGTGCCGTCCTCGCCGGTCTCCATCGCGAACATCTTCATCTTCTCCTTGAAGCTCAACTTTTCGGGCACCGCGCCCAATTGGGAATTTTGTTGCTTTTGCTTTTCGGCTAGTCTCTTTGTTCGTGGATCCCTGCGAAACGATTTGTTACTTTCGTTGTCCCATAAAAAAAAAATAACAATTTATAAATACAATCTTACCTATAAACTTCCTGAGCGCCGATCACGCCAGGTGTGGCTCCTGCGAACAGACCCCCGGGACCTTCGGGTGTTTTTGGAGAAGCCAGAAGATTCTCGGCGTCGTTTATAAAATTCTAAACAAAATCAAATTCCCAATAAAAACCAAATCTTTGTGTCTAAACTAAAAAAAAAAAAGTACATTCCATATAAAACACCTAAGATAACATAAAGCAACATTTTGTCAACAACAGTCTCAAAAACATCTACGCAGCGGCTTCGATCGTCACTTTTTTTTTTTTAATCCACAAAACAATCTATATACATAGAAAAGATGAGGTCAAAAAATCACTCTGAACTGTCGAACGATGCACGACAATCAATGAAACGACGATGATAACGAAAACGATGAATCTGAAAATACGTCTTTCGGGACCTCATGCAACGGCAGGGCACCGACAATCGAAATCTTGAACGTATACCTTATTTCGTTAGCTGCCATTGGGTGCATATTGGGCAAAGATTTTTGATAAATTCTATTCTGGATCTTTTAACTCGGCGATTTTTATAAAAAAAAACAAACAAACAATTTTTAGATACGTACGTTTGGATCTTCTCTTATGATGTCCATCGTGATGTTCGACGGGGAATTAATGGAACATGGATTGGAGATGTTTCGCATTGGCGGTTCCGTGTTGGCGTTTGGATCATGGAACGAAACTCTCTTAGGTGCCGTTGTTGGATGAGACGTTGGATTGTTCATCAATCCAGTGTTGTTCGTGGAGCGCATCGCGCTTTGTTGCGCCATTATGGCGTAATTCGATCCTCGTTCCGGTGGTGGTGGTCCTTCCGTGCCATTTTGTGATACTAAAAGTTTTAATCATTAGCAAAACATAAGATTTCCAGCAATTTTTAAACTCTAATCCTTACTTGGTGAATTCGGTCCGTTAATTACGAGATTGTCCAGTCGGAGCATGCCAGGATGCAATTGTTGCTGATTCCTCAAGTTCGACTGCTGTTGCATTTGATACATCTGTTGCATCTGTTGCTGGTGCAATTGCAGCTGCTGCAACCTCATATCCTCCTCTCGTTTCCTCTGGTTTTCGTCGAATTCCGCTTGTCTGCGCTTTAGTTCTTCCATTCTCCTTTGTCGCTCTTGGTCTTCGTTAGTGTGCATAGAATCCGTCGAAACATTTTTCTGGTTTATGACTGTCGCTTGGCTTATTATGGAGCCGCCGTACGTGGGCGTGTGTTCCATTTGTCCGCTCTTGAAGTAAAATTTTAAGTTAAACATTTATTTTAATAGTGCTAAATATTACTTAACTAGTCGAATTTTTTACTAACCTGATTCGCATTCTGTGAATGATACGCATGATTGTCATTTTGATTTCCATACGGACTGCTGACTGGTTGCTGACTGGAAACCGTGTGGATTGGTACGTTGGTCGATTGAAGTTGACTGCCGACCGGTTGGGGCGAGAGGGTTCCACGCACCGATTGATTCATGGCGCTGTTCCTCGACAACGTTGGATGCCGCGGCTGTTGTTGCTGCTGTTGCTGATTATTTTTGTCTTGGGTCACTGCCATGCGTAGCAGACCCTGGACTCGTTGGGCACTTTCGTTATCCAGGTCGTTGCTCTCCTCGTCGTCGTCCTGTTGGCTGGCCGCTTCTTCCGCCCTCTTCTGGAAGTCACGTTCCAGCTGAAGGGCCCGGAGTTGCTCTTCTTGCTGTGGCGTTCTCTGGGCGAGGCTACTTAACTCGGAAATTTGTTGGTCCCGCCACTGTCGAGCTGCTTCTCGCCTTCTTGCTTGCTCCTGCAACAGAAAATCGAAATTATTTCATTTTTGGAAAGCTGTGGGTCAGAGTTTGTTTGAGGTTAGGAACTCGAGATATGCTTTATTTTATTAGATATATATACGTAGAAACGAGATGTGTTGTGAAGGTAGGAGATAAAATATCCAGGGAATTCTGGGTCGAGATGGGGGTAGGACAAGGCTGCCCGATGAGTCCGACCCTGTTCAACATATATTTGGCGAATATTGAAGAGGAGTTGAAGGAAGGAAGGGGAGGAATTAGGGTAGGAAATGATCGGATAAGGTCAATACAATATGCGGATGATAATGTGTTGCTGGCAGAGGAAGAGGAAGGATTAAGAGACATGATAAGGGGAGTAAAAAGACATATACAAGGAAAAAAGCTCGGATTGAGTGTGAAGAAATCTAAAGTGATGGTTTTTAAAAATAAGGGAGAGAGGGAGAAGGACAGATTTTGGTGGTGAGGAAAGAATAGAGGAAGTGAAGGAATACAAATATTTAGGGTATGTGGTAATTAGGCATGGAGGGGAGAAAGAACATATGAGAGAAAGGGTGAGAAAAGCTACGGTGTATGGGTATGGAGCTACGGAGAGAGGAAATGAAAAAAACCTTTTAAAAGGTTAAAACTGTTTGACAGTATAATAAAAGGGATTTTATTTTATGGAGTGGAGATGTGAGGATACAACGAATGGAAGGAGATGGAAGGGCTGCAAGAAAAATACCTTAAGTGGATTTTAGGGCTGGAAAGAGTAACATCGGGGTATATAGTGAGAGAAGAGTTGAAAAGAAATAAATTGAGGGTGGAAATGGGATGGAGGGCAGGAAGGTTTGAGGAAAAACTGGAGAAAGGAGGAGGAGGGGAGTTGGGTATGAAATGCATGTTGGAGAAAAGAAAAGATGAAAGAGAGAATAATAGAAGTGAATGGACAAGAGAGAGTGTTGAGAGGGAGAATTATTTAGGGAGAGGGGGAATTATCTATGGAGAGGAGGAATGAGTCAGGAAGCTTTGAATGAATGGGGAGAGAATAAATGGGAGAGGTTGAGGGAAAGAGATATAGAAGTGGATGAACAAGAGAGAGGGGAGAAAGTGAAAGCGTCTAAGTCATGTGTGAGTTATAAAAGGGTGAGTCGGGTACCAATGTATATACGAATCTGTAAGAGAAATGAGGGGAAAAGATTGCTGAGAATAGCGAGGTGGTGATGCGGGCATGAGGAGAGGGGGAATAGGTACTGGATGGAGGAGGACGAGAGAAAGTGTAGATTGTGCGAGAGGGAGAGAGATAATGTTGAGCATTTAAGAAGCAACTGCGAGTATGTGAGGGAGAAAGGAGAAAGAGGTGTGGATGTATTAAATGAGGATGGCAGGGGATGATAGAGCTAGTAAGAAGAGAGAGAGGGAGGGAGAGAGAGAGGGAGGGAGGGAGAGAGAGAGAGAGAGAGAGAGAGAGAGAGAGAGAGAGAGAGAGAGAGAGAGAGAGAGAGAGAGAGAGAGAGAGAGAGAGTACATGTAAATGTAATGGTAAATGTAATGTGTGAAGGCATAATAAATATCTATTTACTATTTAATACCGATTATCTACGATTTTTTCTTAAAAATTTAGATTTTTTTAAATTATGATATGTATCTCAAAAATTTCATGGTAATTTGTCAACTTTTCCTGAAAATATTTACTTAATCGTTTCTGGATTCGCTGCGTATATGCAAAAATGAAGAAAATTTCGATCGTTATTTCCAAAATGGCGAATCAAAATTGAAAGAAAAAGACATTAATATAATTCGTTGTGTTTTTAGTTCTTGATTTTGAATTCATGAGAAGTACACTATCTTAGAGCAAAATAATAATGTTAATAATTTTTACAAACTTACCATATAGTAATTTACATTAAAATATATTAGACGATGATTTTATGATAATGAAATGAATTTTTGTTATTTATTTCTTTATAAATATTTTGTTAAACTTTCTACGTTTAATTATAAATCAAACTTATTGATGGAATTAATAAAGAAAGCAATAAATGATAATATCCTGTATCTAACCTTAAAACTCGTAAACCAACGGGCATTTTTCGAGTACATAGCCACAAATACTTCATCAGAATTAACTCACATCTTTTCAAAATAATCCAAAACCTGTTTCTTTTTTTAAATTATGAATCAAAATGTAATGTAGCATAAAATATTTTAATTTACTTCCGCCTAAAGTGAGTGTAGTAGAACTTCACTTTATTGTCCTTTTGTTTGTTCGAGCCTTCACATTATTAGCGAGATTCCCTTCACGTATTTAGCGCAGGTAAGGTTAGTTCTACCTCCCTCTTTCGTAATTCCAGTGTTGCGCAGGATACGAGCCTCATTTCTCGGACAACAAAGTGAAAGGCAAAACCCCGAGTAGGACAATAAAGTGAAGTTTTAATGTATATAAGAAAAATTACAGACTTATTATTTGTTTTTCGCTGTAAAGTTGTAGGATACAATTTAGCTCTTTTCCCAGATGACAAATTTTAGCATTTAAATAAATAGAGTATATAATTTTACCTTTTCTTTTTCTTCCCTCTGCCAAGGATTGGACGCACTAAACTGGTACTGTCGGGGTTGCTGTGCGGTTCCTGCCGATGCTGGATAATATCCTCCTCTAGGTGGATCTTGCATACTTGCAGTGTACCTAATTACGAAAATAAAACAATACTTGACGAGTGTTTTAATTTATAAAGTTAACTTATCTATTATTTATTCGGACACTGCAAAATTACATTTGACCAGTTTTCTATTTTTTGTCGATAAATATATAATTTCTTGTTTCTATACGGTCGTCTAGACATAAGAAAGTGTACAAAACAGTTGAATAGTTGTTAATTGTTAATAACAACACTATTGTTAACAAATAGTTAAAAATACTACTATTTTCAGAAAGAATGCATTCTTTACTTGTAGATTAAGAGATTCAAGACGCCAATTTTTTTATGTACTTAGTACATTCAATACTATTAAAAAAAATTATTTCAAAATTTTCCGCCATATTTTTTTAAATAAATCAAATTTTATTTTCACAAAACGTAAAAAATCAATTTTTTCACAAAATTCAAAAGAAATATTAAATGAAAATTAATGAAACAATACATGGGCTTCTTTTATAATAACTGTACTGATCTGCGTAATAACATTTTGTAGATTCAAAATGGCGAATCTAATATGGCGGACGAAATTTTTAGAAATCGATCCAATTGTCCTGAAACTTATTAATCTGAAGTTTTCGAGATCGCTAATTATAAATCTAAAATTCATTTTCAAACATTAAAAATGGCGGATCCAATATGGCGGACGAAATTTAAAAAAATCAATCCAATTGACCTGAAACACGTTACTCTGAGGTTTTAGGGATAGCTGATTACGAATCTAAAATCGATTTTCAAACATTCAAAATGGCGGATCCAATATGACGGACGAATTTCTAAAAATCGGATGAAAGTCGCTTATAACTCATCACTCGTGTGTTTTCGGCGTCGCTGATTACGAATATGACGTCAGATTTTGAAAAATCAAAATGGCGGATCCAATATGGCGGAGGAATTTTTGTGATTTTTTGGATTTTTATCTTAGGGTTCATATGATCGCTGGTTATAAATTTTAAAGTTAACTTTTAGGATTTAAAAATAAATCCAGTAATGTGAAAATAATTTTAAAAAATATCAGATTTTACAACATTGTATTTTATAAGTGTTTAGTTTCGTGTCAAAATCTAAAATAAAGAATTACAATTTACAGATTGTTCATTATTATATAAGCACCTTGCTGCAGGAACGAGACATAGTCCTGAAAAGAAATGGGGATTTTCAAGCGAATCAGATCAGTTTTTGAAAAAGTCGTCCGCCACATTCGATCCGCCATTTTGAATTTTTGAAAACGTATTTCAAATTTGTAATGAGCGAACCCGAAAACCCTTTGGTGTACAGTGACCTTTAAATTTTGTTGAAAAGAAGAAAATGTGACTGAAAGGGTTAAGGAATATAAAAAAATATAGGTTATTGTAAGGTTACTAAATTCATAGCGATTGCTTAGTTTCTATTACGTCCTTGTCTTTCTTATTAATTACGTAGGCCGAAATAGATACAAGAAGGGAGACAATCAATAATCGCACGCGTGTGCATTTCAGGTAGTTCACTTCTTTTTCTTCAGAATCTCTTTTAATATCACTGGATGCAAAATTGTGCTCCTAATTTTTTCGGATAGCATCGATTGACCTGAAATTTGAACTATAAGTAGGGAATAGCCAAAGGAACAAAAGTTATATTGTGCCGAAGTGTGCTTTTTGAGGTGGAAACTACCGTTTTTAAATAAAAAGTGAAAATCGTAGATTTAGTCATTTTTAAAATGCAATAAATTTTGAGATATGTTGAACAAAGTTTATTTTAGGGTTTGAAATATATTTTATGATATTTTACCCCGTTTCAACCCTTAAAAACCACCGCTTAATTGGAAAAATAGGTATACAAGGACTTTATACAGGGTGATCGGCCAACCATTACCCAGCGGCTAACTCTAGATTCTACAGATAATTCTGAACAACTTTTTCCTCTAAAAAAATGTTCGGGAAGGTAGAGTTTTTAAGTTATTCAACACTAAAATTTAGGTGAAAAAATCACATTTGTTGAAATATCTCGACTCGGTTTGAAGGTACCTTAACAAACCGGAGCTCATTTTAAAGATATTTTAAAGCTCTATAAATTGTCTGTATTGGTTTTTGATCTACAATGAATATCTCTCTTGTTATAGCCATAAAAACGGGATAAATGCCGATTTTTCAGGATTTTCGCGTTTAACTCGTTTCGACACATAGTTACCGAAATATAACACAGAAAAAAGTTGTAGGCCTTGAAAAAACGAAAATTTTTTGTCCTCTAATACGATGCGATTAAATTAAAACTGAACCCTACAAGAGCCTCGTAAAGTTGACAAAATACAGTTCGACAAATAAATCGATATTAATATCAAAATGTTATGAAAACGAGTACAAATAGAGTTCAGTTTTAATTTAATCGCATCGTATTAGAGGACAAAAAATGTTTGTGTTTTCAAGGCCTACAACTTTTTCCAGTGTGATATTTCGATAGCTATGTGTCCAAACGAGTTAGACGCGAAAAACCTGAAAAATCGGTATTTACCCCCGTTTTTATGGCTATAACAAGAGAAATATTCATTGCAGGTCAAAAATCAACAGTTACAACTTGTATAGCTTGAAAATATCTTTAAAATGAGCTTCGGTTCGTTAAGATACCTTCATACAGAGCCGAGATATTTCAAAAAAAAGTGATTTTTTCCCTCTAAATTTTAGTGTTGAATAACTTAAAAACTCTACCTTCCCGGAAATTTTTTCAGAGGAAAAAGTTGCTCAGAATTATCTGTACAATCTACAGTTAGCCGCTGGGTAATGGTTGGCCGATCACCCTGTATAATAAAATTCAAGTATATTTATGAGAAATATTTCTGTATACTTCAAAATATATTTTAGCAAGTATTACAATAAGACAAGCCTTAAAAACACTTATGATAGATGCAGGTAATGCACTCGTTCCGAAAATCGTATCGAGAAATGTGATTGATTTTTTTTCCTATAACTTCCTTTAACCCCTTCGCTGCGGATGACAAAGATCTTCGTCATTTAGTACTTTTCTCTGACTGCGGCAAAAACGTAAATCTTTGTTATGACATAAATTAGTCTAATGAAGTCAATAATATATCCAATTTAAAAACTTCACCATATCTAACCAACCTAAGGTATACCGAACATCATGCCGTTGTCCTTTTTCAAAAACACGTTGTCAAAAAAAAGATACAAGTTCTTAAAATATGTTGTTTTTACGATTTTGTAAAAATCTATGTCATGAGCTATGTCGCCGTATTAGGTCAATTTCTGCGTTAAAAATTAATGCGATCGTTTGACACTTGCTACTCAGGGGTTTTCGAGGTCGCCGATTACAAATCTGACGATATATTTTGAAAAATCAAAATAGCGGATCAAATACCGCGGGTTAATGTCAGCCTTCCACCGTTAGCTTCGACATACAATATGTACTTACACACTTTACTACGAAGAGGTTCGAGAAAGGTCTTCAAAGTGCAATTTTTTTCTGTTATTATATATTTTTGTTTAATATTGTTTTTAAAATAAAAACTGTAACATAATGAACTCTAGAAATCAGTGTTTTCTCCCCACATGTAACACGATAACTCAGGAGTACATAACAAAATTTTGAAATTTACATGGAATAATCTGGATAGATAATAAACCCTGTAAAATATATATAAAAAATAAAAATATAGATTTGTAGCTGCAGAATCGAAGAAGTTTTTGATAAAAATACAAAATTCGGTATAAATATTCTATAAATAATCAGGAGAGTGTTTCTATTGCCAACCTGCCACGAACATCATTATTGACATATGAATAACAAATTGCCGTAATATTGTACATGCAAAAACTTATACAAGATTCGTAATCAGTTCGAATTTTGATTAATGACGTCCGCCATATTGAATCCGCCATTTTGAATTTTCCAAAATGTAACTTCAGATTCGTAATCGGCGACCCCGAAAACCTCTGAGTAACAAGTGTCCGGCGAAGTGATTGGTATTTAGAAATTTGCCCGCAATATTGAATCCGCCATTTTAAATTTTCGAAATCTGACTTCAAATTCGTAATCGGCATCCCAAGAAACCCCTATACACCAATTTTCAGTAAACTATAACTATTTTTTTTATAATATTCGTAATCAACGACCCCAAAAGACCCCAAGTAGAGATTTTGAGACTTATTTGAACAAGTTTTCAACTTTGATAAAAAAAACACATATTCTCGATAATATAGACATTTTTTTATTGATGTTTTCGAAAAGAAATAAATAAAAATCATCATTTAGACCAAGTCTATCTTGAAGAGGAAGTCGTCAGCTTTAATTTGAGCCGTAATAGGCCCTTGAAAAAATCCACTGTCAAAAAATATAGCCAATATTGTCAGTCCTTCCCTTATTCTAATTTTCCCCTCTCCCCCACTACTTAGATTTGTAGTCTCACTATTGTCTCTTTTTCTTTTGTTGCGCATGCGCCGTTATTTGTATTTAGAAAATCCACACGTCAACACACGTCAGTCGGGAGAACGCGCGAGGGGAAATATTAGAATAGGAGAAGAGAAAAAATTAGAATAAGGGAAGAAGTACCGTATACATACGGCTGAGTGCGCAGGAGGGTTAAAAACACCCCAAATGTCATTAAAAAAAATCTAAAAAAAAATTCCAGAATATTTCTCGGTATATTCTAAGAACTTTTCCTTCTTAGCATTTTTTAAATAAAGCTCGTAGTTTTTGAGTTAAAGCGTCCAGAAAATTTCAAAGAAATTTTGCGGCCATTTTGAGGTCGTTAGAATGATGTAGCGTATAACTATTTTACTCATCTTTGTTCATAGTTTCAATAAAATCCCAAAACTCTAAGGGCTCGAAAGAAATTGGTAAGAATAAATATTTCCTAATTTTTTGGACACCATTTTTCAAATTCGGCGCCATATTGGAATTCCTATTTCCTATCCTGAACGCGGTGATGGGTCGATAGAGGATTTTATAAATCGTCAACAAGAGTTTAATTAATATTTTTATAACAATACACTTTCAAAAGTATTCATTAAAATTCTAAAATACCAAAAAACAAAAGTTAAATAATCGAGTATTGTAAGTGAGGTTTTTTTTATTAATTACGGTCAACAAATGCACGATTTAACGGTAATTAAATCATACAAAACGAAATCGTACATTTCGATCCATGTGTGGGAAATAGGTGGTTACATACTATAATCCCCACCGCCATAATTCCCACGTCATAATCCGCACCATCATAATTCCAACCTAACCTAACCTAAGCTAACCTAACCTAACCTTACCGTCATAATTCCCACCACCAACATCCCTACCGCCATAATTCTCACAATCACAATTTCCACTGCCATTATTCTCCCCATCAAAATTACCGAAATAAGATATATAAGGCCCAGTCAATTATTGTTGATCAGTTGGTAAGTTGTCTATAACATTTCAACACGTCCAATATTACGATGCCTTTACATTTTGTACAAAATCAAAAAAGGCAAACAGGATTTAGTGTTAAATGGATATCTTCTACACCAGCAACATGTGGGAAAAACACAAATAACATGGCGATGTTTGATATTAGGAATTATGGCGTTGGGTATTATGGAGATGGTGATAATGACGGTGGAAATTATGACGGTGGAAATTTTGACGTGGGAATTATGATCTGTCACCAAATAGGTGGATCATTCGACTAGAGAAAATGCCGGACTATATTCCATTAATTAGCTTTGTTCTTTCTATTTTCTCCACTTTCTCGCCTCTTTCTCTCAATAACGTTAAAGGGGCAATTTCGTGTTAACAAGACAATTTTTCTGAAAATAATATTTGAAGATTCTTTAAAACTTACCTTCCGGAGGGATCTGTCTGCTTATTGTAGAGCGGATGCGTCGACGTGTTCGGCACCGGCGGCGGAGGACTGTAACTCGACGTCGTATTTTCATCGCCTCCATTTTGTACCCGATTGCCCATACTGGAAAATTGTTCACCATTTCTCGGATCAGCTTCCGGACCGCCGGAATATTGAATCATTCCGTTCTGCCCGTACTGTTGACGACCGTGCTCGTAATAATGAGGATTGCCTTCTTGGGGCATCGCTTCCTTCTTGCCTTTCGGGCCCACCGGTCCGCAGGTCCCGTATTGTTGCTGATTGGTCATTTGGGGTTTGGCGAATTGGGAATACTGGCCAAATTGTAAATCCGAGTAACTGTAAGCTGGCGCTGCTTGTCGATAATTCGGGGACGTGGGGCCAAGGTTCGGCGTCGAGCCGATTGGTGGCCGCGCGGGCCTCATCGCATTGGCGGACTGTACAGCGGCCACTGGCCGCGTGTTGTATGCACTTGGTCTGTAGGTACCGACGATCATCGGATTGCCCCGTAATTCTCGTCTGCGTACCTCTTCCTGCATTTCTTGTAACTTTGCTTCCTGGCGAATGATGTCCCGGGAAGACTGCGATCGCGGAGCTGGACCAGGATGCTGGTTCGGATGCGTCGCGTACCCTGGTTGCCCTGCAGTGATTTGTACATTCAATTTTTTTCATTTAATTTATGAATTTAATGTCCCAATCCTAATGTATAGGAAAGTTCAATCTGGTAGCTTCAAAATGGCTACTAAGTAAATTATTTACGCTACCGGCCAAAAGTTCGTGAACGCTCTGAATTTTTTAAGTCATCAAACAATGCGTTCTATCTCTGAATCGTTAACGATAATGATAAAACTCATAGATGTCTTTTAACCCATTAAGTCCTGAATGGACGTTTTTTCACTACAATTTTCAACGGTTGTATTTAGTGTGAAAAAAGGCTCTAAAAAATTTGAAAGAAGACATATCTGACGTAAAATTAACTGAACTTTCAGAATCTGTTATTACATTTTTCAGAAAATGCAACCGTGAAAAACTATATTCGATTTTTTCAAAAAAATCATGCATTTTTCAATTGAATTTTTTTTTCATTTCGTCTTTTCACATTGAAATTGTTTCAGAATTCCTCTAAACGGTAAAGAAATCGTGTCCTCGAGACTTAAACTTTAAGATGTGCCTATGTCCATTTTGAAAATAAAGGTAAAAGCATCCAAAATGGCGGCCCAAACACAAACAAATTAGCGAAAAATTCAGGAATTTTTTACAGAACAATTACAGAACAAAAAGTTCTTACAATTATTCAAAGAATACGCTGAATTTTTTTCAGAATTTTTTAAACACTTTTTTCATTTTTCAAAATCCCAAAATTTTGACAAATCGAAAAAGTCGTCAAAAAATTTAAATTGATACTAAAAACATCATGTTTCTTAACGAGTAAATTTTGTTATCAACAAATTAATAAAGAATTATAAATTAGAAAAAAAAACCTCGAAAAAATTGTCGAGAAGTTCAGGAACTTTTTATTTGAAAATGGTAGACTTTAGGAGAAAATGTTACGGAAGAAAAACTTCTTGCAATTAATCAAAGAATGCCCGAAAATTTTTTTAGATTTTTTTTACGACTTTTTCGATTTGTCAAAATTTTGGGATTTTGTAAAAAATTCTGAAAAAAATTCAGCGTATTCTTTGAATAATTGTAAGAACTTTTTGTTCTGTAACATTTTTTCCTAAAGTCGATCGTCTTTAAATAAAAAATTCCTGAATTTTTCGCTAATTTTTTTGTGTTTGGGCCGCAATTTTGGATGCTTTTATCTTTATTTTCAAAATGGACGTAGCCACATCTTAAAGTTTAAGTCTCGAGGACACGATTTCATTACCGTTTAGAGGAATTCTGAAACAATTTCAATGTGAAAAGACGAAATGAAAAAAAAAATTCATTTGAAAAATGCATGATTTTTTTGAAAAAATCGAATATAGTTTTTCACGGTTGCATTTTCTGAAAAATGTAATAACAGATTTTGAAAGTTCAGTTAATTTTACGTCAGATATGTCTTCTTTCAAATTTTTTAGAGCCTTTTTTCACACTAAATATAACCGTTGAAAATTGTAGTGAAAAAACGTCCATTCAGGACTTAATGGGTTAAAGTACACAAATAAAGCTTTCAATTGGTGCATTTAGTTTTACTTTAGACGTTGTAGTTTTTTGGTTGTCAAATTTTAAAAATGTTAAAATTTGCAATTTTTTTCTTCCGAATTTAAACACTGACAAAAAGTCTAAAAAATGTATCTGCATATAGTCAATTTTTGTCTAAATACTACAATTCAAGGGCTTTAAAATGTGAAAAGTCGATACGATTTTTGGTTCCTGAGTTATGATTTTTTGAAAATTGCCAGTTTACCACATTTTGTCAGAATTCTGTGGAAAATGGCAAAAAGTTGATAGTTAACTCAAATAAATAGTAACTCTGAAAAAAAAATCGTATGTACTTTTTACAAGAGCTATGTCTAAGCTCTTGAATTGTAGTATTTAGCCAAAAATTGGAAATATACAGAAAAATTTATTAGACTTTTTGTTGATGTTAAAAGTCGAAAGAAAAAAAATGGCAAATTTTAACATTTTTAAAATTTTACAACTGCGAAACTATAACGTTTGCATTAAAACAAAGGAAATAAATGAAAAATTGACACTTTTTTAATTTTTTGAGCTAAAAATTGTAATAAGTAAATCTTGAATAAATCGACCGAAAAAACATTTTTTTTATCGTAACTTGGTTTTTTCTCACCTAAAAGTATTCCAGAATATATCTGCCAATGGGCAAAAAATTACAATTTTTTTCCGGAAAAGTGAGAGTTAAAAAACTGAAATAGTAAGTTTTTCTCATTTCAAACCAATGTTAAAGGGTGCGGGTCGAAAAACCGACAAATCAAAACGCCGACAGGTCAAAAAACCGACAGTCAAAATACCGACATTCAAAAAGCCGACAGGCAAAAAACCGACACTTCAAAATGCCGACAGTAAAAGAACTCGAATTGTCATAATACCGACAGTCAAAAAACCGACAGTGAAAAATCCGACATTTCAAAAACCGACAGACAAGCAGCGATACGTAAAACAGCCGATAGTAGAAAAACCGAATGACATAATACCGATATTCAAAAAACCGACAAGCAAAAAATCGACATTTGAAAAACTGAAATGTCATGATACCGACATTCAAATAACTGACATTTTAAAGAGCTGACTCCCAAAAAGCTGACAATCGAAAAGCCGACAGTAAAAAAACTGACACTTCAAAAATTGACTACCCGTTTGTCGATGTGTCTATTTTTTTATGTGTCGGCATTTTGGCAGTCTATTCTTCAAAGTGTCAGTTATGTGACTGTTGGTATTATGACAATTCGGTTTTTCTACCGTCGGTTTTTTGTCTTTCGGCTTTTTGACGTGTCGGCTGCTTGTCTATCGGCATTTGAAGTATCGACTGTTTGCCTGTCGGCTATTTGAATATCGATATTTTGTCTGTCGGTTTTTTGACCTGTCGACTTTTTGATTTGTCGGTTTTTCGACCTACACCCGGTTTTTCTACTATCGGCTTTTTTACGTATTGCTGCTTGTCTGTCGGCTCTTTGCCAGTCGGTTTTTTGACTGTCGGTATTATGACAATTCGGGTTTTTTTACTGTCGGCATTTTGAAGTGTCGGTTTTTTGCCTGTCGGCTTTTTGAATGTGAGTATTTTGACTGTCGGTATTTTGACCTGTCGGCTTTTTGATTTGTCGGTTTTTCGACCCGCACCCATGTTAAACTTCAAGTCAAATGCGCCACCCCTAAATATTAAAATTAAGAGCTTTCACCAAAAATCATTTTTTAATTATTTGAATCTATCTAGGGGGTGTCCCGTATGAAATTCGAAAATATCTAAAATAAGGGCCACCCTACAAATGACATTAAAAGATAGAAATTCTAGGTTATTATAGCTCGAAAAACCGACAAATAAAAAAACTGACAGGTCAAAAAAAACTGACAGTCATGAAGCCGACACATAAAAAAATGGACACATCGACAATCGGATCATTTTTGAAGTGTCGGTTTTTTTTAATGTTGGCTTTTCGATTGTCGGTTTTTTGATTTTTCAACTCGCATCCTATTATATCTTAAACATTTTGATACACGCTCATTAAAGAAATACTATCAACTATATAATGAATTGCAAAAAGAAACAGTAACAAACCTTGAGGAATGTAAGCGGAAATTGGTCGGTCTCTGGCTGGATGGTTTGGATGTTCATGGCTCATCATTGCTGGTGGACGATTCAATGAACTTTGTGATCCTCTCGTACTCTTTTGAGAGAGTAGCGTGCTGAATGACATTGAAACGCATTTTTAACAACATTAAATAATACGATTCGCTTTATGAACATTCATTTCATGAAAACATTTCTTTCGCTTCAATTCATTAAATTATTCATTTATTTAACATTATAAAACCAGTGGAAATTTTGGAAAAATGTATTTTTAGGCAAAATTTGTATCTTACGTTTGAGCTCAGGAAACTTTGTGAAAAAGTAAGAAAATCTTTTGGAAAATATCCAACCTTACTATTTTCGAGTACTCTCTACACGATAGAATGGTTTAAAATTTTCAAAACTTTGATTTTCAATTATTGATTAACAATTTTAAAAAAAATGTGATTTTTTTATTAAAAATTTGAGTGGGAAGGAAATTTTGTTTACTGTCGCAAATATGCACAAAATTGCACAAAAAATGTAAACTTTTCAAATAGCTTTGGTTTTTTATCGTACGATTTTTTTTAACAAAATGGCGGCTAAAAAACGAAAGCTACAAATCAAATTTTTATTTTAGTACTTGTTTTGACGTTCTTTTCATTGGAATCGTGTAAATTATTCCATTACTTCAGTAAAAATGTACTTAAATATAATATATTAGTTTAAAATAACCATAAAAAGGGTTAATTATGAAAACTAATGCTTTGAAGGTTTTAATAAGTCGTTTTTTACGGTTTCTCGTCATTATTTGAACAAGAACTAATGTACTCATCTGAATATCGTTGATTTTCGAAATTGTGGTTTGCATTTTGATATTTTCAGAACAAATCTTAGTGAATCAAGTAAATCTAATCATTTTCCAATTTTCATCTCTTGACCGTTATTTTTTTTCTTGAACAACGATGCCCGACACTTACCGAGTGGAGGTCTATGACTTCAAGTGTCTTCTTTTTTATTTTTTTAAAACCGTAATATTTTTTGTAGTTATTTTTAGAAATAATGTTATATTTAAGTATATTTTTACTGAAATAATTAAATAATTTACACGATTCCAATGAGAAAAACGACAAAACAAGTACTAAACTGAAAGTTTTTTTATTTTTAGCTTTCGTTTTTTGGCCGTCATTTTGTAAAAAAAATCGTGCGATACAAATCCAAAGCTGGTTGAAAAGTTTACATGTTTTGTGCAATTTTGTGCATATTTACGACAGAAAACAAATTTTCCTTCCCACTCAAATTTTTTATTAACTATTTAACGCCCGACTTTTTTAGAACAGTCGGATTCGTTTGAAACATGTTACTCGGGGGTTTTTGGGGTCGCTGATTCCGAATCTGAAATCAGTTTTTCAAAATTCAAAATTGCCTTATTTCATTCCAAATAGTAAACAAAAGTTTCCCTTAATGCTTGCTTTTCCACGTTTCATTCAGAATAATAAACAAAAGTAAGTAAACAAAAAAAAATTAAAAACCCAAAAAAAAAAAACAAAAAAAATTTAAAAACCCCCAAAAAAAACAAAAAAAAATTTAAAAACTCAAAAAAAAAAACAAAAAAAATTTAAAAACTCCCCCCAAAAAAAACAAAAAAACTCGGAAAACCAAAAAAAAAAAATACAAAAAATACAAAAAAAAAATGAGATCAAAGTTCTGTAACCTCCTCGTGGTTGATCTCGGTAACTACAAATAAGTAGGCTAATTACGAACCCCCAGAAACATATTTTTATAAAAATCCAACAAGTTTTAAAAATTTGTCCGCCATATTAGATTCGCCATTTTGAATTTTGAAAAACTGATTTCAGATTCGTAATCAGCGACCCCAAAAACCTCCGAGTAACAACATTCAAACGAATCCGACAAGTTTGAAAAATTTGTCCGCCATATTGGATCCGCCATTTTGAATTTTGAAAAACTGATATCAGATTCGTAATCAACGACCCCAAAAACCCCCGAGTAGTAATTTTCATTAGCTTAACTTTATTCAATTTTTGATTTTCTGTTTTTTTTTGTAAATCTTTTTATTAGTGTAATAATTAAAAAAATGTTAATTTTTTATTGCAATATAAATTTTTTTCACAAAATAGGATAAGTTTTTAGGTGTTGGGCATTTTGGAAACATAAATATTCCAATTTTTGTGAAAGTTATGAAGGTTTGAAGTTAAAAGTTTAACCGCTGGGCGTTAAAGGGTTACATAAAAATTTTTCAGAAAAAAATGTTGTTTTTTTTTAATTGTTAATCAACAATCGAAAATCAAAGTTTTGAAAATTTTAAACCATTCTATTCGTACCCGAAAATAGTAGGGTTGGATATTTTCCGAAAGATTTTCTTACTTTTTCACAAAGTTTCCTGAGCTCAAGCGTATGATAGAAATTTTGGGACTTAATGGGTTAAACGCTTTCTTAAACTGATGTTCTTACCGATCATCGGAAGACTGAGTTGGGCTCGGTTGCATCTTAATCGAGTCTTGATTCCTATAAACGCTTAAATTTTGATAGAATCGCTCAGCTTCGTTTCCTTGCAGATTGCAAGGAGCGTTCATCTGGTTTGGATTTAGATTAGGAGACGATTGCTGCCTATTCACCAAACCGGACGATGGTAAAGTTCCTGCCCTCATGGGGTCATGCAAATTGTGACTGGACCTTAAGAGATCATCCAATTGTTATTAGAAAAGTCAAGCGCAGGTTGTTTATGAAATTTAAATGTTTATTGTTTACCGTGAACGTAAAGAAGTAGCACCATTCATTGCTGGCATCGGAGGAGGTTGAACCGGTGGTGTCACGCTGTTGCTGGAAGAAGCTCTGCTGAACCCAGCATTGAATACTTCGTGTTGCTGTTTTCCATCAGTTCCTACATCTATACGAGGTGTTAGTAACATATTCCATTCGGTAAGTTAACAAAATTAAATTGGTAATAACTAGAATTGTACAGAGAAACATTTGGAACAGAAATTTTACGTACAAAAATAAACAGAAAATATCGAAAAATCAATTTTGATGATTTTTATTGACTCGATAGAACAATAAATTAAGAATGTGAAGAGAATGAACGAGAAAAATAATACAGAATCGTTAATTATGCAGATTTTAGTAACATTTTTACATTTAAGCTTCCTAACTATTGTAAATATACTTAATATATTTTATAATTTACTACTAAATTCCAATTGGTGGTTTCTTTGCCGAATATTATTTCGAAAGTATTTTGTAGGAATCAATTAAGGAAAATCTTGATGAAATGTGACGATTTTCATTTTTTAGTTAGTTTTCTTATTTATTTGTTAAATAATAGTATCAACATTTTTACGAATTTCTAGCAATCCTGAACAATAAGAGACGAGAGATTATATACAAATAAATTCAGCTACAAATTTGCAAATTCTGAATAAGAAAATATAAATAACACACTGTTGAATTTTAATAAAGTTTATACAAAATTGTTGTACACAATGAATTCCGTCATTTATTACATATAATTAGAGATAGGATTCTCTAGAAAACAATAAAAACAACTGTTGTATTTTGTTTACAACAAAGCTTCTAAAAAATATCCAAATAGTCCGTTGTGAATTTCATTGATTTTCATAGTTTTTCATTAGATTTATCAAGTGCACGCGTGAAAACCTACATATATATGATTATTTTAAAAAAACATGTATTTTTCACGTTTTTTTTCTTTTTATCGTCTTTTCACATTGAAATAATTTCAGACTTCATGTCTCAATCGAGTCTCACGGTGTGTCTTAACGCACTTTAACTCAAAAGTTCTCCCACTGTAAATATTCTTGTGAATATTGAATCTGGACATTATTAGAAGTATTTTAACAAAAAAATCAAAATCTTTCATCGAGCCGTTTTCGAGAAAATCGACTTTTTAGGTTAAAAAAATAGAATTTTTAGATTTATATTTAAAATATGTGCTCTAACTGTATTTAATCTACTGTACATTAAATCTAGATAGTTTTTTTTGAAAAATATATGATGTTTCATAAAACCAGTTTTTAAAAAATCGATTTTTTATGTAAAAATTTATATTTACATTTAAAAAACTTTATCAGTACCCATGTGTGATTAACACACGTTTCTAAAACTTGTTATGTATTGTTTTAACATTTAAATAGGTATCAAATAAAGTTTTTAATTATGTTAGAAATTATTATTATTATTATTTAAAATTTAGTACATATAATTTATTAAAATAATGATCCGTTTTTATAATTACTATTGTTCCTTTATTGTAATTCTGCAAAAAATTCCAAATTTTGACATAAAAAATCGATTTTTTTAAAATTGGCTATATGAAACATCATATATTTTTCAAAAAAGCTACCTAGATTTAATGTACAAAAGGTTAAATACCGCTACAGCACATATTTTGAATATAAATCTAAAAATTCTATTTTTTTAACCTAAAAAGTCGATTTGCTCGAAAACGGCTCGATGAATGATTTTGATTTTTTTGTGAAAATACTTATAATAATGTCCAGATTCAATATCCACAAGAATATTTACAGCGGGAGAACTTTTGAGTTAAAGTGCGTTAAGACACACCGTGGTCTTCGAGAATTGATCTTTAAAATGTGCATATTAACCCTTTGTTGCAAACATTTAAACTAATAGTGAAAAATTTCAAAATTTTTGTTTGGAGCATTAAATCGACTAACGCAAAAAACATAAAAAATGTCGTTTTTCATACTCACGACCACGAGAAATAAGACTGAACTGGAATGTTTTACACTAGCAAACCACTAATTTACTAATCAAACTTAACTAATCCATTATAACAGTAAAGCATTTAAAATCACAATGATCTAAATTGAAATTAATCGAATTTTTTGACTCGTTATTAGAAATCGAATAAAACGGAGCTGTTATGTAGTAAAAAACGTATCGTTATAATTGTATTTACAACCTTCATCTATTAATCAAATTTGTTTTCTAAAATTTATGTGTAAATCTTGACCTATTGTTTTGTTTTTACGTACAGGATATGCCAAAAATAATAAAAATATAATATTAGTCCAGGCAATGAACGAGTTGCCCCGGAACAAATTGAACACGACCGATTTTTACGTGATAATTACTAAAAAAATGAGTTAAAAAACATATACAAAATCACCGCAAATCGAAGCGAGGGAAAGTTTTTTTTTACAAAATAGGTCTAATTTTATTTAAATATGTCTGTAACTTTTTATTGACGCATTACAGCGTAAAATATGTCAAACAAAAGTTGTAGGAAATGAAAATATCTATAAAAAATGTTACATATAATAAGAACGGTTTTTTCCTATCTGTGGCCATTTTTTATTGCTTGGAACTTACTAAAATGACGGTAAAAAAGAGCCGCACAAACGCATTTTAAATATAGGGATATCACGCACCTAGCGGTGACTAACTGAAGCTTCGAGAATACTTGTACGAAAAATAAGAGCCTATACAGAATGGACTTTTAGCCGCATTCAGCTGCAATTATTACTGCTAAACAAACAACAATTTCAATTTTAAAAGTTAACGATTAAAAGATATGATATATGAGTAATTCTACAGAACCTTTAACTTTTCTCTTCTAAAGATCATCAAAAATTATTTTAGTGGCACACTAATGGAACATTTTTTTCTTGTTTCTGGGGCTCTTAAGGGATAAGAAACAGTTGGTGTTACTCGTTTTTGGACAAAATTTTTTTTTATATTGCACAAAATATGAAAAACTTACGCTTTTTACAATAATTTCGAAATTTTAATAAAATTGTAGGTGGAATGAATTCTATAACATGATTTATCTTACTTCGAGAAGAGTCAATGACAAAAGTCAACAAATTCTTAATTTATATGACAATAACTGATGATGAAAAAAAGAATGTTGATGAACGTTGGGGAAAATATTGAGAAACAATTCATAATAGAATTTCATCCCAAAAAAACGTTAATTTACTTTTTACGATGTTAGTCTTGCATTCTAATCGTAAAAATAATGAATAATTAAAAAAAATGTGGAGTGTCAATATTTCATGTTACTAAAATGTCGATTTTACGATGTAGGATATCCAACGGCAACTTAAACATGTGGAACTTCAGAAATACTATAACGAAGAAATTACATCCTAGTTGATCCCCGTAATAAACGTCCTTTAAGTGTGCCATTTGAAAATGTTGCTTTTTCGAACGAGTTTCGCACAGAACAGACCATTTTTAAAGTGTTCCCACAAAGTAAGCTTTTGAGGCACACGTATGTTGGACATCTCATTTTGTAGGGCTTTTCATGAAGAATGAATATGTGAAATTAAAAATTGAAATAAGAAAAAGTTATTTTTTCTATAATGAAAAAAGTAAGAAATTTTCGAATTTCTAATAATCGGTGTTACGCTCACATTTTAGGCTGTAGAATTTTTTTAAAGATAGGCACACTATTGGACCGCTTTCTATTTGAAACAATATAATTATGCGGAGATTCTCTGAAATTTACAGAGCGATTCGACTAAAGTTATTTTTTTAGAGCAATATCAAAATAAAAATGTTGAATTGTACGCTCTAAAATTTGGAAAAATCGTACTTTAAGCTCGTTTGTCTGCATTACAATGCTTAATAGTCTGACAAAGCGTACAAGGACTAGTTTCGTAATATATTATACGACAAGAATCTCGATTTTGTTTTAGTGATATCCATTTGCATCCATGATATATCGTCACGTACGGTAAAAGTTAAAAGTACTGTAGAATTACTCATATAGGCCCAATCAATAGTGATATCAAATGTCTATTTGTCCGACATAACCTCAATTTTCTTGGAAATATGACTTGAAAAGGGGATATTGTGAACATTAACATTTTTAGCGTCGAAAATATATCGGAAATTATATATATACCTTACAAAAAAAAACAGAATAATAAGGCTCGTTTTAACCAACATTGTAATAAGTTGCAACTTTCCAAACCATTTTTACAAAAATGTCGAAAATTAGAGAAAATAGCGTACTCATCTTTTTTATAGATTTTTTCATTTCCTACAACTCTTGTTTGACGTATTTTGCGCTGTAATGTGCCATTCAAAAGTTACAGTTATTAAATAAAATTAAGCCTTCTTAAAAAACAGCTTTCCCAACTCCGATAAGTTTTTTAACTTATTTTTTTAGTAATTATCCGAAAAAATCGGTCCTGTTGCAATTTGTTGCGGGTTACCCTCTAATTTTTCTTGTGAAACTTGTTTATGTGATCCGAGATTTTGACAATAAAAAAACAGTCTTGTTTTTTAAATGTAACGATGGGTCAAATATTATCAACTATTACAACTCCTATTCAATTGTGCCACCGGCCCAAACTGCCCAAAGTGTATTAAAAAACATGAGAACTATTCAACATGAAGCATCACGAAAAATGTACAATGTCAACATGATATTGAGGATGTAGTAAACAATTTTGGTGAAAACACAGTGAAACTTTTTAACTTAACTTTTAAACACCTTATACTTACTAATTTCTGTCCAAGATAGTTACGAAAAAGATATCACATTAGTGCAATTTATATACATGTATTTATTTCAAAACAAGAAAGAAAACTCAAACTATTCACTAAAACATTCACAATAAACGATTCTATAAACTAAAATTAAATAGAAAAAATTGTTAAAAAAAGCGGTGACTTTGCCCCCGACGATTCGCAAATTTCTTTTTGGCAAATGTCGATCTCTCATGCGTAAAAGAAAAATTTACGGTATTTATTTTCATTCTTTTATTGCGGATACTTTCAAATACATTTGAAAATTTTGGTTTAGAAAAGTAAAACAAATTTTTCAATAAATTATATTTACATGATCTTTTACTAAAAAATACTGAATAATAATTATCAGAATGAAAATCAATTATTAGATTAGAATAATGAAATTGAAAATGGTCTAAAATAAGCGGAAAGTTTAAAAATAATTCTTTTCACTAAATTTTTAATGGTTTTTGTATCATTTTTTTACATTTTTTTCCCCCTAATGAATCCAAATTTTAAAAAAGTTCTGATCATCCACCGACTACTGCGCGTAATTAATGGACACCCGATAGTTGTGAAGAAAACCAATTATGTTACATCATGGCAAATCCAAAATGGTGGCCAAAATGCAGACATTTCCAAAATTGGTTATTTTTACGGCATTTTTAGAATATAATCAATCCAATTGAATTCCGCAGTACTGATCAAGAAATACTCAAGGTTTTTCATGACATTTGCATTATTTTTTTAACGTTAAAATTCAATATGGCGGACAAAATAACATACGAGTGTACTAGAACTTCTGGTTTTTCATACCCAGAAACCGGACTCTAAATTTCGCCCCAGAATTTTTTCATCATTTCAGGATTTTGGGATATCCTAACCTAAAAGTGCAAAAAATACTGTTTTTGTTCATATTCAGGAAGTTTTTGTACCGGAACAAAATGGTTATTCAGTTTTTGGCAAGAATCAGATTAAATCATTATTCATCAACTATAAAATGCTTTTTTAGTAATTTCGTATGATTTTTGTCAACGAGTTATGCTAGTTTTTGTCAAGGCACGATTGTAATTTCTGTGTTTTACACTTTTAGGTTAGGATATCTCAGAATTTTGACGCCATAGAACAATTATACGATCAGATTTGATTCAGCACATCGAAAACCTTCGAAAAAATATACTCAGGTTACTGATGAAGTTTTTTGTCAAATTGCTAGAAAAAAATTATTCCGTCCCAAAAACTTACTGAAAATTGGCAAAAACTGTGTTTTTACCTTCTTAGGTTAGGATATTTCAACATCTTGACGTATTAGAACAATTTTTAGTAAGAAAGTCGGTCTCAGTTAGTTAGTTATTTTCATGTAATTACACATTTATGTAATGGATGAAAATCATAATTGTTCTCTGACAAAAACTTCTGTAACTCGATAAAAAAAATCGTACCAGAATTACTAAAAAAGCATTATAAATCTGACAAGTAGCACCTTAATATTGTTCATACCAAATTGTAAATAATAATTTTGTTCCGCCACAAAAACTTACTGAATATGAGCAAAAACAGTGTTTTTTGCATTTCTAGGTTAGGATATATCAAAATCTTGACATGATAGAATAATTCTGCGGTCAAATTTGGATTCAGCGTAACGAAAACCTTCGGAAAAGTCTAATCCGATTTCTGAGCATAAATTTTGTTGATCTGTGTTATGAATAATCTTTCATTGTTTCTAAAAACGTGTAGATGATATAAATGTTTGAAAAATGTCACGAAAAATCTTGATTAGTATTGGGGTATCTTTATTATCTTTTAAAACACCGAAAAAATGAGAATTTTTGTAAATGTTGGCATTTTGGACTCCATTTTTTTTTAAATTATATTCATTAAAAGTGGAAGCGTTGAAATTTTTTAAAATCCGGATTCGTTGAGAAAAAATGTCGTAAACAAATATTTAAAAAAAAACATTAAAAATGTAATAAAAGATTATTTTTAAACTTTCAAAATGAAAGACTGCGACTCCGCAGTCAAGTTTTGATCTGCCATTTTTAACTTGTTAAACATAATAACGGATAACATGAAGTCGTTTTCAAAATTTTTGGCTCATGAAACCGATTTACCATTTTGAATTTATTACAACTAACGCCTGATTCGCAATCAGTAACTTCGAAAACCCCCTAGTAACAAATTTCTGACGATTTGTGAAAAATTCGTCCTCCATATTGAATCCGCCATTTTTAATTTTCGAAATCTGACTTCAAATTCGTAATCAGCGACCCCAAAAACTCCCGAATAACAGATTTCAGTTATTTTCCATGTAAAGAAAAATGTATGCCGTAGGGTTAATATAAAAATTACAATTCGGCAACTTTTACATTATTAAATCGATATTCGTCGACGAATTCGTAGCACAAAATGGCCGACGCCATTGATGAAGTTTTAACGTTTGCAAAATTACAGCTAAATTATGAAAAAAAGGTCTCTCGTCGTTTTGTTTCCATAATGTGATGCAAATGAAGGAATGTTTCCTCAAATAAAATAAAAACTCAATTTTCTGGACAATTTTTCATAATACGAGAGTATTTTTGTGAAATGGGACACTTAAAAATTCAGAACAGGGGTCCACCATTTTGGATTTGTAATTTAAAAATCTTACTATAAATTTAAAAATGAACTAGAGAACAAAAAAAAAAAACAGATTTCAAAAATACCAAAATTTATGAATATTTAATACTTTGAGATCGCCATATTGAATCCGCCATTTTGAATTTCAAAATTGTTAGTGATCAGCTACGAAAACGTTAGGAATTATTATTTTTCCTCGATGTTCATATAAAATTATGTAAACGATTTATTCTTTTTTATTTTTAACATTAATAAAAAATCAAAGACGAATTAAAATAAATAAAAAACCGCTGGCGTTTTTTTTTTTACCGTTTTTCATTTCCAAGTATCCACGATGATTAAAATCTTCAATAAAATTCCCATTTTTCATTAAATAAAAACCATTGTCGATCGACAGTTACCAAAAATCCAAATCAGCGTCGAGAGGCATCGATTAATGTACAGCAAATAAAGATCTCGAAGAAAGTGAACGCGGGTGAAATAAGAACGTAAAAGCTTTAGTATGAACGAAAACTGAAAAAGAGCGGCTAAATAAGCTGTCGTAGAAAATGTGAAAAACGTTAGAATAGAAGGTGAAAGAAGGCGGTGATTACTTACTATGCAGGGCTGGGACAGACTTGCTGCTGTGTATTTTCTGGGGAGCCGCTTCGTGTCCTAGTCGCGAAGGCAAATCGCGCTCGCTCATGCGACGGGTTCCTGCGATGGCACACAAGATGCACAAAAAAATGCGATGCGTTAAACGCTTAAAACATGCGACAAGCTATATTTAAAAAAAAAAAAAGAGAACGGGTAAAAAATTGCATGCGTGCATTCCGTCGGAATCGTCGTCAACATAAACTTAGTTGAAACCATGATTAATCACTAGGCATTATAGTTAAAGCAAGCAGAATATTAACGGATGGCCGAAGTAATGGGATGCTACACGTAACCGAATCGACGCGTACTTTTTCTACTCTAGCGGCGGAAATATGGAACTATATCTAACAAAATTCACCTAGTTCCACATTTCGCCGCCAGAGGCGCCACATACTGCAACTTTCATGACAAAGTACGTATCGAAACGTGAGGACACGTAAATAAGGTTAATAAGTTAAATAATAAGTGTAAGCAGACTTCGGCATTTAACACCTAAACGTTTAAAAAAAAACTAAATTTGAAAACAGAACATAACGGTGTACGGTGCTACTAACTTCCTCGGAAAGACGATCGAAACCGTTGCTTTGACATTAAAACACAGCGTGTCACGTCAAACTAAAACTAAACCAGGCAGACAATTCACGAACGACATCGAATCTACTTCGTGCCGCCTTACGCGAGTAGCAGCGGTTCTCAGTCGAGTCCTGGCTCTCGTATCTTGGTGTCGACTTTCTCTCGGAGATGTCGAGGTTACTGTTCGCGCTTCTTATCACTACGGTTCTCTTAACCTCCCCGTCGTCCGAATCCCCGGAAGTGTCTTTTTTCGTGAGGTCGTCGTGGCTACGCGAGAGCCTCTCGCGGGATTTTCTGCGACTGTGCCTCCCGCGATTTTGATCATCTTGCTCGTTGATGGAAATGGTGCTGGAGATGGTGAGCGAGCTCTGTACCATACTGTTGTCGTCCCCAAACTCATCCAAACAAGTAACCATTTCGTACGGTTCGATCAGATCTTTCAACGATAAATGCTTCGACAGAGTATTGATTTTGCTTTCGGTCGTGATCTTCAGGTTCGGCGTACAATCGAAAGTACTAAGGATGGACGGTAGCGACTGGTTTCGAAGTCGCATAGTTCCGTTGATGTTCGTGTATGTTCGTACGTCTTCTTGCTCCTCGAAGGTGTCGCCGTAATGTTCCATTTTGTTGGTGGGTATGAAAAGCGGCGCGTCAACGTTATCCAAATTCGCGAATTCCTTTAATTGTTCGATGATCTCCCTTTGTTCGGCTTCCGACAATTTTGATTGACTGCCCTTACTGCCTTCGCACTTGGCTCTTCTGCATACGCTACCCCGACGATGACGACATTCCGTGTCGTCGTTTGCTTGGATGTCCAACAGGATCATGCTCCACTCCCTTTCTGGCGTAGTGGCGACCTCTTGGTCCTTCTTCAGCAAATCGCTTTCCGATTTGAATCTCTCCGCGCTGTTCTTTCCGCTCTGCGCGCTCCTCGGCGATGCTATGTTCGGCTCTGATGTGAATTGCCTGGAACCCCCGAGTTTGTTCTTTTTCACCTTGATAAGTCCCGAGTCCCCGAGTTGCGAAAAATGTTTGGCTAAAGCCGCAACCCTTCCACAACCTAACCTCACTTCTTCCGGTGATTTCCAGCATTTTGCACCGTTCGAGTCGCTGCTGGAAACGTCGTCGCTGTTCAGTCCGCTCAAATCTAGGTTAAGTTCCGGCATGACGGTGTGCATCTTCGTGGTGGGCACGGTCGTGTCGTTTCCCAAAAGGGGTTCTTGGTTGTCTTCCTCGTCATCGGGGGTGTCAACCGGGGATTCGACAGTTGTATCGATCTCCTCGCCCTGATCGATATAAGGAATGAATTGTTCGACATCATCCCAAGACGGGGGACCGACTTCCTCGACTTCGATCGCGCGAACGATTGGTCGCGACTCCTCGACTTCCTGGGTATAAGACAATTCACCTTCATGGAACAAATCCGGAGAACTCTCTTCGACGACGGGATAAGGCGGATAAGGATCGTCTTCGTGGCTCGGAATCGTTAGAAACGTTTGATTCGGCTCTTGAATGACAGGAATAACGGGCCTGCGTTCGGTCCAGTAGAGTCGCTCGTCGATGACCGGGCAGGTCGCCGTCGACAACCCCGATGGGCCCGAACGTGGCCCGAGGACGTTCGCTCGCGAAATCGCGTTCTGCCGCGGCAAAAAGTTCCGCGTCGGATAAGCGGCGTGGGAGGCCGTGGCCACGGGGCCTTGATAAGTCTCGTAATTAGCACTAGGATAGTAATTACCGCAGGGTGACATTGGGAAAGCAGTTTCATTTCGCGAATAACTCGCACCTGGTTGTAAATGCTCCACGTCCCAATCGACCAAGCGTTCGTGATAGGTCGCTCCGTGTTTCGGCACGGACAATAGATTGCCCATCGAGTGAGAGGTTGAGGGTTGTGAGTAACCCTTTTCCGGTAGCCTAGGAGGAGGGTCAAAATGTTCCGATTTCGGTCGCGCCTTATGTGCTGCATGAAAGAATTATTATTGCGTTAGCGTTAGTCGGATTATTAAGGACAAAGCGAAGCTCCGTCGTACGGAAGTTTCAGATTGTAAAAGCGAAACAATGAATCCAAGCTCCAAAGCCCAGTTTTCGCATAGAATCGTACATATTTATATTTCGGTATCACCCAAGAGCTACTTTATGCCAAAAACATACCTCTGGTCATAACAGGAGATGGCTGCGACAGCAACGTTGCCAATCCGTGATATATGGCACCTTGTTTCGCCACTTCCAGCATAACAATCGGTCCGGTGCGCACTAGGTACTCGGCAGCCCTGTGTTCAAGAAATGTTGTTGACAATTTTTTTCGGCTTTGTTTATTAACCCATTAACCCTTTCAGTCACGAATTTTTCCAGCATTTTTTTTAAATTTCGTATACTCGAGCTTCTGAGGTCGCCGATTACGAATCCGGTGTCAGATTTTCAAATTCAAAATGGCGGATACAATATGGCCGACCAAAAATTTGAAAAATAATGAATTTGGCTCATAAATATAAATTTTAAGGGCTATGCCTACCAAATCTAACGATCTTTTAAAAACTGTAAAAACTCACTTTATTAAAAATAATAAAAAATTTTAAAACTTAAAACTGATTAAAACTTCGACTCGGCGTTTCGGTCCGCTTCCCTCTCCTCTTCAAGAGTCTGTCTGAATGTAAAACTAGCCCTGTTTCTCTTCGGGAAGGTGTATATACTTCATTAACTGCGCGGGGGGGGGGGGAACAAAATTTCGTTTTCATTGAATTGATTAAATGTTGATATTCTCTATTTAAATTTAAGGTGTCTTCTATTTTATTTAATGGGTTTGTCTGTAATTAAATGTGTATCATCTCTGAAAGTCGTCTGCTAAAAACAGCTCCATCTGTATCTAAGATTTGTACGTTCTGCCAATTAAAATCGTGATCATGTTCCAGTCTATGGTCCGTTATTACTGTTCTAGTTTGGGAAGGTCGTTGGATATTCTGTTTATGTTCGTTAATTCTTTGAAACTTCTTTTTGTTTCCCCCACATAAGTTGCTTCACAATCTTCACATTTTATTAAATATACCGAATTGTTCTTCTCCATTCTAGGTATCCTATCTTTGCCTTTCATTATAATGTTGTTTATTTTATGATGTATACCGGGTACCGTTATTATATTGAACACTTTCAGTTTTTTCCTGATAAAAACCATGAATAAACGGACTTTTTATAAAAAAATTTATTATTATTATCATCTGTATTTTGGGATTCTGTCAATGTGTAAGATTGAATGCGCTTCTTTATAAGTCCTTTTAGAATCTTTGTTGGATATCAGTTACCTTCTAAATAGTGTGAAATTTTGTTAATGTTTTGACGAAATTGTGAGTCCGAATTTTTAAATGCTCTATCTACCAGATTATCAACTATTGTTATTTTTTGAGAGTGTAAAATGTTATGGTCCCGTCTTCTTATTAAAATGTCTAAAAAGGGCAATTTATTATCTTGTTCTATTTCGTAAGTGAACTGGAGTTTGGGGTGGTAGTTATTAAAGGTTTCCATCATTTCTTCTAATTTTCCCTTCGGTATGCAGGTAATAATATCATCTACGTATCGATATTAAAAGGCCCCCCGCGCAGTTAATGAAGTATATAGTAGGGTGTCCGTTATTTTGGCGATTTTTGAAATTTGCACGGGACTCCCCCTAACTTTTTAGTACAAAAAATAACAAAAATTTTTACGCTAATAAAAAGTCTTTACGATGATTTTATGTGGAGGCTCATCGACGTTGAAAATTATCCCACAAATCTTATGGGAAAACAAATTTTTTTACTATTTCTTTGGCCATTTCCACCACGGTCCCTCTAAAATTAAGGCAACTGAGATATCTTTTCTTGTATGTTTTCCACGTAAAATGAGACTAGTCGGATCAAATGTTATCAATTTCCGGCCGAGTTATTCCACTTACATCTTCAATCATTTTGCACACAAAAAATGAAAAAAAATCGAAAATCTCTCAATAAAGAAATTTTTTTTTTACTAAAATCATGTAAAGGAAATGAAAGTTTAGATTATACGTTATAACTCACGACAAAAAAATATCAAGTTTTTACCACGTTTTTATTAACTCGTATTCTTGTCTGTCTGACTGTCTGGCTGTCTGTTTGTCCAGTGCAAATCTTGTAATCGATTTTAACTAACTTACCGATGAGCTAGAGACTTGAAACTTTTAGGATAGCCCAAAATTGGATGACAATGCATTCCTTTACCGTTTATTACAAGTTTCAATCAGTTTTAAGAACATTTCCAGCAAATTTAAATTGTAAATTTAAATTGTAAATTGTAATTGTATAATCTAAACTTTCATTTCCTTTACATGATTTTAGTAAAAAAAAATTTCTTCTTAAATAATTCGATAATTGGGCAACAATTTTTCTTTTTAACTTAACAGGTGGTCATTTTAATCGGAAATCTATAAAGAATTCGGACATCTATGGTTTATAAGTTTAGAAAGTATTCGAATAGAGATTTTGTAATTTTATTGAGAGATTTTCGATTTTTTTCATTTTTTGAGTGCAAAATTATTGAAGTTGTAAGTGGAATAACTCGGCCGGAAATTGATAAAATTTGATCCGACTAGTCTCATTTTACGTGGAAAACATACAAGAAAAGATATCTCAGTTGCCTTAATTTTAGAGGGACCGTGGTGGAAATGGCCAAAGAAATAGTAAAAAAATTTGTTTTCCAATAAGATTTGTGGGTTAATTTTCAACGTCGATGAGCCTCCACTTAAAATCATCGTAAAGACTTTTTATTGGCGTCAAAATTGTTGTTATTTTTTGTACTAAAAAGTTAGGGGGAGTCCCGTACAAATTTCAAAAATCGCCAAAATAACGGACACCTTAGTATATATACACTTTCCCGAAGAGAAACAGGGCTAGTTTTACATTCAGACAGACTCTGGAAGAGGAGAGGGAAGCGGACCGAAACGCCGAGTCGAAGTTTTAATCAGTTTTAAGTTTTTGTATATTTTTTATTATTTTTAATAAAGTGAGTTTTTACAGTTTTTAAAAGATCGTTAGATTTGGTAGGCATAGCCCTTAAAATTTATATTTATTCAAGAATCAAGCCTATCTTAAACCACTATTTATATGAATTTGGCTAATATTTGGTATAT
The DNA here is from genome assembly GCA_030407085.1 of Trichopria drosophilae. Classification (NCBI taxonomy): domain Eukaryota; kingdom Metazoa; phylum Arthropoda; class Insecta; order Hymenoptera; family Diapriidae; genus Trichopria; species Trichopria drosophilae. Next base: position 106,209,916 of record CM059585.1, on the reverse strand, counting down.
AGGGGTTTTAGTATTTTTTTTCGTTTTTTTTTAGTAATCAGCGACGTCAAAAACCCCTCTATACCAAATATTAGACAAAACCATAATTTTTCAAAATTTTGGTCGGCCATATTGGATCCGCCATTTGGAATTTTGAAAATCTCACACCGGATTCATACTCAGCGACATCAAAAACTCCGGCATACAAAATTTCAAATAATAATAGCGGTTAGATCTTCCTGACATGAATTTCTTTTGAAAATTATGCCTTTTTTGGTACTAATTTGTTATTAACAATAATTATTTTAAATAATTTTGCAGTCTTATTTTTTTCAACACTTATTGGAGTTATAGGAAAGCCAGAAACTAAAAATCCGCATCGAAATCAATAGCTGTCTGTTCATAAACCTTAAAAAATCGATATCATCTAGGGTTAATGCCTGAATGTCCTAAAATCGTAAAGCAACTTTGAGCTAAAATCTTTTAATGAAGTTTTTTGATAAATTTATATAAAAAATTGCGTTTTTTTACGGGATTTTTTCGTAGAAAATCACCATTTTTTTAACAGAAAATATATGTTTATCATATTAAAATTAATTAGAAACGTGTCATTAGTGTTTGTACCAACAAATTATGGATGTAGATTTTTTTCAAAGTATTTTTTCAAAAAATAGGAAGCTTTGGAATGCAAAAAATTTTGCCATTTTTAATTTTCCATTTCTGACAGAAGAATTGTAATCAGCATCCACCAAACTTCGGAATAGACACTTTTTGTGAATAATCGGGTATTATAATAGTGAAAAAAACTGAACTCTCTAGTGATATTTTTTGCATTCCAAAGCTTCCTATTTTTTGGAAAACAAATTTTGAAAAAAATCTGCATCCAAAATCTACACACTAATGACGCGTTTTTAATTAATTTGAATATGATAAACATATATTTTTTGTTAAAATATGGTGATTTTCTACGAAAAAATCCCGTAAAAAACGCTATTTTTTATATAATTTTATCAAAAAACAATGCAAAATGAAATTTTTCACTTTTCTAAATGGTCGCATCGTGTAGAGCACACCCGAAAACGTCTAGAAGAACTTATGCCTAATAGAAATTTCCGCGATTTCATTGAAAGATTTTAGTTCAAAGTTACTGTACGATTTTTGGACATTCAGTTACCTTTTCGTCCCAAAAGTCCAGAATTTGGACACAACTTTCAACGATGTAACTTTTGTTCCAAACAGCGTTAACAAAAATTGAAATAACACAAAATCGATAGATTTGGACCTCCTCTTTCAAATGTCGCGGTCAGAAACAGCCGGAAATTACAGAGAAAAAAAGTTATGATCATTTTTTCGAAAAAATACTGATTTTTTCGACGTTTTTTCCCAATAATTGCGTTTTTTGACATTGAAAAGGGCTGATCGTTGCAAAACATACTAATCGCGTCTTTTTGCTCAAACCATACTTCTCCCGTCGAATTTTTTGGAAAAAACAAAATGGCGGTTTCAAGATGGCGTCTGGAAGTTGTAAGTTTGAATTTTCTCGCACAAATAACGATTATTTGAACGTGTAACGGCTCAAATCATGGAGAATTGCAATGAAAAAGTAATTATTATCATTTGTGAATACGTAGGCTCATCGTGATTTATTCATAACCTCAAATTAGTAAGACGCAATGGGTTTATACCGATTATTTGTCAAATTTTCACACAATTTTCGACGTTTCCGTAACATTACTTATGTGTGAAATTAAAAATGACCATATACCCTTATGACCTATTAATTATCGGGTTATAACCTAAAAACTTTTTTTTATTTTTAAAATACTTTTCTTTATTTTTTTTTATTTTAATTTCATTACTTTCATTTTTTTTATATTCAAAACACGTGGAGGCAATGAGGAAATATTTTTTTGTATTTTTGTGTTTTGTTTTATATTTTGTAAATCAATATAGCAGATATTGAAAGTTATGTCGCACTAAAAGATGTGGGTTGACCTGCAATTTTTAGGTTATAAACAAATTCTTCATAGGTCACAATCATATATGATAATTTTCAATTTCATACGTACGTAGTGATACGGAAACGTCAGAAATTGAGTGAAAATCAGACGAAATATCGGTAAAAACCCATTGTACATGACTAATTTGAGGTTATGAATGAATCACGATAGGACTAAGTATTCACAAATGATAATAATTACTTTTTCATCCCAGTTCTCCGTGATTTGAACCGTTACGCGGTCAAATAATCAATATTTGTGGGAGAAAATGTAAAATTACAACTTGGAGACGCTATCTTGAAGCCGCCATTTTGTTTTTTGAAAAAAATCCGACGGGAGAAGAATGGTCTGAGCAAAAAGACGCGATTAGTACGTTTTGCAATGATCACCACTGCCCTTTTCAATGTCAAAAAATGCAATTATTGGGAAAAAACGTCGAAAAAATCAGTATTTTTTCCAAAAATGATCATAACTTTTTTCTCTGTAATTTCCGGCTGATTCTGACCACGGCATTTGAAAGAAGAGGTCCAAATCTATCGATTTTGACTTATTTCAATTTTTGTTAACGTTGTTTGGTACAAAAGTTACATCGTTGAAAGTTGTGTCCCAATTCCGGACTTTTGGGACGAAAAGGGTTAATGGGTTAAAGCTTCTTTTATATTAAAAATAAAAAAATACGACAGTGGCGCTGCTATCGCTGCACTCTAACGGAGCTCGTATCAATTACAATGCTTCGATAACTTGACTTTATAAAACTTTTAAAATCGTGACATAACCTAATTCTTTTTTATTTCAAATTGATAATTTTGTAATTCTTATTTCTAATCATATTTTCAGTACTATTCAATTTTAATAACTGGACGACTTTTATCTTAAATAACGCGAAAAATATATATTAACATGCTGTGAATAGAATATGCACTCACTTTTCTTGCGTGATACCGACTAAGCTCTGGCCATCTACCTTCAATAATTGATCACCAGCCGAAAGCCTTCCGTCCTAAAAATAAAAATCCAATTAATAACTTTACACTGAATATTTCACTGGTGACATTTGCAGAAATTAAAAATCTTACTGCATCAGCGGCACCTCCCGCAACGACGCTCTTGATGTAAATACCAAGTCGGTCTTGTCCAGCTCCCTAAAAAATGTTCGTTGTGATAAAACGTGAACTTTTAGGTTATAATTTTAAAAAGATAGCAATTGTAGGTCAAAAATGATGAAATTTTACTAATTTCATTGAACATTTGTTAGAATACGCGTAAGAAGAGCGAAATACCTTGGCCGCTACAATACTGAGACCCATTCCATTCGATGATTTGTGAAGCTTGATTATTTGTATCTCGGGCTGAGCCTGGGTTTGTCCGATATGACCAGAATATCCTCCGGATCGATTGCTCATTGCACTCGGACTTCGGAACTGACAAAACAAATATATTCCACATCAGTATGAACATTTCGTCTCGTTATTTATAATTCAACGACATTTAATTTATTGAATTTGAGGTTAAGAGAGTTTTAAAACTCACCGTGTTATGATCAATCATGTAAATCGTCCAGTATCCGCTACTGGTCGGCTGTGGCGCCATTCGACAAAGACCGTCCCGTTGGAGTGGCGCTAAGAATTCCGCCAGACCTGGAGGAACTCCACGGATTACTTCACAACTATAACCGTCCTCCGGTAGAAGAAGAGTCAGGTTCAAGGTAGGATCCTCTTCGAGGCGAATTTCTCGTCCGTCTGCCCTGGCCAAAGTGTCTGCCACGCTTTCCGCCACCTAGCGGACGTTACATAAATCATTCGTTTTTTTTTTCATCGGAATCACTAATTTAAATATTCTCCATAAAAAATACCCTACCCTGACGACATTTTCGATCAATTCGGCGGGAAGCCTCGGTTCGTCGGCTGCTGGCTGGTACTTCTGGAGCAGAGCTCGAACTTGGAGTGAGTTCAGCTTGAAGCACGTAGAACTCAGGGTCGCGAGTTCCTCGGCATTGTACTTGGGGGCTTGAAGCAGATGGGTCGCCTGCATGATCGTTGCCAAATGACACTGGCTTGCCAATTCCAGGCCCTGTCTTTCCGCCCAAGTCTCCAATGCTGTCAACCGGGCCTTGAGCCTCCTGCCAAACCATCGAACACATAAGTTCCCGTTGGAGACCAACGCGTTAAAGGCCGTCGCGTTGATCGCGTGGAAGAGGTGGCTGAACAGCTGTATGGTCAGGGCGGCATTCACTCGACATCGCCTCAGTAGCGCCATTGTGTTTAAGAAAATTTGTAAAACACCAGCTTCTTTAGCTGGCTCATCGGCATCGGCCATGAACTGGGACATGGCTGGTGCCAATTCCAGGGAGACGCACCGTACCAACGAGGCGAACGCTGTGTGAACTCCGTCGGCTAAAATGTCTTGGGCCCTTGTGGAAAATGCACCGACGTGTCTGTCGCTTTTTAGCATGTGGAGGAGTTCGGAGCCGTTGGCTAACCACAACGCAAGGGACGATGCGTCCATGTAACGTTCCTAAAATATTAATATGTATTAAACATTCCGAAGCGACTTTAGTTTTTTTATTGTTTTTAGTGAAATATTTATATCATTTTATTGCCATGTAACTGATAACATATTATCAAAATAATGTTTGCAATTTCTGAAATGTATTTTTTTTTTTCAATAAACGCAAAGTCCTTCATTTTAGATGGTTTTTTTTTATCAGGTTTATATTTTTATCAAACATCTAATTGTATGGTGACCGATAAAAACCAAGAAACTCAATCATTTTAATGAATTTAATGTATTTAACTACGGTCAAGAAATATTTACGACATTTTATTAATTTATTCTGGTTTTTCCTATGAAAGGCAAGTGGATCTTCATATTTTTGTGAACAGACGTGCTTTTTACTATCATTTTCTAAATAATTTTGCAAATATAGAAAACAAATCTGGTCTCAATTGCAAAAAGTTTAGAAAATTCATTTTTATATCTATATTACATGTACAATAATTCCACGGCTTGTGTATTTTCATTTTTTTTCAAAATTGTATTTTCGCAAGTGAAATATGTTATTGTTTGTACATATGATGGACGTTATTGACTTCTGGTTGGTTTTGAACGAAATTTATATCGTTCAAAATTTGCCCGACGTTGTATGTTCTTCATATGATGAAACATTCATATTTTTTTTGCTTCTTTTCTACATGTCATCCAAATCCGGATGCATTTTGAGACTTTTTCTAAGTTTTGATATTCAACACATTGTTGAATTCAAAATTTAGCAACTTTTTGAACGTCTAAGGATGGAGGCGCAGAACCTTATTGACAAGTCCTATGCGCCCCCAAGGACGAAACGTTCAATTTTAATTAAACCTAGTAACTGTACTTAGTTGCAGGTTTATATTTTTATTAAACATCTAATTGTATGGTGACCGATAAAAACCAAGAAACTCAATCATTTTAATGAATTTAATGTATTTAACTACGGTCAAGTAATATTTACGACATTTTATTAATCCTTCATTTTAGATTCGAATTCAATATTTTAAAAGCCGGTGTTCAATTGGATCTCTTTCTTAACCCTTTCACTGCGGACTACGTGTATACACGTAGTTATAAAAGATTTAATGAACAGAGAATAAATGAACAGCTATATACCGGCGTTATGTTTTATTGGGTGTTTTGAATCTCTGGATCCGAATTTGTGGTCAAATTTCGGAAATTCTAAACGTCAAATCCAATACGGCCGCTCAAAATCGGACAATTTTTAAGCATTTTTCATTGTACACGTAAATATAAAAGAATGAATAAATAGAGAAACAGATATACTCAAGAGTTACGTTTTATTGGGTATGTTAAATCTCTGAATTCGAATTAGAGGAGAAATTTTTTAAATTTTAAACAGAAAATTCAATATGGCCGCTCAAAATCGGAAAAACTTGAAGCATTTTTCGTAACACATTAATCTTGATGGCATGTGCTTTCGAAAAAAATTGAATAAAACCCCAAAAAATAAATTAAAAAGAAGTGGAAATTTCTACCGCATACTTCCACGTGGTACATTCTGGGGTCGTAAATAAAAAATATTTACCAGCTAAATGCGGGGGTAGAATTTGGAATTTATTTTTCGTAATCATAATAATATTACAATTACGTATAATGCACTATAATTATAACCCAATAAATTGAAAATATTGTAATAATACAAATGGCTTTAGAATTACAGCTGAACCTCGTCAATCTCATAATAAATTGGTCCATGCAATGACAAATATAATTCTTTTAAACCGTTTGAAAACTTACTTTATATTCGTTAAATTTTTGAAAACTGACTCCAAATTCGTAATCAGCGTCGTCGAAAACATAAATATCCATATTTACACAAATTTCAAGTTGGCCGGAAACATCGTCACATTTTGAGCCCACTTTCGAGTTTTCGGTCACCACAGCGTTATTTCAGGTTAGAATTTGAATAATTTTATATATTCCATCTTTTTGAGGTTAATGAGAGTCTGAGGTAACGCATAACCTGACTACAGGATTAATGTCGTTGGAAAATGGAGCAAATATTAAGCAGATTCTATTATTTTCTCCCAATTTGGCGTTTTATATTTATATATAATATTTTATTTTCGTTTACATTAAAAACAGGCGCGCAATTTGCATTAATGAAAAACAAAAGTAACATTAGGAGGTACTAGGGGCATTCCATGTAAAATCGACGATGAAAATGCGTCACCCTCTTATTTTTTGCTGCAAATTTTTTAGACAAATTTCTTTGTTAACAAAAGTTAACGTTAACCCATTACTTAATAAACGTGACTGATTATCTAATTAACTGACCAACTAGCTATGTATGGAGTAAAATAGACAATAATATTTTTGCGTTTACTATTTCCCGATCGTTAACTACGCAGTGGAGTAAATAAGTTACTTTGAACATTTCTGACTAGTAAAATTGATTAAACGAAAATAATCTCTTGTCTTAGTAAAAATAGTTATCGTGTGCATATTTTAAAATATTCTAAATTTGAATGTTACGTACAATTAACTTTTAGAATTTGTTAAAATTGAAATTTTCTAAAATATTTCAAGTATCTTAATTGCAGATTGTTAATTTCAGAATCTAAGGCATTCAATGCACTCAGTTGAGCAGTCAGCTAAGAAAATGTAGTATTTATAAAACTTAGTTTTTTATTCGGTTTTTGTTTTTATCTTTAGATTACAAATATTTATTTTAGTTTATTACTGTATATTACTTATAATTATGAATTATGCATGGCAATGTCCAAAATTATTTTCCTCGTGTCTACATTTAAAATAGTTTTTCATTGTCATTCTCCTTGAAAAAGCGAATTTAAATAAGTTATATGTATTCCAATCGAATTTTATTTTATGCGCAACATGGTCAAAGGCACAATTGTAACGTATTTTTATGAGATAAATGTATAGAATGCAATTCCACAGAATGCAAGAATAGAAAAATACATTTCGCAATATTTAAACATTGCAACACTTTTCAATGTTGTTAAAATACAAATTTAATTACCTACGTCTAAAATGGTGGATAGGAAATGTCGAAAATTTCATTTCATATAAAAATTATACACATATTGTGTATAATATACATATAATACACGAATATAAATGATTAAAATATAAATTAGTCTAAATTTCTGTTTTTAAATAAATGTTGTATGCAAAATACAATTCGATTTGTATGACTGCAATTAATAATTAATGAAGTAACTGCTTTTTATCTGAAGAAAGAGAGCAAATGTAGTTAATCCAACCATTTTACAAAGTAAAACACAATGTTATACAACGACGTTAAAGTAACTGAAAGGAACCTAATTTAAAGTAAGTTAAACGCAGCACTTATATTGTTTATTTATAACATTGCATCAAATTTCTTTGTTAACAAAAGTTAACGTTAGCCCATGACTTAATAAACGTGACTGACTATCTAATTAACTGACTAACTAACTATGTATGGAGTTAAATAGACAATAATATTTTTGCGTTTACTATTTCCCGATCGTTAACTACGCAGTGGAGTAAATAAGTTACTTTGAACATTTCTGACTAGTAAAATTGATTAAACGAAAATAATCTCTTGTCTTAGTAAAAATAGTCATCGTGTGCATATTTTAAAATATTCTAAATTTGAATGTTACGTACAATCAACTTTTAGAATTTGTTAAAATTGAAATTTTCTAAAATATTTCAAGTACCTTAATTGCAGATTGTTAATTTCAGAATCTAAGGCATTCAATGCACTCAGTTGAGCAGTCAGCTAAGAAAATGTAGTATTTATAAAACTTAGTTTTTTATTCGGTTTTTGTTTTTTATCTTTAGATTACAAATATTTATTTTAGTTTACAAAATAATGTACCCTCAAAGCAACATCATTCAGTGAAATAATTTATAAGTAAACATGGAACCATAAAAGTTATTATAAATAAGTAAAATATACGAGGCAGTCCATGTAAAATCGACGATAAAAATGCGTCACCCTCTTATTTTTTGCTGTAAATTTTTTAGAATATAGTATTCATCGAAGAAATCTTTCTTATATTTTTTTCCGATTTTTATCTTTCCATGTTCACGAGTTATGAATTTAAAAAAAAAAACATCAAAAAATTTTCAACTGGTTGTAACTCAGCAACAAAAATAGATTCGTAGAAATCGTTCGAAGCGCCATTTTCTTCAGTTTACTATGTAGTTTCTTTTAAAAATATACACAAAATTATTGCTCAATTATTTGGTCAAAAATTTCGCATTTTTAGAATAAAATCAAATTTTTAAGGATGATAATCATAATTGAAGAAATTCTACAAAAAACTGTCATAAATTTGACGAATTTTAAGCCTAGTCCTGTTATGGGCACGAGTTTATGTCTACTAAAAAAAATAAATAAAGTAATTATATAATTAATTAATTTTAAAAATATTTTATCTGCTTTATTCTTCTATTCTTCTGTCGTATCTTTGTGTTATTTTGTGTTATTTTTGAGTTAAATTTGTAAATAAATAATCTTCAAGTGATATTTAATTAATTCAGATGAAAATACTGCATTTTAAAAATAATATCGAAAATACAGTACGAATCCTAACTTTAATGTTATTCTTTATATTGAAACAATTAAAAATTTTGTTTGAAATTATTAAAAAAGTAAATTATGTGAATTAAGAATGACATGTAGAAATTTTTGAGTTTCTCCAAAAAAAAAATCAAATAAAATAAAATAAGATATGTTTCATATTTTATGTTGTATACGAGCTAATTCAAGAATATTTATCATATGCTCAAAATAACACAAATATACGACAGAAGAATAGAAGCATAAAACAGATAAAATATTTTTTAAATTAATTAATTATATAATTATTTTATTTACTTTTTTTAGTAGACAGAAACTCGTGCCCATAACAGGACTAGGCTTAAAATTCGTCAAATTTATGACAGTTTTTTGTAGAATTTTTTCAAAAAAATCATTTATGATTATCATCCTTAAAAAATCGATTTTATTCTAAAAATGCGAAATTTTTGACCAAATAATTGAGCAATAATTTTGTGTATATTTTTTAAAGAAACTACGTAGTAAACTGAAGAAAATGGAGCTTCGAACGAATTTTTATCTATTTTAGTTGCTGAGTTACAGCCAGTTGAAAATTTTTTGATGTTTTTTTTTAGAAATTCATAACTCGTGAACATGGAAAGATAAAAATCGGAAAAAATGCAAGAAAGATTTTTTCGATGAATACTATAGTCTAAAAAATTTGCAGCAAAAAATAAGAGGGTGACGCATTTTTATCGTCGATTTTACATGGAATGCCTCGTATATTTTACTTATTTATAATAACTTTTATGGTTCCATGTTTACTTATAAATTATTTCACTGAATGCTGTTGCTTTGAGGGTACATTATTTTGTAAACTAAAATAAATATTTGTAATCTAAAGATAAAAAACAAAAACCGAATAAAAAACTAAGCTTGATGTCTTAGAGTCTAAAATTAACAATCTGCAATTAAGATACTTGAAATATTTTAGAGAATTTCAAGTTTAACAAATTCTAAAAGTTGATTGTACGTAACATTCAAATTTAGAATATTTTAAAATATGCACACGATAACTATTTTTACTAAGACAAGAGATTATTTTCGTTTAATCAATTTTACTAGTCAGAAATGTTCAAAGTAACTTATTTACTCCACTGCGTAGTTAACGATCGGGAAATAGTAAACGCAAAAATATTATTGTCTATTTTACTGCATACATAGTTAGTTAGTCAGTTAATTAGATAGTCAGTCACGTTTATTAAGTCATGGGCTAACGTTAACTTTTGTTAACAAAGAAATTTGATGCAATGTTATAAATAAACAATATAAGTGCTGCGTTTAACTTACTTTAAATTAGGTTCCTTTCAGTTACTTTAACGTCGTTGTATAACATTGTGTTTTACTTTGTAAAATGGTTGGATTAACTACATTTGCTCTCTTTCTTCAGATAAAAAGCCGCTACTTCATTAATTATTAATTGCAGTCATACAAATCGAATTGTATTTTGCATACAACATTTATTTAAAAACAGAAATTTAGACTAATTTATATTTTAATAATTTATATTCGTGTATTATATGTATATTATACACAATATGTGTATAATTTTTATAGGAAATGAAATTTTCGACATTTCCTATCCACCATTTTAAACGTAGGTAATTAAATTTGTATTTTAACAACATTGAAAAGTGTTGCAATGTTTAAATATTGTGAAATGTATTTTTCTATTCTTGCATTCTGTGGAATTGCATTCTATACATTTATCTCATAAAAATACGTTACAATTGTGCCTTTGACCATGTTACGCATAAAATAAAATTCGATTGGAATACATATAACTTATTTAAATTCGCTTTTTCAAGGAGAATTCATAATGAAAAACTATTTTAAATGTAGACACGAGGAAAATAATTTTGGACATTGCCATGCATAATTCATAATTATAAGTAATATACAGGCAATATACAAATTTCATTAATAATTACGCATCTTTGTATGTATATTTATTATAATGTATAACTTTGCATGTATATATCCAAATTTTAGGTTGTGATGATCAGGATTAAGTACGGTTATTTTTTAATAATGATGTTTAATAAGGGGTAATTTAATAAATATAATAATGCAAATGCAATTGTAATTGTTTAAAATATCAGAATCTATTCAGCACGTTTCATAATGAGTTACAATACATCTACATTTTTCTTAAAATTTGAAAACACTTGGATTGGCGTAAAAATGTATGCAGATGTCTTTGTCAATATTTGGAATTTTTTTATCTTTCACCGTTTCCGATACAAAAATCTTGAAAATGGAAAAAGTAACTTACTTTTTCAGTTTAAACGAATTCGCAGAACAATATAAATAACTAAGTCGGTTAGAAACAATAGACTAATATTGTTAACGACATACAAAAACGATACTTGTTTTAAACAAAAATTATTTTTGATGATTTCGAATTTCAATTGTCATTTTTTGTTTATCCGAAATATTTGGCTTACTACGGCTCAAACAACTTGGGTTTGCAGTAAACGCAACCGAAAATTTTGCTGTGTATAATGTACGGGTTTAAAAAAGTTTCCATATGCGACAAAATAACCATATTTGAGGTTAGAAATTTAACATGAACGACTGTGAATGCAGGTATAGGAAAAAACGTGTATTTTTAAGTATAAATACGTTTTTTCTGTCATTTATAATTTATATTACAAAAAAGAAACCTCCAAATTATCAACTCTTTTTGTTTTTTTCTCTTTCTCTAATTTTTAAATTGTTATTAAACTCAACCATTTTTAATTTCCATTATATATATGACCGAAAAAAAAACTATTTAAGAATATATTAATTTATAAATTGGTCGAAAATATAAAACCTATCAAATGTATAAATACGTTTTACCAGCAGAAAAATTACTAAATGACTATGAATGATTCTAAAAAAATACATGATTTTAGTTTCTATCATCGTACTAAATGTTTGTTTACAACGTGACATTTCTTAAATAAAAGTTAGTAATGACTAGCCTTTTTGGTTACGAGTATATATTTTACATATTTATAACGATACAATATTCTCGATTTTGTATTCGGAGTTCCATTAGAATTCGCAGTAAAAAATCCCAAAGTAAGCTTTTGATCCTTTTTGGACGTAATTACAACAATTTACTATCGTCTAGGTTGTATATTTCACGCACGGACAAAAAGTTAAAACATGTTGGTTTAAAATCCGAAGGATTTTTCAGATGGGCGGGAGTATTTAAATTTGAACATAACCTTACAAAATTACATACAAATTAAATAACTTATACATAAATGGATGACATATACCAGAATCATTCCGAGGCTGAAAATTATAATTTGTTGATTTTTAACGAATTTGTTAATATTTAACTTGCCATTTTTGGCCTCTTAGCCAGACAATATTAATCGGAGGTTGAAAATCAAAGAAAGAAATGTCCTCTGTGTCATTGATTCGACGATGGTGTGTAATACGACGTGTAATAACCCCTTTTATTCCAAATGAGTTAAAAAATATGCCAGAGTTTTCCGAAACCGAAAAACGAATGTTTGAATTTGTTATTAAACATGTGAACAATGAATTTAAAAAAATACCGTTTCAAGATCATAAAACGAAGAAAGAAAAAGAATAAACACAAAATAGAAATAAAATCAGTAAAATATTTTTATTTTGTTTACGAAATCAGTTAATCCAGTCCTCTTAGTAAAATAGTCACCAAAAAAAGAAAAACACGGTGAGCTTCGATCAAGTTTAAATAAAAGTATCTTACACATCTCAGATTTCTTCTGGGGTCTTTTTGGGATTTCGTGACGATTATTTTAAGCTGTGAATGAAAATGATCGTCAGGGGGAAACTCAAAATAATTCAATTTTTTGTATTCTTTTTTAAGATTTTAGTAAATATTTCCATAAAAATTTTTTTTTTACCGATAATCTAATAAGGTACAACTCGTCCTATGGTAATTTTGTCACGGATAATATTATAAAAAATAAATTGACAAAAAAAAAACAACAAAATCTACTTATTTTTAGTTATTTTTGAACATCCTTTGAATTAAAAAGTATAAAAGTAGTTTACACATATCGGGATTGTCTTTCTGATTAAAAAATTAAGTTTTAATGCCAAAAAACTAGATCTAAATGCTATTTTGACGGAAATATTTACAAAAACCTTTACAAACATTTTTTAAATTGAGTTATTTTGAGTTTCCCCTTGGCGATCATTTTCATTCACGGCTTAAAATAATCGTTAGGAAATCCCAAAAAGACCCCAGAAGAAATCTGCGATGCAAATTAGGTCTAGATGCTATTTTTATGGAAATATTTACTAAAATCTTAAAAAAGAATACAAAAAGTTGAGTTATTTTGAGTTTCCTTCTGGCGATCATTTTCTTTCACGGCTTAAAATAATCGTTAGGCAATCCCAAAAAGACCCCAGAAGAAATCTGCACGATACTTTTATTTAAACTTGATCGAAGCTCACCGTGAAAAGTAACTAAAATACCGTATTTGCCCGAATATAAGCCCCCTTTTTTTTCGTTTTTTTTCCACTCTGAAATCCCAAGGGGGGTTATAATCGCAACTTTAGAAATATGGGGTTAGAAACTTCGAGATATTCGCGGGTTTTACTTTGGCAACAGTGAAATATGTTGGTAGACCTATTTGCTGATGTTGGTAGAACGAATATTATCTATAGAAATGTTAAATATAGGGATATTTGATGAAAAATTTGGTGATTTTTTGTTTGTGCAGTATACGCATCCTGAATAATCGTTTTAAAATAAAATTAACCTAGATCTTTTGAATGCGATGTGTGAATTTTGGTCGGAATGTCTACAAAAAACAATCCGCTTGAAAAAAGAGGCACTCAAACTAGCTAAATTCCTAAAGGATTTAGAAGGAGTTACGATGCAAATTTGAAATTGAAGGTTATTAACGATGCCAAATTAACTTACAAATATTGACCTACCTTCTGATATACTACTGTAATTCCAGTAGAAGCAATCGATGCCAAAAGATTTAAAAGATTAAATATTGTTTATTATGTTATGCGTTCTGTAAAATGTTGCAAAATGGAAAAAAATAAAATTTATTTTAAGCAAATTATTATTTAGGATTTTTTAGCTGAATTTTGGAGGCTTATATTCAAGTAAAACTTTTTTTTTTGTCATTTGGTCTTCAAAAGTTAGAGGGGGCTTATATTCGGGCAAATACAAATCCGAATTGATGAAAATGACTGAATTTGCATCGCAATGAAACTGTCTTCTTCCGCTTACTCAACATCCTCTGATTACCTAACGTTCGACCAATTTGCTCAACTTCGGTCAATACTAATGTCTTCCTATTGTACTCATTTGTTGTACCTTTTTTCAATGTTAACCAATTCATCTAACCGTCAATTTAAAAAGATCCTCCGACCAGTGAAACGAATTGTTAGCAGCAAATGGCAATATAAGTGACATAACCTAGATTCAGAAACTGCAATAAAAAAATCCTCACCTGTATGACACGCTGAATCATTGTGGCGACATTAGCGAGCATCTCCGTTAGACGTCGTGCTCGTTCCGTAGGTTGGAGTTCCTGTCGGTAATGTGTGCTGGCCCTATACCGAGCTGCGAGATACAAAGTGTATGTAGGGGCCAATTTGAATTGTGGAGCCGATGGCTCGACGTCCGTGATGACGGCATGGAGGAACGTTTCTTCCGTCTCCTCCAGGAATTCGAGGACTGCAGGTAAAATCGGATCTGCACCCTTCGGCCTCTGATCGTACTGTGAAAGTCTGAAATGATTAAGAGGATCATTAGTAGCCGAAAACTGTGAAATGATCATTAAATTTGCAGGACTGAAAAAATGGTCCTTAGGAAGTTTAAATAAGTCTAAAAGACATTTTTTCCACTGAAAAAAAATAAAACTCTTAGTTTTATAAAATTTCAGATTTGGCTTTTTGTTGCTGAATGAAACTTTAGAATTTATGAAAGAAAAACTTTTTAAAAAATCGTTTTTGTAAGAAATTAGTTACAGATAGAATAGAAAATATTTTATGACAACCAGCACAAAAAATGTTCATGGTCGAAACGATATCCGAAGGTCACATAACCCCATCATGTTACGTTTTTTTCATAACCTCAAAAAACCGATAAAATTCGACCCCAAATGTTGTAAGTATCAAAGATAATTTGTGGTGACTTCCGAGCTTCGTTATTAACCCCTTAAGTACCAAGTGTACATAAATTTAACGTAAAGTTTGATACATTTTCTAGTAGTAAATCGCAGTAAAAGAAATTTTGGAATCAGCGTTTATTATTGCTGAAACCCTAATCTTTCGAATAATGTATCGAACAATTTTAAAATAAAAAAATTATAAGCATTTTTTTAAAAGAAGTGCTCGTCATTTTTTACTTTTAAATTTGCTGCACTTCTTTACAACACCATTCGAACAATTTGGGCAATAAAAAATGTCAATTCCAAAATTGATTTCACGTTAAATTTATGTACATTTTATCCTTAAGAGGTTAAGTAAACTGGATTACTGGATATTCACTTCAAATTACAATTAAATGTTTCCTAAAACCAAAATTGCGACACCAAGATTTCAAATTACTTTTTTTTTTAGAAATATTTTTGATATATAATAGAAATAATTCTGAACTGCAAGCAAAAGTACAGTAGGACCTCTCTTATTCTAATTGCCTTTCTTATTCTAATTGTCCAGCCTCTCTTATTCTAATCGTTCCCCCACAAGTCTTCTCCCACTATCACACGAAAAGTCAACGAAAAATATTGTCCACGAATCCACGAATTGTCGGCGCCATCTTGAAAAACCTTACTAATTAGAATAAGAGAGGTCCTACCGTATATAAGATTGTCCAATATTATTAGATAGTTTTTCGTCTAAACTCACCCTAACCTCTAAAAATTTTCAAATCTGATCTCGTTCAGAATATTTAATGATTAACACGAAAAAAATCATAGCACGAACTCCAAATTTGATTCGTAAAATTCAAAATGGCTTTCAAAATATTATATGACCAAAATGACATTTTTTGAGGTTAGGGTAAAGACAGACAAATAATCTGATGTTTTTCAACAATATTGTGCACTTTTCGTTGAAACCTGAAATGATTTCCATATATAATGTAAAACATTCATAAAACAGAAAGTTCAAATTTTCAAAAATCTGTTGGAGTTAAATGAACTTTGGATTCTTTCCGAACTTTTTTGTGTCCGTTTAATTTTTACGTAGACCAACTTTTCAACTGATAAATTTCTGAATAATCATTCGCAGATTATTTCAAACAATTTTTGTAGCCAAATATTATTCATAATAGCAGTAAATAATATAGTTCTTTTTAAAATAAAATATATATAAATATGTTGTGCATTTAAATGACGGAAAAGAATATATTTATTTCCTTTTCAATAAATCGTACTTCATTTTAACTACCTTGGATTATTAAGTATTTCACTTTGAAAAATAGATAAATCAACAACTTTATTCCCTCTGCGTAGATTCCGAATATTCAATAGTATACACAGTTACGTTCAAAACTTTAGTAACATTAGCCAAATATTTTTCGTAGTCAGCACACAAAAACTTTGCTTTAGAGACTTCATAATACAAATGTTTGGTGACTAAATTTTTCTTTTTCCTAAATTAAACAAAAATACCTTATATCTAACAGACTCTAAGGGAAATAAATCGGAATTAGATATAAATGATGATGGTGATGATGATTGTGCACGTGTATTGCAGTAAACTAAAATTCAGCTATTAATATAGCAATTACAGTTATAGCATTGCCAATCAGCATAAAGCCTATAACACTTGTCTACGACTTGGTTTAGTGGATTAAACTGTACAGTTGTTAGGTGTTACATGTTCTAACTACACTAAAATTACATAAACTTACTGAACGATCTAGAAATAAATCCCATATTTTCTTCATTTATGCGATTAATTATGGTAGCAAATGATATAAAAATTGTTTAATGAAAAAAATCTTCGAAATCAATTGGCCCTTCGTCGATATTCAAGGAAAAAATTAAAGTTCGAACAATTAATATTATAAAAGGGTAACATTGTTAAGAATAAAAATCTCCATCTTTTTCTAAATACTTTCATTGTGTTGAATCTATATTTTTAACCTTCGCCGGTCACACCAACTAAAAATACTAGGAACGATACACGGGGTCTGTCGGACCCCAATGCTTAAAATCGTTCTTGTATTAAAAAAGTAAGCCATAGCAAGTTACAAAAATACTGAGACGTTGTTCAATTATCCCAAATTATGACCCCATTGTTCAATTTGCATAAGTTTGCATCTAACATAGTAAACAAAATTAAAAATAAAAAAAAGTGCAGAAAATGACTTTATTTACTTAAAAATCATAACTTATTATATTTTTAATATTTTTTAATGAAATTTTCTGGACGTACTTTGCAGATTGCGGTCTTGTAGAACAAAAAATAGTCTATTGATGTTCAATTTAAAAAAGGTATTTATTTACATGAATGAAGTGCATAATGTTTAAAACATAAAATACATAATTTTTAAATGTAAGATATATAATTGAACAAATAAAGTAATTTACATCCTGCTAATAAAAAATTTCTGAAGCATCCCCGCCAATAGTTTCATATTTCTTAGTCTCTTACGAATATTACGAACTCTTAAATTGTAAGCCATCTATTATTACTATTATTATAATGACTATTTATTCTACACAAATCATGAAATAAAAGCTTTTCTATTTTCTTCAAAGTATACACCGTAGTCACACTGGGGTCCGCTGGACCCCGCCACGAAATCGACTAACTTTTGTAACGTACCACGACCATACTGACGTTTGTCAGACAACCTTATTACCAGAAATTTATTGGTAGTACTTTAAATTACCGATAGGTGTTCCAATATTTTTTACAATTTAAACTAATAAAGCGAATTATTTACCTTTAAAATCATCGTGGGGTCTGCTGGACCCCCAGTGACCGTCGAAGGTTAATAATTAATGAAGATAAAATTGTAAAAAAGTTTGTGTATTTAATTATATTTTAAAACATAAATTGCCTAAATTAATTAATTATGAATTAAACTTTTTGAAATTTGGTACATGTTTTGGACAGCGCCGCTGATGGTATTGTTTGCGAATTTTAAGTCATGTTTGTTATAAGAAGATTTTTTCTAAAGTCTATAGTTTCCTGGAATAAATTTGTTGAAATTGCCATTCGGCCTTCATTTCTTTTCAACCAAAATTTTTCGACCTTTACTATATTTATTTTAAGTTTAAACATCTAGCCCACGTTCTAGATAGATTTTAGAGATATAAACAAACGAACAAAATTTCATTTTTAATCCTTAGTTCCGACGGCTATTTTAACCCTTTTCGTCCCAAAAGCCCGGAATTTGGACACAACTTTCAACGATGTAACTTTTGTTCCAAACAACGTTAACAAAAAATGAAATAAGTCAAAATCGATAGATTTGGACCTCTTCTTTCAAATGCCGTGGTCAGAATCAGCCGGAAATTACAGAGAAAAAAGTTATGATCATTTTTTCGAAAAAAAATACTGATTTTTTCGACGTTTTTTCCCAATAATTGCGTTTTTTGACATTGAAAACGGCAGTGCTGATCGTTGCAAAACATACTAATCGCGTCTTTTTGCTCAGACCATTCTTCTCCCGTCGGATTTTTTTCAAAAAACAAAATGGCGGCTTCAAAATGGCGTCTCCAAGTTGTAATTTTACATTTTCTCCTACAAATATTGATTATTTGACCGCGTAAACGGTTCAAATCACGGAGAACTGGGATGAAAAAGTAATTATTATCATTTGTGAATACTTAGTCCTATCATGATTCATTCATAACCTCAAATTAGTCGTGTACAATGGGTTACTACCGATATTTTGTCTGATTTTCACTCAATTTGCAGGTCGCAGGTCAATCCACATCTTATAGTGCAACATAACTTACAATATCTGCTATATTGATTTACAAAATAAAAAACAAAACATAAAAATAAAAAACAAATATTTCCTCATTGCCTCCACGTGTTTTGAATACAAAGAAAATGAAAGTAATAAAATTAAAATAAAAAAAAATAAAGAAAAGTATTTTAAAAATAAAAAAAAGTCGAACTGTACTAAATTTTTAGGTTATAACCCGATACTTAATAGGGCATAAGGGTATATGGTCATTTTTAATTTCACACATAAGTAATGTTACGGAAACGTCGAAAATTGTGTAAAAATTAGACAAATAATCGGTATAAACCCATTGTGTCTAATTAATTTGAGGTTATGAGGTTATGAATAAATCATGATGAGACTAGGTATTCACAAATGATAATAATTACTTTTTCATTGCAATTCTCCATGATTTGAGATGTTACACGTTCAAATAATCGATATTTGTGCGAGAAAATTCAAACTTACAACTTCCAGACGCCATCTTGAAACCGCCATTTTGTTTTTTGAAAAAAATCCGACGGGAGAAGAATGGTCTGAGCAAAAAGACGCGATTAGTATGTTTTGCAACGATCAGCCCTTTTCAATGTCAAAAAACGCAATTATTGGGAAAAAACGTCGAAAAAATCAGTATTTTTTTCGAAAAAATGATCATAACTTTTTTCTCTGTAATTTCCGGCTGATTCTGACCACGGCATTTGAAAGAAGAGGTCCAAATCTATCGATTTTGACTTATTTCAATTTTTGTTAACGTTGTTTGGAACAAAAGTTACATCGTTGAAAGTTGTGTCCAGATTCCGGACTTTTGGGACGAAAAGGGTTAAGGCCTTTTACAATTTGAATTTTCTCTGGGTCGAAAACGACCCTAGCGTCGGGATTAAGGGTTAAACAAAAATATCACTAAAAAAATTACGTATTTTTTGTTAATTACCAATTTTTTTGCGGTTAAAAGTTATTTTGGAACATTGTAACCATCACCATTGTAAAAAGCCTCCTCGAAAACAATGAGTTTCGAATATTTTTTCGGCACTCTCTTGAAAGTCAAAATTGACTACGACGCCCCCTGAACGATGATGATGTCAGGGTACAAATTTTAATTCTGCAAACCTTTACTTTATAGAATTTTGTCATTTGTATACTTATAAATCTAAATGAGCGACCGTAAAATTACAGAAAACTACGGCTTCAATTTTTAATAAAAATTCGTATGATTGTATTTATAATAATTGTCATGGTGTCAGAAATGTCCTTGTGGTTTGTTTGTGTGCTTAAGTAAACTAAAAACGGACACATGCAAATTTTCCTTAGATGTATCATAAAGGTGCGTCTTCAATATTTTTAGACTCCCTGCTCAAAAGTAACTATTTCTGGTGAAATTTCCTATCCAAAAATAACCTTTTTAGTAATATTAAACAAACACTGAAGTCGTAGTTTGTATTCAACGATTACTTCCGGTCTGATAGTTCAAAAATGGCCGCCAGAACTCCAGGACAACACAAAGATACTGCGTATCCAATTAAAAAATTCTCGTAATAATCTCGTGAATATAAAATCGAAAGTCGAGAAATGACTTCCAAAGTTTAGACAATCCGTCCGCCATATTGGATAAGCCATTTTGAATTTGAAAAATTTGACTTCAGTTTCTTGATCAGCATATCAAAAACATTGATAAGATAGATAGTTCAGATGTGTTTAGAATTTCCATACTATTAAATTTTTTAAAAATTTCTTTAAATAAGCCGCCATTTTGGATATTTCGCTTTGAGTTCAAATATTTTATGCATGTTTTATGTACTTATCAGTTCATAAAAATAGCGGTATCAATATAAGAAATGAAATTTAAAAAAAAA
Organism: Trichopria drosophilae; assembly: GCA_030407085.1. Lineage (NCBI taxonomy): Eukaryota > Metazoa > Arthropoda > Insecta > Hymenoptera > Diapriidae > Trichopria > Trichopria drosophilae. The sequence continues at coordinate 106,189,051 of CM059585.1, read as the reverse complement.
ATGTTTTAAAAATGCTTTTTCACATATTTTTGCCAAGATCATAGGTGAATACTCAAATTGTTTCAAATTTTGAATAACAATTCGAAAGATCACCCTTGAAATAGTAAACAAAGCACATTTCAAACAATCTGTATATTGTTTTAAGTTAAGATCATCTAAAAACCATAAATGCAATAAAAGTTATGGGTTGTCTATTAAATAAATTGGATAAATGGGAAGGTTAATCGTTCAAATCAGACAAATTAGTCTGGGAAGAATCGAATCATGATCGTTCAATAAAATCAACTGCGATGGAGACGGGCGATTGTTTTTAACGCTGTACAGTGCATTAGATACAGGATCACACACGAGACAAGACAATGATCTATACAAGGAAACTAAAAGACAAATCTAATATTCAAAGATTTTGACCAAATCACGAATGAAAATTTCACAACAATTTTTGACAATCTCAAGTTTTGTCCCGTCTAATGCGTGTCTCCAATCGTGTCCATGCTACAAATCAGTGCAACAAAAAACAACGACAATATCGTTACACCAAACAAGACATATTAACAACGTGCAACGAACCAAAACTGACATCTAGAAACATCATCGTTACATCAAAACCTGTGTCGATCGAAAACTTGATTGTTCTATTTGATCGGTCGCAGCAGTCTAGTTTAGGAGTCAACGGAGTCGAAAGAATGCGATCCTCTATTCTTAGGGATCATCGATATCTCGAACCAACACGTGTTCGCGTCTGCCTTCCTGTATTGTTGGGATCGATACTTACGTAAATCAGCGGGGTGTGCCAGGCATGCTCCAATTGCATTATCGCGCATGTATTTCCTCACAGTTTCTGGACTCGAATAACGGTGGCCAGCTCATCCGTGAACGACTAAATCGCGTATGCAACACCACGATCTAACCGATCACAGAGGAACCGTCCGAGGGCAATAAAAAAAAAAAAATTTTTTTTTTTTTTGAGATTTACCTGTTACCATCTCTGCTGCTATTGAGACTCGCGGTCTCGACATTTCCGTCTAGATCGAATGTGGTTTCGTAATTGTGCGTGGGCTCCACCTGGTGGGCATTGTGTGCCGGGCTTCTGGGACCCGCAGGATTCACCTTCATCGGGCTCGGCGGATTCGAGCCGTGTTCCTGACACCCGTTCGTCGGCGTGTCCGATCCTGACCTGTACTTTTCCGAGCTCACCTCTTGATGGCTGTTGGTGTCTGGTGACCTTCTATATTACATGCAGGACACGTGGGGTGGTACTTTTTTTTTTTCAAGCGTAAATACAAATTAAAGATTCGTCGTCGAAAAAATCTGCCTCCATATTAAAATCCAACAAATTCTTAAACAAAAATTTCAATTTTTTTTGTTTGTTAAGTTTTATTCGTGATTCTGACTTTCGGTTTGATTCGACATCTACGTCAATTTTATGTTTCATGGTAAAAAATAAAAAAAAGGCCGATATGAAAAAATATAGACCCAGAATTTTTCTCATACAAAAAATTGTGAAAAATTTCTGCACACGATTCCAGTTATATTTCTACATTTTTTATTTGCAATTTCGCTAAAATAAGAAAAAAGACATGGTTCTAAAACTTGAAATTAAAAAAAAAAAACATTTTTGCAATAGCAATTTAAAATAAAAAAAATATTTGTGGGCAATAATAAAATAAAACGACAAAAATCGATTCACATGTAAATATCAATTGATTAAATAAAAAAAGTTTTTTTTTCGACATTCCACCAGTGTTCTTTTTAATATTTATCCATTTCATTATTTTTCAAAAGACTTTTCGATATCACTGGAAAATAAACAAAAAAATCGAAACGTTTACGAGAAACGAAAATATTTCTCAATTGATGTTATTCTGCTGATAATTAAAAATAAAATTGACACAAAGTAAACAGGAAAATGAACAAATACACAAACTTTATTTAGTACAGTTCTTGCACATCGCAGTTTCGTTTCTTTTTTTTATTTGTGCTTCCTCCTACGTGCTCGAGGCGTTAAGTTAATTTCATCGTAATTTTATGTTGCGAGCAATTGTACAATTTATAATTAATTAAATAAATAAAAACTTATGACAATCGTTTAGTTTTACAAGTATTCCCAACAATTTTTAACAAAGTTTGAAAAGTTTATTTGGAACAGCCAATATCCAGGCTAAAATCTGTAAAGAATTGACAACAATAACGGATATTTTAAAATACTCCTTCAATTAGTAATAAAATTAATTAATTTCGACTCCAGTCGAACTTTTTATTGACTTTTAAAATTTGATTGCTTTCAAAAGGAATTTTCTGATTCTTTGTCTTTTTAATTTCAGATATTGGCCATTAAAGTCGATGTTCATCAAGTTTTAATGGTTACTTCAGTATGTACATATAAAATTTGATTATTGTCACGTGAAAGCATTAAGAAAGAATTACCATCTTAAGTATTCCAATCACTTTAATTATTCATCAAGTTTTTTTTCTCAAATATATTGACTTTTCGTGCACTTTTACTTTTCATCCCATTACAACTTAATGTTCGTTTACGTCCATTTTTAGGCCAAAAAAACGTCAATTTCAAAAAAAAAAGAAGGATAATAACCCCAGGTTCATTTCCGACTGAAAATACCACGAGTAAAAAGGAAGCCGACAATCCGGGATTATTTATCCAAAATATCCACGTACGAGCGTCATAAGAGGCTGATTTCCATATGCGAGAGGCAGATTTTTTCGTCGGCTGGCAGTTGAACGACACGTAAATAAACAATGTAAATATAGCAAAAAAGCAAGGATCGGAACGAAACGGCTAATTATTGGTTGCATCGGCGTTGTTTACGAGAGTGAATTAATGAGGGGGTGATCGATAATGCTATTTGACGCAGAGTGCTCTGGCTTTTTCTGCTCTCACTGATACCTGTCATATGCATAGTCCATTTGTCGATTCGAGTCGTATCGTTGCCTGATGCGATCCTCGGGGGCGGGATCGATAAACCTGAACGTGTGTAGCCTACCGAATTTGATAATAGCGCCATTCTGAAAACAAAATTTAACCACAAAATGAAATACTTGTTAATACACATTTTTTCAAAAACTCCTATTTATTCAATTAGAATCACAATTTTCAAAAGTTTATTCCTAAACAAAAAAATCTTAAATAAAACTAGATTTCTATTCTGGCGATGTCACGTAAACTCACCTTTAAGAGCTCTTTAAGAGCTTTTCAAATTTGTAAGAAATGCTCCTCAGAACGAATTCTTAAGTAATTTTAAAGGAACCCATACCAGAATTGTTGGATGCACCTCTAAATATCATGGGACAAAATATTATTGGACAAAATATTATGCCAAAATATTATTTGGACAATTCATCACAGGACAAAATATTATATATTATTATATATGTTCTAATTGTTATATTGTTCCAATAATATTTTGTCTTAACCCATTAAGTCCTGAATGGACATTTTTTCACTACAATTTTCAACGGTTGTATTTAGTGTGAAAAAAGGCTCTAAAAAATTTGAAAGAAGACATATCTGACGTAAAATTAACTGAACTTTCAGAATATGTTATTACATTTTTCAGAAAATGCAACCGTGAAAAACTATATTCGATTTTTTCAAAAAAAATCATGCATTTTTCAATTGAATTTTTTTTTCATTTCGTCTTTTCACATTGAAATTGTTTCAGAATTCCTCTAAACGGTAAAGAAATCGTGTCCTCGAGACTTAAACTTTAAGATGTGCCTATGTCCATTTTGAAAATAAAGGTAAATGCATCCAAAATGGCGGCCCAAACACAAAAAAATTAGCGAAAAATTCAGGAATATTTTATTCAAAGACGATCGACTTTAGGAAAAAATGTTACAGAACAAAAAGTTCTTACAATTATTCAAAGAATACGCTGAATTTTTTAAACACTTTTTTCATTTTTCAAAATCCCAAAATTTTGACAAATCGAAAAAGTCGTCAAAAAATTCTAAAAAAATTTTCAGGCATTCTTTGATTAATTGCAATTTAAATTGATACTAAAAACATCATGTTTCTTAACGAGTAAATTTTGTTATCAACAAATTAATAAAGAATTATAAATTAGAAAAGAAAACCTCGAAAAAATTGTCGAGAAGTTCAGGAATTTTTTATTTGAAAATGGTAGACTTTAGGAGAAAATGTTACGGAAGAAAAACTTCTTGCAATTAATCAAAGAATGCCCGAAAATTTTTTTAGAATTTTTTGACGACTTTTTCGATTTGTCAAAATTTTGGGATTTTGAAAAATGAAAAAAGTGTTTAAAAAATTCTGAAAAAAATTCAGCGTATTCTTTGAATAATTGTAAGAACTTTTTGTTCTGTAACATTTTTTCCTAAAGTCGATCGTCTTTGAATAAAAAATTCCTGAATTTTTCGCTAATTTTTTTGTGTTTGGGCCGCCATTTTGGATGCTTTTACCTTTATTTTCAAAATGGACATAGGCACATCTTAAAGTTTAAGTCTCGAGGACACGATTTCTTTACCGTTTAGAGGAATTCTGAAACAATTTCAATGTCAAAAGACGAAATGGAAAAAAAATTCATTTGAAAAATGCATGATTTTTTTGAAAAAATCGAATATAGTTTTTCACGGTTGCATTTTCTGAAAAATGTAATAACATATTCTGAAAGTTCAGTTAATTTTACGTCAAATATGTCTTCTTTCAAATTTTTTAGAGCCTTTTTTCACACTAAATACAACCGTTGAAAATTGTAGTGAAAAAACGTCCATTCAGGACTTAATGGGTTAAGATATTTAGTGGTAGTATCGAATTTTTAGCTATAATAATAATAAATAATGCGAAAAAGACAAAGAAATTGGGTTTTCTGGGTTTCTTGGATAGGATTAGAGAAACAAAAAATTAAAAACAAATATTGACAAAGGAAGCATTTTTTTGTAATTTTTAAAAATATTTTTTCTCTAATCTACTCCAATTTTTCTCAAAGTTAAAATTTCGCAAAAATAATAACCTTAACCCGTTTCGTCCCAAAACGACAAAATGAGTCGCCGGTTTTCGTCCTTCTTAAGTTTATAGATTTCTCTGAGAAATTGTTATGAAATGGAGGTTTCTGATAGTTTTTGGGTATGCTCTTTTCGAATCTGAAGTCCGTTTTTCGATATCACTTCCGAGTTTTTCATTACGGCCACTTAAATGAATGAAAACGTAGAAAAAAGCAAAAACTTTTTCAGTAAACGGCAATTTTTATCGCGAAGAAGTTTCGGAATCATGTCAGGCTTCAAAATCCTGTGGCATAATGAGTTTTACTAAAAGTTTGTAAATATTAAGATTTAAATTACAAAATGGCGCAATGGCACTATTAATTTCGGATTTTTGTTTCTTATTTGCTTTTTATTAAAATATTTTTGGTATTTTGTCGTGTATTTTAACGAATATGTTCTTCTGGATTATTTTTGAGGTTGGTGAATACAAATCCGTTATTAAATTTGGGAAATTCAAAATGGCATATCCAATATGGCTAAACGAAATTTAAAAAAAAATTATCTGGTATTTGGTATATAGAAAGTTTCGAAGTCACATTGGATCCGCCATTTTGAATTTGCAAAATTTAATAACAAATTAGTATTCAGTCACCTCAAAAACAATCTAAATAAAAAATCAATCTTTCGAATTAAAAACTATCTACAAGATATCAGAAATATTTGTATAAAATGCAAAATACATAAAAAATTCCAATCAATAGCGCCATTGAGGACGCCATTTTGTAATTTAAATCCTCATATTGATCAACTTTAAGTAAAACTCATTATGCCACAGGATTTGAGGCCGGACCGTATCCCAGAACTCTTTTGCAATAAAAATTGCAGTTTTCTGAAAAAGTTTTCGCTTTTTTCCAAGTTTTCTTCCATTTAAGTGGGGATTTTTAAAAAATGGAAAGTGATATCGAAAAACGGACTTCAGATTCGAAAAGAGAATACCCAAAAACTGTAGAAAACCGGCATTTCATAACAATATCTCAAAGATATCCATAAACTTACGGAGGATGAAAACCGGCGACAAATTTTGTCGTTTTGGGACGAAACGGGTTAATAGTTAAGAAGAGTCTGAGATACAAAAAAAAAAAAGACTTAAGAAAAAATATTGAAATTTGTGAAAGAAAAAAGATTCTTTCGTACTTGAAAAAATATTTTTTTTTCTTTTTCATGTGAATTCTCACCTAAAGTGGTGTCAGAAAAAAAAATATTTTTGATTTTTTGAAAATTCAGTAATAAATTTAACGAGTTTTTATTTCAGAGCTTTAATTCTTACAATAATTGGAAAATAATGGACTTTTGTTAATAGGGTATTTTGCGGATGATAATTATTATGAACCCGACGTCCATTTGCAATCTTAAATATGGCAGCTCGAAGATGGTGGACTTAGATGTCCTGGGTACTAAAGAATTTTCAATATTGTGGCACTAAAAATAAATAACTATACTAAATATTTTACAGAAAAAACTGTTTCAAAATGTAACTCAAAGAATTTTGTTTATTGGCACTTGAGCATTTTGTAGAGTTTTCCAATTGCCCGATAGTAAAATTCCATTTAAAAAGTACGCATTAATTAATTTAATACAATTAGAAATCATATTTCTCATTTTGCAAGTTACAAAAATATATTAGAAAGTTTCACGAAGCCTTGTAATGACGATTTACAATTCTAATATAATAAATAAGTAATGAACATCAGACAAAAATCAAACAAAAGAAAGTAATTAAAAAAAAATATAAACCTAGTTCTTCCTTACATCCTCGTCACTCGTTTTGTTAGAAAATATAAAATTAACCTACTATTTATTGAAAATGTTGTCTAGCGTTTTGACATAATATCTGACTTCAGATTCGTAAACCCTTAAATATTAAATTTCGAAATACTACAAATCTATAGATTTTAAAAAAAATCTATGGGCCATATTATGTCTGTCATTTTGAAATTAAGAAATCTAACCTCGTTGTTGCGATTAGTGACCAAAATCACTCTCAGTATCAAATATCCGAAAAATCAATCTCTATTCTGTACCTCCAGTCTGCCATTTTGAATTTTCGAAATTTCAAAAACGTTATAGACCAAATACAGTTCTTATTGAATTGAATTTGTTCTACTTAATTAATTTGTATTTAGATATATAAGTTGAAAAAGTTTTAACCCTTTAAGCTACGAATTTTTCTGGGCATTGAATTTTTATGAAATTGTTATAAAGGAGTTGTCGGAGACAAAGATTAAGCATCTGTTTACGATTTCTAAAAATTCAAAACGCAGGATCCAATATGTATCATCCAATATTCAAATGAAAATGTAAAAAACCCTGTATTTAGGCGTTTTGCATATTATTTGTTACAAATTTAACCGCCATACTGGGTGCCATTTTGAATGTTTAAAAACTGATATAGGGTTCGCAATACCCCTAAATATTGAATTTTATAAATTTTGAAAAACATTATTTTATTTTGTCCGCCATTTTGAATTTTTAGAAACTCACAACGGTTTTGTATTCAGCGGCCTTGAAACCCGTTACAACCTCATTTTCAAATTGACAATATCTAACAGTTTACGACAGATGAATTTTTACGAAAATAATGCAATTTTCTAATGCAACTACAAATTTTTGTATTGCATGTGCTAATGACAAAATTTTAAATCAGAAAAGGCAATTTTGATATTTGCTTGTGCTTATGAACATATTAAAAGGATAATAATGAAAAAATTATTAAAATCTCTTGTTTTGCAGCCAAAAAACAATAAAATTAGAAGACCTTAGGAGTTCCTGAAAATGTTCAATTGTCAGCTATTATCGTCATGTTAACATCCTATGTTCTGAGGATTTTCTACATTTGGACCTAATGAGGAGCGCTTGAGGACGTCAGAAACTGGTGACGATGCGAACTCGTTTTTATTTGATTTTATTTCAAAGGTCGTCATATTTTTTAATGATAAGGAATTCTAAAAATTTTCTTCATTTGTATAAAAATTGAAATGTACAAAATTTAAAAATTTTCAGAAACAGGAAAATATTGAAATTCGAATACATTTATATCCAAAACATTGATATATGCAGGAATATTTCTTTATCTTTGTATTTTGTAATTAAACCATCATTTTGGACTTATTGGATCCATCATTTTTAATCTCTTGATTTTTTGCGTTTCCATTGTATAGTAGGTATTGTAGTGAAAATGTCAAAAAACACGATTTTTTACCCCTTTGACCTTCAATTCGATAGAAAACTAGAGCCCATTGGATATTTTGGACTCTGGAGCAAGAATCCTACCAGAATCGACTTTCACTTATGGAACAACATGAAATTATCACATTTTTGTTAGCCTGTGTAATTATTTGCGCTATTTAAAATAAGAAATATATAGGAATAACAAATTTGTTTATTACTTGGATTTTTTGTCCTATTCTTTAATGAATCCTTCAAAATAAATTTTTAAATAATATGCTACGAAATTTTGAATCTTTTTTTAATGCATATATTAGTATAATCTTTTATGGGACGAAATTTCATTATATTATAAATTTTATACTTTTAATCCTTGTTTGGGTTTCTGAATCTAATTTATTCGATTTATAATATAAATATTGACTCAATATGCTCAAATAAATCCAGGGTTTATTTGTACATTATTTCTTTTCATTGTCCATCTCGTTATTCTTGTTACTTTCGCCATGATTAAAAGTCATTATTAGCAATGAATTATCCTTCAAAATACTTTTTATAACTATACTGAAATAATATATTTCAGTACAATGAATTTAATTTTTATTCCTTTCTTAATATTAACAACAAGTGAATTTAAAAAAAAAACATTAGATTAACAAATATACAATTTCGAAAGTTGCTGGTTAGTGTTGATAGTAATATTTATAATATATGAATAATAAAAACGGTTATTCTTGGATAGATAAAATGATTTAGAATAATTCTTCTGACAACCTGCAAATTCGCTACTTCTAAAAATTGTTACGAATAACTAATCACCCTCCAAGACAAATTCTAATACAAATTTCAGTTTTTTAATTTGTAAAAGTTTTAGTTACACGTTTCTAACTATTCGAACAAGTTCAACATTTTTCCTCACAGAAAACTCTAATTTTATTTAAATATTATATTAAAGGACAAAATGAGATTAATTGTTAATAATTTGTTAAAAAAAAACTGCATGGAATTCCCAACATGTCGATGACCATTAGAAACGTTGCACTAGTCCAACAGCATGCCTTTGCTTATAATGTTAAAATCATTATTTATAAATTATTAACCTCACGCCTGATCAATGCCCTTGAGACTATAATTGAAAATCTATAACACCGCATTATCCGAATTAAAATATGAACAAAAATTTCAAAATCATTCTGTACTATATATAAACATAGTGTAGCACTAAATCAAGCATAATCGCGTTCCCATTAACTAAATCGCAGAGTTGATTTCATTTGTGAATACTTGCTTTGTGGTTCTATGGCAAGTAATTAATAATTGTAAACAAGGCCGAATTAGAAGCATGGCTCTTATAACCCTTTTGTGCAATTTAACTGTTTTTAACCTAACATGTCGTTGAAGATATTGTGAAGCAATTTTAAACATAAAATCAAACCAATTAATATATTGGTATTAATATTTTTTGTTAATATTTCTATAGCAACTAAATACGAAATTCTCCTATTGTAGATTTTGTATTTCTACACAATTGTATATTAAAACTTTCGTTATTATTCATAGACAGCTGTTAGATTAGTTTTTTTTTTTAATTTTTCTAGACTTATTTAAACTTTTCGAATCTCATCTTAAATGTTTTCATTTATTTTTAAAAATGTCTTCCCATGATAAATTCAGTTTTATCAGTCCTTTCGTTATAATTGGTTAATTTTTTTATTTGAATTTGGGTCTATCCTTAATAAATGGAATTTTCAAACTTTTTTATTCTACTTTTGATTAAAAAAGTAACAAAAATTCTGATCCTTTTTAGGAATTAAAAGAACTTAATTGACAATATTAATACAAATTACAGAAGTCTGCAAAATTCACTTTTTTTTTTTATATCACAGTGATTTTTGACGTATTTTTGTACGAATCGAATCTGAAGACGAAAAATGTCTATCATGTTATGACTTTGAGAAAAGTGGGGACAAAAACACCAAAAAACGTGTTTTTGGGTGTCTTTACCCCTAATTTTCTCAGAAGCCTGACGTGCAACAGATCTGAATTTGTGCTCAAATTAAAGCTTGATTCTTCCCCTACAAAAATCATATACGATAGTATATTATATTATTTATTAAAAAAAATTTCATAGTTTTGAAAAAAAAAAATGGTTTTAACCTTGCTATTCCTAGTGACTATGATGAAAAATGCAAATTATTTAACTACATTGAGCAGAGCTCATACAAACCATTACTTGACTGTTTTCGGGGTTGGTGTTTAAGAATCCAGTGTCGCTTTTATAAAATTCAAAATGGCGGATCCAAGATGGCGGACGTAAAAATAAAAAAATTTAAATTAACCTCATGAAAATCAGTACTCGGGATTTTTTGAGTCGCTGATGACGAATCCAATGTTAGTTTCACAAAATTTAAAATAGCGAATCCAAAATGGCGGCCGCAAAATAAAAAAATATACTTAGGATCTTAAAATCACCACTTCATGGTTTTTTTTGTTCGCCATTAGTATTACCAGCGGTTATTCGATTTTGTTTGCATTTTCATCATAATCATTAGAAATAGTAAGGTTAAAACCATTTTTTTTTCGAAACTATGAAATTTTTTTACAACTATCTTATGATTTTTGTAGGGGAAAAACCAAACTTTAATTTAAGCACAAATTCAAGCCTGTAGCACGTCAGGTTTCAGAGAAAATTAGGGGTAAAAACACCCAAAAACGCGTTTTTTGGTGTCTTTACCCCCACTTTTCTCTAAAGCATGACGTGATAGGCATTTTCGACTCCAGATTCGTGTTCAGCACACAAAAATACGTCGAAAATCACTCGGATATTTAAAAAAAAAATTCCGAGCAGACCTGTGTTATCGGTTGAATGAATAACGAACAAAACTATAAAAACATTTGTATATACAATTTCTACAACTACTCAATAGATGGAGTAGTCGCGAGCTACTGAGTCATGTTCCCGCAAGTTGTGGAAGTTTCTTTTAACCCTTCGAAGCATACATTTTTCTTTACGTTGAATTGAATTGAAATTTGCTACTCGAGGGTTTTCGGGGTCGCTGATTACGAATCCGGAATTAGATTTTCAAAATTCAAAATGGTGGATCCAATATGGCGGACATAAATATGAAAATCCATTGAAATATCCTGTATCTTGTTACTTGGGGGGTTTTCAGGGTTGCTGATTACGAATTCGGTGTCAGATTTTTAAAATTCAAAATGGCAGATTCAATATGGCGGACAAAAATATGAAAATTCATTAAATTGTTGCGTTTTTACATCATGATGGCCGCCATTGTGAAGCCACCATTTTAAATTTCGTAAAACCAATATCGGGATCGTCATCAGCGATATCTAAAACCCTAATATACCAAATTCCAAATGATTATCCTAAAAAACAGCGTCAATAATGAATTCTTTCGAAAAAAATCGTGTTTTTTCATGTTTGTTTATTTATAAATCATAAATAATAAACAATCATATCGTAATAACTCTTTTTATACATTCTTCTATCACTGTAGAAATAGAAAATAGCAAACAGACCGATCTAAATGCGTTAACTGGAATTTAACGTGGGTTACCACCATGCTTCTAAGGGTTAATTAATCTATTAATGCCCGAAGGACACTTTTTCTTGTTTCAATTCAATCAAGTATATCGTATTAAAATTGAAAAAAATTGAGAGATACATATCCTACTATTTTCAAGGACACTCTTCAAGATTTCGAGATCAAAATTAAGTTTCAACCGTCAGGAATTCGAATATGTCGCCCAACTTAACAAAAATTAGCATATCTTTATTCTTCTCTATTTTGTTGTAGCTCTTAGAATATTGGGATTCTATTGTACAAGTAGAGAAAGGTGTTGTTTTTTAAGTTTTACCATACGTATTGTAATACGTACAATACTTATTGCAGATAATACACATTGCAAAAATCACTATACGTATTATAAATTGTACTGTATACATTGTAAATCTTAACTTACACTTCATTATGTACAGTAAATTATAGAATAAGTATGGCAATTGTTACAATACTCATTGTAAATTGTACGATACATAGGAGACTAACCTGTAAAATCGTTGTTTGGTGTATTCTCTGATTATTGACGTATGTGTGTGCGTCCCTCGAACAGGGCGTCAGGGTGACGATGTTCTCGGTGAAGGCGATGACGCAGTGCCGGGGCATCACCGTCGGTCCCGTCAGGGTGAGGGTTTGGGCCTGGACGGCCTGGGGCCCGATGGGCCTTTCGGAGCCGACCTCGGTCACGTTCGGCTGCAGTCGATGACGTACCCCGGCACCGTTGGGGATGTCCGTTCCATCGGGGCTCAACTCCAGCAGGAACGGCAACCTCTCGTCGTCGTACCTGTTGTGTTCCAGCTCGTTCCATTTGCCGGCGGGTTTCTTCTTTCGTTTTCGTGGCACATAATCCGCCGGCCTCCGTCGAACATGGAACATTATAGATCCTGAAAAATAACAAACATCCCCAATTATTATAAATCTAGCAAGATTTTTTTTTAGTGATATGTCAATAAAAATCTGTTGCATATAAAAACCGAGTGCACTTGTCGAGAATTATCGAGATGTTTCCCGTTTTGATTTTTTATTAAATAATGACATCATAAACTATCTCCGAAAAATGTTCAGATCCGAACGACATTCAAAAAAAATATTGTACTTTTATTAGAATAAAAAAATAAATAAATTTGATGCATTTTTCCATCATTCTTACGTTTTTTCCCGGCGTTCATAATAAAATGCTGTAAAGGTAATATACCGTGTAAAATCAATGGTCTTATGATCAATTACCAAGTGTCTTTGCATCACGCCATGCGCCATGAAAAGGAAAACAGCCAGCAAATTAATAATTAAAAGAACAATCGCATAATAAGGCATTATACGGAAACTCGATGGAACAACAATTTTTCCTAGATTAGAGAAACAATTTGATACTTTTCATGCGCAAGGAAATAATCAGAATGGACGACGTCGTAATTAATTAACAACTTTTCCAGTTACTTTGTCTAGCGGCGGTTTAGTAAAGTCTCTGGTTCGTTAAAAAGTTTAATTGAATTTATATCATTAATCCAGTAAAATAAACCCGCTAACGAGTTTCAAGCAATAATTAATCATACAGGTGGAACAAACTTTTCGGTGCACTGCATTATGCATCAGCGATAAGGTATCATTGTTGTTATAAATTTGTATTGTTGTGAAGGTAATTGTAGACCCTCCACGAAATGTTTAAAAAAAAAGTGCCGTTTATCAACCAATAAACAAGAGTTTTCCGATGTTCACTTGATATGCACAGAGATAATTCATGCGTGGATAAAGCGTGCATGCACGCTTCGCTGATAATGTCGCATGTATATTGGCCTCTGGACACTTTCCGGATAAGCGTGCGTTAACTTTTCCAATTTCCGATATCGACAATTACCCCATCTCATTCCACGTGGTCAGAAAAATTGCAGCAATGTTTTGAATTCCAAAATCGCAAGGACTTTTCGAAATTTAATCGCGATTTCTGATAATTAAATTCAGAATTCAATAAGCTGATTATTCGAATGATGCGTTTATAGCGGCAATAAACTGGTTCATGACAGAATTTCGGATTAATGGGGACGATTGAATCAGACACTGATTGGAGAATAATATGTGCGTTTACATGCACTTGCTTCGGAAACTCAAATTTGCGATAAATGCCTCGCAGTCATATCGGAAATTCGAATAGCGAGGGATGTATTGTCCTCGCATTATATACATCAATAAACGTCATATTGTGAAATATTGAAAATGTAGTTACAATCAATTATTTTATTGGACTTTTTTTTAGGAAGGGCTTTCATTTATACAAGTAAATGATTTAAATACCAATTTAAAACAGTCAATTTCCGATTTAAATACTTTAAGATCTTAAGTACTTTTCATTTCTTTTTGTTTGATTTCATCATTTGAGCATTTAAGGTGGTTAGACCCCGTGAAATCGTATGTTGGGGGAAATTATTTAATATCGTTTCCAAAAATATAATTTTCATTACGAATAATATTGTTGAAAAGAGAAAGCATTATTCTTCTTGTAAAAAAATGTAAACATGCAAAAATAATTTGTTAAATGATTTTTTTTTAATGACGCAAATTTTTTTCTTGTCGCCTGTCAACAATTTTTTTAAACTGAATAGATTTTAAAAAATAACGGCTTATTTTTTTGGGAACAAGATTCTCTACAACTTGACCGAACGGATTTTTCCAAATTCTTTGCCTAATTACTAAAATTATCCAGAAATTGTATAAAGTAATAGTTTTTTTTTAATGAAATAGAGATATTTGCACGGGTATTTGCCGTCAGCTTCAGAAAATATATAAAAATAGTACGGTCAAGTTGCAGAGAATCTTTTCATAAAAAAATAAGCCGTCATTCGTTAAAATCTATTCAGTTTAACAAAATTTTTGACAGACGATAAGAAAAAAATTTGCGTCATTAAAAAAAAATCATTTAACAAATTATTTTTGCATGTTTAAATTCTGTTCCACGAAGAATAATGCCTTCTCTTTTCAACAATATCATTTGTAATGAAAATTACATTTTTGAAAATATTAAATTAAATATTTTTCTTCAACGTACGATATTCCGAGGTCTAACCACCTTCATGCAAATATTTGCAAATTCATTGTGAAAAATGACTTTTATATTTTTAAAATTTGGGATAGTAAAATTAATAATTGTTTCGTTTGTAATATTTATTATAAAACCATATCTGATATACCAAAGTGATTCCATCTGACCTTGACAATTTCCATATTGTTTCTATCAAATTTATTTTATGTAAGTTTACATTTATCATCGTAAAAGTCTCCATAAAGAATCCTTACTTTATCTTTCTTACAAAAAAAATAAATCTTGAATCTCTAACTAGAAAGATTATCAATAATCTCTTGTGGTTCCAGAACTCTCCTAGGTCAACTACTTACATTTTCGGTACTCTACCGTCTGGATTTTTACTTTTTTTTTTTATAAAGCATTCACGATTTAATAATAATGTATTTTGTGTATAGTTTGACAATTTCAACAACAACATGCTATCCTTTAGTTTTCATATTCTACATCGAATAAATATGTCATACGTTTCATATAAAATATAAATCATCGTATATTTTACATTATAACATTTTTTTATTCGCTATTTTACATACACTAACTTCTCCTAAATTTAGCATAACCAGTTCTTTGTTTATTTATACAGACGCGTCAATCTCGAGAGGTCAATTTCCAGCATCCTTCCTAAGTTCGACACCACCTTTTTTCGCACCTGCATACCGAAAAACTGCAATTTCGGCCACTTACGGAGGTAATCATTTGGCACGTCGTCGAGCGTCGCGTTACTAAATATAATATTCGAGATGATCAGAGTAATAAATCACAATCGATTGTGAAAACATTCAATTTTCAATCGAATCGAGATTTATTTTGACGCCAGTCCAGAATGGGACGTCAGCTTCGAGCGGCTGCACGATTCATTAATTAATTGCGAGTCCAGGTAGGGCACTCGTGCTTAACCAGGAATAATTAGTAATTAATGTTTAAAGCACTGCACCTGACCCATATGTCCTCGATTATATTTGTGTGATAACGTGTATGTATACGATCCGCCCCATATTCGCGAAATGCCGAACTGGCGGCTGGAAAACTTTCAGACTCGAGTTACCAAATTAGAACGGGGAGGTGCCAGGGAGCAGATGACACTATGAAGTAAATTCTAGGTCGCACTGGTTCCTCTGTCATAATGCCGTCACATTGTTAGTCTTCAAGACATTCCTGTACAACGTTGAAGTGATTAATCGTTAAGGCGAACCTTAATTACTGGAATTGTTGTGGCACGACCGAGAATACAGCGTTGATAACATAATTTGGAAGCAAAAATGAGTTAAATTCTATACTAAAGCTTTATGATAGATTAACAATACGTTAGTTTAACTAGTATATGTAATTTTAACAAACACGACTAGTAACGTAATTACACTCAAAATAGCACACTACTGTATGAATAGTGACATATATTTTCTACCTGAGTATATCGAAAAACATTCCGTGATAGATAGTGATAGAATCCGTGATAGAAATCGAATACCGACTCAGTACTTATCCAGTACTGACTACTAGAATTACTAATCGCCATTTCGGAATCAGAAACAATTCAGTATAACAGTCAATTTTGAATCAGTAATGGTTCAGTGTCGACATTCAGGTCTGAATTGGTAATAATTCAATATTGATATTCAGTTCTGAATCGGTAATAGTTCCGCACTGATGATTAATCCTGACTCAATAATATCTAAGTACCGACCTCCAGTTCTCAATCGGCAATAGTTCCGTATGGGCCGTCAGTACTGAATCAATAAGAGTTCAGTGCTGATATTAAGTTAAGAATAAATAATAATTCAGTACTAATACTGACGTTTCAACTCAGTAACAGCTCAGTACTTATAGCCAATTCGGATAGTTCAGCACTAATTATTAATTCTAAGTATTGACAGTCAGTTCTGAATTAGAAATAATTCAGTATATTCAGGCAACTCTAAATCATTAAAAGTTCAGTACTGACTAGTAATACTATTCAGCATTGCCTGTGAAATTACTGGCCTAGTACTGAACTATGGTACCAAACATGAGCAAAGTGTGAAAAATGATTACCTAATTATTCTTAAATATTGTCTTGTAAGTAAGAAGTGTACTGATTCTAGTATTGGATATGCGTCCTGATATCGACTGATTATCGAAATGCATACCTGTTATAGAACTTTGCTCTAAATATTATCGAAGTATACAATAAAGTAGTTCTGTTAGCCAAAAAAAGTACTACTATGATAATAATTTGCGTGTTTAGTATGAAATGTACCGCGGACACTATAAAACTATTTGAATAAAGTGGCTACCAGAGTTTATATTTAGAATTACATGCTATGAACTAGTAAAATCCCTAAGCAAATTGAAAAATTAATGTAGTACAATTAGGACTCTCACAACGGAAGTAATTGACATTTCCTACACGGAAAAACATTATTTCATTAAAATTATCGAACCTTATAAACTCAAAACAAAAACATTCTATTAATTTAAAAAAATAAATGATGAAATTTTGTCATAAAATTTCAAATCTATTTTGATAACACATGTCCTTTGTCTAATAATATCCTTGACTTTCAAAAAATTCAGTAATTTATATTGGATGCAATTTTACCGTACTCTCCTAGAATGTCAATTTTACAATAATTGTGTCGAAAATCGACATTTATCATAGTAACATGCTTAGTAACATTGTTATTTTACGAGCTGTCGAATTACGACGTTACA
This sequence comes from Trichopria drosophilae, assembly GCA_030407085.1. NCBI lineage: Eukaryota > Metazoa > Arthropoda > Insecta > Hymenoptera > Diapriidae > Trichopria > Trichopria drosophilae. The sequence continues at coordinate 106,171,519 of CM059585.1, read as the reverse complement.
GAGTAATCTACTAAAAACAATCATTGTACCATCGATTTTAATCTTCTTTATGTGTAATCGTTGAATCTCCAATAAGAAAAATCTTTTGCGGTTCCAAAACTCTATTAGCATAACTACTTAAGGACCAGATATACCAATTTTATTCATAAAGCACTTATATTATCGAGGATATTACTGAATAAAAAAACTACCTACTGCCCACAAAAAAGAAGAAATTTTAAAAAATTCATTTCATTAGTAATGTTAGTCAATACTGAAAATCACATCGTAAATATTATACAAAATTAACAAATTGCAATCAATGAGAATTTAGTGTATCAATTGTAAATATGAAATAAAGTGATTTGTTCAATATAACCGCTGTTCTTTTCAAACTGTTTTCCAGTAATTAAATTTTAGAAAGTAAATCGAGGGAATGCCAATCAGAATCGTTGTAATGAAACATTTGATTGAAAAACATACACTTCCATTAATTGAAGTTTGTTAAATATAAAAACCATCAACTTAAAAGTTGATTATCTTTATTTATTGTATGAAATGAAAATAAGTATAAATAAATAAATTGTACTGGAACTGAATTTAAAATTATATTTTAACTCAAATTGTTGATTTTGTCGAACATTAGCCGAAACTATTAAGTTGGAGCTGTTATTAACATAAAATAATTGTTACAAATATTCTTAAGAACATCTATTTGATGGAACATCTAAACTGACCAAACGTTACTAAATATTTTCGGTTAAAATAATTATGTGTGGAGAAAAGATATTTTAGTTTGTCTTGGAAATGTCAACATTTTAGATGATAAATTATTTATGACATATTTCGTCTAAATTAAAAACGTTACTAACTCGCTTCCATGAAAATTAACCTGCAAAGGGCTGATTATGCTTTTAATTTGAAATTTAAGTTACTAAATACTATTATGTATTTTAAAAATGACACCTGAAACTTATTTTATTATTTCAAAATTTTCTCTCTATTTAAGTTTGTCTGTATATTCAGAAACTCTATAACCATCTCTTTAATCTTTGGACTAAATTGTCTTTATAATTTGCTGACGTATTTTTATAACGTTGTACAAACATTTAAAAAAATTGTGAATGCCCTTAATTAAAGGTTGATAGTACCTTCAGTTACTGATTCAGAACTAATGGTTAGTATTGAACTAGTAGCGATACCATATTCGCCTCATCGTGTAATTATTAGTTAATTTTAGCTGAAAAATAAAGCATAATATACAACTATTTACTAATGATCAGTAACATTTTATAAAGATTCAAAAAACGAGTAATTTAAATAAGAACTGGATGTATTCTGAACAATGAATAGCCAAGAAATGTAACTTAAATTCCCTCGGGACAGTGGAAAAACTGACCATTGTCCTAAAATACATTAATTTTATAAATTTGTATATGGCAATATCAAATTGGACAATTTTTCTGTATTGACATAAATCAAGTTTACTAAAAATTAAAATGTTTAATGTCGATATTTAAATAATAGTGGTACATACGCAAAAAATTAGTCTAAATTATTTTATTATTTATTACCTTATTTTAAAAATAATACCTGAAACTTATTTATTATTTGAAGTTTTCTCTCTATTTAAGTTTGTCTGTTTTAATATGATTGTTATTTTAAATTAAGAAACTCTATGACTATCTCTTTAATCTTTGGTCTAAATCTTCTTGATACTTTGTCGAAGTACTCTCATAATATGAGTGACATAAATATTAAAAAAATGTGAATACCATGAAATGAAGATTGATACTTTGAACCTTTAGTTACTAAAAAGTTCCAGAAAGAACTTTCATTTATCGTGTAATTATTTATCGCTTTAGTATCACCTGTTTAATTAACAACACACTTTACGCATAGTGTCATATTTCACAGTATATTAGGTGTTCATTCGAATTACTAATCCAATCAACTGAGTAACGAGGGAGGAACTTGCAGTTACATACTTATTTCTTCCCTTAGTCACTGCACTATTATTTGCCTTGTAGTTTATTTAAAATAAAATTGTGGTTAAGTCCAGATATTACTGACGTACGAAGTTCAGATTAAAAAGGGACATACACTGCTATTATTTATTTGTAAATTCATAACATTTTGTTTGTGACAATACGATTTTAAGTATGACCAAAAACTGGATTAACAATTATAATTAGAATCGAGTAACGCTTTGGGCTCAAATATGAATATCAGAATATTCATTATTCGTGATCCTAGTGAATAATTAATTATTGTATTTAGGTATTACACCGCATCTCATTAAATTGTAAAGCGATATTTGATGTCCTAAAAAAAATAAGTTATTCATAGATTTAACAAGTCATAAAAACGTACAACTAGTATAATGATGATTTTTTATTCTAAATATAAATAATTATGTTCCATGTAATAAGATTTCTTCTTTTTGACTAAGAAGAACTACCCGATTACCAATCAAATTGAAACTATACGAATTTTAAATGCAATTTATTCTTGTTTTATGGATATTTATATTTTTTATTAGAAAAATATTTTATTAATTGCAGTAACCAAAAAACCGTTAAAATTAATATACTTCGTTGTAATTCAAGAGGTTTTATGCAAAATTTCAGCAAGTTTCGAGCGGTTTGAAGCAGAATTTCAAGCGGTTTGGAGCAGTTCGCCAAAATTATTTTCAACTTGGATTTGTACTAAACATCATGAACCCAAAACTCTCTGCAGTATCGATTACTTGATATATTCTCAGATAGCATTAGAATATCGTCAAAGCATTTTGATCCTTTGCAATGTTCACTACAAAATAATTTTCATTAATTTTTTATGTAAGTACCACTATTATTTAAATATCGGAATTAAACATTTTTATTTTTAGTAAACTTGAGTAATTTTAATAAAGAAAAATTGTCAAATTTGATATTGTGATATATAAATTTATGAAATTAATGTATTTTAGGACAATGGTCAGTTTTTTCTTTGTCCCAAGGGATTTAAGTTATATTTTTTGTAAAAATTTTCAAATTTATTTGATTGTTCAGAATACATCGAGTTCTTATTTAAATTACTCGTTTTTTTTAATCTTTAAAAAATGTTATTGATCATTAGTAAATAGTTGTACATTATGCTTTATTTTTCAGTTAAATTAACTAAGAATTACACGATGAGGCGAATATGGTATCGCTACTAGTTCAATACTAACCATTAGTTCTGAATCAGTAACTGAAGGTACTATCAACCTTTAATTAAGGGCATTCACAATTTTTTTAAATATTTATGCAACGTTATGAAAATACGTCAGCAAATTAAAAAGACAATTTAGTCCAAAGATTAAAGAGATGGTTGTAGAGTTTCTGAAAATACAGACAAACTTAAATAGAGAGAAAATTTTGAAATAATAAAATAAGTTTCAGGTATCATTTTTAAAATACATAATAGTATTTAGTAACTTAAATTTCAAATTAAAAGCATAATAAGCCCTTTGCGGTTTAATTTTTATGAAAGCGAGTTAGTAACGTTTTTAATTTAGACGAAATATGTCATAAATAATTTATCATCTAAAATGTTGACATTTCCAAGACAAACTAAAATATCTTTTCTCCACACATAATTATTTTACCCGAAAATATTTAGTAACGTTTGGTCAGTTTAGATGTTCCATCAAATAGATTTTCTTAAGAACATTTGTAACAATCATTTTATATTTATAATAGCTCCAACTTAATAGTTTCGGCTAATGTTCGACAAAATCATCAATTTGGGTTAAAATATAATTTTAAATTCAGTTCCAGTAAAACTGATTTCTTTATACTTACTTTCATTGCATACAATATATAAAGATAAACAACTTTTACGTTGATGGTTTTTATATTCAACAAACTTCAATTATGGAAGTGTATGTTTTTCAATCAAATGATTCATTACAACGATTCTGATTGGAATTCCCTCGATTTACTTTGTAAAATTTAATTACTGGAAACAGTTTGAAAAGAACAGCGGTTATATTGAACAAATCACTTTATTTCATATTTACCATTGATACGCAAAATTCTTATTGATTGAAATTTGTTAATTCTGTATAATATTTACGATATGATTTTCAGTATCGACTAACATTACTAATCAAATGAATTTTTCAAAAATTTCTTCTTTTTTATGGGCAGTAGGTAGTTGTTTTATTCAGTAATATCCTCGATAATATAAGTGCTTTATGAATAAAATTGGTATATCTGATCCTTAAGTAGTTATGCTAATAGAGTTTTGGAACCGCAAAAGATTTTTCTTATTGGAGATTCAACGATTACACATAAGCAAGATTAAAATCGATGGTACATGATTGTTTTTAGTAGATTACTGTGTAAAATCGTAATTCGACAACTCGTAAAATAACAATGTTATTAAGTATGTTACTATGATAAATGTCGATTTTCCACACTATTATTGTAAAGTTGACATTCTAGACGAGTACACCCAATCTAAATTACTAAATTTTTTGAAAGTCAAGGAGATCAGACAAAGAACATGTGTCATCAAAATAGACCTAAAATTTTATGAGAAAATTTCATCATTTTTTTGTTGAAAATTAATTGAACATTTTTGTTTTGAGTTTATAAGCTTCGATAATTTTAATGAAATAATGTTTTTCCGTGTAGGTAATTTCAATTACTTCCGTAGTGAGAGTCCTAATTGTACTGTATTAATTTTTTAATCCGCTTAGGGATTTTACTAGTTCACAGCGTGTAACTATAAACTCTCGTAGCCACTTTATTCAAATATTTTTATAGTGTCCGCGATGCATTTCATACTAAACACTAAAATAGATTTCTTAACGAATTATCAAAATAGTACTTTATGTTTACTAATAAAACGCCTTGTTTGTATCCTTCGATAATATTGAGTGGAAAGTTTTATAACTCAGGTTTGCATTTCCAAAATCACTCGATATCATTATGCGTATCCAGTACTAGAATCAGTTCCCTTCCTTCCGACAGGATCCTGAACTAATACTGGGAGACAGTACTAGCTTTCAGAGTCTTGTGAATACCCATGATGATATTGTGTGTGTAATGATCCGATACTGGCAGTTCCTGAAACGTAACCGATACTGACAACCTGATCATGTCGTTACCGAATACTTATCCAGTGACTTAAGAATTTAAGAAGACAATTTCAGGATAAATAGGTACTAATTTTTCATACTTTTTCATGTTTGGTACTGTGGTTCAGTACTAGGCCAGTAATTTCACAGGCAATGCTGAATACTGCTGAATTATTGCTAACTATACTAATTAACTATAATTGATCATTAGTGCTGAATTATCAACGATTGAGTAATAAGTTATTCCCTAGTTAAATAAATAGATAAATAAATAATAAAATGCGATATTTCCAAGTATGTCTACGAAAGAATTGTTCTATACCCTATTCATGTTACTCTTTCAAGTACTAATAATTGAATTAGTAAATTTTCACTAATTTAAAATTCGCTAGAAAGACTAAGAAAGAATACTTTTCCCACTACAAACCAAATCCTCGAAAACAAAAGTTAATTACAACTGTTGAATATTAGCAGACACTGCTAAAAAATATCAGCTAAGGACAGCCAATAGTTTTAACTGTAAGCAGCTTTGCAAAATATTCGGTGTTATTACTAACATTTAAGGTGTAACCATACATCTTGGTATAACTGTTTTGACCACTTTTAATGATTGAATTCTATCCTGGTAAATAATCTTTCTTTAAGAAAAGTACGGTTGATAAAAATCTATACTTATTTCCACATTCAAAAAACCAGTCTGATATCAAATAGATACATATTTAGAATTAAATATGACAGGCACCAAGAGACATATTATTGAAAATTCTACCATTTTTTTCTGAATAGTAATTTAATTGGTGTGCTATACTAACCTTTAGAACGTCTGTCAGAAATTACTATACTTTTTCTAAAATTTACATGTAAAAGATCTAAGGTTATAAAGTTTAATACATAGACCAAAATGAATATTAGAATAAACATAAAGGCATTTAGTAAAGCGCGCACGCAATTATTCTTTTCGCCGCTAGTCGGAGTCGTGAGCATCGCAGTGCTGCCGCCACTGCATTTCGTGCCCGTTATAGAAAAGGATTTCGTCCTGGTATATCAAATTGTAGTATTTTGAAAATAACAAACTCTGACAAGATACACACCCACACAAAAGTCGAATATACTAACTTTCATAAAATTAACTTACATTAACTTCATCTCTGCTCTTACTTTACGCAACCAAAAATCAATCTAAAAAATTCGACCGTCGAATTTCTTCGTAAATTGCTCTAAAAGCAGATTTAAATCCTTTCAACTTAAAAATACATCAGCCATTTGTAGAAAAATCCCTGTGTTTTTCTGTGTCACCCGATGGGCTGATGGTTTACATTCGCAGCAGTCTCCCGTTTCGTGAACGCAGATAGGAAGGCGATATCATTACCGTTTTTACCCCGTAAATTTAATACCAGCCATGTTTCCAATCCCACAAGTATTGCGTACAATCCTAACCGATTCACTGTCATTATACACACGATAATGATTATTTCGTCTGCCACGTGTCAGCGTATATTCTCCCTCGTGTGCATCGAGGTTCCCAATGACGTACGAATGTTCATTCAGCCTAAATACAGCGGAAGCTATCATTAAAAGCGGAAATACAGAAAGTTTTTATAAAAAAGAATCCAATACTGGACTATATTGAGTTATCATTAGGCCGCCCGTCCCCAAAGTACAAAATAACTCGAATAATAATTACATTTGCATTTCACCGCTTCTCTTCACGCTTACGTGCACTCAGATCAAATATTCCATTCAACTGAAACAGTTGTCGACGACAAATATTTTGAATTTATCGAATTTACATTCTAAAATTATAACGTTCGAGTAAAATTTACTACATTGTGATAGAAGATCATTCGAAGATAAGATTTTTCTCTCTTTAAGCATCTATAAAAAATAATATTCAGATTTTTTATTAAGAAACATACTGCAACTTTTAGAATTAGTAACTATTAATTAGTGGAATTTATTTAATCTAAATTGAACAGCTTTTTAGTCGAATAACACTATGAAAACAAGGGCTTATTCGTTAAATTTTTGAGTAGGAATACATTGTTTATGGAGTGTTATATTAAAACGAATTCTGCTCTTCTCTTAATCTATTATTTCATATGAAAAGTAGAGTTCAAAAAAATTGAAATATATGTGTCTTGCTATTTTCGAGATTGCTCATTTCAATGGAATTGTCAAAATTGAGCTTGATTACAAAAATTAAATATAGCGATTTAAATGTCGAAAAACGCAAAAATTCGTACACTTTTTTATAAAATATATTTTTTTTTCATAGAAAGAGTATTTGCCGGCACAAAAGTGAAGAAAATAGTTGTAGTATTAAGATATATTTTTTAAATATTAATAAACTAACATCACGATCACAAAATGGCGACCGCAGTGAGAATTTTCTTTTTAAAACTTAACAATTTTTTTCATGAAAACTGCAAACTTTAAAAAATGTTCTAAGAACGAAAATTTCTTAAAATGAGTCAAAGAATATTCTCAATTTTTTTCAGAAAGCATTGACACAATTTGTTATTTTTCGAATATTAAGAAAATTGAAATGATGACAAAATTCATTTAAAAAATTGAGAGTAATCTTTGATTAATTCCAAGTTTTATTGTATGGAGATTTTCTCTAAAGTTTATAGTTTTTGAGAAACAAAATTATTAATTATTTCTAGATTTCAAGAATAATAATTTATTTTTTCGGAAACTATAGACCTTGCATAAAATTTTCTTAGAACAAAATATCTTATAATTTGTCAAAGAATTTACTTAAATGTTTTCTGATTTTTTAAACGATGTTTTTAAAAATATCATTGTTCGAAAATATAAACAATTAAAAACGATAGCAATACATTCTGAAAAAATTTGTGTGCACACTCTTTGATACATTTTAAGCCTAAAAATAACACAGCATTTTTTTACATTTCTTTTTGTTATTAAATTGCATGTTTTATACAAATTTTTTTAGATTAAAATACAAGATCTTCAATGTAATACTAATAAAATATTTCTGCAATAAACAAATTATCTATTGATAACAAAAACAATTAAAATTATTAAAGTATTTCAAACAATTTTTTTGTCTCCTAATGTAAAAATGTCCCAATATCCTCATATAATGAAGGAAAAAATGTATTTGCTATTAAAGTTCCTTTTTGTAGTTGTCCTTCTTTAGTGTTAAAAAAAACTGCATTTTTAGTAACATTGCTAAAACAAATATTGAGTTTCAAATCTTACAAAAATTGCCCGAGACAATGTGTGAATATTTTTAGCTTAAAATAATCCATCAAGTTGTTTATTGTATTCAAAACAAATATCACATAATTTCGATATCTAAATTATTTAAAACTTATTTAAAAATTAGAAAAAAAATATATTTTTTAAACAAATCGCCTTACTCAATGATACTAAAATCTTTTTTTAAAACATTTGACACCATTGAAAAAATCAGTTTTATCTTAACTAAAAGTCAATAATTACCTCATTTTCGTAAAAACATTTTCAATGACAATAGAGATTTAATACTTGAACAAGAAAATCATATAATATATACACTTCTTAAAATTTAATCGTCTTATATTTCCATCAAGCTTTTCTCGCTTGATGTATCATTATTATTATTGTTATTTACAAGCAAAGTTACAAACTTTCAATATCTGACTTCCTTCTTAATAAATTTCACTTATCTTGTTTACAATTGATTAAACATCAATCAGATTCATTAAATTTAGTCACGTAACTTTTGGTGAAAAAAAAAATTGTAATTTACATCGAATTCGACAAAATTTTGTATCTTGGGGTTTTGGAGGTTGCTGATTACGATTACTAAGGCGGATAAGAGTTAAAAAATTACATTCGACAAAAGTCTAATGGATCCGCCATTTTCAATTTTAAAATTGTGACTTCAGATTCGTAATTAGCGACCCCGAAGACTCACGAGTAAAAATTTTCAACCGCCTTGGATGCAACATGTAAAACGTGACACAACAAGTAAATATTTACTTGATTTTAAAATTTTGTTGGTTATGGTGCATATTTTGAAATACCTATTTCTCAACAAGTTTTTAAACAAAGCGAATTGTTTAGTTCTACCAAATGATTTTTTAAAAAACTCCTCGACTAATTACCTCGACTTCGAGAATTTTTTTAGTGAAAGACAAAGAATTTTAAAAATTGGAGAAATATTGAACTTTTATTCCTTAAAATTTTGTGGAAAAAAAAGTTTATTAATATCAAATGTATTTTTTTAAACCATTGCAATGTTCTCTATTTTGAGAATTTTTATAAGTAAAAAAAAATGTTTTTATCTCATGATTTTTTAAGAAATTTCATAAGAACTAGATACCCTCGACATATTCGAAATAGTGAAAAAAATGTACAAATATTACTCCGTCCCTTAAATTTGTATCTTCCCTTTAATCAAAGCAGTAAATACCCTTCGCAAATAAGAAATAAACTTTCTTCCTTTGGCGAAAATAATCTAATCCTCGTGATGTTATCGAATGACTCCGTCGTATTGAAAAAAGTATACTTCAGAGATTTAAAACATAGCGATCTTAATTGGATTGAAGTTCCTACAACCTGTTCTTTTTTTAATTTAATGTCCCTCGAAATTTATCAAAGAAAATCACGTCGAAAATGAGAGTAAAATTTTCCATTCGTAATGAAACGCAGCCTGCGCTCTGTCCTCTTTATCGAAGGTAATAAAGACGACATTCCGATCAAGTTTTTAATTCGTCCTCTGTGATCGGCGATAAAAGCGACATAACGCAGACCAGCAGACACAAGATTCTCGAGTATCTGGAAATGAAAAATCTTTCCCTAGGAAAACCTATACTTCCATTCGGCTGTCGAAATCCGTGACGTAAATTCAGCAAGGCATTTAGCCAATAGGGGATGGCCAAGGGGTAAGATCCTAAGTCGAGATACAAAAACTAGAATTCATAAAGCCAGATGGGGGAAGAGTACTTTCAGAAAGTACTTTGTGATGGTACTCGGGTTAGCCGAAGCGCGAATGACGGAACTTGAAAGGCCTAATTTGTCAACGCCCGATTATCAATTGAAACAAATCGACGTTCTATCATCGGGAAATTGTTCGTCGGAAAACCACCCTGAAATCGATACAAAAATTTTCTTCCTCGGTCGCCCTTGAGGAACCAATAACCGAACTAATGTGTGTATATTTTCGTCCGGTGATTTCCTTCAAGCATATAAGTTATTTTAGCCACATTTCGTTGCTGAAAGACCTATTTTCATCGTGATTTCCAAAAAAATGAAATTTTGAAAATTCTCGACATCATTGAGGTTCGCAATATTCATGAAATGTTTGAATAACGGAAAACTGCGTAATTGATCTCTACCGAAGCAAGATTCTTCGTCTGGGATTGACAGAGTGAAGGTGTGCTTATACCTCGAGGCCTCGGTAAAATTATTAATGTAACCGGTGGTATAACGTTGCGCGCGGCCGTAATGCGCATTAGGCAATCGCGATTTTCCTGGCTGAAAATTCCTTGGAGAAATAAAACTCATCTACACTCACCGAGGAGGATTTCGACCTTGCCGGCACGCCGGGTCTTCAGTGACCATAGGCCCATCATCTTGTCTTCGTGGACTTCCGGAAGTGACTGATCGAATAGCGACTTTGCTCAGTCGGTAATGCCGAGAAATCGGAACGATCATCGCCTACTCAAGGGCACCGGTTGGACCCTTCGTCTCTTGTCAACAATCGAACCGGAAGGGCCACTGATGGAAATCACTCCAGATCCTTTTAGGCAATCGATGATTGACTGATCAAACAGCTGTTCGATCATCTCGATCACTCCGATCCGCCGTTTCGCGAACTGTCAAGTGTGCTGACACGAGTGCTCACTGGAAGACACATGGCAGTTTACAAAGATGAGCACTAGAAGATCACAATTTTTTTTTTTTTACATTTTGACAACGGACATTAACTTGTGTCCACCCCGCGTGTCCGCCGAAAGAAAACTGTAGCGTACTCGTTACCAGCTAGTCAAACTAACGTCCGAGAGCCACCCCTACGACGCACGTGATAACTTCGACGCACGCGCCAAACGATGATTGGCATCAGCCTTTTATTACTGGCCGAGATGGTCAAAATCGTCACCACCCACCAAAATCCATGCGAATTTCACGTCTTTTCTAGATGCAAAACTCAAAATTTCCATTTTTTTTAAATGGATTGTTTCCCGATTGCTTTCGGGGGAGATTGAAGCGATACTAAGAAGGAATGTAATCAATTTGTTCCTAACTTATTACCGGCGTGTCGATCCGTCACGCGCGTGATCGTTGGAATAGGACACTGTTGAATTGTCCTTTTTTAATTACAATTTCGATTAAATAATTACAAGTTTTCCTACTTATTCATCGATCGCTTTTGGGAAATATCAATTCTAGACTTATCAGAATTACTAAAATAACCAAGACATTTTTTGTTTGGTTGTATCAATTATTTCCAATAAAAATTTCTATTTTTGTAATTTTTACTACATGTATTGTAATAATTTTGAAGGTTTATTTGTCATGTCTAAAAAAATTTCTAGTTTATCTCATTATTTGTGGTCGAAATTTCATTTTTGTAAATTTTAATATACTATTGATAGTAAAAATTACGAAAATTGTAATAATTTTTACTAGAAATAATGGGAAACATTCTTATAATGGAAGAATTCAAAATTAAAATCTGAGATAGTAAAACAACAAACATACGAAATAGCACAGAAAAATTATATTGACAATTGTATCATATGGGGTGGGAACTTAAGACGAAAGTTTTCCATTATTTTTTATACAAAAATCCACCAATTCTCATAAATTTTTTATGCAAAAATCAAGAGATTTGTAGTAAAATTTACAGTTTTTGTAATTTTTAACAGAAATAAGGATTAAATCTAGAAACAAATTTCGTCGTAATTTTATTGTCACAGATGATAATTTAGGGATGAACTGTTATCAATCACAAAATTTTCCATTATTTCTAGTATTGTAAAAATACTGGTGTGTATAATAAATTTTACAAAAATTTTAGTAATTTTGACAAGAAAGTGTCACTGGATGTTTTGAATTTTGGACATTTTGTTCCTTTTTTCAGTAAATCTCCTGACTTTTTACAGTACCAATAGTACAAATTAGGAAAATTGGGGTCATTTTTACTACAAATAATTATCAAAACAAGATAGTGTCTTGGTAATTTTACTATCTCAGATGATAGTTTAGGGACGAACTTTCATTACACAGACATCAAAATATTCTGCAATTCTGGTGGATTTTTGTCACTGACATTATTTTAAAACTAAAATTTGAAAATTTCAATATTTATATAATATCTCCGCAATTTTCATAATAACGATAGTAAAAATGATTAAAATTAGCAAAGAAATAGTTACTAAATCTGGGGGGAAAATGTCTTAGTAATTTCACAATATTAGATTATAATTTCCGGTAAATATTACTGTCATTTTCATAAATATACCAATAATTTAGTCATTTTTACCAAAAAAATTATTAAAATATTTTTAAATATTACAATAAATCTTCGGAATTTTTATAATGTCGACGTCAAAAAATGACAATAACTTTTACCACAAATAATTATTAAAACTAACAAAAAATTATCTTTTGGTTAATGCATCATCCCTAATGGTTATTTAGGGACAGACTTTCAGTACACTAATATTTGCCTTTATACATATAAAAATCCTGGTGTTGCAGAAAATTTTACAAAAATTCTAGTAAAATTTTCAAAAATTCTTGCAATTTTCGCCTAAAATAACTGAAACTGGAATTTTTATATATTTCAGTATATATCTCAGGAATTTGTATAATACTGATAGTATAAAATAGAAAAATTGTTTTAAATTTTACTGCAAATAATGGTTTAAATTAGAAAAAAATTTTTTGGTTACTATCCCAGATAAATAACTTGACAGGCTTTCATCTTGCCATAGTTTTCTATTATTTCTCTTAACATTTACTTCTATATTCTTTTTAAAATAAAACTTGTAAAAATTAATACTAAAATTTACAAAAATGTACCAGAAACAATAGAAAATTTCCGCATGGCGAATGTAAATTTCTAAATTACACACAAATCATTTTCGCAACAATCTTTAGTATTAACTCAAATACACAACTTCTAAGTAGGTCAACTACGCTTAAACAATATGCAGTTTCGTCCGTTACTTAACATTAATCATAGCCAAACTTTTGTATTTGTAAGGCAGGAAAAACAATTTTTAAAAAAGTAAAAAGTAGTAAAATACGAATGACAATTTCTTATTTTTAGTTTTCAGGCTTATTATTAAAAAATAAATGTTATAAATAATGGTCCTAATGGTAATAAGAAAAAAAAAATGTTTTTCAAATTTTCACCTATCTTCGATGCAAACTTCAAATTTTGAATAGTAAGACGAAACATTTAAGTAGTAACACCTACAAAATTGGTTATTAGTGCCTCAGTACAGTAGAGTCCCGGTATATTTACCCACTCGGTTCCTTGACTTCCCCTCCCGTTTCATTATATTTACCAAAACGAGCCCCACTTCTCCCACTCCTCTCAGTCGCGTTACGTTCGTGACGTCACAGCAGGCCCAGGTGGGGGAACAAGAGCGCGGCGACAGGCAAATATAATGAGATGGAACCGGGGAAATATGCTGGGATGTAAATATAGCGAGACGCAATTATACCGTGACTCTACTGCAGTTACTCTAACTACTTTTTCTTGGTGTTCAAACGTTTTATCCAATATTTTATACAAGTTATATTTTAGTGTAGATTGAAATTCAAAAATTCTTTTAAAAGTTTTCAAAATTCTTTTAAATAGTTAACGAGAAAAAATAAATGATACCGTTCTACTTGCTATCGTTACGAAAGTCGACGAGCATGATTAGGTGATTAGAAGGTAGCCATTAGAGACCCTGGAGACACAGTGAGCCAATTTCGGTTGATCGGACACAATCAATAAACTACGTTAAAATAAAGTTGATTCCATGGCGGCACACAAGCCAAACGAAATAGTTTTGTAATTACTAGTAGTAATGCAAGGTTCTTTTTACGAAAATAAATAATGGCATTACTAATTGAAGTTTCGTCTAGTTGAAAAAATTAACAATTTCTTCAACAAACTAATACTAAAAATTACGTTCACAACTGGTTTTATGGCTATCAACAATACTGTTTTTGTTTTAAATATTCGACAATAATTTATTAATTATTATTAAAAAAAAAAATTAAAAATCTTGTCATTCCCAACAAAAACTTCAATGAATCACTAAAAATGTTTATTTCAGAATAGGTTGCTCTTATCTCGTGATTACACTCCTCAGAGTAGTGTAAAAATAGTCAACATATAGATATAGATCTATAGTCATGAATAAATTACCTACTTTCATAGCAAAATGAATCATTCGTTCAAGTTACGATGTTATAGCGTGATAGTATTAAAGTTTACATTTGATATTACTTACTGTTAACGCATGATTATGTTACCGTGCACATTAACTTTTGTTTGAATAATATATAAATAAAGTTCGAACATAACAATGGGAAATAATTATCTGATAAGGATTAATTTTTATCGATCTGTGTTTTTATGTTATTATTCGTACTTCAACTGTGAACGATTATTTCTTTTAAAGGTGAAAAGCGGTACTTTTATTTAAAACTACACTACTTTCTATAATCTTTTAAGTGTTATTTTAAATTAATAATTGCATATTTTTTTAAATTTGAATGAGTAAAAATGTACTAATGAAGGATCAAAAGTTGGACACTAATTAAATTATTAATAATTTTTAATAATTAAATAGTAAAAATCTACTAATACGTTTGAGACATTAAACTAATTTATTTTAGTAGTAAGATAAGATATAAAAAAAATGCAATTACTAATTTTTCTTTTTATTAGTAAAAGCTTTTTGCTAATTCGGATTTAGAGAGTTGGAAGTAACAACAAATTATTAAAGATATTTTTGATGTTTTTTTAAATCTACTTACGTACCTATATCTGTTACAATAATTTTAATTGACATAAAATCAAACTCTTGTGCTTACTTTTCAATTAATTTTTAATCATTGGAGAATTTTTTGTGTTTCTCAACTCTTTTAGGCAATAAAGAAAATAAAGAATTTTAAATTTTCAAATTTTATGTACATGTATAATTTAATTTATTGTTTATAATATTTTTTATTATTCTTGTCATTTAGTTTTTTATCAATATTGTGCTACTATTTCATCTGTATCTTTGGAAATTTACGTTAAACTATTACGTTTTTTTAATAAACAAAAAAAAATTTAATACATGCAATACAAAAATTATTTTATTATTTTCATTTTTATAAAGAAGTATAGGAAGAAAAGTCACATTTTTTCGACAAAATTCAGATGATGAACAGATGATGAAGAGATCAAACCTTCATATATGTTTTTGTATAGCAAAAATTACGCAAAAATTGGTCCATTTTCAGAAAATGACATAAATAAAAAACCCCAATTTGTAAAATGTTAATCATGTCATACGCCATTCCGAATTTTCAAAATTTGACTTGATAAAGGTGATCAACAAACTCAAAAATCGTAGTAAAACAATTTTCTGAAAAATATATCACAAATGTTTTATTTGTTAGTTATTATTTATATTGTAAGCATTTTAATGTACAAACGTCATTTAAATTAGTTAAAAATTATACTGTAAATAATAAAAAAAATATATATACACATAAATTAAAAATTTTAATAAAAATGACGATGAAATTCCACGTTAAACTTAATATCCACATATTTATTCACTTACAATCTTGTCATTTAGCAACTTTGTTAACAGATGTATATACGTCACACGTGAATTTTATATGTAAAAATTACTTCCTGGATGTGAGTTGCATTTCAGTATGCGTAACAAGTTGCATGATTTAAAACTATCGCAAAATGTAATAAACTTTAAAATGAGGCTAAAACTATTGATTAAACTAAACTAAAGTACACGAGCTGAAACCGCATAAAGACTTTACGGAATGGAAGAATCCCCGGGAAACGAGAAAAATAGAAATAAAATAAAAAAAAAAGGATTCTACAGACAAATGACATTGTCAGGAAGAATTGTCCGATTTAGTTTGTAATTATCTGAATGAAGAAAATCAGATGAAAAACTCATTATGAATCTTTTACAAACAAATTGGCTCGTGTTTTTTTAATATTATTTTCTTCTGACGAGTGTTTATAACATAGAGTTTTGTAAAAAATCATACAGGAGGGATTTTCACCTACAAATAATCATAATTTTTTGCGAGACATAACCTCAAAATTGGGGCAGAAAAAAATTATTGAATTTTTCAATCCGAGTTTTTATTTCCTGGTTTTGAAGGTGTTAAATATGTGTGTTTTACGTATTTTTTCCCGATCTTTACGATGCCACCACTAGTTTTCAACAAAAAATGATGGCACATCCGAATTTTAGTTAAAAACTGTTATTTTTTGCGTTTTTGGTGATTTTGTAGCCAACTGCCATTTAGGAGGGGGCACTTTTACTATTATTATTCTGCTATAGCCTTTGGTAGAAAAAATAATCTATATCTGAATTAGTTAAAAACTAGTAATCTAAAATAAAAAGTGAGATACTATAACTTAGTCATGTGTTTACTAGAAAATAATACAAAATTACTAATACATTGATAAAATTCTACTAATCTAAATGTATAACTGGACTGTTATAGTTTAGTAGTTTTTCATTTTTTAATTAGTAGTTTTTAACTAATTCAGATTTAGGGAGATTGACTGCAACGAACATTTTTTTCGACTTTTCAACAAAATTCCTGTTTCGGATATAAATCAACTTAAACAATAAAAACACTGGAATAAAAAGTGTGTTATTTAGGGAAATGATTGAATTTTAGGTAAGAAGAAGCGTTTCCTATAGATTTTCGAAATTTTGTTACTCTTTAAACTTGAATTAATCAAAAACCACTTATGTACAGTGAAAAGTGGGTTCTCATCAATTAGTAAGTTTCTCACTGACAAATAGTACAAAAATATTAATTCATTAGTAAAATTCTACTAATCTACAAGTAGATATTGACTTTTTTGATTTTGTAGTTTATAGAATTAGTAATAAATTAGTAAGTTTTAACTTTTTATTAGCAAAAATTATGATTAATTCATTTGGTGACTCACTTTTCATTTTCTTATTGGTAGTTTTTAACTAATTCGGTTTTAGAGAGTACGTGGAGAATAATTCTAATGACCAAACCGAAACCTTTTTTTTGGAGCAACCATAATATTTAAGAAAATTTTTCAAAAATTTTTCTAAAAAAACATCTATAAATGTTTTCTCTTTTGATCTTGATGGTTCGTTCAAATTGCTTTTTCAACAGACGAAATGCTCAATTGTCATCAATATTTCTCGACGTTCCTAAGCTGTTTTTGAAAGGTTTTAACGAATGGGCTTTGATCAATTATTGTGCATTCATGCGTGCATAACTCTTTCCCTTTTCAGAGAAAATGCAACTATAGACGTGGAAAGTCGTAGATGCGGAATGAAGCAGAAATCGCAACAGTTACTGAAATGACGAAACAATGTATTCCAGCGGTGGGAAATTGCCTTTATCGATTGCTCGGCACGTGTTATTGTATAGCAAACTCAAACATTGTTTCAAATTGTTTTAACGCGTGTAAAACTTTTCACGATAAAACTCTCGTTTGTCAGAGAAATTTCATTTCGATTTACCACCTACGGCACTCTTTCCCACGGTGTATCTGTGTGGGCACATCAAAAATAACAAATAGAAGAAACGTGACAAATTTTTAATCTAAACATTTTCATTTCAATAACATTCCAAGATGGACGATTCGCGTCTAAAATAGAAGGGATAAAATATTTAGACAGGTTTCTGTACTTTTAAATGTATCAAATTTTTATTGGTTGAACTTTTACTGGCACAACAGAACATTTCAACTGTTATATTAGAAATTCTTTAGAAAAAAGTTTTAATTAAATTTGTCATTGTTTACCCTCGATTCGAAATTGACCAATCATTCCAACCTGTCTGACTTAAAAATGAAACAAATTTCGGTGGATAAATTTTCTGATTTTATTTAATTTTCTTCTGCACATTTCTCGGGTTCAAATATTTATGCGTACCGAATCAAAGGAATCGTTCTTTTTCATTCATCATCAATTCATTCTTTGACCTAATTTATCCTCGAAATATTCTTTCCGTTACTTTTTAATAGATTACTAAATTTTCTAGATTATAATTCAGAAATCAAGTAAATATTGCAAATGAAGTAACTAAATCATCGTAACGTCACGTTATTCATTGCAAAATGATCTTGTATTAATTAAATCGAATGAATTGTTTGCTGCCTACAATTTTTATTCAATGGAGCTTTTCGAAGAAAAATTGCTAGTATATTATTTATCAAGTTGCATACGATATTTTTTGATACGACGGTCATAGGGCTCAATAATTTGCGCCCGAAGATTTCACTGCGGGGCGCAAAATAGAGATCTACTCCCGGAGTGTCAGAAATTATGTTTTCTTTAGGGACTCTACCTTTTACATGAAACTGCAAAAAATAAAAATTCTATCAACTCATAAATTATAGTTAGTGCGCTTTTTATTCAGCAAAATACAATTTTAAATTTAATCAAATGGCACTAAGTATCGCAGTTAAAAAAAACAAAGAACTAATAGAAATTAGTTCCTAAATCGACTCGAACGGTTTGGATAGATTTAAAAAAAATGTTGTTTTTGATTCAAGATTTTATGGCCAATTTTAAAAATTGAAGCAAAATTAATAACAACTCTTAATAAGTAGTACAATATAAAAAATTACCTATATTTTCCCTTCAAAAAACTTGATTGATTAAACTGCAAGACACACCGAAGATGCTAAAATTCATTGCAATCAATTAAAAACCGTAAGATTCCTAACATCAGTATAAATGTTTGCACTTTACTCATATTTAACAACAATTATTTTAGCAAATCTATTTTTGTTATTTAGTTAGTTACTTAATTCCTTAAATCACTGTTGAATTTAATATAGTAATCTCTTATTAAAGTGTTACCATAAATTTCACGGTTATCATACATATTGAACTTCAGAGTCTAATCTGACAGAAGCTTTCGATGGCGAAACTTAATTTTAGAATTCCCAGAAAAATGGTAACATTTGCTAAAAATAAATGTTGCCATCTTCGGACGTCACGGATTCCCCTTTAAATGCATTTATACGAAACACCCCCAATTGTCAATCCACCATATATAATTTCCACGTGAAGAAACATTTTAGAGCACGTGCTTATTTTTATTCTAGTCTCGTTAAACCAGATATATATTACTAAAGAAGAATTGATTCGTATCGAATCCCGATTTACTTGTCCAGATTTAATACTTAAGCACTTCGGCTAGATATATAACGGCCATTAACTCCCCCAGTATAATCCTAGTTTCTTGCTCTCATTTTTTTACCACCTCATTTTAAAAATGCTCTAATAGAAATATTAATATTATTGAAACTAATTTTAAAGTATTTAAATATTTTTAGGTTAAAATTTATATTCACGAGGTCTAAAATCCATTGTTTTAGTACTTTAATGATAGAACGTAACAGTTACAATCAGTTTTATCAGATGGCAGCACAACCTTGTCTATTTCCATTTATTGAACGCAAAGTCTAACTCTATATCCCGATTAGTCTCGTGAATTAATTTAGGTTTTTTTTCCCGGAAGCTTCATTACGTGCCATAAATATGACTTTTATATTATAAATGTTTGAATGGCGTTAGAAAGTATAATAAGTGGTAACACATTTGACAATAAATATTTAATTACGAGTGCACTAATCTATATACTATATACGATACTATATACGATAGTACTAATGTACATCTAATCGATATCCATCCATTACTAACTTTTGTTTCGCTTATTATGCAAATACAATGAAATCAATAAAACATTCAAATTTTTAACAGGACAATTCTTTACTCAATGCTTGTCGATCGTTACTTGTATTTCAATTAAATTAAAGAATTGATTTAAAATTATTGTTATTCAACGCTTTTTATAGATTTGTGCAATTTCTTTAATAGAAAAAATAACTTTCTTGCAGGATTTATTAGTTTCTTCTTCGGTTACCTTTATAGAAGGAATGATAAATTGTTTCGACATTTTATAGTTTATTTATTGAGTAAAGTCTGATGTTTCAGTAGCTTAACAAGTTTTAAAAGTGACATTCTTTCGATAATAAATCATTCCCTAATGGACATAAAATCATCTAATTTATTAAATAAACGAACATTAGAGATCAATTTTTCTTCTTTAAGAAGCTTACATGAAGAAGTCATTACTAGTGGGATCGGAAGCGTTCGATCCCAAGTCGGGCGATTTTTTTTCTATAAAATTGATCCTAAAATGATTTTTTTTAATTCTTAAAAAATGGTTATTTTATAAAATATTTATTCATTCGTTGAATTGGTAAATTTCTGATCTGATTTTATTCTACGACATATAATAATTTGTAACGTGTAATTAAGACATATCTAAATTAAGTCATAAATTGATTTAATTAGTTTAAAATGTTGTACTTTCATCATGGATATTCGAATCTCGAATTTCCATTTTCAAAATTAATTTATTTTTCAAACTTTATCTCGCCGTAACAATTTTCTGGCACTTTGCATTATATGCAAATTTTCACAATTATGTCATTTCTCAATCTCTTTTAATCTACTTTGTTACCACTAAAGTCCTTCCAATAAGAGACTGTCAGACTGATGTAGTCTTCCGGATTAAGCAAACACCAGCGTTTTTTTTTTTTAAATTTATTTCGTCATTTGTAGATTAGTAAGAAGGAAAATGCAATATATTATATTAATTAAATTACGGAAATGCTATATATAAGTTATACACTACATAAAGTTCATAAAATCTGAAAGACTTGTTGACGTATCACGAATCGATTTATAGAAAATATTATATAATGGAGTCGTATAAAACAAGTAAGTATATTACTATGGACGTATATTGGTCTATTTTTAGAGTTGCTAAAATTGGTTGTTGACGTATTAGGGTCATTGTTACGGAAAGCATCAAAATTATTGACCGACCTGTACAACAGATATCGAAACATGCATATGTTCTCTATTACGTCAAATTTCATTTAAAACCGTTGGCTAAATATTGCCAATGACGACATCATATTTTTTAATAAAATTACTGAATTTTTAATCGATATAATTTTTGAAATATTCAGTTTTATAAGAATAATAAATCATTATGCTGAACGAACGATGAAAATTCTAATTTTTTCCAACATACCTTCTTTTTTAGAACAAGTTTAGAAAATTAAGCCACTTATTTAAAAATTTGGACAATACACAATGAGAATTCTCACTCACATTTTAGAGAATACCTTAAAAAATCAATTTCTGATAATTATATTATAGTGAAAACCAACTACTACAGTGATATAGGAATTTAAGCTTCCGCTTATACCAAAATGAAAACTCAGTTCTTTAACGGGCGTGAAATCTTAGGTTATGAGTCATAACGGCATCTAGCGGTAGGAAGAGTAACTATAATTCAAACACTATTTGTTACTTTTTCTTCAAAACCTTTACGTATCAATTTAAATAGTTGACATTAGTGTACACTAATAATACTAATAGTATATAATTTTAAATTATTAGTTATTAGTAATTCGATGAATATAGTTTATTAGTTACCAAAAATACATTAATTTATAAAAATGAATAAAACTTTTTTCGTACCTTTTTTTAAATGTTTATAAATATTTTAGACAATTAATATGCACGAAATTTAAAATATGCTGATGAAAAACGTACTTCCATTCATTAAAAACTAAGTTTAATCAAGAGAGGCAGCAGGTCATCTACTTTATTAAACGTTAATATTCATAAAAAAGAACAAAAAAAATCACAGTCCGGAATTTTTAATTAAAATGATATTCAAGCATAATTTTGTCACGAGAGTGAAAAAAATTAAATATGTAAAATGTTTTAATATGTATGTTATTTACTCTTTGAGATTTGTACTTGAGACAAACAAAAAATAATCATTTCAACTATTTTTAGATAAATTATTGTATTAAATATTTCATTCCGAATTCGATATCGTAGGAATCTCTTAAGTGAAACGGATATTAACTGCGAGAGACTGATCATTTATCCTTTTCAATCACAATTTAAGATGTGAAACGAGGTCACGAGGAAACAAAAGGGAAACCATTATTTTGGACGTCGAGTTATCTCTTGGGCGTTCTTATAGAATGCACCCTAATGGTAGGAAAGAAATAATCCATAGAGGAAATATATCAAACTGAATGGTTCTGAAGCACATTTAGTAAGTTTACAATTTTTAAACTTAATTAAAAAGTATTTTCAAAATGCCACGTATTTTTTTTTTTTATTTCTTCTTGCCCTCGGACTACTAAATGCTCAGAGCGCAGCAACGTTTAAACAAGTTACGATCCTCGTTGGATATAAAAAACTTTCTTCGAAATTGATTTAAAATGTAAAACTAAGTACACGACATTTAACTAAACGTTGGAAGTAGTTTGAAAGCTTCTTAATAGAATTCTACGCTACTTTGTCACAACGACGTTAATCTTGAAAACGACGAAAGCATGATTTTTTTATTAGACTTTGGCTGATGTTTGAGCTTTTAATGGTAAAATTAGTTTGTAAGCAACAATTTTATTATGAATTTCATGTGGACATTTATATTAAAAAGTATAAAACACCTCCGAAAAATCAAAAGTTTTATTAAATTCATATTGACCATCAAATGTGGCATTAAGGTCAATAATTCCAAGTTCGTCGTTGCCGACTTTCACGCCATCTAGCAGTTTCCATCCTAAGCTTGGTCTATGACATCATTATAGTATAAAATAAAATACGATTCGTTGGTACAGTAAAACAAAGATTTCATTCTATATCATAAGATGATGCAATTTGACACCATCCAACTTAAAAGTCAAAAAATTTGTGTGCTCTAAGAAATCTTGCATCTGCAAAACAACAACAAAACTGCAGATATTTTTTTCATTTTACATTTCAAATATTGTATATGATGGTAATAAAATTCATGACTCGAAATATCAGATATTTATTATAAAATCAATAAAAATGGGTATCTTTGCATTGGAAATATATAAAAGCATTTAATAATTCATTACAATGGCATGTTAATGAAATTTTAATTTTATCATTCAATTTATCTCGTAATAAATTATAGCAAAATCTAAAGTAGAATGATACAATATTAATGTCCTTGGGGTTTAAAATATTTAATGTTATTATATTTTATTACAATCTTTTACGAAGTTAATAAAGAAAAAGATTATAAATCCAATGATTTGAAACATGACATAAAATATGATGCAAGCAGGGACATCTACCCAGAAAGATTGCAAACTCCTTGATGTGCGCATATACATGTGACACGACTATAGACTCGTACAAAGCACCGACAGTCGAGACTAAATAAATAACAACAGGAGAATAGAATGTAGCAAGCCAATTGTTGACCTAAAATGCAGGATTAAATGAAAAGTGTCAACCCGATAGCATGAAAATAATGCTACAGGTGGGTCTGACGTCTACCCATTCAGAAATTAATGTACAATTATGCCGTTTTTATCAAATAATTTTGTTTATTATTTTTCTTTTCAAAAATCCAATAAAAACATTTTATTTTAGCAAACTTAAGTTTATATAAAAAAAAATGCAACAGTTGTTTGGTTATATTTATACAGAACCCCATGTGTTATTTGAATTTCATGGATATTTCCAGAACATTTTGTAATTTCATGAAACATGACAAAGGTAAGCGGTGATTTTTCCATTTCTTTTATAACATTGTACTTAAGACATTCAAAATATTGATTGGTTTGAATACTGTCGTAAGAAAAGGCCGGAGACTTTAATCAGTAGTTTTACAATGCTCAAACGATCATTTTTTATTGAATTAATTATACGATTTTTTACCTATCGTTAAATTTGAGTACTTTATTGGGGACACGTGTTGATTACGTACAGAGTACACAAAATAGTTATCAAGGTTTGGGATATAAAATTCAGTGTGATTCCGAGGAAATAGTTAATCAGTTATTTATCAATTCTTTTATGAGGTGAGAAAAAGTGTAACGAACTCTCTACATTTTTTAGAGCTAGGTTTCACTTTGTTACAGTGAAATTTTAGTCGATTATTTAAAGTAACATTTGGCACAATACAGAATGTGAAATATATTAAATGTTCTGTTTAAAAGAAGATAACTGGTAACTGTATCTAGTAAATATATTATGGAGAAATCAATCTACTAAGTCAGCATCAAATTTTAAGCTCCGGCTTATATCAAAATGAAAACTCATTTCTCTAACGGGCGAGAAATGTTAGATTACGAGTCATAACGGCTTCTAGCGGCAGCAAGAGTAACTATATTGCGCAAGTATCTTTTCATACAAACCTTTTCTTATTAATTTAAATAATCGCAGGACTCATTTCTAAGATAAAACGAAACTACTAACAATATTATTGTGATGTCAATCTACTGTTTATAATGAGTAATTCGATGAAAATATTTCGGAATAAATCGATTGCGCCAATGCACGGAATGCAGTTATCACCGCTGCCGCTAGGCGTCGTTCAGACGCAAAACCTAACATTTCCCGCCCGCTAGAAAAATTTGTTTTCGTTTTGATATATACTGTTTGTTTTACTAATTGATTTACATTTACTTGTCTGAATTCTACTTTCCTACTAATCATTCTTAGCCTACTAATAAATAACTATATCGTATAAAAATGTTTAACAAACATTATTACGATATTCCACAATTCCCTTGTTCGTAAACATTTTTCGACACGTATAAGTATCCTACCATATCAGAAAGAGAAGTTACTCGTCATTTTTAAGTCATCTATGACACAACAGTAACACAATTAACTGATATCCGATCAACAGTGTAATCTATCTGAAATCCACCAAACGAAAATATTTACCAAAGTCTCTCTTTCCCCCCGAAAGTGTCATCCTTGAAAGAAGCCACTTTCCATAACAAAAGAAACTTCTAAAAGGGTTTTTTCATTAAGCCATCCCTCCGCCAGGTTGCGCAATTACTCAGCCAAGCAATCTATCTCGATCTACATAATCCAAACGACTTTTCTATCGTTCTATTACGATAAAAACTTTCAATCATCTAATTCGAAATAAGTGCCCTCTCTCTCTCTCTCTTGCAAGTTCCATCTTGGACAAATTGTTTTACTTCCGTGGAGTAAATAAGGTGACTCGAAACCCAATAAGAAACTTTCATAAATCTTGTATCCGTGGCAAAGATCAAAGTCGAGAACCGCTATCAATGTAAGTTCGCTGCTTCAAGGTCGTCTCGCGACATGGGAATAAGGGGAGGAGATTTCCTCCCCTTCGAACAAGTAGACAACGGGTGCGAGAGAGATGGTAAGTACCGGCTCCCTACGCAGAAACTGCTAGCAACGATCGTGACGTCTTTTTTTATATGCGCCGCGCCCTCTTCGATAGCTCTAAGGCCGACTACGCCCGATCGTCATACGTTATTACGCATCTCGAAAGAAACTCGATTAAGTACTTACTAAAACGAACAAGTTCTACTTGTTCATGGAAGATCTTAATCGTAAAAATCAGGGACTCCGAGGATCTGATCAAGTAAAATAAGTGTCGGACATCTCGACAGATCGAGTTTGACATAAACATAGCCTAACTAAATAAATTACCTTAAGCGTAAACATAACATTGAAAACTTTTGAAATAAAGGTGGATTGCTTACCAAACAATCATGAATCTCTGTCATGAGATTCATGAGAGCGCATTCCTAACAATGTGTTTATATCATAATTATCAATGATTGACATGATCTAATTGGATGACCATCATTAAAGATTAATTATTAAGTTCTAACCTCATACAAGGATCATTCAATTATAGCCCCTGTTTACACTTACTCAATTTTGGCTGTCAACATAACCTCCACCTTCATCGTGTTTCAAAACTCTTTTTGGTCTAGTACTCTAACTATTCTAATCCATTAGATCTTAATTTCGGTAGCTACTAAAATGAAGGATGGATTCAAGCTCATTGATGGTATGGGATTCATTCAAACCATCAAAATAAAAGAATTGCCAACTTACTCCTTATTCCCCAGTCCATCATCTTTACGGTTATTGCCTCTTCCGAAACGATTCTACGGCTGGACGATACTGGGTGGAGGAGATTTGGCAAACGTTGAAGAACAGCCGTCCAATTATACGCATGATAAGGTTCGAATACCTCCCTTGGCAAAAGTCCAAGAATCTAGTTTTGATTAGTCAGCTTGGTAAAATATTAGGTCCCTTGGTATCCAGTCGAGAGTTCCCTCTCACGCGAGTCCTAGTTGCTAAAGCTTCGTTGTTGGTCCGACCTGGTTGGTTTCGCAATTCCTCGTAAGTTTGGTCCACGCGCTCGTTGAATATTCCTTCGTATATAAAATAGGACAGAAAAATATCTCCATACAAATCTAAGAGTAAATATTTGAAGTCGAGATTTGGTCCGGGCGTTGATGAGGGTTTTAAGTAGTGGTTGGTCCTGTGGAAGTTGAGAATAAAACGAGTATATAAAATTGGTTTTGGTCCGCGTTGTTGCTCGAAACTAAAGTTTCTTTTCGGTGATCAGCTGGTTACTCCTCATGCGCGCTAGTGTCTCCGGATCAGATGTGATCGCAGATGATCGTCCGGGAATAGCAGCTGGTGAACATTGGGTTTGCGCAGGTTCCTTTGAAGTTGCAGTCTCCATTCACGCTTGCAAAGACCGGGAATCCCCGTAGGCCTGGGCCAGTTGGCGGCGATTCGCGTCGGAAGTAGCCGCATCGTTGTTGTTACCGTCGTAATTGCACACCCCCGATGCACCCACCGCCCCCAGCCCCCCCAGTAGCCGACACGTGCAACGACCGTCGTCGTCGTCGTCAGCTTATGAGCAATGGCCGTGGCACGTACGAGAATAGGCGCCCCCGTTATCCGTTGACGTAGCCGACCTAGCACCACCACCTGGACGACGTCTCCGTCGCCTCCTGGGGTCACGAGCACCGGACACCGTCCCGCGGTGACGACCGCAACGAATGTCCACCACCCCGAAAGCTCGCGATTCTTTTGCGCAGTTTTCCGGAAACGCGCAACCCCGCATCCGGGAGCTTTTGGCGGCCGGGAAACTGTCCCCGTGACCCCTGACCTCTCGGACTCTGCTCCAGGTGCACTGGGGAACTGGATCTGGCGGCGACGAGGTCGACGTTGGGATCGTCCGCGTGTCTCAGGTACGTGAGACCGCCGTCGAGGGTCGCGCACGCGTTCGTCGTGGCTGGCGTGGAGGAACTGGTGAGCCGAACCGAATATCGCTGATTGTCAGAGCGGGCGGCTGGGGGACCACGAGGCCAATTGCCGTTCTCGGCCAATCGTCGGCGCATCACCCTACGCGACGGCGAATCGCCGTTACGGCATTTCCGTTGTAGCCGTTACGACCTATCGCGTTTCAGCCAGCTGTGCACTGCGACGGCGGCGGGTAAATCCTCGGAACCGCGACGACCGTCGATAAGACGTCGCAGACGTGTCTATAACGAGGATCCTCACCCCTCGCCTCCACCCCAACGACCCCCTTTTGTATACGACTGTTGTCTGTTTGCGAAGCGCAAAAGCCGATAAGCGCAAACAATCAGACTCTCTCAACCCTACATTTACACGCTAAAACTCTTGGAGTGAAATTTCATGCTAAAGGAGTCAAAATCCATCGAATGAACCAAGCGTCGATTTCCAATCTATAGGAGATGTCTTACAATTGGATTTAATATTAATAATTTACTCCATGGGAATTAAAGTACTTTAATTACTTCAACTGCCTTAACCCTCCATTCGCATACTAAAACTGTTGGGGTGAAATTCTAATCCAATGGTGTTTAATTTAATGGAGTCATTTTTTAATCTAAAGAAGTTAATTTGTATATAATTTAGTCAATATCCAACCCTATGGAGTAAATGATCTACTCCTAATTGAGGGTCACATTAAAGATGGAGTCCATTGGATTTAAATTACACTACATTGTTCCAAAGCGGTAAAAATTGATTGGTTAAATCCAGAATCGATGTTCAGCCCTTTGGAGTAAAAATCTAGCCTTAATAGGGATTTGATTAATTAATATTTATTTACGTGAGATTTATACTCTATGGGATTTAATATATATTCCAAATGATTAAAATACCTTGTGTATTCTTTATTAAGTTTTACATTGTATCCACTTTCATTTGAAGCGCAATATTTCGCAAGGAAGCGACAGTTTCGTCCTTTAACAAAAACGATTGCTTATATTAATAACTAAGTGGCAAAGTTAAAAATACATCACTTCGTTAAAGGAGCGCAAAAGCTTCGCTTTCTCAAGAATACTTAAGTGACCCTAAGTGGAATAAAAGTTTCGTGCGGAGTAAATAAACTGAGGACATTGTATGTCTTTTCGACGGACTTTGTATTCCTTTCTACGCTTACACGAAAGACGATTGTTTTACCTCGTGGTGAATGAAGCTTTCTGACCTATTGTTTTTTTTTTTTCTTAATGCTTCCGAGGGCTCTTATATTGAAATAGGTTACACTTAACTCCGGACAAGGTTGAAACTTTACTTCAAGGAGATCAAATATTGCTGGGTATATTTATATCTCGATTTTAGTGACAAATAGGTGCATTAGAACGGAGCGAAGTAGCCGACTTTGAAACTGGAAAAATAGAATCGCGCAATGCAAATTGAAGTCGCTCAATGTGCTTATGTGAGAGTATTAACTTATGTTCGTCGGAACAAAATTATAAATGATATGTAATGTAATTAATGACAAGTTATATGTACACTAAGAAAAAAACGTTTGAATTCAAATAAATATTTAATGATTACAAATCAGATAACCGAAATTGTTTGATAGAACAATTGATAAAAATATCATCAAACCAAAGGAAATGGAAAACAAAATAAAAATACAACGGTTAACGTCACATTTAAAACCTCTAAATGACCAGTGGTATATGATATTTTATTTGATACTATTGAAAACTAATACTCCACCTCCTCTACATCGATTATTAGTTTTTTATTTTCAATATTGAGGGGCATCCTTTAAATTCTTTTTCTATATAGGTCAAATATTTCATTTTCTTGTTACATAATATAGTACGTGTAATGTGTACGTAAGGTAAAACAACTAAGTGAATTATTTATAGAGTTATATTAAACTTAGATATTTTGTAATAGTTCTTATATTCAATGGCCTTCTAAACAAACAAAACAACAACAGGTTAGGTTTCTCCTGAAGTATAAGCAGAATAGTAGAAAGACAACTGCATACTTTTTAACTAAGGCAATTGAAATAAGACAATTTAATTTTTCAATTGTCATTAAATAATATACAATAGTTACAGGCAAATTCCTAATAATTTCCCTAATTATTATGGCAGTATTTTCCTGTATATATTCAGAGTTATTATTCATAATAGTATGTATTCTTTATTTAATATGAAAAAAAAAGTAAATAATGTTGAAAGTTCAATAACATAAATCTGAATGGAAGAAATAAAAATTTTAATAAATACTTAATTAATTTATATAAAAATAAAAATATCTGTCGTAAAATGCAAATGAAATCGGTAAAAATTACGTAAATTTTTTCAAATTTTTGCATACGAATTTCCTATTTTTCTTGAATTTCGTTTTATTACGCGAGGTTTCCCCCCCCCCCTTTCTCTATATTTTTCATTAGTTACATATCGTTACTTTCTTGTACCCGGAGGTATTTTGTAACTTTACTTCAACTTTATGGCGGTATAGACCATTGGTATTTATGATGATTTTATACAATAATCAGTGCTGATAAGATATTTTCCGATTGCATTATGAAAGTTCTAAGTAACTTATATGTTTACACACAGGGGCTTCACTTAAACAAATTTGAACTTGGGCACCACAATTTTTTGGTGTAACCGATGCTTAAAATTTGGAGACCATATATGCCTTGAAAACATTCAGTGATTGCTTCGATCAATGCTAATTTATTTATGGCAATTAACTTTTCAACCCGCGTAAAAATAAAAAAGACTTAAGAAGATCTCAAACAGATCTTTCTTAAAAATGTGACTATTCAAGATATGTATTTGAGAACTTTTTAATACTTCAAACTCCTAGTTTATGAAAATCTTTTTGAGATCTTTAAGAAAAATTTGTAATATTTTTTGAGATCTTTAAGAAAAATTTGACTTCAGTTTCCTGATCAGCAGATCAAAAACACTGATAAGATAGATAGTTCAGATGAAAATGTGTTTAGAATTTCCATACTATTAAATTTTTTAAAAATTTCTTGAAATAAGCCGCCATTTTGGATATTTTGCTTTGAGTTCAAATATTTTATGCATTTTTTATGTACTTATCAGTTCATAAAAATCGCTGTATCAACCCGCGTAAAAATAAAAAAGACTTTAGAAGATCTCAAAAAGATCTTTCTTAAAAATGTCACTATTCAAGATGTATTTGAGAGCTTTTTCAGACTTCCAAACTACTAGTTTATCAAAATCTTTTTGAGATCTTTATGAGATCTTTAAGAAAAATTTGTACTATTTTTTTGAGATCTTTTCAAGATCTTTTCAAGATCTTTTTTTATCTTTTTCGGATATGAAGAAAAATATTTGTAATAAAATGCTGAATTCTCTGACTGTTTTACCAAGATTAATTATTGATGATGAGTTTTAAAGTAATTACCTTTTTTACTTACTTTCCGGTCTGATTTCTAAAACTTCATTTTATAATATGGGGTCAATATTTACAACGAGTCGAAGATGAGAAATAAACACATTGTAGGCGTTAATACAAGCGATTCATGTTATGAAGACAGAAAGTTTCATATTACGAATATTCAATATTTACAACACAAATCGAAGGCGAGAGATTTCCAGAGTTGTTTTTCCATGCGCTGACAATGTTTTATACAATGAATACAGAGAAATGAAAATTTGTCATCTTTCATAAAGCATGAAAAACGCTGGAATTTTACGTGTCTTAGACAAAAATTGATACATTTTTTTTACCTATACACATTATAATTTCTGCAATACAACGTATTACAAATAATGAAGTTTACTACCGATATCTTAAGAAAAGTATAATGTATTTATTCCATCTTAATTATTGGGAAATTAGAGAGTAGACAGCGGACCAGAAAGCAATCTTAAAAATCATCTTCGATAATTAATTTTGGCAAAAAATAAGAAAATTCATCATTTTATTACAAATATTTTTTTTTCATATCCGAAAAATATAAAAAAAAGACATTGAAAAGATCTTAAAAATATCTCGATAAGATTAATAAAATTATGTTTTCGTAAAATCATGCTGTGTAAAGAAAGTCTTAAAAAGATCTCAAAAAATAGTACAAATTTTTCTTAAAGATCTCATAAAGATCTTAAAAAGATTTTGATAAACTAGTAGTTTGAAGTCTTAAAAAGTTCTCAAATACATCTTGAATAGTGACATTTTTAAGAAATATCTTTTTGAGATCTTCTAAAGTCTTTTTTATTTTTACGCGGGAATACAAGAGAAAAAAAAAATCCATAAAAATATGTTTTTTCACATATTTTTGCCAAGATCATAGGTGAATACTCAAATTGTTTCAAATTTTGAGTCACAATTCGAAAAAGTACCCTTGAAATAGTAAACAAAGTACATTTCAAATAATCTGTATATTGTTTTAAGTTAAGATCATCTAAAAACCATAAATGCAATAAATGTTATGAGTTAATGTACATCGATGACTTGTGCAATAGTAACGCAAATATAATGCAAATATTGAAAAACTTACGGATTCACATAATTATGTTTAAAAACGTAAACAAAATTCAAATCGTTCTGTACAGCTTAATTAACAGGTGAGAGTAAAACTACATACGATAATCACTTGCATTCCTACACTAAGAGACGGACAAAATTAAAATTTAGTATAAATCTATTTAATACAATTTTTTATAAAAAAGTTTTTACAAGATCTCAAAAAGATCTTTCTTAAAAATGTCACTATTCAAGATGTATTTGAGAGCTTTTTAAGACTTTCAAACTACTAGTTTATCAACATTTTTTTGAGATCTTTATGAGATCTTTAAGAAAAATTTGTACTATTCTTTTGAGATCCTTTTATGACTTTCTTTTCACAGCATGATTTTACGAAAACATAATTTTATTAATCTTCTTTTATGACCTTAAAAATCATCATCGATAATTAATTTTGATGAAAAATAAGAGAATTCAGCATTTTATTACAAATATTTTTTTTCATATCCGAAAAATATAAAACAAAATTCTTGGAAAGCTTTCAAAAAGATCTCGATAAGATTAATAAAATTATGTTTTCGTAAAAGTCTTAAAAAGATCTCAAAAAATAGTACAAATTTTTCTTAAAGATCTCATAAAGATCTCAAAAAGATTTTGATAAACTAGTAGTTTGAAAGTCTTAAAAAGCTCTCAAATACATCTAGAATAGTGAGTTTGAGATCTTCTAAAGTCTTTTTTATTTTTACGCCGGTAGATATGCTTAAATAAGCGACGCGTGATCTGTCTCTATTATACGAAATCATGTGCGACTTCGTTCAAGGATTACGCTGCCACCTAGCGCTCGCCGGCAGAACCCTCTACTTTACTCTCCATGTAGATATGCAATTACAGTAGGACCTCTCTTATTCTAATTAGTAAAGTTTATCAAGATGGCGCCGACCTTTCTTATTCTAATTTTCCCCTTACCCCCACTTACCTTGCTTGCGAGCTTGTGATACGTGGACAATGTTTTTCGTTGACTTTTCGTGTGATAGTGGGAGAAGACTTGTGGGGGAACGATTGGAATAAGAGAGGTTGGGCAATCAGAATAAGAGAGGTTCGAATAAGAGAGGTCCTACTGTACTGTCCACATGTCAAGATCAAACACCGAGCGCCAGAGGGCGACAATTCTCGACAACAAAATAGTGTACATTTTATTTAAAAAGGATTTGAGTGACGCGCAAGCTGATCATTTTAATCTTTCTTATATTGAAGAGAGATAAAAAGACCTCACGCTTTTTTAATGATATTTCGTGATGTCCCTCTTTTTTTTCAAAATTTCGCTATACACATTTCACTTCAACGCCGAGAGTCTACACTCAGACATATTTAAAAATGTTTTTTATCTGATTACCAAACAGTAGTTTATTTTATATGATATGTCGCCTCAGCATTTTCTTATTATAAATTATAAATATTAAAAGTATATTATCAAATATTGTAATGTAAATACAAAAAATTGATAAAGTTATAAGAATAATCTTTTTAATATTCACTATATACTAATTTTTAGTATAGGATAACATTTTTCCCTATTTTCGTATGGTGAATATTAAAAATTAGTATTTTCGGTCTTTCAGTGTATACATATATATTTGTCGTTCTCATATTTTCCATAAAAAATGATTGCCTAATACAGTAGCCCTTCCCTTATTCTAATGTCTTCCCTTATTCTAATTTTTTCTCTTCTCCTATTCTAATATTTCCCCTCACGCGTTCATCCCACTGCCATGTGTGGACGTGTGGATTTCATATACAGTAGGACCTCTCTTATTCGAACCTCTCTTATTCTAATTGCCTTTCTTATTCTAATTGTCCAGCCTCTCTTATTCTAATCGTCACTATCACACGAAAAGTCAACGAAAAATATTGTCCACGAATCACAAGCTCGCAAGCAAAGTAAGTGGGGGTAAGGAGAAAATTAGAATAAGAGAGGTCGGCGCCATCTTGAAAAACTTTACTAATTAGAATAAGAGGGGTCCTACTGTACAAATAACGGCGCATGCGCAACAAAAGAAAAAGAGACAAAAGTCTAAGTAGTGGGGGCGAGGAGAAAATTAGAATAAGGGATGAAGGCCGCCATCTTGCCTGACTGGACAAATTAGAATAAGGGAAGGACTACTGTAACTAGTTTCAAGAAAATACATTTCTTACGAGCACATGTTATTCAATTTTTTATACAAGATTCGAAGTATCAGTTTTTTGAAAATTGCCCAAATATAAGAACTTTTCTCAATGACTAGTAATTATTTTATAGCATAATTATAGTCCAATTGAAAATCATGAACAAATTAACAATTTTTATTACTTTTAATACTATAAAATAGTAGTTGCCACTAGTACATAAATTAGTTTGATAAGTTCTGATAAAATCTGACATGACAAAAGTAAAAATTGCATAATTTGGGACGCTTCTATTTATTATTAGAATTAAGGATAATTTGCTCAAACTATAGTAGTATTTTAGCTTTTCTATTTCTTATTAGAATTATAATAACACACCGTTCTATAATGGCGATTAAGTTACACAAAATATGTTTACTAAATCCTTATTTGATTTTATACGCAAAATGATTTTAAAATCATTTATTACTAGCAGTTACTACTGTTTAAATACTAGCATATTACTAACTAAATAATAACTGCTGACTAATTAGCATAGAAAAATTGACACTTGATTATAATCAATATTATTTTAATAGTTTTTGAACAATTAAATTTAATCCAGTAATTTTTCAAGTAAAAAAACTACACACGTTATCAAATTATTTGTGGTTTTCAAAAAATTTTAAACACATTATAAACTAAAGATAAACGACATACTGTATTGAAAATATTGAAATTTAATTGTATTTAATTTGTCAATTATTTCGCATTTAATAATTTTTTTTAAATCGTCTCATTTGTTAACAATTACTTGAAAATATGGTTACTAATTTATCACATGCATTTAATGTGAAATTTGACAGTACTTTTTAGTCGTAAAATGCAGAGAAATGCTCTTTCGAATGATGTAGCATAAAACTACGAGCATTTATTTTTAAAAAACCAGGAATTTTTAGTTTTTTTTACTTATCTTTATTATTTTATTATTTCCCACATTAGAATATCTCAGATATTTCTAAATATCGCGTAAAAAATGTTTGGGCTGAAAGATCGACCTACTATAAAAAATTTAAATTCAAAATGGCGTCTCAAAAATGCTTACTAAAGTCGATTTTTTTCAAAATCATAGTCGCATGTATTCAATGGATTGACCCAAACGAAATCAAACTTGGGTGGTTTCTGAAAAAAAAATTCAAAATGGCGGATCCACAAATTGAAATCAGCGACCCCAAAAACCAGCAAGGATAAAAAATTAAGTGACTTTCCTTGTAATTTTAGTAAATAGGTTTGATGTGAAGGGTCCACTATTTAGAATTTTTGAAAACTAACTTCAAATTTGGTGTCAGCGACCTAAAAGAATCTCAGAAACCAATTTTTTAGGTTATTTCATTCTGGTCAGACTAATGCGGGAAATTATTAAAAAAATAACAAGTAAAAAAAAGTTAATTTTTCTCAGTATTCTGTCAGTTTATAAACTATTGACTTGACTAAAGCTGTTTTGTCTTGGGTGTGTCAAATTTTTGTGACATTTTTGGTATGAGTTCGTGACAAACCAAATTACATACTGAGTTACGTAGTCGGGTATAACTATATGTAATTGTACAGATATTTATAGTCTTGTCAATCAAAATAGAACTTGAAACGATGAGTTTCTACAATTTTAGCTTGTATTCAGTGTGAATTTATCGATCTTCACGAAACCAGGAGACTATTTCGAACGTAATCGTGACGTAGGAGCATTGGTTACATCATCAATGAAACTCCATTTTACGAAAAAGATAAAAATACTATTAAATTATAAACATAGAAAGACATTCTGAGATGAAATGTGAACATTTCATTTTTATGGGCACTCGAAAAACTATTGAAAGTAATGAAATGATTAAAGTATTACAAAATTATGACTTTTGAAACGAGATCATTATCGAGTGATTTGAATGACTGATAAAACGCAATTTTTAAATGTGTTTTTTTTTATATATTTTGGATCTTTAAAATAGAAAATTGAGAAATCACGACAAACTTTACTTAATTTCAAATATTTCTTTTAACAATAACAGAAATTTTTAGTTTTATTTCATAAATACAAACAAAAATAAGATTTTTTGAAAAATGTTCAACAATTTGCAATTTAATTATTTCTTACATCATTAAAATTTTCTATTCAAAATTTTGTATCTAAAATGCGAAAAAACTGAAAATGTTTCTCAGTAGAAAATAAATTTTTGGTCAAAACATTTATTTCCAAAAATTGATTCTTCTACGTCCTTTATAACATTTCGGTTTTCTTCAAGCTTTCAAATTAATACATCGAGAATTTTTAATATACATTTTTGACAAAATTACTTCAATATTAGCCACCATCTTTCAAGATTATAAAGTAAACATTAGTAAGTTAAGAATTATAATTAAAAAAAAAAAGAATGTCCCTTTTTCCAGGATGATTTTTAAAATTATTAATCACTAATTTTTAATAAAATTAAAAAAAAGAATGAAAACATTTATGTCTTACACAATTTGTAAAGATTATCTATTCTATGAAATATTAATAAAATAAGTATTTATATTATTTCCAATGATTTTCAACAAAAAAATATTTACTAGTATTTTTTTCGTTTTAAATTTTCGATTTTATTTTTTATTTTCTTAAATCGATTAATTTTATTAAAGTTAACATTCTTTATTCAAAATAATTGTTATTATTATTAGTTATCGTATTAACTACTAAAACATTACTAAGCTATAAATCGGAATTAGCTAAAAACTACTGATCAAAAATGAAAAGTGTATCACTAATCAGCAGTAATATGAAATGTTTACTAGTAAATAAGGAAAAACTACTAATTTATTAATAAATCTCAGCTAATTTATAAGTAGAAATTGAATGTTGGAGATTATTATTTGTTTGAATTAGCGATAAATTAGTTTTTCATTATTTATTAGTAAACATAATTACTAATTATATTAGTCACCCCTTTTTGCTTCTATATTTAAAAGTTTTCAGATTTAGGGAGTAGTTTTGTATTCATTCAAATTTATAAGAATAAAAGTATTTAATTTTTTCGGAAATTACGAGAATTAGTTACGTTAAATGTTTAAAAAATATCGTTTATTTCGTAATAACGTCAAACTTACGCTAATTATAATTTAATACTATTATTTAATGGATTTTATCTCTAAATAATTGATATCATAAATGCTAACGAATATTTGTTCAATTATCACAATATTACAACGATGGCAATTGTTTACCATTTTAAAACTTAAAAGAAAAAAATTGACCCACCGGGACTTGAACCCGGGTTTTTTCGATTTTCGGTTGGGAAACTAGAGTTTCTGACTATAGCGTAACTCCTCGAATTGGTCCCCCTGCCAGTGGCCCCTCTCTAGCTGACCATGCGGGGGGAAGGGTGTTTAGCTCCGATCCATGAGCGAATTACAGGGCTACCGCAGAAACATTTAATATCTGATACAAGATGTGTATTTTACATGCTGCTTCAGTCACGTGACAATAAAATTGGCAGGATGAATCGCTGCCCAGTGCGAGAAAGAGAGTGTCAGAACGTAGGTCAACTCGAGAGGTTGGGCTGTATTAATTAATAGCATAAATCTGACTAGTCTAGAAACTAATAGCGTATTTTTCAGTATATCGAAAACATATCGATCAATATGAAATATTTTAACAAATTAAAAATCTATGAAGAGTACATTAACAATTCGTCGCATTCATCATTTAATTAAAAGCATAAAAATATCGAGATATACTTGGCCTTTCATAATGGCAAAACCATTTTTCGGATAGAATGATCGATCACCACGCTGTCGTATATTGAAAAAACGTAGCAGAAATAAATACATTCAAGTCCAAATGAATGAAATATTTTAAAAAAATGACTCAGGCTTTTAAATTTTAATTTTTCGTATTTACTGGTGACAAAGGACGAATTTTCAAAGCGTTATTTTGCCTGTTGTTCGAATAAATTCTATCTTTGGCTTAAAACAAAAGAGAAAAAGTTCAACATCCGGACAATTGAAATAAAACGGTCTCGAGTGACCCTCGACAAGTGCAACACGTTTCAAGAGTGATTATTCGAGGAAATTTTAACTCACCACGCGTAGATGGATGATTCATGAGGATGGCCAAGGGACACTCGTCGTCGTCTAGAATGTATTCGTGATGAGAGTTGCTGTTTGCATTTTCGCCGTTGACCTGGAAAGATAACGAGGTGAATTTTAATTACCGATCGAGCGGAATTCCTCATCATCGCGATTAATCAGCTTCCGTACACTACCCGAGTATGGTAGAGCCAGTTACCGGCTCACCGATGACTACAGAAATCAAACTTCGGTTAGGGTGGAATCAGGCAATATATAATGTTAAGTTATTTCTGATACAGAGCCTCGGTAAGGTAGTAATCTCCGACTAAAATTTTGATACGATTCTTTAACAAATTCAAAATCTCTGCTTTACTACTGCATAAAAAATAATTTCGTGATGACATGAAACGATTTTCTATAAATATAATCCAGAATTAAACAAGAAAAAAAAAGATTATATAGAATATATATAATTGCATTCGGATCCTCTTAACCCATTAAGGCCTAAACGGACACATTTTGAGCATCAGTTTAAACGTCGATAATTTGCATATGGGTGATTCTCCAAAAACAGGGCATTTTCAAGAATGAAAATTTTTTTTTTTAAGTTACTGTAAATTCGTTTTTTTTTTTAATGGATTCTTGCTTATTAGCACCAAGTTAAGTTATTGTTAAAGTAGTCACGCTACAAAATTATTTTAAAGGAAAGGGGAAGACTTTTACTATGACGCATTTTCATACGGCTATATAAACCAACAATTGTTTGTTAAAAACTTGAAAAAAATAACTCTAAAGAGTCAAAAACATAATGTACATATCTGATTTAGTGCATTTTTGTGAATAACTGAAAATTATTTATTAAGTAATAATTAAAAAATTAAGAAAAACACATGAATTTTTGAAGAAGTTTTAGACAAAATAAATTTATTAAAGTTAATGTGTCGTTGGTTAGCAACTACAATGATAATATTATATTCATAATTTTAATAAATAATATTATTTCATAATAAACTTGATTCATAACGTTGTAACAAATATAAAGTTTAATTTTGTGGTTTTTTAAATTATATTTAAATAAACGTCTAAGAGGAAGAGAAATATAAATGTTATTTATGATTTGAAAAATATTTTCTGCTATGGGTTACACTTTGTTCTTGTTTCGTACCTGATACGCCAAATGTTTGGTAACGACAATGAAGGTGACGACAATGAAAATTTGTAAAAAAATCCAATTTTACATATTTTAAACAATAATAAATTAAAAAACAAATTGCCAGTAACGTTTATTCTTTTAATCTTTAAGTTTTCATCGTTTTTTAATTGCTGTTTGTATAAAAATACCAAAATTAGGACGGGTGACGACAATCAATTTAATAAAAATACGTAGCATTTTTATACAGTTTTTACTTGTTCATGAGGTAAATATGTTCTCTTTTCAATTTTCTATGGAGGATTAGTAAAGTGTAGTGTTTTTTCTTTGATTTTCTCATAAGTTTTAGTAAAAAAGTTAATTATTTCCAGTTCATTTATACCAGTTTACGCATTGTCGTTACCTCATAGAAATTTCTTAAGACATTAATATTTCAATAATTATAAGAATATATATTGATTTAATTAAATATTATACAGAGAGAAATTGTACAGTTTGAGCTGTACTATAGAAATATTATTTGAATAAATTAAAATAATTCGGTTTCTTAATAGCGCTAATATTTTAAAGTTTTGAACTTAGAGGTTTGGACATATCAAAAATGCTACTTTTTGTCTTTAAATGTCATTTTACACCAGTTTTTTGTAACAAAAGTATTATTTTCTCAAATTAACATGGGCGAGGGATATTTATTTAACATTTCTATCGAAATTTAATAATTTATTGTCAAAGTTTTTGTAAGATATAACGTAAAGACACGAAAATGCCCTGTTTCCGGAGAATCACCCATATAAAAGCATTTGGAAAAATTTTACTCCCACTATTTGTGACGTAAAATTGTATGTTCTTTCAGAATCTTTCAATAAAATTTCGATAACATGAAAAGCAAAAATGTTATACACGTTTTTTTGTAAAATAACATGATTTTCAAAAATTTATTTTTCATTCTAACTTTCACCTGGAAATTGCATTGGGAAACATATCTAAGATGAAAATATCGCATCCATGGACCCTTAGGATTAAAACGTAC
The DNA here is from genome assembly GCA_030407085.1 of Trichopria drosophilae. Classification (NCBI taxonomy): domain Eukaryota; kingdom Metazoa; phylum Arthropoda; class Insecta; order Hymenoptera; family Diapriidae; genus Trichopria; species Trichopria drosophilae. Next base: position 106,131,128 of record CM059585.1, on the reverse strand, counting down.
CGTGTTCTAATTTGTATTTTAAGATGGAGACTTCCAAAATGGCGCCTAGATGCTCAAAAATCTTTTTATAACTTGACAAATTTTTTTCTTGAAAATTATAGACTTTAGAGAAAATTTGCTAAGAATAAAAATGTCTTAGAATTGGTTAAAGAACCTTCTCAAATTTTTTCAGATTTTTTAAATGACTTTTTTAAAAATTTCGATTTTTTGAATTTTCAAAAAACCAAAAAGTGTATCAATACATTGTGATAAAATTTAAGAAGGTTCTTTAACCAATTCTAAGATATTTTTGTTCTTAGAAAATTTCCTCTAAAGTCTATAGTTTTCAAGAACAAAATTTGTTAAATTATAAAAAGATTTTTGAGCATCTAGGCGCCATTTTGGAAGTCTCCATCTTGAAATTCAAATTTCAACACGGTACGTTTTTATCCTAAGGATCCATTAACTCGATATTTTCACCTTAGACATGTTTCCCAAATGCAATTGCGAGGTGAAAGTGACGTTAGAATGAAAAATAAATTTTTAAAAACCACGTTGTTTTTTACAAAAAACGTGTATAATTATTTTGCTTTTCATTTTATCGAAATTTTATTGAAAGATTCTGAAAGAGCATACAATTTTACGGCAGAAATAGTGGGAGTAAAAATTTTCCAAATGTTTTATATGCAAATTATCGACGTTTAAACTGATGCTCAAAATATGTCCGTTTAGACCTTGATGGGTTAAAGAGGTTCTAAAGTGGTCCGTCTGTAAGGTAGTAAATGGCACTAAAAAATAAAAATTACAGATGACTCTATAAAGGCAATTCTAATTACTACAAACGGTTTTCTAGAAAATACCAAAGATATTAATTGAGAATTGACCGAGAATTTTCGGAAATAAATAAAAATCAGTTATTTCCGAAAAATTAAAACAACATAAAATTTAGCAGTTAATTACCACGTCCTGGCAAATAAATGTAAGTATATGCTCGATGATAAAAACGATTTATTTATTTCAATTTTGTAAGATATAATAAAATTTAAGAAATAAATAAAATTATGTTTTAACATTGTTTTAGTCTTTGAATTTTGTCATTTCAATTATTTATATTAAATTTCTTTTATATTAAAAATCTTTTTTAGCAGACATGACATCATTAATGCAACATCAAAACCAATTCATGTAAATTGATATTACAATGATATATGTTTTTTAGTTTAATTACTTTATTATACTTGTTTTGTAATTGCAATTAGTATAATATTGGAAATAAATTGATCTTAAGCAAGAAAGTTGACATCTGTAACTAAGAAGTCATTCTTCAATAATACTTTTCGGACCTAGGCAGTAAAGTTGAATTTTACGGATCGAGTGGATATTGCATGTTCGAGGACGCGAAAAAGAGTGAATAATTGAATTTTGTCGATAAATGGAATTTTCGTAAACCGTTGCAGCGACATTTTATTTGCATTTTTACGTACACTAAAATACATATATTAAAAATGTTAAAAACTACTATAAGGAAAGGAGAGAGTGGTACATGAGCAATTTTTAGGTGATAATATAGTATACAAAGTGTGCCTGAATGCCTTGGAAAATAACTAAAAAGTATTTTATATAATGCCTCTTAAAATTGGTAAAAAGTTTATATTGATAGAATATATTTATACAGTACGAGATCGAATAAAAGCAGAAACAATAACATTTTCAATGTGAAAATAAACAAACAAGTATGACTATACAACAAATAGCAACTGTCGCATTTTTATTCCGAAAATGCATAATTTCTCGCTTCCAAAACTGGCTAAAATACATCATATAAATTGAAATAACATAAAAATTAGCAGTTAATTACCACGTCCTTGTAAATTAACGTAAGTACATGCTTGATTTAAAAGCAATTTATTTATTTAAAATGATTAAGATTACTATTTTGAAATAAAATTTTATTTTTAAATTATTTTAGTTTTTAAATTTTATTACTTCAAATTGTATTAAATTTCAAAATCTTTTTTCGCAGACACGGCATTATTAATGCAACATCAAAACCCATTCATGTAAATTGATATTACACTGATATATGTTTTTTAGTTTAATTACTTTATTATACTTGTTTTGTAACTACAATTATTATAATATTTAAAATAAATTGATTTTAAGCAGGAAAGTTGACATGTGCAACTAAGAAGTCATTCTTCAATAATACTTTTCGGTCCTAGGCAGTAAAGTTGAATTTTACGGATCGAGTGGATATTGCAAGTTCGAGAACGCGAAAAAGAGTCTGAATAATTGAATTTTAATATAATTAATGGTTAAAACCGATAAGTCACAATGAGTTATTATTTTAATGCTATTTTACGAATCTTTTATAAATGTACCACAAATTTCAGAAAGATCAGCTCAGAAACGAACAAGAATTTTCAAGAATAAATTATGCGCGAAACAACGCGAACTTTACTAATACTACAGGCATTTATTCTTGCAAAATCTCAATCATTTCTAAGCCGATTTCACTGAAATTTTATCATTCATTTATAAAAAATGTGCAAAATAGCTTTAAAATATATTTGGACTTGAAAATATATCTAGTTGCTGTTCAATTTGGGTATTTTACGTTAGGAATTGAAATTATCGACCGAGATGATTTAGATGACCCTAAATTTATCAACATTATAGAGTCTCTAAAATGGTTCAATCGATGATGTCAATTCCTAATCTATCGTACTCAGTTCAAGGAGTTTCGTCACGTATTTTCATTACTACAGCTATTTTAGTACCCTTTCTCTCATTTATGCAAAGGCCAATTTTCAGAGAAGCACAAAATTAAAAGAGAACTAACGAAAATAAAATAAAGCGTTGTATTGTTGTTTATTTTCTGTTTTCGATGTGCTAAACAGATTTGTGTTTTCTGCTTATGAGGGTTCTAAAGTGATCCGCCGGTAAGGTAGGAAATTTCGCCAAAAAAACGTAAATAAAAGATGACTGAATAGCATTTTCAAAATTCGGGCTCTATAAGGTCAATTCTAAGAACTAATAAACAGTTTCCTCCAAAATACCAAAGATATTAATTGAGAACTGACCGAGATTTATTGGAAATATGATACCGTCTATAGTAATTAAAATTGTCCTTACAGAGCCAATTTTGAAAAATCGATTAAATCATTTTTTATTTATAGTTTTTATTGAAAATTCCTGCCTCTTAAGGCGGTACCAAAGTGTTCTGCTGATAAGGTAGAGATTTACGCTAAAAATTAAAAATTAAAAATCTCTGAATCAAGTAATCAAAACGAATGGCAAAGAAATTAATTAGGAATTGAACGAGAACTATTGGAAATAAGTGATATTTATTTATTACCAAAAACTCTCGGTGAATTCTTAATTAAATTCTTTGATATTCCGTAAGAGTCCGTATAAGGAAAGTAGAATTATCATTACACAGTCCAAATTTTGAGAACCTAATTCAAACAGTTTCAATTTACGGGTTTCATGGAAAATTCCTACTTTATCGGTCGAGCACTTTAGAATCCCCTTAATAACGTCAATTCTTAACCTAAAATATTTACATTAAACGGAAACTAAATATATTATTTGAAATATATTTCTATTTTGCGTGTTTTTTCTTAATGGACGTCAAATCGATTCGGTATAGTGCGAGAATTCACAAGAATAAAAATGTGAACTGTAAAAATATAATTTCAACTTTATTCTTGCGAATCGTCATTTAATTTTTAAACCGATTTTCTTGAAATTTGAACTATATTCAAAAAAAGATGTCAAAACTACTGTAAAATTGATTTAGTCTTGATAATATATTTAGATTGTGTTTTGAATTGAAAATTTTAGGTTAGGAAAGTAGTCCGTCGATAAGGTAGGAATTTTCACTAAAAACTATAAATAAAAAATGGTACAATCGATTTTTCAAAATTCGGTCTCTGTAAGGGCAATTTTAATTACTATAGACGGCATCACAGAAAATTCCAAAGCAATTAATTGAGAATTAACCGAGAATTTTCGGAAATAAATAAAAATCACTTATTTCCGATAAATCTCGGTCAATTCTCAATTAATAATTTTGGTAGTTTTTAGGAAACTGTTTATAATTCTTAGAATTGCCCTTACAAAGCCCGAATTTTGAAAATGCTTTTCAGTCATCTTTTATTTACGTTTTTTTGTGAAATTTCCTACCTTACCGGCGGAACACTCTTAAGCAGAAAACACAAATCTGCTTTGCATTTCGAGAACAGAAAATAAGCAACAATAAAACGCTTTATTTTATTTTCTTCAGTTCTCTTTTAATTTTGTACTAACTTCTATGAAAATTGGCTTTTGCATAAACGAGAGAAAGGGTATTAAAATACCTGTAGTAATGAAAATACGTGACGAGACTGTTTGAACTGAGTTCGATGGATTAGGAATTGACATTATCGATTGGACCATTTTAGAGACTCTATAATGTTGATAAATTAAGGGTCATCTAAATCATCTCGGTCGATAATTTCAATTCCTAACGTAAAATACCCAAATTGAACAGCAACTAGATATATTTTCAAGTCCAAATATATTTTAAAGCTATTTTACACATTTTTTATAAATGAATGATAAAATTTCAGTGAAATCGGCTTAGAAATGATCGAGATTTTGCAAGAATAAATGCCTGTAGTATTTGTACAGTTCGCGTTGTTTCGTGCATAATTTATTCTTGAAAATTCTTGTTCGTTTCTGAGCCGATCTTGCTGAAATTTGTGGTGCATTTATAAAATATCTGTAAAATAGCATTAAAATAATAACTCATTGTGACTTATCGTTTTTTAACCATTAATTACATTAAAATTCAATTATTCACACTCTTTTTATCCGTAAAATTCAACTTTACTGCCTAGGACCTAAAAGTAGTATTGAAGGATGACTCCTCAGTTGCAGATGTCAACTTTCCTGCTTAAGATCAATTTATTTCCAATATTATAATAATTGTTGTTACAAAACAAGTATAATAAAGTAATTAAACTAAAAAACATATATCATTGTAATATCAATTTACATGAATGGGTTTTGATGTTGCATTAATGATGTCTGCGAAAAAAGATTTTGTAATTTAATACAATTTGAAATAACAAAATTTAAAAACTAAAATAATTTAAAAATAAAATTTTATTTCAAAATAGTAGTCTTAATAATTTTAAATAAATAAATTGCTTTTAAATCCAGTATGTACTTAGGTTAATTTACAAGGAAGTGGTAATTAACTGCTAATTTTTATGTTATTTTAATTTATATGATGTATTTTAGCCAGTTTTGGAAGCGAGAAATTATGCATTTTCGGAATAAAAATGCGACAGTTGCTATTTGTTGTATAGTCATACTTGTTTGTTTATTTTCACATTGAAAATGTTATTGTTTCCGCTTTTATTTGATCTCGTACTGTATAAATATATTCTATCAATATAAACTTTTTGCCAATTTTAAGAGGAATTATATAAAATACTTTTTAGTTATTTTCCAAGGCATTCAGGCACACTTTGTATACTATATTATCACCTAAAAATTGCTCATATACCACTGTCTCCTTTCCTTATAGTACTTTTTAACATTTTTAATTTATATATGTTAGTATACGTAAAAATGAAAATACAATGTCGCTGCAACGATTTATGAAAATTCCATTTATCGAAAACTACTATACAGGATTTTCCAAAAAACAACGAAGAATTTTATCCGGGATTGATCAAGAATTTTCAAAAATTGATGCTTTTTACTTATTTTCAAGAATTTTTAATTAATTCTTGATGAATCTCTGGTATTTTGTGCAGGGTATTGTGTATAATAGATAATTTTTCGACATAAATTACTGCCTTACCGATTGTCGATAGTGCTAAGTGGTCAGTCTAACTTATCGCTACAAAGTACAGTAGGACCTTACACTAGTGACACTTTCAGGACTGCGGTTCTTTTTATCTCTCACACTAGTGAACTGACAAATTTGTAAGATACCTTCCAGATTTGAAAAGCTACTGTTAATTTTTATAGTGTACGGTAAATACATAATTACACATCGAACTTTCCGACCTTATCGACCTACATACACAGACATATAAAGGGAGTCAGCTGATGGTTTACTAGTTGAAGTTCTTGTTTATATTATCAATTATAAATTAGTCTAATGAAGTCAATAATATATCCAATTTAAAAGATTGACCATTTCTAGCCAGCCTTAGGTATACCGAACAACATACCGTTGTCCTTTTTCAAAAACACGTTGTCAAAAAAAAAGATACAAGTTCTTAAAATATGTTGTTTTTACGATTTTGCAAAAATCTTTATCATGAGCTATGTCGCCGTATTAGGTCAATTTCTGCATTAAAAATTAATGAAATCGTTTGAAACTTGCTACTCAGGGGTTTTCGAGGTCGCCGATTTCAAATATGATGATATATTTTGAAAATTCAAAATGGCGGATACAATACCGCGAGTTAATGTTAGCCTTCCCCCGTTAGCTTCGATATACAATATGTACTTACACACTTTACTACGAGGAGGTTCGAGAAAGGTCTTCAAAGCGCAATTTTTTTCTGTTTTTATATATTTTTGTTTGAAATTATTTTTAAAATAAAAACTGTAACATATTGAACTTTAGAAATCAGTGTTTTTTCCCACTTGTAACACGATAACTCAGGAGTACATAACAAAATTTCAAATTTACACGGAATAATGGGGATAGATAATAAACTCTGTGAAATATCTATAAAAACTAAAAATATAGTTTTGTAGCTGCAGAATCTAAAGAAGTTTTTGATAAAAATACAAAATGTGGTATAAATATTCTATAAATAATCACGAGAGTGTTTCTATTGCCAACAATATTGTACATGCAAAAACTGATATAAAATTCGTAATCAGTTCGAATTTTGATTAAGACGTCCGCCATATTGAATCCGCCATTTTGAATTTTCCAAAAATGTAACTTTAGATTCGTAATCAATGATCCCGAAAATCTCGGAATAACAAGTGTCAGGCGAAATGATTGGTATTTAGAAAATTTGCCCGCAATATTGAATCCGCCATTTTAAATTTTCGAAATCTGAAAGAAACCCCTATACACAAAGTTGCAGTAAAGTCTAACCAAATTTTTTTTTCCCGCATTTTTGGCACTTTTTGTAAAATTCTCGCCGCAGCGAAGGGATGAAGATTTTGACCCCGAAATATTAATTAATCTAACGAAGTCAATAATTTATTCAAATTTAAAACAAAATTATTGATAGTCTGGGGTCTACTACATAAAATGTCGGTGTCCGTTTTTGAAAATATTTCAAACTACAGTTTTGACGAATTTTTCAAAATCCTCGTCATCGGCAGTTAACCCTTTGAGTCACACATTTTTCCTCTTATCGAATTTAGCTGAAATTTGTTACTCGGGGGTTTTTGTGGTCGATGATTACGAATCCGAGGTTAGTTTTTCGAAATTCAAGATGGCGGATCCAATATGGCGGACAAAAATTTAAAATATAATTCGATTGGGACAAAAATTGCTACTCGGGGGTTTTCAAGGTAGCTGATAACGAATCCGAGGTTCGTTTTTCTAAATTCAAGATGGCGGATCCAATATGGCGGACAAAAATTTTAAATATAATTCCTGATGAATTTTGAAACTTTAACATCTTATCTATAATCAACATAAAATTCATATTCAGCGAGGCTGAAAATTCCCTAACACGCGTTTTCATAAAAAAACTCTCGATTTTTTACATCTTGCTCACAGCCATTTTCAATTTCGTAAAGCTGATATTGGATTCGTAATTATCGACTTCGGAAATCCCCAAATACACATTTTCACCACAATTCGCGCTTTTGTACATCTCGATCACCGCCATCTTGAATCAGCCATCTTGGATCCGTCATTTTAAATTTCGTAAAGCTGACATCGGATTCGTAATCAGCGACCCCGAAAACCCCCTAATACGCATTTTCATCAAAATTGGCGATTTGTTACATGTTTCTGACCGCCATATTGAATCCGCCATTTTGAATTTTATAAATCTGACACAGGATTCGTAATCAGCGACCCCAAAACCTATATACCCCCGAACTTCAAGTCAATATCTTTCAAAATAGCGTAAAAAATGAATTCTTTCCAAAAAAACATGATTTTTTTGTGTTTGTTTATTTTTTAAAGTAAACAATAAACAATTATGTATTTCTAGTCATGTGGATATGTTCTTTAAGTACTAAGGTAACAGAAAATAGCAAAAAGACCGATCGGAATACGTTAACTTGAACGTAAATAATTAAAATTCAAAGAAATCGAGGTAGTAACGTGGGTTACTACCGTGACTCAAAGGGTTAAGGGGTTGATACTTTCACGGAACTTCCGAGCGCTTAAAGGTGGCACGTGACACATTTTCTAGCATTCCTCAGGGTTTCATTACACCCCACCACCGGCAATAAATACTTTTTAAACATTCCACGAGCGTCACCGACACACAATAAATAGTTTCGCGTCTTATTGACTGTGCTTACCTGAATTAGGCAGTATTGTTGCGGATCGACCTTATCCAGTCCGTACTTGGATAACATCTCCCTGACGACTTGTGCCGCCGAATCCCTGACGCTTAAAAGTAGGGTCTTGTAGGGCACGTCCTTGCAAAGTGCCTCGCCATAGATTTTTAGGGTGCCGCCGGTGTCGGGGCCTCCGTCCTTACTGCGAAACTGCTGGAGCTTTTTCTCGAGCTTTTGTTGTCGTCGCCGTCTCATCACCGCTTCGGGATTGGAAATGCTACGGGTGAAGCTCGTTTCCGGAAGCTCTGCGAAAAAAAGCCAAGAGAAAAAAAAAAAAATGTCATTGCAGCCTCGTTAGAGATTCCAAGTCCCTACCCAAATTCGGCCCCCGTACTCCTATTCGCCAATTACATCCTTTTTTTTTTATTCCGTTTTTTTTTTCGCTCATGGAGGAGGTAGTCCTCCCCCCCAGGCAATCGGCAAAATATCGATCCGCGTTCAACGAAGGGGTATCCTGGTAACGTCAGGTAGCTAGTCGATAGTCCGTATATTTTTTGATACGTTTATAGGCCCGTTCCTGGTGAATAGGACGATTGGCGACGATGACGTTACCGCTATCTTTCTTTCTACACTTGGGGGGAAAAATCGAAGAGCTTGCGAGAGACCCGCGAAAGACGTTGCTTTTATTGCGAAATTGCTACGAGGTAATTTTTGCTCGCGTGAGCTATCCGAGGGTGAAAACCTCAAAACGTTTCCGCTTTGGCTTGCGGAGAAAAACATTTCTATTTTTACGACCCTTTGTCGCATTTAATAATAAATAACGGCACGATAGCGTATAGTGGCGTTTTGCGAAAGCGATTCGTGGAATGGTTCTGCTGTTTTCAAAATAATTTTGAATTTCGAAAGGTATTTTTAAAACGACTTTTTGAATGGTTTTACAAACAAGCGGTGTCGAGTTTAGCATTTTAGAGAGAGTGATTATTTGATGAAATTATTTATTCCATTTTTAGAATTCTTAATATTGAAAAAATAATAAAAAATTGAACTCTATGTAGTACGGCTTTTAGTTCAGAATTATTAAAAATCGCAGATGGTTCTTTGTATTTCATATATAAACGTTATGTTATAGATTATATTTGTTTATATAATTTATCGTAAAAAAACATTATATTAGATTCCAATAATTAAAATAATTTTTGTTTATAAATCAATAAACGAAAATGTGTTTTAAGTTGTTGGTTAAATTCATTTATTAAAGTAATACATTTCAAAAATACGTCATACATTTGCCATTCCAACTTAAGAAACAAAAATAAGTTTAAACTTCAAAAGTACATTTTGCATGTATTTTATAATTCTATCTCTTAAAGAACGGGATATGTATTTTTTAGTTATTGGCTCTAGAAAATTTCATACGTGAGGAGAAAACCTGTCTCTCGTTATATTTACGTCCAAACATATTAGTCCGGTTCCGTCTCGTTATAGTTATCTTTCGCCGCTCTCTTTTTCCCCCACCTTGCGGGCCTCAGGAAGGGCCTGCTGCGTCACGAGCATAACGCGACTGAGAAGAGTGGGAGAAGTGTCATGTTCCCCCATCCCCATCTTCTTGCAAATATAATGAGACGGGAGGGGGAAAGCGAGAACCGAGTGGGTAAATATACCGGGACTACACTGTATGTGATGCTATTATCTTGTTTTGAAAAGTTGTGTATCATTTTTTATATTTATAATATAAAACAATTTTTTTAAATTCAATAGAAATAAAAGTCATTTAACATTAAATGAAAAGGGATTATTTATTTTTTTTTTTAATATAATAGTGCATTAAATCGTTACAAATTTCGTATTAGTATCGCAACTGAAAGGAATTTTAAAGCTCTCAGTAAAAAAACATAACCAAAAAATAAGAATACTGTTAACAAAAAATTAAAAAATTAAAAATCTAACAAAATTAATCTGAACTTCAATTGAATTCTTTAAACATTTGTAATATTTAATATTCCAGCGAGTAATTGTTGAATCTTAATGCGAGAATATTATTATTCTTTCATTAACTCATTTGCAAAATAAATATTAGCACTAATAAAGTGTAAATAAAACCAAATTTCAAAATGAACCATCTAAACCGTATTTTGTAAATTTTTAAAATTGTCGTAATGAAATTGAATCATCGAAAATTAATAAATTTGATCTCGTTGATATTATTTCGCATTTCAACATTTTATCACGATTGGATTATTTGTTTCGAAACGTAAACACTATTAATAAAAACTATTTTAATACTTATTAAGAGGTTTAAGTGTCGAAATTAGAAAACCACTTGACTGCATTTGTGGTCTGGGGAATGTTAGGTACTAATAGAGTAAAGTTTGAAACTCTAATGAGTTTTTGAAGTTTTACGGAAGTAAGACCTGAAATACACTGGATTTCGAATGCTAGACATAAAACGACGTTTCGACTGAAAACAAATTGGTCAAAAGTTCATTAAAAAATTGGAGTAAACGAAAGAAAAGTTTAAAAGAAACTAACAGTTTCTCATTTTCCGCCTCTTAATTACCTCCCGTTTTAAAAATATTGTTCTTTAACAATCGCAATAAATAATTGTTTATTCTTTATTACACTAATAATGACAATAATTCTATATATAATTTTTGCTGGTAATTAATTTTTTTCAAATTGGCGGACAATTTTTTTCGTAATAACAAAAAATAAAAGGTGCGCCGGGAATTGAACCTGGGACGTTTTCGATTGCCGAACGAATAATCTTATGGGCCGGGGAATAAAGTTCCGAAAATAAAAACGCCGAAAGGATAAAATTTCGATATTGCGAGAGTCCAAGGTATTTTAATTTGCTGTCTTTTTACCAAATTTTCCAGGACAAAGTGAAGGAAATCACGCTGGAACCATGCGATATCGAAATTTTGGCCTTTCGGTATGTTGATTTTCGGAACTTTGTTCCCCGGCCATCTTTTGGTAGCTCAATTGGAAGAATATCTATTTTCAAATTGATATTGAATTGTACTAATTGAAATTCAAGACAAAGGAACTTTACAAAACATCGAGATAATAAAAAAGGATGCTATTAAAATGGAATAAGGCTAAAGCTATTTTCTTCATTTTCACCTGAAAATCAAGTAAATTAGCATACACATTAATCACTTAATACCATTAACTGAACATCCCAGGACGACGGATTGCTTTTCATTCCTTGAGACTTGGCGTCTCCTCCCCTTATTTTCTCTACGGCTGCTTAATTGTCATTTTCCTCTCCATTTTCATTTCTAATCTCCTTTCGTACCGTCGAAAGTAAACACTAATTGTTTCGAGACGTGCCAAAATGATTCGGAATGAGGAGGACTTTCCATATACCGCGTGCTTTCTTAGTCATAATAGATTGTATTATTTTAGCCGGGATAGTTCTACTGTTTATGTTTCGTAAACACAACCGCGATCTGCGTAGGTTCAGACGGATCAATTTGCATATTGAACTCGTCTCAACCCCCCAGCATCCGATAAATTCGAGTTTATCTCCCGGGTCCGGAGCACTTCCCACGATTAGCAATGTAAAGAAATTTATAGCGCTCTGCCCTACAATTCGATGTGATGCCTAGCGTATCGAAATTAATCTTCGCTTCCACCAAGAGCAAAGGATTTTACTGTCCAAATTAAAGCAAAGTACACAAAATCGATATCAAACCAGCCATTTTTCGTTAAATTCTCCATTGTGAATTTCTCTGCTTTTATTTGAAAATCAAATTTAATTTAATTTAACAAAACAAAGACAAAATATAAAACAACAATTCATTCAAATCGCTAAATCTTATTTAGCATAAATCTCGATACTAGCGTAAGGGGATGATAAAATTCAGACGATAATGTAAATTCTTGACAAAATATTCAAATTACAGTCTCGATATAACATTTCCGATTTCGGTCAACGTGTTTTCCTTGTATTTTTCCTCCTGAAAATGAATGTCAATAAAAATTAACCCTCGGCTATATTTTGGCCCCTATCATGAAGAAATATCCAAAAATGTCTTTTTCTAGCTTTTTGCATTTAACCAAGATTTTCGGAATATTTCTTCAGATTAAAAACCAATTTAAAAAATTTTAGACAAAACATTATCCACGTAAAATTGATCGCTCTTTCACATTCGTCTATCAAAATTTGTCTACAATAAACGTGTAAAAAATATAAACAATTATTCACGAAAATACACGATTTTTCCCTTCACAACATTTTTTAATTAATATTTTCATGTCAAACAAGAAAGGTCATTGGGTCAAAATCTTAAAATATCTTGTCTTTAAAGTCTCAGCTATAAATATTCGTAATAACATATAGGAAAATTAAAGATGGCGGCTCCAAAATGACGACTGAATGTATTTTTTTTTTTGTTGCAACATCTTTAAAAATTATCCGATTTAGGTAAAACTTAGTACCCATAAATTTTTGGGGTCTCCGAGTATTAATTTCAGGTTATATTTAAAAAATTTTAAATGGCAGCCAAAGGTTATAATTTTTTTTTAAATTTTATGGTAAGTTACTAATTTAAGAAGATAAACTCTTAGAAAAATGTAAATAAAAATGTTTAAAAAATTCCAATATGGTTACTAAAAGCATTTTTTCAATTTGATATATTTTACTTTGCAATACACTCGGTACTTCTTATCAATGGATCGGTCGGTTTTCACTCGAGAGAAACGAGAGCACAAAAAGCCAACATAATTGACATGGGGTTTTTAAAAAGTTACTTTCAACACAAAACGATTATTACTATAACAAAAACTATTACAGAATTGATCACTTTCTTCACAAGGCACGCGAAGGTTCCTTTCTGTTCATGTCTAACGTTACAAGAATGTTCATCCAATTTGCATAATCGCAGATCCAACGATAGTTATCTCTAGGTGTAAAAATATAATTTTCAAAGTGGCATTATCTCCTGAAATTAATCGCAATTAATCCTAGTTTTCATTTGTTACTTTAGATACTCATCAGGTATGTAAGAATAAAAGAAAAAAAGAACATTTCAATGTACATATAATGTTAATTCAAGTTTCATGCACATTATTGACTGATTCAAGCATGTTTTAACTGGACAAAACCGAAAAACCAATGGGAGGAGGTCATTTTTATTGGTTACAACAATTTTGATTTGTTTAAATATCCCGTGAAATTTGATAGTACTTAATTGCTATTTTTTATTAATGCACTATTAATTTTAGTATTCGTAAGGATATTTTAGTAAGCATTCCCGTTAATTCATACACAGAATTAGATTTAGTAGGAGGACATATTCCGCTTGTATGCATGCTGTAAACTAAAATCGTTGCTTATAAATAGAGGAAAAACGACCTCGACCAGTTAGTACAGTCTTACAACTTGCACTATGGACCCGTTACGGTTTAATGTCTGCCGCTCTTACAATGTACAGGCTCGGTAATTAACCGGATTAAGTAAAATAGTAACCGAGCATAAAATTTCCCGCTCTAAAGCAGTTCGTGACGAAGAGAAATGATATTTTAATTGTTACCAAGTTTTTACCTTTTTCTGTATTCTTTCTTATTTCAAACATATATACCATTCATAAAGATGCGAAATGATAATATTACAATACAGAGATGTGCCGAATAATCGTAATCTACCAATTATTGTAAGTTCAGTATTCATAATCTGCCCAATAGATCTTGCGAATGTAAATTTTAGAAATGTTTTCGTGAAAAACCAATACTTATTCAGAAAACCAGTTGGAGGTCAAATATTTCGAGTTAAACTGGTCTGGAAATTCTCAAATCAAACTTCAACCCACTATTTAATCATTTTGAAAGTTTAAGTAATTTAATTATAGTTAAATATTTCTTGATTTAAACAAAGAGAACCTTTTCGGGACGGCAATTTGGAAAAATTATAATACTAAAATTGATTTCAACCAAATTTGTTGAATGTTATCCCAACAATACTATGGTGATTTCAGATTTGACCTTGGGAATAAACGTGAAGGTCATTTTTTCATTTCTCCTTTATCTGCATTGTAAGGGTTAAAAGCATTAGGTTCCATTTGAAAAAATGAACTTGCCCTTGAAATGCCCTAGACAAATAAAAAAAAAAGTTGAACGATTTTATTCCCATAAGCTGATAAACGACCTGATGGAGAGTTTGATGAAGGTTAAAAGTGTCCATTCTTTTCATTTCTGTCATCAAAGTATAACACAGCACCACAAAAAAAAAGTCCGGATCTGGAGGTCAGATTATGTCTATAATATGATTTTTTATGTCGCTGAATCCGAACCTGAAGTCCATTTAACTCTACCACGTCAGGATTTTAACATAACCTAAAAAAAACTCAAAAATCCTGTAATTAAACCTTAAAATGTTAAAATAAAGAATAATTTGCAGTTGGAAGTCCTTGATACATTTTCGTGATGTTTTTGGGGTCGCTGAATCTACTCAGAAATATGAAAATAAAAAAGATTTCTTTTTGAGGTTATGCCAAGAACTTAACGCGTTGGGGCTGAATAGGCTTCGAATAGGGTTTTAGCGACTCTAAATACTTAATGGAAATGTGGCATAGATTTCTAAGTGCAACTTTTTCTTCATTTTAACATTTTAAGTTCTAATTATCGGATTTTTTTAGGTTTTTTGAGGTTATACCAAAAACCTGCCATGATGGGATTAAATGGACTTCGGATTCGAATTTAACGATCTAAAAAACATATTATAGACGTATTTCGACCTCCAGATCTGGACTTTCGTTCTTTTTTTGTGAGATGTATAATCAAATTTAATCTTTATGGAATCGTTGGAATTGAATCTTACAATCCTGGTTCAAATAATTGTTGCTTATTTCGAGTATTCAGAAGAGCCATAGTTGCAAAAGGAATTAATGATCAAATTATCAGAGTTTATTAGCCATTTAATAGGTTTAGTAATTGTCACTTTTGAAATGTACTGAATGTACTAATAAAAAGTCGGTTTTCATCCTCCTTAAGTTTATGGATATCTTTGATATACTGTTATGAAATGAACGTTACCTATTGGTTTTGGGGAAGGTCTTTTCGAATCTGAAGTCCGTTTTTTTATATTCGTTTCCATTTTTTAAATATGGCTGCTTAAACGAAAAAAAATGTGAAAAAAAGCGAAAACTTTTTTAGTAACCCTCAATTTTTATTGCGAAGGAGTTCCGGGATCATAACCGGCCGCAGAATCCTGTGGCATAATGAATTTAACTAAAAGTTAGTCAATATTACGAGTTAAATTACAAAATGGCGTCCTCAAAATAGCGTTATTCATACGAAATTTCTTTGTTATTTGCGTTTTATTAAAATCTTTCTGGTATCATGTCGTATATTTTGATAAATATGTTCTTGTAGAATGTTTTTTGAGGCTGCTGAATGCACATTCGTTATTAAATTTTGAAAATTGAAAATTGTGAATCCAATATGGCTAACCGAAATTAAAAAAGAAATTATCCGGTACTTAGTAGTTTTTAACGTAATTTTTAATTTCCAACATTGAATAATAGATTTGTATTCAGTCAGCTCAAAAGCAAGCTACATATTCATCAAAGCTCACGTCAAGATACCAGAAATATTTTAATAAAAGGCAACAACAAGAAAAAATCCGAATCAATAGTACCATTGTGAGGACGCTATTTTGCAACTTAAATGACACTATTGACCAACTTTTAGTAAAACCCTTTATGTCACAGGATTATGAGGCCTGACACGATCCCGGAACTCCTACGTAATAAAAATTGCTGTTTACTAAAAATGTTTTCGCTTCTTTCTACGTTTTCTTTGGTTTGAGTGGCCATATTTAAAAAATGGAAAATGATATTGAAAAACAGTCTCAGATTCAGAAAGAGCATATCCAAAAACTACAGGAAACCTGCATTTCGTAATAATATCTCAAAGATATCACTAAACTTACGGAAGATGAAAACCGGCGACAAATTTTGTTGTCTTGGGACTACGGGGTAATAAAAAGTTAGTTATGCAGAAGATGGTACCAACTATGATGAATGTTACTATTTAGTTCACTGAATCACCTAATTCACCTAATCATTTTAAGTACCTTTTAGAAAGCAATTATCCACTTTTTTCTACGTACTAACTATAAAAAATGATATACTAAAAAATATATCAACGAAATAACAGCAAAAAAATTGAAAGCCAAATAAAACACATAAACCTAATAATCCTTTAAGAATTATTATTTCAACTATAAATTGTCCAACATATAATTTATCATCTTTTTATACATCTATATTATTTTCACTTTTACCTACTATATCAAGAAGAGTTACAGATCCATGGGATATGTTCAAAAAAATAAATAACTTTAAGTTTCCAAAAAATCATACTTTAATTTCTTTAGATGTAGTTTCACTTTTTAGTAATATTTCTACAAAAATTATAAAATTCATTTTGAATAACAGATGGGATGACATAAAATGTTACACTACTATACCAAAAGAAGAGTTTTTTGAAGGGTTAGATATCATTTTAGACTTACTATATTTTCAATTTTTTAGAAAACATATTAATTAAAAAATTACTTTTCAAATTACCATTTTACCACCGATATGTAGATGACATATGGGCATTGTTCTAGAACTTTTAAACTTTATGTTGTCGCTCATTATGATACCATAAAATTTTTAAATATAACTTTGTAACACTACAGATCAACAAATTTTTGTTCGATTTACATGTAATAAGTGTTTATTACTAATTACAGATATGTAGAAAACAATGAGAGTAAATAAAAGTAGTGAATTTGCCTGTTTTTGGTGCGCGACACTCACTACATTTTTTCAGTTTTAACACTGAAACTTTTTGCACCTTTTTTTTATGGTCTGTGGTTTTTTGTGGAAGTATTTGGGGATGTAAACAAATGAAAAATCCTTAACTTAATGATGTGCCTCACTGAGGAATAAAATTATATACCTTCAAACTTGCGAGATAACTTTTTTTTATAGTTGACAATTTAGCAATCAACCTTAGATAATTTTTCTCACATTGGTTTTTAAGAAACCACACAACAGGGGTACATTACCTATATGATAAGAAGTAATGTGAGCCTTTGCCCGAATGTGTGCCACCTTTACAAAAAAAATGCGACCACGTCAAACTTTAAATTTCCAAGCGAAACTCACTTTGAAAAATCAAATTATTTAATGGCACATCTACAATTTAGCTTCTAAGTACTTTGGAATCATTGTGATCTTTTCTCCTATGTTATTAAAGTATTTATAAATTTTGTGTTTTTTTAATACAACAAAAAACACAATTTTTGACAATAATAAAATGATTATTCTTTACAAATCATTTTAATTTTTTGGTATCCTTAATGTTAAATCATGTATTTGGATTTCAAATTTTAATGAAAACTGACTTTGGATTTGTAATCAGTGGCCTCAAAAACCCTAACATATCAAATTTTATAAAAATCAAAGAAATTTTGTAAAAATAGTCCGCCATATTTAATCCATTATTTTAAATTTGAACTATTAACTAGACGTTTAATTTTATATACTAGCTTCTAAAAATTAGGCCATAAGCAAAAGAACTGAATTTTTTATGTATATTAAACGTTACATTAAAAAAAAAAATACATTGTGTATAAATGAGTCACGCAAGGTTTTTCCTGTCATTTGATCAATTCTAAAGCCAATAAAATTAATTTCATGAATGTGCCTAAAAAAAAAATGCAATTTTCTTCAACCTCAAAGTTTAAAAGTTCTAGAACAATGCCCATATTGACAGCAGTTCCTAACAAATTTGTAGATACAATATTACCAATATTTAATAGCTTGCAAAAAATTAGAGGGATACAAAATAGAATTACTTTCAGAATAGAAAAAGAAACTAATAAAAGAATTTTTGGACTTACTTATTATTAACAATAAAGATAAATTAATTACAGATTGGTACCATAAAGACAATTTTTCAGGTCGTTATTTAAATTTTAATTCAAATCATCCTCTTAGTTATAAAATAGGAAGTGCATATCGATTAATTGATAGAGCGATTAAATTGTCGCATATCAAATTTAGAGAGAAAAATTTAAATATAGTTAAAAATATAGTCAAAGATAATGGATGCCCAAACTATGTCATAGATCAATGTTTTAGGAACAGAGTTTTTAAGATATATAACACACTTAAAAATACACCTAAAAATATAAATTATAAAAAAATTATTAGCATTCCATATATAAATAACATCTCAGAAAATATAAGAAATAATTTCAGAAAAGATAATATTAGAATTGTATTCATGAGGTATCAAACCCTTCAAAGATAAAATTGATAATTTTCACTAAAAAAATGATCGTATACCAGATTAAATATAACTGGTAAACTAAATAAAATAAAAATAAATACACAGGCTTAACTATACATAGGAGAAACACAGGACATAGCTTTGATTTTAATAATGTAAAAAACTTAGCCATGGAAAGAAAGAAATTTAAACGCAAACATTTAGAAAATTACTTTATTAAAAAAAATGAAAAATCAGTTAATATTCGAGTTGAAAAATCAAATTTATCAGATGTTTACTTACCGATAATAAAGTTTTAAGAATGTCAACACAAAAGCCAAAAAAAAACGTCATTGTAAAAGTCAAATGTGAGAAATTTTCACTCTCCTAACTACTTTTGTCTAAATCGACACAATTTTCAAAAGCAGTGTTAAAGTAGTATAGGTATTATAAAATGAAATCTTACTGAGTATTTTTACTCATTCAATTCATTTTATTTTTATAAAGTACTCAATAACACCTGGTATTCAATAAATTGAAATTATCAACAATAATTTAAGGTAAGATGGAACAAATATAATTTAAAAATTTACTTAACAGAAGTTTTTAAAAGAACTGCAAATTTCAAATATTAAAAAATTTTTGTTAATTTATGTATATTTTTTGTTAAACATTTACCGATTTTTTATGTATGTAATTTTTTTATTCGGGTTATTTAAGGTAGCTAGACCACAAGATATCATATGTTAGCGAAAATAATTTAATAACACTTCCAGGAATTGAAGTTTTATTATACATGATATTGTTACAGAGTTCAAGCATTATTATTCTTGAAAAAAAATTGAAACTTGCAAAAATAATTTGTTAACCAACTTTTCTTAGCGACTCAAATTTTCTTCTTATTTTCATTCAAAACTTTTCTAAAAATGAATGAATTTCAATGAATGACGGCTTATTTTTTCGAGAAAAAGATTCTCTACAACTTCACGGAATAAATTTCTCAAATTTTTTTGCCTGATCACTAAAATTATTCAGAAAAGTTAAAAAATAATATATATTTTTTTTAATAATTCGAGATATTTTACCCTAGTTTTAGAAATTCAAGAAATTCATTCGGTGAAGTTGTAGAGAATCTTTTTCTTGAAAAAATAAGCCGTCATTCATTGAAATCCATTCATTTTTAGAAAAGTTTTGAATGAAAATAAGAAGAAAATTTGAGTCCCTAAGAAAAGTTGGTTATCAAATTATTTTTGCAAGTTTCAATTTTTTTTCAAGAAAAATAACGCTCGAACTCTGTCACAATATCATGCATAATAAAAATTTTATTCCTGGAAGTGTTATTAAAATATTTTTGCTAACATATTATATCCTGGGGTCTAACTACCTTAATTATGTTGAATTTATTGTAAAAATGAATCTTGTTAATAATTTTTGTAACATTTTCATAATTTTTTAGAATAAAAAATTCTGAATTCATAGCCGAAACATCATTCCAACTGTTTTATTAACGCCTCGTAACTTTGATATTTAAAGAAACATTCGAAGAGATATATCACTTACGAAAGAATCAAAGAAGAAGAAAATATTAATTATTCGAATACAGTACTAACTATTCGGTCACTGTAACTAAATTTTGTTTCATAAAATTCCTAAAGAAATTTTTAACGGTGAATCTCTACAAGAAAATATGTATCAAAGATAGTAACTAAACTCATAATGTCTGTAGCGAATTACTAAAAATTTGTTGCTCTAAGTATTACAAATATTTCAAAAAAGTTCGTATTAACGGTAAATTCCGGTACTAGGAACGCCTGCAGTCAAATTATCGCCTGGAATGATAAAATTTCTTACAAAAAGTTGTATATAACGGCGTACTTGGAGCAAAGAATGTTAAATCGTTAAAAATCTCGTTCGGTATTATTTGCAATAATATTTGCGCAAGGTATGCTTTTCTGATTTAAATTCTATTGTTTCATAGAAACGTCACTGGGTCGAAGAGAATGGACTAAGAAGCTGTTCGATAGTCGTATCGTCTCCATTGGGTAGTCTTTGAAATTATGCGTTTGCGAAGGAAAGTACCTGGATAGTTCGAGATACGCTCTACTTCCGACGGAATACGCCTTTGAACTCTCTTCAAAATGCCTCGACGATTTAGTTTACGGCTTATTCGATCAATGTATTAACTTGGAGTTTACCCTAAGACCCAACCAAATTCGGATGCTTATATCGAGATAGTTAGTACAACTTTAACGCAATACCTAATCTCAAGACATCTTCATTTTAACAATAATTTAAAATTTAATTTCTGGTGATTTAGTGGACTTTTTTTAATTTCTTTTTAGTTAGACTAGAGTAGACTTTCTCATTATTATTGAGTTTAATTTCAGCCCTCTCCGACTTCCTATGAAACACTTGTATTCTACATGTACCATTAGTGATTGTAGTTTCTAGTTCCGAACTTCTCCACTACAGCGCGCTGTGTACGTCCTGCTTCACGCGCAGGATATAGAATATACCGCAGCCGCAGATTTAAACACGTATTTGAATATTTATTTAACAAAACACTGTCGTTCTACGAAATATTTTGAATTAATTGTAAACGAATTGGTTTGCAATTAAAAAATCGGTGGATATACTAGTTTATACTGTTACACTTTATGTGGAAACCAGGATGAGGCAGTTTGTGAGACAAGAAATGTCTAAAAAGAAAACATTAAATGTGCTAATAAAGAAAGCTGCAAAACTGTGTGAAACATAAATTATTCCATTAGATTCTATTATGTGCCTTAGAATTATTCTTTCGGTAATTTGAAGTTAAATTTTGTTTGACAAATTTTATTGTTCCCTTGTTAATAAAATTATATATTTTTATTAACTTAAAGGAATCAGAATTATATGACATGATTCTTGTATATTTATTATATTTCATACTTGACTGTCTTATGTAACTAAATATTAATACTACATTTTCAAATATATATTCACAAAATTGTGTTTCTTCAGTCCTTACCCTTCCTCCCTGGTAAAAAATGTAATTGACCACAAAAATATGTACCTTCTAGTAATATGTTAGTAGTACGTTGTTTTGTAATGTCGGGTTTTGTTCACTTTTATATACTTTTGATAAAATAAAAAACACAGATGAAGTGTAACCAATCATTAATGGAGAACAAACCTCAATGGAAATGATAAACTTAAAATAGTTTTGAACAAAAATATTATATCGATACAATGTTTCAGAACCCAACAAACGAAAAAGAATAAGATCGAATTTAGAAATTACAGTTTCAATCCGGTTTCTTGACACATTGTATTGAGAAACTGATTGAAGGTTTTATTATATATATTTCTTTTATTACAAAGAAAGAAGAAAAACAAATGTTCCGTCCATGTGAGGCATTGTTTACATTCATATATATTATTATTACTTAGTTTAATTATTTTCCGTTTGTTGGGAATTAACTATTTACATTATTTATTTATATTAATGTACATATTCAATGTATATATTATATGAAAATAAATGTTTCATAAACAAATTTTGACGTTGCACTTCGTAAGTAAAAAAATTCTTATCGACTTTACAATGTATTTTTCTATTCCTTTTGTCGAACTCCATTTGACTAAATTTGAGCAGGTCGTCTGTTTAATTTGTTCATAGTATTTCGTTCATTTGCAGATTTTTCTCGCCTGCATAATGAAACTATTAAATATTCAGTACAAATTATATTCAAAAATTATGTCAAACTTATTAAAAGTCTATTGGGTTAAAAATCTGTTTTGCTGAATTAAAATAAAATTTATTGGAAAATTATTGTCATCACTCAAAAATACTAGTATTAACTTTCCAATCTCGTTTCTCACGATGAAGCTCGACAAAGTATACAGACATCTCGTAAATAAGTAATATCCGCGTGTATATAATCGATCGAACTTGGAACTCGAGCCAGAGCTGTCAGCTGATCTCGTTTCGCCATAACTCTGGACAAGAAACGACCTCTGCAAACATTGTACAGAAACCTAATGGCATGTCGCCATCGATAAAACAGATTCGTAAATTAAATACTTAAATATTATTTAAATATTGTATAACCTTGTCATATCACTCAAAGAATCCTCTAGTTAGTAAAGTTCAACTAAAATCGAAGTTTTATTACCTCGGCCGATAAGGTAGTAATTTATGCTATAAAAGCAAAGAAAAAATTACTGAATGAAATGTTTAAAACTCAAATTCAATAAGAGATTCCAATCATTATTAACAAATTTAAAGAAATACCATTTTTCGTGTAGATTACTATCTTATCGACCGACACTTTAAAAACCACAATCCTTTGACGGGCCCTTTGAGCGGATCAATCGGTAACATCAATTCCTAACCTCAAATAGGCAAATTAAACAAATGGTACATTTTTCATATTAATTTAATTTTAAGGCACTTTTACCTATTTTCGGTGAATGTATAAAAATACATAAAACTTCCAGAAAATAAATCTGTATGAAACTGACGTTACCAACCGAACTTTCATGAAATATCTCATCAAGCATACTTTCAATTGTATGAAATCGAATGTTTTTGTATTTTATTTTCTTAAATTGCAGAAACATTCGATTTCATACAATTGAAAGCTTCCATTCGACAAAATATCCGACCGTTCAATTGCTCGCATTATCGCAATCGTTCGCATTGTATAATATCTAGAAAACGACCTTATCGACGGAATTGGTTTGCATGCCATTAAGGGTAATCTTACGTAGGGGCAATTTCACGTAACCAAAAATATCAGCTCATAGATATAGCGGTTTATCTAAACGGTGGCTAATAAAATCCAACTATCGCGAAAAGCTTTCGATACCGATGAAATAAAGTTGAATACTTTCCACACCTTCTAAAATTTCTCATGACGCTGCTTTTCCTATTCTATTTATTTAAATTAATTTCGTCCTTGAGCTACCCATAACGCATCGACGGATTCATATACAATCTAATTATTAATTTTATTTTCTGCGGAAACTTTTACCGACGGCCATTATCCTTGGGAAATCTGTCCGAAAACTTTTCGACCCCTGCGTCGGTCATAAAAAGCCAACGACAATGAAAGCTCTAGAACTTAAAAAAAAAAGTAAAAATAAGGGAAGGAAAGTCTAACTTACCCGTGTACAACTTTTCGGCGACTCCATTCTGATCCACTGCGGTGGAATCCTCGTCCTGCTCGGCGGCGCTTTTCAATCTGCTGAGCTTCTCCTGCTTCTTCATTTGCTTCTTTTCGCGCTTGCTGAGCTTCCGGCGGAAGCTCGATGTTTCGGCGAAGCCGACGCCTTGGGCGTTTGTCTTGTCATCGATTCTGCGAAGCAAGAAGCGACCCTCCCGATCGTCGATGTGCCAGTTCAATTGCACCAGGAGCGGCTTCTCTTCTAAACCGAGCTTGCGCTCCTCTGAAATGTGTCGGAAGCAGATTAGAGGCCTCCCCTTACTTTACTTAACGCATAAACACCGACACAAGCACTAGTCTACCCCCGGGGGTAAAAGACATTGTCAAACTAATCCGTTACATGATTGAAACATCAATGTTACAATAATTAAGGTTACGTTTATGCTCTTTCAGGTATTTTCATTGCAAATAGCAATTGATCTCAATTCTTCTACACAGAAAAACAATTAATCCAACTAAATGATTAGTAATTTCAACTAAAAAAGTTAGATAGGATCTATACTTATGAATATTTTTTGTTATAACTTTAACTATATTTCCCATTTATCATTTACTTCTTGTTTTAACTTCACCGTGTGTATTTAATGCGCTTGAAGACGCAGGAAAGTTACAAACGTCACGTTATTACAGTGTCGTGGAGAAAGCGACGCTTCTCTTACCTCCTACAACGAGACTATACTGTTAAAAAAAGGAGGGGGAATGGGCCGGGCCTCCATGGCGCAGAATCCCCGTTATCCACCTACTTATCTTCATATCGAGGTGGTATGGGTCGCATTTAATTAGTCAAATAGTATCTAATTATATATTTCGTAATAGTATGAAATACCATTCAATTGTATAGTCTGATTTATAATAGGTTAATGCACGGATCTAACTTAAATATTCTCACTTTTAAAGAAATCTACTTTTAGAAAACGCAGTAATTATAATACCCTTTATTGCACATGGATAGTTATAAAAAAAGTTATAATTTTATTTCAATTCAAATAAAGTTTTGCATGCTAATATTTCAAAATCGATTGCTAAATTAAGAAACACAGTGAACTCATAATTTTCTTAAAGAGATCAACTACCTTTCTGCAATATCGACGTTTCTATTGAAACTATATTCAGACCATCCTAAAGAAATATTAATTATTAACGACTTAATCAAGTTGTCAATACTTTTCTGTTATCGTCGGTACGCTTCAAAACCAATAATTTCCAGAAACATTTCATTAATAGCAGAATATGAGCTCTTCATTGTTTACTTCATCTAATACAAAGGTTTGCTCATTATCAGGATGCACTACTATTCCGATACGTCGACAAACAAATTTACAATAATTAATCAATTTATTACCTACAAATTATAGAATATTGGTACGTTAACAAAAACAAATTTTAATTAATATTCCAAACATTCCATTATCAAAATCAAAGTTTACAAATAATGGGGCTAATTATGAATTCATAATCATGAATTTAATCATTAAATTACTTTAAGGAATATCGCAGTTTAATGAAGTAAAACGAGATTTCAGGTTAGGTTGAAGTCGAATTTGACTTTCAGGAAGTTGGCTCCGTTCTGACTTATTAGAAATGAAATTCACTATATTAGTAATTAGGACTAGGGTGTAATGAGACAAGTATTATAAATTGCTATCAATTTTTGCAATATTTACTTATTCACTAAGATAATAAGATAATAATTATTTAAATAAATCTTATGACGATAAATAATTTTTAAATGATAGTCTTAAAGATTAGAATACTCTTTTAATGAAAATGTTCAGAATTTTAATTAACTACACTTCTAATAAAAAGTTTAAAAAATCGAAGAAATTCATGTTTAATCAGCTTCTGTCAACGAGTTCAAAATCCAGTAGAAAGTATCCTGTTCTATTTGTATTGGCAATTATATAAATTATTGCATAAGGCATTAATATTATTTACAAGAAACTGGTAATTATGCAATAATAATAAATATTCCAATTATAATTTGATAAGTTACATAATCGTTTTCAAATTGTTTAAAGCAATTAATAGTTCGAATATTGACATTTCAAAACAATATAATTGTCCCGGTATAATTGCGTCTCGCCATATTTAGGTTCCAGGATATTTTCCCGCTTCCGTCTCGGTATATTTACGTTTTGTAGCTCTCTTTTTCCCCCACCTTACCGGCTGGAGCCCCAGTAAGGGCCTGATGCGATATCATGAACATAACGCGACTAAGGAGAGTGGGGGAAGCGGGGTTCCCTCTGCCTCTCTCTCTTTCTTTTGGTAAATATAACGAGATGAGAGGGGAAAGAGAGGAACCGAGTTGGTAAATATACCGGGACTCTATTGTACTGCAGAAAAATTGTATACATTTAATTCACACAATTTACTAAAACTATTTTAAATATTATAAAAATGTTAATAATATTTCCAATAATTTGTACAAATACATTCCTACATTTCGATTTTCTATAAAAAGTAAAAATACAAAGCTTGTTAGACAAATTTTCTTTAAGAATAATAAAAAGTTGCATAAATATATCTTTCTTGTTACATGCTGTACAAAATCTTATAAAATATACTGCTAAACAATTTTGAGTTCAAGCTTATTACGACAGTTCGCAATTGTTCAATTGTGTGAAAATAATTACTTCGTTCAAAGTTTTGTTTCTTTGTTTATCTCGAAAACTTCGGAGCTTCGAAACTTGCTAGCCAGAATATCTCTTCTATCTTTATGATAGGACCTGTCGTATTTTGTTTTATACAATTAACAAGTCCACATTGAGGGATCTGCCTTTGTGCGGAAAATAAACTCCGGAGAATAAAAGAAGCATTTTAATTAATAATTTCCACTTAATTTTTAGCACTTATTCTTTCATCAATATTTAGTACACTCTAATTATAGTTAGTAATCATATTGTTAATAATCTATATAAAGTGCACTTTGGTGAACCAAAGGGAATATGTACGGTTATATTTTTTTATTATTTTCTAGGAAACATTTTTTTCATTTTCATTTTTTTTAATAAAAAAAAAATGAGGCCCGAAGAGAGATTCGAACTCGGGACTTTTAAGATCTTGAAATTATCCAATCATAATCAGCACTGATTTATATTTAAATGATAACATATTTGATTATTTTTATTATTAAAAATCTAATTTTAGAACATCTATTTATTTCACGTTATAAAATTCTGTTTTTCAATACTTTGCTAACTTTAATGCATTTCTGTTTACTATTTTTAAAAGTATTCAAATGTTTTGCTCTTTTTAAAAGGGAATCTGTATTTTATGTTGTTTACATTCAGTAAATGCTGCGTTCTTTATATAAACGATAAGAGAAAAGCGAAATGTGGAAAGTAACGTGGTGCACTCGTGTAAAAAGATACTAAACGCTACGTTGCGAATCGGATTGTTATCTAAGGAATAATTTACAAAAAATGCTTTAGATATTAACGTAAACTTTTTATGCAGTACTTTTGACTTTAATCTTTCATTTTGGAATAAAAAAAATCATATGCATAAGTATTTAACAATTATGAAATAGTTTAAAAAATATAATCGATTTCTTTCAAGACACGATTATAATTCTCAAATGGAAATAAGTAAAAGTTCGTTTTAGTTCCTGGATTATTTAACGATTGTAGTATAGTACTTTTTATTCAACCAACCGTTATGTCTGGAATTTTTGTTGTTGTTATTTTGTCATCTTGACATCTTTAAAGAAAGTTTACACAATTCCGAAAAATCAAATAATTGAAACAAAATTATTTGCTACTAATGGTAATATTTTCCTTAAAAGGTTATTTTGTTGTGCTATCTATTTACAAGCTATTTACTATAAATATACAGAAAATTCGTTATAAGAGTATTTTTATCAATCGATGTGAAATAAATTGCGAAATCAATTGATGCATTAAGTACATATTAACTTGCGATAAATAACCGATTAGTAATAACTTTCCGATGCTTAAAACTATCTATAAATAAAATTAAATAATTGTTTTTATTATCTAAATTCCATTGTTGACTTGGAACTAGCTCGTTGAGATACCTGACGAATGTATCGAATGTAGCGTCACTTTGAAACTTAATAAACAATTGAAATACTAATAATTTTCAACATAATCAAATATTTCCAAAACCAAATGATTTTGGTTGCCGCAAAACGGTTTTTCTGATAACCTAACTTTTTCAGTTCTTACAACAAAACAGGTTTAGGTTTTATAACCAATTATTCTGTTCAATGAGCCAAACTAGGTCCAACCAAACCGGTTCGGTTAGAAAATGAAACTCGTTTCATTCCGTGTCGAAGAATGATTTCTTCTAAAACTGACACTGTTGTCGCGATAGAGCAAAAACAGTAATTAGGTTCAACCAAATCGATTTGGTTAAAGAAAGGAAACTTATTTTATTTTCTAACAGAACAACTATTTTTCCTTGTGGTAATTACACGATTGTCATGACAACCAGACTGTTTGCAACAAAAACTAGTACCTATAATCAACCAAATCAGTTTGGTTTAAAAATAAAATTCATGTATTTCCTCTAATAAGAATGATTTCTTCTAGCAGTTAACTAATAATCGCGATAGAATATAAGTTTGAATTAAAAAAAACGATTAAGTAAGTGCAACCAAACGAATTTGGTTGGGAAATAAAGTTTATTTCTTTCCGTATAAAAGAATGACTTTTCTTTTGATGTTACCTGATAATCACGATATAGCCTAAATATTTATAATAAACACTACTAATTAGGGTCAACCAAAACGGTTTGAAAAATAAATTTTCTCTCCTTCCGTGTAGAAAAATTATTTCTTCGAAAAATTTCACTGTTATCATTGGGTACAAAAAATGCAAATGAAACACCCGTAATTAGGTTCAACCAAATCGGTTTGGTTGAATAAACGAAACATTTCTTATTCATATAGAACGATCTCTTCTTGTGGTCATTATTCGATTATCATGATAGAACCATAATATTTGAAACAAAAACTATAGCCAACCAAATCAGTTTGGTTTAAAAATAAAACTTATGAATTTCCGTAAATGAGATTATTTTCTTCCGAGAGTTACCTGACAATCATGATAAGGCAAACGTTTTAATTAAACATTTTCGACTAGGTGCAACCAAACAAGTTTGGTTGGAACATGAAATCTGTTGCTTTCAGTGTAGAAAAATGAATTTCTTTGCGAATTACCTGATAATCCTGATAGAACAAAAGTGTTTGAAACAAAAACTAGCAATTATAGACAACCAAACCAGTTTGGTTCAAAAATAAAACTTATGAATTTCCGTAAATAAAATGTTTCCTTCTTGGAGTTACCTGACAATCATGATAGGACAAACGTTTTAATTAAAAAAACGTTTGACTAGGTACAACCAAACAAGTTTGGTTGGAACATGAAATCTGTTTCTTTCAGTGTAGAAAAATGAATTTCTTTGCGAATTACCTGATAAACATGATAGAATAAAAGTGTTTGAAACAAAAACTAGCAATTATAGACAACCAAACCAGTTTGGTTCAAAAATAAAACTTATGAATTTCCGTAAATAAAATGTTTCCTTCTTGGAGTTACCTGACAATCATGATAGGACAAACGTTTTAATTAAAAAAACTTTGGACTGGGTACAACCAAACGAGTTGGAAAATTAAATTTGTTTCTTTCAGTAGAAAAGAATGGTTTTTATTGGAAATTAGCTAATAATCATGATAGAACCAAACTGTTTATACAAATACATTAGTATTTAGGTCCAACCAAACCGGTTTGGTTAGTAAAATTAATTTGTTTCATTTCGTATGGAATAATGAAGTCTTCTGAAAATTACACTATAACAATTGAAAAAAAAACATTTTAAACGTGGAATTCAAAAATCTGGGATCATCAAACATTTTTTGATATTCAGACCTTGAAATGTTCATCTTTCCTATTGAAAAAACGTGTTTTTTTATGTTTTTTTTTCATCACATTTCTCATGCTTCACACAATGACCTCAACCTATCCGAAACAAAAGAATCCTTTTCGACATCCTGCATGCATTGTATCAAATCGCGTTTCAGAGATCTGTGCGGGAACTCGAGAAGCGTTGCTGTGAAAGTAGTATTCAGATGAGAAGTTGGCGGCTTACCTCCGTTTTCGTGGATCTCGTAGAGTGCGTATTCCGGAACAGAGAGCATACGCATATCCGGTCGAAACTTTTCGATCAGAGTCTCGATGACGGCTTGGGTCGTTGCATCCGATGCGACTCGGATGCATTTCGTTGCCACCTTTTGACCGCTGTCTTGGAAGTAAAATCTCATCACCCCATGAAATTCTAGATCCTAAAAATCATTTTCCAATATTGCATTAATAAAAATTACTGATTTACAATGCTTGGGCAATAAAAAATCAAAATGCAACATGCGCCTTCCGTGCTACATTATTTCCAACTAACAGGCATTATAAATTACAAGGGGGGGGATAACTTAAAATTAGCGTTAGGTAATTTAAGGATCGCTTCTTCAATAATATGTTTTTTTGCCAAACATTATGTCCCTAAAAATTTAAACAGAGATTTTGAAAAAGAAGGCCCCTGAGTACCACGTAGACACGTATGCTTCAGGGGCCTTCTACGTGCACAGTACAACTGATGATAACGATTCATCCCTCGACGTTATTTTCATAATTTAAATGTTTAATCTCTATTCTGAATTCAAAATAAATAAAAACAATAATAATTTCATTTGTAAAATTAAGTTTCGTATCATGGAACGCCATTTTGAATGATCCGTTTGCGCATATTGATTTTTTCATGTATATGTTTTGAAAACATCCTACTTAATAATAAGTAAACGACATAAATATAAATTATGTCTGCGGAACACTAGATGGCGCTCTAACCCAAAAGTAAAGCGGCGCAAGGTTCCGGTAAGAATCGGTATGAACATTGACTATTACGTGAAAAAAAAAGTGCAAAAACCAAAATCTTGACACTAGTAATAATCTTAACAAATTTCAACATCGATTCACTGCATTTCATCGTACCTAGTCGTATATTAACAAAATACTCTACGATATTACTTTTGGATTGAATCGCCACCTAGTGTTTCTCGCGGACACTCCACAATTTACAGAAATTTTTTTAATTATTCATTGATATTATGGAAAAATTTAATGAAGGAAACATTTTTTTAATATCGTGAAGTCCTCGCAGATTGGTAATGTGTAATTTTTTAGAAATTTCTAACTTGCAAATTTCATAATTTTTAATGAGTTAAAAAAAAGACCCACGACTAGAGGATCTTCCTGACCTTGATAAATGGTCATGATTTTAAGCGCGCATATTGATCTTGAACTTACGGTATTGGTCTTGGTCTTGCAAGAGATTTGCTAAATAAAAGTATATCGCACACGTATAAAAACATCTCAAAACTTCACCAAAACAGAAAATATATATTAACCCATTAACACCTGAAATGACAATTTTTGTACTTCATTTTCAATCAAGTATTTCGTATCAAAACCAAAGTTGAAAATAATTGAGAGGTGCATATCCTACTGTTTTCGAGGTCGCTCTTCAAGATTTCGAGATCAAAATTGAGTTTCAGCCATCAGATATTCCAATATGGCGCCGAATACGAAAAAAATTTCCAAAAAATTGGGAATTTTTTATACTTATCAATTTTTTTCGAGCTATTAGAATATTGGAATTTTATTGAAACCTTGCATAATGGTGCATAAAATAGTTGAATTTTAAGATAAACGTTTACTTTTATACCCCACATCATTCTAACGACCTCAAAATGGCGTCAACAATGAAAATGTCTTTGAGAAATTTCTGGACGCTCTAACTCAAAAACTACGAAGTTTTAAAAAAAATGCCAGAATGAAAAGTTCTTAAAATTCATCAAGCGATATAGTGGAATTTTTTCAAAATTTTTTGATGACATCTTTTTTCAACATTTTTTTAAAAATTGTAATTTATGTACAAAAAATTCTGAAAAAAATTTAATGTATTCTCTGATGAATTCTAAGAGTTATTTGTTCTTTGCAATTTTTTCGAAAAGTTGATAGTTTTCGAGGAAATGAATTTCAAATATTATAGTTTACGATTTTTTCCCCTCAAAAACTAATAACTTTTGGAAAAAATTTCAAAGAACAAAAAACTCGTAGAATTCATAAGTGAATACACCAAATTTTTTTCAGAATTTTTCATAAATAAATTATGATTTTGAAAATTTTCTCAAAATTTCATCACAAAAATCAGAAAAAAATTCCACTATATTTCTCGATTAATTCTAAGAACTTTTTATTCTTAGCATTTTTTTATAACAGCACGTAGTTTTTTAGTTAGAACGTTCAGAAAATTTTCAAATAAATATTCATTGTTGAGGCCATTTTGAGGTCGTTACAATGATGTGGGGTATAAAAGTAAAATTTTTCCTTAAAATTGAAGTATTTTGTTCACCTTTGTTCAGAGTTTCAATAGAATCCCAATATTCTAATAGCTCGAAAAAAATTGATAGGAATAAATAATTCCCAATTTTTTGGAATTTTTTTAAAAGTTCGGCGCCATATTGGAATTCCTGATGGCTGAAACTCAATTTTGACCTCGGAATCTTGAAGAGCGACCTCGAAAGCAATAGGATATGTACCTTTCAATTGTTTTCAATTTCGATTTTGATATGAAATACTTGATTTATAATGAAGTATAAAAAAATGCCATTTCTGGCGTTAATGGGTTAAACCATAAGAAACAATAATTTGCACGAGTCCTGCCGTCGTTTTGACAAGAATCTTGTCTGCGTTGTAGGTCTCGTTACCGGATCGTGGTCTCGTGTCGTTAGCATTAGACGTCACGGTAACGATCTAGCAAGAAATACAATACCAAGACTACAACCAAGACCAAGACTACAAGACCGTCATTTATTTTGACGACTAACTATTTCCATTTTTCGGTACATGGACGAAATATATCTAATTTTTCTAGTTTATTTCATAAAACAAAATTTTAAAAACAGGAAAAAAATGTCGAATGGTAATAAAATCAATATGAAAATCGTGTTACCTCGTTCGGTTCCGACAGTTCGAAAAGGTCCAGTCGATTTGCATTCCATTGTTGAATGACTCCGCGCAAGGTCTCGCGCTCCGCCTTCTTGCTTGTCGCTTCCGCAGCCATTCTGAAACGGACAGTCCACGATTAATTAATGGGCTTTCATTCATCCATTTGAAAAAAAATGATCGCTGGAATGTCATTGTATCCCAATTACATATATCGTTTTAATGGGAGGAATGAGATCACTCGTGTCGTTCTCAAAAATACTCCGCGTTTCGACGCAAAAATTATTTACAAAAAAAAAAATCCTCGAAGAGAGACACTTTTCATTTTTCAATTTGCAATTCAGAAACCCAAAATTCTTGCTCTGTACTATGCAAGAGGACCCGAAGCTTATAGTTCGCGACCGGTAATCATACGGTCCCGGGTTCAAGTCTCCAGTGCGGTCCTTTTTTGTAATTAAAAAATAATGATAAAAAAATCATTAAAAATGTCCATCGTTCAGCATCGTGACAAAATATCAAGAAAAAACTCCTTCACGTTATTAAAAGTTTAATTTCTTCATTGCATCGAGGAGATAATTTTTTTCGAAAGATTTCAATTTTCAAAAAGACTCTCTAGTTAATTATTAAATAAAAGCAGCTTATCGAAACACCGACATAAGTATTCGCGTTCTATAATTTCGTCAGTCAAAAGTAAAACAGCCGGTTAAATCAGAATCGTAAAAATACCATTGCCGACGAGTTTATTTTGCCTACGTCATAATTTCAACGTGTAAAAACCCATATGGCGTTTAAAAATTCCGCGCAGCCATTTAAACATTCCTACTTTTTTACTTTACGCTAAATTAAAGTTGAACATTAGCAAAAAAAACTTGGTGTTGCCTGATTTTGTTTCCTGCTTCAGAACTAGAATTACCTTGTAGAAATCTCTGTACTTATAATAATTCGTTTGTTCTTAAGAAGTAAAACAATATTGTACAAAATTGTTTTCACACGTATGGGAAATTAAGTGTTATAAAATTTGTCTTCAAGTATCGTTATTAAAGCGCATACTTAGCAAGAATTGATTCAAGGATTATGTAAACAGCGATAAATACATAATGTATAATGTCTTGACACAACAGACGGCCTAAATGACGTCATAATGCTAACGTATGAAAACAAAACTAAAGCTGAGGGAATCTTTAGTGGCGATTATTCAATTCTACTATCTTTTTTCTTGCCTTTTTAAAATCTTATTATAAATGTTTCGTTCCTACGTGTTTGAAATTAAATAAACACATACGTAACTAGCAAATAGGGCTAATATAACATTAAGTTTGAACTTCCATTTTTAAAAAGGAAGAAATAATTAGTAAATTTTAGTAAATAATAAATATGGCGAAAATCTATTATCTTCAATTAGAAATTTTGTTGTTTCGTCAACCTAACCTTTTCAAAACGTCAATATGTCGACAAAATAAACCTTATTTGATCAATAACGAACATTATTGATGAAAATCATATCTCTAGTGACGTAATTGGCTGGAAAATGAAGGTACAGAAATTTTTGAGGTCTCTGATATCGAATTTGAGGTTAGATTTCTAAAATTCAAGATGGTGAATTCAATATGATATAAGAAAGTTTATAAAATGCTTCAATAGCAAGAAAATTTATTATAAACATAAGTTTAATTTTTTAAGTAATTTCATAAATTTTCGTCGGCCATTCGCATGCGCCATCTTGAAATTTATTAATCTAACTTTTAATTCGTGACGAACGATCCAAAGAAACCCTCAAATTCGAGATAAGAGACCCCAAAAACTGCTGTACCAACTTTTTCCGGTCAATTATATCGCTAGAGACATGGATTTCATCAATAATGTTCATGGTTGATGAAATGACATTTATTTTATCGATATATTGATGTTTTCAAAAGGTTAGGTTCATTCAAGGCAAAACACTCAAAAATCGAAGCTGCGAAATAAAAACAGTAGGTTTTAAAGCGTTCTGCCGGTATGGAAGGAATTTTCATTAAACACCCATAAATAAATAATGACTGAAAAACATTTTCAAAATTCTGGTTCTGTACGGGTGATTCGAATTCCTATAGACAGTCTCCTAAAAAATACCAAAGAAATTAATTGCGAACTCACCGAGAATTTTCGAAAATAAGTGCTTTTTATTTATTTTCGATAATTCTTGATCAGTTTTCTAATATCTTTGGTATTTTCTAAAATATTGTCT
Organism: Trichopria drosophilae; assembly: GCA_030407085.1. Classification (NCBI taxonomy): domain Eukaryota; kingdom Metazoa; phylum Arthropoda; class Insecta; order Hymenoptera; family Diapriidae; genus Trichopria; species Trichopria drosophilae. The sequence goes on along the minus strand of CM059585.1, from coordinate 106,095,930 downwards.
ACAGTAATTAGAATTACCTTTACAGAGCTGCAATTTTGACATTTTTATTCAACCATCTTTAATTTACGTTTTTTAATGAAATTTCCTATCGACAGACCACATTAGAATCCCCTTAATCATGCAAAAGTAACAAAATATTTTTTAATCGTGTTCAATAATAAGCTGGATCATGCTAATGTTTCTAATAATAATTAAAATAATTAAACTAATACTAAGGATTGTTGTTAAATTGTTAATTAACATTTTAAAAAGACCAATTAACTACATTTACGAAACTGTACAGAAATATTTGTTTGCAACAAGTATTAATCAATGATAAAAAATCAATAACTTCTTCTCCACTTTTTCTTAAGTGAATAATCTCTTGGTTATTTAAAACACCATTCCGTTTTTCTAATCGCATTATTTTTCAGCCCAGATGCTTTTTAGTAAATCAATGAATTTATCTTAATTACAAAAGTATCTTATTAACCCATAACAAAATATTCTAAAATTAAAAAAAACTTTGAAGCTTTCTAGTATTTTTATAATTTTGCATTGTGTACCATAATAATGACAACCATAACCTATAATCGTACCAATTAGTCTAGTTATTACGATTATAAAAACGATTGCCATTACTATGTTTCCCATAATTTAATTATAATTCCCATTAATCGTATTTTTTATGCAATTTTTATTTATATTTTTTAATTATAAGAAAAAGTTAGTCTTTTATATATACTTTTGAAAAATTGTATAGGAAGGTTAGACACGCATTTATGTTAATATGTGCTATTATTTTAGTGAATTTTCAACAAACATTCGGAAAGTTTACTAAAATAATCACAAATATTTACAGATCTATCCTCGTAGTCCTAGACAAATAGTATACAATTTCTCTCATTGCAGTAAGTACAAAAATGATTAGGTAAACTAATTATTTACTTATTATTTAAATATTAAATACTGTTAGGAACAATCCAAAACTTAATTATTTCTATGCAATAATAAACAATGTATTATACATCTGATTCAATTAAATATGCCAAATATTAGTAAAATTGCAACTTATAAAATATTTTAGTCATTTTTAGTGATAATCTGAAGAGATTATTTTACTATAACATTTAATTGGTAAGATGTAAAATATACAGAATGTCGAGACTTATGGTACAGTAATTAATTTTGTCGTAGTAACAATGATTATTGTTAGTATATTTTATATGACACAATTTTTGTTCAACAAATAAAAAAATGTACTTGAAACTACAGGTAAATTATTTATCATACATAATTTGAAATAATTCGTTTCTCATCAATTAAGTATTTTATGAAGTTACTTTCCTAGAGAGTAGTAGGGCATGAAAGTAAGTCTTGGCAGGGGTTTTGAAAAGTTTAAAAATATTCTTCCTATATTCGATTACTCTCCTGTAGAAAACAGCTGTTTGAAATTCCAAGCCCATCGTCCCTCACAGTCGGTTTGATGTTCATTTATTTTTTTATCAGCGTAATATAGTTTATTTTTTCTCTACAGCGGTTAATTAAACACAAAAACTATAAAAACTAAATTTTATTAGAAAAAATTAGTTAAAAATTAATAAATCTTCTTTTCCGTGTATTGTTTTCTTAAGTGAAAATATATTTTGTTGAAATTAAAATCCTTCTGGAATTACGGAAATAATTGAACATGGTAGAAAATAAAAACCATATAAAATATTACGTTTCGACCTATTTATTTTTGGTCTTCCTCAGATAAACTACAATATTACATGATAATAATTTATTGATAACATATAAAAAATATAATTTCTTTAAGTCAAAGAGAGATCAGTCAAAAAATAAAAATATCAATTTATTCTCCTTACCTTGAGTTAAAATAGATTCTTCTTCATTGTCAATAATTAAAATCAATAAATAAATAAATAAAACACTTCAATGGGGTTGAGTCCATCTAAAATTTAAAACGAAAACTTTATTAGAAAAACTTCAAAATACCCTTTGACAATCAGAATATGAAATACAAAAAAATCATTTGAAATGACACTGGTGGACTTTCTTAACGGTAAACGACCGCGGTTTCCAAAACTAAATATTTGATGGAGATAAGACTTTTTCACTTGACTTGGTGTATGTAACCATCTCTTAACTGTAAATAAAATCTTTTGTGTGTGCAGCAAGTGTGACGACCCATATTATATACCTGCTGACGCCCAGGATTCTACAATGTCCAAGACATGTACTTCGTAACATACTGAATGTGCGGTCATTTGGCATGTATTCAAATAGTACCAGGGCACATGTATTAAAAGTACAAGATTTTCAACTCCCGCTGTTCAATTTCAACGTTTGAAAAAAAAAAATATATGAGGACGATAAATATCGTCCATCTAAAAGCTCCGTTGATATATGGAATGCATATTTCACGGACAGTGAAATGGTCGGAAAGAAAATCATTTCCTTTTCTGTTCTCCTTTGGTGTAAAATACTTTTTTAAAATAGAATTCAATAAAATACCGATTAAAACGTTGCTTTACTTCATTTTCACTTTCAACCTGTTTTTTTTTTAGGTATAGAAATGAAACTTATGAATGGACGATCTATTTCAGTCAAACTCCGGTTCTAAAACCTGTTTTAATTAACATTTTTTTTTCGTGGAAACGGAAAAGTTCCTTTATGTATTCTCTAAATGTATAATTATTTTATATTTTTGTACAAAAATGTTATTAATAATATCAAGAAGTTTTGTGTATACAGTATAGTTCGTGAGCGATCGGAAATTCATTGACGATATTAAAAAATGTAGAGAATACTTTTTAAAGTACACAAATAAAGCTTTCAAATTTATTTCCAATATTATTATAATAACTTTTCATCTGTTTGGCATATATTTTCAGATTTGAAAAAATTCTAGATCACTCATTTTGGACGGGAAACTGATCGAACTTTACGAATCTATGATTCAAATTTATGCGTTCGGTGTCCGCCATTAATTGCAACAAAGCTTCCTGATTTTTAAAAGTAAGCAGACCTTAAAAGTAATATTCCTGAAAATTATTGTTATTCGTCGAAGAAATTTACTTATTTCAGCTATTTTCTATTTATATATTATTCAAATTAATATTGTACATTTTACATAGAACTGCGATTGTTGTAATTTTGTTGAGATAAATGACAATATACTTTACTATTTTAAGGTTAGAAAGTATTTAATATTCACAATAAGATGTAGTAAAATGTATAATAACTAATTTAGACCCATTAGAAAGTGGAGTTACACTTGCAATTATTAGTGGAATGAATTGGAATACTTCCAAAAAATATAGTAAAAGATTTACTGAATATTTTGTCAAAATTACAACTTACAATAACATTTATTATTATAGTTGTCGAAAATATTCGAATCAATAGGAAGATTTCTAAAAAATCTTAGTAAATGTAACTTTTTAACACCTTGGATATTGTAAATGTTCGTCTTTATTATACACAACGAAAGTTATACATAAACGAAACATAGATGCAATTAGGTTAATTTGCCTTCTTTCATACTAACGTACAGAACATTTTAGCACTTGCGAGAATTTTCTACCGTAGCGCATCTATCGAGCATATGGAGAACTATAGAAGCGTGTAGTTTCTGAGTCTTGTTCGGGCGCGGCTCGAAAAACCGACAAATCAAAAAGCCGACAGATAAAAAACCGACAGTCGTAAAGCCGACAGTTGAAATGCTGACTGTGAAAAAGCCGACACATACAAAAATTGACACATCGCCAAACGGGCAGGGGTGCGGGTTGAAAAACCGAGAAATCAAAACAGTTGAAAAACTGATAATCGGAAAGCCGACATTCAAAAAACCAACGCATAAAAAAATAACTGTCCGTTTGTCAATGTGTCTATTTTGTTACGTATCGTCTTGTTTACTATCGGCTTATCGACTGTCGGCTTTTTGGTTTGTCGGTTTTTCAACCCGCACCCTCTTGTTCGAGTTCGTGTTTTGTCGGCTCGGTGTCTGACTAAATCACTGTTAAAATATGAAACAAAGTTTCTTGATTTGAAAAGTCAGACCAATTCTACATTTTATTTCATATTAGTGGAATTGTTATTTGTCGTAGAAATGTTTAGTTTTTAATGTTATTCAAATTAAATTTGGACATTTTACGTCTGTAGTATTAGTGGTTGTCTTTGTATTATGAACGACTTTATACGATATTGAGTGTTAGGTAAAATATAGACTTTTCAAATGTTTTTTTACTATTTTATAAACGTTTTTTTGTTTTAAATCACTGAGTTTAATGAAATAGTGATTTAATAACTTTTTTTAATGATTATTTTTGTACTTACTATTGTTGCTTTCTTCGTCCAAACAATACAGGTTAAAACCATCAAAGTATATAATAAATTGTGTTTTTTTACATTTTTTAGTACAATGAATAAAATCAGACTTTAAGCATCAAAAGGAATTTAATGAAAGGTTTAAAATAGGGTAAGGATAAATATTTCTATGAAAATAAATTTTGTCGAAGTAATGCAGATTTTTAATCAACTTTACTTTCGATCAATCTACGTAATTTGTTCTAGGGGGTGGTATCATTGTGAATATTGCACTTCAAGCTTTTGTGGATATTGAAGTTCCAATATTAGTGAAATTTTCAGTGTTCGCACTTTTTTTATTTGATTGTATTATTTTTTAGTATAATTTTACAGAATCTCTCATTCAGTTTTAAATCTCTGGATACAGTTTTATCAAATATTTTCATTTTTATATCATAATATAATCAATTCATTTTATTTTGAAATAGAATTAGAAATATTATATTATACTTAACGTATTATCTTAATTCAGTTCTTTTTTCTGAGTATATAAAATAGAACTTTTCAGAAATATCTATTTCACGATTATTCGTCGAAAGTGTTTAATCAGTACTATGTTGAATTCAAATAGATTATGTTTTATAACTATGTTTATGATTCTTTTTAAATTATATTTTCTGTGCGATTATCATATAAAAATATAAAAATGTTATTTTAAAATTATTTTTATCTAAAAAAAATACGCTAGTCGGGGGTTGAACCCTGGACCTTTTGATTGTCGGTCGAATGTCGTGAACAAGGAACTCTATGGTCAGATTTTAACCCATTCAATTATTCAAATTTCATTTCCTTATAATAGTGTTAAGAATGTTATCCTAAAAGTTTTACTTTTTTTCGTTATTAGGATGATAATCGAACAGAAAATATAATTTAAAAAGAATCATAAACACAATTATGAAAAATAATCTTTTTGAATTCAACATCGTACTGATTAAACACTTTCAACGAATAATCGTGAAATATATACTCAGAAAAAAGAACTCAATTAAGATAATACGTTAAGTATAATATAATATTTCTAATTCTATATCAAAAAAAAAATGAATTGATTATATTATGATATAAAAAAATGAAAATATTTGATAAAACTGTATCCAGAGATTTAAAGCTGAATAAGAAATTCTGTAAAATTATACTAAAAAATAATACATTCAAATAAAAAAAGTGCGAACGCCGAAAATTTCACTAATATTGGAACTTCAATATCTACAAGTGCAATATTCACAATGAAACAACCCCTAAAACAAATTACGTAGATTGGTCTGAAGTAAATTGATTAAAAATCTGCAATGCTTTGACAAAATTTATTTTCAATCCAAATATTTATCCTTGCTCTATTTAAAACCCTATTTAAGGTCTCATTTTATTCATTGTACTAAAAAAAATATATAAATAAAACATAATTCATTATATACTTTTATAATTTTAACTTGTATTGTTTGGACGAAGTAAACAACAATAGTAAGTACAAAAATAATCATTAAAAAAAGTTATTAAATCACTATTTCATTAAACTCAATGATTTAAAACAAAATAACCCGTTTATAAAATAGTAAAAAAACGTTTGAAAAATCTGTATATTTTATCTAACACTCAATATCATATAAAATCTTTCACAATACAAAGATAGCAACTAATACTACAGAAGTAAAATGTACAATATTAATTTGAATAACATTAAAAACTAAACATTTCTACGACAAATAACAATTCCAGTAATATGAAATAAAATTTATAATTGGTTTGACTTTTCAGAATCAAGCAACTTTGTTTCATATTTTAACAGTGATTTAATCAGACACCGAGCCGACAAAACACGAATTCGAACAAGAGGGTGTGGGTCGAAAAACCGAAAAACCAAAAAGCCGACAGTCGATAAACCGATAGTAAACAAGACGATACGTAACAAAATAGACACATTGACAAACGGACAGTTATTTTTTTATGCGTTGGTTTTTTGAATGTCGGCTTTCCGATTATCAGTTTTTGAACTGTATTGATTTCTCGGTTTTTCATCCCGCACCCCTGCCCGTTTGGTGATGTGTCAATTTTTGTATGTGTCGGCTTTTTCACAGTCAGCATTTCAACTGTCGGCTTTGCGACTGTCGGTTTTTTGATCTGTCGGCTTTTTGATTTGTCGGTTTTTCGACCCGCGCCCGAACAAGACTCAGAAACTACACGCTTCTATAGTTCTCCATATGCTCGATAGATGCGCTACGGTAGAAAATTCTCGCAAGTGCTAAAATGTTCTGTACGTTAGTATAAAAGAAGGCAAATTAACCTAATTGCATCTACGTTTCGTTTATGTATAATTTTCGTTGTGTATAATAAAGAGAAACATTTACAATATCCAAGGTGTTAAAAAAGTTACATTTACTAAGATTTTTAAAGAAATCTTCCTATTGATTTGAATATTTTCGACAACTATAATAATAAATGTTATTGTAAGTTGTAATTTTGACAAAATATTCAGTAAATCTTTTACTATATTTTTTGGAAGTATTCCAATTCATTCCACTAATAATTGCAAGTGTAACTTCACTTTCTAATGGGACTAAATTAGTTATTCTACACTTTACTGCATTATATTGTCAACATTAAATACTTTCTAACCTTAAAATAGTAAAATCTATTGTCATTTCTCTCTACAAATTTACAACAATCAAACGTGACCTTATTTTTCTAAAATTTGATTTCCCAGTCTGGATCCTTTGAAAACACTTCAACTAACTCAAACAGTTTTGAAGTGCCTTCATTTATTTGCGATAGCAATGTATTTTTCCAATTTCGTAGAATCTTTGTCAAATATTTTGATTACTGAGCGAATTTCGTGACACTTTTAACGACGTGAACTTTACATCGGCGTAACTTAATGCTAACGTACTAAAGTTGAAGTGTATTCCCTCCATCCATAATCGAAAGTGTCCCTTTGCGCATACGTTCAAATCTGTTTTATTACTTTTATCGTGCTCGAGTAAAATTTTCGTATAAAATATGGCCTCGTAGAATGTCATAGAGCTAAGAACTTCCAAGAATCGACAAAGTCCTCTCTTAGTCGCCCTAGGGTAAACATACGTGTTCGCACCCAAAACATGAAGCACGTTATTATCAGACCGTAACACTTTTTGAGATTAGTCTGTCAACCTATTTAAAGTTTAAATAGAATCTCAAACATACCAGACTATCCTTCACTGCCGGAAATGAGTATTCTGTCGTCATTTAAATGGTAATATTCCTAGCAAATAGGATTGCACAATCATATTATCTTTGTACCATTGAACATTTTTTTTTAACGAACAAATTTTCAAAAACTATACTTATGTATGAGAAAACAATCTTTTTAGTCTCTATAAAAGTTAATGAACGTTGAAATGTTGTAAATATGTTTTATTTATTTCTTCCCTATTATTTATAATCCTAGAACTAAGAAATAGTTGGTTTTACTATCTAAATAGTACGATCTACCTAATTTGTCGAGGTTACTATTTAGATAGTAAAATTAACTAAAACGATGACTGTGCCTTATCCTACCATCAAGTAGTTTCAACTACTTAATTTTTTCCGTGTGCATACAAATATTTTTACACATTTATTTTATTAATTTTTTACATGTTCCAAAAAACTACATTATGAACCAAGTGTGTAAAATTATAAATTTTTCATGCCACAAAATCTGCTTCTTTTTTTAAACTTTAATCAATAAAATGAATGTGACACATATTGATGACGAAACTTTTACATAATTTTTATTTTTTTTTACAGTACCAAGGAAAATTTCTGACACCTTATAAAGTATAAATTATTATTCAAGAAATAATTCACACACTTAGCCCAAAATACTGCGGTGTAGGGAGCAAAATAGCACTTTCTCTCCCTAGGTAGTAAAATAAGTTTCTCACATTCTGAGCACAAAATATTATTTGGCTCCCTATGTCGCGGGATCAAAATAACACGTTCCCGTACTACAATAAAATGTGTGTAACAATGGATATTTTACTACCTAGTTACAAAATGTACTGATTCGAAATCAGAATGACAGAAAATGATTCCTCTAACAACCAATGAGAAAACGAGACATTTACTCAGACTAAAATGGTAGTTTCATGTATTAACTACTCGTCTCAAGACTTGATTACAAATTCCCACGCATAAAAGAATGAAAAGCATATAAATGTTGTTACGCGCTCGTAACTTTCAGCTGGGTATTCGAATGAATCACTTAATTATTGAATTATACATGGGAAAATGCGTAGTTTCGCACTTGAAACAATCTATTTATATTTAACTTACTCGCTAGTAACAAAGTGGAAGCTTACTTTGTCAACTTAATTCGTTAACTTTGAGCTATTTCCGTTGACATCACTTATTACCTAAATAGGCTACTTATTAGTTATTTTTATAAACAATATCTCCTAAATAACTGATTATACAAATGACAATTGTTATATTTTGTACTGTTTTAAATTGCATTCGTAATCGATGACTCAAGCACGTCGTAAGTTAACAAGTTTAACGATGATTCAACTCTTGATTATTGCAAATCCATTGGCTTTATTTTTACCACAAATATGTCTCTACCAATATTGGACGATAATTTAATTAGTAATCATTCAATACAAGCCTCAGAGTGTTGGTTTAATTCTCTGTTTCATGGTTATTACATTGATTAGAATTTCCCATGTCATTAAATTTCAGCTAATTCCTTCTGATGAAGCTGGAATATTAGATATGGCTAGGAATATTAGTATTTCTATACATCAATAGAAGAAGTTAACAAATATTATTGTTACACTAAATTATTACATTTTTTAAGCATTAAATAAGTATGCAATGCGATTAATTTAAATTCGACTGATTAGTTAATAGCAAATAAGAAGCTTAAGATTTTTATTTATATATCAGTAGATAAAAACAATTGTTTAATGAAAAAAAAACATTTTTTTTATTTGAATTTATTTAAATTCCTATTCCGGAAATTTTATATCGATTAATTACGTATAAACAAAGTTACCGACAAATAATAACAGGTGTACACCTGAACTACAGAAAATAACAGCTGTTTGTTTGGTTTCCTGGACGTTTCTAACCACTTGTGACCCTCTTTAACGTATTAAATCTGATGATTAACTAAATTGTGAATAACCTGTCTTGTGCGGCCATTATTAATGTGCTTTACACTTCAAATGGTGGGAAGTATTCGTATTTCTTGATATATAGAAGGTATTAAATGTATGTAATCAAATTATTTAAAGTTTTCATAAAAAACATTCAAATTCAAAGTAATGAATGTCTTTGATTCTTATTAAAGTATTAGCTAATTTATTATGTATTATTAGAAATCTTTTTGTTTAATAATTTGGCTTTTTAATTAATGCATTAATTAAATTAGTTTATTTATATTTCTATGTAAATAATTAAACAACTTGTGTCTTTTATTTACTAAAATTAAACATCTCCTTTTTAAACTTCAAAATATTTTATATTGATTATCTGTTAAATTGTTAACGTTAAGATTCTAAATTTTCATTAGTAAAAAAACTACTTGAATTACGAATGAAATTTACAATTGCTAATATTTACCAACAATTCCATTAATCGTAATATTTTAACTACATTTTACTTTAACTATTACGATTCCTTACATTGTTGTAAATAGAAATGTTTGTAATAAAAATTCGCTCTATTAATGGTTAGCCATAAATATCGCTAAAAAATGAGAAATTCGCATGTAAAAAATCGACATTTTAGACTCAAAATCATATTATATTAAAAGTAAATGAAACAGTTTTTTTAAGTTCGAGGCCTGTTCTAAAAATTCTAATCAATATATCTGATCTCCCAAAAAATACGAAAGAAGTCGGTTGAGAATCCAACAAGAAATTTTCGCGAATGAGAAAAAATCATGTATTCCAGTAAATTCTCGGTCAATTTTCGACAAATGCGTTTGATATTTTGAAGATATCATATATTATTGTTAAAATTTCCCGTACAGAGCCTGAATTTTCAAAAATTGATTCAGTAATTTCTAAAATTGGATATGTGATCAAAAAAAAAATGTTATTTTGAGCCATCCAAATGTAATGCAATCCAATAAAAACCACAAAATACGCAAAAAATAACAGTTTTTAGCTAAAATTCGGGTGTGCCACGATTTTTTTTCGAAAACTAGTGGTAGCATCGCAAAGATTGGGGGAAAATACGTAAAACACACATATTTCAAATCTTGTACCTTCAAAACCAGGGTATAAAAACACAATTGAGAAATTTTATAATTTTTTTCGGACCCAATTTTGAGATTATGTGTCTCGCAAAAAATTATGGTCATTAAAAAAACCGTTTTTTTTTTAGTTTTACCGACCCTACGTAGGGTTGAAATTTTCTAAAAAGAGAGTTAACGTCTGCAGAACTTTATAAATATATTTATTAATTAAAATATCTAGATTAATTAAAAAAAACCTTTAATTAGTAAGTTGCTAATTTTCAATTATTAATATTCTTACACTAATACATTCGGGATAAAAACTTTAGTTGAATTTTAGGCATTAACAGCCGAATATTTAGTCAACATTACTGATTTTTTTTCAACCTAGTTACATTTTCATAATAATTACGGTCAAACGTTATTTTTCATTTCACTGAAAACATTTTTGAACAATATTCTTCCAATATTAATAAAAATACTTGTGAAAGCGATGCACCAGTTATTAATATCGTCTTTATTAGATGTTTTCAACAAAAAATACATTCGTGTTTCGCGTTGATGAAAATGAATCAATCATCGTGGTTAGTAGGTCAGATTTCGTCGTTTAATTAAAACATGAAAAAAAATTAGACAAATAAGAATCACGTGGAAATGAAAGTTAATCACTTTCAACCACGAACCGTTATATGCACGGTTTCAAAAGAAATTTATTGCAGGTATTTGTTAATTTTTGTTCAAAATGTTTATTAAATAAAAATGACAAGCAAATTTTAAAATAAATTTTGTTCCACGTCTTAAAACAAAGAGATGTGAAGAAAACAAAAAGTTTATTTAAAGAAAGTAATCAATTAACAAAATTGTATATTTTTGAAAATTGATTGCCTGCAGTCGACTTTAAAGAAAATCTTTTATTAAAATTTTTCGAAACTCGGGTTGTGTATTTTGAAGATGATTGATTGCCTTTCGGTCTCGAAAGTTTGAAATTGCATACTTTCGTGAGTGAAATTTAGTTTATGTGTATAAACTCAAAAACAGAGAGACTCAATTTCAAGAGTCTACGACAGCCGTCAGTTCATCAAACTCGCAAAGAGTTGAGAGACAAAGAGAAAATCCCCTTCTTAATAATGATAGGATGAAAAGGGAGAAGTTCAGGACAATGGCATTTCTACGTAGCTCGATAATTTCCAAGTTAAATAATAGGTGCTCCCATGACGTGAAGAAATTTCAAGAATTTAATCAGAAAATTAATTTTGTTTTGAAATGCATTTAATTTTTAGATTGAACTTATTGTTGTTAGAAATGAACCCAACTAATTTGCTGTGCAATCCGAATCTATTGAATTTCGGTTGCATTGAAACGTTTAATTTAATAAAGTGCTTCGTATTTTCCAAATTGTAAAGGCAGTGAACTCTGAATAAAAATGTTCAATAACTGAAATGGTTCTGTAAAGATGAGACATGATCGTAAATTACCTTCTTCAGTTTCATTTTTGTCGAATAGTTTCGACCACTCCTTTCGTCACGTGCACAAAAAAATGCATTATAACTCTTTTTCCTTCGCCGGGACTTTATGTACTTCTGGTCATTCATTTATTTTCTTTGTTTATAGAGTCACAGAAATGTTTTTCGGTTGCAGGATGATTTATCGAGTATATTTTCGAAACAAAACAAAGTAAGGAACTTTCCTTTCTGCTACGGGCCAGTGCCGGACATATCCGATCGACAAAATGGCTCTGGTCCAATTTTTCTTATTTATAAAAACATTGGAAGAAATCCAGTAATCGGTATGGAACGGAAATTGCTGAAAATACCGTTCAATTATCAATTTTTTATAAAATAAATAACTAAATATGATTAATTAATGTCTACACTACATAAATAAAAACAAAAAACCAGTACTGATTTTCGAAATACTCAAGTTCCCATAATAATATTAATGATGGACTTTTTTAACAATTAAAAAATTTTTTTTTATTAATATTGAAAAAAAATCGATTTTTCGGGACTTGAACTTCAGTCGTTGTCCAACATCTTTTCAAACAACTTCAAGGGCTAACTAAATTTGTCTAATGAAAGTTTCAAAAGTAGAAATCGTGTGAGTTTCATACACTCATTTAAAAAAATGAAACTAGTAATATAAGCGGCACAGAGTCGTAATATCATATCTTTCTTATACTCGAATTAACCACAGTAAAAAAAATGCAGATACGATTTCCTGACAAGTTTTATTTCTTTATTGCTCAGCCTGTTTGCAACTGCGATAAGGTGGTCTGTTTTTCCGTAATTTGACAATAAAATTTCCGTGAGTTACTGTTCATGTTTCAAACGAAATTTTAAATCATTATTTCATATAGATTTTATAGCCAACAATTACATTTTTAAGTGCAGTCATTGAAATTCAACAACAAAATTAGTAACTTTTAATCAATGCTCAAGGAAAAAATGTTAACAATTTAAAAATAATAAATAAAAAAATTTGTTAGACAAATTCGATTTTAATTTGACTAGTTACAGTTTTTTAAAAAATGAGCACCAACGTTATTTATAACTGTTATTCTACTGACTTATTTACTAGTTAGTAGCACTAGTTGAGACTGCTATTTGAGAGTATAATCATACGTTTCACATGTACTGTTTTGTGTGCACGGTTTAGTTTTAAACGAATTTAAGAACAATGAAATAACTACATTCATATTTTCAGTGTCGTCAACATATTTTGGTTGTAAAAGTTATGTATGTTTTTCTCATCACGAGGGTTAAGTATATCCTATATTTAGACAAAGGTCTTGGATTTTTAATTAAAAATTTGGTGATTCTAGGAACATGCATAAAAAATGCTTCTAATGAGCAAAAAAAGAAAGCTACCATAAAAAAGTAGAGGTCAAATTTTACCTCATCCTTTAAAAATTCTTCATTTTCTGAAAATGTCATTCGAACTCATCAACAAATACCAAAACGACCGATTACAGCAAATTCTTCGAACGGATGTACGTGTTAGACAAATGGCTGATTGCAATTCCAAAAGGAAAAAAAAATTAAGCATATGATAAAAAGTAGGCTAGCATCCTACTAGCACTTAGGAATCCATACGTTCCCAGGATAAGTGCAGTACAGTCTATGCATTTCCAACGGAATGGCGACTGCATACAAAACGCAAATGCAGGCAGGAGATATGCCAGGAGGAGAAGTCGGCATTATTTAGGTACATCCTTCTATTCCGAGCACCAAGACTTGCAAAAGGGCAGACCGTGAAAACGAGAAAAAATATATGTCGAGGAAGGGGGATCCTCGAGAGGAGTGCTGATGGGTGTGAGGCCAGTGCGTGAGGGGGGAACAGCAGAAAGAAAACGACAAAGACCGAGACAAGGTCGACGAAGGTAAAGACTACGCAAGAAGTTTTCAGCTGGAGACGTTTACTGCATCGTATTGTTTGTCGATTTTAAACGAACATGCCAGTTCCACCAGACGTTTCATTAAAAAAAAAAAAAAAAGTATACGTCTACTGGACTAATCATAGAAATTAAAAAGTTCTGTCAAGCAAATCAATTTCAAAAATGTTGACGTTTTGTTCATCTCGCCTAAATTTCACAAAAAAAAAAAAAATTTACATGTCTAGAAATCTTGCCGCATACACTTAGAATTCTGTTTAGGTTCTGTCAACCGGATGACTTAAACTCAGACAATTTAAAAAATCATATTTTGTCATTACTAAAACTTACAAAAGACGTTGTATTAAAAAAAATACGTGATGAAAAAGATATTCAAAATAGATCCAAGAAAGTTAAAACACTATTTTTCGATTCATCTTGACAAAAACAATAATCCCAGTTACCTTCCCCCTATGAATTCAATCCTCGACGACCTGGAGCTAATATCAAAAATAACTCTGGCAATTACGTTCATCACTGACGAGGGACTGCCGGAATGCCAAATAGGTGGCGGTGGGGTAGATCAACCTGTTGCATCGAGACCACTACCCTTCCGGAGAATGTTGTAATTTTCCGACAGCTTCGAAACCCGGCTCGATAACTTGCGACCGCAGGCTCAAAAAAGAAACTCACCTGGTAAATAGCTGCAGAATTAGAATGATCACTTTTCAATGCTAATTTCGAAACAGCTTGAGATTCACAACTTCAGAAGTAGGGAATTACCATCCCTTCCTCTTGGATTAAACTTTATTACGCCAAGAAGTTTCAGAATTCAATGAGCGACTCTGAACGATCCAAAATTTCATTCCTTTTTCCAATAAGGATTGATGGCCTGGAGTATATAACCGAAAAGAAAAAAAAAACTTTGTTGGTACTTTCATGAAAATGAAAATATTCTATTCAATATTTCATAATTTTAAAATACATGAAATTCGCATCGTTCAAGTCAAAAATAATTTCAAAAGAAACTTCAAAAATATCGTTTTTATTTTCAATACTTTCAGTGCAACCTCTCGAGTTGGCCCCTCTCCCAATGGTCCTCTCTAAATGAGCGCTTTTGTCAACCTTCCCTCCCCTCCTCCCGTCACTTGCAACGGAGACATAACCGCGTATCAATAGAATGCCTAATTTTATCACGTGACGGTAACGTGGGCGGGCCGTGTGACTGATCAAGGGGGGTGGGATCAATTCGAGGGGTTGCAGTGTAAAATATTTACAATAATTATTCTAATGTACATATAGCGAGTTTCAGATTACATTTCTCTACATCAAAAATATTTGAGTTTTGTCTTTTCTTATATCCTAGTAATATTTTTTAATGATTTGCCTATAAGATACGGATTAAGATCTTCTAACTCCTTCGTATCAAAAGTTTAGCATTAATTGTTAGCATCGGACGTTTCTGATCACTAGTTTGGTTAAGTGTTTTTGTTTCTTTATTGTTTATATTTTCTCTCGTAGGGTTAGCTTTTGATATAAATGTTATCTTTCATGAGAATTAGCATAGGTTAATTTTTAGTTCTTTGCCTACATTTGCTTTACTTTTCTAACCTCTCATTGGCAGTAGTTTTATTTCTGAAATATATTGCTTATATTTCTAATCTATTATCACCTGTGATGTTACTACATGCAAATTACCTTGTAATTTGTTAAAACACCACAAGTAAAAACATTTTAACATCGAATCATGTTAGCTGATATTAATTTTCTTTGTCACTGACATAAACAAGAAGCGTGGCTGAATGGTTTGGGGCGAGATTTGTTACCAAATGATCTGGGGTTCGATTCCGCCTCGTGGAAAATTTTTTTTTATTTTTTTTAATAGGCAAATGATTTCAAGTGAAATAAATGTTTTCTCATTTTCTAGAAGATGCATATCGATGTCGAAGTCCAAGAGACTTTTTGGTTGTTTCAAATTTTTTGTAGCCTCTGTTTTATATAGTATATTACGTTATTAAATTATATTCTCCAACAATCTTAATTTTTCGACGACGGGAAAGTTACTTTCGATACTAAATCCTTTTTAATGCAACCAAGAAAGTGTGAAGGCTCCTTTTTCAGACGAGTTTAAAATATACTCACTGATTAAAATAATCTCCTATTTTTCAAACAAAATGCTGGATGTTTCATGATTTAATTATTTTTTATTTAGCATATACAAAACTTCAGCATGTCATCTTCATGGCAGTCTTATTTTATTAGTTGTATCTTATTTGAAGAAAATGTTACGAGCCTAGACTTTAAGAGCAACAAAATATGTTATTTTTTTTATTTTTAGCCTCCATTGAAGCCGCCATATTTGATTATTGAAAACTTCGTTTACGACATTATGGGAAGCTGTTTTGAAGATCTGAGATTTGTATAATACGATAGATTAATTGTAACGAAAAATTTTGAAAGACCCAGAAAAATAATGGCATTGAACAAAAAGAATAATTTTAACTGATCATTTTACAAAAATTAGAATTACATAAAAAGTATTTTAGTTCAATGACCTTCATTAAACTTGCATAAGCAAAACTTTGTTGACCTTCTGTAACAACGGAAAGTTTCCAACATCATACTACATTCTGTTATTATTACGCGTTGACGAGAATCTGGCATAGATGGATGACCACCAGTTCATATCTTCTTAGCGCTACTCCATTCATGAATGTAATTATCTAATTGTCAGTGACTAATTACAATAGAAAACGTTAGTTTTGTAACACGTTAACTAAAATTAAAAAAAATAACCAATTATTTCACCTTGGTCCATGTAATGCTTTCGTTCTTTCAAGTCTTGGAGAAATGTTCCGGAATAGGACTGAAGGCGACACAATAGATCACAAGGTCAATGTGCCCTTGTTCTCTGAGATGATATCTATGTAGGCATCAACCTCTCTCACAAGACTTTCGTAAAAAATCGTGGCATTGTCTTGCATAAACTTAATTATGAAAACATGGTATAAAATTTACGGATCATCAAAGATGTATCGAGCATTAAAAGAAGGGAAATTTATCACGACTGGAAAGGAATTTGATCGAATAAACACAAAATTCAGGGGTTAATGCAGCGGAGAAATGTAGCACGTGATCCGAAATTCAATAAATCCAATCGGAGCTATTTGTCATTGTACTGGCAGTAAATTGAGGTCATGCTAAATGTTCCGTGAACCATCGAATACCGTGGAAATCCACTATCTTAAACTTATGGTTCGCGATTATGCTACAGAAACTAAACAATTACGTAGGGTGTTCCCGCTAGATGAAAACTAGGGTAAATCATACTAATGGACCGCTAAGATCAATAAAACAAAAATTTACCATTATTTTCAATTGAACCCTCTAAAAACGTCTTTTTCAGTACTTGGATCCTCAAGGCAATCCTTCAAAGACAATCGTTGGAGTTTCTGTAATTGACATATCCATTTGGGACGAGTTCATCCAGTATTCAATCAGAACAAATGGGATGGATTATTCTATGAAGCCTTGAACCGACACATGTGGTTAATATGATTGAGTTTCGAAATCTCTTTGGATTGGTTATCAATCATTCCTTCACGAAATTCCGTAAAACTGCTTTTAAGGCAGGTGAATCTTTTCTCGCATGGAGCAGATGTTCTCTTGGGTATCCTATAAAAAGCAACTCTCGAATGTTTGTCTACCCATACGTTACCCCCCAGGAACTGTTATTCTGATATCTGAGTAGACGTAGCAAGATTGACCGACATTTTACCCTTCCTGATCCATTTCACAGTAGCAAAATTTAAAATGGAACGTAATGCTGACATGTCGGATTGAAGGAAAACGATTGTTAAATGATTGATTGTAAGGGGAATCTTTTTAAGAAAAGAGATTTGGGGAATATTGACGTTATTAAAATGATGTAATACATGTTTTTGTATTTATTTTCTTTTAAGATGACAACCTATTCAAACTCTGTGTTGTGACAAATAATCCCAGTACTAAAAAATATAAACAAAAGTATCGCTACCTCTATACGTGTATGGATTTTACGATACGTATTGTAATATTTACATTAATTATTGTATCTGGTACTATACATATTGTAAACTTTACTATACATATTGTAAATGTTAAAATACGTATGGTAAATCTGGAGATTTCTTCTCTCCATGGAAACAAATCCTCCGTAATGTATTTTTGAAGGTAATTATTAGAATTGCTCAAAAAATAAAGGAAAAAATGCAAGTATTTTATAAAAATTAGATAAATTTACTTCCAAAATGTAAAAATATTAATTACAAACATTGCAAAAATGTTTCAAAATAAGCCGCCATCTTTATAAAACATGTTTATGACTTTTTATGAATTTTCCATTGTCGTATAATTTAAAATTTTTTTAAATCATCTTAAAACATTCGCACATTTAAAAATATAATCGCGAATGTTATATTAATACGAATTTAGTGTTTTAATTGAAAGAATCAGCTAAAATTTAATACATATAAAAAATTTGCTGTCATTTCTTAGCTGTCATTCGTTAGTTGAGGCTGTTAAAAATTCGTGACATATTTGGATGTTTTGAAGAATTTTTTGTTATTTTCTTTTCTCTCTAAGCTTAATTCTTTCTTCATTCTTTCAACGTTCGAATTAACGATATAAGTTACTAAGACTATGCGACATCGAAAGTTTTGTTTTTCATTGAGGTTAAGGAATGACGTAGCACGCCTAAGAATCCCAAGATACACAAAAGATTTCTACGTATAGCTAGAAAAATAACTTTTGGAATGCATTTAATTACTAGGTCCTCAAATGCGTATAGTTTAGATTTCAATTTCCAAAAGTTTAAGAGCTTCAAACTAAAAAAATGTAATATTTTCGATTATAAGTTTATTTTTAGAGTCACTCAGAATACTTTTAATTTTTATTGAAATAATTTTTGAACAAAGAACGTCTTCAGAAGACAATAGTATTGAAATAAATCTCTCGATTCTCTCGGTTCTGTCCAGATAAAATATTATGCAACTAGTGTGTGAAGGGTCTCTGAATTTTAATTACGATCCTATCAAATTTTAAAGGGTCTTTTAACATGTCACTACGCGAACTAGTTTTTACTTCACACGTTGTTAAATAAATTACTGCATGAAAGAACACTTCATATTCAGGAAAGAATTCTTAATGTAAGAATAAAGTTTACTTCGCGCACTGTATAATATTCGTTTTCGCCACTAATGTGAAAAAGTTACTTTTTCCAAATGTGACAGCTGACGTTCAAGTCAATTTTTTGTTCTGTGTGTTTGAATGTTTAATGTACGATGCTACAAATTCATTTTATGAATGTTGGCATTCTGAGTGTGTAAAAGCTTACTTTACACACTAAAACTGGCACCAAAACTACTTCACGCATCTTTATGCACACAACAAACATTTTTTATATAAGCTCCGAACAGTATTTTATACTTCAAGAGTATATAAGATGTTTATGAAAAGTATGTATGAAAATGTCAACAGTGTGTAAAACCGCAATTTACACACTTGCAAAAGAATAACTTAATTGCATCCTTTTATTATTACTTTTTCAAATTCTTATCAATACATCACATAAAACTGTTGAGTGATTTCATTCCAAAGAAAAATCGGTTAAATACGAAGTAAGCTTTTGTAATAAATAATCTACTTCTCATTGAGTTAATATTGTATAAAAATACCTTAAATTACTCTTTATTAGATTAACCAAGTTACTCCAGTTTCTTCAGAGTGGAAATTAAATAATTTTCTATTAATCACAAAACAAGCTATCATTCTACGATTTTTTTTTTCAAAACTTGGAATTTTTAAGTTGCCTTACTACCAAATTAAAAATAGAAACGAACATTTCGAAACGTGCTTTTACTATTTTAGAATGTGCTCTTTCAATTCCAGGGGTCAAAATTTCGAATCCATGTTTCAGGAATGCAATATGACGAATTTTATTTGAAATGGTACAAAAAAGGTACCATTTTTGTTGTTGCCAAATTTTTAATCATTGATTTGACACAATTTGACAGTTTTATCACTTTATCGTCAATAAAGGTTTCTTAATTTTTTGGATTGAATTACTTTATTCTCTAAAGAAAAATCAGGAATTCATGATATTTACGATGAATATACGTTTTTACCTTCGAACTATCTGGCTAAATTATATTACGTATAAAGGTTTTGAAACTTTCACTGACAATACCGTGATGAAATTTCAAAATTTTTCTTTTTCTCGACCGCCATTATAGTAACCATCGAATAGACTCAGATTAAATTTTAACCAATTTTGACGACTATGTATCCAAACAAGAAGACTCACTCAACTAACATTACACTTCCACCTTATCGTCCCTTATCATCAACTAAGGATCGCGTGACATATGCGGAACGCAAAAAATGATCGTATCTAACGTCAGAAACAGTTTAATACCCCCGTATTTCCCTCATGCCAAGTTTTAAAAGCCCCAAGACGTCATGACATCGTCGATGATTCAGAGTATTCATCACGAGCAATTACCAGACCCTGTTAAACAAATGTTCGCTGCCATAATTCCTCTCGGGTCCTCAGGTTGGCATTTAAACGGGAGTCCTGGAGTCACTGGCATCTTTAAC
Organism: Trichopria drosophilae; assembly: GCA_030407085.1. Lineage (NCBI taxonomy): Eukaryota > Metazoa > Arthropoda > Insecta > Hymenoptera > Diapriidae > Trichopria > Trichopria drosophilae. Next base: position 106,075,375 of record CM059585.1, on the reverse strand, counting down.
CTTGGTAAGACGGGAAACCGCATTCTCGTATAAACGTTACCTTGAACCAGATGAAGGAATAAGAAGAAAACGTTAAGAAGGCGTCGCGCCTGGAAAATGGCTGTAAACGCCATAGGCTCGGCCGATAAGAAAAGACCACTGCAAGTACCTATATTTTACGATTAAATCCCCCCCACCGTTCGCCCAGTGTCTACGTCATCTTAAATATGACAACCTCAGGATCAACGACATTCCAGCGGGGAATCCCTAACGTAAAATATGGACACTCTTATATTTATTTCGGTTCGCGTCCCCCACCGACGACGTAGTACGCACGCACTGTTGCCCCGTCGTGCGGATGCGTACTACACGTCCTTCTGTTGTTCCCCACACTCGAAAAACGACCCTGTCTTCTTTTGTCCTTTCGAGAGGGGCCCAAAAAAAAAAAATTCCTGAGAATTATGCCATCGACATTTTTATCATGAGGGAACTTCTTTACTCACTCTTCGGGCACGGTCATGTTGAACCCGAATCGATCTGTTGATCGATCCTTCCAGAAGTCACATGTGCTGGGTTCTTGCACACTTTAACGTACACTTTCCTTCACTTTGGGCACGACCGGCATACTCCGGAATGTACTTAGCACTTTGACAATCGTCACGGTACACTTTTTTTTCTTTCTCTTTTTTTTTTATTGGAGAATTTCACTTTCCTGACAGCCGACCCGCACGGGCGACACTGTCGTAACCTCCCGGGAAGCGACTAACTATCGCTCGCATACCAATCTCCAGTACGAATGCATTTATTATTACGATCTCCAGGTATGCAGCAGTAGCGTGCACGGGAGAATCAGTGTTGCCAATCCACCACACCCTGTTTTCTATCGTCGCGCCACCACGAGCGACTGAAAGGCACTAAAACTCGCGAACGTTTCTCGCGCTAGTATGTACTCGCTCGAATGCGACCCGAAGCGGAATGACGATGAGTCGACTAGCACGGAATGTCCCGACTCTCTTCGCCACCTCCTCGAGTACGTTTCTTTTCTCTGCACGTGTGTATACGTGTGAGCAATACCAGTTTGTTGGTATGCGTGTCCCGTCCTGGGGTCTCCTCTACATATACGTGTTTATTATATATATATATATATGCACGTATACATATGTGCATACCGAACCGGCTACCGGAGGCCCAAAAAGTGGGGGAGTTTCCCCAAGAAGCGCCCCGTTGTTCGGGTCCTTCCTTCCTGCCTTATGCCTGTTCAGATGCCTACCTGTAAATATTGCTGGTTAATCCGCTCCAGGGCAGAAACTAGCTTTTCCTTACCCATACACTATACTACAGCAAGAATTCCCTCCCATACATCACGCCAAAACTCATTTTAATTCAACCTAATTAGTCCCATATAACAAAAATTATTACACAGAGACATTTTTGAAAAAAAAACAATTGTTTTTTGGGAAAAATTTATTAATTTGGGACTAATAAATCAGTGTTTTCTATCCACGAACATTATTGATTTCGAGATAATTAGATATTTCAATGGGAAAGATTTTTAACAATTTTTTTAATAGTATGTGAGAATTTGTCTGGAACTGTTAATATTTGACAGTTGAAAAAAAATAAAAATTAATATGACAGGCACGCTAACCACATTTGTTGTTTTCTGTGTTTCTACACACTTATAAAAAGTATGAAAATGCGATACCAAAATGGGTTTTGTTTCTCATTGAATGAAGGGCTCTACGTCTTTATTTCACATGACAACTAATCACACGACAATTGATCACGTGACAAAATATCACATGGACTAATAACCATAAACAATAATATCACTATGTTTATTCGTATAGTAAAAGCATCTGCTTGCCCTAAAAATACCCTAACCTAACCTAAGTGTGGCTGCACAGGGAAATTTTGTTCCCGGAAAATAAATCTATAAACATGTATGAAAATCGTAAACAAAATATTATAGATTTTCAAAATATTATTTTAACGCGATGAAACAATATTTTCAATATGATCTTTTAGACATCATAATACATAAATATATGATGTTTTGCAATACTGTTAATGAAAATATAAATTAACCCTTTAAGTCCCAAATGTGCACAATTTGCACATGGATTTCAGCATCGTTTTATGTATAAAATAAAAATTTTAAAAAAATGGAAACATCTATATCCGACTAGTTTTGAGGTCGCTCTTTCGATTGGCGCTTCTGAAATTTTCGAAAAATGACGTTTAACACAGTTTTTTTACAAAAATACTGAAAAAAACGCGATTTTTTAGCTGCAATTTTTAATGGTTAAAATGCATTTTTAACTATGATACCCGTTTCAGATCACCTTCTAATCTGTCAGAAACGTGTTCCCGATTGTTTTACTTAAAAATTATACATTCACATATTTTGATTTATTTTGTTTTTCGTTTCAAAATGGCGTCTGAACGTTGAAAATTTTTGAAAGTGAAGAAAATGCTATTATTTCGGATCTGCTTTTCTTTGTAGTAAAATCGTACAAATAAGTTATTACGAGTTTTATATGACCTATTTTGATTTGCGGAAGCAATAATATCCCATAAAATCCAATTTCAAGATGGCGACTGTCACAAAAACCATTTATATAATCAAAAAAATCTTAAGAATAATGTTGACTTGAAAATCTGAGTGGAATACGATAGTATTTTTCCTATTCCAGAAATGTTAATTTTTACATAACGGGTCCGCCATATTGGATCCGCCATTTTGAATTTCGGTAAACTGACTCAAGATTTGAGTTTAGCGATGACTGAAACCTATGAGATGGTAATTAGCAAATTTCACACCAATTTTGGTCGTCTCGAAATACACGTATTTCTACTGAGCACATGACAGTCGCCATCTTGAAATTGGATTTTATGGGATATTACTGTTTCCGTAAATCAAAATAGGTCATACAAAACTCGTAATAACTTATTTCTACGATTTTACTACAAAGAAAGCCTAGCAGATCCGAAATAATAGCATTTTCTTCACTTTCAAAAATTTTCAACGTTCAGACGCCATTTTGAAACGAAAAACAAAATAAATCAAAATATGTGAATGTATAATTTTGAAGTAAAACAATCGGGAAAACGCTGCAGAAAAAAAATGGCAGCTAAAAAATCGCGTTTTTTTCAGTATTTTTGTAAAAAAACTGTGTTAAACGTCATTTTTCGAAAATTTCAGAAGCGCCAATCGAAAGAGCGACCTCAAAACTAGTCGGATATAGATGTTTCCATTTTTTTTTAATTTATATTTTATACATATAAAGAAGATACTATACAAGCGCGAACTTCATTGCGGAATTACTTTTTTTATAATCATTTAAAAAATTTATTTTCATTGAGTACGCGGTGAAATAATTGAAAAATGACATATTACGTGTGTTTTTGATGATATTAGGTAGCAAATCCACTAAAAAACATCATGTCACACGTGTTTCAGTTAGTTTTAAGTATCAGTACAGCTATATGTTAATAAAACTTTTAATTTCATTGTTAAATTGGTCAGTACTGTGAATATGAACAGTTCCAGCGAAATTCTCATATATAATAACAAATAACCATTATTTCGATAAAATTCAAATAGAATTAAACACCCTTAGTTAATGTAATGTTGGAAAGGAAGTTACCGATCTTAACGAGCCAATAACAAAAACACTAGCAATTAGTTTTTTTTGCAACGTTTCGACGAGCTATGTCGTCATTATCGAGCTAGAAAAATAATTGTTTATTTTTATTATAAAATACAAAAATGTTTACAATTATTAAATTACAGCAAGATCAATAATAGAAGTAACGTAAAATTGTAAAAAAATTTATATGCACAATGCTATGTGTACAACGTCAGGAGTTATTTATCACTGAATTTAAATAATATAATAATGTAAAATAAAATAATGTGCAATATTGTTGTGCATTAGGGGCTGTACTTAAATTACGTAACGCCGGGGGGGGGGGGGGGTCCAGGCCTCCGTTACACCCATTGCTAAGGGTTTGGCAAATAGCGTTATGGGGGGGGGGGTCCAGAATATCAAAAAATTGCGTTACGTAATTTACGTAGATTACTAGAAGTGGCCATTCAAATTAATTATGCAAATACGGTATGAAAAATGTTTCTAAGTAATAAATAATTTATAGATGTTTAAAGAAGTTTAATAAATGATATTGTGAATGTAAATTTTGAGTGTCTTCTTGTTTGTTGAGCCCTTTAGATTGAAGATGGATATGTGTCATTTCGGAGATAATACGTCGATTGCAATTAGGTTCTTCATCGAGGACTTTTATATTGTCCCATCTAAATACATGTTCTGTTGTAGTACGGTGTTCCGTGATGACATTCATTTTTTGTGAGCTGTTTCTGTGTTCGTTTATTTTTATGGATAGTTGAAGTTTTGATTCTCCAACGTATGAGGCATTGCAGTTTTCACGATTTATTTTGTGTACAGTATTGTTTTTATCAAGTTTTTTGTTATATCCTTAACTTTTTTTACAATATTGTTGTTGTTGTTGAGAAATCTGGTTAAAAGAGTGATGTTGAACTTTTTTATAATATTGTTGTTGTTGATAATTCTGGGTAAAAGAGTGATGTTGAACAAAGACTCAAATAACCCATTAATGTATAGAATAGACATATACACATTTTGTTGTTAGATGAACAAAAAGAACGATTGTTACTAACATCATTAGATTGGCAAGTTTTGTTTTTAATAGTTGCAATACGTTTTTTTGATAAATTTATCTATAAAAACCATTATTTTGATTAATAAAAGTAATATTTTAAAAGGCATCAATGCATACTTCGTGTGAAAAATGTCAAAATTGGTCATATCTGCAAATTAAGAAACAAAAAAGACGTAACTGCATACTTTTTAATTCAGACGATTCCAAAATGCTTTAGAGAATTTGAGTTACAACCTTTTTACCTTACAAGTCAGTAGATACGGCTATATTGCTTATTAGAAATAACTTTCTTAGGTTTTTCTCAGGTAATTTCAGTCCCGCAAATATTTACTTAATTTAAGAAAATTAGCTCAATTTTAGACTGAAATTAAGCCTTTTACAGTGCTTAATTTAGGATGTAATAATTTTAAGACTTTTTTTTTCTGTGTATGATTTTCGCATAAACTTAGTCAAGCAAAGCATAAAATAATTTGGTTGAATATCTCAAAATGACAGATTTGCAGATATGACATCTGTGCTTCCGATGGCAGTATTACTATTAGAGGAACCATTATGCAGAGAAATGTTTTTTTAAGACTTTCAAAGTATATTGTAAATTTTACAATATGTATTCTAAAATTTCATTTATAATTGGTGTAAATATTGCAACATATGTTAAATTCTGTTAAGTAATTTGCTCATAAAAAATTTGTAATTTTTTACGAAAAGAACAAAAAACTTTCTTTTAACTCATTAACGCCCAAAGTAAAATAAAAAATTTGACCGATACTATGTACCTCTATGTTTTCGAAGTTGCTCTTTAAGATTTCGAAACCATAATTAGAGTATTATACATGACCACCTACAAAATTAAACATGGCAGCGTTTATAAAACAAAATCAGAAAAACAGAAATTTTTCTATTCCTTTTACTATGTTATCAAATTAAAAATATTTTTTGTTGTACTTCAAGAATATAATGTAAAAATACGTTTTCAAGATGGCGGCTTCAAAATTATGCCAAAATAGCTGTGTTCATTTAATATTATTATTTTTTTGCTAAAATGGTGGTTCAAAATATTCACTATTATTACACTAATTCTCCTATTATATTCTAAAAATAGTGAATATTTTGAACCTCGTTTAATAATCATATATTATATCAAATACCATAATAAAGTACCATTAGAGTAATAAATGCCCTGAGAAACGAGTAGAAAAGACCAATTATCAATTTACCTTATGAAAACACCTATTTTAGCGCTTTTGAAGCCGTCATCTTGAAACGGAATTTTTACATCATATTTTTAAGGTACAAATAAACAGCCCCCTTTTGATGCATTAGGAAAACATACAAAATTATATATTAAAATATAATTACTGTATTCTACTAAAATTCTATATTATACATTTTCATTTTGAACAAGCAATTTTTTACGAATTTGGTCCCCTATTTTTAATGCGCCATTTTCAATGTTCAAAATTTGAAATGAATCTTAATAATGGTCTCCAAAAACCCTAAACAAATTTTTATTGTTACTTCCGTGTTAAAAAAAAATATACTTTAAAGGAAAGTAATTTTTTTGTCAACATATCGTTTTTTTTAATATGGCGGTTTTAAATTAAACAAGTAAGAACAAAAATTGTTTTTTTCGCTTTCGATTCCGATTAAACAGCCCTTTTTTTAACTGCGAACTAATTGCATTAAGTAGAAGGAGGCCCACATTATTTAAGGCGTCAAAACATGGGTTTAACATCACCAAAAATTTGTGGGTTAGTTAGGTTAGACCAGTGAAAGTAGGCCCTTTTTATACTAACCTATCCTAACTAATCTGCATTTGAGGTGTTACCGAACCCACAATAAAATTGGATACTTATACCTACCCTAATGCGGATTATTCTCACGTTCATCCTTCTATTTCGGAGTTCCCATTGATATTACAAATTAAAATTGGAACAAAATTTCAAGTCCTACATTTTTGGTTTAAAACATTTTCTTTTAGAACTCGTATTTGTCGAAATAAATGTAAAAAACAGGCAAATTTAAAATGTCGGCTTCAATTTGTCTGACTGCCAATTGCTATCATCATTTTCGTAAGAAGGAATCACAATTACGTTAAAATGACCTCTGCGGATTCTTTGGATGTTTTGAAATTCGTTAATCGGGACGTCACGGCCGCCATTTTTAAAGTATTCAAAAAATATTTTACCATCACATTTTTTTACACATCTATCCGATAAAAAAATGGACCACAACTTTAATTTTTCTGAATTAAAAACACTTTTCTTCAAGTTACACTGAAAAAAACTATCAAGTATGAAAGCATTAAATTACATTCGTCAAAAACTTGAAAAAAAGTTGTTTCAGTTTTGATATGGCTCAAAATCTCCGGAAAATTTCAAGCAAGTTTACGATTGAACTTACTAACGACCCTTTGCTTTACAGCAAGTATTGGGGTCATTGGTTTATACTCTGACTTTTAGACGATCGAAATAATGGAATTTCGTAACAACGCCGGCGTTTCTCTTACCCAAACCGAATTGCATCTTAATCCTAGGTCTGGCCCTAGTCGTAGACAGAAAATACTGCTCAAACTAATGTCCTTTGCTGACTTTTATACAACCGTCCATATATTCTTAACTGTACTTTGTTTTCCAGCTTAGCAAAGCAAGAGACGTTGTTCCTTGAGATGTATTGCGCCTGGGCGTAAATAATTCAGTATTGAAATAAACTGCTGTTTTTTTTTAATATTTGAATAGTTAAATTTATTTTAATGATAGGTATTTTCCCGATAAATATAGAAAAAGTCAGGTCAAAATGAACAAAATATTTGTTCGTCACCAAACTGAAATTAAATTTAATTCCAAAAGAGTAAAAATCGAATTGTTATCTGGAGTAAATTTTCCAATCGAAAGGAGTAAATTGTCAGTTCTCAGTAGTAAGTATTCTACTCCTAATTGAGGTGATATTAATTATTTATTCTGTGGAATTTATAGTTACCTTAGGATTAAAATATTTTTAATGCTCATTATTAGAACACACATTAAATTCATCCCATTAAATCTTGAATGGACATTTTTTCATTATGGTTCTCGCGGTTATATTTTGTGTAAAAAAAGGATTCTAAAAAATGTCCAACCAAAAGTGCAGAAAATCTGTGAAACTACAACTACTATTTTTGACAATATTTCTCTGTTGTTTTCGTTCGATACACATTAAAAAATGTATTTAAACTAAATATAAATTTTAAGTATTTAATATTTTAGTTAATGGTAAATTTCAGTTAGAAAATTCTTCAGTAATTAGGTAATAATGTGCCTCCAGTTGAAAGTAGTAAACATCTTTAGTAATTATTAGGCATTCGTTAACTACATACGTTAATTAAACGTTGCTCGTTTAGTTAACGATCACTGACAAGTAAGTACAATATTTTATACAATATTATATTTCTGAGGCCTCATTAAAAGCAGATTCAGACTTTATTATTTGAAGAGGCCAAAATTTTAATAAATCTGTGGTAAAACTTATGCAGCACATTCCTAAAATGTAATGGTAGCAAAATAGTTTAATTTAAACATGTCCGACTAATTCAACAAAATTATGAAAGCTAATTTTTTATACATATATTAAGAAAAAGATGTAACGAAGTTATTTCAGGGATGTATGTGCAAAAATTCCCCTCCTGGGATGTAAATGATGTATTTGATTTCTTTATATTTATTTTATAGTTACAAATAATTGCATTTACCCAACTTAACTAAACCTATTACAATCTAGTCAAAATCATATATGAAATTAAAGTTTTTTTCAAATAAAAAACTCATCAAGAACAGATCAAAATCATGATTTTAAAATGTCAGAATAAAACTGGGGTCTAAGAGAAGAAATAAAATATAATGAAACTGACCTACTGCAGAAGCGTAAGCAGATGCGATTCTCATCTCGGCAAGAATCGCTTGCATTGTTTGCGGTACGCATCCGACTCTAGTAAACAAATGCAGGTCGTTAGAAGCAATTTCTTCGTTTTTTGTAAGAAAAATACAATATTCCGAAACCAAGAAAGCAGACTTTAATTATTTACCAGCTGAACTTGATTAAATCGATAAAAAAAAGTTTCTCTATTCCTCGACTAAAAAAGTGAATTATATAATAAAATGTATAGGGATTCAATTTAATGGATTGAATGCGGTGAATTTTATTTATTATGTTTTTCCTGTATTATCATCGTGAATTGTGGTTATGAATCTGATATTGTGGATATCATTGTCATAATCATTTCCCCATTTTTCGAACCCGCCATCGTTTAAGTGAATTAGGATTCGATTAACATACTTTTCTTATATAAACGGCCAAGGCGTGGCTCCATGCAAATGCTGATGCTAAAAAATAACGGAATGCCATGTTATTAGAAAAAAATTCGTTCCGGCCTTAAACTGACTTTCCTCCGCTTCCTGCGTTCTAGATTTATTTTTCAAAATTCGTTTTTTAACATTGAACATGGCCGGCTGGATAGAAGGAAACAGAGGATGGATTTAATAATTTTGAATATAACTTTGAAGTAATTTTCTACAAATAAAATGAGAAATGACATATTTTATAATTTGTACAAAAGTAAATATTAAAATTTAACCCACATTATTCCAAGTCTTTCAAAAATATTGGACATTTTACTTTAATAGTTGTTTTATCCTTCATTTTAGATCAATAATATTATTTACCTAAATTTAAAAATTTTTTATGGATTCTATATATTCTTCGTTATTGATCTGTATTATATTTATATTTATATTATAATTGAATAAATAAATAAAATATATTTTAAGTATCCTTCAAAACCCATGTTTTTTTATTTAAACAGTATGAAACTACGACTATTTTAAACAAAAATGACAAGTAATTTGAATCCTAGCTTTATAGAATCAATTTATACACAAGAAACAAAGCTAGAAAATAATTGCAATTTTCACCAAATGGAAACATATGTGAAAATTCCATACGGCAGTAAATATTTTACTCTCCAAAAAGAATGGCTCAATTTTTACTCCAAGGAATTTAGAATATTGTTCACAGATCGCTGCTTTTTAAACTTTTCGTGTTATGAATTACTGAACTTTTTACTGGAAACACATTTTTGTATTTACTACACTCTAAATTTCTTAAAGTGAAAATTGAGTCACTTTCTGCTAAAAGTGACTTTTTCACCAGCTTTAAAGTGGAAATCTCACTTTATTAAAAGTAGATAGAGAAGTATCACTCTAATAAAGTGAAATTTCCACTTTAGAAATAGTGAAAAAGTCACCTTTAGCAGAGAGTGACTCAATTTTCACTTTAAGTAATTTAGAGTGTAGAAGGATTTACTGGAAAAACAGTTTTGTATTAATTGCTCATAAACCTCCGTTATATGGGATTTTTTTTATTATGTTCGATTCCATCATTGAATTGATTCTGCCAAATACCTGTAGATATACGAAATTGTAAAAACTTTTCACTTTGTCAGGAATGAAATCAAGCGTGAAGGGGAAACAAAACCAAAACAGTGTAAGCATTTATTTTCATTTTTGCCCAACTCAATGTTCACTCCAATAAATGTAATGAATTCTACGACTAAAATCTTGAATTTTATTTTGTTGGGATAAGTTCGCAAAAATCACTCCCCCTACATTTATTATAGTATCACTATACATAAAGAGGCAATTGTCACTCAGTAATAGTGAATTTTCACTCCATGCAGAATGATAAGCCGGTCGTCAAGAGTAACAATTCACACAGGAACAATACTTCAAAATTCAATATGGACTAGAATCTTGAACCAAGCTCTCTAAATTCCTTGGAGTCAAAATTCACTCTATATAAAGTGAACATTGGTCACTTTAGGGAAAGAGTGAATTCTCGAGAGTGAAAATTCATTATTTACAGAGTGAAAACTCCCTCCGCAGAGAATGAAAATTCACTTAAATTAGTGAATGCTCATCATTTATGGAGTGAGTCTACTCTCAAACAATTAAATTTCACTCCAATGGATTAAGAGACTGTCATTTTTATAAATTGATTCTATCGTGATAATCCCTTAATTTTTTGGAGTGAAAATCACTTCTTATGAACTACAAAACTGAGTCAGCCGAGTGAAAGTGTTTTCACTCGTAAAAAATGAGAATTCACTTTTTCACTCGAGTGGCTCAATTTTCACTCCATCAAGAATTATTGTTCACTCCATAAGGAATGAATTGTCACTTTAAAAAGATACCGTACCCTAATTCACATGAGTGACTTCGTTTTCACTCAATAAGGAATGCATTTTCACTCCAAGAAAAAAAATGGTAATATTCTCTAAAATGAAAACAAAATGTAATCAAATTTGAAAAGTACACAGGATAGAGAGTATTTTGAAATGTGTTGTTCCCAGATAGCAGCTACTTTTTCCATCTTTCGTGTTGCTAATTGCTGGACTTATTTATAATATAAAAGGATTGGAGTGGTGATACCGGAGGGCACTGTGTCCAGCTCACGCAATGTTCGACACACTGGGGAATGCCCAGTCTTTTACTAACCCCCTTCTTGCTCGTATATTTACTCATTCTCGCTTTCACTCATGTCCCTTCCCGCCGGATCCCTCTCACTCACTCTATCTGTGAGGAAGCCAACACTTCCCACGGCATACGTACATATACGACATTATGCCGTAAGTTGATATTGGGTGCGATATTATTCTACCTCGCCCATTTAAAAAAAAAATATAATTACTCTCGATATTTCTTGGAGTGAAAATTCATTCTTTATGGAGTGAAAGTAGAGCCACTCTACTTCATTACTCACTACTCACTCTTTAAGAGTTAATGTTCACCCAGTGAAGAGTGAGTTTTCACTGGATAAGAGTAAGAATTCATTCTAAATTCCTCCTAATGAGAATTCACTCTTAATAGAATGAAAATTGGGCCGCTCTTTTCAAAGAGTGGGTTTTCACTCCTTTTAGAGTGAGACTGTATGGAGTGAAAGTTCCATAAAGAGTGAATTTTCACTCTTTCACGAGAGTGGCTCTGTTATCACTTCAAAATGAGTCAATTTTCACTCCAGAAAGAGTCAATTTTCACTCTTTCTCAAGAGTAGCTCAGCTTTCACTCCAGAATGAATCAATTTTCACTCTACCGCGAGAGTGGCTCAGTTTTCACTCCAGAAAGAGTCAATTTCCACTCTTTGACGAGAGTCGATCAGTTTGTACTCCTGAACGAGTCAATGTTCACTCTTTCAATAGAGTGTCTCAGTTTTCACTTCAGAATGAATCAATTTTCACTCTATCGCGTGAGCGGCTCAGTTTTCACTCCAGAAAGAGTCAATTTTCACTCTATCGTAAGAGTGGCTCAATTTTCATCACATAAAGAGTCAATTTCTACTCTTTCTCAAGAGGAGCTTAGCTTCCACTCTAAATTTCTTAAAGTGAAAGTTGAGCCACTTTCTGATAAAAGTGACTTTTCACTATTTTTAAGTGGAAATTTTACTTTACTAATAGTGGATGGAAATATGCCACTCTAATAAAGTGAAATTTCCACTTTAAAACTAGTGAAAAACTCACCTTTAGCAGAGAGTGACTCAACATTCACTTTAAGAAATTTAGAGTGTCCACTCCAGAATGAAACAATTTTCACTGTATCGCGAGAGTGGCACAATTTTCACTCCGGAAAGAGTCAATTTTCACTCTTTGTCGAGAGTGGATCAGTTTTCACTCCAGAAACAGTCAATTTCCACTCTTTGTCGAGAGTGGATCAGTTTTAATCCAGAAGAGTCAATTTTCACTCTTTGTTGAGAGTGGATCAGTTTTCACTCCTGAACGAGTCAATTTTCACTCTATCGCGTGAGTGGCTCAGTTTTCACTCCAGAAAGAGTCAATTTTCACTCTACACTCTAAATTTCTTAAAGTGAAAATTGAGCCACTCTCTGTTAAAGGTGACTTTTTCACTATTCTAAAGTGGAAATTTCACTTTGTTAGAGTGGCAGATTTCCATCCACTATTAGTAAAGTGAAATTTCCACTTCAAAAATAGTGAAAAAGTCACTTTTATCAGAAAGTGGCACAACTTTCACCTTAAGAAATTTAGAGTGTATCGTAAGAGTAGCTCAATTTCCATTCCATGAAGCGTCAATTTCCACTCTTTCTCAAGAGTAGCTCAGCTTTCACTCCAGAATGAATCAATTTTCACTGTATCGCGACAGTGGCACAGTTTTAACTCCAGAAAGAGTCAATTTTCACTCTTTGTCTAGAGTGGATCAGTTTTCACTTGAGAAACAGTCAATTTCCACTCTTTGTCGAGAGTGGATCAGTTTTCACTCCAGAAGAGTCAATTTTCACTCTTTGTCGAGAGTGGATCAGTTTTCACTCCAGAAAGAGTCAATTTCCACACTTTGTCGAGAGTGGATCAGTTTTCACTCCAGAATGAAACAATTTTCACTCTATCGCGAGAGTGGCTCAGGTTTCACTCCAGAAGAGACAATTTTCACTCTTTGTCGAGAGTGGATCAGTTTTCAGTCCGGAAAGAGTCAATTTTCACTCCATAAAGAGTAAATTTTCATTTTTTGACGAGAGTGGCTCAATTTTCACTTCATCAAGAGTCAATTTTCACTCCAAGAAATTTAGAGAGTAGAGCGGCTTAATGTTCACTCAATGCAGTAGAATTTTCTTCGGTTTTTTATCGAATTATCACTTTGAAGTCTGGTTATGCTAGTTATTTTTTAAGACGCCAGGATTATTAGACATTGTTAAAATCGAGTTATGTGCGTGCACCGTTCGGCTTCATTTCACCACTTACGAAAGTGGGCTTGGAAGTTTTCTCTACTTACGAATCTATTGGCCTAAATATGAATTGTCGAGAGGCTGCTTGAAAAAAAAAAAGAAAAGAGCGTGTCGTGATTAGTTTAAAAGCGGAAATATCAATTGAGTGTCGAAAAAGACTGGCGGTTTAAAGAGAACGTAAACGGGAAATGTTCCGGGTTTCCGAGCCCACGTGATTATTTCGCAAATGCCATTTTACTGAATTTATTACACTTATAGTAGTTTTTTTAAAGCTCGGTTTCTTAATATATAATTATGGGAATCGTTGAAGTTTGTCGGAAATTGGAATTTAATTCACCTTCATGTACGTTTAAAATGGAATTTAAAAGGCAATGTGTAATACTGGGGTCATACTGCGATCAGTGACTTAATAAACTTCTACTCCGGAAATTTAGTATCAATGAAAATTACCAACTTTAACAATTTGATTGTTCGTAATCGCTGGCAAGTTCAGTTCGAAAGAATCCATTCATTCAATTTTTTAAATATTTACACTTTATTTACTCATCTTAATTAATTTAAAATAATTTTGACACGCTCCAAATTTAAATTGGTAAAAAAAAACTAATTCTAAAAAGCGGATTAAATATACTGTTAGACTTAATGAAGTAATAAAATCTGTAGTTTTGTAAGTTTGTACAAAACACAATAATTTAATAGAATTTTACGCAGTTATTATGAATGGGTTTTTAATTACTTAATTAAGAGTTTTTTAACTCATTAAAACGAATTCTTAAGAATTGTTACTGCTGTTAAATCCATCCGTACATTAAAAAATATTTTGCACTTTTCGCTAAAAGTTGGTGAAAAACAAAATAATTTTGATTAATGTAAACACCTGTAAATGACAATTTTCATAGATTTTCGTACATATTTAACAAATGATTTAAACATTTGAAACTTTATTTTTTATAAAATTCTTCAACATCATTGGTGATGGAAACCTTGAATTGTGATGTTTACCAATGTTTAGTTTTCATGCCTTTTCAAGCCATTTTCTAATTCAGATAAGTGAATGATAACTTAATTTGCTTCCTTAATAGAAAGATAGACGCAAATATGAGAGTTTCTAATTCATATCATGAATGTCTTCAATTTATTTGCCATTGAAATAGAAAAGTACGAACTCAATTTTAAAATTTATTATTAAACACGAACTACGGTAATTAATTATTCGTCAATGTATATTAGGAAAATCCCTATAAGACATAATTAATTTAATTTAAACTTATTTCGAGCTCTTGTAAATTAAAATTGTTAAATTTATAGTTAAAACAATAATATCCTTAACTACAATTTTGTAACTAGATTTCAATAATACAAAAAAATTGTAAATAAAAAATGCATTCAATAGCTTTTGATGAATGAGAATCGTTTAACTCTTTCAACTACTTTTTATAACTAAAAAAATAATAATAAAACGTAAAGTTATAAAAAGAAAAATAAGTCGTTATTTTTTATATTTATCAATTATCAAATCACACTAAAAATTAAATCTCCTACTAGTTATTTGAATTATTGCTATTATTGTTGATAAATTTGTATATTTTAAAATTTACACAACTTTTGTTTTATAATTTTTAAATATAAATAAGTATTTCACACTATTGTTAAATGATGATAAATACCAAATTTCACACTTACTATGTTTTGTCTTTGATGTTTTGTGATTTTGTCTAAAACTTTGTCATTTCTTCACGTTTCCAATTTGTCGTCGCTTATTCTTTCAAAAAACGGTATACAATCAATATAAAATAATTCACAATGAAATTAGCAATTCATAGTCACGTTTAAAGAGGTATAAGCACAGAAAAAATATCGTATTTTGAAATTTAATCAAAACAAAAGCCAATATTAAGAACAATAACAATACAGTCAATGAATATTCCTGTACTGGTTACGTCATCAATGAAAATAAACAACCTTTTATGTAACTAAAGAAGCGTCGTTAAGTAGATTTACAAATAAAATTTACGTATCTATTGTCATTAAATAAAACAAAGGCTTGCACTTCTTCCTGAATGAAAGAATACAACATTCATCATTATAAACAAGTATTGAATAAAAAGAGGTCAGAAAAACCTACCTTTATTATTAATTCTTATCTTTTTCTTTTGTACAGAAGTTGAAAAAAAATGTATACCATGTGATTGTATAGCTAAAAATATGACTAAACAAAAGATCTTAGTATATCTTACTATCATGTCAATTAAATCTACTAAATACAATCATCCATTTTAGACTGATTAAATTAGTAGTAGTATTTTCTAAACGGCATTTAGTCAATGTGACAAGACAGTAAAAACCACAACTGAACAAGTTTAGTAAACTTTGAAACTGCTACTAACTTAAATTATAGAAGAAAATACCAACCTTGAAACGCGTCAGCGTACTGCGAAAATCTCCAGTTAGATACTAGTTAGAATAGTCACATTTACTAAGTAAAAAGCGTACTAAGCTGTTTAGTAAAATTAACAGAGCGAAACTAAATTATGTTTCGCAATTGCTACTTGATTTTTAGATGTTTCTACTGCATTTTAGCTGACTAAACTTGTTTAGTAGAATTAACTACAACTTTTCTCTGAAGATGAAAAGGAATTAGCTGCACTTACCAAATTTTAACTGTTACTGCTGAGGGATGACGCATAAAACTGAAAGAAAATATGTTTCAAAATAATGCTTTCAACTAATATTTTTAATTGGTTTTGGAATCTTTTCCTTTGCTTTTAAGTAACAAGTTAGCAAAAGCAGCAAATATTATCTCTAAACTAATCTTGCTTATCTCTTTGTTAATGTGGAGCAAAATAACATAGAGAGTCATTAGCTTTTATTGCTTTCAATAAAATGACATTCCCTTTATGTCTTTTATTATTAACAAACATTGTTATTTACTTCAATATTATTAAACATTTGTTGTGTATTTATAACTTTATTTTTGACAACAATTAAACATGATTTATAATTTCAATAAATTTGTCATCAGAACGACCGCAGTAGTCATAGTAATTGAAAATATTACTTAAACAACAAATATGAACGAATAATATTTTTAATTTAATAGAAATAAAATCACAATGAACGAATATGAACTTTATGTATGAAATATAAACGAAATCTGTTCTCAAGTGACATCAAATTCCTAACGTTTAGTAAATCATTAAATTCAATGAATGAAGCCCAAAAATAGGTATTTTATCGAATAATTTTACTAAAAATATATTAATACCGTCATTAAAAATGTTGGAGAACACATAAATAAATCGTTTTTTTTAAATTAACAAAATTAATGGTCTTTTTTAATTTTTGTCGGGACTGCAATTTTTACTAATAAAGCACAAAAAACTACTAATTCATTAGTCAAAATTCTACTAATCTCAAATTGGAAATTGTATTTTTTGACATCTAATTACAGCCAAATAGTTTTTGACTAATGAATGAGTAGTTTTTAACTCTTTATTATTAAAAACTATTTTTAATTCAACTAATTACCGCCTTTCTGTCCTTTATTTAACTAATTTATTTCGATAAAAAAATATTCAAGAATACATTCAATAATTTGAGATTAGTAGAATTTCACTAATAGTAGTTTTTTTACTCCTTATTAGTGAAAATCATGGCTGATTTAGTCACTCACTTTTGACCGATTAATCAGTAGATTTTTAATCTTTTTGTGAAAATGATTGCTGATTCATTAGCAATCGACGTTTCAACTTTTCATTCCACTAATTAATTTTAATGTAAGATTAGACTAATGAATGAGTAATATTGTATTCTTTATTTATAAGTCATTACTAAATTCAATTTGTCGTCGAATATTCTTTGCTTCATTAAATTAAGCCATTTTATTACTAATAATTTAAGAGATGCAATTGCTAATTTCAGATTGGTTAAATTTGATTAATCAATTAGTACTTTTTAAATCATTTTTAATAAAAACCATTACTGATTCAATTACTCATCGATCAATAACATACTCAGTTACTATTTTGAGTTTAGTACAGTATCGCTAATGAAGTAGTTAATAATTTTTTACTCTGTATTGGTAAGAATAATTACTGACTTAATTAGTCACCCATTCCTTAAACTAAATCATTTTAACAATAAGATATTAAAACTGCAATTACTAATTTCAGATTAATAGAATTTGACTAATGAATTAGTTAATTGTCTTTTAAACTTTATTATTGAAAATCATTTCTAATTCAATTAGTCACTGACTTCTCACTTCTTCATTCAACTAATTAATTTTAGTAAAAAGATATTGAAAAATACATTTACTAATTTGAGATTGGTATATTACATTTCAACAAATTAATTTGTAGTTGTTCACTCTTTATTAGTAAAAATGATCACAAATTCAGTTAGTAGCCTATTTATTACTCTTTCCTTCAAACTAATCCATTTCATTACTAAAATATGTTAAGAGATGCAATTACTAATTCGTGATTAGATAAATTTAGTTTATCAATCTAATTTTTTCCTTTTATTAGTTCAAATCAGTACCGATACAATTAGTCGCCGACTAAAGCATTTTAGCAATAAGATATACAAAAATACATTGACTAACTTCAGATTTAGTAGCATTTGACCGAACGATTACTAGATTTTTAATCTGTTTATTAAAATCAAATGATGCTGACTCAATTAGCATTCGTCTGTTCACTTTGTCGTTCAACTAATTAATTTTACAATAAAATATAAAATATGGAATTACTAATTTGATATTAGATACGTTTGACTAATGAATGAGTAATATTTCACTCTTTATAATTGGTCGGCGACTGGTACCTCCTTCCTGAAGTCACGCTATTACTAATAAGTTGCAAGTACTAATTTGTGATTAGTTAAATTTGATTAATCAATTAGTACTTTTTCATCATTTTTAGTCAAAATCATTACCGATTCATTACTCGCCGACTTCTCAATCTTTCATTCAGCTGATTAATGTTTAGTAAGAATATGTTTAAAAATACATTTACTAATTTGAGATTAGTGAAATTTGACTAATGAATTAGTAGTTTTTCACTCTTTATTATTATAAGTGATCGCAAATTCAATTAGCTGCTGACTGATCACCATTTCGTTTTAACTAATTCAATTTATTACTAAGATATATTAAGAGATGCTATTACTAATTAGCGATTAGATAGATTTGGTTAATCAATAACTATTGATTGATAATTTTGTCCTCGTTATTAGTGCAAATCAGTACTGATTCAATCAGGCGTCGACTAAGTCATTTTAGCAATAAGATATACCGAATCAATAAGAACTACTGAAAGAGTTGATTTTTCTCTATACAGCATAGTCCCGGTATAATTGACTCTCGGTATATTTACGTCCCAATATATTTACCCAGTTCCGTCTCGTTATATTTACCTACATATAACGCGACCAAGCGTGGGAGAAGCGACGTTCCCCTACTTTTAATATATAAATAAATATACTCTACTGTATTAGTAAAATTCATTTCAAATCTGTTTCGTGTCCAACTTTGACTTCTCCATTAGTCTTCATTTCTAATCCAAATGTAGATAATACAATGTAAATTGCAATTTTGTCATATGTAAAATTATTTCACAAAGGAAGTTTATTCTTGGGTCAATAAATGTTATTTAAATATCTTTAATCACATTCTAGTAATTTTTAATACAAGCAAATATTTACTGTTGTAATGTACAAGTGCAAATAGTGGAAGGATCACTCGAACGTCATAACATTACACTTTTACACTGTAATAGATGGTCCATATTGAAGTGCTCTTGAAACCAATCACTTAGGTTAGGATAAAATGGCCCCTCGCGAAAAACAATGAACCAATAAAGAGCCTTTGTTCAAAGCAAGCGGGTGCGTACTATATATTATGCTCTACCCCGTCGTCGGTTCACACCATTAGGATCGTAAAACCAAGTGGACCGGAATCTTGAAGTTTTTTCTTATTTATTTAAAAAGTGCAGTGATCCGTACAGTATTTCTGCATGAAAAATTTTTTCGAATTCAGTAATCGCGTACCAAGTATGCCATTAAATCGATTTCTTTCAGAGCAAAATATTTAATTCACTAGAATAGAATATTAACTTTTGAAGTACATTTTATAAACGTACTAAACTGATATTTATTAAAAATATTATGTCTAAAATTTTTGTATATTCACTTTTCTCGACGTGAGAATTTTATTTATCACCATTTTACTTATTTCCATGTATTTTCTTTTATTCAAAACTTTAAATAATCGGCATTTTAATTATACAAAATTTATTAAAAAATTCTCAAAGCATTTTCAGATAAGTTTTCAGAAAGATATTTTCCCTAGTAACAAATTAAAAAAAATCATTTAATTACAACATAATAATACATTTTTCATTCCTTTACAACAAAACAGAACAAAATTAAAACTATTTTAAACAAAATATTTTGGAAACCAAATTCGGCATGTTTTTATTCATTTCTCAGTTATGACGGTCATTGTTCTCTTTCTACTTTTTGCAATAAAACTCGATTGTCTGTCGATTCTACGATTTATATTCATTCCTTGTCAGAAAGTTTCAAAATCATAGTTTCAAACATTTCATTTCAAGAATAATTCGATGAAAAGTTTCTCACTTCAATTCTTATTGATTTATTACTCGCAAATTCCCCGCGTACCATTCGTCACGAGATTTCCTCGAATCAAAAATAATAAAAATCTTTTTTACAACTTTCCTTTCCTCTTGATTTAACTACTCACAGTGAATAATCCCGCTATATCATTTTTTGAAACAACGATATACCACGAATTGCTATTGATTAATCTTTGACTTTGAAGCTGGTACTAATTTTAATATTTTAAATAAATGTTTTGTTTATTTTAATTAAATTTGTCTGTATTAATTGGTAGAAAAGAATCTAAAATGATGTAAAAATAATTTAACAGACGCTTTTGTTACTGTGAAAAAAATCATTTATAATTAGACTTTCCCCTTTTCATTTTACATGGACCACGAGGCAGGGCACTTGCCGATTTTTCGTGAAACCATATTTAGGTCAAAGAACTAATCCGCTGAATGTCGCTAGTATTGTCCGGGTGCCCCCTACTCCTTGTACTGCCCCTTCCTCTTGATACGATCGCTTTTCACGCCTCATATGTGAAGACTAAAGCGCCAAGCGGATTAGTTCACCCCCACTTTTTTGGACTCAATAAGTTTTACAAACAACTTCTATTCGGTAAATCTTTATAATTTTCAAAAAAAAAAACTGGACATTATGAAATTGTCATAATCTAAATTTACCATTTTGTCCGTATTTTCTCAAATTTTTAAAACATTTAATTACACAATTAAAAAAGTGCCAACCCCTTCAAAATTCGCTTCCTCTATGGTAAAATTAGTATGAAATGGACACAATGAGCCGTGACGATGGGTAAAATTCGATTATTACGACGTATTCGATTATTACAAAAGCGGAAAGTCGAAGGATGCGTCGTGAGACAGGTCGGAACTCTCTGAAAGAAAGGAGTGTTTAAAAAAAACGAGGTAAAGGTACTTGGCGTTCCCATGACACTTACTGCTTTATGGTAACGTACTACCTGCGGTAAAGTAGTTTCGGGAGCACCTGCTATAGGGTGTCTTCCGATTGGCGATGCCGCAAAAGTGCGAAATTGCAGGAGCGTATCGGATATATTCGGGCACCCCCGTAAAATATTTGGAGACATGAAAGTTTTATTTTAGGGATCAATAGTATCTCGATAAAAAATAAAAAATTTCTTAAAACCATTCAGGGGAATGATCCATGCACCAAACATGACTATTTTGAAAAAATAAAACAGAAATTTCTGTACTTTTATATTATATAAAATAATGAAAAAACAGTTATGTAAAAAAGGTTACTATCAATTGGTCAATTTTTAAGAAATAAATAGTAAAAGTTACTAATTCATTAGTAAAGTTCTACATATCTAAAAGTAGAAATAAATAGCATGTTTAGAAAGAAACATCAGTAAGAATGATTTTCATTATTTAGGAATAGAAAATATTCTATCATTTATATTACTAAAAATAAAAACTACTAATTCATTATTCTACTAATCTCAAATTAATCAATATCTAATACTCTCTTATTACTAAAAACGTAGGGGAGAGTGGTGTAAGTTGGCAGTGGTGCAAGTTGGCACAGTCCAATTTTTAAGCGTTACAGTGTTGCCAGACTTTACCGTTTCTATACTATAAACTAACTTTAATACACGGCAACTTTTGATGGTATGTAGACATACAGACAATATTCGATAGTTCGAAAGTGTCAATTTTTGTCGTCGAATGCACGTAAAAGAATATTTTGCATTCAAATTTTAATTAAGGAAAGTGCGTGTTTTACTTTATTTTTCAACCCGTTTTTATTGGCATTTGTTATGTTACGACAAAATATCGGGTAAATAGTTTATTACATAAAATATAAAAAATGTAGATGTGGTGTAAGTTGGCATGTATTATTTATGTATATTATATATATTGTATTATTTATTTCTTTATTTACTACATTTTTACAGGCGTTAACACCCTTTTTACATGAAATATTAACATTCACGTGGCGCAATTAAAATAACAAAATTTATATAAATTTACATAAGATTAGAATAAGACAACAATATAATAAGAACTAGCAGTAATACCGTAGCACCAAATCACATGGTTTATAATTTTTCTAAGGCTTATTAATAATTTTCTCCTTAATTTTTCAACATGTGCCAATTTACACCTTTTGAAAAAAGTGACTTTTTTCACTTTTTGGTAAATCAACTGTAACTTTTTTTCTGAGACACGATAGAAAAAAATTTCTGGATTAAAAAGTTGCCGGAATTTATGATCTTTCGAATGCCGCATAGTACGTTTTAAAATTCATTACTGAACAAATTTTGTAGCAAAATGAGAAAAACCGTGCCAACTTACACCACTCTCCCCTATAATAAAATTAAGAGATGAGTCAGTAGCCGAATTTACTAATTGAAATTTAGAAAGTACACTAGTAAAATACAAGTAGAGAATTAGAAATATGTTAAGATTTTACCCTTTTTACCTTATTTCTACCATATCTGAAAATTTTCATAATAAATTATAGAAAACGGTGGAGTTTCTTCCTGGAGCGCTAGATGGCATTCAATCACAAAACCGAAATGATTCAAGATGTAAAGCTCGCTGTCAAAATGTTAAAGAACATCACAAATGTGACATTTTTCCTTTTTTTTTCATACACGGAAAAAACTGGTTTGGACGTACCAACCAAAGAAGTATTGTCAATTAAAATATTGATAGTTCGACCATTGCTATTGTAAAGAGAACTTTGCATATGGAAACCCTTTCAAGACGTAAATGGTTGTGCGAACCATATTACATTGTTACTGCATATGGACACAGTAACCATATCTATTCTTAAGAGTGCCATATAAAAATAGTTAACCGATCATATGGTTGTCCTGACCATTTTCAAATGCTTGGTATCCCTATATATTTGGGTAGCGTAGTACATAGCAGATTTCGGCGCCAATTTTGGCGGCCATATTGAATAGTTCGCGCAGCGGCAGTCAGCGGCAGTTTTAAGTATAAGCGCGAGCGCGAGCCTGTTTATTTGTGTTGTTGTGAAGTGCAAAAATGAATAAAGATTGTGAGCAGCTGCTGGTCAGAATGGGGTTTTCCCAATATATTCCAAACTTTCAAGGTAATAGTGCTATGCAACCTTCATTTCGAATTAATAATTTGTAAGGTTATGAAGCATGCGGTTTCATCATTCTTTTTCCATAAACTAGTTTCTGTGCTTTGAAATTGTGAATGAATGCCTCATTTTTACAATACTGCTTAAATGCTGTATTATAACTCTAATACGAAAATGTTTTTAATGAGAACATGAGGGTTTCAAATTCAAAATGAGGCATGTGAATGTGACAACTGACAGCATGAAAACATTTTCATGTGATCTTTTGTATTTTTTTAATATTGGTGAACTTATGTATTTGTTTACTATACATGTAAACCCTGCTGAAAATTCCCACATGGGATATATATTCCCACGTGGGATTTTGTTGTGGGATCCCATATGCGATAATTTATTCTTTCTTTGACAACATATATCGTCGTTTTTTGTGATAAACAAGGGTCTGGAATATTTCTTAATCAATTTAAATAAAAAAAGTAATTTTAAGTTTTCAAGTGCGATTAAATGTTTTCTAAAAATGTAATTACCAAATTTTTGAAATTGCAATAATAAGATATTAATTTCTTGTTTCGCAAATTTTTCATTGTTCCCAAAAGCTTAGCGTGACTTTTTCCAGATTACAGTGCTAAAAAATATACTTCAAACATTTATAGACCATTAAAAAAACGATGATATTGTCGCATGTGGGATCCTATAACAAAATCCCACATGAGAATATATATCACACGTGGGAATTTGCGGCAGGGAAAATAACTACATGCACAACCGCATGCAAAAATGAGGCTATTAATTGGTGTTGGATTTTTTTTAACTTTTTCAGAGGCGGAATGTTTTGACGTAGAAAGTCTGCAGGCACTAGCAGGGCAGCCCGAATTATTAGCTCAATTAATTGTATCGTTGGGTCCAAGAGCTAAATTTATTATGAAAATAAAAGAATATAATTCATCGGTAAATTTCTTGTTTTTGAGTGGAATAAGCTTCTGAGTATTAAAATATAATCACAATCTAATTGAAAGTTTAAAAGCTGATAAATTTTCTTTCGAAAGTTTTTTTTTTTGCTGAAACAAACTTAATATGCATAAAAACACCGTTATGGGGTGTAAAATCGGTCTTAGAACACTAAAATGTACTAGAAATACATTGATTTAATCAATGCGTAATAAATCACATTATAATGTGATTCTAATATACTTTAATATTTGAAGGCTAATCCCACTTATCGTAACTGCATTCTTATACTTGTTCGAATACAAAAAAAAACCTTCAGGAAGAATTTTATTAGGCATCGGTCAAGTCAATGTGATTTTAATACATTTTACTGTTTGAAGGCTGATTTTACTCACCGTAACTATATTCTCATGCATGTTTAGCTTGTTCAAATACAAAAAAAAACTCTACAAATAATTTTATTCATTGGTCAAATCAATGTGATTTTAATATATTTTAGTGTTCGAAGGCTGATTTCACTCACCGTAACTGTGTTCTTATGCATATTTAGCTTGTTCGAATACAAAAAAAAAACTCTACGAAGAATTTTAATAGGCATTGGTCAGATCAATGTAATTTTAAATATTATCAATACATTTTAGTGTTTGAAGGCTGGTTTTACTCACCGTAATTATATTTTCATGCATGTTTAGCTTGTTCGAATAAAAAAAAACTCTACAAATAATTTTATTCATTGATCAAGTCAATGTGATTTTAATATATTTTAGTGTTCGAAGGCTGATTTCACTCACCGTAACTGTGTTCTTATGCATATTTAGCTTGTTCGAATACAAAAAAAAAACTCTACGAAGAATTTTAATAGGCATTGGTCAGATCAATGTAGTTTTAATACATTTTAGTGTTTGAAGGCTGGTTTTACTCACCGTAACTATATTTTCATGCATGTTTAGCTTGTTCGAATAAAAAAAAACTCTACAAATAATTTTATTCATTGATCAAGTCAATGTGATTTTAATATATTTTAGTGTTCGAAGGCTGATTTCACTCACCGTAACTGTGTTCTTATGCATATTTAGCTTGTTCGAATACAAAAAAACCTCTACGAAGAATTTTAATAGGCATTGGTCAGATCAATGTAATTTTAATACATTTTAGTGTTTGAAGACTGACTTCACTCACCGTAGCTGTGTTTTTATGCATGTTTAGTTTGTTCAAAATGTTACTAACAACATTTGTTTTTTTTATTTTCTGTTTATTTCTATCGGATTTAAGATCTTTTAAGGAATAATCCATGTTTATTATATCAAGATATATTTTTTATGAAGCTTTGTTCATTACATTTGTTCAGTAATAAATTAATATTGTTGAGTATCGATTAATTAATGTTTTTGTGATTACATTTTATTGTCAGACATGCTTTAATTGTCATATAACTGTTAGTATATTGGGTTTAAAATTGTTTTTAACACATTATCAATGGATTGATACCTATTTTGTGCACTATTATAATGAAATAACATGCAGCAATCTCTTTTTTCCTTTAGATTGTCAATCACTTCATCAATTTTTCGACCAATTTAATCAATTTATCCATTAAACGGAATTATAAAATTTGATTTAAATTTTTTTTTTCGTCATTTACTTATTTTACTGATTATAAAAATTGTAATAAATAACAATATGTGACTACAAATAAAATCCAGGTATTGTTGTTAAAATTATTTTATTTTTTAAATTAGAAATTTATTCTTTAATCAAATTATTCAAAAATGTTCTTGTAAAATAAAATAGCAAAAAAAAGGAATTTGGCGTATTTTTTACACATTTAAAAAATGAATAACTTATATACCCGCCTTGTATGTTTTTGTGCCTTAAAAAGGTAATTTCATTTCTTTTAGCCTAAAGAAATAGAAGAAGAAACACATCACAATTTCAGTGCAGTTGTTGAGGTGGATGAAACCATTACTAGTGACGAATTGTCCCAAGTTGTTACAGTAATATCACAGCCGGAAATAAGGGAAGTTATTGCACCCGAAAATACCCCTTCAACTTCTGTTCCCGTTTTGACACAGACACCAGAAATCAGCTCCGATAATGTGAGTAACAACATGTAATTGATCATTTACGATTAATATATTTTACATTATGTCTGAACTTATTTGATCTAATGATGTTTATCAACATGAGACGAGTGAGATGACAGTACTCACTTTCACGGAGAAATCATTTCTTAATGTAGAAAGTGTGTTTTATATAACAGTAGTAATACTTTTTTGTAAATTTCTAAATTTTATTTCTTCTAGGATTTATTAAGAATTTTGAAGGAATCAGCACAAGGGCAATACTTTATTGGCTTGTATAAGTCAGAAGGATTTGACAATAAAAGTCGAATAAGATTATCAGACCATATTATTAAATGTGAATTTGGAGGTAACTGTAATAAAATGTAAGTTAAATTCTTTGTTTAATTGTCCTTTAAGACATTTACATTTAAGATAGCAAATCTTGTTATTCTAAGTTATAAATAATTGTAAGATTTATTAAAACATTGTTCCTAAAGTTTAACTTTTACCACTTTTAACCATTTTATTTAACCTTCCAGCGCACAAAACCGACTATAATCGTCCAAACATTTTTGTTAAGAACTTTTAAACAAATTAACATACAGACAGATGTCTTAATAACATGCGAATTAAAGCTTAACCCTTTGAGTCACGCATTTTTCCTTTTGTCCAATTTAGCTGAAAATTATTACTCGGGGGTTTTTGGGGTCGCTGATTACGAATCCGGGGTTAGTTTTGTGAAATTCAAGATGGCGGTTCCAATATGGCGGACAAAAAATTTAAATATAACTGTATTTGGACAAAATTTGTTATTCGGGGGTTTTCGAGCTCGCTGATTACGAATCCGGGGTTAGTTTTGCGAAATTCAAAATGGCGGATCCAATATGGCGGACAAAAATTTTAAATATAACTGTATTTTTGGACAAAAATTGTTACTCGGGGGTTTTTGGGGTCGCTGATTACGAATCCGGGGTTAGTTTTATGAAATTCAAAATGGCGGATCCAATATGGCGGACGAAAATTTTAAATATAACTATATTTGAACAAAATTTGTTATTCGGGGATTTTTATTTTGGATGATTAAGTATCCGAATTGGTTTTCAAGGTTTCAAATGTAATATAACATGTGGAAATTGTAAAATATTACTCTATTTGGACGACATCCGGTATTCCGGAATATTTCAGGTAGCTGATTGTAAATGCGATGTTACCCGCATGGAAAAATATGTATGTGAAGGATATAATATGTAAATATTGAAGCTAATTGTATTTCACATATATGTAATAAATAATTGTAATATGTCGTTTTTCGCCGATTATATATATAAAATAATATACGCAACTTATGCCATTTTTGATGATCCGCCATTTTGAATGTCACAAAACTAACCTGGGATTCGTAATCAGCGACCCCGAAAACCCCCGAGTAACCAATTTTGTCCAAATACAGTTTTATATGTAACATTTTTTGTCCGCCATATTGGATCCGCCATTTTGAATTTCACAAAACTAACATCGGATTCGTAATCAGCGACCCCGAAAACCCCCGAGTAACAAATTTTGTCCAATTACAGTTATATTTAAAATTTTTGTCCGCCATATTGGATCCGCCATTTTGAATTTTTGATAACCGACATCAGAATCGTATTCAGCGACCTCAAAAACGTATAAATAACAAGTTATCCGTTTATGTTTGTAGGGAATTATTTTTCATAAACGCTTTTTTTTCAAAAACTACTTATTTTTTTGGTATATTTTTCTTTATAATTAATTAAGTATAGTTTTTTTTATATGTGCGATGTCTTGCAATTAATAAATAAATGCCTTAGCTATGTAGAAAATGAATCACGACTTAAAAAACATGAGAGACTGATTTTTAAATGTGAAAAAACTAACGAAGAAAAGGTGGCACGCTGAGCGGCACACTGTGACGGAAAGGGTTAAGGTTCCCAGATTATGCTGCAAATATTTGTCAGCCGGAATTTTAAATATTTGTTAACAAATAACATTATAAACTGTAAAAATACATTAAGCTTCGAAAAAAACGTATACATTTGAAACCACTTCTCGGGGGAAAATTCGTGCAGAAGGGTTAAAAGAACAGTAATGTTCGTAAAATACAAAAATTATATTTATATTTTTTCTTAAAGTTAAAATTTAGACCACGAAGCTTAAAGTTTAAAAAATTGTAGTTTTAAAATGTTAAACCATAAATTTAAAGATTAGAAACATTAAGTTCTTTAAAATTCACATTTGACTGTGTTTACAGAATTACATCTACGCGTTTTAAGAAACTGGCACGTGAGATCAAGGAAATTTTTCCACAAGAGGAAGAGGTACATGAAAATTAATCGTAATATCAGTCATTACAACTTTTATAAATATTCGTCGAGTTTTTTTTATTCCCGCCTACATTTATAGTACAGTAAAAAAATGATCAATATTATTGTTATTAATTCAATAATTTATTTAACAGAGTACATACTATGTACCGGCATTCACGCCAAAAGGTTCATCAACAGTGATCGCCAAAGGAAAGTTGTATGATGCCTACACAACTTTGTGTAAGGATTTGAGAAGAGCTCATATCAGGCAAACGAGGCCATCCCAGGGGTTTGTTGTTGAAGAAACCAGTTTGCTTTCTGATAATGGTAATTTCGAGCAGTTATTTTACTATAATTTTATTTATGTTATTAATATTATCATGTAACAAATTGTTATGTTACGTTACAGATAACCCTGATTTAGATATATGTTTAAAGTACATAGAAACTCGTCTTGAACCGTGGGATGTAATTATTGAATATTGGAAGCAGACATCTGTACACAGGCTCAAAGCCCTTTTAAAGAATTCCACAGATTCGGATCCAGAACACAAATCCAGGGAAACTGTTGACAGTTATATGCAAAAATATGCATGTCTTAAACAGCCAAAAGGTTATTTACTCGTAAGTACAAAATAATTTTTATAATTCTCTATTTTCATTGTACATCGTACGTGAAAAGAAGAAAAATGTTTGCCATAACAATTTTATTACAAAAAAAACGCAACCAAAAAACAATGGCAGTTGTATTATTTAACAAATTAATTTTGAAATTTTCAGTTTAATGATGTATTTTGCAAAAAAACATGTTTTCTCAATTGTCGTTTCAATCAATATATTTAAAACTTTATAATTTTTATCACATATAAGTATAATGATGTATATGCCTCAAACCTCAATTAATTTATCTTATTTCAAATGTTGAAAACAAATTATCTTATATGCGCGAACTTTTTACATAACCTTAAAAAAATATCTTTTGAAATGTGTACAGAACACACCCCTTATTATTTATTTATTTCATTATTATCCCACAATTTCATGTTATCTCTTCGATGTTTAGTGTGTTTCTGTTGCGTGCACTTTAATTATATTTTTGTTTATGTTTATATTTTTTTTTCTGCCATTTACTCGTACTTATAGTTTATTTTTTTTGTTGCGTTTATTTTTGCGTTTTTTTTGTGAGACTTATTATGTTATGTGTACTCCACCGTTACGAATTCTGTATATTCGTATTATGGGTAAATAAACTATACTATACTATTATTATCCCACAATATTAAATAATGTCTTATTATCCCACCGCGGTGCGGTGCGGAACGTAGAGCTAGGAAAAAGAGTTTAATAGAGCAAGAAAAAGATGTAGAGGGGCGGAATAGGGGGAATGAGAATAGTTTAGACAGAGAATTTAGGATAAAGAAGCGAAAGTATTGGGACTCTTGTAATACACTAATTACAAAACCACTATTTTTTAATGCTTAATCTTATTTGTTATTAGCTGGAGATAGACTTTAATACGCGATTTCCCAATGAAAGCATGCGCGGCTTTACACACTGGAAAACGTTTTCTGATAAATTGAAACGTGAACTTGCGAAAATTGGAATCAATGAACTAGGTATATTCAAAATATTATATGTAATTTCGATCATATTTAAAAATGATATTTAAATGTTTACAATCATGTGTTTTCATCATCCCTATTACAGAGTCAGATATTGAGTTACTAATGAAATACACCCGGCTATTTTCTGTAATACCCGTTAAAGTACCAAAAGGCAAAGCGTGGAGAGCCTCAAAAATCGAAATTTCTGAAGGGTTTTTATTACACATTAAGGTATGAAAAATATGCTGCCAAATGTATGTTTTGTTTAAATAAATAATAAAATAATCAGAAAATGTGATAACTATACAACGAGAATTGTAATAATTTTTATTAATATATTAAAAACAATATATGTTTCAGGTGATATCTGATTTCGAAAAAGAGTTAGGCAGGATTAATGGTTTGGCTCTACAAAAAGGCTTTTCTGTACAGCCATTTCCTCTTGTAGTTGGTGAAAATCTACAGAATATCAGTTCCAGCTATGTCGTAATTGATGGCCGCCCTTACTTGGTTGAATCACCAATGCGTGCTTTGGAACTAACTTTTAAATCTTATTTTGCCCTAAATTGTGACTATCCCATTCAGAGTGAGAGACCATGGGTCGTTCTTCAAAAAACGTTGTTCGGTGTTCATGTTGATGCTGATAGAGTCAGTAAAACGGCTAATCTTCCTGAGGTTAAAAGATTCATCAAGGCATTAGCTTGCTAATTTAGGTATAAAATGTTAGTTTTATTTACACTGTTTTCATAAGACTGATTAAAGTAGTTTATAAACTGTGATCTGAAACTTAAAACACAATTTTGACTCCACAATGCCTACTTGTGGTGAATGCAATGAGATTATTTGTTCAGAAAATGCCTTGTATTTGCATTCTTCAATTATTCACTCAAAAACCAAATCAAATAGTTTTAAGTGCGGAGAGAATAATTGTTATCGGGTATTTTGTAATTGGCATCAGCTAAAAAAACACGTAATGAAAAATCATTCAGATATTATTGTAGAACACCAAAACCATGTTTCAAGTACTTCTTACATCGTTTGTGAAAATGATTCTGAGGAAGAAGAGCCGAGTCGATCATGCAATGAATCGACGTCGAGTGATATATCGTTAAATAATTCGAAACCGCTTGATCTTGATAAAGCCGCTAAGGATTCCAAAGAATATTCTCTTAAGTACATAACAAAACTATATGCAAATAAACAGCTGCCAAGAAAATTTATCCAAACTATCGTTGATGATACGTCAGAACTTCTGACAGATATTACAGCGTCATTCAAACCAGTTATATCTGATTTACTAAAAAATCGTAATATAGATGAGAATACAATTTCTGCCATTGAAATGTATTTCGATTCGCTATCAGATCCATTTAAATCGCTGAAGACAGAACATTTTAGAATCAAGGAACTCATGAAATCTGGTTATTTAATAGAGCCTGTAGATTACATTATCGGTTCAAGAGTAGACGATATCATACGATTAGGAAACGGCGCCAAAGAAATTGTTTCGGTTTATGCCACCTTTATTCCTGTAAGATCAGTCCTACAAAAGTTATTTAGTTTACCTGGTGTTTATTTAAAAACAAAGTTATATATGAACGAATTAGCAAAAGAAACCGACATCTTAGAGAATTATGTTCAGGGAATAGACTGGTGTTTCAAACGTGATACATACTTTAAGGGAAAATTTGTAATACCTCTCTTCATCTATTTTGATGATTTTGAGGTTAATAATCCTCTTGGCTCACATGCTGGCATACAAAAATTAGGCGCGGTTTATTATTCTATTCCGTGTTTTCCACCTGAAGTTAATTCTCTTATAGAAAATATATTTGTTGCCCTTTTATTTCATTCGTCGGATAGAGTAGAGTACAAAAATGCTCGTATTTTTCAAATACTAATCGATGAAATAAATTTTTTACAACGTGAAGGGATAGTTGTAGATACAGATGAAGGTAAACAAAAAATTTATTTTTCTGCAGGGCTTATTTCGGGCGATAACCTTGGCTTAAATTTGATTCTTGGTTTCTCAGGAGGGTTTAATTCGAATTATTACTGTAGGCTTTGCAAAATAAGTAAAGAACAAGCACGAGTACACTTTGAAGAAATAGAAATGAGACAAGAAACATACAAACGTGATGTAGCTGGTATAAAGTTAAAGAGAATCAAACGAGAAGATTGTGGCATACAAGAACCATCTGTTTGGGATGATATAGATTATTTTGAAACAGAAAAAAATTATTTTACTGATTGGTTACACGAGGGGCCTGAGGGTGTTGCTGGTTTAGACATGGTATTGATCTTACGTCATTACTTAAAAAACAAAAATCCTGACAATAAGTTTAGCCTAGACGTACTGAATGATAGATTACGTAGCTTCAATTACAAAGACAATGCTATTACAAACATACCTCCATTGATTTTAAAAAGCGAAATTTTAGAAAAACGCAAGCTTAAAATGACTTCAAGTGAAATGCAGAATTTCATATTAATGTTCAGTATGCTTGTTGGTGATCTTGTGCCTCACGATGATGTCTGGCAACTTTATCTGATTCTGCGACAAATCGTTGATATTGTTCTTTCTCGACGTGTTCAAAAAGGTTGCGGTCCACTGTTATCAAATCTTGTTACAGAACACCACACTTTATTTAATAAACTTTTTCCTGATGTCAATTTAATACCCAAAGCACATTTGTGGACTCATTACGGCAGAATTCTTCTTCATTCAGGACCAATTGTAAACATGAGTACCAGTCGGTTTGAATCCAAGCATAAGTCGAAAAAAACAGAAGCCAATGCAACAAGCAGTCGCAGAAATATCACTCACACTCTTTGTTTGAAGGAACAACTTTCCTTCTGCTATAGATTATTGACCAAAAGAGGATTTGTCCCAAATGATGTTGACGGACCCTCTGAGTATCATGACCACCTGTCTCATATTCACAACTACAATAATTTCAAAAACACATTGCCTGATGCATTTTATGGGCCATGTCTGATTGTGAATTGGGTAACATTTCATGGTCAAACTTACAAGCACGGAATGTATGTTCTTATGCGACTGGACAACTTCATGGGGGAAATGCTTCCAGTGTTTGGTATAATTGATACTATTATAAAGAATGTGTGCAATGAAGTTTGCCTTGTATGTAAAATTTGCCACTCAAATGGTTTTCTGTCAGACCTACACGCATATGACATCATTCAAACTTCATTCGTGGAATGTATTCTTGCAAAGAACTTACACTCTCCTTTCCCAATCATTTTTCATAAACGAGCCGATGGTTTGATTCTAGGTACCCTGAGACATGGTATTTAATTTAGAGTTTAAGCTTCTATGTAAAAAATGTTTATGTATTTAATAAATATTATAATACTACCGCAATGTTTTCATTATTTATTACAAGAAGACTGCATATTACGATTCCTCATATAAAAGGTATGCGTAATATAGGTATATATAACACATAGATTCTCCAACATTTAGTCAACCAGATGGTCAGGAATTTAATAGACAAATACTAAAATATATTACTATTATTAAGTAATTTGTATTATAATAAAAATTATATTCTGACAGATTAGGCCCATTATTGCGAATTTGACAAAACTAACATCGTTTGTTATCAAATATCCAAGAAATATATAAATCAATCAAAAATACAGGAAGTATTTGTTTAAAATGCATTTATTTGCTCAAATCTTTTAATTTTGTTTTTTATATACATTTATTAATATTGAACGTTACCTGATCATACCAAGGTCACTGTAGCACCACTATGGCTCTTGTTATGTATAGTATATCATGAAATATATGCATACATAACAGGTGTTAATAGAACAGTTATTTTCGTACCAAAAAATATTAACTTGGTTAAGTTGAAATTTAATCCAATATAAAAGTGATTCAGTTAAAAGTTACGTTAATTAATATAAATAGCTTTTTTATATTCTGAACTGAACCTTCAATAAAGAACTTTTGGACTTAAAAATTGTTTACGGAGGCAGAAATGTAACAAATGCTTATTTGTACAATACATTCAAGTCTGAAATTCTTTTTCGATGGCTAAAAAGGCATTAGCTTTTTATTTTATCTCAAATGAATCAACGACAAAGAACTTGTAGAATTGAAAATTTCTTACGGAGTCAGACATTTAGAAATACTTATTCGTACAATACATTCAAGTCTGAAATTCCTTTCCGATGGCTACAATGCATTAGCTTTTTTTTTATTCTGAACTGAACCTTCGATAAAGAACTTTTGGACTTAAAAATTGCTTGTTTTATTTCAATTCAGTTCTCTGGTACATTATGGATTCAGCTGTATTGCATTTGTTACCTGTAGTATCGTTACTAAATATTAGACTAGAATCGCTTTTACGTATACTGACATGCATCACTGACTTTACATTTATCTTCGAATAAAAAGATATTTTTATTAAAATATTTTCATTCACAACTCAATCTATTTAATGTCCTTTTGCCCGAAATCAATCTTTGAATAAAAAAAGTTTATAATTAATTATAATTTATTAATTATATAAAAAAAATTGGTAGTGATTAAGGGATTGTCAACACTAAATATTGAACCGAGTAACCTCAACGTAAAGACTATCATGAGAGACTTGATTTATGATCGAATAAAAGGCATTTGTCATTGAATTATATTCAACGACACTTGTAATTACCTAGAAGTATTTTCTACCGAGTCGAAGAAATTAAACTATACATGAAAAGTACTTAAATTGCATAATTAAGGATTTAAAAACTTAAAATTACTTCCAACAAATCCAACCAATAGAAGTCATGACAATTTGCACTACAAATGTTTATAAAACTATAATTACATTGCCTTTGTATAATAAAAGATTTCTAAACATTTTTATGTCTTCTATTGCTTGGATTGGTTGGAAGTAATTTTTAGCTTTTAAATCCATAATTATGCAATTGAAGTACTTTTTATCCATAGTTTGATTCCTTCTATCTGATACAAAAAAAAACTTCTAGATCAATTTAAGTGTCGTTAAATAACATTTCATGGAAAATGCCTTTCATTCGATTATAAATCAGGTTTGTCATGAAATTGTTTATGGTAAGGCTAATTTTATCTAATGTGCGGTATCAACTAAGAAATTAAATTATTATCTTATTTACAAATAATTATATTTTCTTAGTATAATTAAAATTTCATAAAGTTGTGGTTAAAAATGCTTTCATGTTTTCTAAATCCTTAATTGATACATAATGCAATTTAAGTCACTTTAACCCTTTGCGGTACGGGTGGCCACTATAGTGGCCACCGGAATTCATTTGTTGGGGCTTTAAAAAAATGTGTACCGCAAAGGGTTAATTATAATGATATTGTTATATTTGAAACTTTGATTATGCAAAGAAAATATAATTATTAACAAATAAAGAAATACTGAAATAGAATAAGAAATCAATTAAATTCCTTTGTCGACGCTAAATATTACATCAAGTTGCTTTAACGTAAAGTATATACTTATACTGTAGCTCATTTCATATTATACAATAGTATATTACACTGAAATAAAAGTAAATGTACAATGAACAGAAGTTTAGTATTAATAAGATAGTAACACAAGTACAAAAAAGTATTAGACTTTCGATAATGTCGACATAGCAAAACTTTTACTGGATATAAACAATTAAATTGAGAATTGTTTCTGATTAATACAAAATACTTCAAGTTTTTGTGAAGAATATTTAATAAAAGTATCCTTCGACTGTATGATAAATATAAAATCAGTAATAAAAGAGTTTACGTAAAAGCAATTCTGATCTGATATTTAGTATCGATCACTAAATTTCAAAATCTTGTTATACGGTAACAGTTGTACTTTTTTTATTTAAATATATTGATCAATACTAAATATCAGATTAGAATTGCATATGTGTAAGAGCTTTTATTACTCATGTAATGTTCAATCTTGGATCGAAAGATAGTTCCATCAAATATTCTAAGCCGATAACTAAAATTCATCTAATAAAATTACCAAACTATTGGAAGCATTCAATCTGAAGATAAAACAGTTCTTAGGCTTTTAGTTATATAAATAAAGTAAAATTGTTACCACATAAAGAATTAAAGACATTTATTGGTCGATACTAAACATCAGACCAGAATTGCAATTGCTCAAATTCATTCATTACTGATTGTACATGTATAATGAAATGAAAACGTATTTTCATCAAAATTCCTTGCCGACTGTTCAACTAGACAGCCTTGCAGCATTTGAGTAAATGCAATTATGGTCTGATGTTTAGTATCGACCAATAGATATCTTCAACACTTTATACGATAATAATGTTATTTTATTTATGTAATTGAAAGCCTAAGAACTTTTTAATCTTCACACCGAGTAGTTCCGACAGGCAGGTAATTTTATTAGATGAATTTTATTTATCGGTTTAGAATATTTAATAAAAATATCTTTTGATTCAAGAGAAAACATTAAATAAGTAAAGAAAAGCGTTCGCATGCAAGCAATTCTGATCCAATATTAAGTATTGATCAATACATTTAAATAAAACAAATACGACTGTTACCGTATAACAAGATTTTGAAATTTATTAATCGATACTGAATATCAGATCAGAAATGCTTGTACGTAAACTTTTGAAGGATATTTTTATTAAATATTCTTTACTAACAACTAAAAGCGTTTCTTATCAATTAGAAACATTTTCTAATTCCATTCTTTATACGGTGTTAGTAAGGTGTAAATATATAAGGATAAGGGATCTGGGTTAACCTACAATCTGAGGTTAAGTCAATCGAAATGAAAACATACACAGACACACACTCGACACCACAATTATATTTCGCATCACATACATAATCACTGCTTGATTTTTTTACATAGTAACACCACAGATTGTCGTAACACATGGCATGAATATAATACCGCGACGAGGACAAACGCGACCGGGAGATTGGGTACGGACTGCCGGGCTAGTCAGCTGACTGCTAAGTGCAGGCCGCTATACTCGACTTCTTCGAATTGTTGATCCGTCCAAACTAATGATTGTTAATGTATCTAAAACTATGGCTGCCGTAACCATATAACTTCGTTTCTTTCAACCATATGAGGATGTCCATCGAAAATGGTCACAGCAACCATAGATATGGAAGGGACGTATTTATCAATATAATATGGTCAAGGCAACCATATTTTAGGTTGCCACAACCGCAGTGTTTTTTCCGTGTACGCCGACGCTATTCTACGTCACATAATATACACTACGTGCGTTGCCTACGTACCTACGTACTTTTTTTTAGCGCCACCTAGCGTCTTAACCCTTTTCGTCCCAAAAGTCCAGAATTTGGACACAACTTTCAACGATGTAACTTTTGTTCCAAACAGCGTTAACAAATGCCGTGGTCAGAAACAGCCGGAAATTACAGAGAACAAAGTTATGATCATTTTTTCGAAAAAAATACTGGTTTTATAATTTCGACATTTTTTCCCAATAATTTCGTTTTTTGACATTGAAAAGGGCAGTGCTGATCGTTGCAAAACATACTAATCGCTTCTTTTTGCTCAGACCATTCTTCTCCCGTCGGATTTTTTCAAAAAACAAAATGGCGGTTTCAAGATGGCGTCTGGAAGTTGTTAGTTTGAATTTTCTCGCACAAAAATCGATTTGAACGTGTAACGGCTCAAATCATGGAGGTTTGCAATGAAAAAATAATTATTATCATTTATGAATACCTAGAATCATCATGATTTATTCATAACCTCATAGCCTCAAATTAGTTGGATACAATGGGTTTATATCGATTATTTGTCTAATTTTCACACCATTTTCGACGTTTCCGTAACATTACTTATGTGTGAAATTAAAAATGACCGTATACCCTTATGACCTATTAATTATCGGGTTATAACCTAAAAATTTAGCACAGTTCGAGTTTTTTTTATTTTTAAAATACTTTTCTTCTTTTTTTTTTCATTTTAATT
Source organism: Trichopria drosophilae (assembly GCA_030407085.1). NCBI lineage: Eukaryota > Metazoa > Arthropoda > Insecta > Hymenoptera > Diapriidae > Trichopria > Trichopria drosophilae. Next base: position 106,037,291 of record CM059585.1, on the reverse strand, counting down.
TTATTACTTTCATTTTTTTTTGTATTTAAAACACGTGGAGGCAATGAGGAAATATTTGTTTTTTTATTTTTGTGAAATATTGAAAGTTATGTTGCACTATAAGATGTGGATTTACCTGCGACCTGCAAATTGAGTGAAAATCAGACAAAATATCGGTAGTAACCCATTGTACACGATAATAATTACTTTTTCATCCCAGTTCTCCGTGATTTGAACCGTTTACGCGGCCAAATAATCAATATTTGTCGGAGAAAATGTAAAATTACAACTTGGAGACGCTATCTTGAAGCCTCCATTTTGTTTTTTGAAAAAAATCCAACGGGAGAAGAATGGTCTGAGCTAAAAGTCGCGATTAGTACGTTTTGCAGTGATCAGCACTGCCCTTTTCAATGTCAAAAAACGCAATTATTGGGAAAAAAACGTCGAAAAAATCAGTATTTTCTTCGAAAAAATGATCATAACTTTTTTCTCTGTAATTTCCGGCTGATTCTGACCACGGCATTTGAAAGAAGAGGTCCAAATCTATCGATTTTGACTTATTTCAATTTTTGTTAATGTTGTTTGGAACAAAAGTTCCATCGTTGAAAGTTGTGTCCAAATTCCGGACTTTTGGGACGAAAAAGTTAACCCGTTTCGTCCTGAAACGGCATAAATTGCCACCGCTTTTTAGCTAAATAATTTTCATAAAAAGGGGGAATGAATTTTTATATACAGTCCATGCATTATAGGTTTCAAGTCTGCTCTTTTTGAATCTGACGTCCCTTTTCTAATATCTGTAGTTGTTTTTTCAATATCAGGCTCACAATGGCAAGAACCACGAAAAAAATAATCATTTCTGAAATTGAAATTCATTTTTTTTATATGAAAATGCAGTCCAATCGATTCAGATCTGGTGGAGTAATAATTGGCTGCACCAAAAAATAGTGTAATCCGCATCCTACAATTAAAAGTGGCGTTATTTTTAATAGAATTTTGGTTATTCAGTTGTAATACTTTTGTAAATGAATATGCATTCAATACCAATTGATAAAAGAGGAGTTTCCACATCCTCGATCGTGACTGGATTTTCAAATTTTCAAAATTCAAAATGGCCGATAAAATATGGCGGTTGAAAAAATTCGTTCAGGAGCTTTTTTGAGACCCTGGACTACGAATCCATCATTAGATTTTTAGAATTAAACATTTGAAATCTACATCGGTTGATTCGAAAATTGATATATGGAGGTTTCTGAGTTCTTCGGATAACGAATTCGTTAGTGGATCTTTTATATCCATTTTTGTCTAATCGCGAATTCGTTGTCAGAGGTTCGAAAATCATCATTGAGGCGAACCAGTACTTTCGCATCACTATTGAAGAAGTAATTTCGCATCACTACTGATGGTCAATAGACCAGTAGTCCTTTTCAGATGTAAGAATCGTAAATGATGATGGTATCAAAATGGTGATAATCGTGTCCAAAAATTAATAAAAGTTTTGAATTTTCGTCCGCCATATTGGATCCGACATTTCGAATTTAAAAAATCTGACAATTGATTAGTTATATCATTAAAATCCATAGAGTTTATGCAGGTTGATGAACTTATTGTTATATATCTTATAAGTTCATCGACCTGCATAAACGCTTTCGATTTTAATGATAGTTATAATCAGCGGTCGTATTTAAAATGAACATAAACTGATTAGTTAGATCAGGAATCTCACAAACCCCTCTATACGCATTTATACAAACATTTTTAAAATTTTCACATTTTTTACCGCCATTTTGACTTTTGAAAATTTGAAAAGTGATTCATGATCGAGGGTGTGGAAAATCATCTTTTATCAATTGGTATTGAATGTGTATTTATTTACTAAAGTATTACAACTGAATAACGAAAATTTTATTAAAAATGACGCCGTTTTGAAGCCACCATTTTGAATTCTAGGATGACACATTATCTTTTGGTGCAACCAATTACTCCACCAGTCCAAAAAGAAGTTATCGATTGGACTACATTTTCATATAAAAAAAGAATTTCAATTTGAGAAATTAGTTTATTACTAATAATTACTATTGAAATAATTACTATTTTTTATTAAATGAAGATATTGAAAAATTACTATACCTTGTATGGAAAATATCCACAAATTGTATTAAAAAATTCCCATTGCCTGAAAGTGAAAATATCCGATATCTATATTTTTTCATTGACTATATTATATAAAACGTGTTTCTCGAAAATATATCTAATAAAAGGGGTTGAAAGGTGCAAAAAAAGCCTACAAAATATACATCGACTCACGAAATAGTTTAAATTATCACAGCTAGGTGCGTTAGTGACTCTCGCAGCTCTCACTTTCGTTCTCAATACAAAAGCGTACCTCCATTTCGTATATGAACGTCTTGTGAAAAAGATTATATAATGTCCCATTATATTAGCCATTCATATTTATATAGAAATCGAGATTGTCTACCCAATAATCAAATATTTCTTGTTGTTAAACCGGAAATTACGAACTAAAATCACGTTTGAAATCCCTTTTTGATCTTTTATTCTTTCTCGTAAAACCTTTATTTTTTGTTCAAGAACGCTCATTTTCAAAGCAGGCCAACAACGATTGAAGCGAGTATTTCCAACAAGCAGATTATTTCCATAATTTTCTAAACGGGAATCTCGAAGAGAAAAAAAAAACACAGATTCTTTCCGTCTTTTGCCGGAGGCACGTATATCTCTTCGCATGAAAACTCTATTAACGAAAGACTCTATTCGAGTCACAATCTTATTACATCAACAGCATCTTAATGAGTTCCACGTAATACTGGCAACTTTTTTAATGTTGATAACACTGAACTGCAGTTTCTTCACTTTTTATAGAAATTGAAAAAAAAATTCGCATCAGGTACTTTTTTCATCTTGAAAAAACTTAAAAGGACTGGGTAGGAAGTTCACATTGACAAAAGTCAATACCCTGTACATTTCTAAGAGTGAAAATGTAATTACTAAATGTTCATTCTACAAAATGAAAAAATTGACCTGAAAAATATAATGAAAATTGTAGTTTCTGGGGTCAAATTCCATTTTAGGGAAATGAAAATTTGTGAGTGGCTCAATTTTGTCTCTACACTGAGGGAAAGGATTGTTTATTAAGTATTGTATAAAGTTTGTAGCTATAAAGTAATGATTTCTTAATAGTTACAGAATATAATGGTGGGAGTCGCAACGTATCGTAACATAACCTCAAATGACAAAACAGATGTTTTGTTTGGATTTTTAACAACGACTGAGTGCCATAAGTAATTCGGTGGTTGTTATTGTGAAAATAAATAAATTAAAGATATCATTTATGCGTAGTCTTAAGTATGCGCGTTTTATAAACAACTACATCATATAAGACACATGTCCCATGTCTTATTTGTGCATTTGTGCAGCAGCCGAGTTGAAAGTATACATTTTTTAACTATTAACAAATGGTCAATTCTGATGTAAGAAATAAAATGCTAATATTAAATGAATCGCCTTTAATATTACTATAACCATTTTTACATTAAAAAACGATTTTAACTTTTCAATTGAATGATATTTCTTTACAACAAACAATTCTTTTTCTCAGTGTACATAAAACTTGAAACCATATTGTATGTTTTGTTCAATCAACGATACAAAATTTGTTTCTTTTTCAACCATGATTCAGTCAATTTATTTGGTCATAATATTTTTAAAGTACATTAAATTAATTAACAATTTGAAGCTCAAATTTAATACACTTTCCACTTCAAAAACAATGTTTAAAACGTTCGGATCTGATTAAATTTGTCGATAAAAATAGCAGTTTAATTTAAAAAATATGCTAGAAAGCACGTATTAATGTAGGAAATAATAGTAATGTTAAAAAAAATAAATGTTACAATAATTTGAAATGAAAATGTTTTAAATTTATTTTACGCGTTTATTTATGAATGTACGGCAAACTTTGGTAAAATCGGTTTAAAAACGATCGTGAAAGTTTCTAGCAATCCCATTGTAACCTACGAAAATTATTTTTGTCTACATTCATAAAAAATACTTAAAATCGATGTAAAATAGTAATTCATTGTGAACTCTTCCTGAAACTAAAGCTATTCAAAGAAATTACCCTGTCGGTAAAAGCGAATTTTGTTTAAACAGTAAATCGATATTTAGCGGCCTCTTAATAATTATAAAATAAACTTGACGAAATCAAAGGTGTCTCCTACTTTCTTCAAGACAAAGCACGTTTCATACAATTGACATGAGAATTGTCGATCGATAATACCGATACTGCAGACAATAGATTAGTAAAGCTGAATGCTTTCTAAAAATGTTTTTTATTCCAGTAGTGACGGTAAATTATCCCACAGACTAATAAAATAATATTTTACAATCTATTTTTTTTATTTCTTTCCAACAAATGAAGTAATTAATTAACAGAGACCGAATTAGTATAATGAAGTACGTAGTTCTACACTAAAAATTAATTAAATCCTATTTTATTTGTCCAGACAAAGCAATCCAGAGGTTTTTAGTGACACTAAGTAAGTTAGCAGCTCTTAGTTAGTATAGGCCCACGTACGTTAAGATTGTAATTAATTTTTATGAAACAGACGATAATGATATTAATCCGATTTGTTAATCTCATCGAACTTTAGTGTTGTTGAAAGAAAAGTCACGTGAACTAAATATTTAGGTAGTTGCTAACGGGTGATATCACGTTTAGTCAATACTTGCCCTATTATTGTTGATTTCATGGCATTTGCATGAGAATACCTACTAAATGCCAGCCGAGATAAAGTGTGGGTTAATATACCCTCAAAATTCGAACGAGTTGCTAGCTATGTAGCATTTAAAAATTAGTAAAAATTGTTTTAGTTAAGTGCATTGTTCATTTTAAAATCGAATTAGCTAAAAAGCATTCATTCACAAATGAAAAGCAAATCACTAATATTTTTATTAATACTTTTTTTATTAGATAGGATTGAAAACGCCCCAGGTTCAGGGCCCAAAATAACTACTTTATGACCCAGGTATACCAGGAAAATGTTTTTAAAATGTTTGTTTTTGACTCTGAAAAATAATGTTTACATCACGGGTGTTTGTCACTGAAAAACGTACATTAAAGATGCCTGAATAAAATTTTCAAAATTCGGGCTCTGTAAAGACAATTCTAATTACTATAGACGGTTTCCTCGAAAATACTAAAGATATTAATTAGGAACAGACTAAGAATTTTCGGAAATAAATAAAAATCACTTATTCCCAAAAATTCTTAGTCAATTCCTTTTTTATCAGTGGATTTAGTAAAGGAAACCATGGTATTGTTTACTACAAAAATAGTTAAATTAACTATTTCTTTTGCAAAACGGTGTTTTACGTTTGTAAAATATCAGGGTTTATATTTTTCTCCCTGTGTAACTAAATTTTGAGTTCATTAGTCATATTCTTTGTTCCTTTTAACAACTTTATAAGCATTGTTGTAAGTGTCGAAATGCAGTTCAGTCCAATTTGCTAACAGATGTTTACAGTGAGTGTATCAAGTAAACAACGAACGTAACAGATTAAGTTAAAATAAGCTTCGACATTCCTTCCAATGACCTCAGTTCTGTGGGTCAATATCGTTAATAGTCATCCCATTACCTTCTCAATTGTTCATTAATCAAAAGTATACATTTCTCAAGCTTAACTAAGCTGCATTTATCTTTAGTGGACATTAAAAAATCACGCCATGATATGACAAAGTGACAAAAAGTACCAGCTGCGAAAGAAAGCGTGCCATTTTCGCATGAACGAATTAAGAGTACTCGTGCACCATTGTTCCTGTACTGTTAGGAGGTATACGTGCCGAGACGTAAAAAAATATGCGAGGTCGTACGAAGTCTTAGCAAAGCACCCGGGAGGTCACACCGGCTTCTCTGTTGCAAGGGACACATTTGTGCCCGCGAAGATCATCGGCCATACGTACAATATCGACATAACATGACGTAAGCAAGTACACGCCCGTCTCTGTTTGCCTTTTGTACTAAGTACTAATTATAAGATAATACATTCATCCTCAAAATGAGGTTAACTTTAACCAAGTAGTTAAAAAAAATTATCATTTAAACAATTGAAGAATTCCTATACAAAAAAATCGATATTAAAAAAAAAATACTATAGCATAGGTTTTTCTATCGGAATAGTGTTGGCCTTATTTATAGTTATAAATTCTAACGCGCCAGTGGTCGAGCGTGTTAAAGTTATGATTACCGTTCAGCAGACCCGGGTTCGAATCCCCGTCGGAGTAAAGATTTTTCAATTTTTATTTTTTGCGTAAATGTAGAATTAAAAATGTTTCCTTCGTCTATCTTTTTTAAATTTTATTATTATATGGATAAATATGTCCTGTCACTTGAAAATGCTTACAGTTGTGCAATTTATAAAGTACAATTTGAATTTTCTCTGGGTCGACCCTGGAGTAGGGATTAAGGGTTAATGTTCTTGTAGAGTTCCGAAATGATTCTTGACAAGTTCTGAAACATTTACTATTAATTGAATCGTAATATTCTTCCAAATTTTCTCAAATCCTCAACATCGGAACGAGTTCAGAGATTTTCACTGGATTATGATTTTCCGTGTGGATTTTTCAACATTATTTTTCTAATTTACCCCCTCTGTAGTTTAAAGTCTACTAATTTAAATTAAGTCAACTGAATTTTACATAAAACAATTTTCAAATGTTTTTCCTCTCTATCCAGTTTAATTTATTCTGGAAGCAAATGTCTCATAGGCCCTTCATTGTCTATTTTCATAAACGATTACCCTATCTAAACTATATTGAATTTAGCATCCCATCGCAATTGTTCACTTGCGACATCCGATTTCTTTGTTCAAGGCCGATTCGTTGTCGAGAGGTTATTGCCTCGATATTGCCTGCCGCCTATACCCAAGACTGAATATCGATTACGACAGTATGATAAGGCCATGTGCGAGCGTACTATATGCAAGTCAATTCCCTTTTGTCTCCATAAATTTAGTTCGGTACACTGTACACCTATCCACGCGTTTTCCGAAGACAAACTGTGAACTAAATCGGCCAACACTGGCCAAGGGCTGTGCATCGTTACTAAATTTCATTAATAAATCATTGATTATGAGATAAGTTGCTTACATTGTTCAAAGTTCGCCGGTAGCTGAGCTTTTATCCAGTAGAAATGTATAGATTCGTTGTTAACAAGACTTAAGTTAAAAAGGTTATGCTTAAAGGTACTCCCACCCCCTTTAAACATAAAATGAAAAACACAGTCTTTCAAATTATTCATGATTCATTAAAATACAAATAAAACACATGACGCGTATATCGAAATATGAAATGTAAATATCTGAATTTCATATTCATTCGCTTTGTCAAATTTTAATGTAGACCATTTTTCCTTTTGCTTCGGCATATTGGTACCGCCATATTGAATTTCGTTATTGAGATATTAAAATCTTATCAGCGACCTCCAAAATGCCCAAACATTTAGTGTTTCCAAAGATTAGCTTTGAATTTTCAGCCGCCATATTGGAACCGCCATTTTCATTGTTACCTCAACTTCATTTTAGTAATTGTTGGGAATAATATTTTTAGTGAGCGATCACACGTAATACCCATAAGAAACGTATTTTCTTAATCTAATCAATTGTTCTTTTTGTTTACCGCTAGAGGGATAAGAAACCTACTATTAAGATATATCTTCAATTACGTATATACTGAACGTTGATTATTAATTCGGTTAGAAATAATGTAGCAAATTTTTGTTATTCACTCTTTCGTGATCGACAACGACGATACATATCTGTGTTTATTTTTTTCTTGCGCATTCATCTAGAAAATTTCTTTGATTTAATTACAAATGTTCTACACTAATTTTGAGATCTAAGGAATATACTTTTAAATAATCGTCAAATAATTCATAAAAAGTAATTACCATTTCCTCAATCAAAAAAATACCATTAAAGAGATTTAAATTATTATAAAGCACATATTATGGTTTGTAAATTAGATTTAATTCAGGCCGAGAACTTTTGATTACTGATTCTAAATCAATAACAATTGAGGTTTCGCTGAGAGTTTAATTTATTATTCATCAGTGGAATGTAATTAAAATTGTTCGTTGTAAACGTTTAAATTTATAGAGCTCGGGATTGAATATTATTGGATATGTTTTTAATTATTCATAATGAACGAAATCAAAATTATAATGTACATTTGCCGTCAACTTCGTGAATAATAAAAATTATTTATTCAATTCCGTATTTATTATCTTCTTTAAAAATTGCTTTTTACGTACTTTATAAAACGTGAAATGTATTAAATAATAGTTTTATTAATAATAAACGATAAACACCAAGTATAGTCTTTAAAAAAATGTAACAAATCTTATAAATTTATGGATAAACCTGTTGAAGTAATGTTTGATTTAACAAAATTGATCGACATTATAACGTCGCTAATAATGACTTTCGATCGTCACTGTTCCAAGGTCATGAAGGGTTTGATGACACGATGACCTACCATACTAAGACATACGAGGTCACTCAAGGTCAAGAGCATTCACGATAACTTTCAAACAGCATTCTCCAGTAAAAGGCTCGACTTTCTTTATTTTTCTTTCTATTTATACAGTAATTTGCTTATCAATCAATATCATACTAAGATAAAACAAATGAAGATAACAGCAGCAACCGGATAGGCTTTTTTTCGCTTGCGAATCTTCTTGTTTATTTAATGGGTCGCTTTCTAATTTGTTGTCATTCTTTGTTTTGGATGTTACTAAATATCTTTGAAAGTAATCTATAGCCCCTATTAGCCCAGTCAAATGGGATAACATTTCGCCCAAGTTAGGAAATAATATATGCGTTGGAATTAGCGTGACAGGGTGTATTTTGCGGTACAATGAAGGTACCAAAAGCATACCACCATATCATTGTCGTAGCAAAAATGGCGTCTATAAAAAGGTACGAAAAATTCGTATTTGCCAATAATTCAAAAAGTATCACAATTAGAGCAAAATGTCAGGATATCAAAGTTGTAGAGAATAAAATTTCACACAAAAAATTGTGGCACAAAGATTTTTTTTTATGTAAGGCATTTTTTCTTCAGGTTTCTAAGCCTGCCGGAATTTAATTTTTATGTGCAAAATGTTTCATTACTTTTCTGACTAAAACCGTACTCGATAAAAATGATCTATGAAAATTTATATTAATAAAATGAAAGTTGTTCATAATTGATTTGTCTACAACTTTTATTTGAAAAATTTTTCATTTGTCATAAAACGGCCATACCTTGAAAAAAGTCTAGACCGTTTGCTTTTGGTCGTACAAAATTTTTGTAAAGACAATTGTGGTGTGAAATTTTATTCTCTATAACTTTGATATCTTGACATATTTCACTAATTGTGATACTTTTTTAGTTATTGGTAAAAAACGAATTTTTCGTAGAATATTTATTTTTTGACAAATTAAAACAGAAAAATAAGTAAGTAATATCAATGAATAATGCTTTTAATTCGATGGTTTTTGTTTATCTCATTTTTTAAATAGATTTTTTTTAATTTTATTTGTTAGAAACAATAAAACCTTCTCTGTAAGTTTATTGCAGTGAAAATGAACTGTCTATGAGGTGAAAATTAGTTCTCTGTGATTGGTGAATTCTATCTATTTAATAGGGAATTCTCGTTAATTTAATAATATAGTCTGCATAGTACAGCAACATTTCACCAATATTGAGCGGAAAGGAATAGTTGACAATCCAAAATTCATAACTTTATTGGTGGTCA